>JBAJHW010000004.1:198001726-200419226 GCA_037013535.1 Intellagama lesueurii
AGAGTTTGAATCTTTTCATTTGGAAATGACGATTACATCAACAATTTCAACAATTTCAGCCCAGGGATAGTTCAGGCTTGATTTGCAATAGGACCCCCTTGTTTGTCTTTCTGGCAGTCCAGGGTATCTGCAAAGCTCTCCTCTAGCATAATAAATTTATCGGGGGGGGGGGCTTTTTTTTTTTTTTACTGTCCAGCTTTCACACCCATACATGGTGATTCACACCCATACAGTGTGAATAATCCTGGTCTTGGACTCCAGTAACACATCATTACACTTAGTGATCTTTTCTAATTCCTTTATTGCTGCCTTTTCAAGACTCAGTCTTCTGATTTCTTAGATTGATAATTGAACCAAGGTATATAAAATCTTGCACTATATCAGTTTCTTTATTGTCAACATTAAAATTGTGAAATTCTTCTGGAATCATGATTTTTGTCTTCTTAATGTTCAACAGTAGTCCTGCTTTGGCCCTTTTTTCTTTCACTTTCATCAAAAGTCATTTCAAGTCATTGTGGCTTTCTGTCAGTAAGATGGTGTCATCTGCATATCTTAAATGATTGATGTTTCTTCCACCAATTTTCACTTGTCCTTCATCTGAATCTAATCTGGCTTTCTATATGATATGTTCTGTATACAGATTGAGCAGATAATGGCATAAAATGCACCCTTGTCTGACACCTTCGCCTATAGAAAACCATTCTATTTCTCCATATTCTGTCCTGTAGCTTCTTATCTACAATAGAGGTTATGCATCAGGACAATCAAGTGCAGAGGCACACCTATTTCTTTCAGAATGACTAATAGTTTATCATGATTCACAAAGTCAAAGGCCTTGTTGTAGTCTATTATACATAGACTGATCTTCTCCTGAAATTTTTGGTGCATTCCAGTAGCTAACAGTTTTTGCAATATGATCTCAAGGGCCTCTTCCTATTAGGAATCAAGCTTGAACATCAGACATTTCACACTCAATATAAGGTAAAGACCTTTGTTGAAAAGCTCTAAAAATCCTAAAAACAAATGGCAGTTTTGCAAAGCTGTGGTCCTTCATATAAGTCAGGTTTAATGAAAAATATTATTTTTATTAAAGCTCACCACAACATAGGGAGTTTATTAAAATAGTACATGCCACCATGGCTAACTAAGATGCATGGATTCAACAAATGTAATCCTGTTGTTATCAGCTTAAACAGTCAGAACTGTGTTTTCACAAGTATTTGAGTCAGTCTACATAGCACTGATCTACAAGTTGCACAGACTCAGTTGGTATAGTAATGTGGTAGAATGTTGCTCTCGGCCTTGATTGCAACAAATAGAACCTGTAGGTAGCATGAGAACAAAGACATTGATTGTTTCATAAGAAAATGTACAAATAATACTGTCAAATATGAAGTCAGTGAAATTTGTTGCCAGTTGTATTACTTATAAAACAAAAAAGAACACTCAATTGCTTTTATAAGATAAACTGGGATTGAACATTTTTCTCTCACTTATAGCAGCCAACCTGCAAATGGTTCATGTCATTAAATCCCCAAAGATCTCAGTCAAAATATCAGATTTCTGCAAAGCCTGAGACCTTTGGCATTTTCCTAGCTATGCCACAAGGATGTCCCCCCCTTTTTCTTTTTCTTTTTGGTGGAGGTGGGGAATTCATAAATGCCATTCTACTGTCCATTCCTTAGCTTGCATCAGAGACAGCAGCCAGAGTAGAAGCACTGCAGGGTCGCAGCAGAGAAAGGTGATTTAAAGATGATCACGCAAGTGCACTTTGAATCACCTACTGGAATCTCTATTTATGTGTTCAGGTTTTGAGAACCTCAATAAAATTTTAATTAAGAAACAGTTGACTGGACAGGATCCATAAATTCCAGCTTGCAGAAAGGATAATTTAGATGTAGTTGAAACAGTAAGTATATCCTCACCACTTTCCTTCTAAATGGATGACTCTCATGGACCTTTTAACTGGCTTATCTGATATAGGAGAAGAGTGACCATAAGAGATGTTTATGTTCTGCACCAAAGCCTCCCCCATGTCCAAAATTTCTGTGTAAATGTTCAAACTACACTCCCCCTGATGATGAAGCTGTCAAGTGGAGGCCTCTTCAACTGTTCCACAGCTATCTTCACACATCAAGGTCCACATAACAAGCAAGTTATATGGTCATAGGAGCAGCTACATAGACAGGATGACATTCTGACCCACCTCAGACCATCTCTCCTTGTTTCAGAGGTTCCCAAGTGTTGGGCTTCTATATGGCTTAGACCTCAACTCCCAGAAGTTCCAAGCAGCATAGCTGCTGCTGCTGTTATTGTTGTTGTTATGTGCTGTCAAGTAAGAACTGAGTTATAGTGACCCTAATAGGGCTTTTAAATTAAGTGAGATATTTAAGGAGTGGCTTTATCAGTTTCACACCCTCACTGAGTTCCCATGGCTGAGAGGGGATTTGAACCCAGGCCTCCTAAGTCCTAGTCCATCACTCTATTCACTACAACGTACTGGGTCACACAGCCAACGGCAGATCTGTAACTAGCAATTTTGGCATCCAGAACAACCAATAAACGTTCTAATTCATGATGTAAATAAATATAATGCAAGAAGTAACAATTGTAGCATGGAGCAACTTGTCAGCATCTTCCCCCCCCCCCACAGATTAGCAGCATTGTTAGAGCTTTAAAAACAAATCAAAAGTATGGGGAGAGAGGGAGAGATAGAGTACCTAAGCATGCCATATATACTAATAAAATAACTTTCTGTACTCTCCAGCCTGGGCTACTCTCTATCCAGTTAGATCAGGCCTCTAACTGAATTTCCAGGCCAGAGTACTGTGTAGACCTGCCCACTGCTGCCTCAGTGACCTATTTTCCCATTCTTCCCTGGAGGCCTGGTCTACTACTATTTTGTCCTATGACAATGGACCAGGCTGCAGGGCAGGTCAGTCTAGGGTAGTGATACCCAACCTTGCATCTCTCAAATGTTCTTGGACTACATAGCTGGTGATGGAGGCTTCTGGGAGTTACAGTCCAAGAACACCTGGGTTACGCAAGGTTGGGAACCACTAGTCTAGGGGAAGGGACATGGCCTCTAACTTTGCTACTGTGGGGCACAGCCCCCATTGACCTACCCCAGCTACAACCCTAGACAATGTATAGAGTTCTGGGCATTGCAGTCCAAAACACTGGGGAGAAAAAACACATTGGGCTATTGGAGAAAAGGCTGTCCCCCACCCCACCCCAAAATCAAGGGCAGGCTTGTTAAAAAAGGCCTCTATTGCAAATTTTGAAGGGCAGGAAGGCTAATACTGGGAAACTTCAAACAACGTGGTTCCAAACCATTTTAAGGCTTTAAATATTAAAACCTTTAAATTTGGCTCAGAAATTTTCTGGCAACCAGTAGTTTTGGCATAGTATCAGTTTTACATGAAACAACCCAAATGCCATTTGCTGTAACCCTTCAATAAAACTGCTACAGTCCAATATTATAGTAGTACCAGAGGCCATCCAGCAATTGAATAAGCCCTAAAGGATGTTCTAATGGCAATTCCTTTTAAGATAGATAGCAGTGTTAAAAAAATATTATTTTGAAAATTTAAATGGAGTCCTGCCCTTCTCTTTATGCCACCTGGGAGCGTCTGGCTTAAGCCAAGATCATAAATGTCTTTTGCCCTTAATTCTGTGCTACTGTCAATTCACTATCTCAAGACCATTATTTATGGCTAGAATAAAATTAATGCAAAGAACCTATAAAACAAAGATGTTATGTTGCACAATGGGCTGTCTTGAATGAGATTTATCCACCAAAGGCCCTTTTTTTCCCTTTCAGTGAGAATGGGGGAGGGAAAATGATATAAACTGTGGCTAATTACTTGATTTTTGCACTAGTTATTTAGATGGTGTACCTATCTCATTGAAAAGGGATAAAATGATCCGACTCCCATGGCTGCCCATATATCACCATACATTTTTCCAAAACTTCCCTAGTTGTCATCTTCAATATATGTGTAAACCCTAAGCTCAGTATTGCTGGAATCAGCACCAGGCATGCTGATGCAGAACTATTAGTACCCAGAACCCTAGCAGAGATACACATGCCCTTTTTTCTTTTTCTTTTTTTAAAACAATGGTCAGATACATCTAGGCCCCCTTTTCAATTTTCCACAATGTGGGAATGTAGTGCAGCTGCTTGGCTGTGCTAAGACCACCACTGTGACTGCTGTCCTTCACCACTGCATTCAGAGTCAAGGTCAAACCAGAAATTACAGCCTGTCATTAGACACATGAGTGTTCCATAGAGTTTAATGTCCAGGAAATCACAACAAGCAAAGTCAGTGTTTACCTCTAAATTACCACTCATAAAAGTAAAGTGAAAAAGTACACCCACAAAGTATGAAGATCCTACTTGGGCAACATTGTTGAATCCAGCAAAGTTCTTTTCTATCCATATTCATTCACATCGCTTCTATAGAGCAGCAAAAGAACTTCACAGATGTGAAGGATGAAACTTGGGGCTTTCTGCCTGCCAAACATGGGCTCTCCTACTAACGTGGCCTTCTCAAGGGACTTCTCAAACCTAGAGCCAGCCTTGGTTTAGCTTAACCTTTTGGTACTTGGAGATCAGCCTCTCCCCCCCCCCCCCCCCCACACACACACATTAAGACTGTATGTATAGCACTCTTCTCTCTCTTTCTCTTTCTTTGGTCCAGAATGATGAGCAAACAATTATATCTTACTTAATATTGTTTTACTGATAAAATAAGTAGTTGTCTTTTGGCCAAAAGACAAGGGATCAATAGGACCTCTGCATTCTAATGATGGAATAGTGCATATATCCATTATGGTGGCTTAATTTTTAAAGCACACTTCTGAGCTCTCTTGCAATGCACTCATTTACTGTAGCATACAGTTTGAGGATCACTATCTTAATTCAGATCATCACTATAAGCAGTAGCAATCCTCCTTCTTGTCCTCCTCTTCCTCATTTTAGGTCTTGTCTTAAAGTCTGACGTGGTTTTAATTTCTCAGTAGAAGAAAGGGGACTTCTACATTTCTGCTTTTTTTGTGGAACAGAAACACAACAGCTATTACAAAATGTATGGCTGTATCTCAGTGCAGTAGCTTTGATGCCCTCATTGTGCCAATACACAGGATTGCTCAACACAAAAGCTAAAGCTGCCCTGTCCATTCTTGGGATTCCCAAACTCTTTCTAGTACACAATATATTGGTGCCCATACTTTCTTGCTGCATCCAGATTCATTCTGAAAGTAAAGATATGTACAAGTTAAAATGTTAAGGTTTTGGAGTCTCTCTCTCTGTGTGTGTGTGTATGAGAGAGAGAGAGAGAGAGAGAGAGATGGGGAGGAGAATCAAGTACAGAACCAGGGGGAACAAATGGAGATTAAACCATAAACCCAATGCATTGGTCAAGAAACTCTTCAAAATGGGGAGAAACACATCAATTTCATTTGCTCCTGCAACTTTTCAAAACCTCATGTTTTTTCCATTTCAGATATGTGATTTGAGAATTTTGGTAAAGTCTTCAAAAACAAATGGAAACCAAATTTTCATCCATCTGCAGTGGCTAAATGCAATAGGTGAAGTTATTTCTAGCTGGAGATGGGCATGGATCTGGACCATCAGATCATGCTGGATTGTCATACCAGCACCACAGGTGCCACACGATCCCATCCTCCACCCACCCCATCTGGATTCCCCAACTCACCAGCTGGCTTTTTCTCCTCTTTGGTCATTTCACCAGTCACAGCAGGAGCATGAACTTCTCCGCCTCCTCCAGCAGCCGCCTACTCAAAGGCCCACTCAAAGGCCCACTTCAGGAATCCATGCTGTGCCTCCTCATCAGATTGGGCAACTGCTGGAGGAGGCAGAGAAGGAAAGTCCGTGCTTCTGCTGTGACTGGTGAAATGACCAAAGAGGAGAAGGAACAGAGCACACGCTGGCTGGTGAATTGGGGAATCTGGCCAGAGTGAGGTGAGGGATGGGTCTGTAAGGCACCTGTGGTGCTGGTATGACTATCCAGCATGATCCAACCATCTGGATTTGTGCCCATCTCTGTTTCCAGCATAGAAAGGGCCATACTCTAGCTGCCTGCCATGTAGCTGTTGAAGATGGGAAACACCTGTAAGAAATGAATGCAACGTAATTTCCAGCACTAATGTGGTTGAATATACAGGGGTTGAAACCCAGACTTTTAAGAGTTAAGCACTCAATGCTGTGAGCCTGGATGATGAATATATCATTTTTGGCTTCTCCCATAGTCATTTAAAAGGACAACAACTCTGTTTGTTGCATTCTAAATGTGAAGGAACTCGTGAGTTTTGGAAAGTTTTCATTAAAACACAGAAGCCCCATGTTAAATTGAATTCTCCCCATTCCCTATTTCCAAGAAAGATTTTTCACTCAGTAAAACATGCCTGAAAGGAGTCTATCTAACCTACTTTTGAAAGCCTCCAAGGACAAACAGTCTGCAAACCTCCCAAGATAGCTTATACCTTTTCTGAACTGTTTCTACAATAATACATGAATTAAAGATTACATGAACCAAGGTGAGATACAAACCAACAGTCCTTAACTGTAGATAACTGTAGAGTTAATGCCGTCCATCTGTAGGGTACCAGGCAGTTTTGAGCTACAGCCTTCCCTTTGGAAATGAAGTCTCAACTTATATTGCTGGCTTCTTTGCAGTCTAAAGATCATCTTCTACAGTGATATATACTTTAAAAGACCCAACAAAATGGTTCTTGTATTGAAGAGCCCCTGCGCTGAACTGCAAAACAAAGGCAAACCTGTACAACAAGAAATTCTTCAAATTTCCAAGGTTACATTTCCAGTTATATAAGAACCACAGTGGCATCATTAAGCAACAAATTTACTTGGATATTCTTGCTTTGAGTCTCAATGGAGATGAAATACAGTCACTGGTGACAGAGGAAATATCAATAAAGGGAGAACAAGTGTTCCCAAAGTGCTCCCTGGAACAAGGCAATTGGATCTGCAACCTGACTGCTGGTGCCATTACAAGGCCTGTAGCTCTGAGCAAGAGCAGATGGAATTCCCTTTTCCTTCACTCTGTTTGGTGACAAAGTAAATTATTTCCCCAAGGGGAATGCTGAAGGAGCTGCTGGCTTGGCAAGCACCGTGGCGAACATCTGGCTGCTCAAAAAATTGTGGGTGTTGATGGGCATAGATTAGGAATGAAACAGAAAGACACACACATAGGTAAGAAACAATGGGGACCAGCCATAATGGAAAAGCTAACAGATTCTGAAGTTTACCAAACTATTCTTGTGAAGCAATCAGATTGGCACTGACAAAAGCCACCAACCTCCACAGTAATTCCTTTGCTGTAAACATCTTTATTTGGATTACAAGGATCTAAAATGGCTTTTTCTTTTTTTCAAGGAAAAACTTAAATTGTGAACCAGAAACACTATGATTCAAATTTCACTTCAGCTATGTTTCAACTGTATTGAACACAATACAGTTCTTTAAGCCTTTGCTGCCTCTTCTACATCTGCAGTATAAATAGTAATACTAACCTGATTTATACCATAGTTGCAAAGATTACTTTATTGACTATTTATGGATTTATGTTCTTCTGCCGCTGTTTTTAGTTTCTTAATTTTAATCTTAGTTTTCTTTCTTTAAAAATTAGTAAACCCCCCCCCCACCACACACACACACACACACACCTTTACACCATGTAAGCTGCTTTGAGCCATTTCTTTCTGGTGGGCGAATGAGTTAAAAGTGCTTAAATAAACGAATAATTAGGCAATAATGGCTAAAATCCCAGTGTGCTGCTACACAAAAGGTGTTGCATTTGGAGGCAAACTGCCTCAAGTGAAGAAATCCCCACAGGTGTTATCGCTACAGACATTATCTGTTGCATATTGAGTGGTGCAGCTCAGTGTGCAACAGATAACGCCTATGGGGATTTCTTCACTTGAGGCAATTCACCTCCCAAAATTTAGCCTTTTGCATAGCAGTACAATAAGATTTCAGCCAATATATGTGGAACACTTTGAACAATCCAAAGCAACTTTCTTAGCCTGAGCTTTCCAGATATTTGACTACAACTGCCATCCTCCCTGGCAGCATCTTGGCTAGCAGTGAAGTGAGTTATAGTCTGTCACATCTGAAGGACACCAGGTTATGGAAACCTACCCTGCAATAGTCATGACTCATGTCTATGACTCTATATTGTGGTGGTGATTGTTATCTCACTGATGCCTGTGCTTCCAGAGGAAGGAGCTTGAGATCACAGCATGTCATGTCAATAATGGAGATGACCACCTCAGGTGGTTTGACAAATGTGGACGAGTTACTTTTTAAACATTGAATGAATAATTATAACTAACTGCCATGAGGGCTTGGTAACTACAATTGTAATTAATTACTTTTTTATGGTAACCATTCAGGTTCTGTGGAGGAAAGAACTGAGTTAGAATCATGTTGCAAAAGAAGGAGTCTTATGTCACATTGCAAGTTAACAGAAAGACTTCTAACCATGCTCTCAAAAGCCATAACAACTGGAGATCAGGTCCCTTCTCTTTGATAGCAACAGGGGAGTTCCTTCTTTGTTTCTTTAGGGGAAAACAATAAAAAACACAAAAGCTCTCTTTTTGGGGGTGGAAAAAGGAGAGGAAAAGCTTTGTCTGCAAATTTTCTTGGAAAGCTCCTTCATGGCAAAGTGATGTGGAAATCAGGTGGGAGGTGAACAGATTAGTTCTCTGCTCTTGCTATTCCCAGAATAAGACTGGTTCTTTCTTGATCAACAGAGACTCTTTGAGTGCACAACACACCAGCAGTACCTGCACAGAGATCAGTCAAGTCAAGGAAGGCATCCCCTTTTCCACTCAAGTCATCTCTGACTGCCTCTATCATTTTCTAGCACAATTCAAGTCTCTCTGTTTGAAGATGTGGTCCCTTTTCACACAGACTTCTTAAAATAACTGACATACACTTCCAAAACCAATGTTATCCTCTGTAAAATGGCTTTAGTATCAAGAGCCTTGCAATGCTCCCACAACAGTTGGCTGTCAAAATTATGTCTGGGTCAGACATGTCCGCACAAACCACTCAGCAACGCTGCCCAAACATTTTGGTATGGGTGAATTCCAAGAAGGCCAGATGTGCTGATGGCTGGGGAAAAACGTCCTGCCTACATCTTGAATTACTCTGACTAATCAATGCTCCAAAAGAATTACCAAAAATTCACAACTTTCTGCATTTAGCCTATATATACACCAACCTTGCCAGGTAGGAATGTCAGAATACCCACAAAATGTAAAGAATCCAGCAGGTGATTATGGTAAGGACCTTTTTTAGTACCAACAACCCTACCAAACTACTGTAACATTTTATTATTTTATTGAAAATGTTGCAAAAAAGAAGTAAGCATGAATAAAGTTTAAAACAGTTTCAAAATATGGTTTTAAAAGCTCCAAAAGCAATCTAACAAAGTTGTGGAGCAAATAAGCATTCAAAAAGACCTTGAGACAAAGACAATTCCAGAACAGTTGTTTGAACCATGCTCGATATGAGCATGGTTTTAGATTCTAGTAAAAACAAAGAGAATGGCTGAAACCTTTTCTCCACCACCACTCCAAATGAGACCTTGGTCTTCCCACATATGAAGGTCTGGCTTAGCTTATTTGGATCTCACACTGTGTGGCTGTAGTAGCTGCAAATAGTTCTCAGGTTAGCTGATGGGTCATGAGGCCCTGTGTCTACAAGATGGCTACCCAATATACTTCTTGTTTCTGGTTACTGAGCACATAAATCTGAAGTAATTACAACTGAATCCCTTGGGACCTGACAATCTCATCGTATAGCCTGTTGAACTTTATCTTTATTTAAAAAGGGCTTTAAATAGTTTCTTTAAGAACTGCTGGATAGCTCAGTGTGAAGCCAGAAGTTGGGAGTTCTATTCCCCACCGTGTCTCCTTGACAGGGGCTGGACTTGATGTTCCACAGGGTCCCTTCCAGATCTGCAGTTCTAAGGTTATTGTTAATATAGTCCAGCAGGACATGTCCAGCAGGCCGAGGCGAAGGGGCAGTCCCGAAAGCAGCAAAATCAGGGAGCTGGACAGGGGACAGACTGTATTTGTCTTCAGTGTGGAAGGGATTGTCACTCTCGAATTGGCCTTCTCAGCCACACTAGATGCTGTTCCAAGTCCTCCATACAGAGCACGTTACCATAGTCTCTCGAGACTGAAGGATGCCTACACACAAGGTTATTGTTATAATTGCTTGAGTGCTCAAACCAAGATTTACTTCCAAACCCTGTAAGTTTGTTGAAAACATGCATCAAAAGGGAGCCATTTTAGGAGGCCTTTTAAAAATACCAATATCTCCTTGCTGGAAGCACCATTTGCAATCAGATATTCTTATTATTCCAAACTGCTTCATGACTTGGGTATTTGCTTGAAAAAGGGAGGGGGTTGCAGCTTAGGGCCACCTCAGTCCATTTTTGCTTAGCTTTTGGGATAGCAGCAAACAAACAAATACTGGGAGGGTGGGATGTGGGGAAATTTTTTTAGAGCCACTCATTTTCACAACATTTCAATTCATTAAAATAGTTCCTTTTCTTAAAATATTATGGGCTGTTTTTGCCCATCATTTACCAATTTTTGTTCTAGCCAGATTAGAGTAGCCCTTGCTCCATAATGAGAACCATGTTCTTTTTGTGGTGGAAGGGGTCTCTTTCTTTGCTTACCTTTCCTTTGCAATTGTCTGTGGTCTTTAATATCAGAGGGTTTGCCCTCTATTCCTTTTTTAATCAAAACTCAACAAAACCAACGGGATTTATGAAATGTCAGAAAACACTCTGTCTATCTGTGGACCTGACACACGGACAATGTAATTACCCCTTGTCATCACCCTTCCTAACACTGTCATAAAAAGAAAACACAGGTATTTCTTCACAAAGTCTGTTAACCAGTTAAGAAATATGTTTGATAAGTAATTCCTGCAAATACATAGGCACTAAACCCTTCTTTTTCCATTTAACAGCAAAGATTAGAATTATGGGCTTGATTATACCTTATTTAGTTCTTCTCATGTCCTAGATGTCACACCTGTCAAGGATAGTCATCAATGCCAGTAATACCTTGTAGATTTTTCAAGGTGAATCAATAGTCCAAAAGAGGATGCCAGCTTTGCCATGATTTGCTCTTTTTTTATGCCACAAAGGGTGTGGCTATATGAGGGAATTGTGAATTTACTCAAATCCACTTGCTGTGAAGTCACACCAGGGAATTCAAGTTTGCCTAGGTTTGTTCATCCTAACTGACCACACAGGGAGAAGAGAGGAGGAAATCTTGTTTGCAGCTGTATTGTAGTCTTGTAAGAGGTATGTTTACAAGGGAACTACCTAATAAACTATAAACAAGGTTTTCTCCTTTCCTCCTCTCATTATCCTAAACTGTTACATAAAGTCTTGCAGACAGAGGGAAGCTTAGCCAGAAAGAAAGAAAGAAAGAAAGAAAGAAAGAAAGAAAGAAAGAAAGAAAGAAAGAAAGAAATGTCAACAATGTGTGCTCGCACAGCAGATTTTCTGCATCAGTTCAGTCAGTCACACTGTTTGCACTGATGTAAATGGATCTGTTTTTTTTTTAAGTAGAAGCCCCAATGGCAGAGGCAAAAACTACAAACGGGAGAGGAAACCTCTAGGCTGATTCACATTTCCTTTTGCATCATGTGGTCAACAACAACAACAAAAGACATAGGGATGGAGGACCAGACTCCTATGTTGGAAAACACTGAATCAGCTATCAGGGAAGAGCAAAGGAAAAATCCAAAGCTGTACAACACATACAATTGGAACATGGAATGTGATAAGTATCAATCAAGGTAAACTGGAAACCATAAAGCAAGAAATGGAATGTATAAACATTGCAGTGCTTAGTGTCAGTGAACTCAAGTGTACTGGAGCAGGATATTTTCAGTCAAACAATTACAAAGTGTTTTACTGTGGAAATGACAAATTCAGAAGAATTGGTGTAGCTCTAATACTGAGGCAAAATGTAGCACAGGCAGTTAGGGGTTATAATGCAACATCTGACTGAATAATACCAATTAGATTCTGTGGAAAACCTATCAACCATCATTCAAGCCTATGCTCCAACTCCTGAAGAACATGAAATTGAAACCTTTTATGCAAATGTCCAAGAGGAAATTAATCACATATGAAAACAAGACATGCTTATAATCATAGGTGATGTGTTGGAAAATTTGGCCTAGGGGATAGAAATGAAGCAGGAGAATGATTCAATCGGTTTATTGCAAATACATGTGTCAAGCAACTGAACAGATGGCTGTACACATGGACATCATCACATCATCAATATAGAAATCAAATAGACTACATAACTGGGAGCAGAAGATGGAAAAGCTCAATTGTCAGGGGAGGGATAAAGTGGAAAGAGGGAAGCTCTTTTCCCTCTCACGCAATACTAGAACCAGGAGACATCCACTCAAATTGAGTGTTGGGAGAGTGAGAACAGACCAAAGAAAATATTTATTTACCCAGCGTGTTGTTAGTCTGTGGAACTCCTTGTCACAGGATGTGGTGATGGCATCTGGCCTAGATTCCTTTAAAAGGTGGAGGAAAAGTCCATCACAGGTTACAAGCCATGATGGGGATGTATAATCTCCAGGCTTAAAAGGAAGGTACCTCAAAATGCCAGATGCAGGTGAGGGGTAGCAGGAGACAGGTATCTAGTTGTCTCGTGTGCTCCCAGAGGCATCTGGTGGGGCCACTGTGAGATACAGGGAGCTGGACTAGATGGGCCCTTGGTCTGATCCATTAGGGCTCTTCTTATGTTCTTATTGTCTTTGCCAAAACAAAGCCAGGAGTGCACTGTGGTACTGATCATGAACTGCTAATATCCAACATTAGAGCACAGCTAAAAAAGAATACTAAAAGAATCATAGTGCCAAAATATGGTTTAAACAACATTCCTGATTAATTTAAAGTCCACATAAGGAACAGGTTTGCATTAGTAAACCTAACTGACTGTGAACCAGAACAACTGTGGATTCAAATCAGAGATATTATTAGGTGTATGTGTATACACACATTGGGGGGGGGGGGGAGAGGGAGAGAGGGAGAGAGAAACTGATCTTGAAGTCAAGAGGATTGGCATTGTGTAGATCTCACTGGCTGAGATCTAATTCTTTGATTTTAGACACAAATCAAAGTATGTATTAACAATTGACCCTTCTATCTTGAACAACAGTTTTTGAAAGCCTTCTTTTTCTCTGCTGCTTGTAAGGTAATAATTGGACACAAGCAGCAGAAGAGTCAAGCTAGCCCAAGGATTCCTTAGTGAATACCATCAGATGACCATTCAGGCTGATCTGTGTACTTTAATATCTCCCAGCCATAAACACAAGACTAGCTTTTTCTGCTGGAAGAGCATTTTTTCCAAGCAGCAAGATCTTATCTTTCACTTTGTATAGATCAGCTTTGTAGCATCTTGAAGTATTTATAGTTTTAATACATAACCATAAATGCCCCCTAAACAAGGAATATTGCACCTCTAGATTACTGTTATTGCTTTATTGCTCATCACAGCTATAAATTAACATCTTCCCCCGGCAATACTGAGAGAGTACAGAATTAGGTTACAACGTGCATAAACAAGAAGCTATTAAGGCTTTGCTGTTCCTTAAAAGTCTTTATAGTTTACTAGTGTACACCTGTAAGTGTTTCAATTAAAGAACTACATGCCTGCCCAGTAATTGCCCTTCTCTGTGAGATAGGATTTTGGCAGTCAGAAAAAGCAAGGTAAGACTAAAAGGTGGAAAATTGGAATATAAAACACAGAAAGTGAAACAGCTATAAAATAAAATCATGGATTTAAATTATGCTAATTGGGACCTTTTACATCATGTTAACTCTACACGCCGGCTGCTGGTGGAAGCGGCTGTTCTGCACCTCTGGGCAAAATGTCTTTGAGTCAATGTCAAACCTCAGCTTATGGCTAATCATTAGCTACAACAAAAAGTGAATATATTTTCTGAAAGCCTGCCTCTTGCTTTCCCTCATTCCACCAGGTATGCACAATCAGATTTTTCAGGAGAGAAGACAGAGGTCATGCTGTAAAATGCATCAATATTCATTGTAGCCATGGAAATAAAAACGGTCTGCACAGGTCATTTTATGCAGACTATTTATTATATATTGAGAGCATGGTACAAAGATAGTGGGAAGGAACATAAGTGTATGATGAGTTGATACATGGAAGGAAACAGTTGGGGATGACACCAGAGGAAAAACGTGTTATGCCTGCCTATGCACTCTTAGGCACTTTCAAAATGGGGATGTGGTTTGCTCAATACAGCTGGCTAGTAGAAGAAGGGATTTTGCAACGGCTTGACTATCAAACCTGTTTGTTAAACCCACACAAGATGGAGATTCATATACTTGCTTGTCAAGTTGATTGGTCTAACATTCATTGTGCTGGCTTCTAGAATAATACACCTAATTAAATTAGTCACATTAGTGGGTTGTTCATGCACCAGATAGTTGCTTCTTTGTAAGCATTTTTTTTGGCATGCTATATCGTCATAGGAGTGTACAGTGTACCCCTAATTTCACTACACACACATAGGCATCTCTTAGTGGATAAAATGTCATTGTTCACTTGCATTTTATATTTATTAATATAACTTGAGAATACATTTTTCCTCAACTATGGGGTTTAAATGGTACTAGAATTCTAAAGTACTGAACTGAATGGGGCCCAAATGTATTCTGCTGCGTTGGTTGCATCCACTCTACTGTTAATTACCTAAAATCTCCTTGCACTGCTGTAGTCTTTTTCACTCCTCTGTGCAGGTCAATTAGTGACTCACTTTTAATGTCTATTCTTTTCCAGTAGGAAAAGTGTGGCAAACCCGCAGAATGGGTAGGCTGTGGCAAGTTCATACTGAAAAATATGAACTCACTGAAGTATTACTACAATCTGTTCCATTTACAAATTATTTTAACCTGCTGTTTTTCATTTTATATTAAAAAGATGACTAAAGATTTAGCTTTGCACAGATAGCATCTCAAAATTCTCCACTCTGTTTGAGGGTGGAGAAAGGGAGAAAGGGAACAATTTCTATCAAGAAGAAGGTGAAATTCTGCAATAGTTTCTTGGAGTGACTTATAACTTATCCTTCACCAGCCTCATATTGAATGTGACAGTCAGAACTGTGTCCAGCTCTTGAAAAAGGTGGAACTAAAGCTGTGCCAAATCTGTCCAATTTCCCAAACTTTCCATGAAATAAGTTTTGTGCTGCTTTTGTTTTCCTGTCATTCCTGTCATTCTCAAATCCCTTCAGAGTTTATTTTGAATTCTGAATTTCTTAGGTGGTGTTTTTGAGATGTCCTTACCACTATAGTGTGGTGGTAGTGGTGTTGTTGTGTACATTTCTAGTGCATATCTGTCGATCAATCTTCTTTCTTTCTTTCTTTCTTTCTTTCTTTCTTTCTTTCTTTCTTTCTTTCTTTCTTTCTTTCTTTCTTTCATTTCTATACTTCCCATTTGACCAATGGCCACTCTGGGTGGTTCACAACAATAACAGTGACATAAAAGAAACATAACATAATCAGTGCAGTAAAATTGAACTAAATTATCATAACATTAAAAACACATTAAAATGGGTAGCAGTGAGTTATAAGAGGCTGATGCTCTTGGTGGCTCTTCAGTTGACAAGTTTTGAAAAGTCTGCCAGAATGAAAACTTAAGAGACTTCTTAAAAGACAGCAGGGGGGGCCAGGCAGATCTCAGATGGCAATTCATTCCACAGATGGGGCACAATCAAGTGTTGTGCTGAAAATGCTTTGCCAGGGAGGAGTTACCACATGACATCTTCCTCTGTGATTTAAGTCAGAAATTTTGTGGATTGCTGGAGAAACTTTTGTACGGTGAAACACAGGACAACTGTAAGCATGCCTGCCTCTTGACCGCCACTTTGTAACCAAGACAAGGATAAAGAATCCTATTTATGAGTTTCCCATGAAAATTTATTTAAAATGTTCTCTTTTGAACTTTTTTTTTTTCAATTGCAATTCCTTTTATATCACATTAAATTGGTGGGAAAATGTTGAATACATTTTTGGCACAGCATTAACTAAAACCATTTTGTGTGTATTGAAATGCAGACTGCATACATTCTTCTCAATACTACAGGTGCTGGCTATATAATAAAACATACTTTTTGACTGTCATAGATATCTGGGGAGGTCAATAAACTAACTCTCTAGATTTACCATGAATAAATGAATGAATGAATTGTACTGTTCCAGTAAATACTCATGATGGGTACCCAGGGATCATATTCTAGTTTGATCAAAATGCAGAATTAAGAATACAGGTCAAACTAAATTATAGAGACAACAAAAGCACATTACAGCTCAGTGGTTTAGGCATATGGCTGTAAAGCCAGAGGTTGTGAGTTTGATTCCCCACTAAACTGATTTGAAGTCATGGGCAATGAGAACATTCTGTACTTTGGCAATTAGAGGCATTTCAGTACATAAGGAATTCCCATGTCCCACAATGTGCTATCTGTACTGTCTAGTATCGTATTGCATAGAATAGGGAGAAGTTTGAGGTGTGATTTTTCAAGAAGTGCTTGAAGGTAAAACAAATGGTCTGTAATTTAGAACACATGCATTTACTAACATATAATTAATTCATGGATACTCAGCTTTTCCTCAGAAGACCTAAAATTAATAGCCTTCTTTTTGAACAAATATCTTGGAATCATGATAAGATAAGGCAAAGTAACAATTCTGATGTATATTTGCTTCTTACATAACCACTTTCAATATTAGCCCTAGAAATTACTGTTAAAGTGTACTGTGGAATCCCAAACACAACTAAGACCTTAAAAACCATAGGATGGCATGGTTCTCCATGGTCATATTCAATGAAAAGTGGTAAAACAAGCAAATTTTAAATGTATGTTCTCATCCATGTTGTTGTTGTTTAGTCGTTTAGTCGTGTCCGACTCTTCGTGACCCCATGGACCAGAGCACGCCAGGCCCTCCTGTCTTCCACTGCCTCCCGGAGTTGGGTCAAATTCATGTTGGTAGCTTCGGTGACACTGTCCAACCATCATCCATGTAGTCTCTTGTATATACAAATGCAGGACATATCATTGCTCTCTTACAACTCCTTATGTAATTGCCTTACAATCAAGTTGAAGGCACAGACATAGAATATTAGTTCAAAATAGTGACTTTGTATCCTTATGTTTCTGTTAAACCCTAAGACTTGGGTTTTGATTTGCTCTCTTCTTTTTTTGCCTTCAGTCCTAAGTTTACTATCCAACTGCAAACACTCTAATTTGAAAACCTATCATTGGAAACTTTGAAAGGGGTGTCCAATCTCCTGCTTCCACAAGAATTAATAACACCACATGAATTGTCTCTCCCTTTGTTGTATTTCAGTTTCACAGATTGAATCAGGAGATGTGGAGGAGACTCTTCAATATAAGATATTGGATCCTGGAAGATCACAGAGAGAATAAATGCTGAAGCCTACCATGTCATCCATAACTGCTGTTCAGAACTGAACTGATTCCCACAGCACACATTAGTTCATTACTCACTTAGCAGCAATCTAGTTTAGGGAGAGAGAGAAAAGGAACCACTGGTGTGATAAAGAGCCACAGGGGGCATCTGACTCTGTAAATGAAATTTGACTTTCCACATTCCCCAGGAACTATTTCTGATCTGCGAGGATGTAAGGGCACCAAAGTTCTTGCAAAACACATTAAAATGGAGTAAGGCTTTATAAGCTTAATTAAAGTTAAAATATAATGAGAAGCAGATGAAATAATGTATGGTGGTCACTTATAGAGAAAATGGTGATTTATCATTGTGTAATGCTGAATGTCAGGTAGCAATGATGATTCGCCACTTTCTGTGTAATGAAATCAAAAACTAATCTGGCTTGGACAGCCTTATAATCTAAAAGTAATTTATATACAGAGGTACCTGTAAAGATGTTGTCCTCTGTTCTTCCACAGAGTAGTATGTGATCCTCTGCACAAGGGTATCGCTTTATGTTCAGAGAATGCAATTTATTAAGTGTGTTAAAGATTGCACCTTGACTTCTGGAGTTCACATGAGTTCATCTTGCATAAGCTTCTGTTCTAGAGATGGGCACAAACCACCAAACTGGTTCATTTATCAGCCAAACAAGTGTTCGGTGCTTCAAAGCCCCACCTCCTCTGGTGGGCACCCACTCAGAGGCAACAGCCTAGCTTCCCTGCCCCACCTCCTGTGAGTGCTGCCTCTGAGTGGGCAGCTGCCAGAGGAGGTGGGACTTTGAAGCACTGAACACCAGTTTGGCTGATAAATGAACCAGCCCATCTCTAAAACAAAACCTGATGCAAGATGAACTCATGTGAACTTCTGAAGTCAAGGTGCAATCCTAAACACACTTAGTAAATTGCATTCCCAGCAATTCGTGCCCATCTCTATCCTGTTTTCTTTTTGGACGTGTATTATACAATGTATGAAGTTGTTACTCCAAATGTTGAAGACTGTATTTCAGCAGGCAGCATATACACAATTAAATTTGGACATGTTCTCCTCAGAAGTCAATGCCAATGGTTATCTATGTTGAAGGCTCTGCCTCTTTGGAATAAACTCCCACTTGAGGTTTGACAGGTGCGTTCCCTCCAAATCTTTAAGAAACAAGTAAAAACTGTACTTTTTAAAGCATTTAGTGTTTATTAATTTTGATTTGAGATGTTAAGCTGTTTAATTGTATATTTTTATTAAATTTTTGGTTGTTTGTGGCAGGGGATTAATTATTGTTTTATAAATTTTATGTTTATAGTATACTGTGTTCATTTGATTGAATTCTCAGTTGTAAACCACACAGAGAGTATTATGTACTGTACTATGGAGTGGTATAAAAGCTAAATAAATAAATATTTAACACCAGTACTAATTTCCTCATGATATCATATCGTCTTTCACTATCAGTCTAAGCACCTTTGGCCACAGAAATACTTTCCAGTGGTTGCCTTATGGTGCCATCCTGTAACACTGTAAAAATGAGTCCCTCCATTGTGGTACCCTACCATATACATTTTAAGAGTAATCAATGGCAGTGAACTTCAGTTGCCTCCTTCTTCAAAAGAAAGATAAGATCCTATGCAAAGCTTTTGAGGAAAGTGAAACTCTTCACTTCTAGCAGCTTGAAGCCCACTTTCAGGATCAGGGATAATTCTACAACAAATTTAAGACCCAAACATAGTAAATTTGGCCTTCTTGCTCCAACGTCCTATTCATGTCAATTGCCTCTACAGGCAGAAACACTATATTACATTACCAAAGTTTCCATCCTATTCAAATCAGAAACAATTTACCCATTTCTCAGTCCTTGAAGGAGAACTGTCCCTTCACCCATGGCTAGAATAAAGACATGAGACAACAGGTGGGGTCCAGTCAGGCCACATCTTTATTAGTGAATGTGAAGGGGAGGAGGATGCACCAAAAACTAAACAACCCCAAACTTCCAGATATAAGTGAAGGCTTAAGACTTGATGGAGACAAAACAGTAATTTTTTGATCATGGTGTAATTTGAGGGTGTGGTTTTTTTTTGTTAATCAAATGCCACATATATGCCCAAGGGTTATAAGAGTTATGCAGAGTATTCTAACCGGCAACCCCAACCCTCATGTCATAAAAGTATCATTTTGCATGAAATGACACATGATTTATGTGATATTCTTTCCCTCCCTACTCAGTTAAGTGTTTGGTTGCAGTAAAAGGTCTTCTGCCATAAAATTTGTTCAAAAGGATTTCATAGCACCATATTAATTTCTCTTGCTGCTTGATATTACAACATCCAGAGGAGGAGGAAATGCAATTCAGTGGAAACTGTTCAGTACAATATTATTCTAGTACATTGGAAGGCATCATTGTAAGTTCTCTCTTAGACTTCAGAAGTCTATAAATCAGTATTCACAGCAGTGTTATAGATGCTAATTTTTGTAAAGAAATGAAATAATGTGGAACATTTGTGGACATATTCCATCAGAATCCTGCACAATTGTTTTAAGATTCTATTGTCAGTATGATGAAAGTTGATCTCTCCTTCCATTAATTTTACATTTATGATGGAAAGGTGATATATGATGCTTTCCCAACATCTTTAGTAATGCTAAGTATTTATTTATGCAGTTTCATATGCAAGACATTTTGTATCCAGGCTTACAAGTCAGGCAAGTACAGTGGAACCTCTACTTACGAACTTAATCCGTATTGGATTGGTGTTCTTAAGTTGAAACGTTCTTAAGTTGAAGCAAAATTTCCCATAGGAATGCATTGAAAACCGATTAATCCATTCCGGCTGTTTTTTGTTCTTATGTAGAGGCGCGTTCGTACGTTGAAGCATTAGTTCCCATAGGAACTAATGCAAAGCCGGTTAATCCGTACTCTACCACTAGGGGGAGAATTTTTTTTTTTTTAACCTAAGATGACCTAAGGTTAAAAAAAGGGCAGGAAAGTGTTTTTTTCCGTTCTTATCTTAGAGCTCCGTTCTCAAGTAGAAGCAAAATTTAGCGAACGGAGCTGTTCTTAAGTTGGATCGTTCTTAAGTAGGGACGTTCTTAAGTAGATGTTCCACTGTAGTAAATTACCCTGCTATCAATAATAATATAAAAAAGTGAGGAAAGGCAAACAGAATTCCTATTTTGTTTATGTTTAATATGTGCCCTTTATATAGTACATCATTTGGTTGACTCATTCTTTGCTTTTACAACTTATTTCCAAATTGCACATGTATCTGCACCTTACAGCAGGGATGGGCAACTTAAGTCCCTCTAGATGTAGTTGGAATGCAACTCACATTAGCTCAAGTCATCATAGCCACTAGGGAGGATGGTGGCACTTGCAGACCACCAAGATCTAGAGTACCCCAGCAGCCAATTCCTAGTTTACAGGAACAGCCATATACTGTGTATACAGTGTACAGTTGGAGGGCAAAAACTTCAATACAGTTCTGCTCATGAGCAACACCTGTCATACCAAGAACAAGACATGCACCCCATTTTATCAAAGGATATTTTTGCTCATTTTCAGTTTTGCCTTGATGAGCAGCCACACAGAACTTGTGCATTGGCTGTGCCCATTCAGAAGCATGCTTCAGCGTGTTTATGGCCCTTGATGAGTTGAGCTGAGGAGCCTCTGTGCCACTACAGTTCATTGAAGATCCTGAGTTGTGTAGTTATTATAATGTTGGACTTGGGAGACACAAATTTCAATCCACACAGAGCAATGCAATTCAGTAACCAACATTGTACCAGTCACTGTGTCCCACCATGGCATATTTCCTGGGGCTGTTGTTTACCACCTTTTGTTCATCAGAAGAAAGGCTGAATACAAATTAATTAATAAAAATTACCCCTTCATGGATTGCTGCCTTGTCGTGGTGAAGGGGCTTGAGTAATTCAGAGAAATTAAGTCTCCTGCCCTGGGTCAGCTGACCAAATCAGCAGTATTCTGGGATTAAGCCCGAAGATGCTGTAAAAAAGAGACGGAAACATTTATGATGATGAGCAACACCTACCAGGCCAAGAACAAGACGTACACATATATCTGCATCAAAATATATCTTTTCCACCATCTCCATATGTACTGGCCCAGACTTCTCAGTCCCTGACTTCTCAGTGACGAAGGGCCATATCTGAAGATGTCTTCTACTCATTTTTGCTCTAACTCCCAACCATTAGAAGTCTAGAGAAACCCTGTTCTTTGGTCCTCCTTTAGCCCTGCTCAGCTCAGCAAGGTCAAAAGTGGGAAGGGTGGGACAAGAGACAATTGGTCAACATGAATGTGTACCTCTTATGTGTGTTTACATAACCTGAACAGAATGAGCCAGAGCATGTACAATAGTGAAATGCAACCATGTCAGGTCATTAGCCCTTCTTACCGTAAGAGAAGTCTTCTTATATAAATATAATGATTTTATAGTTTTAATATTGTTTCACGCCGCTCAGAGACCACTGGTAATGGCACGGCTAAAAAAATCTTGTAAATAAATAAATAAATTTGTTTTGCCTATGTTGATCAAATCAATATATGCTCCACTCCAATTAAACAAAACATGAAAACAAAACATGATGTTTGATCCCTGAGACAAAGATATTTCCAGAGTTTGGAACTGTTAATGTTTTTGGAGTTAAAGTTTTTGGACTACAGCTCTGAGAATCCCACAGTGACTGTGGAACTCTTGCAGTTGTTTTCCAAAGAAAAAAATATTTCAAGTTCAACAGCAATGTAAAGAAAGTTAGTAATCCCACTACAACAATTGATAGATCAAAACAAAAATACAACCTGAAACCTCTTCTGTCACTGGGAGTATCTTGAAACAGTTTCAGGGTCATCTTGCTCTAAGTTCCCATATCCCTTGTGGGGTCCACAGCAACATGGACTGAACAGCCCTTCTAGACTGCCCTGTGCTGAAGTCCAGCTATGGCCTGAAATCCTGGCTCTTTTGTACCTTTGAAGCAGCTAGCACCTCGTCCCTTGGCTAGAATCACTATTTGTTTGTTTGTTTGTTTGTTTGTTTGTTTGTTTGTTTAACAAAAAGTTTGAAGACTAACTTGCTAGTTAGGATATTGCTATGGAGATCCCTCACTAATTGGCAAATTCATAACACCTGTTTCTTCAAATAACTCAGTTAGCAAACAAATTGATAACACATTCCATTCCCAAGCACAGATTCCTGAATTAATTGACTGATCATTAAAGTTGTATAAAAAAATTCAGTTCCCAGGTGATAACCACACACCTGCAAGGTAAGCATCTGTCCTTCCAATTAGAATTGGTGAACACATATTCTTCCTAGACAATTATTTGTCAGGTCAAGGAAAGAAAGAAGAAAAACAAAACTGCAAAATAGCACTATGAAACAGAGAGCTACCTTCCATTCAAGTTCAGAAAGGCCCATAATAGCCTATACAAAAATAGAGATTATAAATATAAGCCTATATCTATATGGAAGTAAGCTTTGGCAAAACTTGGGCTAGGAGAAAACTGGGACACACATTGAAGTACAAAAATCTTCAACAATGGCACTACTGAATCCTGTTGGGATTTTATTCTGGTGTCAGTAGCAAACTGCAGCAAATTAACAAAGAGCCAAAACCACGGCTGGTCATATACTTGGTGCTACTCAGACAACCAGAATCATGTTAATCAGCTCAATTTGCCATTGTGAGGTATGCAGTTTCATTTACCCCAGAGTAAAATTCCAACAGAATTCTTGCCAATAGGACTGTCCCTGGAAGGTGAAGAGTCTTCATGTATATCTGTCCTGCTGATTAATTCAGTTTTTGTGTAATTTTTTGTGTGTAATTAGGATTATGTTAGCTTTTTAAAAACTTCCAGCCACCAGTCATTCACATATCATTTAGATTTAACTGCCAACATTTAAAATAATAAAAAAGAACAATACAAAAAAGTCCTGGGATGTGCAGCATTGGGTGCTTGCTTGAAAAATGCTTGGATGTTCAAATTCATCTTCCCATGCCACTGCTTACCCCATATCCATCACCCATCCCATTCCTTCTGTGAGGTTGGTGGCAATTCAGCAACAAACAAAAAGCCTAAAAGTGTTTGTTTTGAACTGATATCTCACTGGCCTCTGCATTTATCCATCTGAATTGAGATTCCACCCTGAATCAAATAAGGACATCTAAACATTGTTTTTCTTCCAGCATAACCACCAAGCTTCTACACTTATTCTTCTGAACTGAAATTCAGAGCCAAAGCTATGCCCTGCTTTGGTCATCTCCACATGAATCTCAGACCTATGTGGAGCCACCATCTGTGAGGCACAGAATCCATAGTTTCCAGAAAAGAAAAGAAAAGAAACAAAAAGAAAAGATGTCCTAGTGAGGCATTTTGAGCTGTGGTTTCCCATGATCCCAATTAGAGATGGGCATGAACTGCTGAACCAGAGGAGGTGGGGCAGGAAAGCTGAGGCACTGTCTCTGAGTGGGCATCCACCAAAGGAGTTGCGGCTAAGAAGTGCCAAACATCTGTTTAGCTGAAAAACAAATTGGCATGAACCACTGAACCAGTGCTTCATACTCATCTCTAATACCAATATAAAATACAGGAGAACAAGACTATTTAATTTTTATAGCTAGAACAGGTCCACCAAAGTGTTATTCTGCAAACATTTTTGTTCCAGAAGTATTTCATTAAAATATAATAATTTAAAAAGACAAGGCAAGCACGAAGGCTGAAAATTGATGACTGCATCACAAAAAAATGCTTGAGACAAATGTTTTAGTTTTAAACACATATTGTACTCATCCAAAGGTATTTCTCCTCTAAAGGTTTAGCTTGTGATCCATCAAGGCCTCCAGTACTTATTTAAAGCATCAAGGACAAACCCAATGGAAGTTATCAAACATGCTTGATGGAACAATGACAGCTGCTCTCTCTTCCCAAATATAGAGATCATAGCCTACTTCACTCCTTTGCTTTCTATCATATGAACATCTCTCAACAGAAAGCTGGTACCAAGAGAAACTTAATTGCATATATTTATTTATTTATTTATTTATTCAAAATATTTTACCCCGCCTTTCTCCTTTAAAATGGACCCATATTTTTTTTTAAAAAAAACAATATTTAACAGCTACCAACAGTAAGTATATAAATATTAAAAGAATCAAACAAATTTAGTTATGTGTGGTAAACAAAACTGACACCAAAAACACATTCAAAGCAACAAGACACAACACTCCTTTTAAAAACACCTCTCATGCAGCCATTCACTAAGGGAAAGCTAACTGGGTCACCTTCCAAAGAGTCTGAGGCAAATTAAGCTGTTTTCCAAATCAGTGAATCAGGTTTTGAACAGAATCTTGGGGTTGATGCACACCCTTAGAAGTGAACAACTGATAATATTGACGTTAGTGCCATTGAAAATTAGGTTACCTGAAATCTTAATTTGGTAACTATTATGCAGAAAGTTAGGCCTAAATCTGGCTGCTTGCCCTGACTACAGAAAACCCATTGAATCTATGGGATTTGTAGATGTGTGGGCTTGCCTTTCAGAAATGGGCCTGCTCTAGTTGGAACAAGGTGGTGTTTGGGACCTACAGCCTTAAAATTAGGCTGCAATATTTTTATAGTCAGGAAAGTACAGTTGGAAAATGACATACGAGTTGGGAGGTTTTCTTTGCATAATCATTGATGGTATCTGAGGACATATGCCACAACAAAGGTTATCTCATTAATATGATGTTAACTGATGAATTTGAAGGAAAAACTGGTTGCTTGTGGTTCTTCTGAAGTATGAATTATTGCTCAACAGCTTGTCAAGTACGCTGATGTCAGTTGAACAACTAATTGCTTCTTAGCTGAGAAACAAAGAAGACAGGTAAGTAAATTTCACAAATAAGGCATACACCAGATCATTAACTTCACCAATATGCCATTATAATGAAATTTCCTCCTTGCTTACTTTTGTGAACACTGTACAAGAATTTCTTCAGTTCCCAACTTCTGTGTTTCCACTCC
Source organism: Intellagama lesueurii (assembly GCA_037013535.1). Taxonomy (NCBI): domain Eukaryota; kingdom Metazoa; phylum Chordata; class Lepidosauria; order Squamata; family Agamidae; genus Intellagama; species Intellagama lesueurii. Next base: position 198,027,308 of record JBAJHW010000004.1, read on the forward strand.
AGCTTCAGTTCCTGCCATGGCAGTTATTTAGGTTTTCTTTTCAAAATGCTAAATGCTTATCTTCCTTTTGACAGGACTTCCATGATAAAAGGATGTTGTGTGCTGATGGCTCTCAGGTTTTGTAACACATTTGTCCTATTTACTATCTAGCAGTTTCCTCCATTTTTAATTTTAATTTTTGCTTTCAAAGGCGCTGCCATGTCTTGTGCCTTCAATGGATTTCAGTTTTTACATTCATATGCTAAGGGGAAAATAGGCTTTGAATTGGAGGCTTGTGAGTTGTTTTTTCAAAATTATGGTGGCCATATCTTGTTTTAGCTGTGAATACAGCTGTTATCACATCTATTATTCATAACATTATTTGCTTCCGGGTATCCTTCTTCAGTTCCATAGGACTCACAAAGATATGTAAAACTGTACTGCTTGCTCTCCTCTCCGGTGTAAAGTTTTGACACTCTGTCACTACCATTATCATTATTTTTGTCCCACTGGCCAATTTGCAGTTGAAATTTCTTTGCTCATTCTGTTTTGTCCTCTCGTTCAACATAATACTTTGTTACTGAGATGATGAATGTTTCAGTCAGTACTACACAGGTTCTTTCCTGCTGGACCTGGAACCTGCCAGAATCTATTGAGTTTTCAGTTTAATCAATACCCCCTGGATGTTTTTGGTTTCTGGTGGTAGGTAGGATACTCTAGCACGGTCCCACTGCCTCCCAATTTTTGTTTGTTTGTTTGTTTGCTTGTTTTTTGTTAATAACACCCCACTTAGTGAAAATCCACTGCTCTGCACAGTTGTACAAACAGAAATCATGCCATCACTACCCACCCCCACCCTCCAGAGACAAATAAAGAAAAAGTAAACCAAACAAATACCAAAAACTCAAACTAATGATAGTAGTTTTAGAACAGGTAGCTGTGTTAGTCTGTGCTTGCATGTGAGGCAAAAACAAAAGAAAAATGAAGTGACCTTAAAAATCCACATTAAAATATAGCAATTAGTCTTTGAGGTGCCACAACTTTTTTGTCTTCTTTATTATTATTATTTAATTTTGGTTTTGGATTTGCCTGCCAAACTAATTACTAAATGATGGTGACTCTCTTCTAAGATTAAAAGAAAATTAAGCCATGGGTCAAATCATTAATTACAGGGAAGAATATTTTTAAAGTCTTCTTTAAACAATTCAGTTTTTACTAGATTCTTGAAAGTCTGGAGGGAGGGAACCCACTGAAGGAGCATTCCAGAGTGACGGGGCCACCACTGAGAAGACTCGATTCCTAGTGGAAACTCTTTGGTTATTATTGCTCTATAATTCCATGCATCCACAACCTGCATGGTCATTTGTCAGCAAATGGCTTTCAGAGATCTGGGAGCCACACAAGTCAAAATTTCTTCCCAAAATGGAAAAAATTCTCCAGGAAAAGTTATGTTGAACATCTTGCTTCAAAACATACATGTTGTGTTGGCCTATACAGAAATTGGTGTTTGGAATCATTGGCAAAAGATCACCTTCGGTGAAGAGAAGAGAGAAAAGATGATGGTCTGTTATCTCTGGCCATGTGACTGAAGGACAGAGAGACAGAGAAGAAATGTGTGGGAAACAGCGAAGTCCATCTTGAGAACATCAGTCAATAGGTGAGGAAGCAACAATGCAAATAATACAAAGAGGGAACACCTCCCGAGGTAACAAATAATTACTTGTAGCAAACATAATTGTTTTCTTTCTTACTCCCAGTGCGAAGATGATTCACTTGCCCTGTTCTTACCTATTGTGGTTAAAACAACTATCTGGGGGAGTCCTGTATCTTTTGTATAAAATTGCTCAGATATCATAATGGGTGCATTGCTTGTATGCATAGATCCCCCTGGAAAGCAGCTTCTCCAGTAAAATGGCATGAGGCTTCTTCAGCACCTACTTCTCAGCATTCAGTGCTATGCATGAATCATTGCAGTTCCATATGGCTTTGTGCTTGTGTGGAATAGTTGCTAGTTTGACTCATTTTCTTATCTTCCTGCCTTATGTTAGCACTCCACTTAAATAAATTGCAGAATTATGGAAAACCATTCTCATGCAAATGATCTGATGGGGAAATAACAACAATTACAATCAGGTTCCCTTGGAGGAACTAAGCCCTAGCAAAACAACAAATGTAAGTAACTGTGTATTATCAATAAAACTCAGATAGTGAGTCAGGCCTTACAATAACTGTTGCTTTTTACCATATAAATGGACTGAAACAAGTCGGTGAGAGGCTATTTTAATAAATCTTATTTAAATGAATGAAGGTGGGCTATCTTGGAGGTATTATCAGTGCATAAAGTATGATGGATCGCTTACCAATTAAGGTAACTGAGTTTCCAAAATGTTAATGTGCTCCAAACTGAGTTCTAATGAGTTTGCTCCAGGCCTAAGACTATATTTGTGGTATAATTATGCTATGTTTACAATATGCATCTCCTACACCCTGAAGCAACAGATAGACTGAGTAATGAAACCCTCATTTTACTGTATGTTCTTTTTTAAATAGATATTGAGGCCAAAGGGACTCATTCTGATCGACTGTTAATCTGACCTCCAGCAGAACACATGCAGACTTTCAGCATCAACCAACATTTATTATCATTATTTATTTATTTATTTTGCTAACTAAGAAAACAACTTGTTATTTAACTAAGGCTGTTTTGGATACGCATTTGTCACAAAACCCAGCATACTTGTGTGAGAGGATAACATCTACTGCAACTGTAGCAATAAACAAAATTTATTTAGTGAGTTAAAATATTTTAAAAGTCAAATGCAAAACTTCAGGTAGGAATCTCATAATTATCATCTCCATTCTTAAGACCTCAAAGCTCAGAATGTTCCTTCCAATTTGTTATGGTTCTAAGCCCTGCAGAAGTTATTAGACATCATCATTATAGTTACTATTTTTATTTGCCCATTTTTCAAAAGTAAATAAAACAGGTCGCTTTTTAGTAACTTCAAATAAACAAGCATCTGCATGCTTATAAGCTGATGTTCTGTGGTACAAAACATGCTCAACTCCTGTCCATCTAATTATTGTCACAATACAGATAACAAATCAAGGGGCAGCAAATTGAAGCACAATACAAACTAGAGGTTGGCACTGTGTTCAGACAAATGTGAAAACTGATCAATTCAGGAGTGTTTGTGCAATTTTGGGACAACCATGGAGTAGAACAAACTGGTCTCCCACAGAGCAGAAAGGCTATCACATGGATCCGTTGTGTTCAAGTTGAGCTTTGTGGGCTTGATCATTAAAAAAATGTGCTATGGTATTATGCAAGAAAGGGTAAGTTGAAGCATTACATAGTATCCTGGAAGACTTGGGTGGCATCACAGGAGAAGGAGAGTGAAAATTTAATCCTCTAAATCCAAGACCTTTCATGGTCATTCCAGGGATTGAGGTATTAGGGAAGGCTCAGACTGTGTTCATCAGAGTTATGCATCGCCTTAGAGGTGCTCAGCCAGCTTGTTAGGATTCACTTTCTAGGTTTCACTTTCTAGATTTTTTTTCTTTCTTATCCAGCTTAATTTACCAAACTTTACACTGTTAGGATTGGCCATGTTCTTCATATCTGAGCTTTGAGTGGCTAGGCCAGAATTAGGACACTAGGCTCTCTCTTTCCCTTCCCTGCCTTTTTTCTTCCTCTTTGTACTTTTGATGTGGTGGTGCTCATACCACTATCTGGTATACCACTTTGTGCCATTGCCAGAAGGGTATCTCTGGAAAGAAGTACAATCCTCTTATGTGTATCTCTCTGAGTACTTATGGTCTACCAAACTGTCCCCCAAACTGATGGTGCTGTGTAGCTTCAACTTCTGCTCAGTGTCATAGGCTTTCCATGTCTTCATTTACAGGATTTGTGTTTTCAGCAGAAATCTGGAAACACACAAATGCCATCACAAAGAGCACACACACACACACACACACACACACACACACACACACACACACACACACACTTACACACACACACTCTTCTTATTCATGACAGGGACCCAGTGCACATTCCTAGTAAAAATCTTGTCTACAGCTGAAACACTTGCCATATTGCAGTTCAAATCTGGTACATATAGAACATAATTTACTGGGGTGATACTAATTTCACGGGACAATTGTCATTTAAAAATGCCACTTCCTGTTCCTTCTATATCCATGGCCTCACCGTGAGCAGTCTGGATTTTTCCACCAGCATTTCTGTGCATGTGTCTAAAGAATTCTCTAAAGTGAGTACCATGACAGGGACACCCACTATCAACAATCCATTCATTTCACTACTGTTTATAATCATTAGTCATGCAAGCTTCATGTTTTGGAGTTTTATTGTTGCCTTGTGTTCCCTAAGTTCAAAACTTGTTCAGTTAAGCAATCTCTGGTGGAAGGACAAACACTGGCTAGAGGGTCATTTCCACCACAATTGTAGCAGCAATGAGATTGGTTCTGGGCAGGGGCTTTCATTTCATTTCATTTCATTTCATTTCTTCCCTTTTTATTTATTTATTTATTTATTGCATTTATACCCCGCCTATCTAGTCGAACGACCACTCTAGGCGGCTTTTATACTGTCTTTCTCTCAGTGAAGGGATCCAAAATGGTTCACAAACTAGGAAACAATAAGCCAACTAAAAACATAGGAAGTTGTTGCATTAAAAAACAATTAAGCATATAATAAAATCAGACCAATTATTTTAAAATATTAAAAATACTTTAAAGCACACCACTACCATCACCACCAACAGTAATTCACAGCATCCCAAAATCAAGAATTTTCAACGCCCAATTTAGTTGTTAAAAACCTGTCTAGGACAGGACAGGAGGGAGGGGGCTAACCTAGTCTCCCGAGGGAGTGCACTCCAGAACTGAAAGCAGCCACTGAGAAAGCTATCTATGGTGACCTCATTATATATATTTCTTTGAGGTTAGCAGGGCTGAGAGAATGGCCTTTCCTAGAGATCTGAAGAGCTGGGTAGGCTCATATGGGGAGATGTGTTCCTTCTGGGAGCCTGGAGGCACTTAATCCATTGTTGAAATTCATCTCTTTTTTCCCCATCCAAGACAAAAAAAGTAGCACATTTCTCACCTATTGTTCCCATAAGGAATCCCATTTTTTGCTGATCACTATGGTGCAGCCCACTCATCTTCAAATGATCAAATACAGCAATCAGAGCTGCTGCATGTTTCTCAAAATCTTTCTTCAAATCAAGCCTTAACTTTACAAGTCCCCTTATCCAGACTGTATGTGATTTAAAACCAGCAAATCCATAGGACCTTTCAAAGACATCAAGCATCTCTTTCGCAGTTTGGCAATCTTTAACACAGATTACCTGATCTTCAGTCAGACTCAAATATTATTGTCTTGGCTTTAAAAAATCACTCTCCTTCCCTTGTCTAATCTCTGTCTCTCCTTCTGGTGTTGGCTGTTTGATATAGGAAAAACAGCCAAGGCTTCTAGAACAATCTTCAGTCGACTTTTACATTAAGAAAAATTATCAGTGTTTCACCATAGAAGTTTCCCAGGTAAAGCCTATTTTATTTAAAATTCATGACTATTATATTTATAGTGTGGAACTTCATCTTCCACATATATATCTCTGGAGAGCAGAAGATGGAGGATAGTGGAAAAGCAGCTGACAAAGGAAGCAACAGTAAGGAAAAGGCTATCTCAAAGACTCAGGTGTGTTGGGAGAAAAGTGGCAGATACAGAGCATGCTTCCCATAGACAACTGGTATTAAAGGAAAATAACGCAATATTGTATTTTCAAATATATATAGCAGAAGTTATGATATTCCTCATTAAGTTTCAATCATAATGCAGTTCTACCTTCAGTACTGGAATGAGAAACTAATTTTTCCTAGTTTTTATTTGTAACTAGTTACTCTCATACTTCAATGGTGTGTGGTTGGCTTACAGTTATTTTCTTTGTATATCATGCTTCTTATTTCACTGTTGCATTAACAGAAGTCAGAGAATAATGGACAAGGCGGGAGCTTTAAGAATTCATCTCTAATGTTATGCTTGCTTTTATAAACTCCCAAATGGCATTTCTAAGCCAATGCTCAAGAGCATCCCTATCTTTGATGATACCTTCATTTATTTATTTATTTATTTATTTATTTATTTATTTATTTATTTATACCCCGCCCATCTAGACACATGTCTACTCTGGGTGGCTAACAATAAAAATGGAATAAAAACAGTATAATAAAATAAAAAGCAACAATAGTAATATAGTTCAAGATGGGAGAAAAATAAAAATAATCAAGTGATGACAGGAGGGAAAGCCTGCCTAAAGAGCCAGGTCTTAAGCTGGCTCTTAAAAACACCCAGCGAGGGAGCCAGACAGATCTCTGAGGGGAGACAGTTCCAAAGGCGAGGGGCCACTGCCGAGAAGGCCCGGTTTCTTGTTCTTTCTCTCCGGGCCTCCCTCGGCGTTAGGCCCCTCAACTGCCCTTCCTGGCTAGAACGAGTGATTCGGGTAGATCTAGGTGGGATTCCCTCATGTGCATGTTCTGCTTGTCCCTGTATACCTTGACTGTTTTTCCACATCTTGGATATTCAAATATTGGTGTTAGATTACGTTGTGTGGATTATCTCTCTTTCTTAAAAGTTATTTGATTCCTATGTTCAAAGACGTAGTCATGAAAGAGAGGTGGTGAAATAGTTCACATTGTGGACCATTTGTGGCATGGTCTGGTGTGAGCTATTTTTCTTCTGGTGGATCTTTGAGATCAGCCAGCAGAAGGCAGTATTGCTGACAGACATTCAGTTTGCCAACACAACAGTCCTTTGCCCATTCAAAACACTTCCAGTGCAGTTTTGAATTAGAATTGCACTGCCTGTCATTGTTAGAAATAAGTCATTTATGTCCTGTGGATTTCAGTAGGTCTACTCCAAGTCTCAATCAAACCCATAATTAATTATGCAAATCAAGCAAGTTAACACCATTTTCAAAGGCTCTGAATGTTTTGAGCAAGGACTTGAGAATTTAAGGAAAGGGGAGGGTATGGCTGGTTATAGGCAATCTGACTGCAACCAGAGAAAGGAAGCTATTGAAGATTATCAAGAACTTGTGAGACAGAAGTTTTAACTGGTATGCTCTGCTTAGTTTTTCTGTGCATATTTTAAATCTTGATGCATCACTGCTTTTTCTGTGTTTGTACTTCCACAGTGAGTTTTGCAACAACCAACAAAGTAGTTACCCTAGAATATTCTCCTGGAAGTCTCTTTGAATATTATCCAATAAACACAAATGCTTCAGAAACAGCATTTCTGTTATTTGCACATTGCAGTCTGCTTTAATGATTCAATTAGCTCCTATTTATCATTGTTGCAATACAGTAACCCAAAGGGTTCAGTCTTTGGGGCTCAATAATATCCTGGCTCAGGTTTTTTTGTAACTCTCCTGCCATGGTCAATAGCATCTTTAATTTGCCATCTGAGCAGGTCTAATTTCATTTTAGTGCTCAGTAGTATTTATTAGCATCTGGACACACAGTTCCGTCTGTTTCTGCCATGTGTCCCATATGCAAATGAAGAGTCACTGAGCACAATTCCCACTGGGGAGTGTTCTTCTACAGATCCCATTCATTTCGATGGGGATTCTCAGAGGAACTTCCAGATGGATTGTGCCTTTTATTTCTCTTCATCTGCTGTTTAGTGTTTCTTTCTCCTACTGTATCCAGGGTAGGGCCTCTGAAGGAAACTTGAGGACTTGGCGTTCACAAAGAGAAACAGGAAGAAAGACCTTCTCCTTGTCTTTGAAGGCATTAACAAGAGCTCAGGTGACAGGTACAAGATAATTAAAGGTTATGTTGATGAGCTCAGCAATGACCAAGGTCCCCCTCCCTCAGTCAAAAACCCTTTTAAATCCCCCTCATCCTTGGTCACCAGTTTTATAGCTGTGACTAGTAATTTTTACAGAAACACTATTAGGAGTTGTAAACTTTAACGATTTCCCCTTCTTCCTTCCTTTCTTTCTGGATCCTTGTTGTTGAATTGTTGTAATTAACCAGGTCTAGGCCCCTTCTAAGGGGGTTGGGAGACAAATTTAATATTACTATAAAAACTACCATGGCACACTTGACAGTACAAGCCTTTAACAGCCCTCCAACCAAAGAGCAGACCAAGGCTGACAACACAAGAGGAGTCATTATTGTAACTAAATTAGACCGTTTGTTTTCTCTCCCTCAAATCGAAAAGTGTAGGAGCTGCTTTATTGCAAAACAGACATTAAAATTCCAGCAAGACCTCAGAGAGAAAGTAATTTCTGTTTTATCAGTGCTGTAAAGCTGTCTTTATGTTCTGAAGCAGGAAATATTGCAAGGATATTTATAGCTTCAGTACCAAAGCCAGTTTGAATAGAAATGTTACTGCGGTCGGCAGAGCTGTCATGCTGCTCAGTGGAGCAGGGAATTTTAGTGAATTTGTGAATTACTGTTGCAGTCTTGACAAGTCTTTCAGTGAGCCCAGTCTGTGATTGGAGCTGTTTTGTAACGTTATTATAATCAAGAAATCCTTTCATTGCTTTTAAGAGGAGATTGAAATGATATTGTGATGCAGCTAATCAGCTTCATTAACCAAGCCCCTTCCACCAAAGTCAAGGATTCTGAACTTCTGTTGTTTTGTCAGTCCAAATATCAAGCTGTGTACACTGTGTGTGATCATCCATTGTGTACTCAATGATATTAAGTAGCTCCATTCTAAAAAGCCAATGTTTCTCTTTATCCAACAGTCTTGTTTTTCAGTGAGAATATTTGTACTTATTTATGACATTTGAATTTTACTTTCCCTCTAAAAAGCTCAGGACAGCCTACCAATTTTGTTCTCACAATAGTCTTTTGAGGCTGAGTAACAGCTACCCCAGATGAGACACATACATGACCTGAATTATTTGGTGAGAGTAATGGCTCAGTGCATACCCAGTGTGGTGTAGAGGATAGAGTGATGGATTAGGATTAGAAATGGGGGTATTTGTATAGGGATACGAATAACCCCACACAGGCAGGGGGGAGGGAGGAAGAGTCTCTCTGCACAGCTGTCAAGTGGCCAACTGAGTGGGAAGAGAGCAGCGCTCCAGGTGCAATTGGAAGGATGAGTGGGGTGGCCGCCACCGCAGGACGCGTGAGTGGACAGTACGGTCCCGGGGCCCAGATCCTCATTAAGTCCAGCTGCATGGGGATATTTGTATTCGTACGAATACGAATACAAATACCCCCATCTCTAATTAGGACTCAGAAGGTCTGGGTTTGAATCCCTGTTTGGCCATGGAAACTCACTAGGGAGTGCAGCACTGGTAAAACCACTCCTTAAACATTCTCCCCTTACCAGGACAAAGGCAACCTATAAATGATACAAAATAAAATAAAATATCTCACTCACCTTGAAAACCCTTTTAGGGTTGCTATGTGTTGTATGTGAACTGATAGCACATAACGCACAAACAAGGTCTGATTAACATTTGCATTGTAGTAAAAAGAATCAGAAAAAGGCTGTGTGCTTGCCCTAAAAAAATCCACAGACACAAAAATGCAAAAGAGCACGTGATAGCTTTATTAGACAATTTTGAAAAATCAAGTAAACAGCAGACAGCTAGCTGTCTTCTTCCTGAGGCTGTGCACCAATATTTTATGGGTAGTTCAGAAAAGTATGTGTTGGAGTCGCAAAGTTTCATGGCCGATGTTTAGGCCTGGTTAGCTTCTTAAAATGAGTACGGATAGAATCTGCAAAAGGTTTGTGGGGGAGGGTGTGGTTTCAAATGCTTTCTCAGGCAGCAGTTCAGAATTTATCACCCAAATCTTCAAACAAAGGACCGCCAAACACTCTGTATCCCCCCCCCCCCATTTGCCTTCTTTTGAAACTCAAGAGTTTCTATTTGGCTTGGGGAAACAAGATAACACAGAAGCATGGTAAGCCTCCGCTAGAGAGTTGGGATTAAAATTTAGTTCAACCACCAGGAATAGCCAATTTTAGCCAAATCCAAAGTGTTGCCTTGTGGGTGTTTTTTCTCAGCGTGCAGTACTGCTTGGCCAGTGTCAAGACTCCAAGTTGTTCAAGAGTCTATGTTGTTCTCCAGTCTAGTAAACTCACATCTTGCATCCAAGAAATTGCCTAATATACTACACCTGGTCTTTATATTGCCACAGAACCAGAGATAAGCTTTAATTTATCTTATAATTACTATGTATGTTGACCACACATGTAGCCTTCTTCTTGTTTACTTAAATTATTAATGAGCACTTAGCCTCCTTTTCCAGTAGTCTGCTCAAAACATTTAATACTGTGATGACAACACATAAAATAATAGATTGTGTCACAGGGCAGCTATTTATATACTGTTTACACTGTTTGTTCGTCTAGCCTGGTGTTGTTTAGTTTGACTGGCAGCCATTTCACCAGGGGTTCATGTGGAGTGACGTTGCCAGTTTTTGTTATTGTAATCCTTGTTTCAAATAAAATGCTGAGGTAAGCACTTAGGGGCTTGGTGTGTATTCTGACACCGAGTGATGCCCTCTCTAGCAGAAATCTACCAGAATTGTTGTGACTTTTGCTTTTATGTCCTTATTCATTTCCTGCAACTGACTGACAAGCTGCCACTGGATAAAGAGCTATTTGGTATTTGTTTTTTTAACTGGTTTAAGTGGATATGATAGAATGTTAGACCACCACTTGAATTTTATTAGCGCATAGAGGATATTTTTACATTTCATACAATTTTATGTTCCTTTAGTTTGTGATTTTTGGAATTGGTTAGTATTTAACTGTTTTGATTGTTTCCATTTACTGTTATCCTTTGCAATCATTTTGTGCTAATATCACCATAGCAAAATTAATTAACAAGTATTTATAATCTTGGACATCTATTCTGGATGTTGATGTCTGTGACACTTCTCTTGTTAGTAAAGAAGACAGAAGCCTTATTGGGTCATTAGGGCAGAATATTTGTTTAGCACATAAGGAGGGAAGCTCCACCCCCCAGTTGTTCTTTTGCTCACATGACAGTCACAGGCCCATGGGCTTTCTGCACAAGCCAGGACCCCAGATGTCCCATGTTCCAGATTCTGTGGGGCATCTTCATAAGTAGACATGTATTTCCTTTTCAGAGGGTGAATAATACATTGAGTAAACACACTACCCTGACCAACACCAGCTAAACATCATTAATCATTTAGGCTTCTACAGACTGCAACTTGTTACGGGTGTTTCCTATTGAGATCGTACTGGGAGTTGGTGACTCTTGCCCTTCTTAGTATACTTTACAGAAATGCACAGAAGGCAATACATGGATACATATCTCTTGTTGCCAATTACCACTTGTATTGAAGCTTGTACCAATGTTCTTTTGCACCCATCACATATCTGCAATATCTTTGAACTGTGCCCATTAGCATAAACAACATTCTTGTGAAGTTCTCCTCCTGCAAAGTTAGGTTTCCAATAATCCTTGACTGGGAATTTTGCTGTGGTGAAATTTCTTAAGTAGAAGTACCAGTAGTCTAGTAGATGTAGGGCATTTTGGAAACAAGACAAATTAATTTAGTAATTTATGGTAATCTCTCTTGCATCTTTCCAAATGGTAGTGTGGTATACCAACAGATGACCAATTAGCCCTGCATAATAAAACAAACAATAATGGCTGAATTAGTCATGGCTAATAAGATAAATGATTAAAAAAAAGCACTATATCATAATAACAGTTGAAGAGTAGCAAATAAGAGGAGGCTAACAGACAGATGTGTGAAACAAATTAGTGAACACATGAATAAGACAATGCTTATGATCTAGGGATTCCTTATGAGACATACAAACTCCACTGTTCCCATCAAGCACTAGCACAAACAAGGGTTTCCTAAGATATTTATTTATTTATATATTTATCTATATATTTATTTATTTGATTTCTATACCACCCATCTGGCAGCCAAGGCAACTCTCAGTAGTTTACAACAACTAAATAGTAACAATGACATAATCACAAAAAACGTAACAACATCCATAAAATATAAAAGTGCAAAACAAAAATACCATAAAATACAATGAGAAACATATTAAAATAAAATAAAATGAAATAAGGTGAAATGCATGGTGGTAGATTAGATGTTACGTTGTCGGAAGCACTATTGCATCAGGATGTTATTTGATGTGGGAAGAAGGCCTGTCTAAATAACCAGTTTTTAAGCAGTTTTTTAAAGGTGCCCATTGAAGATAGACAGACAGACAGACAGACACTAGGCAACTGCCTAAACAAAATGTTGGACTAACAAGGCTTTTGCTTACTCTGGCAGAGCTCATCTGATGTTCTTATGCCCTGCACAGTTTCAAAGTGCCTGCAGCTATGAGTGCATACAAACTATAAGTATATTGGTTATAGAAAAATGCAAGTGGGATTCAGAGGAACTCAATTAAATCAAGACTGAGAGATGTTCACATTCATATATAATAAAAGAGAACCTCCGACTCCCAGCCAATCACTATAAGGAGCTATTGGAGAGGAGGTACCCTTGTCCCTGACAATTTCATCACTTCCATTATAGCCCAGAGATAGCACTGGATGGAGGCATTAGGTGGTGATGTGCCTCCTCAGCATGCCTGTAAGGAAAAAGCAGGCAAAGAGAAGTAGAGATCTGTTTGTTACTATGATTCACATCTTAGGTCAACAGTATTATTATGGTCTTTAATAATTGATTGCGGAGGTAGAGTTTAGTTTCCTAGTAAATGGCTTCCATAGAAGAATATTGCATTGGAAATCTATATACAAAGTCTGATATAAAAGGTCTGTGATATGTTTGATGTTAAATTACGTCCAGGTGTCTTCATTTGTTTATAATTCATGTTATTTAATGTGTTGAGACTATAGAAACAATTGTATTGCGGATGATATCATCTTTTAACAGGAAATAGACACATGATCCAATGACAATTGGCGTAGGTTTGGTTGGGAAATTACTACAATCACTTTGTCTTCTCATACAAAATATCTGGAAAATCAAAAGGGAACTCACCATCAATATTTGCTACTTTACTATGTATAAATATAAGAGAAAATATAAGGGGAAAGAAAGAATTGTTTTACAAGATGCCATATTAGGGTATTTGACCCCTACAAGATTTCAGATATATAATTTAAATACTCCTAAATGACAGCAGTGTTCAAAATAAATCATCTAATTTGGTGAAATTTCCCATGATTGTTAAATGTTATTCCTGGAATACAATGAAGTATAGTCCCGAGATTATTGGGGTTAGATTACCTTTGGTACCTAAAAGTATTTTTGTTATGAAACATGAGGGGATGTTTAGTTAAGTAAAGTTTAATTTTAGTCAATTATGCATTATTAGCAGCTAGAAATAATTGCAGAGGCCAGCAAATGACCTTATAAATTATGGGTATGTTATAAAATATGGAATAAAGAAAAATGATAGATTGACAGTGTATAAAGTAAAATAGCTTGAAAAGATACAAGTTCGGCATTTTATAAGGCATCTTCGTCTCCCCAAATTAACTCAAAGAAGAACCCAGGATTGCCAGGAAGGACAACGAGGGGTTTTCAATGGTTTGTGAGTCCTTCCCTAAGGCCAGAAATGGCAGTCTGCTATTGGAACCTTCTCATTATGACAACTGGAGGCTCTGCTGGTGTTGCTACCATGTGTCATTAGTAGGACAAAACGTGAGTATTTCCGTTGATTGGGAGTGATTGAAGAGGCCATGTTAAGAACAGAAAAGGGATGCTCACTCAAGCTTCATGAACTTAATGACAGAAAATTAGAACATGGTGGAAAGGGGAGAGACCAGCTGGAGGTAGAATTAGACTTATCAAGTGTCCAGTAAATCCCAAATCTGACAGTAGTTCCTAGCCCATGGCCTTGAATGGCTAGCAGGGAAACCCCATATTAAACTGTGAATGTCGATTCTTGATATCTTCTTAGTCTTCTGAGGATGAATGGGTATGACCCTGAAGAAGTTGAGCTAAAGGCTTCAAGTGGATGGCACTGCCTGAGGCCAGAATCTTTGCAGTTCCCTAGCTTTACAGGAATGTACTAGTTTTTAATTTGGGTGAGGAACTAACGTGGGAGAAATGCAGAAGAAATCCTCTTCACAATCTCCCTGATCAGCTTGGAGATGCTTCATTCCTGAGCCGTGCTGGAAGGGCAACATTTGTCTCAGGAAATCAGCTCTGCTACTTGTCATTCTTCTTTGACACATACATCTCAATCTATAGAAAGACAGGAGCTGTGACTTCTGATTTACTTACCTGACATTTTCTTGGCAGCCATCCCCATTGATTGATTTTTATGAAATAGATAGATCAGAAGTCACAGCATTACGTTGATTCACCAGAGTCTCAGGTAAAGTACAGCATGGACAATTTGTGAGCTATGCTTGCAGTATATATACATGACATTTTTTGCTTGAGACTTATGATCTAGTCAGGACTTGTACATTGAAGGAAGGCCTCCAATGAGCAGGTTCTGAGAGCCATATGCTACTAGTCGTTTCGACAACATGAATACCAACTGGTGGGAAATATAAGCAAGTGTTAATATATTTATGTCTCACATTTGGGCATAGTGGGAAGAGAATGCTGGATCAGATAAGTTGTGGTCCAATCCAGTATGGTACTTGTTATATTCTTACACTGTTGTGTTCATGTTAATAATAAAATTAAATCAAAATATTTGGGCCATCAAGTCAAAAACCTTTAAATGAAAAAATAATTCCAAAGACAAAGGATAGCAATTGAACAAATGCTTTCTAGCTAAATGATGCCCCTGTTATTGATTCCACTTCAGACATTTCAGCATGAATCAAGTGGAATTACTTTTCTAGTACAACAGTTTGTGATAAAGCTCTTGTCTACTAGTAATCTATCAGGTCTCCATAGCTCGATAGCAAGCCATTTTTACAGTGAGACTGTTCTTTTTGGGGGTACATTGCTTTTCCATTCCCTGAAAGATCTTAGTCATCAGAGAAGTAGGTATTATTTATCCATACAGATTAGAAAGAATGGAGAAAGTATATTATCTCTCAGCTATAATGAATCAATGCAAGCTGAAGGAAAGTTGGATGCTGCATCTTTCAGAGTTCCATCAAAAGATTTGAAGTGCAATCCTGTACATATCTATGCAGAAGTAAATCCCAGGTAAATGAGACTTACTGCTGAGATAACAAGCATAGGATTGCAAGCATTATTGTGAAAAATTATTAATGGTGCCATTGGTTCTTTGTCATGGGTGAGAAATATCGCCTTTCATCCTCATGCTTCTTTCTGAGAAAACACTGAGTGCTTGGAATACTTCTAATAATGATAACTGCAATGCTTGATTTACATGCCTACTTACTTATTGGAATTTTTTTAAAAAATGATTAGATGGGGACTACCCTGTCAACACCAGCAGGGGCGGAATTTGAAGCCTGCACTCCTGCCATAAAAAACAACAACATACACAACAAGAACATAAGATGGTATTCCTAAATTAACACATCTCTCTGTAAGTCAACATGAAAGGCTGGGCAATTGCTAAAAGAATTAGTATAATTATTACAATGGTGAATAAAAGGGAGCCAGGTTTTACAAAATGAGTCTGTGCTGGAGTTCTGGTACATTAATTGTGAATGTGCAATAGTTTTTCCATCAATGCTAATTTCTATACTGTAGATTCCCAAGCATTTATTGAAATTTCTGCTGCTGTTTTCCAAGACTGAGCAACCATTTGTCTAGCTGCTACGCATAGAAAAGTGATTAACTCTTTGTGATGTAAAAATGCATTGGAGTTCAAAAGTAAATTCATTAATCCCAATGCTGGAGTCATGACAATCCTTTGTGATATTATCGTTCCAGTTTTATCAACCATCTTTATCCCAAAATTAAATATTCTTAAGGTAGTGCCACAAGGAATGCAAATATGTATCAATTGCTTTGTGGCCTCTCTAACAATTTGGATCCAGATTTTTGTTTATATCATTCATTTTGAGTGGAATGTAATACCATCAGGATGCCACTTTGAGGCAATGCTCTTTTACAGATGCTGAAATTGATTTAAAAGCCTTTTTTAAAAACTCCACAGCCCTTTGCAGCATTTTCCCCAAACTTATTTGACACCCCCCCCCATGTTGCCATATAATGTATCAATTACTATAAGAGGAATTTTAGCATTCAGGCTCTTATGGTCATTGTTAGCCAATAATAATATGTTTTCCATTGATGTTAGAGGTTTAACAACTACTTCTATAATCTGTGGTAGATGAATGAAATGAATTATTTGGTGGAGTTGGAACTATGAAATTTTTATTTCACTAGGTTATGCCAAAAGTTGGATACTGTGTGTGTGTGTGTGTGTGTGTGTGTGTGTGTGTGTGTGTGTGTG
Organism: Intellagama lesueurii; assembly: GCA_037013535.1. Taxonomy (NCBI): domain Eukaryota; kingdom Metazoa; phylum Chordata; class Lepidosauria; order Squamata; family Agamidae; genus Intellagama; species Intellagama lesueurii. Next base: position 198,043,698 of record JBAJHW010000004.1, read on the forward strand.
TGTGTGTGTGTGTGTGTGTGTGTGTGTGTGTGTGTGTGTGTGTGTGTATTACCTGAGAAAAGATCACAGAGGTGGAATAAGACACTTTCCTTCCAGTCCCTAAACTACAGCCATTTATCACTGGTACAAAATAGAGGATGACTTCAGAAGCATATGTGGGACAAATTAGATGGCAATAAACTTTTCTCCCTATTCATTAACAGAGACTTCAAAAATGGATTTTCTATGTATATTGGAATATTTTTATTTCTAAGGAGATATGAAATTCCAAGTAGTTTTTCCAAGGCTCCCTTGGTGATTCAAGTGGTAACCATATACATTCTTTGTCCTGATTAACCAGTGTAAATAGCTGTCTGATCTAACAACCTAGATAATAACCATAAAGGTTAGGAATTCCTAGCCCAACTTCTTCCTTTCACTTATATTCTATTGAATGTGGTATCCTTGATCTCTTTTCTGCATGTATAAATTCCTCAATTACTTGTTGCCATTTTTCATCAGATCCTCTTGAAATCCAACTGGAATTGTATGGAAGAGGTAGCAAAATAATGGTAGGACAGGCATTTTGATGGAAGAGTTCTCCCCAAACCATGTTAATGTTTGCTTCTTCCACTTATGTATTAAATCATGTAGCTGGTGAATCATGGACTTATAATTAAGGGAATTTGTTTCACTTAAAGTAGCTGGCATTATTACTCCTAAGAGATACCCGTTAATGTCCATAGGTGTTCCCTCTCTTGGTCAGACATATTTTAGATTTTTTTAAAAAAATGATCCTTAAATCAAACACTAAGAAAATATACAATATTCTTGGAGTCTCTATGAAAAGGTGTGAGACCCACACTGCCATGCCATCTGCAGAAAGATATAAGAGACATCTATGTCTATTAATGTGTACATACTTATCTATTTCCTGGAATTATATATATTTTATATATATATATTTCATATATATATATATTTCATATATATATATAAAATTTAATTTATATTTAATTCCAGGAAATAGATAAGTATGTACACATTAATAGACATAGATGTCTACATACATACTGTATAATCTATATATATATATAGATTAGATTGGGACAACTCAACTGTGATGATTTAAAAGATCAAAGATGCATGCACATTAGGACTGTAAATGTTCACTCATTTCATTGTAACTGTTGAGAATAAAAAAAATAACATTATCTCTCTGAGCAAGATGAACAAGATATTTTGTCCATTGTGCAAGAGATTTTGTAAACATTCTACATTTTGGGACATTTTAATGAAAAAATTCAGTTGTTGGAGGGGGTACAACTTCCTTGTATTTAGTGCAAAACCCCCACTATGTTTTGTGCAAAATAAAAGGTTTTGATTCAAAATCCAGAAATTTTTATGTGAAACACAGTTTTGCACACAATAAAAGGTTTTTGCTGCTAACGCTTTTGGGAAGGAGTGAAAAATCTCTCAGCAGCTGATAGTTTTTTAATGTGTCAACACAAAAATTTTCATTGGGAATGGGAAAATGTATGCACATTTCTTACATTCCATGTCTGCACACATACACAGATGTGGTGTATTAACATGTGCTGTCTGCACAGATTATGCTGAGATAACTCTATGAACCTGAAAATAATTGTGCAGATAGACTTGGCCACACTGTTATGATCCGATTGTTAATGTGGAAATTAAATTATTATTTTTATTACGTCCTATTCTGTCATAAGAAGAGCATTTCTACTATGACTAATAGTTAAAAGGCAAGCTTTCTGCTTTCAGTATTGAAATCTTTACTCATTGGTGATGCAAAGAGCTGAATTAATTTCAAAAAGTCTAGTAGCATTTTTAAAAAACATCTGTAGAATTTTCACAGGATAGTTTGAAAGTTCCGATTGGAGGCACTAGATGCCTTTTATGAGCTAATATGCATCCAGTAGCTTTCATCTGTGATTTCTACTGCTATAAACTGATGGAGTTTTGTGCACCATATAATTTTGATAGTGATGTAGTCTCAATTCTAATGATAACAACCAGTTATAAAATAGCCAGACCTGAATAATATGTTCTTTTTATAAGTGCTGCCTCATAGTCTTTTGCATTTTAATGCAGTTTTGTCATTTTAATGCTTAATGTACTGGTGGCTAAATAATGATTTAATTCATTAGTTGCTTCAAAAATCATTTATACTATTTACCACCAAGCAGGCATATCTAGTGGAAACTTTTTCCCCGTAACAACATTATGTGTTCTGAGAAGAATTAAGGCCATCTTTAAACCTCCACAATCTGGGAAGAAAGTTCAAAACATTCTTAACTTTGAACATAATTTGTATGGGTACAGGACACTGTGTGTTGTCTCCACCAGTCAGAAGATTAAGGAAATCTGAATCCTTCCAACTTCCAGTTGATTAGCATAGGTGAAATACCAAATACCTTAACCATTTTTGTTTCTTTTTTTAACATAATGGATTAAATTTGCCGGCATAGTAGGGTTTTGAGGTAAGGAAGTATGTAAAAATTCTCTCTCTCTCTCTCTCTCTGTTGTTGTTGTTGTTGTTATTGCTGCTGCTGCTGCGTGCTGTCAAATTACTTCTACTTATGATGAGCCCTTGGTCAGCTCTTGTGAACTCAAGCCTATGGTTTCTTTGGGGTTGATCCATCTTGTATTTGGCTTCCTCTTTTCACTGCTACCTTCAACCTTTCCCAGCATTATTCTCTTTTCCAGAGAATCTTGCCTTCTCATGATGTGCCATTTCAGCATTTTGTGCCTTCAGAAATAGTTCAGGCTTGATTTGATCTAGGATCCACTTGTTCATCCTTCTGATGGTATCTGCACGACACATTAGGAGGGCCTACATTCATTGCACCTCAGGGCACTTCACCACCTCACTTTCCTAAAGAAGCTCCTGTAGTCCTCTGCAAATGCTATTGAGAAGATTGTGGGGAGTGTAGTAAAAGGGTTTTAGCTGTGGTACAGGAAGGAGGCAAGATCCCTGCAAATCAGGTACTTTTGTCACCAGTCCATCCATAAAAAAAAAAAAAAAAGACAGATCCAGGATCCCAGTAGTATAGATACAGATATAGATATGGGCATCAACATTTCCATGACTTAACATGCTTAGGTTCTAATTAATGAACATATTTGAGGGTCTGTAAGTAATATCATCTCTTACAGTAATATTTCACCTTCCCTCACTGCATTATTTTCTGAACATCTTGGGCAAGTCTGAAAGAATATGCAAAGGACTATATTTCTGCCAGCTGTAAATGAGATGCAGTAGCTTTGTAAGCTGGGATGGTTTATCCTTAATTGGAATTTGTATGTACTGTACTTATCTCTCCCCCCATCTATAAATAAGTCTTGTGTTTTGGCAATTACTGATGTCTGCTGTCATTTCTCAAGGCTGGGCTTTTGATGAAGCACTCAGTGTTATAGGCTAATATTTTTTATTCCTTTCAGTCCCTAATTCTATTTCTATATGGAAATACAGCCACGGCTTTATGTGTGATGATTTCTCTCTCTTTTTTTGCCTCCTAGAGAAATAAAAGGATGGAGAAGGGAAATGATTGAGGGCATTAGGTGTGATTCAGCTCAGTTTATTTGAGGGGAAAAGTTCTATAAGGCAAACCTTTTCCTAAGGATTTACCTGAATAATGGAAGAGGCCCTCCTGGCTTATTCTCTTGTGCTTACAAATATTACAACTGAAGAAGAAATACTTTACCCTACCCAGTTAAAGTTTTACCCAGTGTGCCTTCACTGACCCTACACTAGGCTACAACTCTATTTACAAATATGTGCTCTGGCTATTTCCCTATTTCTTGAAAATGAGATTCCCTCCATGTTTAATACATTTACTAATGTGCCCTGATTTTTGATGTCCCTCTTCTTTCTTCCCTTGTGTGTGATATTCTTCCATTAGTTTCTTAGCATATTTGAGTTTTCATACTAGATAGTATCCAAAAGACTCACTGGTTCTAATACTGGAGAGTGCCACAAAGACCACATATTCTGAAAAATCATTATTTCTTGTACAGGAGATGAGTTAAAGCCATTGGACAGGATCCAACATAGTCTTTCATCTGAAATATTACTATCAGCAGAAGCAGGAGGCAGGTGTTTCCACATTCCTGCTGTGTGTCCTCTGGGAACATTCTCTGGAGGGCAGAGAAACCTTCTAGAACATTAAAAAAATTCTAGCAGATTAAACTGGATTTAAGCCATATAGCAGAGATATCATCTTGAATTAGGGGTCTCCTCTGCTCCTGTCAGATCCTGTGCTAAAGAATCCATGACAATCAATTTATCTCTCACATGAGGGAGCTTGCACCTGTAGGAAAGGTATTTCCATTTCCAGGAATTAATTCTTTATGGAGGGCAAAATGAATTATAGTGGGATTATTATTCTCATCCTTATTGACTCTTCTCACGTGTTTAAAAAAAACAACACAGAATTCCAGTACCTTGAAAGAACTATTATCAGGATCATTTGCTAATGCTTAATGGACCAATCAGAAGCTGTCTTCACTCATCTGAGGAGAAGAGCTTTGCACAGGTATTGAATCAGTGGGTTAGTTAGGTTGCTGCACCACCAGATAAACTGAGGGAACTTCTGGCCTAAAAATGAATTGGATGCCTCCTTATGCAAGCTTGAAAAACACACCACCACTTGTGCAGCTGCAGTTGTGCAAGCATATGTAACCCCAACAGCTTAGTGGTTTAGGTATCTGGCTGCAAAGCCAGAAGTTGGGAATTTGATTCCCCACTGTACCTCCTTGACAGGGGCTGGACCTGGGGTCCCTTCCAACTCTGCAGTTCTAAGAACTAGTCCCTGGCCTACATACTCAGAGTTTGGAAATTATATACAGAGGACATGCTGGCTAAGAGATTCTGGACGCTTTAGTCCATTTCCCCCCCCCCCCAAGCTCTTGCCTGTACCATAGAATCTACTTTGCATTAGGATTCATATTATTAGGATTCATATATTCTTGTTCTGGTTCTCTTTAATGTTTGTTTCTTTAAAGCTGATTTTTCAAACATTGGTCAAATATCCCTAAATAGAGTTAGAAGATACGTAGCAGAAGCCAGAGGATTCTCAGAAATGATGGAGGAGGTGGGGCAGGGAGAATGGAATGGGAAGAATCAATCTGCATGTATTTACTTCTGTTAGTGGAACTCTTTCCTCTACTGCACAGTGTAGAATACACTTTTTGGGTAAATAAATTCCATATGTGTAAGCTCATAGGATATATGCAAAAAGGTTAAGTATTTAGAGAAGAATGTTTCCTAATCACTTGAAACAGATTTTTTTTTTTTTTGGTCCCAGAAACAGGATAATATTCAACATGGCTCTGTTCATAAGCTCCCACTGTAGAATGGAATGAATGATTTCTCTTTGATTGTGATGACCCAGCTTCTTTGTCGCCAGTGAGCTCAATAAGAAACCAACCATTTCCCAGATGAAGCTTTGAAGAATTCTGTATGAAACATGCCACCACACATCTTTTACTAAGTCAATTACTATTTTCTGTCCTTTGAATTATTTCCCACCATGATTAACCCTTGATTATTGAACATGAAAAGGCTTCTTCCAGGCCACCAAGAAGTCCCAAGATTTAGAGATCATTGTGAAGGAGCCTAATTTCTTTGATGCCCCCAGGAAATGCATCTTTAATTGCCAAGAGGATACAGAAAAATGAAAGGCAAGTCTTCATATCTCTTCTGCTAATTTTGGCATACACTCCCTACTGAGCCAGGGTGAATGATAGATAAAAGGTTACAACTCAGTATTTACTTTCTTCTACCCATGAACAATCTGGAATGAAGAGGCCAGATATAGACAAAGTTGCTGAAAGGTTATACTTTTATTTAAATATCAAGGGATCTGCAGTGAACAGAGTCTTTCTGAAACATGATCTGGGCTTCTTAATGTAAAGAATAAGGAAGGCATCTCCTGTGGACTACTGTGAAATAGATGAAGTTGCCCTTATTGCAAGCACCAAATCAGTCATTGGGCATTATAACAGTTTCAGATGGAAGGTGGACCAACAAATTGGTATTTGATGTGTTACGAAGTGCCCAGAGAGTGTTCATATTAATGTGGGGGATGGTATAGAAATTGAAATAAATAAATAAATAAATAAATAAATGTGGGCCAGCCTTCTTCTGTGAATAATATTGTTAACACTGCATGAGAGTGCAGTTATATTATTGTGCAGCAGAACAAATCAACACTCTACAAGGACAACTCTAAAAATGGGGCAGCTCAAACAAAAATTACAACTTTGAAACTGGAATTCAGATCAGCTCTGAATTTGGCATAGATGTAGCAGACAGTCTGCTCTTGCTCTGTGCCAGGTTTGGGGTCATTCTGGCAGAGGGATTTTATTTTATTTATATACCGCCCATCTAGCAAACTGCTACTCTGGATAGTGTACAACAGAAATGAAAAAACAAAATTTGCATAAAACATAAATTATATAAAATTAATGCCCAGTTTCTGATTTAGTACTTGCAATTAGATTTTTGAGCTATGATTTTTTAACTCACTGTGCATTTTTTTTTCTCTTGCTGGCTAATATTGGGCCATTTCCTGGCATTTTGAATTGTGGATACTGAAACACAATATCCCACATTCATAAACCAAAGGTTTTTTTGAAGAATTGAACAGGATGATACAGGATTGTTCACAACGGCATTGTTGCAGGAAAATGGCTGTCTCCATGAGGAAATAAATGACATAAAAATGAATGAAGGAAATATAGCCTAAAACTGATATTTGGAGGTGTAAGAGGGGAAATATATCCACAAATATTTTCAAACCTCATCCCTCAAATAGCAACGTTTTTAGGAGGGAAAAAACATATCTCATAAAGCTGCATAGCTTAAAATGCAAGTTGCTTTTTAAAAAAAGTTTATGTATTTATGCATGTATTTATTAGCAATACATTACTTCAAATTAGATTACTTTACAACTGGAATATAAAGCAAAAATACATGTTATTATTTGCAATTTAATGAATTAATTGTGAGCAAATGATATGAGTTTAAATTATTTATTATTTGAGTAAATGAACTTCATATGAATGAAAAATGAAGGCAAGTAAACTAATTAGTGATGAATAGACTGGCTGAAATGTACATTACTATTTTAGATTTTATATTTGCTATGTTAGTAAAAATCTCAGATTTCTAGGATAAAAGCAAGGAATTCACTTTCTTACATCTTCTGGAGGAAGACAAGATATTGATATAAGTGGCATGGGCTACAAGATCCATGGGATAAGGAAATTACTTCCTCTTGTTGGGGTCTGTTTGGATCACACATGTAAAGCTGTTGGAGGGGCTACCTCAACATAGGTGTCACCAGGATTCTTCACTTCCTCTCCCAGATCTGGGAACAAGGCCAGGGTCACCTAAATATCTTGAAAGGTATGGGAGAGGATGTTGGTCATGCAGCTCCCAGCTCAACCAGATCATGAGCTGTTGAGTTTTTCCTCAGATCTCTTGATGAATGAATAAAGCAGCTGTTCTTTACCCAACACCTGTGTCTTGCATCTTTCTTCTGAGTGTGGTACAATTACTCATCTATTCTCACCATCCCCATCCCAAGAAAAAGCTTTTTATGAAAGTCTAGAAAAGTAATGACGATGGATTTAAAAACTGAAAAACAAGCAAAGCCTTTTTGAGATTGTACTTCTTCTTATAACCATTAAATGGCAGCATGAAAACAATAGGATGAGAAGATCACCATGGTGACTGAACAATGTAAGTTAAGAGATGCTGCTGCAATGCAAAAAATATCTCAAGAACTGAGATTTCTTCTTCTGTGGTAACAAACTATGTGGTCTGTACTTTTTAAACTAGAAAAGACAAGTCTGCAAAAAGGTTATTTGAGTAAGAAAAGAAACCATTTTTAAAAAAATAATTAACATATAATTTAAATATAAACAAAGCAAAAAGAATTTAGGGATATAGAAGGAAGTTGGGAAGTGATTATTTATCAAATACAAGGGGAGTTATACACAGAAAGACAACTTTTCAGCTCCAGTGATATAATGCATTTGAGAAAGCTGCTAAAACTGCTGAACAGTTATTACTGAAATTATAAATAAAACTAAGTAGTTTTTAAAAAGCTAAGAATAACCAAGAAAAATTTATAAAAATAAGTTTACACTTCCAATGAAAAATGAAACTCAGGGTCAAAAAGGTAGTAGTAAACAGGAAATTGCTTCTGAGTGTAAGATTATTGATTATTATAAACACCAAATAGATTAAACAAAAAGTGCTGACACCCTTTAATAAAATTACCTCAGTCATTTCTCTGAACCACAGCCCTTGACAGGTGTCTGACAACATCTGGCCCTCAAACCAGCTTTGCCAGGTATTCCAATAAACATGAAAGTAGATCATTTGCAAATAATCTGAATGTGCTTAAATTCAGAGATGGGTTTAAAACCAAGCAGGAGATGGTATCTAACTCCCAAATGGAGGGGGCACCCTTCTGTACTCCAGTCATTAGCCTTCCATGCTTAAATAGTTTTATTTTTTAATCAGGTTTTTGAAGATAAGGACTATTTTCTACTAATCGTACAAGCTCCTGAACAGCTAATTATACCATGGGAAATCAAATACTTCTTTGTGAATTAGACATATCTATCCAAAGTTTGAAAGTGACCTATTAATATTAGAGGAGTTATTGAACTCTTTCTTGTTAAACTTAAAGCTATCCCGGCTATTGGTCTTTGCTATGATGTCAGAAAAAGCTTTTGATAGATTCAACTGGAACTTTTTTCATTGTACTGTACAGATTTTACTCTGACATTTAGGAAATTAATTGGAATGATTTACGACTTCTGACAAGCTACTGTTTGACTTGTAAATTTTATTTGAGGAGATGAGGAAAGCAATTTATTTATTTATTTATTTATTTATTTTATTTTATTGGATTTCTACCCCACCCATCTACTCAATCTAGGTCTACTCAATTTGTCAGAAAGCTCCTGTTGGTTTTATTGTATGATTCATGTATGGTTATCAGAGTAAAAGGAGTTTTGACACATAAGAGAGAATTATGCTTAGCGTTCTAAAAGTATTATTTTATTAGTCTTTCTGTATTTGTGCTTTTATGTGTAAACCACATCATCATCTTTTTAAGGTAGTCACATATCACAAGACATCAATAAAAGGGCATGTTGAAGGTACATCAATGATACTGTCTAGTCTAGAAGATCCAGTCTAAGACCTGAAGAGCTTTAAGTAAGGCCTTTGATGATGTGATAGATTTGGCAAACCATCTGTTTGAAAGGCAGGATGACATTTCAAAAACAAATAGAGACACAGCGCTAACTAATCAAGACGGTTGAAGGCTAGCTAAGCCAAATCTAAGCCAATTGAAGCTGTACTGAATCCAAACTCCTAGTCTAAGAATGCTGGAAATTTCTTAGGGTTATCTGATCTTGGGCTGACTTGGTGCTGGCATAGTGACTGTGAATCTATGGCTTTGGATTTCACTCAACTTCCACCTTTCTCCTCCTTTTCTGTGCCCCTTGTTTGGCTTTTAGGCCATCTTATCTAAAATCTGCTGTCAAAACAGGATCTGGCAGTTGTGCCAGCACAAGATGTTTCCGTCCATTTCCAGGCCATTACAGACAGTGTACCTTTGAGTTGTGGATGCCATTGCCTATGAACTCAAAATAGGGAGCTAAAGAATCCTTGCTAAAATCTTGGTACTTCTTGCATTAGTCCAAACTGAACAATACACCTTGATGAGGAATTGTAGGGCTCTAACAGATTCTTTGGCTCCAGGTGAACACAAAATAAGGAGTGTTTTTTTTTTCCTCATCAAAGTCTCTGTAATTGCGGGAACTGACTCTGCTCAAAATTAATGCCTCGCCTTTGAGAAACAAAGCAAATTCACACGGCAAGCACAGAGGGGTTGCTTGTTCTTTTTTTAAATGAGGCAAACAACTTCTTTGATGCTTCAAATCCTTAAAACTCCATACAACAAAGCAACAGTGATGATCGTTTTGCCCAATTTACATCATTTATTTTAAAGTGCTATTTGTGCAGTTTTACAAATTTTTGAAGAAGCTATTCTCATTCTCATTCTTTTCTTGAAAGCACTGCAGAACATACCTTGTGTCAAGGATAATTTCCAAACCTGAGACAGAACAAGGTTTGTGTTAATTAGCAGCCATGTTTGCACAGATGTGCAAGATGCTGAGTCATGGATGATGCAATATCTGCAGTGATTGGCTATATGCAAATATGTATGTGTATATATGTATGGAGATGTACTGAAGATGTATCGGATCTCTTCCTTGGATGTCATCCTGTCGTGCTGCTGGTTGGAACTGCTGTATATACTGTAAATACACTTTGGTGTTGGGAGAAGCTGCCTGTGTGTGTGTGAGTTATTTGGACTGCCTGGATTGGACAAGACTCTGCTAACTTTACGCCAGTTTCGCGCCAACACCTTGTCCTCTGGTGGGTCAAGCAGAATGATTTTCCATTTCCTCAAGATCCTATGTGAGGATTAAGACAAGCAATGATTTACATCTCAGGTCTGAACAGGAAAGAATTGGATAAAAGTACAGTACTAGACCACACAGGAAAGAAGGTGAAGTGAAAAACTAAGAAACTAACATGTTTAAGGCTCTTCTGCCAGCTGAGTTTGGTCAGCACAGTATTTGTACAGACAGATCCAGGTGTGCCAGCAAATCAGCCAGCATAAGACACTTCTACCTATTCCAAACCCCACTACAGCTGGTCTATTTTTTAGCTCAGAATGCACTCTATGAGTGATAAAAGAATGGCTGAAAGCTTGCAAAACATGCACAAGAATGACTTTTAAAATGCATTAACATTAACAAAATCACAAGGAAGTTTAATTTAAAAAATGAAACTTTGCAACTACTTGTTGTGTTTCTTTTGAAATGTAACAAGCAGTTCCATCCTAGCTCAAAGATGTGCTGGCGGTAGAGTTCGGAATAGACCCAAATCTCCTGTGATGACATATCTTGCCCCTGGCATAGCACCTGTGTTCCTGGGCAGAGAGAGAATTAGTTCTGGTTTCAGCTACTCCTTCACTCCACCCCTTGTCTGTCCTTTTTGGTTTTTCTGCTAGCTGATCATCCCTACCATAATAGTGGTACTGGCAGATTCATCTGCTGGCAGATCTCTGGGATCAGCTGGCACAAGGTGGTCCTGCTGGCGAAAAGGCAGTTTTACCAATAAAATAGGCTTCTGCATATCTCAAACTCTCTACAATCAGCATATCTTAGAGTTTGCATTGCATAGCCTGTTACATGAAAATGTTATGCATCAAGTAAGCCAGCATCAAGTAATCTCTTTTAAGATTATGTTTTACACTATAACATGTCCGTTGATGGTTCATGGGCCTAACCTCTAACGGGGAAAATCCATGCTGTCCTTCCTGCTTCAGTGGAAAGCACGAAAACAAGCTATTAATTTCTCAGTTTTAGTGTTTTTGCCACACATTTTGACTTTCTTTCTGTGTAATGTCCCCTCAGGCTAAAATCTGAAAGAGGAAAAATCACACTCAGGAATACATTTAATTGGGTTTTGTATGAAAGAAAGTGCTTTTATTTCCTTTAGTTCTTTTTGAAAAGGGGAGAAACCCCACAAAGGTTCCTTTTGACAACTTCATAGGCAGTTTTCTGTGGTTGCAGCACACAAAAAAGTGCAGAAAAAAGGGTTATACAAGTCCCTAATTGGTCTTAATTTATGGGATGGAGACTAGTGAGCTAGAAAATAGAAAAACTAAATGTGATGAGATAGACATGTCTGCAGTATTTCAGCTAGAGTGCATTTCTGACCGATGGTGAGTCATTCTCAATAGTGAAAAAGTTCTGCTGTGTATCAAAACCATTTCAATCTGAAATCTTCTAGGAATCTTTCAAAGTTTAGAAATATAATGAGAGGTCTGCCTCTCGAAATGAACTGCACTACAAAATGCTTACAGCTTTTTGTAAAACAACAGTGTGCATCTGCACAACTGGGCAATTTCGAAACTCCCATTGCCCCTCATCCATAGATAAGAACAATAATATCAAAAACTGTTGGAGTTTTGTCTGCAGCCTCGCATGCTGTCTGTGGTTTGTGTGACTGGGAGGGACTTTTCTGGGCTGGGGTGATTGTCTATTTAGTACTAACCAATAGTTCCTTCTAACCTTTGATTTCAAAGAGAGCCCCACCTATCTACTAAATGTTTTTCCCCCTCTTTTTCATCTGTTAGTCGCAGTGTTTTTGTTGTTGATCTGTTTGGTTGGTTGCCAAGTATGTGTGCAGTAAAGAAAGCAGCATACACAAGTATGTAACTTCAAGCAATTGTAATAAAAAATGTGGTTTTTTATTCTTTCTCCTACAAATGTCTCAAAGTGAGTTATTGAGATAGAGTGCTTAAAGAACATTCTTCAAAATTTACTATTACACTACTGGTAGGTAGGCAAGGCCAGGCAATGTTGATTCTGGGGGAGGGGGCAGGAGTGCTTCCTCATTGCTTGCATGATGTTGACAAATTGGCTTTCGTGCTGGTGTGTCCACTACCGATCATGTTTTCCTATTATCCTTTCTAGCTGAAAAATATTCCATTTATCGCCAAACTAATCTCTATGTTGCCTTTGTCGACCTTAAGGGTGCCTTTGATTCCATTAACAGAAGTCTACTATGGGAAAAGCTATCCAAGTGGGGAATCGACCCTCGCCTTTTGTTTTTGCTTCGCCGTCTTCATACTCTTAACTTCACCCAAGTCCGTCTCCCCAACTCACATGTCCTAACTGATAGGATCCCTGTTCTTAATGGTGTACGCCAAGGATGTATCCTTGCCCCCCTGCTTTTTAATCTTTTTCTAGCTGATTTCCCTTCTTTTCTTTTAGACTTTGATAATTCCCCTCCAGCCCTTAATGGGACTCCTCTTCCTGTCCTCCTCTATGCAGACGATATGGTCCTACTTTCTCTCACTAAATCTGGTTTACGCTCTTCTCTTACCCATTTACAACAATACTGCTCATTAAATTATCTTACCATCAATTCAGACAAGACAAAAATTATGGTTTTCTCTAAACGCTGGTCCCCTTCCCTCTGGTCAATAGGTCCCCACTCTTATCATCAAGTACAAACCTTTAAGTACTTAGGGATCCTCTTACATTACAAACTAAATTGGTCCCCTCACAAAAAAGCTGCCATTTCATCCACATCTCAAAATCTAAAGGCAATTGCCAAGTTTCCCTTCTCCGCTGGTAATCAATTCGTCCCAGCTGCCCTCCATATATTCCAAACCAAAATTATCTCACAATTATTATATGGAGTTCCTGTTTGGATTGCATCGGCCCACTCTGACCTTGACCGCTTAGCAACTTCTTTCTTTAGGAAGATCCTTGGCCTTCCAAATTCCATTCGACTTGCCTCTATCCTACTTGAATTTGGGACCCATCTCCCCTCAACTCTGGCTTGGTCTCTCACCTTTAAATATTGGCTTCGTTTGTTTTTAACCAGACCCCCGGATTCATTACTTTATGCTCTGTTAAGAGATTCTTACTCCCCCAAATGGATACAACTTATCCATTCTAAACTGTCATCCGTTGATATCCCACTAGAATCACTCTTTGATTTGGATTTATCTCTCACTCACTCTCATATCAAAGCCAAGTTATATCAGTGGGAGTTTGAACATCTAAGTGACCTCCTTAATCCCACATGTTCTCCAAAAATTTTCAGCTTATCCCCTGTTTTAGAATATCCTTTAAATTATTTCAATCTATTGACTAATCCTACGCAGCAGAGAGCTTTCATGCTAGCTCGGTTTAGCATCTTCCCGTTGGCCATGCATTTTGGCCGCTTTTCCAAAATCCCTAAAGACAAAAGACTTTGCCTTTTTTGTCATTTGCTGCCTGACACCTTAGACCATATTCTGTTTAGATGCCCAGCACACCACTCCCATCACAAACTTTTTAGATCTTTTTAGATCACTGGCTGATTTCCTTTTCGGATCACTTCCCTGATCTTCTCCCTATCTTCTTGAGTGATCGCTGTGCTCCCCTCACTGAGGTGGTGGCAAACTACTTAACTGAAATTTTGAGACTTACTGTTGCCTTATAATGTTGAATTCTCCTTACCCCATTCTCCGGATAATATGTATTATTTCTCATGATTTTGTACTTCCTCATTAATGTTGATTTTGTCTATTTCCCCTGAGTTACTGCCTAATGCCAATAAAGGTTTATCGTATCATATCGTATTGTATGTGGGGGGGAAAAACAGCCTAAGATATAGACTATACACTAGATGATAGTTCTGCACTCTGGATGCACTCAACCATGCTGTTGTATTACCAATTACTTTTCATGGATGTGAAAGCTGAGCAGCTGAAAAATCTACCAGTTGTGGGAGGTGGAATTCATTTGAAATGTGATGCTGGGAGATACCATGGACTGCCAGAAAAACAAGCACGTGGGTGCTGGGGCACATCAAGGTCAAATTCTCTTCAGGAACAAACAAACAAACAAAAGATAAAACTGAGGGTGTTGTACTTTGGGCACATCATGAGATGACAAGATTCACTAGAAAAGGCAAAAATGACTCTGTAAAGGAATCTTCGGTCTTGAGTTTGCAGGAGTTGAGCAAGACTTTTAATGATAGGACCTTTCAGAGGTAATTCATTCTTAGCATTCTCATCAGTTGGAAGCAATTTAATGTTATACAGCAAAAACAGTGCAAAAGAAAGCCCCCTCACTATTCCAGGATGAAGGATGAAAAATAAATAAACCATGACTTTTAATGAATTTATTTAGTTAGGGATATGTGAGACTATCAGTGAGAGTGCACATATATCTTTTGCTTTCCTTTTACTTGGACGAAATTATGTGTATCTTTTTTCCACTCATTGTGGGTAAACCCAAGTGTCCTCAGTCCTTATTTTCATCTTGTTCTAGCCATCCATGAACACTGGGCATGGAAGTCTATTCATTCATCTCAAAAGTAACTTTCCAGATACCATTTTCATCAATATGGAAAACATGTCAAAACTTATATATTATGAAAAATGCATATCAAATGTGTATATGAGAAAAACTGTGCACCAAAAATGCGCAATTTTTAAATGAAATGTGAGAGAATCTCAAAAGCTGACGCAGAGAGAAATAGGGACGAGATTCCCAGAAGTGCAATGAAAAAGAAATGATCAAATATTCACATTCCAGCTAGAATTATTTCAAGTAGGAGCCCAAGCTGGAGTGGTTGCCGCACTATCAACTATATACTTCCTATTTGGTTGTGCAAGGTACGAAGAGGAGGGAGACTCTGTTTCGTTCCTTGGGATCATAGTCATTCCCTCTGTTCCTCATGTTCTGGCTCCAAGTGCATGTGGTTATAAGGAGGGTATTATCGGTTCTTTTGCCCATAAAGGAAAAAGCAAACAACAGTTGATGGCAAAATATTGCAGTATACAGTGGTTTAGTTCAGGATTTGAGTCACTTCGTTACCATCTCTTCCCCCCTGGTTTTCTTGTTTCCCCTTCAGCAACACACTGTGGCCATTCCACATGCTCAATTGACTCTCCCCTGCCCGCCATCAAGGTTTCCCCTTAAGATTTTTGTACTTCTACAAGATTTAGATTATACCATAGTACCATACACCCCAATTTAGATTATAACACCTCCCTCATGATCATGTGCACTCAGAGTAATAAAATGAAGGAATATAGAGAATAATTTTGACTCCAAGAGAGAGAACAGAGAAATGCCTCAGTCTGTTGATTCTGGTACTCAGAATCGAACTGCATGAGGCGCTCAGCTTGATTTTAGAAACTGATGTCCTACCTTCCATCTAGTGAGGACATCCTCAAACTATGCCCATGTTAATCTCCAGGATAAATAACAAATAGAGATGGGCATGAACCAAACCACAAACCAGAAAAACCAATGAATCAGACTGGTTCATGGTTCATTTAGCAAACCAGTTTCAGAGATCTCATTTTGCAGAAGCAAAACGAAGCACTGAACTTTTTTCTCCTCAGTGCTTTGTTTTGTTTGGCAAAACCTATCTCTTCCCATGGGCCCCATCATCTCCCTACCTGATCCTGCCACAGCCTCCTTCTCCTCTGCCATCCTCAGAGGCAGTGGGCCTAACATCACTGCCCAGAGCTGGCCTACTGCCTTTGTGCATGTGCCCACCACCCAGCTGATAGGTGGGCGCATGCACAGAGGCAGCAGGCCAGCTCCAGGAAGGAAGCCTGGGTCCACTGCCTCTGAGGATGGTGGTGGTTGAGGAGGAGGCAGGACCAGGTAAGGAGGTGATGGTGGCAGTGAGAAGGGGCCAGGTGGGTGGCGGAGGGTAGAAGCAGGTAGGTTCCCTCCCAAAGCTTGAAGCGGAAAAATGAACTGTGAACCACAAACCAGCCAGATTCATCAGTTTTCCAATTCATGTCCACCTCTAATCACAAAATAAAGCAAGCTCATTTGCAAGACATAGGAGGCAAAAGATTGTGCTAGTACAACATAAATTTTCAGAGCATCTTGCACAGATTGACCCACAGGGATAAAGGAAGATGAGTTTCAAGTCTTCAGTCAACTTGGCAATGCTTATATCTGTATATTTTAATTGTGCTATGTTTTAGGAAACATGTACAATTAAAAAAAAGGTGCAGGTGTTCAGTTAGCTATGCTGACTGAAAAGTTTTCTTCAATGTTATAATTGCCCAAAGAAAATTCCAGCAGAACCAAAGCAGCCAGCATATCTGGTGGAGATAGAAAACCCTTTTAGACAGAGTGGGAACAAGTGATGATTAATGAAAGCTGAGACTAGGGACTGTGAATATTTTCATTACCTAGTTAGGTCCCTGCTATCAGTCAAGTGGCTTCTTGGATGCTGCAACCATTATCAGATTACTGAGACAGCTAAAACATATTATAGTAGACACCGCGGCTACCATAAAAATGAAATCTAATGATAATTATGCACACCAGGCTAGTCAACCAAAAACTCTATTAGCTAATGAAATTAGATAGCAATCCTGTCCAGCAACAGTTAATCACACACCAGTGCCAATATACCTGAGTATAAAAGGGCATCTGATTACCTGAAATGGGAGGAGGAGGAAATGACACTGCAGAATCAGTACCTTCCATTTTATTTCAGACTCCATGGGATGAAATAATATTAGTGAACAAAATAATAGTCTTCATTATAGAGTTCTTGTCCATGTGCATTTATGTTAAAATTTCAGTCTCAATATATATAAATAGCTGGTCGCATATAGCAATCTCAGGTACTCCTGTGAAGCTTATTGGAATTCAGCAGATAATTCCGTACTGCAGTCTCAGCTTGAAGATTGTTGGAACAGTGATAGTTGTGGGACACCTCAGAAAAGGTACACCAATGGGTTCATCTTGGTTTTTCAAAAATCTTTTGAGTTTTGATACATGAATTTGCAGGGAGCAGACTAGGGGTCACACGTTGAAATGTAGAAGTTTCTGTCTGACTTAGACTTTGACAAAATAGAAGTTCTGTTCTGTTCTGTGTTACATGTGTGACAGTGTTCTTCAGAGCTTGGAAAGTTGGTTTTAAAACTAGTGGTCCAAATCCTATTGTGATTTTATGCCATTGTAACACAAGCACCAAAGCCTTTGGAGTTGAGTAGTCTCAAGTTGAGAATTAACACCTTTGTTTGTTTTTTCTTGTTTGTTTGTTTGCCTGTTATTATGTTTGATTTAGTCATTTTGTTTTTCTGTCCAGGTTTTTATATGTACAATGCCCAAAATAGTGCAGTGCATTAATAGGACAGTATATAAATCTTAGAAATAAATAAATAAAATAAGTCAGCACATACATGAGAGTTGAGTGTTGAGTCACATGACAGGGTTCAGCACAGATGTCTATTCTGATTTCTTAACTTGAACAATTTGCCTCCAAAAGTTACTTTGTTTGAATTACCCTTGTGTAACTAATTGTACTGCTTTAAAAGATGATACGTTGTCATTACCATGTTGGAAAGATAACTTATTGTTTTACTTGTTCCTTTTTAATTCCTTTTCATATTTTTTTATACCCTTAGATTAAAAAGAGAATGCCATAACACTTTAAAAATGTCTGACAAAATGGGTTTAATCTTTATAAAATGCCTTTTAAAGGTAACTTTGAAATGTCACTTACATTGGTAATACAAGGCTGGTTGGTACATGACAGGGCTCTCCCAGTAGCACCACCCCTATTATTGGACTCTGCCAAGGGAAGTTAGGTTGGCTTCATCCAGGTTTAAGAAAATGTTTGAATCTGCTTTTAAAGTATGTTTTTAACCTGTTTCTAAACGTTTTTGTCTGTTTTTAATAATTTGGGCAGGCAAGGAAATAAACAAGTGTTTTAAATAAATATCACAATAAATGCCCAATAGTGATGTAAATAACTGTTTATTTCCTCCCTGCGGCTCAACACTATGTGAAGTTTTACGCTTTTTCTCCCACCCCATTTGGCAGCTATTTTGAAATAAGTGCAAGCCTTGGGTTGCTATATTGCCTGATTCACTGGACTTTACCCAGATTCTGGGCCTCTTTATCCAGACTTCCCTCATGCCTTTTCCAGTTTCCTGGCCCAGCAGCCTGCCTTGTCTCTGAGAAGTCACCAGGACCGACCACTGTGACAACACAGTTTGTGGGGTCTGGGCTGTCCCCATGTTTGAAGGGAACAAGAGAGCTAAAAGGAAATGAGGTGGTGTCCCTTCCACCTTCTATTCTCTTCCCCCTCTGTCATTCATTCCACCCTAGCCACTCTTCCCTTCCCCCCTTTCCCCTTTTACTTACTGTTTCCATTTCCTCATTGTACTAATATCTTGGGTATTCTATGCCTGAAAGCCTCCTTGGGTCCTTTTGAGGAGAAAGTAGGGGTAATAAATAAATAAATAAATATGGGGATCCCATTTTTTCAACAAAACGAAGCACTGAACTTTTTCCTTCTGGGCACTTCATTTTGTTTGGCAAAAGAGAATGCCCACCCACCCCCTTCCCACTGCCCTTGCTGCATCCTTACCTGGTCCTGTCACCTCCTCCTTCTCCACCACCACCACCACCCTCAGAGACAGCGGGCCCAGCCTCCTTTCCCTGCCCTTCACCTACCCCCAGTAATCTTTCTTGCACCTGAAGGTTAGTACTGTTTCTTGTTGCCTCTGTGCATGTACTTGTTTATCAGCTGATAGGCTTGTGCATGCATAGAGGCATCAGGCCTGGCTGTGAGGAGCTAGCCCACTGCCTCTCTGCATGTGCCCGTCACCCAGCTGATAGGCTCCAGAAAGGGAGGCTGGGTCCACTGCTTCTGAGGATGGTGGTGGTGGCAGTGGAGGAGGAGGAAGTGGTGACAGAACCACGTAAGGATGCAACAGGAGCAATGGGAAGGGGTAGGGCAAGTAGAAGAGGATAGGAGTAGTAGGTACCCCCCCCCCCAGGCATGAACTGGAAAAATGAGCCACAAACCAGCTCACTGGGGGGGCGGAGTTATGGTAGTTTGGCAGCCCAATTAGGCATTTTTCTGGTTCATGCCCATCTTTAATCATTCTCTTTCCATGAGACCAAAAATGTGATGTTGTCTCATTTACTGTACAAAGATGAACACAATCAGGATTTACTGTACATCTCTACGAGATTGCATTGTCTTCTCAAAATGGAAGAAAATTCTGTCCATGGAATGCCAATCTAGATTTCACCTGTACTCTGTAATGTAGGGGCTGCTCACAAGTTTCCTTGAGCTAGATCTGCAGACCACTGCCCCTGCATGGAAGGATTCCAATCATGTGTCTAATGTTTAAAAACACCACACAAAAGGAAATATCAGCTCTTGGGTTTCCTCCTTCTGCGACCTTGGAAGAAAATGTGACCAAATGAAGGCAATTGCAAGAAAAGCAAATGGAGAATAAGAGAGAAACATCCAAAAACCAAACAATCTATTAAAAAGTAAAAAAGCATCAAAATGATTCATGAATACATGTGCTCTCTGTAAAAAAAAAAAAAGGAGATCACAAAATACTTGATAAATAGCAAATAAAACAACCTAATGGAAAACAATTCTCTAATAACTACTCTAATATATATTTTCTCATCTTTTGAGGTGGCAATCTTGTTTTCAAAAAAGGCAAGAACACAAAAGAAAACATACTCATGATCTTAAATACGTATATATATATTAGATGGGAAACATGCAGCAGGTTTTATGACTTCGCATTGCCATCACCACCACCCTGATCTAATAGAGAGAACATATAACAAATGAGCAGGACTACTCGCTGAATGTATTTGCATGGCTTCTCCTCCAAGACTTCTTATTGTATGTGACTGTTATTTGCAGATTTCTCCAGTCTGTGCCCCTCTTCCATTCAAATATGAGACTTGCAAGCTACATGGTGAGGAATCATCCAGTGTGTATCTTACTGATACACTGTTTGAAAACAAATTAACTAAGGCCCTTTGATTTTAAGATTAGCTACTGGTCGTTTACCTATGGGATTTTATCTGAAATGAAGCTCTAATCATACTAGCCACATAAGTGGTTTAAGAAGAGATTAAAATTAAGGTTCTCAAATATGCACTGAATTTAAATTTTATATTTCCACACAACCAGGACTCAATCCTGAATTCCTTATGCAAGCAAAATTCTTACTCAAATTAAAGCCTTCTCTGAATGAACAAGCATAATGGAACAAAAGATCCATGCTTGATAAGGATTAAACAGGCTTTCAGTTTCCCACTGTATGTTGGATGGATACCCATCCAAATATTTATTATCCATTCAGCAGTCTAGGTGATGTTATTTACATAGTCATTACACTTATCTGGGAGGGGAGAATAGCATCACAAGTCAAAATGATGGCTGGTCGATTATTTGAATCAGCTTAAAAGCAGATTGGTCTTCTGTATGAATGACAAGAGTGTAAGATTGCAGAAGTTAATGCTGTGACATTTGTCGAAAGGGTAGAAAAAAACTCTACTTCGGGGTTAAAATTAATGATTCCATTTTAGGTATTAGGATGGCACCTCCAGGGAGCAGATTATCCTGCCCTGTTCTATCACATGGATTTTGCATATTGCTGTGAACAATATGAATATAGATTCAGTGCATGGCAGTTGCCATGGGGTCTACAAAGAAAAGAATCTCTGTAGGATTTAAAAGTCTGAAGCTTTCTAGGTAGGGTTGGATTCCAATTGCATGTAGTATCATACAACAAAACCATCCAGAGATGGTTTTGCTATAATACACATGAACGGATGCTCACTCATATAGTTCAGAGAAATATTTCACAAACAAGATGAATGCCTCCAGGGGCAATGAAAACACTAATGCAAAACTGTTCAGCAAATCTTATTATTAATGGGCTATATCTGGTCTGATTTTGAGACCTGGATTCCACAAGGCTTTTCTGCTAAGGGAACTGCTTCTGACAATGAAAGCAGGAGGATGCCCCCCTCCACCTTTACTTGAAACACCACCCATGCATCTTCAAAATCTGCTCTTGAGGGTTAGGAAACTCTGTGCAACAGATTTTCCAGGTAATAAGGAAGCCTAAAGGGGGAGGACAGGTGAAAAACATCTATCTCAGTGGTTGTGCACTAGCACTCTACTGTATTTCAGATTCAGTCACATAGCCAGTCTAGAACAATAAAATCCTGAAGCTAGATATCTGTAGATTAGGTGATGGAGTGGGACATAATGTAGGGATATAGGAAGCTGCCTTATATGGAGTCACATCCTTGGTCCGTGTAGCCCCATGTGGCTAACTCTAACTGGGAGTTTTTTCTCCAAGAGTTCAGACAGGATTCAAGCTGTTTCGGAGTTGATCATGATGTGAAATGGGAGAAAAGAGGGCATGATTTAATGGTTGAGGCTTTAAAAAAATTATGAGATGAATAATAATTTTGTAGCATCTTGAGTGAGGTATGTAACACAAAGGTTCAAACTATGAAATAAGTTGTTTTGGAATTTGGAGATAGATGGTTTGACACGGCTTTAGAAACATAGAATAGCATTCTCAGATCTTACTCTTGATATTGAGATATTATGAATGGCACTTTCAAGAAAAATATCCAGAAGTCACAGAATCAAAGCTCCATATATCATTATGAGGGTGAACAGAGGGGCATATAGCTCGTTATTTGCTTCACTTTCAGTGCTGTTTGGTTCACCCTATTTTCTGGCAACCACGTGTGTTTTCAGTAAGAATGATCCATCCCACCCCTTTTACAAGCTTTTCCCTCTCTGACACAGAACCATAGCAGCAGTTTATTGGTACATTTGGGAGTGCTCCTGATTAGCCCATTCTGTAGCCCATGTGGTTGGTTAATTCATACCTAAATAGAGTTGTGTGTGGCCTTATCTGAGGTGACATCCCTGTGATGTATTCACTGGGTTGTGGTATTAAAAGGAAGTATGGAGAAACCCTTCTCCTTCTTCTTCTTCTTCTTCTTCTTCTTCTTCTTCTTCTTCTTCTTCTTCTTCTTCTTCTATTTCCTAATTGATGCAGCACAATTCTAATACATTGGAGGTGTTGTTTGGTACAATATGTATAATTTGTATACCATGCTAGGTTGCTGTAGCACTATGTCACTATACTATGTGACTATAGTTGCTGTAGCACTATGTCACTTACTTTATTTAAGTCAATGTGACCCATGGAATAATAGCTACAAAAAAGGCGGGGGAGATACAGCTATGGAGGCATCAATAATTTAAAGAGGGACAAATTGGAGCAATCCAAAGACTTGTCTTGATCCTTCTCATAGGACAAGAAATGTCTCCCATGTGAATGGAGAGATTGCTCAAGTGTGAGATAAAATAAATCACACCAAAGATAAGAACTTCTTAAGTGCAAACTGTATGGCTCCAACTTCCCCCATATGATCATGCCATACGTTTCATAATTTCAAGTCTCAAATATACCTGCTTTGAAAGACTGTGTTTGCTTTCTTTTCGTTATTGTGAAAAAATGTATATGATCTGGTATGTTTGCTCATTTCACTCTCTATTTCATATCATAGTAAGATACTGATGGAATTTTCCTCCTTGTTAATTTTTCCCCCTTCATTCTCTCAGCCCAGCTGGAAGAACAGTAATTGGAATACAGAGAAACAAAGTATTTAATTTTAGACCTCAGTCATAGCATTAAAAAGTTTCCACAAAATGGGGAAGCACAGAAGTGCATCTCCCTGCAGGAACTTCTTAATGCTAACAAGACACATCAGCAAATGTGGGACAAAGATATTGCACTTTTTTTTCTTATACTCTGTTGCTCTCAAAGCTATATATTCAGGTAGGAACACATTTGTTTTATTTATTTATTTATTTATAATCTGTTTGGAGATGCATTCACTCAAGTATAATTTTTCAGTTTTGGGCTGGGCTCAGTACAGCTAATTGACAGCTGTGAGTGGTGCCAGATTCTGTTTCAAACATTCACTGTTCATGACAGTGAATGAGCAAGAAATATTGTGTGTAAGTGAGGACTGAGAATGACACACTGGCTGTTGCCTGTTGTTGCCTATTGTAGTCAGGTACACTAGAGTACCTTACTAAATCAGTGGGGATTTGGCGAGTCAACTTCTTCATAAGTTCTGTTGATTTAAATTCGCCTACTGTAGTCATGACTTACTATAGCATATAAATAGCAGTTAGAATAGGTCCATTCAAATCAATGGAATTTATGGTGACTCATCAAATCCCCACTGATTCAATGACCTTATTTTAGTGTGGCTTAATATGCAAAGCAATAGGATTTCAGCCACTTATGCATTTATCGGTTTTCTCTCTTTCACTGTCACACACATCTAATTATGCATACATACATGTCCTCAAACCCCATGCACACATGAACACATACATTCCTTCTGTTTCAAACATAGACACATCTGCTCACAGACACAAGCCCTATTCAGGCATTTGTTTGAATATATGGTGGGCTAGATGGAAGATGGGGGCAAGGGTCTGCATGTTAAGTCCCACACCACCACCAGCTTCATAGACCTTCATGTGAAGGTCTGAAGAGGCCTGTAATAAATTTGTGTGAACACAGTAGAGCTCCTAGGATTACCAACCATGACCAGGCTTTAAGTGCATTAAGCTGAATTTGATGATGGAACCCTCCTCAGACCTTTTCACCAATGCACAAAAGTCTGTCAGGTATATAAGGTCATTTAGGTGTGGGTTTGCATATGCCATCAGTTTAGGCAACACACATTGTGGAAAATGTTTGAACAGGACTATATATGTATAGCTCACATCCATCCACAATCACCTCCCAATAAATTCCTCAGGGATCCCTGCCACCATTGCCTCTGCACTTTGGTTAATCCCATCTTCAGTTCTCTGTTGCACTCACTGTCATCTGACTGGAGGAGGATTTTGCTCCTTTGCACCTAGCATTTTAAAAAACATTGATAGAAAGAAATATGTGCAAATATTTAACAATGGTTTGAGATACAATGGAGAAAGCATCTGAACTTAACATAGTAAGTAGCAAGGATTTTGAAAATGTGAATCCTACCCCTTGATCACCATGCGATGTGTTGCCTGCATGAAAATCAGCAAACTGATTTCATATTTGCATATTGCTGCAAAGATACAGAAT
The DNA here is from genome assembly GCA_037013535.1 of Intellagama lesueurii. Lineage (NCBI taxonomy): Eukaryota > Metazoa > Chordata > Lepidosauria > Squamata > Agamidae > Intellagama > Intellagama lesueurii. The sequence continues at coordinate 198,068,303 of JBAJHW010000004.1, forward strand.
TAAAGGTCTGTACTGCTTCCCAAACCATTTCATCTCCCTGAGACAATCCTCATGGTAAGCATTAAAAATATCTTTGCATAAAAGCCATCATGTTATGTATATTTGGCTAGTGCTCAAAGCAAACATACATATAAAGGATATTTGACAAATAAAGAGGTTTAGATAGCCATACACAAATCATACGGAAGAAAAAAAAATAGGCTGCAGAACAAAAACATACACCTAAATCCTCCTAAAGAATAATCTGTTGTCTCTGATAACATAGAAAAATAAACAAGAGTGGGAATATGCAAGACACTCATGCACCACAACACACTCTAAAATCAGTTAATTGAATCCACAATTAGCTTCCCATGGAAATGAATGGGACTTCAATTAGTTATTGCTAACTTTTCATGTTAATTTCAATGGGATATAAGTCCATCTAAGATGAAAGCTTGGAAAAGTTAGCTTTTGGACTATTCAAAACAAAAAATCAATGGCTATACTGCCCTGGGGATTCTGAGAGTTTTGGTGCATAATACATTTTTTTTCCAAGCACTGCAATTGCTATACTGTACACTTTTGTTTAGATGGAGTCTCCATTCAACTGAGTGATGCTTATTTCCAAGCATAGATGCAGATGACTGTACTATTATGTACCTGATGAAAAGCTTCTGGTTTCACTTTGATTTTGACTTTAGACAAAATGTGGTAGAAGGGAAGGATTATATAGAACCATTCTGAGAACAAAATAACTTGGGGGGGGACACTTGTTTCTGCCTTCCCTCAATAGTTCTTAGATATTTCTTTTGAGCAGAAACTCTCCCAGTTTACTTCCCATTAAGGGATCCAGTAACTTTAATAAAGAGAGAGAAAGACAGTTCAAATGTGTATCTTTGCATAGTACACAAAGAAAATTGCAACCTGCCTAGGCAAATGCCATTCTTCTATCCAGGGCACCTGCTTTGTACCATGTAAATAACATCTGAGGAATTCCCTACTGTTTTTTTTTTTTTTATGCTGGTCAATAAGAACATCACAGCAATTTCCTCATTTTGAGGCTATCTTCCATTTTTGTATTCGTAAGATGAAAGACTCTGCGATGTATATCAAAGTGGGCTGTAGCCATTGTTTCTTATCCTGTCCTGGGAAGACAGGATGGACAAATGTTGCCTTTGAGTTATCTGACCTCACACAGATATTTGAAAGCTGTCAGCGTATCTATGATGAATCTTCTTTCAGTCATACTGTTTGGTTTCTAAGTACAAAGCCTGTGGTTGCTTTCAAATAAATTCTTTCCAGTTCTCATGTATTTTTTCTTAAACTGTGGTGCTCAGAACTGAACAATATGTTACAGCAGTTCCACTGGTTGCCGATCCATTTCATAGTGCTGGTTTTAACCTATACAGCTCTAAATGTCTTTGGTCCAAGCTCTCTCAAGGACCTCATCTCCCTGTTTGAGGCTGCCTGAGTGTTGAGATCATCAGGGAGGTGTTTTTCTGAGCCCCACCACCCTCACAGGTGCTTTTGCTGGGAACACGGGAGAGGGCTTTCTCTGCAGCTGCTTCCAGACTCTGGCACTCCCTTTCATGGGAGGCCAGGCGACAAAGACGTTTATCTTTCACCTTTTCCTTAGTGATTGGTTGTCTGAGAGGGGTTTTTATTATTATTATTGGATTGTTGGGCCTTGTTGCTTTTAAATATGTTTTTAGTATTGGATTTATTTACCATTTTAAATGTAATATTTATTTAATTATTTTAACATATTTGTATAGTTACTGTTTTTGCTTTTAAATATCATCTTTTTAATTATGTAAGCTGCCTTGGGTTCTTTTTAAGGTGGGGTAATATATTTTAAATAAATAAATAAATAAATAAATAAACTTCTACTAGAAGGAAACACCATGATCCAATAAAAACTCCCCAAATCTGGGAAACAGAGATACACTGTTTTTGTGATACACTGGGTATTTGACTTGAATACCCAGTGAAACCACCACACTGAAAAAGATTACATATTTCAATACAGTACGTTCCATTTTTCTGGACTGAGGGTGCAATCGTAGCCAGCAGGCTGGTTGTAGACTGGCCACATTGACACTAAGGCTGCTGAGGCTGTGAGGAATTCAAACTTCTTCCAGCCTAGGTAGGTGAGAAATTACTTAGGATGATCCTGGCCATGGCCTAATTTTCTACTGACATAGTTGCTGTGAGCCTGGGCCAAGAGAGCCTTCGACTGACTCTTTTCTCCTCTTCCCCTTCCATCTCTCTCCCCCCCACCCCCGGTACTTCTGCTGGGTGATCTCTGCCAGCACAGCCCTTGTGGGGTCAAATCCAGTAATTCCATGAGATCATCTAGCACAATGGGTTGAGCCAGTACAATAGGCTTCTGCCCATTCCAGACCTTCTACTACCAGTGTATATTTGAGTTTAGCTTGCCCTTCCTGTTTATGAATCTCCAGTCTCAGTGTACTAACTGTCATTAGTTTATTCCTCAAGGACATGGATTGGGGGTAATTTGAAAGCATATTTGCCTACACCTTACCCACTTTCCACATATCTCAGTTCCTTAAGAGCACATCTTTATTTATTTTCACAACCTCTATCAGAAGTATAGTTGCAATGTTTTTCCCCGCTATGAGAAGGAAAGTTTTATACCCTGCCAGAGGAGTTAAAGAAGACTTATTCCACAAAGAAGATAATTACTAATTAGAAAATTAATTTATACAATATAAATTAATTTTATCAAGAGTAAGAACAATAACATTCTTTAAGTGCTTTTGACTCATCTGAGTTTTAAACAAAAGAATGATTTCATTCATCCTCCTTTGAATTCCTGGTTCTATACCATGTATTCTTCCCATAACGACCTCTTTCTGAAGCAATTTTGTAATTAGAAATAAATTACCTTGAAGAGTGACATTTTCTCCATTTCAGAGGTATAAAAACGCCCTACCTTTTCCCCTTCCCTCTTTTTTGGAGCAGGTTCCATTTGTTTTCAAAGACGGATCGGAAAGAGGCTGCAGAAATAATTTTGGAATAATTGCATTTAATACGTTGGGTTACAAAAGACTGAATTATACGCACTTTACTTTCCCTTTGAAGCTATTACCGATCTTCAGAACTCCCAGTGGTTAAGATGACACTATGCTGCACTGTCAAATTCAGCAGGAGTTGATGCCACATTACAATCCCGAGCCTACTCATTTAAAATGAAAGTATGCAAATTTAAAAATTATTGTATTATCTCAGACAAGTTACCTATCAAGATCATTATCCTGTCAGCTGTAAAGGTCACAATTTAATTCACTGCATAATATAGCCTCACCTGTTTCTATGACAGAATCCCTCATGGTCCAAAGTCTCCCAGCACAATTACTTTGTTAGTACAGAGGTGGTAATGGGAGTCTCACATTTTTTATAGACCCTATTCCTTAGGAACTGATAGTTTGCAAGTAACTAGAGTCCTTTGTGATACAGAGAACTCTCAGCAGTATTCCTCTCAGTATCTCATTTATCAAAGAACCTCTGACTCCAGCTTCCCCTCACTTGCTCTAACCATGAGGTCTAACAAAGAACTAGAAATGGAATAGATGTCTGAATGTGGGCAATGGCTTATAAAGATATTTATATTCTAGCATCAGAAGACAGCTTACTAAATGAGGTGTCCTGTCAGTTGGGATAGCTCGAGCAGGTGCATGGTTTGTGGAACTATAAAACAGCTAATCAGATTCTAATAAAACAGCCTTATTTTGTGCTGCTTCGCTATTATTCATTTAGATCTAAAATTATCCAACCTTTCTGTTTTCTCATACATTGTAGTTATCTGTGTACTCTTTTGGGTTAAGAGTGCAGAATATTTTGGTTTGTGGGAATCCAGAATTCTACTGGTTCCTTGGAAGAACTTCTCCACAAAAAAATTATAGTATTCTTCACCATGGAGAACAGTTTCCAAATGTACTTGTAATTGAGGTGTATAAGCATTTGATACATTTGAGAGAGATACAGCCCTGATGTTTATTCCAAATCTTTGGTATTGAGTAGTCGATCACACTGTAAGAAATTGGATATACTATTGATATAGATGTGTTTCCCTCACAAAACCAGCAGTACTGTTTGGCAGGGAGAGGCAACTGCCTCAAGTGGAAGACATTTCCTTTTTGTTGGAAGGCAGAGCCCTATAGGCTATACAGCTGTCCTAATTAGCATCCTAACCTCTGATATATGGGGGCATGCTGTTCCTTTTCCACTATTGAACCCTAAGACTGTATACTAGTCAAGTGGCAGTCTGTATGTGGAATGGGAGAGAGGGTGCCATGTTGTACTGTGCCCCATGCCATGAAATGTCTTGGGACAGCCCAATCTTATTACTAAAATGTCTAATGTAAACTCCTATTAATCAGCTAAGAAAATATGTACCAACTACATCTGCTAAACAGCATCTTATAATTCTGTGATGAATACAAAGAGCTTCTGTGCAGGTTCCCCAGTGAAATCAAAAGACAGTGAACAAAATATTGTTAGCTACATCCACTGCTGTTAACACAATTGGTGTAAATCTCATAATGAATTGCCATAAATTAAGGTGTCAGCATAGGCATTTGGTTGTGTGTGCCTGGTTGCACAACTGAGCACACAATAGCAAATACTATGCTAATCTCTTAACTTGTAGCTATTCATTAACAACATTTACACCAATTGCATTATTGAAACATGACAACCCAGTAAGATTTTGGCAATTGCAAGAACCAGTGTTCTGGAGCTCCTTCTGAAATTTTTCCTGTTACTTGCAAATAATGTTTGTGGGCTTATTTCTCCTGGACTCTGCAGATATGAAGGGATAATTGCAAATTATGGAATCTGGAGTCTAATGGCCACTATGGACCTTCTTTCCTCTAATCTGAATCTTTGTAGGGAGCCGGCCCCCCAACAATGGTAAAAGTTTTCTTCAGCAAGAGAAGAGGCCACAGATTTGTGGGCATAGAAGAAAGAAAGACTTCTTTGTTCCTATGGATTTGAACTGACAGAATACCCTAATTCAACTATTTTGGTACAGTGGATAGAATCTTGGTCTGGATATGGGTATCTGGTGTTCAGGTTTCAGCTTTTTCAGGACGCACAAAATCATACAAGACATCTCTTCAGATTTCCAGAAGCAATCATTTTTTTCCTGCACCTATGGTTTCAAACTGTTGATTAATCCAGTTAAGGTATATCCCATCATTCTCCTATGACCTTTGTTCTGTTCAGACATTAATGAATCTAGTCTCCTCAACATGCTAAATGGGAGCACCTGGCCTCACCTCCTGACATTGTCACACAATGATGCAGGAGCCTGAAAAGAAGAGGTTTCTGCTCTTGTATAGGCTCAACAAATGAGCAAAATCCATGTAGAGCAAGATATGTGCTATTTTCTTAGTGTGGTATGGAAATATGTTTTACCTGAACAAGTCTTGGCTCATGGTAAAACAAAACAGTAAGCTGTACAATATTAAAACAAAATTGAATAGATCAGCATACTAAAATAACTAAATTAAGAGCAGTTTAAAAATACACCTTCAAAAAAAAATCTGTTCTACAATCTTCAGAGAAGACATTTTCATAAATCCTTTTCCTCCAAATCTAATTACAGTCTCTACATAAATCAGCCAAGACCTCAGAAAACCAACAAGCCAACCATAGAACAACCTAGCCTTCCTATGTTCCCTTCAGGCCACCACAGTTAGATGATGAGGATCAAGATAAAGGCCCAAATTAACAATGTTCAAAATGGACTTCAGTTTTCAAAGGGCCTGAGGGTGGAGGAAACACATATTTTCAGCATGGACCTCTTAATGAAGAGGACAGCTGCAATGATAAGAGTTTACTGGCTGTGGTGTAAAACAAACAGTTTGTTTTGGCAGGCAGAGATGATGCCTACTGAATTATGGGCTTATTACACACAATTATGTTTGTTTATAAAGAGCGAGTGGCAGCTACAGACAAAGCAGACTCCAATATCCATTCTCTAAGCAGGTGACAGGTAGGGGAGGAGGGCATTGCTAGTGAAGCCAGACAGCAGTCATTAAGATTTAGATGGGTTCATTAAAAGAGGTTCTTTAACAAGGCTTACGTACTAAACAAGTCTAAAGGCCAAATACTGCCTGTTAAGACATGGTCTAGCTGTAAAGGTGACAGGTAGGGCAACCACGGAATGACATGTCCTTCTCATAGCATGCATCATATTTGTTATTATGTTGTGCTCATGCCCAATTTGTAGTGTTTTCATGTCAAACTGCATCTTTTTAGACAGGTAGCATTTTTTTCCAAATTCATTTCCTGTTTTTTTTAGTTTTTTTTAAAGAAGGATCTGTTTATTACTGATTTGTTTGGATGCTTGGAATTTGTTTATGCTTGCCTTTTCCCCTTGAGTTTAAGGCCAAAAAAATCATAGCCGAAAGCCTGAAACTGAAAATGAGGAAGAGCCACCAATGAATGATCTGAAATCACTGTGACTATGGCTTATACCTCCATTGTTGAACATTATGAGCCCTTATTTTGAATACTTGCATCCAATTACATACAGGCAATTAGAAACAGACTGATTTATAGCAATATCATGTAAGGCTTCAGAAAATAAGCCAACCAATCAGATGCAAGATAGCAGTTCACATTTGCTGCTACATGAACATGTATTCTGTGGGCTTCTACTAAAACAAAAGCTTGCTGCTTATATACTGTCCCATAGCACTTAAAGCACTCTCTGGGCATTTTACAATTTAAATATGCAGACTACACATTGCCCCCCCCCCCCCCAGCAAGCTGAGTATTCAATTTACTGATCTCAAAAGGATGGAAGGCTGAGTGAACCTTGATCCAGTTACCTAGGATTGAACCCTGGGTTGAGATTACAATTTTGACTGCAGTAGGCATCCTTCAGTCTCAAGAGACTATGGTAATGTGCTCTGAATAGAGGTCTTGGAACAGCGTCTAGTGTGGCTGAGAAGGCCAATTTGAGAGTGACAATCCCTTCCACACTGAAGACAAATACAATCTGTCCCCTGTCCAGCTCCCTGATTTTGCTGGTTTCGGGACTGCCTCTTTGCCTCGGCCTGCTGAACAAGTGTCTCTTCAAATTGGGAGAGGCCATGCTGCACCACCTGCCTCCAGGCTGAATGCTCAGATGTCAAAGTTTCCTGTCTGTTGAGGTCCATTCCTAAGGCCTTCAGATCCCGCTTGATATCCTTGTATCGCAGCGGTGGTCTCCCTCTGGGACTACAGTACAGCAGTTTAATCACTGCACCCACTCTCATCTCATCTGGGGAGAAAGAACACATCCATTTCTAGGTTTATACAACCATTAGAGATGGGCACGTATTAAAAAATGAAGCACCAAATTCATTCAAAAGTCACTAATTCATCAATTCATATTCATACAAATCAATCAATTCATAGTGAATATGAATTAATGAATTTTTAGCAAAATTTTGATTCATCAATTCATTTGGCTATAAAATGGCCTCCAGGCACCTAGATACCCCAAAATTACAGTGAAGCTTTTGCTGACTCTCCTCTACAATACCTCCAGATTTGGTGAAGACTGGGTTTCAGATATCTGAGTTATATGCCCAAAAAGGGGAGCCCTCAAGAAAATCCCCCAGGCACCTAGAGACACCAAAATCACAGAGGAGCTTCTACTATCTCTCCTCTACAATCCCTCCAAGTTTGGTGAAGATTGGGTTTTCCCAAGCCAGCTGCTAAAGGACATTTTCTTGGAGGAACCAACTTTGTGGGCATATAACTTGTATGTATGAAACTCAATCTTCACCAAACTTGGAGGGATTGTACAAGAGAATCAGTACAAGCTTCACTGTGATTTTGGTGTCTCTAGGTGCCTGGGTGAAACTTTACTGGGGGGGGGCTACCTGTGGGTGTATAACTTGGATACCCAAAGCCTAATCTTCACCAAACTTGCAGGACTTGTAGAGGAGAGTTGGGGGAAACTACCCTGTGAATTTGGTGTCTATAGGTGCTTGGGGGCTATTTTATAGTGTTTTAAATTTTAAAAATTAAGAAATTGATTCATTGATTTGTCAGAAAAAATCGTAAATTCATGATTCATGATTAGACATGGGGACAAATATAAAAACAAATCACGATATTCAATGAATATCGCTGAATTGTCAGATATTTGTTGCTTCATATTCTTGAGGTCCAGAGACCCCAACGAATATGAAGCAACGAATATAACCCTTTTATATTTGTTCCTTTGTCTATCAGGCTTCCCCCATCTTCCTATGCCTAAGCGGGCATAGGACGACACGGGAAGGGGAACGCAAGTGATCCTCCACCCCCACTGCCTTTGCAGTAGGGCTGGGGGATCACTTTGATCCCACTTTGATCCCTTCCCTCCTCTGGGGGATGCCTTCTGTCAGGCTTCCCCTCTCTTCCTATGCCAGGGAAAAGGAGAAAAGAGAGTATATATCTGATTAAAATTGCATACGCTCATTATATGTATAGATACTTATTCAGAAACTATTAGTGTGATTTCAATAGACATACTATCTATCAAACTATAATGCTATCCAGTGATCTGTGTGCCTGCCTAGTCTGCTATTCAGCTACTAACTGTTGCAAGACAGTATCAAGGTCCCTGCGCTTCCTTCTCAAGACTCCTTTGAGGGGCATGGAAGGAGCTTCCCCAAACAATGTGAAGACTATGAACACATTTGGATGCCACCTGGCCAATGACAGCACACTGTCAGCTTATCCTTCCACTCCAGAAGCACCACTGGATTGCTTCTGATGTGAACAAAGCAGAGTGGACTGCAATCCACATCTTCATATGAAAGACTGCAGAATAAGACAGCTCTGTTTCTGGAAGGTTCCTCAAGCATACAACACCCTTTCATCCCTGGTGCCATTTATGTATTTTCCAGGCCATAGCAATGGCATGTGGGTTTTCAGCTGGAGAGATCATTTTCCAAGAGACGTGTATTTTGGCTCAATAGAGGGGGAGTGAAATCACAAGTCCAACGGTGACCTTAGCCTGTAAACCTGTATGCACTCACGAAGAAATAAGTCCCATCCAGTTTAGAGAGAAAGACTTCTGACTAACTATGCTTTGGATTGAACTGACAGTCCTCTCTGTCTTTTCTTTCCCATGTCTTTCTTTTCCCCTCCGTCTTTTTCCATGTTCATCTGACAGATTTTTTTAATCAATCATTTGCTTGCAACTGACAGGCCAGCATTCTTCCTTGCAAGGATTGCTCTGTACAGGAAAGGAAATGAGAATCAAACTAGGAGAGAGAAAAAAGGTCTTTTGCAACAATACCTAACCATCCTTAAAGTTCAACTCCTTCCACACCAAATCCCTAACAGAGTAAACCAAAAAACACTCAGCTGGGATGGAAATTTTGTTTAGGCACTTCCTTTCAGCCACCTTGAATCCTTTTAAGGAGAAAGATGGGGTAAAATATGTTAAATAAATAAATAAAAAATAAATATTAATCAGTAGTCACTTCAAATCATCACTGCTCTCTACCAGTAATATGGGGTCATCTGCATATCTTTCAACCACCAATTTTCACTGTTCCCTCACTTGGTTCTAGCCCAGCTTTCCATTTGATATGTTATGCATGTTGACTGAACAGAAGAGGAGAGAAAACAAACCCTTATCGACACACCTTTATCTGACAAATTACACGTTCAGAGTGTAAGTTGTGCATCTGGACAATAAAATGTTACAACATGCCAATTTATTTCAGAATAATCCATTGTTTTTCATGATCCACCCAATCAAAGATTTTGCTGTAATCTGCCAAGCACAAGAAGATTGTTGTGTGAAATTCTTCAGTATACTGCATTAGCCAACATGAATTTGCACTATGATTTCTAATGCCTCTTCCTTTTCTGAGTTCAACATTCAGTTCTGGAATTTCTTGCTGCATAAAACCTACAGATACATAACCTGCATAAAATCACTCATAAAACCTACAGATACATATCCTTTCTTCTTGTCCACGTGGGAACAAACGACACAGCCAAGAGGAGCTACCGAGAAATCATGTCTGACTTTGAAGCTCTGGGAAGGAAACTCAAGGACTTTGGGACCCAGATAGTTTTTTCTTCCATCCTACTGGTGCTCGGAAGAGGAATCGAAAGAGAAAGGAAGATCCTCTGGGTGAATGACTGGCTACAAAGGTGGTGTCGACGAGAGGGATTTGGTTTTTGGGACCATGGGCTAAGCTTCCTGGAAGAAGGACTGCTAGCAAGAGACAGCTTGCATCTAACAAGGACTGGGAAGAATGTGTTTGCCCACAGCATGAAGAACTTCATCAAGAGGGCTTTAAACTGAATTGGAAGGTGGAGGAAGATGCAAGCACAGAGTTAAGGGTAGATGAAGCCTTACACACAATAAGAGGAATGGACCAAACTGATCAAAAGGGCAACAATAATAACATTAACACTAATAATCACAATAATAAACATAACAATAATCATAATCATCATAATATTCATAAAAATGTACAAAGACAAACAGGCCACAAATCACACAACCTCCGGTGTCTGTATACGAATGCCAGGAGTATGGGAAACAAACAAGAAGATCTGGAAATTTTAATTCAGGAGGGTAACTATGACTTGATAGGAATAACTGAAACTTGGTGGGATGACTCCCATGACTGGAATAGAGCAACTGAGGGATATAAACTGATCAAAAACAACAGAGAGAATAAAAAGGGAGGTGGAGTTGCAGTATATGTCAAAAATACACATTCTTGCAAAGAAATACAGGAGGAGAAGAGTGGCTGTCCCATCAAGAGCATCTGGATCAATCTAGTTGGGGCAAAAAACCAAAGGAACCTGGTAGTTGGAGTCTACTACTGACTGCCCAATCAAAGAGAGGAAGCAGATGATACTTTTGAAAAACAAATTGCAGTGTTTTCAAAGAGACACGATGTAGTAGTGATGGGAGATTTCAATTATCCATATATATGTTGTAAGGCAAAGTCTGCTAAGTATGGCCCTTCCAAGAAATTCCTGGCTTGTGTGGCTGATAATTTTCTCCTACAAAAAGTGGAGAAAGAAACTAGAGGATTTGCTATCCTTGACTTGATTCTGGCCAACAGAGATGACTTGGTGGGGGAAGTGGCAGTAGGGGGGGGGGGAACTCTAGACGAGAGTGACCATGTCGTTCTAGAATTCTTGATTTCAAAGGAAACGAAAGCAGAGTGTAGCCACACACATCTGCTGTCTTTTTAAAAAAGCCAATTTTAATCCAATCTCAGAACAAGGATAAGTAAGGTCCCATGGCAGGAGATCCTAACAAGAAAAGGAGTCCAAGAAGGGTGGGAGCTTCTAAAAAAAGAAATTCTAAAGGCACAACTACAAACAATTCCAACAAGAAAAAAAGGGGAGAGGTGGCAAAAAAGGCCAATGTGGCTTCACAAAAAGCTCAAGGAGAACCTAAAACCAAAAAAGTCATGTACAGGAAATGGAAAGAAGGCCAGGCCACCAAGGATGAGTACAGACAAGTAGCAAGGAAATGCGGGGATAGCATTAGGAGGGCAAAAGCTGAGAATGAGCTAAGGTTAGCTAGAGATACTAAAAGCAATAAAAAAGCATTCTTCAGGTATGTGACTAGCAAGAGACAAACAAAAGATATAGTGGCACAGCTCCACAATGGAGATGGAAAAATGATAACAGAGGACAAAAAAAAGGCAGAGGTGCTCAATTCCTATTTTAGTTCAGTCTTTTCCCATAAGACAGACTATGAACTTCCAAACAAATTGGAAGTGCAAGTGGGGGGGACAGGATTGCAGCTGGAGATTGATAAACAAATAGTCAAGGAATACCTTACCACCTTGAATGAGTTCAAATCTCCAGGACCGGATGAACTGCATCTGAGCGTACTGAAGGAACTGGCTGAAGAACTCTCAGAACCGCTATCCATTATTTTCTTGAAATCATGGGAAACGGGTGAGGTGCCAGAGGATTGGAGGATGGCCAACGTTGTCCCTATCTTCAAAAAGGGCAAAAAAGAGGAACCTGGGAACTACACGCCAGTCAGCCTGACATCAATCCCCAGCAAAATTCTGGAACAGATCGTAAAGTGGTCTTTGTGCAAGCACCTAGAAAACAATGCAGAAATAACTAGAAGCCAACACAGATTTGTCAAGAACAAATCCTGCCAAACTGATTTGATCTCATTTTTTGATCAGGCCACCTCCCTGATAGACAGAGGGAATGCTGTAGACGTAGTATATTTTGACTTCAGCAAAGCTTTTGACAAAGTGCCCCATGATATCCTGATTAGCAAGCTAACTAGGTGTGGGCTGGATAGATCAAGTGTCAGGTGGATAAACGATTGGCTACATAATCATACTCAGAGGGTGATGATTAATGAGTCCTTCTCTAACTGGGAGGAGGTAACTAGTGGGGTACCCCAAGGCTCAGTCCTGGGCCCGGTGCTCTTCAATATTTTTATTAATGACCTGGATGAGGGAGTGCAGGGAATGCTTGTCAAATTTGCAGATGATACCAAATTGGGCAGAATAGCTAATACCCTAGAAGACAGAAACAAAATTCAAAATGACCTTGATAGGATGGAGCACTGGGCTGAAAGCAACAGAATGAAATTCAACAGGGATAAGTGCAAAGTACTGCACCTCAGAAAAAGAAATCAATTGCACAGTTACAAGATGGGGGATACCTGGCTCAGCAAAACTACGAGTGAGAAGGATCTTGGAATTGTCATAGATCACAAGCTGAATATGAGTCAACAGTGTGATGTGGCTACAAAAAAGGGAAATGCTATTTTAGGCTGCATTAATAGAAGTATAGTTTCTAAATCCCACAAGGTGCTACTCCCCCTCTATTCAGCACTGGTTAGGCCTCACCTTGAGTATTGTGTCCAGTTCTGGACACCACACTTCAAGAAGGATGCTAACAAATTGGAACAAGTTCAGAGGAGGGTGACAAAGATGATCAGGGGGCTGGAAACCAAGCCTTATGAGGAAAGGCTGAAAGAATTGAGCATGTTTAGCCTTGAGAAAAGAAGACTGAGGGGTGATATGATAACACTTTTCAAATATTTGAAAGGATGTCATACAGAGGAGGGGCAAGGTCTGTTCTCAATCATCCCAGAGTGCAGGATATGCAACAATGGGCTCAAGTTAAAGGAAGCCAGATTTTGGTTGAATATCAGGAAAAACTTCCTAACTGTTAGAGCAGTACGGCAGTGGAACCAGTTACCTCGGGAGTTGGTGAGTGGTCCAACACTGGAGGCATTCAAGAAAAACTTAAATAATCACCTGGCAGATATGCTTTGATTGTATCCCTGCATTGAGCAGGGGGTTGGACTTGATGGCCTTGTAGGCCCCTTCCAACCTCACTTTTCTATGATGTATGGTAAAGGTTTTTAATCAAAATCCAGAATCAGGCAGGTTCTTCAATGGGCCTATAGGAGAAATGAAAATAAAATTCCCAGGAGGAAATTTTCCATTTACAGTATCTTTTTTTTTAAAAGTGGTGCAGGGCATCTGCAGTGCCCTCATATGCTATTTTGTCCCACTTCCTCTTTCCCTCTGTGCAGTTGAGAAGGTTTTTAATCTGCCAATATCCTCAAGTGGCTCTCTTCTTAAGCAACTTCATGATATTGGCAAATTGACAGGTTTGTGCAGACCGAATAGAGTCACTTAAGGATCTTATGCCATTTGGATGTAACAATCCCACCAAATGGTATACTGGAACTTCTAGTGACCCCATTTAGCCTGCTCCAAAGAAACCATGTAGATAAGCTTGGAAAGAAAAAGGATGTCCCCACATAACCCACATAACCCTAAATACAGGGCATTAGCAGAATGACCTCCTTGCCTCAGACTGCCAAAATTCAGGTGATATTTTCTCATAAGATTGCCAATACCATCTCCCTCAAAGTGAGCTTAGGGCACCTGTTACTTCAAACACAAACCTTCTTTCATGTAGGAACCTGATATATTCCACTGTATTCTGAAACTAAATAAAAGGATGAAGAAGTTTAAGAGCAGCAGATGCTAAGCTTCTTACAGGGTGTGTGTTAAGGGGAAGTTATATAAACTCACAACATAAAGAGACAACTGGCAATCTAATGGATGCTTTCTATGAGTCTGTTGCTACAAATTTAGTAAATGGTTATAGATGAACTTGCATGAAACAATGTTTTTTCTATGGTATATTTGTGTCTCTAGCTTCTGAACTTGTTTCATTCTTGTTTTGCATTCCAAGATATTTAATAGTGGAGAAATAAATTTAATAACTCCTTACTGTTTTGTATTTGGTAGAAGCCTATACCTTGCTAAGAGCATTGGTAAACCTACCAGTGCAGCACTTAGATTCCCTTATCTGACTATGCTCAGTCTAGAGCTGGCAAAACATAAATGGCATATCTTGGGTGAAACCTTATCCTGAGGCATCAAAATTTGTCACACACTCTCTTTGCCCTTGTCATCATGACCATTTTCCTGTGAGCCCAATCCTCATGCTAAGCTTTCTATGTTCCTTCACTTTACTGAATCGGAAATGTGCCTTCTCATTTTATATCAGATGGGCTTCAGAGGTAACTTTAAACAAACTATTAGTCTGAAAGGGTTTTTACTTTATCTCCACATAAAAGCCACTTTCCTCCTTTGCTACTGCAAAGCAGAGCTATGTCTTGGCAAATAATTGATGACAAATGCATTAGAAGAAATATGTGCTCCTAACATTAGCAAACACCTGTTCCTGATGCCAAACCTTTAACTTCTCGTTGTCTATCATTTATTCATTTGCCAAAGACTTATCATTGGCTGGCAGCCAATTTCCTCCTATGTACCCCACAGATATTTTCCTTTAAAAGGATGATTAAAATGTGCAGTTTCAGGGTGGGGGGAAAGTATATTTGAAGTTAGCATGTGGGCATATACTCCCAAATGAAAGCTCAGAAGAGTTAGCTTTTACGCAACTTTCAGAATCCCTCAGGCAAATAATAATAATAATAATAACTTTTCCAAGCAACTACATATAAAACAGATTGTAACTTTGCAAATATGGACATTGAAGAGGCTATAACTCTCTCTGGGAATATCAAACAACTCTAGAATAAACAGACAACAATGGGAGCATGCTAGACTATCGCTTCTCAAATACTCTGTGGAGGGTCATCTTTTGATCTCAAACACTGATTTTCCAGAATGTAAAATCTCATGAAAATATAAGCATTGACATTGGTCAGGGTAATAGTTTGCTAGAGCTTGCCTGAAAATTGTACTAGAAGCAGAAGTCCAGACATCTAAAGGAGAAGGTATAACTCAGTTTTATTCAACAAAAGTATGAATGCATCAGCTAATATAACAATGCATTTTTCCAAGACTACCATACATTTCAGTTGTTCACACAGCTTCAGCCACAACAAGGAATATAATTGATGAATGGTGGTGGCTTTCTTAACTTCATTTTGCTTCAAAATAAAGATGGCTGGTCCTCCAAACTTCATGGGTAAGCAAAATGGCAATTGTATTGTTTTCCAATGTAAGAAAACAATAGGCTCTGAAGAAGGACTAGTGGAGCACCAGGAACGAAGGAAAAGTTTGTCTGTTCCATCATTGAACTTGTTTTGAGCTCACCAAAATAATCCCTCTTTTATATGCATTCTTGATGTGAGGGGGTCGTTGCTAGCACCCTGAGGCCATAGCTCCCAGGCCCCTAGTAGGCAAGGGAGAGGGGTAACAAGTCCCTATGAACAAGCTAGCTGATGAGTATCACCTATGAGAGGGAGAGGACTAGGCAGAGGCTGTGATAAAAGATGAAGACTGGGAGGGCTCAGAGGCTTCCTTCAGGGGAACAGAGGAAGAGATTGAGACTTCAGAGGAGGAGGATTCATGGGGAGAGGCTGTCAAGGCTTAGGATCCCCAGTACTGTGCCTCAGCTGAGGTGAAGGCTGACTGAGAAGAGGAACCCTGGGCTGAAGGCACCCACTCTGAGCCAGCTGCGACGCTGGTGATGAAAGTGCCAGCACAAGAGACAGAGGAGGTTCCAGAGGAGCAGAGGAGTGGGCAACCAATATCCCCCTACCTGGCTTTACCAGCCATCCTTGAAGAGCCTTCAACCAGGACCAAGACTTCTAATCCCCTCCCTTTGTGAGACCAGGACTCCCGGGGTTCCCTGTGGTCTTAACATGGGGCCCTCTTGAAAGGAAGCTCCTGCAGGGAGTTAAGGGCAGTATTCCAGTTTTTGTTGGTTCCTTAGTCACAATAAAGACTGTTTTTGGTTATTCTCCCAACCTGGAGCTCATGAAATTATTGCCAGGAGATCCAACCACACCACGGGAGAGGGAGGGGGGAACCAGCAGCCCTCACACTTGGACATGATTCCTTTCTTTCCTCTTGTTAATAAAAAATAATTCATGGTCTTATTTGTACCTTCATGCAACTTTGTGAATACATACTGTGTTGTTTAAATAAAATCATCAATGTAGGCTTCGAAAAAGTATTTGTCGGCATCTAGGCCAAAGCAGAAGTCTTCCTAATGCATGAAACAAAAGGATGCATCCTCATGTCATCCTTAACAAAATCTTTGGCTCCACTCGGCATGCATCCTTTTCCTTCTTGTTTGTAGTTCTTCTAAGCTCTAGCAATTTTGCATGGCCCTTTTTTTAAAAACATCCGTTCCAGCCTGTCAATGTCTGATTGAGAACAAATCATGACCTGTACTGTCATCCATTCCTTTATTTTTATCAGAGGGTGAGCAGAGCCTTGTTCATCCATCTCTGCTCAAAGCAACAGCAGCACTGATGACAAGCAAAAGTTCTTAACCAGGCCATAAAGGCCCTCACATATTATTCATGGATAGAGGTTCTTCTCTTCAGAAAATCACTCTTTACATATACAGGGCCGCTGAAATGCATGATGAGATTTAGGTGTGTTTATGTGTGTGAGTTTTCTATAGAGTTTGATGATGTCTGGAAAGAACTTAATTTACTTTAAATATTACTTAATATTTCCTTGTTTAATAATCTTTAAATTGTTTTTGTATGTTGTTTTTAGTCCTTGTCTTTTTTAATGATTTGTGAGCCTCCTGCTGGAAAAAAAGTGGCACAGAAGTAAAATAAAAGAAATATAAAGAAATAATGATCAACAATTAATAAAATATAGAGAGAATGAATTCAGTGGGAGAAGCCAGACCTGAAACTGGGTTTAAGATTGGCGAGTGGCAATTATTTTTTATAAGTCCACCCAGTAAAAACAAATTTTGAGAGATAGTATCTGGGTCTGAAAACCAAGCATCTTAAACTGAAAAGACCATACATGCAATATATTCACAGACAGCCAAACAATGTTTATGTGTGTCCATGTGTTTGGATTAATTCTATCCCTAGTTATTTATTTTTTAGGACTACTGTACTTACAATGATTTTCCTCTGCAGAAAGCAGGCATTGTGTAGACATACATTTATATTCTAAGCATGCTCATGGGAATTTTTTAGAAAAGCTTTCCCTCCCCTCCCCTTCCTTCTGAAAGATTATTAGTCCTTCGAAAAGGGTTTCCGGAGCCTTCCTTTGTAGTATGGAATAGAATGCTGGGCTGCTGAGCGAGGAGAGAAGTTTGACAAACCTCTACCCCAGTGGTTCCCAACCTTGGGTCCCAGATATTCTTGGACTACACCTCTGGTAAATCCTGGCCAGCACAGCTAGTTGTGAAGGCTTCTGGGAGCTGTAGTCCAAGAACATATGAGGACCCAGGTTGGGAACCACTGCTCTACCCAATTCCCCTTCCCTGGATCAGGTTGATCCCCATTTTGACAGCACCCTGTCAGCTTCCCTTCCAGAAGCACCATTGGGTTGCTTCTGACAGAAATAAAGAAGAAAACTGCATTATTTAGAAGCCCCCTTCACTTCACCCTTTGAAGAAGATTGCAGGAAGCACCAAACACTGGAGGGAAGGAAGAGCTGAGAAACAGCTTCATGAATTTCCTTACATCTCTTTGTTAGCGCATAACTCAGCTGTGGATTTTCAAGGAATTTTCCAAAATGAAAATGATGCATGTGTTATCCAATATTTCTACACATAATTGCCCTTCATTTATTAAAATTCAAATGTTAATATAGTTGTGTTCCTTCTTTCTTCACCATAACTTTTGTCAATGCAGTACCACAATCAGAATGTTGTGGGTGATGAAATAGCAGTGAGTGAGTAATGTGGGGGGGGGGGGGCAAAAAACCCTTGTTAACCATATTTTTGGGTCTTAATCATCCTTAATCATCATGTCGCTTTTTATTTGTGTTTTTTTTTTAGTACCTACTTTGCTTTATCTTTATTGAAATTAACTTTGAGAGTAGACTTTCGGCATTTAAAATGTGCTACTTGTTTTCAGATGGCGTCATTTAGAAGATGTTCAAAGGACCTGTGAAACAGGACAATATGGTTGTAACCAGCAGGTAGTCCTCCATCAGATGGTTTCTACATTTTAAATTGCATCAGTGACACCTCAGCATCTAGACATAGGATCTTTTCAGTGTCAATGAGAAGTACCTTCTACAAAGTGTGCTACAGGCTGCCAGACCTTCTCATAAGCTGATAAGAATTTCTGTTCATCTTAATTAACAACATTTGCGAAAGGTGAAAAAGCAGAAAGGCTAGATATTTTAGATATTTTTATATTTAAATTTGGCAGTCTGTAAAAACCATTTAGCTTGTTATCACTTTTTCCCTGTAAAAGCAGGGGGACATTTTTCATTACTAGGTCTTATAAGGCAGCTCACATGAAAGTCAACAGAGAAACAATACCTGCATAGTATGAAAAGGTAGTCTGCCCAAATGACTCAGAGTAGTAGGAAAACCTGGTGCTTAGAGACTCATAGCTTTATACATTAAGGAAAAAAGCTGTGTGGTTCTTATACATATTCCAAGAATAAGGATGAGCGATACCTCTATTAGACCACTAAAATTAGTGGCTTTGGACTGTGCAAGAACCTTAATCATTCTGGGCCCTACAAGCCTGGCGATGATGCAGAAGAAACATAAAAAGTTACAAAATCCATGCACAGATGCACAGGCTGACTTTTGTTGTTTAAAGCTACAGAAACACCTCAGAGGTGGTAGGTAGACATGGGAACTTTGCGTTTGTATCCTCTGGGATACAAATACAAAGCTCAGCACCACAGGTGCCATGGCTGTCCATTCCCACCCCCCAGAACCACTTACCAGGCTCCTCACAGAGCACGCATTTGACAGTGGCAACACCATGCCAATTGTAGACAAAGTCCCACAGGTACTGCCCCACCTCTCCCCACAACTGACCGCTCCAGTGAGGAGGTGGGAAGATGAGTTTCCCCACTCAGCTGCTGAGCGGTTGGCAGAGGAGAGAGGTGGGGCAGCACTGGTGGGGCTACATCTGCGATTGGTGCAATGTCACCACCGTCGGGCACGTGTGCTGCAAGGAGCCCGGTGAGTGGACCAGGCTGGTTCTGGGAGGTGGGAATAGACCACCGTGGCCCCTGTGGTGGTGAGCTTCGTATTCATATTTCCCGGGAAATGATTACAAAGCTCCCATGTCTAGTAGTAGGCTTACAGATTTCACCTCTGAAGATGTGGTTAGAATGTCACTCCCAACCTTGTTAGACAAAGGGCTGCCAGTCACTCACCATCAACCACCATCACAAGCAATGTACATTTTCATATTATCAAACTTTGCTTCTCTGTGGGTTTCCACTTAGCTGCCTATAAGACCTAATAACAACAAATATTCTGATGCTTTTGCAGAGAATAAGAGACAATAAGCTGTCCTGCCTGGGTGGCAGTAGATGCTTTTGGATTTCAGAGACACACAGAATAAATGATCATAAGATAGTACAGTAACAGCAGCAATATGGTGCAAAGCAATAGTATAAAATACAAAAGAATGACAAGGAAAACGGAAACTACAAGATGTTGGCCAAAATCCTATTGTTTAGCTTAGTAGAGTACACCCATTGAATCAATGGGGTTTACACAGGAGTTGACTAACCAAATAAATTCAATGAGCCTATTCTACTGTGATTTATGATACTAAACAACAGGATTTCAACCAATGGAACCAATGTAAAATGAATGGACTGTTGCAGGGCCACTGCCACCTCCCTAGATCTTTGCCCGACCTGGCTTTTAAAAGATGCGAGGCTGATAACCATGTAATAGGCTTCATTAATCATCAGTGGTCTCTTCGAGATGGCCAGTTTCCCTGTGACCTCAAGGAGACACTCATCAAGCCCATTCAGAAGAAACCAAATTTGGTGGCTGGTGATTGTAATCCATCACCAATATATCACTCCTGAGCAAGCTAGTGGAAAGGGTAGTGGCTGACAATCTTCAGGCACTCCTGGATGAGACCAGTGCCTTTGATCCATTGCAGTCTGGGGTTAGGTTGCATCATGGCATGGAAATGGCATTGATTGCCCTGCATGGTGACCTTCTGAGAGAGACTGACGGGGCAAAATGTCCCTGCTGATCCTCTTTGACCTCTCAGCAGCCTTTGACACCATCAACCATGGTATCCTCCTGGGGAGAGTCTCAGGACTGGGGATCACCGGCCTGGCATTGTCCTGGCTCTGATCCTTCCTCTAGGACTGGCCCCAGAGAGTGCAGCTTGGGGAGATAGTCTCTGATCCCTGGACTCTAAACTATAGAGTCCTTCAGGGATCAGTTATCCCCCCTTTGCTTTTTAACATCTACATGAGACCTCTGGGGGAAGTCATCCAGAGATTTGGAGTATCATGTCATTAGTATGCTGATAACACCCAGCTCTATCTCTCCTTCCACCCTTCTGTAGTGGATGCTATCCCATCTCTTGAGCACTGCCTGATTGCAGTACTGAAGTAGATAGGGGCAAACAGATTGAGATTGAATCCAGACAAAGTGGAAGTCCTCTGGGTGGAGGATCCTGTGGTCTGTGAATTGAGTGACTCCTTTTCTTTTAGAGGGGTCACTCTCTCTACCAAGGATGAGGTCCGCAGTCTGGGCATCCTTCTGGACCCAGTACTGTCGATGGAATGTCAGATAGCATCTGTGATCCAGTCAGCCTATTTCCATCTCAGGCGGATTGCTCAGCTGTATCCCTACTTTGAGACTGATATGGAAACTTCAGCAGGTCCAGAACACAGTGGCTAGACTAGTTATTGGATCATTTAAAGTACAGCATATCACCCCAGTATTGGCCACCCAAAACTGGCTACCAGTTGGTTTCCATATCAGGTTCAAGGTGCTGGCTTTGACCTATAAATCCTTTAATGGGATGACTGTCTTCGTCCAAGTGGAACTGCCTGTCCTACCCATGCCTCCCAGGCTAGGCGTTCGAGGTTGCCAACACGTAGAGAAGCCCAAATTAAAAATCAAGAACCTGGACCCTTCCTGTGGTTGCTCCCCAATTGTGGAATTAACTTCCATCTGAAATTTACTTGGCCTCTTCCTTGGTAACATTTAAGAAATCTTTGAAAACTTTTCTATTCAGGCAGGCTTTTCAATCCATTCCATCTAATAGCTGCTGATTATGCATATTTAACACGTGTCGCTGCTGCCTCTTTTTAAAGTTTTTAAATGTTTAATGTTTATTAATTTGGAATTGTTTTCATTGATTAATTTAATTTACTGTAGTTGACTTCTGATCTTTTGTCCTGTTGTTTATTTTATTTTATGATGTCATATCAATTTGTTATGTTGGTGTTTTATGATTATTAAGTGTGTGTTTTCTCTGTTGTACACCACCCAGTGTGGCCTCAGGCCAGATGGTGCAGTATAAAAGTGCAATCAATCAATCAATCAATCAATCAATCAATCAATCAATCAATCAATCAATCAATCAATCAAATATTGCCTATACTCTTTCTGACTGCTAAGAGACCCTGGAGAACACTAGCAGGTAGTTCCAAGTAGAATGGTCTGCACTTGAGGCTCCCTGAACAAAGATTGTGATGACCTTAAACACTTTTAACTAACCCACTGCTGTTGGCACTTGTACACCAGCTAGAACCATGTATAGCCAATTCTCATTATGTAATGCACACCTTTTTAATTGGCAAAATGATAGGAGAGCAGCTCACTAATTGGTAAGACGATGAGAAAATACCTTACTTAATTGGCAAAATGATAACAGAAATGTCTTCAAAGCATTTGACTAATGAGCAAAGCAATCTTATCTTGTACTATCACCTTATAGCCCCAGCTCCAGGTGTCTGTATTCAATCCTAGGCCTAACATAAACACAGTCTTGATCCCAGACTTGACCTAGTGCAGCTGGGATTAACACATGCCTTTCTCAGGCAAGCATTTTTCAGGTGCAAGAAGAGAAGCAGAGCTGTGAAACACCATGAGTGCCCACCACACCTCCCCCTCCATAACAACATGACAAGTGCTTGCAGAAACAAGCTCTTTATTAGAGCAACAAAAATCCTTATAGGGCCAACAGGGACAAAGAAAAAAACTTAGTACCTTGAGAGTGCCAGGGAGCTGACTTCACTTCCAAAGTCTTTTGCGGAAAAGAAACCCCTTAGCAGTCTTTCACTGGGAGGAGCAGAGCCCTGCCTCCTCTACCAGTTTGAGGACACCTCTCAGGTGAGCCAGGTATAGAGTACCGCAATAGGGGAGCTGTATGCAGATATTCAGCTGTCCTTGAAAGAGTGTGGCAGGACCTCCTTCTCCCACTATGCCTCCAAAGTCCCCACCAGTAGCAATTGTCCTGTAGGTGCAGCAATCATCTCAAGAGGCACAGCCAAACTCTACGTGGACTTGGCTAGGCCCTCTGGGGCAGTGTTGTACAGAAGGAGGAGGTACAGAAGGAGTACCAATTGGCTGTGAGTAGGCTGCCCGGGAGGTATCTGCTGTGGGGCCACTTGCCCCTGCTGCTTCTTTTGCTGGTGGCATGCCCATCTCTTGTTCTTGAGCCTCTGAGCCTTTTGGTGCCTGGCCTCGCCTTGGCAAACTCAGGCAGTCTTGGGTGGCACCAGAAACTCCTCCCAGTGTCTGATATAGGGATCATGATGGCAGATGGTCTCCCAGCCAGCGACCAAGCACTCTGATAATGGCAGTACCTCCTGGGCCTTTAATGCCTCCCAGTCCACAGTGCCAGCCCAACAATCCTCCTTTCCTTCCTCACTCTCCATCCTGGCCATTGTTACACACATGGCCTCAAGGGCATCATCCATTTCTCTGCCACCAACACCCCATTCCACAGGTGAACTGAGGGTTGGGAATATCACCCTGACTCTTGGGGCGGTGGAGAGCCCACTCCTACTGGTGGGGGAATTAGGACCAGTCCCCCACACAGAATCTGTGAAAAGGAACCAACTTCTAGATGAGATTCAGGTGGAGGATGGCAAATAAATGTCTGAGCAAAGATAGAAGCCTATGGACATGAACAAACATGGCTATAGAGGAAACATTGGTATATACTGTTGAACGTTTGAGCAGTTCAAGCACAGTATAAAAAACCCCACAGATCATTAATAGTATTCTCCCTTGTGTGTGCTACCAGTTGAAATAATATTCATTTAGTCCTGATAAAACATTAAACATTTTACTGTACAAAACATATATGTAGAATAAATTCAAAGTGTTTAAAATCATTTGTACTTGATATACACTTGTGTGCTCGACAGTCTTATAACTTTTTCATAACATATTCTTAATAGACATTGTAACAGACAAGTTGCCAGAGTAACAGTACAAGCAGACTCCTAACAGACACCTAACAGACTATGCAGACTACCGTATTTTTCTGTGTATAAGATGATACTTTTGTCTAAAATCTTTAGATTAAAAATTGAGGGTCATCTTATACACGGAAGTAAGGAGGGGGAAGTGATCAAAGCGCTTTTATCCCTGTTTCCCCCCTCCACTTTCTTCGCAAGGAAGTGGAGGGGGAAAGCAGGAATCAAAGCGCTTTGATGATTCCTGTTTTCCCCTCCACTTTCTTGCGAAGAAAGTGCTTTCCCCCTCCACTTTCTTCTCAAGAAAGTGGAGGGGGAAAGCAGGAATCATCAAAGTGCTTTGATCTCTGCTTCCCCCTCCACTTGCTAAGCGGGCTTAGCAAGAAAGGGGAAAAGCAGGGATCAAAGCAATCCTGCAGTGCTTTGATCCCTGCTTTCCCCCCCACTTGCTAAGCCCTGCTTAGATTTCTTAATTTTGGGTAAGAAAAGGGGGGCGTCTTATACATGGGGGCGTCTTATACACAGAAAAATATGGTACTTCTAACAGAATAATGTCAATTCTTTTTTTATCCATGTAGCAGTTAACTCACTTATCAACCATTGGCTAACACCAGACAGAATCTGGTTAATTACATGAGTTCCACTGACATGCAAAACACAAATAGGCATTGGTGTGAAATTTGTTTGTCTCACATTTTGAGATGAACCAACATCATATTTCTTAAACTCTGCCAGTCAAACTGTGGCCTACAAGCTCCTAGCACCCTTCACCCCATTTAATTTTTGTTTTCTTGTTTGTTTTGCTTTTGGGGGAAAATGACTTAGAAATCCCACTTGTGCCCTCTAGTGGGCTTAGGGGCAATTTTGCTATGGTTGAGGTCTCCCATTACCTCAGGCAGCACTCATACTTGAGATATTTTTAAAAACATATTTTCGATACACACCTACACAAAAGAAATAGCAAACAAGCTAACATAAAAAGCATACAAGATTTGTGGAGATATTTTTAAAGTTTCACAAACTGATATAAAATTAGGACATTCAGAACTCAGGCTGGGGAAAAAATGTAACTCTTGTTGAAAAAAAGCAGAAGAGATATGTTCATCCCCAAAGCTTATTTCACAAACAGCATCAGCCAAACCTATTAAATTTCACTATTTCTCTGCAATCCTTGGAAAAGTTACTTTTTTAGATCACAAATCCCAGAATCCCTTGGTCAGCATTTCTTCTGGCCATATTGCCTGTAGTAATTTTTCCCAGCACTTTTCCTGCGACAAGACATTCTTCTGCAATGACATATTGCATCATAACATTGGCAATGGGTGGCTTTCAAAGAAGCTTGCCTGTCCTGACTCATGCATGAGAGCAAGATAAAGGAGGATGCACCTCAAAATTACTGAATCCTTAAGAACATGCCCCAAAAGAGTCTTGGGGTCCCCAGACTTCCAGAAACTTCCCTGGAGCTCCCAAGGCTTTCAAGAAACTGAATTTGTATGATATAAATGTTATCTTTTAAAAATTGTGTAGTTCTGAATAGGGTGGCAACATTCTGGCATATGCAAATCTTCAGCAAAACATCTACACTACAAAAATGTCTCAGTCACTTGTGATATAATTTAATATGAAGTTAAAAAGACACATGTCTCCCAAAATGGAAAAAAGCAGGAACATTTGTTTAACAGAAGAAATGGCTAGTTTGCAAAACAATGAGAAGTCCTATCTGAGTTAATTTAAACATGGTTTGAAAAAATGTAAAAAGAGCAAAAAAGCATTGTTGTTGTTGTTGTTGTTATGTGCCATTAAATTGGAACGGACTTATAGCAATCCAAATAGGGCTTTCAAGTGAGATTTTTAAGGAGTGGTTTTACCAGTTCCACTTGCCTAGCGAGTTTCCACGGCTGACTGGGGTTTCCAGAGGCCAAGTCCATCACTCTGTCCACTACACCAGAGGTCGTCAACCCCCGGTCCGCGGCCCATTGCCAGTCCGTGGCTTGAGCCCGACCGGGCCGCGAAGACAGACCAAAAATAAAAAATAAACAATTAAAAAAAATTTTTTTAAAAAAAAAAAGGCGGGAGGCAGGGCAAGAGCCGGGTGCTCTGGCTGCTCTCCTCCCGGCGCCAGCGCCGGCGACAGGGGTGGGGGGTTAAGAGCCGGGAGGCAGGGTAAGAGCCGGGTGCTCTGGCTGCTCTCCTCCCGGCGGCGACGGCGGCGACGGGGGTGGGGGGTTAAGAACCGGGAGGCAGGGTAAGAGCCGGGTGCTCCGGCTGCTCTCCTCCTGGCAGTGGCGGCGGCAACGGGGGTGGGGGTGGCCAAGAGCCGGGAGGCCAGCAGCTGAAGCACCCTCTGGGTGCTTCGGCTCCTGGCCTCCCGACGGCGGCGGCGGCGGCAACGGGGTTGGTGGTGGCCTAGAGCCAGGAGGTGGCCAAGGGGTGGGCAGGCGCTCCTGCGCAGGCGCTCCTGCGCATGCGCAAAGTGGTGGGGGGACGCACGCGCGCCTATGGCACGCGCACCCCCCCACCGCTTCGCGCGTGCTGCGGAGAGCGCGAGCATGAGGGGCCGCCCCACCTTCCTCAGAGGCTCCACCTCTGCACTAAGGAAAAGGTTGGGGAACGCTGCACTACACCACACTGCAAAATAGCATAGCAAATAATAAACAAGGCTTAGAACAAAGCATTCTTCTTGGGAGAAGAAAATTCGTGTTTGAAACAGGAAATCCAAGTCAAAAGAGTTTTATGAGGAGGGAACAACAACAAATTGAAAATTATCAATTCCAGGGGTGCTAAAAGATGCGGCAGTCACTTTTGGGGTGGGGGAGACACAGAAATTTCATGCTATCTGAAACATGTTATGTTATTACCTAAAGCAAGGCAGAATATTTGTATAAATGTTTGCAGATCTTGTATTTCTAGTATATGCAAGCACAGGGCTATCTAACTGCCTTTGTTTGCAAATCCAAGTCATTTTTCTTTGTGACATTCACTTTGCAATTTCACCCACAATGAAAATGTATTCAGATTTTTCTCCTTTTTTTTGAACTCAACAGTGTCTGTGCTTCCCTGTCTCCTGCAGTAGGAAATTTATTGTTGCCCTGAGCCCTGTGCAGCTGTCATTCTCCATCACCTTTTCTCTCCAACTGTGCACAAAACAACTAAGCGATTTGCTGATCAACAGAACCTTGTGAGCCAGTGTGGCCTGCTGCTACTGGTACCAATAGTATTTCTAATCCTGTGTTGGCTTACAGCTAGCTCAGTCTCTTTCAGATGTCCCTGTGCTGCTTTCAGATTATTTGGGGTAGGTGTAAGGGACAGATATAAGGGATATGTAAGCATATAAGGACTGTTGTGGGAATGTTTCTGCTTTGTAGGCATGGGTTGGATTTTGATGCCATATTGTATCTTTCCAAGCCTCTGATATTTAACATACTGACAGCCAAACTATGGCTGAAATCCTGTTCATACAGCTACATCGGGTAAGGCTGATGACAGCACAGATGAAGCTGGATGAAAGGAAGGTCAATGGTAGGCTGAAACCTCACCAAGCCAAATGGCTGTGAGTATAATACGAACACCTTTCAGACAGATGTGAGAGACATTTTGATTTTTTTTAATGCTACTTTAACTACTCAGAATGCTTGTATGGATACTGGCTGAACTCCTGTTCTGCAAGTTATGCTACATGAGACTGATGATGTCATCGTCTGCAGCAATTTTTCAGAAATAAAATATTTCCAGTTTCTTCCTCAAAGGTTCCAAGGCTCCTGCGGAATCCCCTTCACCATTGGGAAGCCTTTGGAGAATGTGGTATAGGAGGGAAAGTCTTTAATCACCAAAAATCACCACTGCTGGATGACTTTACCAGGAATATCAACAGCTTCCCACCGATGAACGGGATTCCATGGGAGTCTCAGGACCTGGGGGAAGACTAGGACATCATTTATTTCTGAAAAATCACTGCATAATGTATGAAACAGAATTTCAGTCTATAAATTACACATAACCCCTCATAAGAGCATAAATCACATTAGTATTCCAGACATGTGATTTAGGCAGTACTTCATGTCTCAGAAATCACAGTTGCAAATAAAACTCATGTTTAGCTTCTGAGACCCAAACACAGACCAAGAAACCCTAATTCGCAGCTCCTGCTTTGACAGTCGGACGTTTTCAGTAGTTAAGGAATTTCCTCTTCTAGTAATGGTCTATATGTAACATATAGCTCATTCCAAAGTTTACCGTACTTTTATTTAATCCCATTCACCTGTAAAGCCTTTTTAAAAAAACGTGTACTCTAATGAGGAAAATCTGATATTTATTGTATAAGGGAGACTTTTGTGAAGTTGAATTTTGAGTGAATCTACATCCCAACACCAACTGAAATCCTCTCTCTGCTACCACTGAGATCCTAAGTAGGATTCTTGCTTCCTGTTATTCATCCCTGTCATAATATTCTCATTTATATATAAATGACTCAGAGACAGGATTGATTTAAAAGTGCTTGACTAACCATCCAAAATCAGGTTGCCAAGGAGTCCAAAGATGCAGGCAACTGTGTTGATTTGTATCAACAACCAAACCTAGATGATCTTTTGAAAAGTGAATAGGCCTTAATTGTCAATTCATGGCCAAGCTACATCAAAAAAATTCACATTACAACAGGAGTAACTCATAGAAATATGCGTGGGGGAAATTGATTTTTCTCCCAGCAAATAAGCTCAGGATCTCTGCCATGGTCAAAAGACTAGAGAAATGTGGTGGAAATTAGTACATTGTTGGTAATAGTCAAAATGAGCCAGAATTTTGACCCTAAAAGTTCTGGACCTCTGCTCTGTTCAGGGTGCATATCATGTAGTTTAATGATAATTAACTGCTATCAAGTCAGTTCTGACTTACGGAGACCCTTGCCAGGTCTTCCCAGGTTTAAAGTACTCAGAAGTGGTTTACCAGTCTTTTCTTCTGGTGATGCTCTAGTGCTATGCAGCTTGCCCAAGGCCACACAGGCTGGCTCTTCTTCTGGGAGGAACAGTGGGGAATCAAATTCCCTCCCTCCATTGCACTAGGCTATCCTGCCGGCTATTTACATACCCATATAAGTTGAACTCCCAGAAACTCTGCCTTCAGAGTAAGAAACCAGACAGAAATCACCAAAGTTTTAATGAAACAGCTATTTGCAACCTGGCCTTGAACATGTCTGCTTATATTAGTCAAAGCGAAAGAGATTCAGGAGGGAGAGGGAATGGGATTTTTGCAGATGCCATTGTATATCTCCCATTCATTATCCCATAACTCAGCACCACCCTTGTGCAATCCTTGCACTATCAGAACTGTTTCTTGGCGTTCTTAGTTGTACTGGTGTGAATATTATGCAATGTGGGTTGAGAAATGCATTTTAACACCAGCATAGAATGGTGAATCCCCCAACTATGCTGCTGTAATGTCGAGTGAATAGTTCTCCTCAAGCATGTGTGGCTCACCTGTCATGTCTCCCATAATGAACTTTTCCATTCCTGTTAGTTCTTTGGCCTGTTTTCAGAGCAATAGGTCTTGAATTCCATTCCCTTTGATAATGCCATTGCTGCTATTAATTCACAGCTGGAAGGAGGAAGGAAGTAGGGGACAGAAGACTGTTGTGAGAAAGTGGTGAGCTGAGACGGCAACTCAAAGACATACTCTGTGCTGACTTCTAAAAGCCTGAAGCATTCATGTCTGCAGAACTTACCCAGCGAGCAGACAGGCATCAAATTCATACCAGTTTCCTGTATTTCTCTCTCTCCCTCTCCCTCTCTCTTTATCTAGTGTGTGTAGACACTGAACAACTGGTGTCAGTCTCAATTAAGTATGCTTGTAGTTGCTTAGGATACAAATCAAGAAGCAGCTTGAAAAGAAATGTGGTGGGTACAGTGAAGAAACATAGCTGGAGTGATGGTTATCACAGCACTGTTTCATTTACTTCCTCTTGACCTTGGCTACACAGGGAATGCCCACGTCTTCCACTCCCCTTTCACCCTCTCACTGATGGCTATCGGTTTACTGACAAAGCTTGCATCCAGAAGTCCAATTCTGAAAGTCTGTTAAGATTGCCTACCCTTCATTTAAATTCCTTCTCCTGTCAAACTGTCGGTGACATTAACAAGCATGCACAGAAGGGGGCTTTGTGCCAATTAACAATTTCTCGTTAGCTTAATTAGGGGACACATGTTTTTAATCACAGCTAAGAATGTGGAGTGATTGAAGAATTGATTCTGAGCTTTTGAAAGCTTCACTGTCAGTTCATGGAATTTAATTCGGCATATGTGGTTAAAAAGAGCAAAGGAGCTCTTTAAGTGACTTTGCCTAAATAGCCTTAATAGGAAACTAAAGCACAAGAAATGCCAATTATGTGGAAAAGACTTTTCTAACATCACAGCAGACAGAATCTTATGAATTATAATAACTGGGATACCAAAAAATAAATATGGGTGGATACCACTGTTTGAACCCGGACATGACGGAGGTCTTGAGGGTGGGTGGCCCTTCCATCGGCGGTCTGGGAGACTCCCTCTCTTTTGGGGGGGTTACTCTTACCGCACGGAGTGAGGTCCGCAGCCTGGGGATACATCTGGACCCGGCGCTTACCATGGAAAACCAGGTGGCGTCCGTGGCCCGTTCTGCCTATTTTCATCTGTGGCGGATCGCCCAGCTGCGGCCCTACCTTGATGGGGGGGCCCTCACCACTCTCGTCCATGCGCTCATAATCTCGAGATTAGACCACTGTAATGCGCTCTACATGGGGCTACCTTTGAGATTGTTGCGGAAGCTTCAAATGGTGCAGAATGCAGCGGCCAGACTGCTCAGTGGGGTGAGAAAATACCAACACATCTCTCCCACTCTGGCCGCATTGCATTGGCTGCCCATTCGCTTCCGCATCGATTTCAAAGTGTTGATGATGACTTACAAAGCCCTAAACGGTTTGGGACCTCGGTATTTGGCAGATCGCCTTCTCCCACCTAGATCTACCCGAATTACTCGGCATAGCCAGGAGGGATGGCTGAGGGGCCTAACGCCGAGAGAGGTCCGGAAAGAAAGAACTAGAAACCGGGCCTTCTCGGCAGTGGCCCCTCGACTATGGAACAGCCTCCCAACAGAGATCCGCCTGGCACCCTCGCTGGGTGTTTTTAAGAGCCATTTAAAAACTTGGCTATTTAGGCAGGCCTTCCCTTCTGTCAATTCTTAAATTCTAGTCTTTTAATTTTTTATTATTCCCATCTTGAATACTTTATATTATGTTTCAATTGTTTAATTGTTTAATGTTTTTAATGTTTTATATATTTAATGACATTTGTAAGCCGCCCCGAGTAGACGTTGTCTAGGGGGGCGGGGTAGAAATCTAAAAATAAATAAAATAAAATAAAAATTGTGTCTCTCTGTCCCTCTAACTCAAATGTATAAGTGGTCCACTTAATATGAATGTAAGAAGGGTTGTACAGGGCCAGTGCTTGATGGCATCTTATGGAGAGAGGTGTAACCAGTGTTGACATGCCCTGTACCAGCAATCTACAGTAGAAGCTGGTAGAGAGTCATTTTCTCTGTGCATATCCTGTCTTCAAAAACATTGGAATAAATTCATTCATACTCAAGGCCTGGTTTGTATGTTTAGTTTTAGATTTAACAATAAAAAAAATAATTGGTGTCAATAGAAATTCCTTCTCCTCCTCTGAGAACCATGGGACTAGTATGGGATAGCTGGTGTACCATCCTTCTCTTTGCCCAATAGTCAAGCTGTAGTCTTCTGTGTGGTCATATTGTAATCCTCCAAGTGGACTCTTCTGGGAGACTTGAATGTCCATGGAAGAGCTCCCTGTTGAGGGTAGCTCAAGAGTTCATGGCTGTAATGGCAGACTTAAGTCATTTCTGACACTAAATGCTCAGCCTGATACATTTTCGACTGTGTGTAGTCTATGTGTGTGAGAAAGAATGCACATGCCTGATCGAGGGGGTGATCTGAGTATGAGGAAATGTAAAATACTTCTGGTTGCCTGAAAAATTTACTGCATAGTCTATCTTAGATTCAGCAGCACTTCAGAACTTTGTAGCAGGAGGGGCTAACGTGCTCTGTCCCAGGGGAGAGATGGCTTGAAGTGGTTTTCTAATTTATTTTGGGAGGATTTCCCTGTCATATAGGCCAGTAATCCTGACAAAAACCTGAATAGAATCTGCAATGATGAAATGCCACAGACACAATTGCTCCTAAACATGTTCTCTCTGGTTAAAGAGCTCATTCAGCTTCAAGGTAGTCTCGGGAGCTGTCAGGAATGAAACAACAGAGATTTTGACTACAGTGACAGTGGTGCTGGACTCATGATGAATGTTAGAGTCCATCCACATGGAGGATTGTTCATGCACGCCTGCGTCTTTTTGTCTACGTAATGCAGGACTGAAAGCAGTGCCAACAGAGTCAATGTAACTGGGGAGAAAATCCTTGCTTTTTGGTGGTGCTGTTTCTTTGGATGGCTTGGCTCTGGTTTGTTCCAGTGCAGAATCAGTTAATGTTGGGCCCTAGTACTGCATTATTCCATGTTGAACTGCACAGTGTCATTTGATTATGTTCTCGTATGAACCTTTTGCTACTGTTCAGTCTCTACCCAACGCACCCCATGGATGGATAAAACATTGAGGGAAGGAAGGAGAGAGGACTGTGTGGCAGAAACACTGCTGTATTTTCTTCTGATGTTCATGCATTAACTATGGCACCTGATTGGCCCCCAGCTGATACATTTGAGCAGCACGGTAGCTGTATCATTGGCACCTGATTGCCTGTTAAGATTGGACAGGTTTTAACTTGTGCAGACTGAGAATAAGGGTGGGCTATGAAATCTAAAGATAAAGATAGGTGAGGTTGATGATGTGTATAGTGGATCTTCTGCATCTGTGCTAAGAAACGTGCCCAAAAGTAGACTGGCAACGTTGTTGTTGGTGTAAGTGGTAAATGCATCTTTCCAAGAAGCTGTGGTCCTAGCATGTTTAAAAGAGACTGCAATTAGACTATTATTGAAAATCTGCTCCTTTACTCCCATCCTTTTTAAGAGAGTCAACTGAGTCTCTGATGTTTTGGTTCTAAGCAAGATGTTAGAGCATGTGGTGGCCTTTTAGCTTCTAGTTTTCCAAGATGGCACAAATTATTTCAATTTCAGATACACAGACCTGGCCTAGGGACTGAAGCAAGACTTTTGTCACTCTGGCAGATGGCCTGTGTTGGGAAGCAAACAAGGAAAGTGTTTCCCTGTTGGTTCTGCTGAACTTCTTATGATCCTTCAATGCTATTGATGATGGATGTCCTTCTGGATTGGCTCCCTGGATTTGGATCTCTGGATGTAGTGTAATGATGGGTCTGGCCTTTCCTATAAAAGTGATTTCCCAAAGTGTTAGGAGTAGGGATATAAAGAATATTTACTCACTAAATTCTTCATCCTCAGAAGTTTTGGCTGTCTTGACTTGACAAACCACCTGAAAGAGGAATTTTCAAGCCATATGCCATTCCTTTCCTCCAGCAAGATTGAGAGTTGGAGTGCTATTTTTCTCTCTTCATGGTCACAGTGATTTGTACAAACTGTCTCTGTGCAAAACTAGCATCCTTCTCCTTTGGAAAGCTACACACATTGAGAGATTGAACAGAAAATGAATGGCTGATATTTTTTTAGAAAGATACAAGCTCCTCCTCAGTTGCTTCTAAACTTTAATTGTCCATGCAGCAAAGCAGCAGTCATAAACTTTTTGCACAACTTTTGTTATTTTCATTAAACTGTTATTTGCACAAAACATAATCCTTGTTCTTGTTCTCTTCTATGGTCAAGAGGTATGTAGGGCAAGAAGAAACCATTTCTTGGTTCCTTGTCCTGCTGGCCTATGTGCCTCCTTTGAGTTCTGCTTTGTGTTTCATACACAAAATCTATATATAACCAATGCGAGAACTCCTTCAGAGTTTGGGTGCTTGGTGTCATCACTGTGAAGATAACTCCCAACTATTATTTTCATTTCATTCCAGAGAGGTTGTGGAGGTCCTGAATAGTTGTCTTGAGACAGACATGTATGAGAAGTCATCAAGGATCGACAGGTCACTACAGGTTCTTATAGTTCCTTTTTTACAAAGTTTGGATCTGCAGCACCTGGTAGGTAGCTTTGTTTTGTTCCATACCATGGAAATCTTCATTTGATCTTTTGGCATATCACAAGGAACATGAACAAGCAAAGCTGCTTTGATGGAAGCAGGGGGATATTGGACATGTTATGCTAGCAAGATATATCCATAAGCACAACCTCTCTCCAAAACGAGGAGAAGTCTCCAACCTTGTTGATTCTAAGGACTTTTGTAACTGGAAGCTCTACAATAGTTTTAGAATAACGGAACCTATAACTCTGCCAGTTGCACAGTTTCAAAGTTCCTAAAATAGACACCTTGTTCCTTTGGATTACAGTTATCCATTAGGAAATGGTGGTCAAATCATTGTATCTTTTTATTCACTAACCATAAAATACCCTTTGTTAATTGTAAGAAGTAATGTATGCTTCAGTGTTAACATGAATAAATTTCCCAAAAGCCGAAGCACCATTTTTATATCCTCTTTTTTTATTTATTTACATTTTAATTTTCAATCTTTTCCCCCCCATCATGCACAATGTTATCTTTCAAACAATTTAGAAAAACAATGAATACAGTGATGTTGGACTAGTCAATTTGTACAGGTATTGTGAGATATTGTCTGGGTTAAGGAACTCTTCCTTTTTATACCCTGAAGAAAATTGCAATGAAAGTTCAGAATTGCAGTTTAAGCTAAAATTAGACCCTAAGTGTCATGAAATACTGTTTCCCTGAAGACATAAACCTAGCATGCTATCGGTTCCTAAGCCTAGTGGCTTATAGGCTGAAAAGACTGTGTTTTCTTTCCAACCAACCTGTCTTTGCTTTCCTGGCATTACCGTTGCCATTTGAAAAATGATTGTCTCAGCACTGCTGATTTTTATCAACTTCCACTTGAGAACCCAAAAAAAGATTGGCAAAAGCTTTTAAGTTATATATCTGGCAACTCAGCCATGGCTTTACATGAGATCTATGGAACTACATAGCTCAATATGGGTGTCTATGTGTAGGTAGGTATGTAAATATGCATGTTTGTATGTGTATATATGTACTAGGACTCATGTTCTCAAAAAGGGCATTCAAGATTTCTTAACTAAGTTTCAGAAAACACTGCATATAATTGAAAAGCAAACCGTTAACAAAATAAGGGAGCATTTCATTACTATGTAAAAATGATAAAAGCATAAAACAGTGTAAATTGATAAATGATAAAAGTATAAAACAGTATAAATTGTCATCTATAGGAAACCAGGTCATCTCATTCACCTTCCTCTAACCTGAGATAAGACTATATAACTCAACCTGATTTTTCTGCATGTGGACTGTATGCGGATTTTTCTGCATGAAGGAATGTAAAGCTGGACTATAATAGCTAGCACCCCAAATCACCGTAAGGATTAAGGGTCAGTTCTCCAACACATTCTCATAGCCAACCAGTCTGAGAGGGTCAGGCCTAGTGACATCATCCTATCTAAACATGACCAGTTATGGTGGAAGAATTGTGACTAGGGCTCCCATGGCAAGCCTTAAGCCTAGAAAAGTTGATCTGTTAATGGACTGATGTAGCTCTTTGAATGATGATGGAGATTCCTATTTGAGGTAAGCAACAGAGAGGCACAACTTTCTGGTCATCACCTTAAAGTTGTGACATTAATCTCTGTCCCGCCACCTTCACAGTTGTGTTTGGTGGGTACACAGGAGAGGGTCTCCTCTGTTGCTGCTCCCAGACTTTGGAACTCCCTCCCACAGGAGGCCAGGCTGGCCCCATCTTTGCTGTCCTTTGGTAAACAGGTGAAAATCCTTCTGTTCAGAAAAACTTCCCCTTAGTAACTGGCCACCTGAGTGGGGTTTTTAAATGGAAGGAGAAAGGCGGAGTAAAAATATTTTAAATAAATAAATAAGAGTACACACTGTTTGGACTAAATTAATGAAACTGCAACTCATTGAAGATTTGTATAATTAATAAGAATCTCTCTGGTCGTCATTCCACGGTGTGAAGCCAATGACAATAAAGATGAAGAAACCCAAGCATTGGAGTTAGCAATGACATGAAAAAGCAGTTGACTTCCTGATATGAAGCCATTTGGCATGATGTCACTTTTCATTCACTCACTATGCAGAATTTCTGTTTATCTCATGAAAATGAGACAACATTTTCCCACTTTACAGCAGCATTTGGAAACTTGCAAGAGATTCATGCTCAGGACAGTGGAACTCTCTGTTTGCTGTGATTAGAATATAATAGGAAATAGTATTACTATCCTGTTTCAAAATCTGGGCTGCTTATTTCAGAAAACTGGAATAAGGTTATCTGTTTTAAACAAACACTGAACTTTTTGCAACAGTTTCTAAAAGCTACATTTTGGAAATACATGATTTTATTTTCATGCAACACAAAGGTGATTCTATCCACTTATTGATATTTGGAAGTTCTACTTCCTTTTAATGACTGGACAGGAACTTCTGCCCACCTACTGCAATTTATTTTATTTATTTAAAATATTTTTACCCCTCCTTTCTCCTTAAAAAGGGATCCATGAGGGCTTACATAATTAAAAACACAATATTAAAAGCTAAAACAATAAATTATTCAAATATTTAAAAAGAATTAATAATATTATATTAAAAATATTAGGTAAAAGAGTTACTAAAAATATATCGGGAAACAACAAAATATAAACCACCCCTTTCTAAAACCTCTCCCAGGCAGTCAGTCACTAATGAAAAGCCTGCCTGAACTAAAAATCTCTTCACATGTTTGCAGAAGGACAGCAAAGATGGGGCCAGTCTGCCCTCCTGTGGGAGGGAGTTCTAGTGGACTGCATTACACTTAATAACATGCAGGCACTCCCAGACTACCAGTGTGTTTCAGCACTCAACTACAATCACCCCCAAACTGTTTCAGTAAGGATGTGACTAGATGACAAATTGTTCTGAGTTATTTGTTATTAACTCTGGACTGAGTTAAACAGGGTCACTCTGAGGTGTGATATGTCATTTGGTGCGATCCTTTGATCCATATGCAAGAATGGGATGATTTTGGTGCAGGAATCCACACTTTACCTAAAGTGATCCTATTTAGTCTTTCTTCCTTTTAAAAGGAAAGAAAAAAAAACTCCCTCTCTGTGTCCCATCCTGTCTCCCCCTCTGTGGAGGGAGTGGGGGCAAGCTGCAATTTAAATATATATATATATCTATAATTGGTATAGCACTGAATTGGCTTGCCAATCAATCAGTTCAGTGCTGGACTATAAGAATAAAAAAAAAAAACACATCTTTGTATCGTCTTTGTTGCCCCCTTGGGTGGGGGACGACAGGAGCAAGATTTCAGTTTATTGGTAAATGTTTGATCCTACAGTAGCTTGAGTGAAGTAGATAAACAATCCATTTTGGTTTGATACCAGCAATCACACATGCTGGAACTGAACCAAAATGGAGCAGCCCTAGCCACACTAAAATAAACAGTGGACCCTTCCAGGAACCCAAAAATTATTTATTTATGTATTTAAAATATTCTTACCCCACCTTTCTCCTTTAAAAGGACCCAAGGCAGCTTACATCCTTGAAAGACAATATTTAGAGCTGAAAACAATGAGTATTCAGTGGTGGTTTACATAATTAAAATACAATATTAAAAGCTAAGAACAATGAGTATAAAGAGGCAGCTTACATCATTAAAAGACAATATCAAAGATAAAACAATCTATGCAAATACTAAAGAGGAACAAACAAATAGCACTCTGAGAGATGATAAACATAAATAGTACTAAAGATCCAGTCAGAACAGTAATGCATAACAATCCATCTAAAGGTTACTCATGTATCCAGCCATGTGGCCACTCACTCATGTAGGCAATCATTAAGGAAAAGCTTGCCTGAAGAGAAAGGTCAGTAATCTGGGTGCTGTGTTTTAGATCTGCTGAAGTTTCCTGACACTTTCCATCAGCAGTCCCACATAGAGCGAATTACAGTAATTCAGCCAGGAAGTAACTTGGGCATGTATGACAGTGGCCAGATCAGATCTCTCCAAAAATGGACATAGCTGGCATATTAGTTTTAATTGTGCAAATGAACTCCTGGCCACCACTGAAACCTGGGCATCCAGGCTCAAAATGAATCCAGGAGCAGGGAGTGTGTAACCCCATCCAGTACATCCATATTCCTTGATCTCCCTTTTGATTGACCAGGAGCACCTCCGTCTTGTCTGGATTAAGTTTCAGTTTATTCACCCTCATCCAGTCCATTACTGATACCAAACACTGGTTTAGAGCCAAAACAACTTCCTTGGATTTCGGTGGCAAGAAGAGGCAGAGTTGGGTATCATCGGCAGACTAGTGACACCAAACCCCCAAACTCCAGACAATGGAGAAGGAAGAAATTGATTAATGGGTCAACATCTTAATTAGGGATTTTACAAAACAGAATTTATCAAAATGGTTAACTTGAACATAGTAGAAAACGATGCCTTTAATTTCCCTATCACCAGCTGTTAGTCATTTTTTTCCTTTAGGTCTCAATGTCATATAGTTGTATTTCCAACGTATTCCTTTTGTCATTTCATTCTAACCTTGCATTTGAAAAATGGGAACAAAGCATATAGTAGTCGGTGCCAGATGTGAGAAATAATGACATTTAGTGGCGATAGTATATACAGCAACAAAGCCCCCAAGGTCTCCAGTAGCGGTAAGTGTGTTTATGCATGTGCTACAATGTTTATGAAGTGGCAGCTAAAGCATATAAATGGGAAACCTGCCACTGTGGCTTGAAACATGATTTCACTGGAACCTTTTGAAACATGAATACATAATCTTAGAACTGCAGAGCTGGAAGGGACCATACGGATCATCGAGTCCAGCCCCTGTCAAAGGAGCACAGTGGGGAATCAAACGCCCATACTGTATGTCTGTTTCTACCCATAAGCACTGAGATACAGAGAAGAGATTTTCACAAGCATTTAAGGTTGAGACAAAAACCAGGAGACCTTTTGCAAAAGCTGTCAAAAATTGTGAAATGCACTTCTTTGTAGGATATCAGAGAGTGGCAAGCAGAGGTTAAATACTTTTCTTGTTCAGAAATACTTTCCACTCTGTCTCTAAATTAGCTTTCTGAAACTACGATGATGTGTAACAATTGTCTATTTGATGTTGTTGTGGCATCATAATGGTGAGTACAAGATCCAAAATTCATACATGGTACTACACTTGGTTATATGCAAGAAGAAATGATGCAAAGAAATGCATGGTTGGCACATGCCCAAGCATGCAGCAAGGCACATGACTGGTACCTCATTAATTTGCTGTGATTCGCTGCCGGAAATGTTGTCATTTCACTTGTTTTAGAGTAAAATCTCAATAGGATTCTGGCCACATGCTTTTTATTGTTTACAAACTGTAGCCAGTGTCCTAAATGAATTGCCACCCACACCTACCTTGAATAAATTCAGATTCCGTTTACATAGTACACTTGGAGACTGGCTAGGATTCCAGTCTGATAGACACATGCCAGCCAGCTCTGAATTAACTCTGTGTTCATTACTGTAGTAGTGACCTTTTTATGGTTTTCTTCTCTGAACAGATTTGGTTCATATCTGCTAAAATAAGGAATTGCTTCTTTTCTACCATCATTGCATGCATGCCCACACATTTCATTTTTGTGGGAATATGTTTCTTCTCAGTCTAATAAATATCATGAAAGAGTAAAGGTCAGAGCAGAATGAATAGCCTTAACTGGCGAACTGCAAATATTCAAATGAATAAGCAAACACAACCTCAAATGAACATCAATAGGCCTCATTTGTTACATGTGTACACTAGCTCATTGGAAGAAATTTATATGTATAACTGACAGAATGTTGGACAAATGCAGAGAGGTGTCTTGACAAACAGAAAATTATCCAGCCATGAATTTTAAAATATAGTTTAAAAGAACAGAAGAAAATAACACCCTATGATACTTTGCAAAGGCAACTTCAGTGCCTAAGAGACACTGATTTTCTAATAGGAATTTCTGTGAATGTCTACAAAACAGTTACAGCTTATTGCAAATGTGTCCCTCCTCCTCATGCAGAAACTTATCATATTGTACTTAACAGATGAGCTTCATCCAATCTTGATCAGAGCCAACAGACAACACAAGCACATGGACAGGTAGCCTCCAGAGGTCCAAAGGATGTACACATACATGTATCACCTTGTAGGGCTGCACCAGCACTCACTCCCCAGCCCAACCCACTTACAAAATATTTTTAAAACTGTTTTTAAATTGAAAAAGTGTCACACACCCTCTAGTGGCCAATTTTTTAAAAAATACAAAATTAGGGTGAGACATAAGTACTAGGGGCTGCACATGGCAAAATTACTTTCCATGCCCCTAAAGGGCACAAGTGTACTCTTTTAGCATTTTTAGATAGATAGATAGATATATAGATAGATAGATAGATAGATAGATAGATAGATAGATAGATAGATAGATAGATAGATAGATAGATAGATAGATAGATAGATAGATAGATAGATATGTGTACATATGTATATTTGAAAGGCCTGGAGATGTCTAGGGGTATTGAAGGGCTGCATTTGGGCTTCTGGGAGTCCCCATACAACCTGCAGATCACGTTATGGTCTACCAGTCTTGATCTAGCAGCACAAACACATGAATAGACCTCTGTGTTTACAAAGATCTGCACATTCTGTTCCATCTTCTAGGCTAGGATCCCTGTGTGCTGCCAGTGTGTTTACCAACATTCTTTAAGAAGTAATGGAAAGACTTCCTACCTCTTCATCAGGAACTCTTCATGAAGAACTCTGTTATTAACAAAATATTTTTTTTTGCTAAACCTAGTATCTGATTACTTTCAGAAGCTTCCATGTATTCCTTCTATTCTCAACATCCATATACGTGGTTCTGTCTAGTGTCAGGATCAATAAGCCTTATTGCTTCTTGAAGTGTTTCCCAAAGCATCTTCACTCCAAAATTTCTGTTTTGCCCTGGAAGATGCATTAATCAGAAGCTTATCCACAGAGGGCAGGAAAGCAGCAAGATTAGCATCCCTCTAATTGCATAGATTTGGCAGTGGCTCCCACCCTCTGTATAGTGACTCATCCTACCCTTTGTCTCCCATCACAGCATTTTCCCCTGGGTGTTGTTATTTAAAACAGAGCAATTGCCAGAGCAATTTCATCCACTGCTAATTCATAAGTAATGTAGTGCACTGGTCCCAAAGAAGAATCTCATGACAGACCCCTGAGGCATAGCCTTTTCTACCTGCTCTATATTGGGATAGGTAATATCTGCTCTGTCTTTAAGCTTTCCCTCTAATGCATAAACAGTACAGTTTTCATGCACATTCTAGTCACTATGCTTGGCCTAAACCTGGAAAATGGTGGTTTGTGATGGTTCGTGGTTCATGGCCATGAACCACAAACCAACTAGAAAACCAATCTGTGAACTGTTTGAATTTCTGGTTTGTACCTGGTGAAGGGGTTTACATTCTTCGGTTGTGCCATTGCTGCACTGCCGCCACTGTGCTGATAGGCACTGAATGCACAGAGACAGCAGAACTAGTTCCCAGAAGGGAAGCTGGGCCATTATCTCTGAAGATGGCAGTGGCAGAGAAAGAAGATAAGAAGGTGGCAGGACCAGTTGGGGAGGTAACGGGGGCAGCAGGAAGTGGGAGGGGCCATCTGTTTTGCTGAAACAAAGCTTGAATGGAAAAAAAAAGTTCAGTGTTTAATTTTGGCAAAATGGATTGCACGAACCCACAGTTTATGTGGTTGTTTGGTTCATAGTTTGGTTCATTTGGTTTATGGATCTGGGCCATAAACCAAATTTGGAGGGGCACAGATCATCACAATACAATGTTCTGAATTGGTTTCCAAACTGAATATGTGAGACTCTATATGTGTTGATATGGGCCCATTGAACCTGAATGTCTTTGCTTTTCTAATTACATTTTTAAACAGCTCTCAGTTCTGCTGTATTTTAGTTCTTTCTTAGGGTACTCTGGAATTGCTATCCATAACATAAAGCTCACTCATGATTCAGGTGGACTCAACAAACATGTAGGTAACTTTTACAGTAAACGCCAGATATGGCACTTATTTTTCTAGCTGTATATTTCCTGAGACACATTCAGTCAGAACATGAAAACCAGTGCTACCCCATCACTACATGGAGCCAAGGAGAGGGAACCATCCAGGAGAACTGGGTTGACAAAACAGGCCTTCAGATGTTACTGTGACAAGCCAAAGCTGCCTTGCCTTAAAAAAAAACACCCCATAAATTAATTCATTTAAGTATTTGTAAATTCAGAATCTATTGCTTAGCATCATGTAGCATCAAATAACAATGAGTTGCCACTCAGACCTAAGAGCAACTTCAGCACATTTTCTCAAACTTCAGTATCTCCATAAAATGGTTTAGGTGGCTTTGGAAAGGTGACAATGCGAAGTGATTAAACATGGGTGTGGAAGCCCTCTTTATCACAATAGCAGCTATAAGTTACATCCAAAAAAATATAGACAGCTGCATCAAGTAAAACACTGCTAGCAGCAGCAACTAGTTAATTTTGTCTGAAAACAACAGATAATAGGTATTGCTTTCCCCCCAAGAAAACAGGGGCCAAATTCTATTAGTGTAGTAAACCACACTACAATAGGCCCATTGAATCAATGTGGATTTAGTGAATTAACTACTCTGTAAGTTCCATTGATTCAAAAGGAGTTACTCTACCTGTAACTTACTTATGCTAAAGTAAGTTGCAGTTAAAGTAGGCTCATTTGGATCAATGGCACTTCCAGAGAAGTTTAATCACTGAATCCCCATTGATTCAATGGACTATACTAAGCAACAGGATTTTGGCCAGTAGGCAAAATACATCCTTGTGTTAGCTAGAGGCTCTACTTTCTGTAGTTGATGTTACCTATTGTGTTTGTTCTCTGGAGATATTTGTTATTGGTTATTGGCATATTGTAAAGGTTACCTGACTCATCTTCAAGAGCTTTCTCATGAGGATATAGCAAAATACCAAAAAGAACTTGGTCAATTATTCTTGTGCCCTTTCCTCCTCTCTCGCATATTTGAAGTGAAGCAATACTATGACTTCATAGCCAGCAACAAATAAGTGCCTGATCTTTGAGGTAAAAGTCACTGCACATCTGTTTGGTTATTTTTATTTTCGTTTTTAGTAGGAAGATCATACCAAGCTCAAAGGCAGCTAAGAAAATCACCCAGGACTGGTAGTGTCTATCACTTTCTCACTCAACATTTGCAAATACTCTGTTGTTCTATATAAATATTTAAAAATGCAACTTTTAATAGCAATGAAAAATGCAACATTCCAATTGAAATTTCATGCTTGGCCACATGAAAATAAAACACTGATGGTGTGACCAATGAATCTTTGAGACAATAATTCCTCTGCCAAAGGGTTCTATCCTGGGCCTGACATTGTTTAGTTTGGTAGATATCTCAGATGAAAGAGTAGAAGGGATGCTCATCAAATCTACAGATTGCACCAAACTGGAAGAGGCAGTAATTCCTTGATTTGATAGGAAACAAATGAATGGATCCAAATTACAAGAAAAGAGATTTCTGGTATAAAGAGCTGTTCAGCAGTGGAACAGTCTGTTTTGAAAGGTGGTGAACTCTCCTGTGTTGGACATTCTTAAAGAAATATTGGATGTTTTTCTGTCAAGGATACTTTTGCTACAGATTTTCTGCCTTAACAAGGCTTGGACTAGGTGATACTTGAATCTGTTTCAACCCTACAGTTCTATGATTTTCTTATTAATGTCCACACATGCATGTGCACATCAACAG
Source organism: Intellagama lesueurii (assembly GCA_037013535.1). NCBI lineage: Eukaryota > Metazoa > Chordata > Lepidosauria > Squamata > Agamidae > Intellagama > Intellagama lesueurii. The sequence continues at coordinate 198,111,890 of JBAJHW010000004.1, forward strand.
AACTCTTCACAAAGAGACTTGGATGCTAGCTATGCTCCGTATTTATTATGACAGTACTCCCACAGGACCTAAAAGTGCCATCCACAATATCAAGAGTTTATACATCTATTCATTTTCCAATTTAACATACACCATCATTTCACAACAGTGCCTTCTGCATTGTACAAAGAACAAACAGGCAAGTCTCCACAGAAAAGGATAAATGCATACCTATGTGACGGCAGAAACGAAAATATTCAAAAATCAGTAATGAAATATTTCAACCTTCCAGGCCATTCTGTTATTGGTGTCATCTTATCCATCCTTGGACAAAGGAACTTCAGTGAGGGATTGTAGCATGAATTAGTTGAACTTCAGTCTACCAAGAGATTCAACTCTGTATCCTGCAGCTTTGATAAGGATAGGTATGTTTTATTTCTTTGCTTTTTCAAAAATTTCATATATTTTAAACAGCTCATCAATGCAAAGAACCCTGCATTTTTGTGAGTGGCCACTGCTGAATTAAGTAATGCTGTGTACAGTTCCTTCCCACTTTGAACCATGAGTATGTGTTCTTCTTACTCAACATGTGACTTTTGGAACTGTGAAGAGAACTGCAGTTCATAGATATAATACCATAATAAATTCATTAGTCTTTGAATATGCCACAAGACAATTAGTTGTCTTCACAGACAATCCTACTGATTGCATAACACAGCACCAAAAATGATTTTTTAAAGGTATTTTCTTCCAGTACAGTCATGTCTACTGGTAATATAGAGGTGGTGTATCCAACTAACCAAAGGAAGGAAAACCTGTAGTGGGTACACAGTACTCTGCATAATATTTAGTCAAAAATCCAGTAGTAAGTTGTAATTAGAGTAGGCCCACTACATTTGTGGGGATTTGGTTAGTCAACTTCTTCATAGGTTCCACTGATTCAATAGGCCTTCTTTAGTTGCAACTCACTACTGGATTTCAGCCACTGAAATAAAAATGGGGAATTCCTGACACTTCAGAAATAGGATCAGGGACTATGGAATGCAAATGTTCAAAATAGAAAAAGTGCTGGCGAGGAAAACTGCAGAACTGTTCTTGATATAACTGTGCCCTTGAGTTGCATAACTCAGGGCAGCTACACTGTCGCCAAGATAGTTGTGCCATTTTGCCCTCCAGATGGCATCCCTACAAGCCCTTATATGATTTAAAATGACACTTCTGCTTATTTTGAAGCAGAAAGGAGTTTTAAAAAGTGGAAAAGCTCTGACTTTATTTTATATGACCTCTACAACCTCAGAGGCTGTTTAAGCATTTTATTTACTCAGAAAACACTGCAAGATTTTTGTTGTTGTTGTATAGGAACTTTTCCTCCTTGACATGTTTCTGTCATGACAATGCAGCCCTTAGTTCCTCTGTGACATTAACTGGAGTTGATATTCAAGCCCAACTGCATATGATGCTGTCACTTCTGGTGTCCAATCATGGGTGTTGGTCAGTGAAGTATTGGTCAAACAAATCTATAAAATTAGGTCATCTGGATAAGCTAGCTGGATAAGATGGGAAGAACAAGATGAGTGATGAGGTGGGCTGTTCACTACCTCTTCTCTGCAGAGCCTAAGCTTTTAAAGAACACTCATATGGGCAAATCTTTGCCTTAATTTGTAGGAAAATTGTGTAGCTGTATTTTAAACACATCTATTCTGTAATCCCAAAGGTTGTTTGATGTTAAGCTTTAGCAGCTTGCCCTATACTGTTTAAACTATTGTTAACTATTGTCTCTGGAACACCCACTGATAAAAATAAAATAACTCCTTCAAAAGTAGAATAAATTACATGTTATTAAGCCAGAACATGTTGACACATTAGAAGGAAAGCTCCAACACAAAAAAGTAAAGAATAATAAACTAACAAAATACTTTTCAACAGAGTAACTTTAGTGCTAGCAATGGGTGATTCACATCCACATCTCACTGATATAACAGCTTCTGTTCCTAACTCTTTGAAGGCAAACTAGATTACTTCCTCACAGCTGCTTATATTTACCCAGCTCCATGCTATTGCTAATAGGACTATGCTTTAATACCTTACCAAGACGTCTCTCAGACAGTCCCACCTTTTCCAGTAAAACTATGCCTCCCTGTTTGTAATTTCATTTTGCTAATACTACTTGTGCCATTATATATGTGGACGGATGCAACCTGCTCAGTCCTAAGGATCATGGGGCTGTGGTGATGAGGTGAAAAGGGTCCTCGCTAGCATAGGAGGGGGTCCTAATACTACCACTGTCACTAGACCTGGGAGCCTGACTGACAGCCAGAGCACCTCACCCCTAGGCATTGGGTAGAATATGTTATACACACACGAACAACACAGAAATAAGAGCTATCTGTATAGCTGGATGGGAGAGAACAAAGATACAGTGGTGCCTCGACTTACGAACTTAATCCGTTCCGGAATGATGGTCGTAACTCGAAATGGTCGTAAGTCGAAGCAACATTTCCCATAGGAATGCATTGAAGCCCTATTAATCCGTTCCGGCCGGGGGGGGGAAATACCCCCCAAAAAAACCCACTGCAAGCCCCATCGGAACACGTTGGGGCTGGAAAAAAAATCGCCAAAAAACACACAAACAAACAGAGCAAGTCCCATCGGAATGCGCTGGGGCTGAAAAAAAAATCACAAAAAAAACCCCAACAACAACGCAGCAAGCCCCATCGGAAGGCGCTGGGGCTGAAAAAACAAACACACCAAAACACACAAAAAAAACCACAGCACAGAAACATAAACCCCCCCCAGCCCAAACCCACCCTGCAAAACCCTGTATGTACTCACTCAGAAGCAGAAAGCAGCACCAGGCAGTCCGAAGCCTCCTCCGACACACACTCTCTAACCGTTGGGGCGAAAGAGCTACAAAGAAGCAGCCTCTTCGCAGACCGACGGTTAGTATATTTGAATTCCCCACCTTTTTCCCCACCTTTTTTCAGTCGTAACTCGAAGCTCCGGTCGCAAGTCGAAGCAAAATTTTGCAGCTGGAGCTGGTCGTAACTCGAAATGGTCGTAAGTCGGGACGTTCGTAAGTCGAGGCACCACTATAAATGTTACACCAGCAGCACCACAGAAAAGCAAGAAAACAAGAAAATTGTTCTACCCATATATGAATAGAATGTCTCCTCCCCAAAAAACAAAATGAAACACAAACACTCAATCAAGTGATGTCAACATGGTAGCTGAAAAGTGTCAGTATGAGCAGGGAGTTAGTATTTTAGCTCTTTGACAGAAGTGCCTACAAAAGTTTGGCTTCTTACTTCATACAGTTTCACAGATGTCAATGAGTTTTTCACTAAGAATAATGGACTTGCATTAAAAACATTAAAAATGGGGGGGGTTGTATTATGAACTATTGATCTGCAGTCTTCAGTGATATGAACCCACCTCTGTCATGCTTTAAAGTGTGTGGAGCCCATATACACCAAGGGGAGGTCACTAGCTATGCTACCCTTCATTACCTCTTTCATTATAGAAATTTGACTGAGCTTCTGGCTCATGTGGAAAGGCTATTTGGGTACATCACCCTCCTGCTCTTCAGTTGTATTTCCATGATTACAAGCAAGCTCCCCTCAAGGCACATGGCCTCTCTGTGCTTTAAAAGACAGCTGATCACAGGGTTTGCCTTTCACCAGTTAACACCTGGAGAGCAGATTGAATAGACACCTGGTGAAATGTATTTTATTTCTTTTTAATAATTTAGTAATCATTTTTTTATTTTTATCAATATGAATACATGATTATATGCAAATATTATGCAACTCTGCTTTATCATTTGTCCCCTTTTTGGTGTTGCCTTTCCTCTTTTTTCCTGGTGTTGCAGTGGTCACTTTGCTTACAGGATGACTTCAGGAAAGTCACTTGCACCTCTTAGCTTTAGTCTCTCATCAGCTAAGCGGGTATGATCATGCTCATCCATTTTACCAAGATCTTGTAAAGATTACTTAAAGCTCCAACTATACAAGGAAATAATCCAGGATTTGCTGTGGAAATAAAATGAATGCATTCTTTATAAAAAAAAATAGATCACACAGTAAAAAGGCCAGGATGAATCAGATCAGTCCTTTTTTTCACTTCTGAAACAGAGGATATTTTTCCTACTGTTGGGGACTTCTATTTTTTTTTTAAGCTGGAGTAATTCAAATAGTCTTTTCCTCAGTTGCATCCTCTAAAAGGATGGGAAGCATGTCTGTGGGTTGTGTTGCAGTGACATACTAAGCTCAGTGTGATGTTTTGGACAGCGCAAACACCCACCCCTGCCATTGTTCTACCAACTACCAAGTTCTGTGCTAGATCATCCTATCACTGCTTTTTTTTAAAAAAGATTATATTTTTATTTTTTTAACATCACATAGCAACCATGGACAACAAATAAACAACACTCATAAAGAAACAGACATAAGGAAAAGAAGAGAGAAAAAAAAGGGAAGTGGTTACAATAATACAGTATAGTCTTGGCTCTATGGCTGTGTCACAACACTTAAATCCATAATATATGCTATACTCTCTACTCATACTTGTTTCTGGGCCCAATCATAGAACATTTTCCAGCTTTCTTTAACATATGCTCTCGGGTTCCCGCGTAATGCTTCTGAAAGGCTATCCATTTCTGCAATATCCAATACTTTTTTAATCAGCTCCTCCACATTTGGGTTCTCCTGATTTTTCCATTTTTGAGCCCAAGTCAGCCTTGCAGCTATAAATATGTGTATCAACGTGTACTGGCATTATGTTCAGTAAAAACATTTCTGGTTTAGAGGCTATTTTTTTTGTATAATTTCTTGTGTAATATTTTTTAACTGTCTCCAAAATCTTTTTACTTTATTGCATGTCCACCACATTATAAAAAAGGTCCCAGGTTGCTTAACACACTTCCAACAGCAGTTGCTAACCCCAACGCCATTTTTGCCAATTTTACAGGTGTGAGATGCCATCTATAATTTTCTTTCAGATTTACTGGATTAATCCATTTATAGTTCTCCCTCCACATTTGAGTCCAATCATCTATGTCTATATTATAACCAAAATTTTGTGCCCATTTAACTCCTGTATATTTTTTTAGTTGTTGATCTTTGGTTAAAAGCTCTTTATACATATATCTCAATTCTTTCGAGATCAAAGAAGGTTGTGTGAAAGCTTCCAAAGGCGCTATCCATATCGGGATTTTTTGTATATTTGCCCCTGGAATTTTTGCCAAACCTGGTAGATCATCCTATCACTGTTTTGATGTAGTAGTTTAGTACTAGATCACCTCTGCACTGACTAAAAAATTAATTTAAAAAATAAATAAATATTGATATGAAATAGAAACTACTGTGATGAAATATAGTAGACTATTTGCTTCTGCACTATGTGTGTTTGTATGTGAGGGAGAACTTTGGAAAACCGTCTCTTTTCCATAATGCTGTACAAAACTTTAAACAGCCCACTGGCTTTACAATGAACCATAAAAGAAGAGTCAAGGATCAGCAGAGGGTAAAATCAAAGGAAGGAGGGCTGTAGCTGTGATGCAGGTCAAACCACATTGGACTGAGGGGCCAGTGTGGACACTGCCATCAAAATGATCCATGATCTCCATGTGATCACTTCATCCAAACCGAAGCATAAAATAGGCTGTAAATCAAGCCAGTTCAACTTGCCAGAGAGAGAGAGAGAGATTGAGAGAGAGAGAGAGAGAGAGAGACTAATCACTGATTTCAGCATCAAGTACCATTGTTATTATCATAAGCACTGAGATCATGGGTAACATTTCTATGAATTACTAGGTAGAAATTCCCATTCCATTTTTGAATATTATTTAAAAAATACATATTCTTCTACATCAAGCTACTGCAAACATACTGTTTATAGCAAGCAGGAAACTTTAAAGACATAATTAATTCAAACCTTATTTTAAAGAAATGAGAGGATTATTTTAACCAAAAGGCGGGGGAAAGCTGCTTGTATGAAAAAAAATGATAAAATGCTGTATTCTTAATTTTCATCACATATATTAAGAACCAGCTCTGTGGAGAAACTATTAGTAGTGGTAATATTTCAACCTGTATTCTTTTACTAAGACATGTATTCTTTAATTAACGTGGTGGAGACAAAGGAGACCACATTCTCACAAATTATATAAACACATTAATTAAAGTGGCTTACAATTTCAAATAAGAATTACAATACTAGGAAAACTGAGCACCAAAAGGCTGAAATTCTTCTTCTGATTTTTTTTTTTTTTTTTGGAGTTGTTTGTAAGAAAAGGCTTACTACTACAATTTTTGTGCAAAATACTTTTTTTTTTGGCATAGGATGCTTTTTAATTTTTTAAAATTTTTTGTTTTGTTTTGTGTTTGGCTCATCAAGAAAGAAAATTTGACAGTGTCCATCATAACTTTAGAACAGATCACTAAGGTCAAACTATAATTGGATATGCTATATGACTGTAGTTGTATGACAATCCATGGGAACCCTGGCTTTCAGTTATGGACACAGCTGCTGCTCTGGTTTACTTCCCTTCCTCCCCCTTCCAATGAGCAACACAAAGAAAGTTAATTTATTTGTCTGATTGATTGTGGAGGAAACCAAGCCACCTCAGAAGCTACATGCTAATAAAAACACAGAACAACACTCTGTGGTTTGTTTAGCTACTCTTTCTCTGGCAACCAGCTTGTGAAACACATCGGGCTATTCAATGTATTTCCAAATCCCATATCACACTGGTTGTTTTTGAACCTGGCTGAGTTCCTTACATTGCAGAAAGTATAAAACTGTTATCCACTTGTTATGATTTAGTTAGTCCTAAAGCACAATACATGAATATAGGGAAATAGATACCATTTGGTGAACCTCCTCTTTAAGACAATTGTAGTATTCATTCCATAGATTCCATCAAAAACTTGACTTTCTTGTCAAGTTTGCATATGGAAAGATTACCCGGTTTGGTTGTATTCTGAACACTCAACATTTTGTGACTATCAGAAAATTATGTCAGCAAAAATATTGTTATGTCTGTCATCAATACTGAACTCAAAAGAAAACTGCAATAAACTAAAAGACTGAATATTTGAACTACGATTAACATTAACATTGCTTCCATGTTTGTTTGTTTGTTTGTTTGTTTGTTTGTTTGTTTGTTTGTTTGTTTGATTTATACCCTGCACCATCTGGCAACCAGGCCACTCTGGGCGGCTAACAACAAGACAAACAACACAATATCAAAAAATGATAAAAACAAGATAGTACAAACATTTAACAGATACAATAACTAGTAGGATAAAGTAAAACAGATGGCTATGAAGATGATAAAAAGGATGATGAAAGGGAAGCTGAGATATCAAAATGTTAACTTCAGCAGTGAAAGCCTTGCTTGTATAGGGTTGGATCCAGATATCTTTAGTCGAATATTAGCTCCATTGCTATCAATGCAAATTGTGTTAGTTACAACTAACTTTTTCTATTGTCCTCAGTGGGACTGAAACATGACTAATTTTATATTAATCCAACAATTTAAAAGTTATTTTTTCATTCATATATGACTTCTGTAGCTTTTGGAGCCCCCCTCTTTTTTTTCCCCCTTTCTTTTGTTGTTGTTGTTGCTGTTGTTGTTTTGGTGCTGAAAGATTTACATGACCATAATTTTATATTAGAAGTTACTGAGAATGTGACCTGTCCTAAAAATGTCTCGTTAAAGTTATCTGCTAGGTATTAACTGATGTCACACTGGGAGGGATGAGATATAAATTAAGCGTAAGCACCACTTCTTCTTTTGGCAGACAAATTGCCTACATCGTTTGTCTTCCTCCTTGCCCCCAAGTTAGAAGGCTCCTGTCTGCTGCATTTCCATTCCATTCCAGTTTGACATGTTTTCATAAAGGAGTAAATGAAGATTTATATAAGCACTTATTGACAGGTGCAGGTCAATTAACCATATGTGCATCTGTCTACTCAGTCACATTCTACATAATGAAGCTTCACCATTGATAAGAGATGCTCCCAGAAAGAGTTTCTACAAGGGTAGCCATGCTAGTCTTTTGCAGGGTAAACAGTGGAGAGTCTCTGTGGCAGCTTGAAGAACAGGAAGTTTGATTTTGCATAAGCTTTTAAGGAGTCCTGCCCACTTCCATCAGAAGCATGGAGTGTTGCCTCATTTGACAGATTATCATATACATATATGGATGAGGTAGTGCTGGAATAAGATGGACTTGGGTGGGGCCCGAGAGTGAATTGAAATGCAGAAAGTGCAAATATTGATTATTATCTTAGCAATAGTACCCCCTTATCCGCAGGATAAGTATCCACTAATTCACTTATCCATGGTCTAAAAGTTAAAAATATTAAAAGAAAAAAAAATCCAGAAAAAAATATTTTCACATGTATTACCAGATCCAGCCAACAGAGGGAGATAGAGACTGTGCTATCAATACTTGTTAATGAAGAATATATAGCACGGTCTCTGGCACCCTCTACTGGTCAGTTTTGGTAATGCATGTGAAAATAATTTGTTCTGGTTTTTTCCTATAGTGTTAGTTATTATCTATGTTTTTAGTATCCATGAGGGGCTTAGAAACAATCCCCTGGGGATATGGGGGTCCTACTGCAATTAATAAATGATTGGGTGGTGACACTGACCCTTAGCATACAGGAAATGATAAACACATGCATTGTGATGAAAATACATTCTCTTTATTCAAGTCACAAGAGACTTGTAAAAGATCAATCTTTGTCACGGGCAATGTCATAAAGTTCGAATTTATTTAAGTCAACGTAGGTTGAGAAGGACAAACTAATCCCTTTGTGAACTAATTGAAGCTCATTGGAAATGACTGGGTGCATCTCAGAGTGTGATTACATGAAGAAATAGATCACAATTTGGACTGACTGTGGAGTGTTCTTGTGCAATCTGTTTCCCAGCATGGGGAAATGGGCTCCAACCCAATGCCCCCATCCATATCCAAGTTGGACCTTTTGGTCCAGCTGCAGGGCTTCTATTGGGTGTGTGTGGAATTATTGTCTGACACATGAAAGGGTCATCTTAAGGGAGATGCAGGCATGCACCTTTGAAGCCAACTGATCACACCTTCAGCTTACTCTGAAGAAGACAAATGTTTGTTTTTATGAAGGGCCAGCCAAAAGAAAGAGACTTGTAAAAGAGCAACCTTTTTTCAGATTCAGTGTCAGAAAGGTGTACTTTATTTAAGTCAACATATAGTGGAAAGGACAAATTAATCCCTGTGTGACTAATACCGATGATATAAGAGCTTACTGGAGGTGATTGAGTGCAACTCAGCTTACACCAAAGAAGATATATGTCCTTATATGAAAGATAAGTAGATGGAGAAAGAAATATATCCTTAGGTTTTCTGGACTGATCTTTACCTTCTCTGACCTATGCTGTCCTTCCTTCAAACTAGACTGATATTCTTAGGGTTGCTGATATCACTGCTTTCCTTTTCACATTTCCTTCTTGAACCTCTGTGAGACAAAATAGAAGAAACATATTTTCTTTGTTCTGACAGTAGCAATCATGGTGCTGTGCATCTTCACTTTAGTTAGCTAGAATTAGGACTCCTATTATCTTTCCTATCTGGGTTTATTTCTCTAAATAAATACTAGCTTTCTTATTTTCCTAGAACAAGTCTGAAACTGATTTTTCCCCCCCAAAGGGGGATATGTGCTCTGCTACAATCATTCCAATTTTCAGGGGCTTAGTCCATGAGTCTATTTAACTTTGGTTTGCTCTGAGAACATGTTATCTGCTCCAATTCCCACCCCCCAAAAAAACTAACGGTTATTGGGAGCAGATGTTGAAAGATAACTGGCATTCCAGCAGCCCATGCCAACTGATAACAGCTGAGAAGGGAAAGATCACAGGGCAATTAGGAAAGGAAGAGAACTGAAAGCATAGCAAAACACCTAAAGCTGCTGCTGACCAGGCTCATAGGCAGCAAGTACACCTTCTGGCCTTTCCCCATGCAATCATACCTCAAATAAGATAAACCGATGTTGTAATGAGGAACACACACACACTGAAAACAGCTCCACCTAAACAAAGTACTGACTTTGAAGAAAAAGACCTAAGACATCATAGTTTCCTTGGTGAGTGTCAATCTTATCATGCACATGTGGATGTCTAAGCCTTCTACAGAAGCGTGAAAGACAATTTAAAATTAGCCCATACAAGGCGGAGTCACATCCTAGCGCTGAACGGGTCTTTCTTTAACCTAAAGGTGAGAGTGAGGGAATCATTTCAAGCCTATTTAATACTTGGAAATTGACACAACTGTAAAAGAAATAATAGTAGTAGATTTCAGAAAGGGGAGAAGATATTGAGCAAAACAGAAAATTGTGATCAGTAGAGCTGTCTATTTTGAAAAAGATGGGGCCCCACATGAAACAAAAGGAGTGCCGTTTCAAGTAGACCATAACAAAGAAAAGAAAGAAAGAAGAAGAAACAGTGATGCTAACCCACAGAACAGAGATCAGAGAGGACTAAAGTGACATGCCAGCACTAAAAGTATGAGGAGTATGAGTCAGAAAGGGGTTGAGATCCAGAGGAGACTACAGAACCAAAATGGAATACAGAGGAAGCATTGAGATGCTAAACCCACTCAACAAGAGAAGATGAAATTTCTAACCCTACACTAAACCTAATAGGCAGCTGGCAGCCTTCCTTATGAGACTCACAACTCTATTTGCTGGAATATCAATAAGGCAATTTTGCATGCAAGGTCAAATGGAGGTAACACAAATGAGGAAATGTAAAATGAAACAGGATAGTTTTGTTAGCCTCTTTTTCAGAATACCAAATCATTCATATTTCAAAGGCTCACTATTGGAAAACCATGAAAGACTCCAAAACTGAAAGAGTCTCTTTTGTATGGTTCTCTAATTCAGGTTAACCTGAAAGTCCCATCTTGTCACATTCCCACCTGGCCCTTGGTTGTTTCACCAAGCAAAGGCACAAGCTACATGTCGTTCAGCTGCCACCAGTTGATTACATCAACTTTGTTCACTAATAATGACAGAGGTCCAGGCAACGTATCATTTAAGAACCAAGTAGAAATTGTTTATTGTTACAAGTGATAAAAGTCCAGTCAATGTCGTTAACTCTCAACTAAACAACCTTCTTTCTCCACTCTCAACCGCCTACTCTACTCTCTCACTCTCCTCTATTCTTCACCCCTTATTTAACTCCGCCCCCACCAACTCCTATTGGTACATGCAAATCTCAACATAAATATTCATGAGTGGGGTGAACACTACACATCTCTAGTAGATGATAAAATCTTGGTCTATGAAATGTCAGATGACTGCAAAGAACTAATAAATCATCTGAAAAAAGCAACAGTGAAATGTCTAGGACAGTGGTCCCCAACCTTTTCTGAGTCGCGGACTGGTTGAGGTGGTAGGGTCCATTCATGGGGGGATGGGGCACACCCCCCATGCTTGTGGGTGGGCAGGGCGCACTTGCGTGCATGCATGAAGTGACGAAGAGCGCGCATGTGCAAAGGGGCGGAGTGTGCTTGTGGAGGGGCGAGACATGCTCACACGCATGTGTGAAGGGGCGGGGTACACTCACGGGTGGGCGGGGCACCTGTGCATATGGGTGACAGGCCATGCGTGCAGGTGGGGTGGGTGGGGGAGTGTGTGCGGGGGGTGGGAGATCTGTCTCTGTGGCCCGGTCCTGCCATGGCCATGGACCGGCACCGGGCCACGGACCAGGGTTGGGGACCCCTGGTCTAGGAGACATCACTTACAACCTTGTTGAAATTGAATGAGAAGATGATTGTTTCTTACTAAATCAAAAGCAAAAGATTGAGTAACTTCTTGAAAGTCAAGGCCTAACAGATTCCTAGCCTGCAATTTTATGCAAAGGAAGTAGGGTACCTAAAACCAGACCATAAGAACCAACCATGGTCAAATAATGGGAAGTATAGAGAAGCAGTGGATAACATCTACATTTAACTACTGTTACAAAGGCACATGTTGACAGCAGCAATAGGATGCTTGTGCAGAAGGACAAATTTACCAAACCAAGAACTCTTGGGAAGTCATCAAAAAAAGTGACAAGATATATAAAACTAAGACTGTCAGTGGCCAAAGATACCAGATTTGTGGAATATGCAGACTTGGTATATTATACCATTGATTGCAAGTCATCCAGTGGAAACCTGTGCTCACCCTAAGATGGCTCTAAAACACTCTTTCTTACTATATAGCCAGTTTGAATCTTTGAAGCAGCTTACTAAATAAGATAGGAAGTTTCTGCATGACACATATGTTTCAAGCAAAACTGCTGACTTATAATTTATAGATCATATGTTTTCTGCATTTTACTTCTCATTTTTTCCTAACCAGCTGCTTCCAACCACATTTATTATGGAGAACAGTGGAGCAGCACTAACAAGAAGTAAAACTTTTATGAATAAACAAAACCTCCATCACATCCTTTCCTATACAACATGCCATTCAGATTGAAACAGGAAGAGACTTCTTGGCTTGGTCTTTTCATTTGCATCAGCAAAGACAAGCAGGATGGTACTTATTTATGTCATTTCAGATCCTGTAAGTTGATTTTTACAAAGACTTTGGTACATTAATATTAACCAACAGATTTAAGTATTGAGAAACAGGAAATAGGGACAGATTCAGCCGAAGAGTTTTAATTGTCTAGGAAACCTTGACCTAGTTGTCACCTAGTTGTCAAAAGTGTCATTCTAGCTCACCCAGATTGAGTGGGAAGCAACATTCTTATTTCTTCGGAATATTAGTACAGTCAGGCCAGTTACTGTTTGTCCACTATAAATCCTACCTGTTAGGATCAGGCATACTGACATCTTGAACCTCTACTCTTGCTTCATCCCAAATGGCTTGAGACTCAGATACATTAAAGACTACCATCTCCTTTAAGAGGCCATCCAGTCCTGTAGCCATTTTCTTTGTAACCCTATTCCATCATGCTTTAATGAGTAATGAGGGGAACGTGATAGCCCTGGGTCTTCATTATCTTTTTAAACATGGAAACACATGTCTGAAGAGAAGGTGGCTGCTTTACCTGGGTAGCCTCTCCAAATGAGGCAGAACCAATATTTTTTTAAAAAAAATGGACTGTGTGAAGATCATACCTACATACATCTGCCTCCTCACTTCAGACAGTGGCATTTATGTGATTAAAGAGATGATGCAGAGGGTAGGAGTCAACAGATGTGCCTCCCACACACTCCAGAGCATGACCAGATAGGATGTGTGTCCATTTGCTATTTGAAGGGCCATAACTGGACAGAGGTTTATTTTAGACATGGTGCCTAGAGATGTAAACAAAATCTCAGTTCTGTTCTGTTCTGTTTTATTTTGCATTGCCATCTGTATTTTTGCCCCATTCTTTCTAACATGTTGCAATAGTTCTTTTTTGTTGTCACTCCATGGAGGAATTCCTTTGGATAGACTTTTGTTCATACAGAAATTCATGTGGAAATTTTGTGTAAGATCTGCACTTTGTACACAGTTTCTCCATTCATTAACAAAAGTATGTTTGTATATATTTGCTAACAGTATGCTATGACAGAGTCATAACAGAGCTGATGTCATTATAGCTGCGCAATAGAATCAAAGTTCTACAAGGCAATTCTAAACATAGGGACAGCCCAAACAAAAAAAATTATAACTTTGAAACCAGACTTCTGATTTGGCACAGCTGTAGCAGACATGATGCTTTTGCTCTGTGTTAAATTTGAGGAAGTATGCGCAAAGAGTTTTCTCGTTATGATTTTTTAAATGTAAAAAATGATTTTCCCCCATTCAGAACTAGGTGACCCTAAATGTCCCCAGATTTAAAATAGCTAATATAAATTGAAAATACCAATCTTGCTTCTCTTGAAAGAGAATGATTGGCCTCACTCACTTTTTTTAATTTGAAAAGAATCCAGGCTGCAGGGGCTGAAATATTTATCCTCAAATAAGTCCTTTCAAAAGGTAAAACGGTGACTTTGTTATCAACTAAAATTCATGGAACAAGATTACCAGCAAGAGTATTTCAAAATAGAAGCATTGTTGCAGCTTTGTGGTCAGGGAAGGTTGTAAAGCAATGAAAGGTCACAAAAACAGAGTCAAAAGACAGGTTTTCTTAAGAGTTAAAAAAAACCAGGCTTGTTTTAAAGAATGTAATGGAGTAACAGCCCTCTAGAAAGGAATATTTTGTCATATATTTCTAAGGAATTAGCATACAATTTAAATGCATATTCAAAGTATTTCTGCATTACAGAAGTCTTCAGAGGGGAAATCAGCTTCAGATCTGGGACAATCTGAACTTCTGAATCTGTCAATCAGGACCCAATTGAATTTTTAGCTCCTTCCTGGTCAAACAGGAATTTGTGCTTGCAAAGGAATTCTCTGTGTTTTTGCAAAAATATGTAAAAAAATATTTTAAAAAGAATACAAAACGAGAAGCTCACTCATTTGAGCTGTGAAATTACTGTGTTTTTTGTTTTTTGTTTTGTTTCTGCTTTGTGGCTATAGACAGTCTTACTCAATGTTAGCAGAGCTTTGATGCCTACATCCTATCATAGTTTCAACCATTTCACCTGTCTTATAACTATACAATTGTCCAGTAATGAAAAAAAAGCACGTTCTGTACCATTAAGTATCTTCTGATATGTGGTGACAATATGAGTGATATGACTTCTAAAATGTCATATCTTTAACAACTCTGCATATCTTTAACAACATGAATAACAGAATTGCTCACTATAAGGCCAGTCACTTCTAGAAAAGCCAGTTGCTTTATTAACACATTGAAAAGTTCTCCTAGACCCTTCTAGGACCTTTCCTCAGCCTGAGGATAATTCAGAGGTTGCCTTAGCCTGGCCATACTTATCTAATCAGCTCACTCTCTAGTTACAACCTATCTGGTTCATTCATATTCATATTTTACCAGCTTATTTATCAATCCAAACTCTAACTGGCTTTTTAAAAAAGGAAATCCAGTCTTATATGGCTGCTGTGTCAATCAAGCCCAGCTCAAACTCTATCTGGAAGTTAAACTGTCAACCTTTTACTTCTAAATTTCCCATGCTCATCCAATTTGTTGTGGTTTGCCATGATGTAATTGGCTAAGAAGTCTTCAGGAGTCTGGTCACTTTACCTGTCTATCACAGATGTCTTTTTAGTCAGTCACATTTTTCAAGTATATGCATGATTTAGTGTGAACAAAATGTACCCTGAGCTTTGTAAATTTGCACTTTTCTCAGGCAAGCTGCATGTTGTATCACAGTGAAGTTGGGCGTGATTTTCAAAGCTGCCAAAGCTACTTCCCACAGAGCTTAGACATTTTACTTCTCTGGAATCTGACTCCCAGAGAAGTATGGCCTGTAGCCCTTCTGGTACTTGTAGTCCAAAAATAATGTTTCTAGGCCCTGATTTTCTATCCCTAATGATGACTCTTCTGCAAAAAAATTTCCTGGGGCAACACCTTTGATGTCATTTAAGTGCTAGTCAGTCCCCAGTTTAGTAGTACTGGCTTTTCATCACTGGCTGTACATTTTATCACTTCTGCTGAATTTTATGGGCTGTTTTAAACTGCTGGTTTTTACTGTTTTATCTATTCAGCTGTTGTTCTTTCTTTATTTCCTTCTTTCTAACCCATTTTTATTTTATGTGGTTCCTTTGTAAGTTTCCCTAGAAATTTGGCAAAATGCAATATAAAACTATTTCTACAAGTACAGTATTGAAGATTGTTTTGATAACAGACATAATGTGCATTCCACTCCAGATGATTTAATAATAAGTATTAATATAATACTGTGATCCTACATACAGTTATTTTGGAGACAGACATGCTGATTGCAATGCATAGATCTCTGCACTGAGTTGTACCTTATACACTATGCTTAGAGTTACACTATATGCACAATGCTAACTTTGAAAAAGAAAAACACAGATTTTAAAGATAGGTTTTTCAGTAAAATCTAGTAAAGATGTAGCTTGATGCTCTAGACTGATTGTACTGCTTAACAGTGGAATCATATGCACGTTTATTGAGAAATAAGAGCTCCATCAACAGTAACAGAAATAACAGAGCTGAATTAGCCAATTGAGTTAGTTTCTTGGATAAAAGGTATGTAACTCAGTTTACATATATTAAACCTAAAGTATGCATTAAGTCAGTTGGGACTTCAACTGATGCTCCCACTATAGTACTTCATTACACTGAAGAAATACCTAAGAAGTAGCAGTTGATGGCTGCAAAGTTCTCCCTGTTATAGTCTCCACTTACTCTCTACTCTATTCCACCCAATTGCTCAAGCTGACAGAGTGTGAGAAGCAAAGGTTACAGACATACTCGTAAGCAAGTTTCCACAAATTCAGCAGGGCTTACTCCCAAATAAATGGATACAGCATTTCAATTTTAATTAATTACAGTACGAGCAACATTTTATTGCTATTCGCAGAATGTTTGTGTAACTTGCCACAGCTAATTGCAATGAATGGATTGCCAGGTGTATCTTGGTTGCACAGTCAAGCACATGGCCAGGCACATGGCCTAGACGTGCTCCAGCACCGAGCTGTAACTATCCATTTTGGCACACAGGGCAAGTGCCTGAGCATTCCAAAAAGAAGTAGGATAATGTGATATTCCTCAAAGGAAGTAGTTAATGATTTCAGGGGTAAAAGTGGGGAGTAAAGAAGGCTGCTTATTCACCAATAGTGAATTAATCAGATTTTCCCAAGGGCTGGTGCTCCTGAGAAAAGCCCATTTGCTCCACTTGCTCGAATGCCAATTTCTCGTAGCACTCCTCAATCTTATCTGAATTAGATTTTTAACCTTATAAACCATTGACTATTTCCCCTTTTCTACTAGCTTTCCCATCCCTAAAATAAGTCCCCAGTGAGTTTAATAAGGTTTAGTCCCAAAATTGCAACCTCAGGGATAATTTTACTAGTTGTCTGATTCTGAATAATTTGGTATGTGTGTGCAGTTCTTTAGTATTATGCTCTGACAGATGGGCATGGCATGAATACTCCATCTGCTCACCTATATACATTAAATCATAATTTCCTTATTTATGCAAAGCCATGCAACTATAATGGTCTTAGAAATGTATGCATTATATCGAAGGTGCAACTTCTGAAAAAAAAACATGTTTCTTTTGTTGTTCTGGGCCTTTCACTTCAGACAACAAAAAGTCTCTTTGTCAGGATTAACCCTTCCTGCCATGGGGCAAGAGACATCGGATGAAGGCACGCAAAAGAATTCAGAGGCAGGCAAACTGAGGAGGGCAACAGTATCCATCCAGGATAATCCTGGCATCCTCGTTCAAAAAGTGAGGAAATTGATCATCAAATACTTTAATCCCAATCACTTGGTGATTACCCTGTTTCCCCGAAAATAAGACCTAACCTGAAAATAAGCCCTAGTATGATTTTTCAGGATGCTCGTAATATAAGCCCTACCCCAAGAATAAGCCCCAGTTAAGTGAAACCCCACCCTCCACCATTGTGCAGCAACCAGAAGAAGATGACATGACTGTATTTGAATAAATGTAGATTGTTGTACATGAAAAAAAAAATCCCCTCAAAATAAGCCCTAATGCGTTTTTGGGAGCAAAAATTAATATAAGACCCTGTCTTATTTTCGGGAAACACGGTATCACATTTGGGAATGGATGAATATCTGAACCCAGCATAATAAAAATGAGGTTCCTATGTGTAATTCTGGCATGGCACACATGGGTGTGGGATAACAATTCAACTGTCAGGAATGGCACAACAACCTCACACATACACACAGGTTTTCTCCACTATTCCTTTACTGAACTACTTTTAAAAGGCTATAGAGGAGAAAGGGGTGGGGTGGGGGATAATCTTGAGGCTTGATCAATGTTACCTGACAAAGATGGAGCAAAAAGTAATTTACTTTGAGGTGACAATTTGAAAGGGGAAGAAAAATAAACTAATAGTAGAGAGTTTAGGCTCATTAGCATCCTGGTCTCCATATTTCATCATTAATAATAATAAAGATGGATGGATGAGTCACAGTAAAGTACGGCTCCATTCTTTAGTAAGTACACTATAAAAAGATGCTGGGACAACTGGAAGGGAACATGAAGAATGGGTCAGACATGACATCAGGCTGCTGTCTCCAAAATTATAGCTCCTCTATAAGGAGTGAACTGATTTATGTGAGCCATTGGAAAAGTTAATTAGGACTTTCCAGTCTGCCATCTTTAATGTATCCTGGGTTCCACAGTGCACCAACTTCCAACAGCCAAGGCTGGGACATCGGAGGATTCATTGTTCAAAGGCTGGCAGATCAATTTTATGAATAGTCTGCCTAAGGTGAAAAATATACTCAGTATAAAGGGAGGATATGAGACACAAAAAATGGAGACAGGAGAAATAACAGCAATTTCTTTCATGAGATGACAGGATATAGGAAAATCAAATGGCAAATAGGCTGCACTATAATATGAAGACTCAGAAGAATCTAGATGCAAAATACACTTCTCAAATACAACACTCCCTGCGCTTGTTTCTGTTTTTCCTGAACTGCAGCAGTTTTCTTGAATCATGTTTTTATGTCTGGTTGTTGGCGTTTTTAATGAAGAAGGCATTTTTGTGTGTAAAGATTTTGCTGTGAAAATAATGGAAAGAGCTGCATTTTTAAAAAATGAAAAACTTACAGTTAATTGTCGAAATGATGAGTGTGGTCTTCATAAGAGATCTAGTTTTAAAGGTTCTCTAAAAATTGCATTTATCATACAAGTATTTGGTGAAAAATTCTCAAGGTCATTGGGAGAACTGACTCATAAGCAAAACATACATCAAACAAAACAGATGAACAAATCTGTTCAGATTTGGGATAATCTGGTACAAAGAGAGCATGACCACTGAGAGTCTGGGATTCTTAAAGGATCCAAATGACTATTAGTTCATAAGATAGACAGTACATGAGGATGCTGCTCACTTTACTTTGGTTTCACTTATGGCAATCTGCTGTCACTTAACTGTCCCTGTTCTAAACTTTGTTGCTGTCTATCCTGTGAGAGGGTCCCTGAAGGATATGGAGCTAGGCTGTTCCATGTATCTTCTACCCCAGTTCTTGCATGGATGATTTATCCTGGATTACCTTTGCCATTTTATAAAGGAACCACTATGAAGATGTCAGCCCTACCAGAATCTCCTGTAGAGGTGATGGAGAAGACAATAGTGTGGACCCAAAAGGCAGTAGGGTCCAGAGGTTCTAAAAAGGAAGAGGCAGGAGAAGGAAGGGGGAAAATACTGGACTTGTGGCAACTGGTATGGAAGTAGAAAGAGCAGGAGGAGAAGGGACTTGGGTAGACACCATGGAGAGGCCATAACCAGAGCTGCCCAATGAGGCGTTAGAGGCATCTAAGTTCAGCTGGTCCAGGGATACTATCACACAGAGGTGATGGCAACAGTCATCCATGGAGCATGGCCCACAACCCACGCTCCAATCCAGCTGAGGCATTGGAGGAGGCAGAGTCAATGTAACTGCTACTGGCAATTACAGGCAGATATATGACTTTCTCTTCTCAAGGCAAATGACAGAGTTGAGGAAAGTTATGAGATTACAAGGCTTATAAGGGGAGGGCGAAGCAACCACTCCCTTCTTTTGGACTGAAGAAGTGATCCAAGGAAGACTTGATAGAAGAGGATCATTTAATAGTTCTTATGCATCTGGAACCTTAGTGATCATGGATTTATTGCTTTTCAAATGTAATAACATCTTGGTTGAAGTTGTATTTCTATAGACCAGTATGTGGAAAGTGCTACCTGATGAATTGCCATGCAGTTTTTCAAGGTTTGCTGCAGACTGTAATCACAATAGTGTAGCATTCTGATTTCATTCTTAACTGATTAATGCCAGTGATGCACCAATACAATCTTAGAAGATTTTGAGTATGCTTGCCTTCTATTCATATCCCTTGGGTGAGAGGTGCTTGATAATAGCCGAGCCTTATTATGTTAGCACTCAGGAGTGCAAAAGATTATCATCATTGTGTCACCGACAACATAATTAGAGCTCTGTTATGAAAACATGCATATGGTGGAAGCCAGCCTGCATTGCACCTCTCTTTTAATTATGCTTCAAAAGAAAGATATAAGCTCAGCTTAATTACAGAAGGCATAAATTCAAAATTACCGTTTATCAACAGTCTTTGGCTTTTGCAAATCTGAAGGGAAAACTTTATGATGGTGGGGAAAAATGAAGTCTTGAAATCTATGTATGTATAACAAGCCCCAAAGCAAATCTTGAATGGCTAGCTGAATTGCACAGTTTACAATTTTTGCATGGGTTTTTTTCAAAGTATATGCAATCCCATGGGCTTTTCCAAAACATTCTTCTATGCACAAATGTGGAACAATTCCTCTTCCAGCATGTGCCATGCAGTTAAGTTTTTCAGAAGGCATCATGGAACTGTGGGTAGAATGAGCATTTACATATTGTCAAAGCAACTTGGAGACCTTGGAAGCAGCAGTGACGAGTACAGTAAGGGGGGGTCAGCAGGGGTGGGGCAGGGGGTTAAGGTAGGGAGAGGAAGGGAGTGGGGGTAGGCTGTGGTGGGTGGGTGGCTGCCTATCGGCCCACCAATCAGCTGATCAGCGGGCCAGTAGGCGGAATGGAAAAGCCATAGGATGCCTTTTTTTCTTTGTATGGGGGTGTTGGCAGGGGTGGCGGGGGGTGGGGGTGGGGTGGAGGCGGGGCGGCATGGCGGGGGGCAGGGGTGTGTGTTTTTTAGTAACCCCCACGAATCAATGAATACATTCATTATAAATTTGTTATTCGTTGGTTTTGATGACTCACGAAGCAGGACGACTCACCAAAATGGTGAGTCGTCCGCATCTCTATTCTGAGCACATACCTCCCTCTCTTTAAACCGTACCATATCTTTAAATTGAAGTCACCCACTCTCCTTCCCTCAACACCTTTTTTTTGCCACTAAGAGATAGAAAATGTTTCTTGCAAGATTTGTTTTGTACAAATTGCAAAAACCAAGACCTTGCTTCAGCCTTTTGGTCTCACCTTGGAAACAAGATCTCAAACCTCAAGATGCTGTTTCACCAAGTAAAAATGGCTGGTCTCACCTAGAATCTTGCTAATGTTAAATTTCTTAAATCTCTAGGTAGAGCAATGATATAGATGCTGGGGTGTGGTAAGGAATAAGAGAGAGCTGGAGAAGTGTGACAGAATGTATCTTGTGCCTTCTAAACTAGTCTGGTGCAGTGAAAGATGTTGCCCTCTTGCCATAGCTGAGATAAGGTGCTATGGTCTGTATGTGGCATGATGGAGAAGGGCTTTTATCCCTTTCTTCACCTACCAAAATGCTTTGGATTCTCCCTGCCAATGAGAGATGCATGTCTTGGCTTATTCTGGGTGTGAGCACAACCACATTTTACTAGTTTGACAAATGAAACATTGTGAAGGTCTGATGACATAAGATTTTTGACCTTTTTAAAAAATAAGAAATTCTTTAGATGAGTTCTGACGTAAATACAGAAACTTGCATAGAAAGAATTGATTAATACTCAGTCATTCAATTTGTTTATATATTGGAATTCCTGAAACTGTAATTTGGGTTTACTTATTTCAGTTGTTGTGAACCTTGTCTTCAAAATTAACCATCATTGCAATATTGAAATCAAGGGACAGTTTGCATGGTGCAACATCGTTCATGAAGTGCTGTGGTTCATTAACCTTTTACCAAAGTGGCAAAGAAAAGTTCTTAATGCAGTGAGGATTTCAACATCCAGTTGATGAACTCATGAAATTCTTTGCTTTGAATTACAGGTCAGCTGCATCTCAAATAGAAAATAATCCCCATTATCTAAATGGTGCACATTTGCAATTTCTAAGCATCAGAGCTCACTGGGTCTGCCTGTGCATCCCCATGTCAGTGTAATCTCTACCAAAAAGGAAAAAAAAAAGACTCCTAGCTCTTTGAAGCTAGGATCGAATATTTTAGTTATCTCACAGTCACTTTGGATAGATGGAGCTGACCTGCAGAAGAATCCAGCAAACTCCAAAAGCAGTAGACTTCAGAAACAGGAAAACTGCTTTCTGAAGGGAGCATTCACTTGTCTCCTGTCCCTGCAATTTATGCTGCAAATCAGAGCTTCAACCTGAAACATCTTCAGAACAATTCTTATCTTGCCCTATTTACTTTGGTTTGATCAAGAACTCCTTGCATTATCTTTTCCAATGAGTTACAGCTTCATTTCATTTCATATTTTGCTATATAAAACAGGTTAATATTTCCCGAGTTTCATTTCTCCATTGCACTGTTAGATAAGGTTCTGTGCTTTTTTGGTTTGGAATTGAAATGTTAGAGAACCAAAATTCATTACTGTTGTCAGGTTGGAATGTGGGAAAATAATTGACTCCTCTTCAATATACCCTGGATGTCATGAATAGGATGGTGGGGGGATAAAATCAGCAGAATTTTATCATGCAAATTATAGGTGGTGCTATTATTAGGAGCAGCAGGTGGTTTCTGATTCATCACCATTTGCACTTTCAGTGAGGTCAGATTTGCTCCAGAAAATGTACCACGTTTGAAACATGGTTTATTCTCAGATAAGAAAATAACATCTTCAACAGCTTACAGGACATGACAGGATAAACACTCAATTCTGAAGCAGGTTTTCTTATTGAAAGTCACTGGATCATTGGGGAAGACTCATATTTAGACATACTATTATTGCTATAATATATGTTGATGCAAATACCAACCAATAACAGATTTTATTTTGAAATCAATTGGTAGTCCCCAAAGAGTATCAAATCAAATCAAATGTTTTATTACGGTCATTGACCAGCAAAAGTAAGCTACATTATTTAAATTAAGAAACATTAAAATCAATCTAAAAGCATTAAAAACATCTATATACATATATATAACTACATTTATACATCTTATTAGATATCTCCTGCCTCCCTGTCATAGGCCTTGTCTATGGGCTATTGTAGTTTGCATAGAACGACAGGATTGTTACTTAGAAGCCCATAGAGCCTGTGTGATCATTAAGGCCTCTACGTGTATACACCAATTTACAGATACTATAGCTGTGCTTTGGGTGGAACCTTTCCTTCACGGATTTTGATTGCAGCAGCACAGAATTTAGCTACTAAATTACAGAAAATATAAATTACACCTTGCCCCAAAGAGTAAAAACATGGAATCAGTGGAATTTACATAAATTCTGATTCACCATTCAGCAATTGATTCAGTAGGTCTACTCTACCAAGGACTATCAATTAGTTTTAAGTATTCTGTTCTATAGAATTCTATCTATGTAATCTGGAGAGGTTATAGCAGTGTTTTTTAAACAGTAATTCAAAGAATTATGAGATTCACTGGAATCTTATTAATGGTCCTTCTATTTGAAAATCAGTAATGATGGGCATGTTTCCCTGGAAGATAGCTTGAATAATGACTATTGACTTTTCTCTGTAACCTTTCCCTTCTTCTTCTGTTCATAGTTGTAAGTAGTGAGTGGTTGCCACCATGTATCTCCATTGAATTAAAGGTGGGTGATGAAGTGGCACTGGAAGCAGGGTTGGAGATTCAGCACCATTTCTTTTGACTGTAATACTGTTCCACATGCACTGCTGATGTCTTTGACCTGTAAGTGCTGTTGCCCAGTCTGCAACTGACTCCAATACCAGAAATCATTGGTACATCAATGTAACTGACTCCAATGTTGTTGTTTAGTCATTAAGTCGTGTCCGACTCTTCGTGACCCCATGGACCAGAGCACGCCAGGCCCTCCTGTCTTCCACTGCCTCCTGGAGTTGGGTCAAATTCATGTTGGTAGCTTCAATGACACTGTCCATCCATCTCATCCTCTGATGTCCCATTCTCCTCTTGCCTTCACACTTTCCCAACATCAGGGTCTTTTCCAGGGAGTCTTCTCTTCTCATGAGATGGCCAAAGTATTGGAGCCTCAGCTTCAGGATCTGTCCTTCTAGTGAGCACTCAGGGTTGATTTCCTTCAGAATGGATAGCTTTGTTCTCCTTGCAGTCCAGGGGACTCTCAAGAGTCCAATACCAGAAAGCAATACTCCGTTTCCCTTCGCTTTGCTCATCAGCAATGGCATTTGTTACTTGATCAATACATCATCAGGTACCATTAGCTCCTGCTCCTTAAGCAGATGTCTTCTGCAATACAGTTATCATACCATGTACCTTTTCATAATTTACCATGTATACTGGACTTTTCATAATTTCCCCATGCCTCTTACACTGTAATTAAATCACCAAATTATGATGTGAGTGTTGCTTCTTTTTTCCATTTCTAATTTTTTATTCTTTTCAATGGGGGTAGGATTATGGGGAAGAGAATTTAGGGTTGGGGGGTCGGTATGGATAGGGAAAAGGTAAAATTCCAGAGAGTGAGATAGTATGTTTACACCAACTTGTACAATTATACTAGAAAGAGAGATAAAAAGAAAAACAGCAAATTTTCCAGTATTACTATATTTACTAATCTCTCATTTCCCTAATTGGACCTTCACATTCTTCTTTCATCTATGCTTTCCAGGCTATATTTCGAGTCTACTTATGAAATTATTCTCTATATATCCACCAAACATACCTTGTTTTCCCGAAAATAAGACCTAACCTGAAAATAAGCCCTAGTATGATTTTTCAGGATGCTCGTAATATAAGCCCTACCCCAAAAATAAGCCCCTGTTAAGTGAAACCCTGCTCTCCACCATTGTGCAGCAACCAGATGAAGATGACATGACTGTATTGGAATAAATATAGATTGTTGTACATGAAAAAAATAAAACATCCCCTGAAAATAAGCCCTAATGAGTTTTTTGGAACAAAAATTAATATAAGACCCTGTCTTATTTTTGGGGAAACATGGTAATTAAAGTCTCCTCCTGTATTTTACATTTCCTACACTATTTAAAACCATTTTTATATCTTTTTTAAAATTTTTGTTGGCATTGTGTACCATCAGTAAATCATATGTCATCTGTAAAACATCTTATCTGCATTTTCTTTAATAGTTACTGATTTTTAAACATTAATATTCTTCTACCATTTTATACCCATTATATCCTACAGTCTTTAACCATTTTGTTCATTTAGTCCATTTTTATTGTTAAGGTTTTCTTTCCTCCTCCTGGATCTTCTTGTTTCTATAGTGCACTTTCCTTTAGAGCTTCTTGTTTGCTCTTCTGCTCTAGTCAAGCTTCTTTCTGCTTCTGATCTTGACAATCCACTTGTTTTCTCCTCTTCTCGTTTCTCATCTGCTTTTGTCTCCTTTTTTTCTGCCCAGCCACTTCTCCTTTGTTTTGATAAAATCTTCTGTCTTCATTTTTGAGTTAATATAATAACTCTGCTCCTGGAATACAAAAAGGACACCTTCAGGCACCAACCACTTATACATAATTGAGTTTTTTCCCAGGAGGGATGTCAACTCCACAACTCCTTTTCTGTCTTATTTGCAACGGAATATGTTTCAAGATCTTAATTTCTGTATATTTTCTATTAAGTTCCTTGCTTTGTATATTTCTTAGAACTTTATCTCGAAAGATCTTTCTCGTAAATTTAACATGTATTTCTCTGGGGAGGTTTTTATTCCTGGTGTATGCTGTATTAATTCTTTGTGCTGTGTCTACATTTTGTTGCACATCCTTTGGTCACATCTCCATGAGTGATGCTAAATAGGTAGTAATCAATTGCGCCGTATCTTCTCCTTTTTGTTCTGGTAGATTCTGGAATTTAAGTATGGCATTGGTTCTTTCCATTTGTAGATTTAACAGAGTAATTTCATCTTGCTTTCTTTCCCATTTTAGCTCTCCCATTTCTGTATTCAAGGTCTCTAGTCTTTTTTGTGTTCTTTTTGATGTCCCATCTATTCTGGGTATTTGTTTTTTATTTTCTGTAATTTGATTTTTAATATCAGGAATTTGCATCCCTAAATCTTTCATTTGAACACATAGCTGAGCCATCCCTCCTTGTAGTTGCCTTAGCCCTGTTGATAACATCTCTTGAATACTCTGTTGCCAGTCCTTAAATGACTCCTGCCCCAATATCCCACTGAGATTCTGTTCCTGTGCCAGTGAGCCTCCTTGACTTCTCTCTTTTCCACCTTTTGTCGCCATATTGATTTTCCCCCCTTCTTCTTAAGTTATGTAAATAAGGGATGCCGTTTAAGTCTTCTGTCAGCAGTTGTTGCTGTAACCTTACTCTTCTTTTTCAGTCTTATTTACATGTCTGATCCAAGAGGGGGGGTGGAGCTTCTTTCCAGGTAGAAAGTTCTCACAGTCACCAAGTCACAACAATAAAAATTTAAAGGATCTGCAATGCTATGAAGTAAATAGGATTTAATATTGATATTTTAGATAGTCACAGGAGTGAGGCTTTAATCTTAAATTGCTCTACTTTCATGGCAAGGTAGTTTTCTCCCCCTTCTCCCTTTCTCTCTCCTCTCCTCTTGTTCTCCTGATCCAAACTTGGGGGGGGGGGGAGGGAAAGGCTCGCTTCTACCGTAAGATTTTTTAAAAGGTAAAATCCATTTTGCCAACTCTTTATATCTGTCTCTCTTCTGTGTAGTTATTTGGGTCCATAGAGATTTTCCTTACATGAACAAATGTTTTAACTTACTCAAAGTCTCTGGTTGAGATATTTCCAACATCCTTTTGTGCTCTCTCACTCTCTGCTTGGGGTGTTCCCAGCTCTTTGCCAAGATGGCTTCCTCCTTGGTCTGTGCACTCAGATGTGACTTCAGAGGGGGAACCAGCCTTTGCTTATCCCAGTCCCCCTTTTGTCATCTCTGCTGCTTCAGACACCACTTCTCCTGGTGGCGTCCTTTCCCCTCCTGGTTTTGGGGGGGGGGGCAGAACCGATGGATCCCAGTCAGTTTCAGGAGCTTGCCTGAAACCCAACCGGTTCTCACTGCGATGAAACCCCATCTGCTCAATGTGAGTGTTCCTTCTAATCCCATAGGATGAACCAAACTTCTTGCCTTTCTTCCATTCAAAATACTGCTTTCCTTTTTCCCAAAAATATCCCATGGAGACTCAGACTCAATCAAAGACTTGGATTTCCACTTGAATTTAAAGCAGTAGAAAAACAATGAGATAAAATATATGTTCAGTAAAATCAGTTTATAGAAGTATGTTTATTAACACTTGGGTCAAAAAATAGTCTGAGTATGTAAAAAAAGGTAAAGGTTCCCCTTGACATTTAGTCCAGTCGTGTCCGACTCTAGGGCGTGGTGCTCATCCCTGTCTCCAAGCCGTAGAGCCAGCGTTTGTCCGTAGACAGTTTCCGTGGTCACGTGGCCAGCGCCACTAGACACAGAATGCCGTTACCTTCCTACCGTGGTGGCACCTATTTATCTACTCCCATTTACATGCTTTCGAACTGCTAGGTTGGCAGGAGCTGGGACAAGTGACAGGAGCTCACTCCGTAGCGTTGATTCGATCTTACGACCCCAAAGCCTTCTTAAGGGCTATTCCAAATGTGATATTTGTACTGCCTTGTTCTGCTTCCCTTTGTTCTGCCTGTATTGAAAGCTCATGGGATTAGGTATGATTTGTATCCACAAGCTGCATCCCCCCTCCTAGTCTTGAGCCACAGAAATTATAAAGGCAACACTAGAAATGGGCATGAACTGAACCACAAACCAGAAAAAAATGACAGACTGGACTGGTTCATGGTTTGGTTCATGACCCATTTTGAGGATCCCTCAAACTCCCCCCCATGCTTCATCTTGCTTCCACAAAATGGGAAGCCCTCCCACTCCCTTCCCACTGCCCCTGTCACCTCCCAGCCTGCCCCTGCCAATGCCTCCTCCTCTACTGCTGCCACCATCCTCAGAGGCCACACCCCTAGCTTCTCTTCCCTGAGCCAGCTGCTGCCTCTGCTATGTGCCCACCTATCAGCTGGGCAGTGGGCAAATGCACAAAAGTAGTGGCTGGCTTTGGGCAGGGAAACCAGGCCCGCTGCCTCTGCACACCCACTTATCAGTTGAGCAGCAGGTACAGGTGCAGAAGCAGCAGCTGGCTCTAGGAAGCGAAGCTGGGCCCACTGCCTCTGCACCTGCGCCTCCCTATCATCTGGGCAGTGGGTGCATGAGCACTAGCATGGTGAGATAAACAGAGATTCAAGCCCAGTCTTTTAAGAGAACACTCCAAGCCTGGGGCCTGAGTGAACAAATTTATTTCTAGGACATATTCCAATGCACTCTGTCCTCAACTTCATGCCATTATCTGTGCATTTCTGGGGCTCTGTTGGGAAAAGGGGGGGGGTATGTGGGAACATACATTCACAATATTTGACCCATGTGGGAACTGCCTTGTGTGACCTGTCCACCCAAAAGACCATACAATAGTCACCCTTCCACAACTACACACACACACATGCTCACATACCTAACTTGCAAATTCTTGGTTTCATGTAGAATTGTCAAAAACAAAGAAGGAACTGAAGCAAAACTGGCAGGCCACAATTCATGGCTGGGAAGCGATGTTCTTTGTGAATCACAAATTATGCAAGTCTGCAATGAACAATACGTTAAGAATAGGATGTTCACATTTTGGCGTGTTTTTTTAATAATATGAGTTGTGGTGCTGATAGAATATGAATATATTATATCTGAGTGGCACAAGGCATGCAATGTGATATAAATAATCTTCCACATCTCTCATGTGTATGAAACACAAGGAAGATCCAATGATTTATTTATTTTTTATTGTTTAGGAAAAAGTAACAGTGGATTGAATCATACCAGTTAAAATCTGGAAATGTTAAAATGAACTAGCTACACAAAACAATAAAGCCTTCCTCCTAGATAGCTTATGCATAATATTGTGTTCGTACTACATAACAATCTGTTGTAAAGTCAAGACCAATATATTAAAAACTTATAACCTTCAAAGGGCCTCAGCTAAAATCTGTTTTTAACAAAAGTTCATTTCACCACAACATATTAGAAAATGATGATTGCTTTCTAATCTCCACAATAGCTGGGAAATATGACATTTTCCTAGACATCAAGGTCAGAAAGCACATTGTTAACAAAACCACTTATGACAACTGAACAAAAGGCAATTTCTCTTACAAGGCCCATCACTTTGTTAATGAACCTGTGTTGTAAAGTACACCTGTTTCCTAGATTTATAGACATCTTAGGTATCCATTAAAGGTTTACAGACATATTGCTTAGGTAGTTCTTTGGCACTTGGGATCCAGGCAGGAGTTGATCTAACAGTGTTTCTGCTAGAAAGGGAATCATACAATGGTAGTTGATCATTCGGAAATGAAAAGGGGGGAAAAAAAGTCTTTCAGGAATAATCATTGGGGAAAACAAAGGTACTGTCAGCTTGATACACTATTGCCAGATGGGAAGGGAGTAGGGGAAGATGTCTATTATTTTTGCACCAAAGGTCAGAAGGTTAGTATAACTCCTTCATCCATGCAGTCACTTAGCATCAGGCAAGTGAGTTTCCCATTGATTTTTTATCTATAGGTAGCCTTTAAAAGCTGTGATAGTGAGGCCCACATAGTGGGCTTTCAAGCTATAAATATAGGTTAAGGTGGAAAATAACTCTAGGGTGAATGAGGGGATTACAGTGAAGTGGTCGAACACTGTGTATTTTATTCTGTATATTTGCAAAAGTATTTCCTTCTTTGGAGCAGGAAAGTCCAGAATATTTACTTATTTTTATTTATTTACACACTGCCTTTCTCCCCATAGGGTACCCAATATACAAGGAATGTTTCTAAAATTTCAGTCATTTGAAAGTTTCTCCTTATTGTTGTTGTTTAGTCATTAAGTCATGTCCGACCCTTTGTGACCGCATGGACCAGAGCACGCCAGGCCCTCCTGTCTTCCACTGCCTCCCGGAGTTGGGTCAAATTCATGTTGGTCGCTTCGGTGACCCTGTCCAACCATCTCGTCCTCTGTCGTCCCCTTCTCCTCTTGCCTTCACACTTTCCCAACATCAGGGTCTTTTCCAGGGAGTCTTCTCTTCTCATGAGATGGCCAAAGTATTGGAGCCTCAGCTTCAGGATCTGTCCTTCCAGTGAGCACTCAGGGCTGATTTCCTTTAGAATAGATAGGTTTGTTCTCCTTGCAGTCCAGGGGGCTCTCAAGAGTCTCCTCCAGCACCACAGTTCAAAAGCATGAATTCTTTGGCGGTCAGCCTTCTTTATGGTCCAGCTCTCACTTCCATACATCACTACTGGAAAAACCATAGCTTTGACTATGCGGACCTTTGTCGGCAAGGTGATGTCTCTGCTTTTTAAGATGCTGTCTAGGTTTGTCATCGCTTTCCTCCCCAGAAGCAGGCGTCTTTTAATTTTGTGGCTGCTGTCACCATCTGCAGTGATCATGGAGCCCAAGAAAGTAAAATCTGTCACTGCCTCCATATCTTCCCCTTCTGTTTTCCAGGAGGTGATGGGACCAGTGGCCATGATCTTAGTTTTTTTGATGTTGAGCTTCAGACCATTTTTCCCGCTCTCCTCTTTCACCCTCATTACGAGGTTCTTTAATTCCTCCTCACTTTCTGCCATCAGAGTGGTATCATCTGCATATCTGAGGTTGTTGATATATCTTCTCCTTATAGATTTTACTAGTCCTATAGGACCATTCTTAGTTTAGATCAATAGACATAGAGATAAAGAGAGGTAGAGAGATCCATACTGTATCATAATGGTTTTTTTTTTTTCATGTTGACGGTAATATTTTGTAGGAATATGTTTCTGGAAGGCCGGTCAATGGATGAAAAGATACGTCACTGGAGACCATGGCCAAGATAATCCATTATTGTATTCCTGATTACTATATATGTATGTGAAAACCAGACAGTGAAAAAAAGTTAAAAGGAAAAAATTAATTTGTTTGGAGTATGGCACTGGAGAAGAGCTTCATAGATACCATGGACCACCAGAAAGACATACAAGTGGGTCCTGGATCAAATAAAATCTGAAATCTGAACTCTCTCTAGAAGCAAAAGTGATGAAACTGAGGCTGTTGTATTTGGGGCATATCATGAGAAGACATGATTCACTGGAAAACACAATAATGCTAGGGAAAAAAGATGGCTGCAGGAAAGAGGAAGACCAAATATGAGGTGGTTTGATTCCATAAAGAAAGCCACAGTTTTGAGTCTGCAAGAGCTGAGCAGGTTGTTAATGATAGGGCATTTGATAGGTCACTCATTCATAAGATCACTGTAAGTCAGAGTAAGTTGATGACACAAAACAACATAAAAGTATTTAATAGCTGTTAGAAATGTTTCTTTCTCAATACATTTTAGGAAACGAGCTGAAAGATCAGAACTCCACCTTGCTTCCTGCTGCCTATATTTATTAGTAAAGTCAAGAGGAAAATATTTTGACAAAAGATCTCAGTCTCAGCAGATCTGCACACAGTGGGTGGCTGTACATTAGCCATTATCTTTTGGCTTGAGCCCCACACTTATGTATATTATACAGATGGTGATACTGGTCTATCATTCAGCACTGATGACAAGATGACTAAAATAATGTGTGTGCTGTGTCCCTACCCAAGTATTTCTACACATACTTCTTATTTCTTCCTCTGACTAGAGATGGGGGAATTCATATACAAATACGAATATCCACGCACAGCTGGACTTAATGAGGGTCTGGCCCCTGGGGCTGGACCATCTACTCATGTATCCGGCAGTGGTGGCAGCCTCGGTCAGCCTTCCAATCACTCCTGGAGTGCAGCTCTCTTTCCGCTCATCTAGCCACTTGGCAGCCATGCAGGGAGACTCGTCCTCCCTCCCCCTGCCGGGAGTTGGCTAGATGAGCAGAAAGAGAGCTGCACTCTGGGAGTGATTGGAAGGCTGACTGAGGCTGCTGCCACTGCTGGATATGTGAGTGGACGATCCAGCCCCAGGGGCCAGACCCTTGTTAAGTCCAGCTGTGTGGGGGTATTTGTATACGAATACAAATACCCCCATCTCTATCTCTGACCCAGGACAATGTTGTACATTTGATTCATTAAAAACAGAATGCTGTGTGAGATGTTTTGATCCAGTAGAATTCTTCCATTGTCACCTGGAGAAAATATGAGAAACTGCACAGGGAGGTATTCAATAGGCATGGATAAAATCCATGTGGCCATTTTGAGCATAGCCAAAATACTCTATGGGGAAACCCTGTTGCATAAATTTATGCTCGCATAAAGGGGATCTGGAACTAAAATAATTCATTAAACTAAGGGTGTGAAGCTGGCAGATAACTCAGTGGTTTAGGTATCTGGCTGTGGAGCCCAGTTTGATTCTCCACTGTTCCTGTTATGAGAAAAACCAGCCTATGTGGCCTTGGGGAAGCTGCACAGTTCCAGAGTGGCCCCAGAAGAAGGGATTGGTAAACCACTTCTGAATGTTCTCTACCTGGAAACCCCTGGAAAGAGTCACCATAAGTCAGACTTCACTTGATGGCCCATGATTATTATTATTACTTGATTATTAAGGGTGTGATCAGACAACACTTTATCTCACATTTTGGACTGCTTTTGGCATAATTAGTTTCAATTTATTTTCCAGCAACTACATGATATACTGGTAACTGCAAATCAGCCTGGCACTCTTCTATTGCCATCCACATCTTTTTGAATACTACTGTTTTTGTATCATGGGCAGGATCATTCATTTTAGTTCCATTTTTGGCATGTGGGATCACTTGTATTGAACCAAAGAAGCACTGGCAGGTGTTTTCCCCAATAATTCAGCGCTATGTCACCTGAGTGGCAAGTCAATGAAGTGGAAAGCCACCTAACCAAAAAATAAAGAAAGTTCAGCTTTCTCCCATTCACCTTTAGGGCAGGGGTCTCCAAACTATGGCCCATGGGCCACTTCCAGCCAGCCTTGCCTTTTTATCCAGCCTGGGCATAAAAAGAGGAGGGGAGGGGAACCCAAGTGATCCCCCACCCCCGCTGTCTTTGCAAAGGCAGCGG
The DNA here is from genome assembly GCA_037013535.1 of Intellagama lesueurii. Lineage (NCBI taxonomy): Eukaryota > Metazoa > Chordata > Lepidosauria > Squamata > Agamidae > Intellagama > Intellagama lesueurii. The sequence continues at coordinate 198,144,872 of JBAJHW010000004.1, forward strand.
CGGTGGGGGATTGCTTGGGTTCGCCTTCTCTCCTTCGGCCCTCAAAAATGTGTAAAATATATGATGTGGCCCTCATACTGAAAAGTTTGGAGATCCCTGCTTTAGGGTAATGACTTTAATTAACAGTGCCTATGCTTTCCTGCAGATCTGGAGAAAACTACCTATGACTGCTGGATAGTTCAATGGTTTAAGCATCTGGCTGTGGAACCAGAGGTTGGGAGTTCAGTTCCCCACTGTGTCTCCTTGACAGGGATTGGACTTGATGATCCATAGGGGCCCTTCCAGCTCTGCAGTTCTAGATGATGATGAGCTGTTTTCAATTTCAAGAATCCAAACACGGTCAATATGTTAGGGCTATCAAACATGTGCATGCAGTGCATTAAATACCAGTGGTGGATGAAGCAAAAAGAAATGGTGTCAAAACAGGGTGGTTGAAGAAAGAAGAAGGAGGCAGTAACATGCTCAGGGAAGCATTGAGGTTTGCAGAAGTATAAACAGTTTTAAAACCTAATGGGATAAATATACATAGGCACATGTACACACATACCAACCATGAAGTAGCCTAATGAGAACTGGGCACATTTCATAGCCACAGAATGTGGATTATCAATAGCAGGAGGGTAGATGGGAGACTGAATACACTGCAGTATTTTATGGGCCCTATATTTTCATTACAGATTTGCCCTACAGGATAATTGATACATCCTCAAATAAATGAAGGGATAACATTAAGATAGCAGTCATCTTATTGCCTAGTTACATATGCATAATAAAAAGCAAAGGCGGAATACTGCCTTATATTTTCAACCATGTTCCACTATTTCTGGGTTATGTCTTGAATGCACAACAGAAATATTTAAGGTACATTTCCTGCATAATAATTTTTTTCCCTCATAGGCATTGACTTCTCTGAAACTTTATTATATGAACTTTATTCGAGGGGCATATAAGGTTGTGGAATAGTAAGCAGCTCATAAGCAGTGATGTTCTGATTTTACTAGTTAATAATGATGACAATCACATTTTTTATCTCCCCATCATTAAGCCATAATTTCAAATGCTCCATTTGAGAAACAGGTCTCCCACTCAGTAGAGCATTGCAGAATTACCCCATGTGCCATGAACCACTATGACCCTCTGGCAAAAGCAGTCATAACCTCATCAGAGCTTCTTAGAAGAGACTATTAAAGGTGCTAATGGGAACAAGGTATTTAAATTCATGACTCAGAGAGGATTATCTAGAGTGAGTTGTTTTACACTGATGCCTGAGTTCCTTTGAGAGTCTCAAAAGGATGAAAATAAACATTGCAGGGTAGGGGGAAAAGAAGCAATCATTTTGGATGACTTTGCCGCTTCACCTTTGGAGAATATGTACATTAATCAGCCTCCAGCCTGAGAAACATGTAGCTCCAGAAATCTCGGTGCTCTTTTATATCTTTTCTGATGCTAATTTGAAATACATCCAAGTGAGTGCTGGCCTAGCTAAAGTTGCTGGTTTTTCACTAAATCCTATTGAAAGCAAGGGCAATTATAATAGCTACACATAGCTTAGTCCTTACCACTGGATTCCAGACCAGTTAGAGACAATTAACCATAGCTTTAATATTGTCATTTTCATTATTATTACCATTAGTAGTCGTTGTCATTGTCATCATCATTGTTATTATCATTATGGTAATATTTGCATTTATGCCCAGCCTTTTCACTACAAAATAGTTCTCAAGGCGGCTTACAATTTTCATAAAATGATAAAAATACAAGTAAAACAAACTTTGCCATGAAATAAATAAAATCAAATAAAATCAACTAGATGTGGTGCCAGAGGTTGGGAGATCGAATCCCCTCTATGTGTTGCTGTTTTTATGGAAAAAATGTGTAATGTTTGTGTCCCCTCGTTTGCTTAAACATTTTTTTTGGATTTATGGAAATACACAAAAGAATCCAAAAATGAACTCACCCCCTCAAAAAACAAACAAAAAAACAACAGCCTTTTAATTTTTTGTCCAGGTTTGTTGTTTAAAATTCTGGTTAGCACAACATTCTATCCCTACTTCTAAGAGCTGGCAGACATCTTCAAGATTCCCTTCTTTCACTTCTTCTGGCTCTTTATCCTTAAACCAGACTTGGATTGGGCAGCCTTTCAAATGGAGAATGCCCTCAAACAGAGGACTCAGTGAATTAGGAACAGAGCGTGGCCATTCTAACTACAACTGTCACTACAGAAAAAGTAGCAGATTGCAGCATGTTCTCTTGGAGAACAACACAAAGTGTGTATCGGTATGTCTATTCATCAGTGTCAGTGTCAGAATGATGCTTCCACCTAGCCACTAAAACTATGGCGAAAAGTGTGGGCCACAGGTTTTGAACTCGTGCTGCCCGGGGACACTGACAGTAGAGAGCAGCATGAATGCAGAATGTTGGAGAGTTCTGGCCAGGCTTGTGAGGTTAGGCTAAAGAGAATCGAGCAACCTATCTCCAGCTACTTTCCAGCCTAGGGTCTATAGGGAGAGACGGAACTGCAAAGATCCTTGTCTTTTGTGGTGTGTCATCTCAGGGCATTTCTCATTCCCAGAGGATCACTCAAGGTACAAGAGGAAATTCCTCTCCCTCCTCATATTTTTAAGGTGATTTGCAATGGTGGGCATGTTGCCTCTGCCTCAAGGTCCTCCTACAGATCATTTCAGCTGAATGAAGGTTTGCATTTATACTGCAGTCAAGTCCTCTCTCAGTCTCAGACTGCACACTTTCCACCCATCTTCACTTTCCTAATATTGACATCCAAAGAGAATAACATTGCAGGCTTCTTTCTTTCTTTCTTTCTTTTTCTTTCTTTCTTTCTTTCTTTCTTTCTTTCTTTCTTTCTTTCTTTCTTTCTTTCTTTCTTTCCCTTTCCTTTCCTTTCCTTTTTATTGATTCACAGTTTGTCCCATCCTTTAGGTTATATAAGCAAGGGCTGTGGTACAATGAGCCCTGTGTATTACTCCACTCACAGCATCAGTAGAGGAAAGCACCCTGTGCATGCAATAGATCTCCCCATGTGGGACTGTGGGTTACCACTTAGCTGCCATGCTGTTGTATGACTCCAGTACACAGCTAATATTAGTAGAGCATTAGGGGACCATCCATTCTAAAGACATTTGTGCAGTTTTATAGCCACCGAGGATCTGACCCATTAAATCTTCTGGTTTATGTTTCTCGATGGCCAGTTCTATAATAGTTATAACAAGGAAATCCATATTTCTTCACCTGCCAGGAAGTCAAGCATACCCTAACTTCTGGTAGCCTTAAAGGGTGGCTATTCTTCTCTTGCTAGGTTTTTAATCATTGTCACCACAGCACCACGGACCAAACAGATATATAAATAAATACACGGGAAGAAACTGTGTTCCCGTTTATCACTCGTGATGAGTCAGTTTTGTGTCTTTTCAGCTCCTTGCTTCCTCCTCTTGGCATCCTAATAAATAAAATAATGTGGCATAGAAAGAGATTTACAAACAAATTGTCACTGTATTTGGCAATATCTTCAATGACAGCAAAGGAAAAAGCTCTGTTACTCAATAAGCATCTCTATACACACACACACAAATGCATACAAATGATTGCAGCTGTTGCTATCACAACTTTTGGAGTAAATGCAGATGGCATGAAATAATATTTGCAAGCAGCTAATAGAATTTTAATGGCCTCTGAAAATAAAAGAAAAGGAAAAGCATTGCTTTTGCTGGAGCTGTGAAAGGTGCCTGTGCCATTGCAATGCAAGTAAAAATTATGGTTTGCGCTTTGCACGCATTTATGCAGGCAGATCCCTTGTGCCTGTTATTTATGTGAGGCTTAAATAGCAACTGCAATCTACAAAATATTCAGTGATGCGTCTGCTTCGAGTAGGAAGTTTGCATTATGCAAATGTCATGTATGATGAATGCAATGCACCAAACATTTTGAGGAGTCACAGATGTTAAGCATGCCTGGAAACATGGAAAGAAGCGAAGGCTGCACGCTAATTGATTTCCACGTTACAGCCCAGTTGTCTAAATACAAGCAATCAGGCAGAAGTACACATTGTTACTGTTAAATTTTCTATTAATTTTAAAAGGCTATCCATCACCTCTGACCAGATTCATTGAGGAATAAGTCAACAGAAGGAGTCATTATTACAAATGGTTAATCAGACTAAGCTTTATCCACTCAAGCACATTTACAAATAGGAAAAGGAGAATAAACTCCATGCAAACACACTCACAATGTTTCTACTCACTGAGCATGTTCTGTGTCTGATATTCTGGGCATTTCTGACATAGTTTGCACTTTGCAAGCACAAAAAAGAAAAGTAGGGGCACAATGGCTAGTCATATGAGCAGCAGAGATGTCTAACCATATGGTTCATCTAAGAATGCTGCACCCTGTTTGCCTGACTAACTTTTACCAAAGTGTGTTGGGGTGCACAAACCAATGGCCCTACACCACACTGATAAACTAAGGGTTTGTCATGCTTGACCCATTGTTATGTAAGGACCTCTTCCTTATCCCCTCACTTCTCAAACTTAGAGAAATGCTGGGCTGAAGAGATAGTGTTGTTCCCAGACATTTCACTGCCTAAATGAAGAAGAGCAAGAATGGACACACCTTAGCAAGTGGTAACACTTTTGAAAGTCTAGCTGAACCATTTAATTTCCAATGTCAGCTTTTCAAGCACTGACATAGTTGAAATAGATAGTTAAGCACACACACACCTCTCATCAATTATAAATTAAATAAATAAATAAATATAAATCATTCAGTGCCTCTTAGGATATGATCCTGTACTCAAGACCTTTTGGCTAGGCAAGCATGCAAAGCAGAACAAGGGGGACCACTGATAGAAGCAAATCCACTCCCTCTGACCAAAGATCTTTTTATAGCACTTTTTTTCCATTGACTGGAGGGATGTTAAATATTTTGTCCAGCTGGGGATTCAAACCAAGAACCTACAGATTTGTGTCTGCTTTCCAGATTACAACACATAGCCCTGTTGTTTGTTGCTGTTGTCTAGCTGTCCATGTTCTTTTCCCCTAAGGATGGGGGTTACAATGTGCCATGGGGTGATTTGAACCAACAAATACTTGAGCATACTTCGTTTGGATATGCTTTAGCAAAAAAAGTCCCATGGAGTTCCCTCTGTGGTTATGTTGGCAGTCTGGTTCTCTGCATTTCCTGCATGTTGAGGATGAGTTGTTCTGATGGGCACACCCCGTACTCAGCCTCTCTGTGTCAAAGATATGATAAAAGCTTGTTATATTCTTTGTTCTTATTGTTGTAAACTGTCTTACCATAAAGAGATGGCTTACTGAGAGTTTAACATAAATTTTCCACCTTGAGAATGAAACAACACACTTAAAAAAATCAGTTTTATAATTTGTGCAAAATATCTCTGCATTTTCCTTTGTGAAGCAAAACACAGACACAATCACAAAAGCATGAAAACTGATTACTCAAAAAGGCACAGATGATCCACCCAAGGTTTCCTACTTGTAAAAGTCCTTCAGCATGCTACTAAAGCAATTTTGCACCATTTGCACAAGGTTTGTATTCTGCTCAATTCATGCAAATGACAAAATTCACAATTTGCACAGAAATAAGTAAGGTTTTTGGATAGTCTGTGTCTGAATAAGGGATCCAATTCACCTTGTGCCCCCTTTTGGGAATATTCTTGTCTGGTGTTTGTGCCAGTACTTGCATGTGTGTATTAGAGAATCTGGGGGGGGGGGGGTTGTTGTCAATTTCTGTTAATAGAAAAACACAGGTTTGAAATGAGTTTCTACAGCATCATCAGAATTACATCTGACACTAAGCCAAATACCAAAGAGAGTGGCTGCAATGAGAAAAATGAAAATTCATGTGATTTGTGTGTTATTTCTTACATGGGCTAGCTTTCTCCTTGTGTGGGAAGCACATGGGTGCTTTCTGAGGAACAATATTCTTACTGATGGGCTCTCATGGTAGTTCCAGACATGCTGGGGATGTTCTGTTATTTGTGTGTTGTTTATGCAGTTTGAGTATTTTCTGCGGTGTCCTCTGTCAGATTCAGTATAAGTGGGATATGTTAGCAGTTCATACTAGTGGCATAGCCTCCACTCCCATTTAACAACAGTTATGTCTAATATTGCTCTGAGATTCTAATCTTGTTAGGGGTGAAGGGTAGAATATAGTTGACTGTCAGCAGAGTGCATTGCTTCACCGTTTCGAATCATTTGGACTCTTAAGAGGTAGAAACTCTGGATGCAATGTCAGGACTCTGCTTCTTTTTGTTCGCTGTGTGTGCACACAGCTTCATGAAGGCAAAAAGCAGTAGAGACATTTTGTCGGGAGATTTGCCTTTACAGCTGAAGATCTGGAGGCTTCGCTACAAGCCCCACCAGTTCAGCTGCAAATAGTAGTGATGTCCAGTCTGTATTTTGGACTGATATTGAAATTATCATCCATTCTTAAACCACATTATCCACGACCATGATAATATCCTCCAGTAATGCTTACTCAGAGGTAAGTGCTGTTTAGCAATAATAACCCACAATTTAAAAGAGTAGTTTATTTGCCTTATGCTTAACTGGCTGCTTGTTAATGTGATAAAGGGTGTTATCACCCTGATTCAGTCTGACAATGAGTATAAGCAACCAGTCTTACTCCTCTCTCCAGATGTGCTCAAAGTGTTTGACTGTGTAGGATGGCATTTTTTATTCAAACTGCTAGAAAACTGGGTTATAAGCATAGATTTACTTTACTAGTGAACAAACTAGATGAGGGCTCTCAAGGATTCTAGGACCATCTTTCTGCATAAAGAGACTTCTCTCTGGCATCACAATACTACTACTGCCAAATTTAATTAAATCAGATCCCAGTATTAAAGGATTTCTCTTAAGATTGGAAGCCATTTGACCAAATATTATGTATGACTGAATTCTTTACTCTTCCTGTAGAAAAAAACTGGCAGAAAACATCCAGTTTGAATTTTTGGCACTTCATCTTTAAATAATTAGAACTGGAATTACAGAGGAGTTAAAACAAAACTCTATAAACTCAATCTGGTACTCAATGGGGTTATAAATTGCAAGCCTGATCATCTCTTAATTATTCTATGCCATTTTCAATGTGTTATTGTTTTCTAATTATAGTGGATCCAGTAGAGATGGGCATGAATTATCAGTTTGGCCAATGACTGAGCCAGTGTTCTGTGGTTTTGTGCCCCACCCCCTCTAGCAGGCACCCACTCAGAAACACCACCCTTGCTTCCCTGCCCCATCTCCTCTGGGTGCTGCCTTTGAGTGAGTGCCTACTGGAGGGGGCAGGGTGCCGAACTGTGGAACACCAGTTCAATCATTGACTGAACCAGCACAAACCACCAAACCAGTGGTTCATACCCATCTCTACTCACCAGTTAAACTCCAGTGATATTAGGATTAACTCCTCAAAACAAGCTAATCCCTTTAGTTTGCAAAACCTGAGCAGAGTCTTTAGTAATATGACTTTCTAGAGGCCATTCATTCAGAGGGCTGCCATAAGTTGGAACCAACTTCACAGAACACAACAACAATGACATTATCCTTCATTCTCTTAGTTCCACCATACAAGAAATGAAAGGCAGAGAAAACTGTTCCTTTGTAGAGGGAGCTTCAAATTAAACACACAGTAGCCCTGAAAAGCTTTTGCACTGTCTTGCTATCCACTTTTGACAAGTAAGTATTGCCACTGCATTTTATTTGTAAGAAAAAACACAGAAGTCTCAAAAAGGTCAGAAAACAATAGGAGTGCACCATGGGCTACTAAAAACATGATCTGGATTCTCTTTAAACAGTAAATGAAAAAAAGGATGGGGATTTCCGACTGAACAACTGGTGTAGAAGCTACCAAAGGGAGTAAAAAAGAACAGTTCAGGGTATGATGAACATAGATTCTATTGCTCAGAATGGAAAGTGGAGGATGCAAACATCAGGTTGATGAAAGTATTTGTCTTGCCCCTGTTATCTACCTGGCAGCAAACTAACATGGCTGTTTCTCTGGAAAATATTTGAATGGGGTAACTGAAGAGAATATTAAGTGAAAGCAGTATTACGGGGCAGAACAAGTTCAACCCCATACTGCAGTTTGTTGGGATTTAAAATAACATGCAAACTAATCATTCTTTGGACAATTCTACCACTGTGAAAATTACACAGCTACTTTTGAAGATACATGTCCTGTAAAGGCAATATCACTTTTGTTTTGTATAGTATTTTTTTAATAAATATAATTCAGGAGCTTTTGCAAATCCCTAGGTAGTCCTGTACAGATTATTGTTTCTTTGTTGCTTATACACAGTGAAGACTTATCCCTATATTTATGTACTATGAATTTGTTGGATGAAACAGACTGTAACCATCCTTAACCAACATACTGAGGCTGGAGAAATGAAAAAAGGATAATAAATTAATATAAATCTCAGCATTTCACTCTAGAATACTATCTGTGTAAGACTGGATATGCAGTCTTGTTTAATGATATGCTGATTGTTTTAAAAATCAATATGATATCTTTAATACCTGCTGTAACAAATGGGTCCTCACTTAACTGACAAACATTCTAACAAAGATGTAGAGGCAAGGTAAACTTCATAGTTACTTTGCTAAATGACTTTATTGATGTATAAAAGTTAAAATTCCGGTTTACAGCTACTTTGCGCTCCCACCCCGGAATAAAGAGCCGATACTCAGATGATGAGATGAAACAGGGTCACACTTCATTAACCATAAACCTTATTCAACTCATAGCCCAAGTCAACAAGAGAGGAGCCTGCTGTAGTGCGGAATGATGCTGGTAGCAGAAGTCTCACAGAACCCCTTCTTCACGACAATGGGCGAGTCATGTGCCCCAAGGCAACACAGTCCCAAAGACAGTGCAGCCCTGGCCAGCAAAGATCTGACCACCACCAGGCTTCTAGTCCATTGTCTATTGGCGGCTTTCAGTCCAGAGGTGGCCCCAGCGCATTCCCCCCCCAATAATTTCACAATCCATGGCTCTGAGGGTTTGGACACACTATAGCTCCCCTGTGTTCCATGGGGAACTCACCGATCCATCTTCATTCCACACTACCCGCCACTGCCCACCACCAAACTGTCCAACTCCAATCACAGGCCCCTCTGGAAATCATGCAAAAACAACTCCAGACCCAAATCTGACAAATGAACCCGATCATCCCTAAACAACTCTGGTCGATCCATTCAAATCTCCTTGTGCCCAATCACGGACCCCAACTCTTTGCACACCACTGTGCAATTTCCTTATTTACGGTCCGTCGAGCCTTGTTAATGCAGTGTGGGGAACAATCTGCCCTCCAGACCATCCTGGGGATTATAGTAGACCACACAATTTGTATGCCTGGATGTGCCGTCTTCCAGGAATGCAAGTCTCTTATGATGTCAGTTATTAAGGACTTGCTGCTCTGCTTAACTAAATCATTACCGCCCAGATGTACTACCAACACATCAGGGGGTAGGCATGTAGAGGCATTGGACACAACACTGAGAAACTCGCCCCACAACATCCCTCTCCAACCTCACCATTCTACAAAGGCTGAAGCACCCAAACCCAGATTGTGCCCCCCAGGCTGTTCTTTCTGCATAATGTGCTGCCCAAAAGATGAAACTATGTCCAACGAACAAAATCTGTTTCCGCCTCTCGATGCTCCACGAGCCTGCAAAACAAACAGAAAAACAGCCAGCGACCAGCCTACACCTGGGGAGGTGTGCAGACATAGAGTTAGAATTTATTCAAAGACCAGCAACCCATCCTCTTTATGTCCTCTGGACCATAACCAAGGGCGGCTGCTGTCGAGGCTGCTCCTATCCAGAAGGTGTGTCCCAAAGTGCCAGCCCCGCAAGTCAACCTGCTGAAGAGTTAGGTCTGTCACCTTCCAAAACTGGTATTTGGTAAGCGGGAAGCCATCACTATGGCAAAAGAAATATCCAGAATGCTCGCCCCTTAATGATAGGTAATTTTCAATAGCTCGGACAGGGCAAATGTCATTGACAGAGCAAGATCCCAATGAAATATCCACTCCTTTTCCTCTTTGGTCTGTCTTGGAGCACCTAATATGTAAGGAAACCTTATTTCCTACCACATGCACATCATTCCTCTGTAACGCTGCTTGAACTATATCCACTTTTCCTGCAGCTATAACCTCACTTACTCTGAGGGCACCAAGAAATGCCACCAGTGAAGCTGCTCTGAATAATGCCACCTCATAAGCATCCCTGCAGATTCTCCCCCACATTTGACTGAGTTTCACTAGAATAGTGGGGGTAAAAGGTGATCTGTCATCAAGCAGCCTGCCTCTTTCTTTGTTCCAATCCTCAATCATTTTCCGGATGCAAAAATCACTTTATGATTGGGGTAGACCCGGGCCTTGGCATAAAAGTCCAAGACAGACATTTTACCCTCTATATAGCTGTGTGATAGTCCCTTCCAGTGCAAATATATCACAAATTATTGCAGATGCTCGACTGGGGCCAGCCAACTAATCTCCAAACCCAAACCAACTATGAAGTCTTGAAACTCCATACTCACGGCTGAATACCCTTTACGTGTCCTTGGAGCCAATAGAAGATGTATTGCATGCTTGTCCTCGTCCCACCAATTAGCCAGACCTCCAGTGGAAGACTCTCGGGAAGCTCTCTGGCTCCTGGAGCCAATGTCCTGAACCGCTCCATCTGTTGACGTGACAGAGTGTCAGCTATGCTGTTATTCAGCCTGGGATGTGCCTTGCCTGCACTAAGATGTTAAATTGCAGGGTGCATAGTGTAAAGGCCCTAACTAACCTCATAATTCTGTTCATGGGGTTTTCTTGGCAAAGATACTGGAGTGGCTTGCCAGTTCCTGCTCCAGGTGGATCGCGTTTAGTCAGAACTCTCCACTATGACCTGTCTGTCTTGGGTGTCCCTGCACGGCATAGCCCATAGCTTCTCTGAATTACTCAAGCCCCTTCGCCACGACAAGGCAGCAATCCATGAAGGGGATGAACAGAAGGATTGGAAAAGATCAGTCTACATCCCAATCCCAAAGAAGGGCAGTGCCAAAGAATGCTCCAACTACCGTACAATTGCACTCATTTCACACGCTAGCAAGGTTATGCTCAAAATCCTCCAAGGTAGGCTTCAGCAGTATGTGGACCGAGAACTCCCAGAAGTACAAGCTGGATTTCGAAGGGCCAGAGGAACTAGAGACCAAATTGCTAACATGCGCTGGATTATGGAGAAAGCCAGAGAGTTCCAGAAAAACATCTACTTCTGCTTCATTGACTACGCAAAAGCCTTTGACTATGTGGACCACAACAAACTATGGCAAGTTCTTAAAGAAATGGGAGTGCCTGACCACCTTATCTATCTCCTGAGAAATCTATATGTGGGACAGGAAGCAACAGTTAGAACTGGATATGGAACAACTGATTGGTTCAAAATTGGGAAAGGAGTATGACAAGGCTGTATATTGTCTCCCTGCTTATTTAACTTATATGCATAATACATCATGCGGAAGGCTGGACTGGATGAATCCCAAGCCGGAATTAAGATTGCCGGAAGAAATATCAACAACCTCCGATATGCAGATGATACCACTCTGATGGCAGAAAGTGAGGAGGAATTAAAGAACCTCTTAATGAGGGTGAAAGAGGAGAGCGGGAAAAATGGTCTGAAGCTCAACATCAAAAAAACGAAGATCATGGCCACTGGTCCCATCACCTCCTGGCAAATAGAAGGGGAAGATATGGAGGCAGTGACAGATTTTACTTTCCTGGGCTCCATGATCACTGCAGATGGTGACAGCAGCCACGAAATTAAAAGACACCTGCTTCTTGGGAGGAAAGCGATGACAAACCTAGACAGCATCTTAAAAAGCAGAGACATCACCTTGCCGACAAAGGTCTGCATAGTCAAAGCTATGGTTTTTCCAGTAGCGATGTATGGAAGTGAGAGCTGGACCATAAAGAAGGCTGACCGCCGAAGAATTGATGCTTTTGAATTGTGGTGCTGGAGGAGACTCTTGAGAGTCCCCTGGACTGCAAAGAGAACAAACCTATCCATTTTGAAAGAAATCAACCCTGAGTGCTCACTGGAAGGACAGATCCTGAAGCTGAGGCTCCAATACTTTGGCCATCTCATGAGAAGCGAAGACTCCCTGGAAAAGACCCTGATGTTGGGAAAATGTGAAGGCAAGAGGAGAAGGGGACGACAGAAGACGAGATGGTTGGACAGTGTCACTGAAGCAACCAACATGAATTTGACCCAACTCCGGGAGGCAGTGGAAGACAGGAGGGCCTGGCTTGCTCTGGTCCATGGGGTCATGAAGAGTTGGACACGACTTAACAACTAAACAACAACAAACCTCATAATTTGCTGTGATCATGAGGAAAGAGTGTTAATGACATGAACAACAGCTAAGTTGTCACTCCAGAAATGCACCACCAAGTTGGCCCATTCCTCTGACCACAACCAAATTGCTCCTAGAATGGGAAAGAATTCCAGGAAGGTCAGGTCACAAGTGTGCCAAGCCTCTGGCCACTCACCTGCATACCACCTACCCTTAAAATAAATGCCATAACCCCGGGAGCCTGCCATGTCAGTCTGCACTTGCAAGTCCGCACCCAAGCAAATCTCCGTCGTCCAAAAAGAGACTTCATTGAAACCATCAAAAAAATGTACTCCAAACCTGCAAATCATGCCTGCCATTCCCCTAGTTCTATGGAGTGGTCGCCTCAGTCCTCTCATCGCCTCACATAGCCTTCATAAGAATGCCCGGCCTGGTGGCACCACGTGGCACACAAAATTAAGGTGCCCCACTATTTCTTGTAACTCCCTAAGGGTAACCTTTTTCCTATTTATGAGGATGCTCAGCCTTGCCTGTAACTCCTGCAGTTTGTTAACAGGGAGGTGACAGGCTTGCGCCTGTGTATCTAACTCTATGCCTAAGAAGGTCAACAAGGATGACGGACCCTCCATCTTTTCCTCAGCCAAGGGCAAGCCCAGTTCCCTAGCCATGGCCTGAAAGGCTTCCAAAAGAAGCCGGCATCTTCCAGACCCCCTTTCCCCACATAACAAAAAGTCATATAAATAATGGGCTGTGCTTGAAAATCCCACCCTGCATCTAAGGTTCCACTCCAAAAAGTAACTGAAATGCTTGAACACAGCACAGGAGATAGAGCAGTCCATGGGGAGGGTCCTATCTATGTAATATGCACCCTGAAAGAAGAAACCTAGCAGGTCACAATCATCAGGATGCACCAGTAGAAGATGGAATGCAGATTTAATATCACATTTTGCCATCTCGGCTCCAAAGCCACATGCCCGGACCATATGCACAGCGCTATCGAAAGAGGTATACCGCACAGAGCACAATTCCGAAGGTATGGCATCGTTAACTGAGTCGCATTCAGGAAAAGAAAGGTGGTGGATCAGCCTAAATTCCCCTTGCACTTTCTTAGGAACTACCCCTAGGGGGGATACCCTGAGATGAGGAACAGGAGGCTGCTCAAAGGGGCCAAAGACTCGTCCCTCACATACCTCCTTGTCGATCTTTTCTTTCACTACGTGATCCATGCCCTTAACTGATTTGAGGTTATTGGCTCATGCGCCCTTCCATTCCCCCACTGCAGGTATCCTAAAACCAAACTTGAAACCAGATAACAGATAGGCCGCATCTTCCTTTTTGGGATAGGGTCACAGCCATTTCTCCAACACTGCAACTTAATGGGGCTGGGGCCCTTTTCTTACCTCCACCTGTTTCTTTGCCACGAGCCTTTTGCGTCTGCCCCCTGAAGCAGTTGGCACTAGCATATTGGCCCCCACACACAGAGCATTCATGGCGATATCAGCACAGTTTCTGTGTGCAGGTACACCAGGAATTGAATTCCCAACAGAGCAGGCAGGGTTGAACCACCTGCCCCATCATTACACAGGGATTGTAAGGTTGACCTGCCCTGCGAATCAGGTGCCTGCTATCAAATCTGTCACCCAAAGCTGGCCTCACTGGTGTCATGTACTGCAGCCAAAGGCCTGGCTGCGGCTCATCCCAGAGCATGTTAGGATGAATAGCCACTCTCATTCTGAACGATTACTTGTAAAGGAGTCACACATGGCCTGGATAGTCAACATATGCCCTATAAATCAGATCTAAATATTGTACTAAAGGCTGTGCTCTCCACAGTTGCGCTTTTACAATTACTCCAAAATAAATGAGAAATCCTGGCAGCCAATTAGCCCAAGAGTGTTCAGGCTTCTTACACTGGCACCTCTACTTCTCCCTCTCATCCTCCTTTTCTAATTCATTGGAATCCACCTTTCTGTTTAACAACTCAAAGACATCAACATAATTACCTCTTCAAATCTTCTCTTTGGTGGCTGGAGTCAGGTGGTCACCCAGGGGCATGGCATAGTCCCCAAATGGCAAAGCCTTTAATGAGGCAGTGTTATAACCTGTGTCAGGCACAGAGGGGTATGGCCAGACTCCCACACCTGGTGTAACCACCAAAGGTGCTGGGAAAGTGACTGGCAGGTAGGGGGTGGTCCAAGTCCCCGCTGCCAGCTCATGAACTGTCATTCCCTGGGACTGAACCCTGAATCTCCCTGGGCTCCTCATACTACCCTGCGGAGTAGTGGGTGTTTGCACTTGGCCCAGGCCCGACCAAATAGGTGCTCCTTCCCCCTCACCCCTGGCTTGTCGGGATGTGATTAACATGTCTTGCAATATTCCAGGCGGGGAGGGCAAAGTGGCTCTGTGTGGCAAAGAGTCTCACCGGTGGAGCCCGCCTTTATTTTCAAAATGATATTTATAATTATTTCTGCAGTAGTTAAAGCCTAATAGTTTATAATATTTCTCCAAATATATAAAATGTTTTAGCTCTTTAAATTAGCAACTTTTTAGAAACAAGAAGAAAGAAAGAAAACTGCAAATTTTGAATGAGATTGCCTGGGCAAGCAATCTTGTATTAAGCCCCTGTTGGTTGCCGGTAACACTGGAAAGAAGATTTTTCAAAGACTGAGATTGAAACATCTGTATAGCTACAGATGTGAGTTCGGGCCCCTCAGCTACACCAGTCTGGGATCAGCATATTGAAATGCCTCCAAACATTGTTTTCATTGCGCAGAAGTGTAAAGAACAAGGATTTGCCAGCACAATCTCTTATCCTACCCCAATTTAGGATTCCTCTATACATGCTTCACTAGTCAGGACACTGAGGTGAGATCTAGAAGCAATGTATCCTTAAAAGAAAAGAATTGCTGTGGCTGGAGGATCTGACCCCAGAACGTTCACCGAAGAATTGAGAAGTTGAGAATATCATTTTAAAGAAATAACACTGAAGCTGTTACTTTTTTCTTTAAAAAGGTGTTTTAGTCTGCATTTAATTAAAAATCTATGCATTTCCGAGTTGTTAACATGTTTCCCCAAATGGCAACAACAAATAGTTTGAAAATGTGCATCTATTTATACATGGAAAGAATGTGTACATTGACCCTATGCAGTTATTTATCCTGTATAGTGTTCAGAATAGAAATACCTTGTTCTCCATTCTCCTAATTCTAATCTTCAAAACATTTGAGGGGGTCAACCCTCATTTTTCTATGCTTTCATATCACCGTACATCATCATTACCACCACCATCAGAACTCCTTCAAAACTGCAACCTATAAGCAGTGCCCCCACGCATTATTTTCCAGAATTCCAACTCTCTCCTCTCTTTTCCATGAGGAACAGAATAAATCTATTCAGAAAATAGTTAGTTTCCTGAAACTAACCTGGAAAAAAAAACATTAGAATTGTCTCTAAAAGTTCAACTAAATTTAAATTTGAAATGATGATGTTGCACAATGAAAAATATCTGGAAACTTTGAAGCAAGCCTAAAACCTTAGAGACAAGGAACAAAATATCTCATGGGAGTTTCACATATCTCTTGGTTTGTTTGTTTTTGTTGTTTGTTTGTGTTTTTTGCCTTAAATCAAGCTTATAGAAAACTCGAGGCTTCTGTCTCAGGGATTTTTCCAATGGGCTTGTTTTCCTTTGTAACTAATTGTTGCTGTTTATTTTGGTATTTTTCCTGCTGTCCTTATAATGTAATTAGTTGACTTGGTAACAAGGGTGACAAATCCTTAGCTTTTTAATTTCTGTTAAGACGTGTTTTCTTCATTTCAGGTTTGTTATGGAGGGTGGAGTTTAGTGCTATGGCACTTTCTATGCTTCCTGTGCAGTTGATTTCTGCTTCAGAAGAGCATCCAGGCAGAACCATCTAATCAGCACACTCTATCACATAGAAAGCACTTACTCCAGAAAACAAGTTACAGCAAGAATTTCAAAGATCCCCTGAGGAGAAACATTTTGATAAAAGTGGAATTTTGAGACCAAAGTGTGGAGGCAATACACCATAAACCCTCTCTCACTGGAGAGGAACAATGACCAAATGGGGCACACCTGTTGCACTATCTGAACAGGCTCTCAGGTGAAGTAAAGCATTTTAGATAACCTAAAAGACTCTTAGGTTGTAGTCCTATACACTCTTTCCTGGAAATAACATAATAGAACATACTTCTGAGTAGAACTCTCTGGCATTGTACTGGTAATAGGAAGCAACATTTCAAAGGAGGGGGGTATGGCCCTCAAGGAATCACCTTCATCATACCCTTCATCTACCCACAAACACATTTTCCCATGTATGCTATTTATGTGATTCATATTTCTTTAATTATCTAAGAGACTTTGCACTTCACTTTCACCCCAGGCACAATGAAGATGCTCTCTTTTGCTTCTTTCTGGGAATTGTGGATATTATCTAATTAATCCACAGAAAGTGTTGCAGAGGAGAAAACTGCTGAGTATAGTTATTAATGCCTCCTTCCTTCCCTCCTTCATCCTCATTCAGGATGGCTCCCAATAGTCCATTTCTGTAACACTACATCCACTCATTTCTGTTCTCCATGTTCTGATAATTGATGGTGATTATTGCTGTTTCTGTAAGTTGCAAATCTAATAGATTTTTCTGACCTATGTCTGATATGTAGCTTCCATTTCTTTCATGTTCTTTTTTGGACCGTTTACTTACTGTTCCCCCTTACATGTAAAATTCACATTTTGCTAAGAATTAATAATAGATATTAGAATATATAAGAGCAATCATTTTGTAGTCGTGCATAGAGCTTTTCCAGTCCATATGGGCCTCACTTTTCTTGATTGGTATCGTAGGCTTTCCTTAATGCATTCGTGGATAGGTTTGAAAGTGAATTTATATTGCTTCTGTGCCAAAGCAGAGGCTAAAATGCATCATTTCCCCTGGCCCCCTGAGAACAGATGAATCCACTCTTTCTCTTACACCGCGTAGATATTAAACACATTATTCTGTTTGGGTTGAATTCGAATACAATTAAATTTCTATGCTGAATCCCATCTTTCCATCTGTGTAGCTAAGCTTGTGGGAATACGTAGCTTCCAGAAATTCAGTGGGTGGGGGGAGAGAATGAAACAAAAAAGGAAGCATCATAAGGGGCCACCATTATCCCTTTATTGGTGCTTTTATGCCAGACATGATAAATTTGAGCGTCAATGGTGCAAATTCCAGCATCTGCTCTATCTCTACCCCACAGACGTGTTGACAGGTGTACTCTCTTCTTCTGCTTTGCAGAGGCACTGACAGATGGACTGTCGGCAGTAAATAAAGGATGGAGTCTCACAGAGGAGTAGTAGGGGGCTTCTGAACTTTTCTACGCCTTTCAGTTAATTTGGTTTTAATGCTTAACCACTTCTGCAGAGCTTATTCCAACCCTCTGCCCTACCCTAGTCTGCAATTCAACACCTTTTGGCAGTTGCAAACAAAGCTTTTCTCTCTGGATTGTTCCCCACCACGACTTCCCTCTAGGGAAAGGCAAGCCAATTGATGTTAATCTGTCAAATATTTCTCATCATTAGGAATGCAATAAAAATTAACATCACCCTCATCAGAAATTAACTGACACAGTAAGGGTGAATTACGAGAGCCAGACTGATTTCTCTTTGTGTTTTCAAAAGAATATGCAAGTAAGCATATGTAGTACTATCTCCCCGCAGTGTCTGTGTGTGAGTTTGTGTGTGGAGATAGATAGATAGAGAGAGAAAGAATGAAAGAGAGGGGGGGAGGGAGAGAGGTTGGTTTTGGGAAAAATAATAATGGAATATCAATTATATGCAGTTCCTTATTTGTTGGATTTCACTGTCTGCCTTTTATGTAATCCTAATTTTAGAGTGAACATTTTTCTCATTTGCAAAAGTCTCAGATTGATCCACTGTTTTAGCACTGCTGCCCTAGGCTATCTGGAGAGATACATGTGATTCTAGCTTTGCCCCAAGGCATTGCCATTGTAAACAACTGCTGAAGTTTCCATTGCAAACAGATGAAGGTTATATGAGCCCCCGTTTGCAAGCTCTTTATAATATACTATAATGGCTCAACACATTACTGAGGCTCTTAGTTGTACCAAAGTAAACCAGGGGATTTATGGTTTAAATGTAATGGGAGGGGCTGCTACAGGCCCCTAAAAGGACTTGTGGATACCAGGGGTTCTGATAAACAAAATGGTAGGGTTCGGAAAAGTGTAATACAATACATGGGAGCTTAGGAAGGTAGCTCATGGAAGGTTGCTCCAGTTGCCCCATTCCTCAAGGCAGTCCTGAGAATAATTCCATATCTGGCAACTTTAAAAGATTAAATGGAGCTTCCTTCAATTTTCATTGCAATGATCCCAGATTTCCATTCAGTTATAGTTACAGTGGGCTAAATAATTTTACATCTGTCTTAGATAATACTAAATAAGCATATATAAACAATTCACATATGCATGCTTTACACTGCAATCCTTGTCAGCAACAAGCAGTACTATTGAATGTAGCAATATATTCCTAGGCATAATCCTATTGCACAGTTCCATGTGCACAATGGTGATGATGTCATCAGCAGTGGCTGATTGTTTGTTTGTTTGGTGCACACAGCTTTATTGCATTTTCTTTAATTGGTGGCAATTTACCCTTAATCAGCAGCAATTTGCCACTCATAATGATATCAACCCATTGTGCATGTGGAGCTCTGCAACAGGATTTTATCCAGTGGGACCTATTTCTTAATAAACATATTTATGGTACAGTCTTATGTTCTCAAAATGAGAAGCAGTGATGAGACACTTCAGTCTTTATTTTTGGGAGGGATGGGAGGTAGAAAAATATTCAATTAATAATCAGGTCCTGCCAGGTACAGAAAATAAGAGAAATGCAAACAGAACAGTGTTTCAGACAGTTGACATATTCATATTTATGCAAATCTGTATCCATTCATATCCTCTTTTTTAGTAATGCATAAGGCCTCAGGACATTCTACTAAGAACTCTAGCAATTACTGGAGTTTTTAAACATCATCCTGTAGAATTTGTCACTTGAAACACTTGGTACCTTCAGCATTCTGCCTTTCTTAGCCAAGTTATTGGGTAACAATTTAAAGGCAGTGGGGAGACAAGAGGACACAGGTTTTCCTTTTGCCTTTCATTGTTGTTCTCTTTAAAAACCAGGAAAGAGGGCCCAAGAAGCTGTGTGTGTGTGTGTGCACTGAGAGAAGATGGTGCATTAGAACTTGAATGTGAGTACTAAGCATCCTTTTCTGCACTGCTACCATTTTGTGTTGTTTGATACTTGTGTTTATATTCAAACTGACTGATATGGAGAGTTGCTAAAGGTAAAATGTCAGCTGGTGGCCATAGAATTGACAAACATTGATGAGGTGGCATCCAAGATAATGTAGGAATCCTGCAATGACAGGTGGTTTTTATTGTCAAAGGCATGAAAGGAAAGATAATAATTAGCAGAATTCTTAGGTAAATAGTTTGCTGAGCTTTCATTGATGAGTTCAACAATTTCACTGAGTAGCCAGTCCAATGACTCATGCAAAAAAGAAATGGAGATAATATTTTAATTTCATTTTCAGCTGTGTTAATTTTTAATACTAAAATAATAACCAAGTCCACTGGAGATTAATTAAAAGCACATCTTCCAGAAAACTAATAGATTCTTCGCCCGTTGCTTTCTTGCTAAGTAATGCTGTCTGTTCAGTGAAGACTTCTATACACAGAAGAAGTTTTATATCAAGAATAAGAGAATGGTAAGCTTGTCTAGAAAAGGAAGTATTAAATCTTCATGAGGTGATGACTCTTTGCACTGTAGATATATAGCTTATTTGTGGCATCTCATTAGATGGATACTAATTTTACCTACTTTACTTGTTTCGATTAATAGCTCAGCCAGGATAATAACCTAAAAGCATACAAATTCAATTAGTACAATCTGATTATAATATTATTAAAAATCCAAGCCCTCTGCCATTTTAACCCTAATGTATAATTCTTCTAAGACCTCACATTTTGCAGTGCTTTTAAAAAAATCTTCATTCTTGAAATCCCTTCCACACACACATAAAGATGGATGCATGTAGGGACTTCATGCAGTATGAAGAATCAGAGGTATGCACATGAATGCTCCATTTTTGATCTTCAGAAACAGTGCAATATAGAAATATTGGCCATGGTCAACATGATCTTCATATGTTCATAAGATTAAATAGATAGAGCCGGGATCCCCAACCCCCGGTCCGCAGCCCAGTACCGGGCCGTGGCCTTGGCAGGACCAGGCCGTGGAGACAGATTTCCCACCCTCCCACACGTACACCCCCCATGCACACACACACACATGCACGCCCCCCACATGGGTGCCCTGCCCACCTGTGTGCATATGCATGGGTGCCCCGCCCACTCGCACATGCATGCCCCACCCACCCCACACCCCACCCACCCATGCACGCATGCACTGGTGCCCTGCCCACTTGCATGCGCCCCCGCCCACTTGCACAGCATCCTGCCCACTTGCGCATGCACCCCGCCCACTCGTGCGTGCACCCCACCCACCCGCACATGCATCCTGTCCGCATGCACGGGTGCCCTGCCCACCCATGCACAGACCCTGCCCCCCCCCAACCAGTCCGTGGTTCGGAAAAGGTTGGGGACCACTGATATAGAGGACGTGATCTGAGAAGGACTTTGGATTCTCATTTTCCCAGATTTTAGACATGGCTAGATTCTGATAGAAAAGAACTACCCTTTGAATTTTTTGTAGTCATCATGGATCTCAAATAATTGCATTGCATTAAAGAGTGTCACTGTCACATACAAATGAAAGGAATTAAGAAGTAGGGATGGGCAATATATTTTAAAAACAACAACAAGCATTTACCAGACTCACAAAATGCTTTATATTCAGGACAGGAAGTGTTTGAAAGATACTGAAAGTAACATTCAGGCCTAGGGCTCTGAGTGATTAGTGCTTAAAATTCTGGTTTTAATCCCTTTGTACTAAATGATGTTTGTGATGCTGAATTAGACTAGCTATTTTTTGTGGAGGAAAGGGAAACTGTCAGACATGTCCATCTCTATTGATAATGCAATTGCAGTTCAACCAACTAATCAGTCAACCAACCATGCAAGCAAACAATTCCAAAACCTTACTACTTTTACACCATGGTTAGTCTAACTTTAGCTTAAGCTCCAAAATGCCAGATCATTTAAACTAATGCAGATACCTTATAAGGCATGAGTCATTATCAGTGAAGATGTTGCATAATGACATAAATTGTGCTTGGTAACATGCACACACATTTCTGTGCTCTTTGAGGCACAAATCCAGATGGAGATAATGGTGTGCCTTGCACCAGCAAGGGTACCCACTTGTCCTTATGGTCTCATAAAGTATCTGAAACCTTACCATATTGCTCGAAGAATCCTTCTGCCAGGGTTTGTCTACACATTAATGTTATCTCCTGTTATCTTGGTGTTGTTCTGGGTCTTTCTGGTATTGTTGTTGCAAATTTGAATAGATTATCTTGGTATTTGCATCCACACATGGATGGTATTTGTTGCTAGATACACTGGGATGTGCTGGGCCATCCTGTTATTGCCTCTCTACACACATCCGGAATTTCTCCCAGACATCTCACTCTCTGTGTAGATTGCCCTCCTCATTTGCACATCCCTTCTGTCCTCTTCCAACCCACTTCGCCGTGTCCCCTTCTTGTTTTAACTATCAATGAGGCATGGAGGGGCAGAGATTGACCAGCAGAAAAAAACCTATAAGGAAACGTTATCAAATGACATACATCCATAAAGTACAAGGACCAGCAAGGAACAACACACTGCTAGGGTCCAGGTGAGTAGATTCTGCACTAGAGAACTTTGGACCAAAGCAGAACAAAAATAC
Organism: Intellagama lesueurii; assembly: GCA_037013535.1. Lineage (NCBI taxonomy): Eukaryota > Metazoa > Chordata > Lepidosauria > Squamata > Agamidae > Intellagama > Intellagama lesueurii. The sequence continues at coordinate 198,167,178 of JBAJHW010000004.1, forward strand.
ACCACCATCAAGGATTTTCTCTCTCACTTTGACTCTGTTGATAATATATTTAGCCAGACATTGTGTGGCCACCAAAAAGTAGTACCAGTATAATGAGTACTAGAAAAGTTGAAGAAAAGGTCAGTGTAGTTGGGAAGGTCAGTGTGGGTGGGCTGTGAATTTACACCTACCTGTTGTTTATACGAATAAAAAGCAGGGTAGCATAATTATTTCAAAATCTGAACATAAAAGCAAAGTGTGCTACTTATATAACACACCATAACACTTAAAGTACTCTCTGGGTGGTTTACAAGTTAATCATGCAGGCTACACATTGCGCCCCTCCCCCCCGTGAGCTGGGTACTCATTTTACCGACCTCAGAAGGATAGAAGGCTGAGTCAACCTTAAGCCGGCGAGCTGGGATAGAACTGGTCATGAGCAGTTTTGGCTGCAGTACAGCAGTTTAACCACTGGACCATGAGACTCCTATAAATACATAAATGTGCATGTAAATGTTGTGCAAATCTGCATCCCTTTGGTGACATTGATGTAAATGGCCACCCTAGAATCCTTCTACCAAATGAATGTTGTGTACATTAACAATAACATTCCTCCGCTTGGGAGGAATGGGCAGCTAAGAACTAAACTTCCGTGTCGCCGATATGGTAAACAACTTTTAAAATGCATTTCTTCCTTTTGAAGACTGTTTTTTTCTACATAAACCTTCGGAGGGAAAGATAAGGAATGTGTGCATCTAGTTAAACTCTTAAAGACTGTGTTGATTTAGAGTGGAATACTGCTTTCGTTTTTGAGTCTGATAAGCTGTTAGAGTTCTTAGAGCCCTGCTTCTAATGAGAGCTTCCGACAACAATATTCATTCCTAATTATTCTTCTCTATGCCAAAGAGGAAGGACAAGGCTGTTAAAATTCCTGCTTGGACAAGAGATAAAGCTTTAGATAAAACGTCTGACAAGCCGTCGGATCGCAGCCTGGAACGCTTGAGGATGGTGGAGGCTGCATTAGAAAAAAAAGAGTCAGAGAGCAAAGTCTCACCATCCCAAGCTGTAGATAAGCAAGAAGCAATGGATGAACTGACATGGGTTGTGAAGGACATGTCCTGTAAAATTAGTCAAGAGTTTGAGCAAGCAGCGAGACGAGCCAAGTCTATTGAAATGAGCATTAATAAACTTCAAGATCAAGTCTCAGGAATGACACAGGAGTTGAAAATTGTCAAACAGAAAGTTAAGGAAGTGGGAGATAGAGCAGAATCAAATGAGACCAAGATAAGCAGGTTGGATGAGAAAATCAGCAAAACAAACAAAAAGCTGATTTATCTGGAAGACAATTCCAGAAGGTCCAACATTAAAATAATGAATTTTCAATTGCAACATGGACAAGACCTCAAAAAAGAGATTATAATGTGGGTTAACTCCACAATGGGCACACAACACTTGGATGAACAGGACATAGAAAGAGCTCATTTTGTTGGTAACCCCAAAAGCCCAAGGACAAGACCAGTGGTAGTGAAGTTTTTTAATTATACAAAGAAAGAACAATTTATGAGAGAAATTAAACAAAAACAAGACCAGCTGGCTACAGAGGCACTAAGCTGCAGATTTTCCAAGATTTAAGCAGTGACTCTTTAAATTGGAGAAAATCTATGAAGCCTGTTACAGCAGTATTGATCAAAAGTAATCTCATCTGTTTTTTTGAAAATTTGGAAAGATCAGGTTCTGTTTAAAATCTACTCATGTGAAGAAGGTAAAGACCTGTTGAAGGCGTGGAAACTCTGGCAGGAGGAAGATGGAGGTCAGGAGTTAACTCCGACTTCAAACAAAAAAATAGAAGGTTGAAGCAGAAAGGACCAGATTCCTGAAGAGTTAGAAGACAGACCACTTGTTGTCTCCCCCCCTTCTAAATCTTTTATTTTTTTTACTTTTACTTTTCTTCTCTCTTTCCTTCATTCATTTATATCATTTTTTCACTTTCTTTCTAGTTTTTAGTATTAACTATACTAATTATATTAATAATAGATAGCAACAGTAATAATAAAACTAAAATTATTAATAATTCTGGATTTTAATTGTTTACTTATAATTACAGGGGAGAGAGGGGGTGGAGAAGGGGGCTTCAGTGTTATCAAATATTAAGAAGAAATGCGAAAATTTGATAAAAACAGCAGAGGCGAGGTTCTGGTTGCAGTTCCGCCGGAGAATGGTGGCGTGTCCCCCCCCACCTTGTGCCCTCGCTAGTAGTTATAGCGGGGGAATATGGTGGGGTGCAAAAAAAGATAAATGTTCAGTGTGTTGTTAGGGGTAAAGTATTATATGTTTGGGTTATGTTGAGTTTAATTTTAGTGTATTTTTGTTTGTTTGTTGGGGTGATGGGTTGCACACGGGGCCTGTTAGGAGGAGAGACTTTGAACTGAAATGGGCAAGAGAATAAGACTAGCCACTTTAAACGTGAAAGGCCTGGGATCAATAGTGAGAAGAAGAAGAATAGAAGCATTATTGAAGAAAAATAAGGTGGACATTGCATTTTTGCAAGAGACTCATCAATCAGAAGATGGAGTCAACGAACTTAAGATTAATAATATAGACATTTATGAAAAAAAACTTTGGAACGTCTAAATCCAGAGGTGTGGCAATCATAATTTTTAAAAATTGTGAATTTACAGTGAAACAGGTAGTAAAAGATTGTAATGGTAGATTTATAATAATACAGGGTAAAATGGGTTTGGAAGAATATACTTTGGTTAATGTTTACGCACCTTTGGTTAACTTTGGTTAATGTTTACGCAAACAAGGATATTTTTATGACATGGTTATTAAAGAAATGGAGAAGGTAAAGAAGAGTTATGTTATTATGGCAGGGGATTTCAATATGGTTATGGATAAGATAAATGATAAAACTTTTTATGATCGGAATGATGTTCTCCAAAGAAACACAATATTGAGCAAGAAGGTAAAAAATAACCTCTTGAAGGATATTTGGAGGGTAATGAAAGGTGATGAAAGAAGATATACTTATTTTTCAGCAGTATATAATAGTTATTCCAGAATAGATTTCATATTCACATCTCAAGATTTAATTTCTAAGATAGTTAATACTGAGATTAATTCTATAAAAATAACAGATCATGCTTTGATGTCAATGGAGATTGAGATTTAAAAAGATTATAAAGACCCTAGAAGATGGAGAATGGATATTAACATTTTCCAATACCCAGAGGTAATAGAAAAGATAAAGAAAGAATGGTTAGAATTATGGACAATAAATGAAGCAGGAGGTATGAAATTAGGCCTGTTGTGGGACACGATGAAAGCAATTTCAAGAGGAATAACAATAAGGGAATCCTGTAAACTGAAAAAAAATTGAGGAGATAAACGTGAAAAAAACTGGAAGAAGAATTGAGAAATTTGGAAAGCAAGTTTTTTTTAGAAAGAGATAGAAGGATATTGGCAGAAATTCAGGCAAAGTGAAAGGAACTAGAAAACTTAGAGATAGAGAAAGTTCAGAGGGATTTGATGTATATAAAGAGGAATTTTTTGAATTTAGCAATAAAAACTCAAAATTATTAGCTAGAATGTGTAAAAATAGAAGATTAAAAACACGATTGGGGTAATTAAAGATAGAATAGGCAAGAGGTGTAATATAATGAAAGATAAATTGAAGATTGTTCAAGAATTTTATCAGAAATTATATAAAGGAAACAATGTACTGAAAGAGGATACAGTGGTGCCTCGCTAGACGATGTTAATCCGTTCCACGAGGATCGCTGTCTAGCGAAAACATCGTCTAGCGAAGCACGTTTTCCCATTGGAATGCATTGAAATCGCTTCAATGCGTTCCAAGGGAAAACGCAGTCGTCTTGCGAAATTTCCCATAGGGAAACCTCGTCTAGCGAGTGAGGGTCCCCATAGGAATGCACTGACAGCTGCACTGACAGCTTTTGACCACTAGTCGGCGCACTCCTATGGGGAAACCTCATCGTCTAGCGAAATTCCCCATAGGGAAACATCGTTTTGCGAAGCGCAGTAGCGCTCGCAAAAAGGCATCGTCTAGCGATTTCCTCGTCCTGCGAGGCAATCGTCTAGCGAGGCACCACTGTATAGAAAATTATATAAATGAGAATTTAAAAACTAAATTATTGGAATGTGATAAAAGAATATTAGAAGAAGAGATTAAAGAAGAAGAAATTGCTGAAGTCATTAATAAACTGAGAAATGGTAAAACACCAGGCCCTGATGGATTGGGTCCAGAATATTATAAACATCTTAGTTTCATTTTGATACCTAAGCTAAAAATGTTTTATAATAAAATATTGGAAGGAGAGACAATGCCACCTTCTTGGAAACACTTATTAACGATTCTTATTCCAAAACCCAACAAGGATCTAACAGATCTGGGATCTTATAGGCCTATATCTCTAATAAATCAAGATGCTAAGATTTTTACTGCTACATTAGCAAATAGATTAAATAGATTTATAGCAAATTATATTAAAGAGGATCAATGTGGCTTTATAAAGGGAAGACAAATGGATAATTTAACTAGGCGAGTTTTGAACATTATATATGAGATAGAAAAGGAAAAAACAAAGGCAACTATTTTATCACTCGACATATTTAAGGCCTTTGATTGTGTGGAATGGCCAACATTAAAGCTGCTTATAAAGGGTTGGGGATTTGGTAGAAGATTTATTGGGGTTATAGATCAATTATATTCAGATAATACTTCAGAAGTAATGGTTAATGATGGTTTAACAGAGCGGATTTTTCTAGGCCGAGGTACAAGACAAGGCTGTCCACTTTCACCAATATTGTTTTGTATGATTATAGAACTGTTAGCTAATGCAATAAGAAATGATGAATTAATTAAAGGATTAGGTTAAAATGATACAATTAAGGTTAATTTATTTGCTGATGATTCATTATTAACTATTAAAAACCCATTAGAAAGTATGGATAAAATTAAAAATCATTTAGAAAAATTTGGGGAAATAACAGGATTAACTGTTAACTGGCAAAAAACACAAATAATGATGTTTAATTACAATAAATATGAACAAGAAACATTTGTAAATAAATATGGTTTTAAACGTGTGTGTAATTATATTAAATATTATAAATGTGTAATTATATTAAATATTTAGGTATAAATATAGTTAAAGTGACTCAAAAATTAAAGGAGCAAAATTTTAACAAATCAAAAAGTGATATTAAATATAAATTGCAGGAGTATTCTAAATTGAAACTATCGTGGTTTGGGAGAATCGCTATGATCAAAATGAAAATATTACCAAAAATTACTTTTTTATTCAGGATGCTCCCAATACAATTAGAAGAAGAAGATTTTAAATATTGGCAGGGGTTAATTAATGGATTTTGTAATCAAGGTAAAAAAATCAAGAATAAATAAAAGATATTGGTATAAGGCTCAAAAAATGGAGGTTTAGGTATTCCTAATATAAAAAATTATTATATAGCGAATCAACTAAGATTTATTGGAGATATTATATATAACAAAGGAAGGTTAATTTGGTGGGATATGGAATCCTCAGAAATAAATGGGAATATTGAAAAATATTTGTTTAATGTAGTAAAAAGAAATACAATAAATCAGGTGAACAACCCTTTTTTAAGAAACATGTTAAATGTCTGGAACAGATATAAAAAGAAGTTATGTCCCTTTACTTCACCATTAAAATTAGTGACCGAAATAGAAAATTTCCCAGCAAACTTGAAGGGTTTAGCTGATTTGTTTAAGGATAAAAAAGTTGCCAGATTGAAGGATTGGATGATTATATCCAATTAGATAGTTGGGCAAATGAATGGTTGAAAACTAATGGCAAATGTAGAGAATGTACTAAGTACGAACAATTTCTATTATCACATGAAGACATGCAGAAAGATGCTTTGAGGAAGGGAGTAGTAAGTAGAATTTATAACCTAATTTTGGAACAAGAGGAAAAAGAGACAGAAACAGAAGGTTTGAAATCAATTTGGGAAAATGATTTAAAGATAGAAATTAAAACAGAGGATTGGACAAAAATTTGGAAGATGAGAGTTTTAAAATTAATGTTGGTAAGAATAAAGGAAAAAAATTAAAATTAGTTTAAGGTGGTACATCACTCCGGTGAAATTGAACATAATAAATTCAGATTATTCTAAGGCCTGTTGGAAATGTGATGAAGAAATTGGCACATATTATCATATGTGGTGGGAGTGTAAATTGATTCAGAAATTTTGGAAATCAATTTTTAAGGAAATATGTGATATATTTGGAAAAGATATCGAACTTAATTCTAAAATTGCTTTGCTGTCAATTTTTGATAAGATAGAATTTGATTATTGCTCAAAGGAATTGATTTCTAATCTTATGACAAGTGCTAGAATATGAATAGCTAGATTCTGGAACGATAAAAATGATATTAAATTAGAAGATTGGTATAATGAAGTATGGGACATTGCGTTAAATGATAAATTGACTACTGAACTTAAGATGAAAAGAGGGGAAATACGTTTAAATATTTTTATGCTATTTGGGGTAGATTTATTGAATTTGTATTAGTGAAAGGAAAGGGGAAAGCCTCTAAGCAACAATCAATACAATTTTGGAAAGGAGGTTCGTAATAAAAGTATTGCTCCAAAGGGTCCCGTGGGTATGGGGGTGCACTGTGTTTTAGATTGTATTAGTAAGTATTTTGTATTCCTGTATTTGTTTTGGAAATGTTAAAAAAAACTAAAAAAAACCCAATAACAAGAACAATTAAGTAAGAAATACTTGCTCTGTATGTTCCCCTGCATCAGTCTGAATTCAGAAACCTTACAAACACTTATCTTTCCGATTAAATGGAACTTCTGTTATTCCACAGAGATAGTGGTGATTGTGGGACTTAGGGTAAGAAGAGGCCTTTTTTCAACCAAATCTTACTGATTTTAGAGCCTCCTAATATGCTATCAGAATTCTCTATCAGGGTATATTTAAAGCCACAGGGCAGCCCAAATATCAAGCCAACTGAAAATAGAGAACCTAGAGCAAGTATTGATGTTGCAATGGTACGTGAGATGGAAGCTTCACAGAGAAATATGGAAAAGTGTCATTTAAAAGGCACCATATGATTTACTTGGTATGGATGTGACAATTCAGAGAAGCTGTCTCAGGTTTGATTGGGCTAAACAGGATTGCTTCAACCCTGGCATTTAAATCAGCCTTTCCATTCACATGCACAACATTAATTTTCTCTGGAAAGTTTCAGGACAAGAAGCCACACTTTTCCTCGGATTGTTCCAATTCTCAATGGTCACCCACTTTCCTGTGTCAATAACACCATCCTCTTCCTGGCCTCTCCTTTGGCCTCTTCTCCTTACAGCCCCTGCTGGCAGCTTTCAGGGCTGGAAGCCATATACAGGGGAAGTACAAAGCTCATGTCCCTGTAGTCTATTACTATTTTTAAATTATTTCTTGTAAGGGCCCTAACACTGAATTAATATAATACTTCACATGTAACATTTATCTGACACATCACTGGAGTCCTTCTCTAGCACTCACCACTACCTTGCTCTCCTACAGTTAGAGCAGCCCTCCAGTGGACCAGGGACCTCCTTCTTTTGCTCTCTCACTCTCTCTCTCTCTCTCTCTCTCTGTCTTGTGTAGACTGGTCCATTAGGAGTGAGCAGTCCCCTGCTGCAAAAGACATCTTCTTACCAAACTCCAAGTCAGGTAGGAAAGAGGGAGGGAAAGACTTCTCAGCCACAAGCTGGAGGGAGATGCATTAGGCAGTAGAGGCACAATGCTGAGCTGCCAGGTGGGCAGGAATGAACACTGGGCTTGTCTCTGGCAATCCACCACACCCTTCTTCCCAAGTTTTGAAAGGGGTGGGTTGGTGAGAGGGAAAGACCAGCTCAGCTATGAAATCCCCACTACTTATTTACATATTGGTCAGACAGAAACAGTGTCTCTTTTTTATTTTATTGGAAGTGACATAGTGCTGAGCTGGACAAATAAAAAACAGCTCAAAGCAGAAACAACAGAAGATCAGAGGGCGTTCCTGCTGCACACTTGCCATGCCACACCCTTAACGTCATCATTAAGTCCCCTAGGATTAACACCCCTCTACCATTTTGGTGTGATAATGGTGAACAACACACATGCCAGAAAATGATATGAAACCCTGTGATCCCAATCAGTTCCCAAAACCATCAGCCCCTGCTGCTGGACTGAAAAAGTACAAATGGGCACGGAAAAGGGTTGGGCTGTTGGAGATTACCTGTATGGTGTGTAGTTGTCACAAAACAAATTGAACTTGACTGTACCAACAGTGGTCCAAAATGGGATGAATCATGGTGTAGCCACCTCCATAGTGTCATTTGAATTTCATAAACAATTGTTCTTTCTTCCACCCATTTTCACTCCTGCTTCATCTGATTATCCAGTTAGAATCTCCCTATTAGACTGAAAAGAATAAGAAATGGAGAGAACCCAAAAGGGACAGATTTGCTGAGAAACTAATATTTGCATAGGTTCAAAGCACTGGGGTTCTTTGTCAAATATCTGTTTGCCAGAATTGACTGCAGTGACCATGGTAGTCTCACTTGGGGACATCCAAGCTGCAATGGGAGACTGATAGAGAGCATAATTGGCTGCTGGTGTAAGAATTCAATGGCCAGTTTACTTACTCTAATGAGTGACTGGATGACATAGCACATGGAAGGTTCTGCAAACAGGTAGCTGTTTTACATTCTACTTAGCTTGATAAGAATTGAGTGGGAAAGCATCCCTGGATAGTTGCCGACTTTAACCTGCTTAATGCAAAAGGCTTAGGACAAAGTGATTGCATTAGCTTTCATATTCAATCTGATGTCAAGCCTGAAACAAGAAGAATGAAAAGCATTCTGTGCGACTTAGACAAATACTCAGTTCCTCTTATTGTAAGTATGGAAAGTGACAAACCATATGAAGAAAAGCTAGGAAGTGTTTCAATGCCAGTTTGTAATCCACAACCCCTGCCCCCCCCCCCTTATTGTTCTACGAAGAACCCAGAGCTAAAGTTCTGATTTCCCTTTAGAACAGCTGGCAAAGGTTTGTGACCCTAATAAGATTTTTAAGGTATGCAAGATATCTAGGAGTGATGAGAGTTGTTGATGCTTAAAATATTCCTGGAGTTGTAGCATCTGCATTCTTTTAGTGCTGAGACATTATTATTTTTTAGTCAAATCTGCTATAATTTGGAAGTGAGGGTGGAGTTGTATCTGGCTCTTTAACAAGACATTAGATTTGGAAAAAAAAAAAAACCCTATGCTGACTAGTGAGAGAATAAAAGCAATTTTCATCAGATAACTAGCTATGACCCCATCCCTCTCCAGTTTAAGTCTGCATGTCCGCTGCAAGGAGAGAACTTTTAAAATTTATTAAACTAAGCATGTGTTCCTAGAAAATCTAAAACTTTCAAGGTACAAGTATGGGCATCCTGTTATCTGATGGGTGATAAGCCCTTTAAAGAGATTCTTCATTGTACTTCATCCTTACGTGAGGAGGGAAGTTTACCACCCCTCTACTGTCCCTCTGCACATGTAAAAAGTGCCAGATGTTAATAAGAAAGGCTCATTTAGCCAGGGAGGCTCTCCATGCAAGTATGGGAAAAAGCAGGAATCTGGTTTATGGACTTCAGAAATGAAAGATTTGCTCCTCCTCATGTGAGTAAAATAGCAAAGGATGGGGTGCCATCCATATGCTCCACTCTGTGTGAGTGAACTGCATGTGCTTATTGAACAGCTGAATGGGGCTAATGCCAGCAAGGAAAAGCAGTCTAGTGTTTTGTAAATAGGCACATGAAAAAAAACCCTTATTGATTTGTTCTGGTTCTCCAAATCCCACCTGCATTCTCCTCCCATTCTTTATTTTTAAAAGTTTGAGAGCTCACATTTTGTTTTTTCTTCTCTTGTTGAAATTCAAATGCATGTTTACACATATTTCCTAATGTGTACATTTACTTGTACATTTTACCTAATGCACATTTTTCTCCATTAACTAAAATCTTTACATACATATTTTTTTCAACTCCGTGCAGTTGCACATATTTTAAAGAATGTGTGCATTGCTTTGTGTGCATTTTTCTGAAATGCCCCCACACTCCTTGCAAATGTGAAGATTTTTAAAGCAAGGATTCTATCATCCCACGTCAGATTTCAGGAGGTGCAAAGAATTGATCAAGACACTTGAATGTTATGAAATTCTTTTCCATCCTTACATGTGAATAGACACAGTTGAAAAAGGTTGCAGTCTGTTATGTTTTTAAGCAGGTAAAGTAGCTGGAAGGTGTTGTTTTCAGGGTGGTCTTTTTGTGTCCGTTTGGGAGATACATCAAAGCACATCACATATATGACAGGAAGTAGGAACATGTTGTCTTCAAGGGAAGAGAAGTCCTCTAACTGAAGGATAATCAGAAGGCAGTCCTCTATTTAAAGGGCTAATCCACAAGAACACAAGAAGAGCCCTGCTGGATCAGGCCAAGGGCCCATCTAGTCCAGCTTCCTGTATCTCACAGTGGCCCCATCAGATGCCTCTGAGAGCACATGAGACAACTAGACACCTGTCTCCTGATACCCCTCCCCTGCATCTGGCATTTTGAGGTACCTTCCTTTTAAGGCTGGAGATTATACATCCCCATCATGTAACCTGCGATGGACTTTTCCTCCAGAAATCTGTCCTATTCCCTTTTAAAGTCATCTAGGCCAGATGCCATCACCACATCTTGTGGCAAGGAGTTCCATAGACTTACAACACGCTGGGTAAAGAAATACTTGCTTTTGTCTCAATCCAATTCTGGTTTAAAGGTTTTTTAAAAAGTGAGAAGTAAAAGCACATGTCTTGACGTTGCCTACCAGAGGTTAGCACCTAGACAGTATATTGACCATGCTCATACTAGCTGGTCACCATTTCCCCCACTTTTCTGAAATGCACTGGATTTCTATTTAAATTACTGACCTTCTTTCTAAATACGCATTTGATCTTATACATTGTTGTTGTTGCTGTCATGCACCATCAAGTTACTCCCTGTGACCCTGTGAATCAGTGATCCCCAAAATGTCCTGTCCTCAACATTAGGTCATATAAATAGTATCAACCCTCCAGCTTTTTTTGTCTGTTTGTTTCCTTTTTGGTGACAAATACTGTAACTCGCTGCTCTAATGCAAGGAAGCGGCATATGATCCACCTAAAAGAGACAGAATTTTATATTGTGCTTTGTGTCTTTGTATATGCTTTTCTTGTTTCAATATTTGTTAAAATATTTTCTCTTCTGATCTTTTATGGTTTGATTTCATATATTGCCCATTTTTTCCTTTTGTGCATTACCTTCAGCCTTTGTCTTGGTAGTATAAAAATAAAATAAATGGAACTGTGTACATTAAAAAGTGCTAAATGACTTTAAAAAGAAAACCTCAGGCAACAGTGCTTGTTATAGATCGAGTAATCCCAGGTTTACTACTAATAGCTTACAGCTAAGCATTGGATTATACTACCCCAAGGAAAGCATATGTCCAATAGCTCAAAGTGTCTTTGTATAACTAACCTAGGGAATGCTATCCTTTCTCTGCTAGAAGGGAAAGGGTCACCTTCTGAATTACCGGGCCTACTGCAATGTTCCTCAGAGAGCTCCAATGCAAATATTAACCCAGCCTGACCCTGCTCAGTTTGTGAGATCTATCAAGATCACAGTACTAGATGGCACATCTGAAGCTTTAGGCATGAGTATTTTGTAGAGATGTCAGTAAGAACACTGCATACACATCAATTTTTTTTTAAAAAAAAGCCATTCAGGTATTTGAATTCACAAACATTGGTCCTCATCTGTGCAGCTTTTATAGCCATGGGATAAGCTTAAGAGCATTATTAGACAGTTGTTGTTTTTTCCCCAAACAATGCAAAATTTCCTGTGGGGGATTGGGGCTAATTATTCTGAATGTGGTACAAATGCCTACAAAGAAGAGACGTTTTCACAATACTCGAGAGATTCCTGCTTTTATTATATAGAGCTAGGGAAATGGTGTAGTTTTAACTAAACAGACAAAGCAGTTTGAGCATTTCAGAAGGTAGAAGCTGATTGTAGAAACTGATGGAGGCCTAGATAGAGACTCTTAAAATTAGCAGACATAAATAACAAGGGTCATTTCTTTTACTAGTACAGATAAAGTCTACATTACATAAGGAGTGTGGATTCCCAGGGGCCCTCCTCTTCTCATCAGTGGCTTTAAAAATGCTTCCCCAGCATCAGTGCTAAACTCCACAGTCTATGCACTTGCATGATTCTGTATCATACTGAGTCCTGAAGTAGCATATTCAGTATTTTGCACTGTGTCACCTTAAACCCCAAATGTGCTTTTACGGTCAACTGAATGGCCTGGCTGTGATAACGTATTGCATGTGATAGATATGAGTCATTTTTTTAAAACAGAAGTCTTGCTTGACTTGGTGGGACCAGAGCAGGCAGCACGGATTGGCATCATTAGGCACTTACAGTCTTGGAAGGGGATCACTGCAGACCCTGGGAAACTCCTGCCTCTCCTCTTTCTCTTGATTACTGTTGCTTCTCATTCACTTGTCCTCTTCAAGTACGCAAACACACATAAACAGTGTCAAGAGTGAAGAGTGGGAGCCAAGCCCTCTGCTTCTGCTGCATTTCATGTTGGGAAGTTGGGTGGAAAGGATCTGTTTCACAGTAAGAGGTCAATAATCAGAGCAGTGATGACAGTGATGAGGATGTAGGCCCACTGATGGCGTTTTTCCCCAAAACTGGAATGCCCCTCTCCAAATGGTAAGGAATTACCTGTCTGTTAATCCAAAAAACCCTACACCAAATGTTTTTTGAAATTTATCATTATTTTGGCTGGAGGGATACACAGAACTGTCCACCATGGAAAAGAAACTGGTGCTAACTCTTGATTGTGCAAGTAAAGGAATAGACTGTCATTTAATCAAAGAATTCTGAATACATCAGAACCCTATAATAACATGAATGCATTTTGAAAGTGTATGGAGTGCTAGTTTGGAAATTCATGACAGCATGCATACAGAGTAAATAACATTGCTTGCAAATTAGCTTGGAATTTTGTGCACGACTTGATCACACTGAGTCCTTTTGTTGTTGACCTGCCGGTGGTTTGTACATAACTCTGACAGTGTGGAAGACACATAAATGCTATCTAGAGATATTAAAGAAAACTGTTTGACACTGAACATCAAATTGATTTCTTGCCAGGATTTCACAAGGACACATGTGACAGCAAATGACAAGCTTAAGCATTGCAAAAGAAAATAATAATAATAATGAACATGCCCAATGCTAAATCCATTATTTCTGTGCCACACCGAATTATGCACATCCTCCAAGATCTAATACCCATTTTGCTCAGCAGTAGAATTAAAAGGTAAGTTGACACAAAAAGAAGAGGTAGATATCTAATGCATTAACATACACTTCACGATGAGAATGAGCTAACACTTCTGAGATGATATGAGGTGTTGCTGGCATGCACAAAAACACACCTTGATTGCATGAAAATGTTATATATTTTTACCCGAAATTTAAAATGCAACTTTTTTTTTAATTGGAAAGAATTTGATCCTACCCTTCCACTCTAGGAAAAGATTATACAGAATAATACACTTCTTCTTTGAATTGCATGGATCTGAGCAACATGGTTTTGGTTATACATGTTTTTTTAAAAAAAAAAAAACACAGTGCTGCTATTCATCTTCAGGAAGTGTCCTGAGAAAGGTGGGTCTTGGGCTTACTTAGGGCCCTGTTGTTGGCAGTCCAGCAACCCTCGGTCTGATAGTAGTGGTCGGGCTGGTCCCCTCTTCTGTCATGGCAGCTCCATGTGGCAGCCAGGGAGGGTGCTGGGGCATGCTGGGAGACTGATGTGGGTCGCAGGAGGTGTGTGTGTGTGAATATCAATTGTTTATGCTTTGTTGTTACATTTTGGTGGGGCATAAGAGTTATACGTGGTGGTGCTGAGGGTTAAACCGCAGAAGCCTCTGTGCTGCAAGGTCAGAAGACCAGCAGTCATAAGATCGAATCCACGCGACGGAGTGAGCTCCCGTCGCTTGTCCCAGCTCCTGCCAACCTAGCAATTCGAAAGCATGTAAATGGGAGTAGATAAATAGGTACCACCATGGTGGGAAGGTAACAGCGTTCTGTGTCTAGTCGCGCTGGCCACGTGACCACGGAAACTGTCTACGGACAAACGCTGGCTCTACGGCTTGGATGAGCACCACGCCCTAGAGTCAGACACGACTGGACTAAATGTCAAGGGGAACCTTTACCTTTAAGAGTTATACACAGATTTTGAACTACCCAGGGGTCTGGTGCCTCTAGCCTCAGCATTGTTGAAGACAGAAGTGTAATCTCAAATTTTAAAAAACAAAACAAACACTACCCATTATTTGCCTAAATAAGTCATGAATTAGCCAATCCAAAAGAAGAAGAAGAAGAAGAAGAAGAAGAAGAAGAAGAAGAAGTCCAGGCCTACATTTGATTGCTAATTCCAATTAGAGTACCCCATTGAATCTAATATATTTACATTATTGTGACTTAGTATTTAGTAATTTTTCAATGCTTTACTCTAGTTGGAGCCAGTGACTGGATTTAGGCTTCATTAAAAAAAATCAGGGTAGTGACAATAACACAAGATACGACCAAAATAAAATAAATAAATAAATAAATCCCCTCTTTAGAAATAGTTGACTTTGAGGTGACTCCTCTGGGGGGATACTTGATAATGCAGGTACCACAATATATTTGCCAGGTCTCAGAGCATCACAGAGACCCTTACCCTGTCTTTGGTTTTGCCCCTAAAATGTCAGAGAATGAGTGGCTGCTGGTAATCTTGCCCCACTACTGAAGGGGGCTATCAGATTAGGATTTCAGATTATGATCTTTAAAATATGGGCAGGTGATCTTTCAGGTGTCTTCCAATTTATGGAACAGTTAATTATATTTGCTCTAGTCTTTATCTTTTTGGCTGTAGTTTTGTCTGAAATTAAGTTTCTGGAATCTTCACCATTTTTGCTCAGAGGCAAAGTAAGTTTTGCTGTGACTGATCAGAACCATGCAGGTGTCCTACAATTGCCCACTTTCCCCCCAGAAGCACACAGAAACTGCTGCTTTAGAAAAGAGCTGGTATTTATCGACTCTGCCCTTAAAATATATAGGTCTCATGGAATGAAACAGTAGGCATATAAAATTGGGAGGTTATAAAAGCATACAGTGTAGCAGTTTATACTAAAGCAGTGCTTCCCAACCTTTGGTCCCCAGATATTCTTGAACTACAACTCCCATAAATGCTGGCCAGCACAGCTAATGGTGAAGACTTCTGGGAGTTTTAGTCTAAGAAAATCTCGGGACCCAAGGTTGAGAACCACTGTACTAAAGCTATGGATCGGAACATCTGTCAGCTTCACGTTTTCTCATATCTAGTTTTTCAAAATTCTTCTCTAAGAGGAAAGTGGTGGTAGATCTCCTTTAGCACCAGGGATATGTGGAAGCTTCCTAACCAACTCAATGTCTAAACAAAGGGCAAACCAACTGCACCCTTTTGGAGAACCCAGTTCTCATCCAGGTCCATGACAGTGTTTGAGGTTTTTCAGTTTTCCATGCAGGCCCCATTCCTCTCACTGGGAAAATAGAAGCGGCAAAGTGAGGGCATTAATGTAATGGTGCAGGCAAGGCAGATGGGTTTCTGGTCAGGGCAGTGGCATTTGCACAACTGATTGCTGTGTTTTATTCATCTTTTCCCTTCTTTTTTCCAGATGCCAGAGGAAAACACCAAACAGCCTCCTAAGTCAGTCACTAGGAACTACAGTGACCAAACCCTTCTTTAGATGTGATTATATTAGCAGATATTGTGAGTAATACTCCAGGATTGAGATGGCGTGATTTGTATTATTTTCTGTTTACTCTATAATGTAAAAGTCAATGCAAATCAGACCAGAGTCCCCCACCCACCCATAGTATTTTCCTCTGTGGCTGAGGTTTCTACTCAAATGCCTTCACATCACTTGAGACAATGTGGAGGGGGTTGTAGCCATTTCAGCTGGCTCCAGCCCCAGTGAGAGATGTGGGACAGTGGGGAAAGGTACTGCCAGTTGAATCCTCTCCTCCCCACAGCTGGTGCCTTGGTCTGCTTTCATTGTCCCTTCTCATTCTATACCTTTCCTTCTTTTTTTGTTTTTGTGTTTGTTTTTGTTTTTCCTTTAAAGGCTTGATAATCTATCACAGGGGCAGCTGGCCTACCAAAGGGGGAGGGAAAGAGAGGAGGAACTTTTAAGGTAGCTCTGCTCTATCTGCACTTCCTGAAAATCTGGACAGGCAGAGAAGAGCAAAGGTACCTTAAGAAGCTGGGAAGAAACCTGAAGTGAAAATGTCCTCCTGTCTCTGCTGGTTCCTTGCTTTTTCTTCTTTCTCTTTCATCACCTAGCTGGTCTAGTACTAGGACAGCAAGCCTTTAAAAGAAAGAAGAAAGAAATGGGATGGGATGGGATGGGAAAGGAAGATTCCTGTGTGATTGGCTGACACATAGTAACCCAGGGAAACCCAGGTGCAGCTTCACCTCTCCGCTGATAATGACACTGCCATTAAAATTAACCAAAGCTTCTCTAAAAATGTTCTTGTATAAATTTAAAAAGCAGTGGTACATCCTTGTCATACTATTATTCCTATCTCTATGTCCTCTGCTTCTTGGTCTTCAACTTTCATTCCAGTGTTTTGTTGCTAGTACAAGTTCACTAATATTGTACTAATAGTTCTTGAATCAAGATTTTGTTAGCAACAATTCTGCATTGCACTTTGTCAACGTCTGTCTCATACTCAGTAAAGCAAATGTACATACAGTGGTGCCTCGACTTACAGACGTCCCTACTTACGAAAATTTCGACTTACGGAAAGCTCCGGTTGCAAAATTTTGGTTCGACTTGTGGCCGGAGCTTCAACTTACGAAAGGAAAAAGGCAGGGGAAAAGGGCGGGAAATTCAAACCGCCGTGCTGGGTGCCGGTGCTTTGGAAGCGCGGGAAGCCAGCAGAGGTCAGGGCTGCTTTGGAAGTGCAGGAAGCCGGCACCTGGCACGGCGGTCGGGGCGGCTTTCCAGGTGGCCACCAGTCCCTGGCACGCAGCGGCGGCTTCTTTTCCCGGCCCCGACGCCTCGCTCGTCCGCACACGCATGTGGGCCCCTCTCGGCCCCACAGGCAAAAGGGGGAAGCTGCCTCTTGCATCCGCGAAAGCTAGAGGGGGCGCATCTTCTTCTTCCTCCTCCCCTCCTCCTCCTCTCACCGCCCCCCCGTGCCGGCTTTTCTCCGCCTGCCAGCCGGTGCCATCTCAATTTAAGAGCATGGGGGGAAGCGCAGAACCGAGACTCCGCCAAGTAGCCCGCAGTTTCAGAGAGGCGACCAGTTGTGTGTGTGTCTCTCTCTCAATCCTCCCCCCCTCTGCTTTTTCTACATCACATTTGCTCCTGAAACCCGGATCTCAGTGGTTGGGGACTGACCATCGGCGCTTCTGTTTGGAAGCGCGGGAAGCCAGCACCCGGCGCAGCGGTCGGGGTGGCTTTCGGCTTCCCGTGCTTCCAAAGCCGCCCTGACCGCCGCGCCGGGTGCCGGTGCTTTGGAAGCACGGGAAGCCAGCGCCCGGCGCGGCAGTCGGGGTGGCTTTGGAAGCCCGGGAAGCCTCCGCAGAGGCGGCTGGAGCCCTGGCCCGGCAGCAGCAGTTGGAGTCCGGGAGGCCTCCTGGTGGCGGCGGTCGTGGCGGTGGAGGTAAGGTGCTGCTTTTTGCTTTTTTAAAACTGTTTTTGTGGCTTTTGCAGGGTGGGATTGGGCTGGTGGAGTTATGTTTACGTTTATTTTTGGATTTGTTTTGGTTTTTTGCAGGCCCAGGGGCTTGCAGTGTTTTATTTTTATTTTTATTTTTTGGGGGGGTATTTTTTTCTTCGGCCGGAACAGATTAATCGGTTTTCAGTGCATTCCTATGGGAAATGGTGCTTCGACTTACGGAAATTTCGACCTACGGCCACCGTTCCAATACGGATTAATTCCGTAAGTCGAGGCACCACTGTATCCATATTCACACACAGCATCTCTTCCCAAGTACATTTATGCAAAATAGAGCTTTCATGGTTCCAGCGCCTCCTCTGAATCCAAATTGTGTCTTCTGCCTTTCTTCTCACTTGTAAATTCTGTCATGCATTATTTTAAGACTACCTTATGCAAATGACTCATTAGCTTATCATTCTCTTGTCACTAAAAGCATTGGCATTTTCCTTTTTGGGTAATGTAATAAAGGTCAATCTTAGCCATTTTTCAGGAATGAATTCTGTTCTGTAGAACTGACTAAATAGATTCATTGAAACACCTAAGCTATCATCATTTGTCAGCTGAATTCAGGAGGTTTGGCATTTTTTTGTTAACCATATTAGATATCAGATTTTCAGTGTCTTTATTTGCAAGCTAATACTGATATCCAATAAGCAATTTTTCAAACTTCTTTCCATCCTAAATATGAAGGAAATCAGCAGATCTGCACATTTTAGTCATTCTTACAAGAATCCTGTTAATATACACACCCAACCTTAATTAAGACATGTAAATCATAATGATGGGCAGCCATATACCAGAGAGAGTTCTTCTAATTGCCATTTAGATCATTTTGAGAAATCAATAAAATAAATGCTCCTTTGTTGTGGTTATTTGCAGTGGCCTGTTTCTTGTATACCTCGTCCTGATCGTAAGATGGAAGTGTGGTCTGATGTAAACGCAAAGTGAGGCCTCCACCAAGCACTTACCTTAGTGAGCCTTCCATAATTCACTTACCACCTGAGCTGGGTTATACACAAGCAGTATTTTAGCAGATAGAGGCTTCATTCTTCTAAATTTCACATTGCAGTTAACTTATGGAAAGGGATAGGGATAGGGAAAGAGAATTGGGGGGGGGATAAGAACTTGACATTTTGCAGTGCCTAAGGAATGACCTTAATGAAAGCCTGAAGGTAACATTGCTGACTGTATTTTTTTAAAAAAATAATGAATGGTCCCTGCTTGGCTACCCAGTGAGTAACAATTAATAATATTTGAGCTCCTGCTGGCTTCCATCCCCATGAGATTAATGTAACTGCTACCTCCTGCCATGCACTTTGCAATATTAACATAAAGTTTCTATTGAATAGCAGTTTGATCCATTTGTGTTTACTTTATTCCTGTGTTCTGACAGAAAAAGACAGAGAATTTACATAATTAATAATAACCTGAGTTTAATGCCTCCACTGAAACCTCTAACTATCCATGTTAACTAATTGCATCTATAACTGTGCCAGGCAGGTAAAACACTCCTTTAAGCTTTTTGAGACAACATTATTCACCTGAGATTATATGAGGGAGTTTTTCAGCTCTCGCTATTAATGGAGATGGCTCAGGTCATCCATTAAAAGCAAATCCTTTTACCCTTAATACAAGAAACACAAAAGCAAGAATAGACCAGCAAAACAAAACAAAGAGGCACAGGCCATGTGTGCGCACATAGCTTCCCATTTGGCCTTTCTTTGAAATGGACATGTCTCTGCTTTGTGGTGGGTGCAACACAGAAAAACTGAGCATTTCAAAGAAAGGCCAAATGGGAAGGGGTACGTGTGCATGGCCTGTGCCTCTTTGTTTGAAGAACTGAAGTGTGATATCCAATCCACAGCTGCCTCAGCTGTAACTTTAAAACAAGAAACCAGGGACTTACTGGGGGGGGGGGGGTGGCTCGATGGGGATGAAAAAGGATATAGTTGGAATTTAGATTCTGAGTTAAACTCTTTATTCCACACTTTGAGAGACTAATTGTGAGATAAAGTTCACCTTGACCTAGAAATTCACACATTTGCAAGGTCTGTGTTCCATTTGAAGAAATAAAACACATACAAACATTTTCATTATGTGAATAGCTTAAAGGTATATGATTGAAAACACACACACAAGCAGGCTTTATAAGTCCATAAGAATAATAGGTAGAGATTAGGGAAATGCATAAAGACACAAGAACATTAGGGACGGTGAGTATAAAAGAGGCATACAAATGTCTTGGAAAGAAAAACAAAACCAAATGTCACAATCTGAAGCATGCCAAGGATGAGACTAGAATGCCTATCCAATTAGGAGGAATGCAAAGAAAGAAAGACTGACAGTCTTCCATGTCCCTGTTTAGTGCTATGTACATTGCCATAATGATAACATAGAAACGTAAGAGGCTGTCTCCTATTGAGTCAGATCATTGGTCTATTTAGTCTGGTCTTGTCAACTCTGGTTGACAGTGACTCAGCTGAGTTCCAGGCAGAATTCTTTAAGTAGTTCATAGGCCTCTAAGCCCTTTTCCTGAAGAGGAAGCTGAGGCAGGAGGTGAGCTGTGTTTGGGACGATATTTTATTTGGTGAGGTATTTTTTTCTAGGCTGACCTTTGTTCTCCCTGAGCGCATGGTCTGAGGGGGAGGGGTTTTGGCTTTAAATGTGGGCTGGCAGAAGCTCTAAGCCCTTTTCCTGAAGAGGAGCTGAGGCAGGAGGTGAGCTGTGTTTGGGAAGATATTTTATTTGGTGAGGTATTTTCTTCTAGGCTGACCTTTGTTCTCCCTGAGCGCATGGTCTGAGGGGGCGGGGTTTTGGCTTTAAATGCGTGTGAGCAGAAGTGCGCGCCCAATGGCACGCGAAATTCTCTGATTCTATTTTTGACTCTAATCTGGTAAATAGGAAAGCCAAATAGCATTGCATATACCTGGGGGGCAGGAAGGTTTTAGGGGTAGGATCAGACTTCCTATCTTTTTTAATCCACTGACCAATCAGTCAAGATGGAGAGTGCAGGATCTGTTGCACTTGTAACACCTGTGGCATGTTTGTTTTCTTGCCAATGAGGTGCCTGGGTAGAAATGCTCTAAGTGTTAGTTGGTGGTCCTCTTGGAAGACAAGGTCCAGCAGCTGGAGGCCTGTGCTCTAAACTCCACACTATTAGGGAGCAGGCCGGGTAGGTGGGACTCGTCAGCCTTGGAAGGCAGCCCATCTAGGAGAAGGAAAACTCCGATTTCAAACCTCCACTGCCTTGTGGCTATGTCCACTGATGGAAAAGGCTTCAGGAGTTAACCTCGAGGCAAAATCCGGAGCCGGAGTCCCGGAGGCAGTTCGTGTCATTCTGGCAACTCCTGCGATGTCGCTGGAACCAGTTGTATTGGCTCTTGCCTTTCCATTGGACTATTTCAGCGACGTGGAGAGGGGGGATTTGCTGCTTGGGTAACAGCCTATCCTCCATATTATTTTACCCAGGCTTCGTGCTCTGGAGAGGACACTCCAGCTTCGCATATAGCGTTGAAACAACACGGGAAGTAGCAGTTACTGGTTATAAGTCTTTGCTTCATTGGCGTAGAGCATGATGCCAGGGGCTACTTCCGACGGTGGGAGAGGTCATTGCACCTCACTAGGTAGCTACTGCCCACCTTAAGCTGGGCAGTCCCCAGCCAATAAGGTGCTACCTCACCATGGTCTGTTAACCTCACGGGGTGTGTGGGCTTTAGGGTGAAATCCGACAAGCAGATCGATAACCCTGCACCATGCAACAATCATAAGAAAACTTCTGCCCTAAAGTTGGGCACCTGGAATGTTCGGACAATGACCCTGGCTTTTCTGACGACCTGCAGGATATAGATGACGTGCTCAAGACAGCTGTCATTGACATGGAACTGAGTAGACTGCAGATGGACATTGTTGCCCTGCAAGAGACGAGATTGCCAGACATGGGATCTGTCAAAGAAAAAAACTTCTCATTCTTCTGGCAGGGAAAATCATTGAATGAGACCAGGGAACATGGTGTTGGCTTTGCGGTCAGAAATACTCTGCTGAGATTCATTGTTCCACCTACTGTGTGGAGTGAAAGAATCCTGTCTCTGCAGCTCCACTCATCAGCGGGACCGGTCACACTCATCAGTGCATATGCACCAACACTGTCGTCCACAACAGAAGTCAAAGACAAATTCTGACGATCTGGCAGCTACTATCAAAAAAATCCCCGAGAGAGAGCCACTGTTCATTCTCGGAGACTTTAACGCTAGAGTTGGTGCTGATCACAATTCTTGGCCCACTTGTCTAGGCTGTTTTGGCATTGGGAAGATGAATGAAAATGGCCAACGCTTGCTGGAGTTTTGCTGTTATTATGGTCTTTGTGTCAGCAACACGTTCTTTAATACGAAGCTTCAACACAGAGTTTCCTGGAGACATCCAAGATCCAAGCATTAGCATCAGCTCGATTTGATCCTCACTAGACGTTCTAGTCTTCCTAGTATTACGATCACACGCAGTTACCAGAGTTCTGATTGCGATACTGATTACTCCCTGGTGTGTAGTAGAGTAAAACTGCAAACAAAGAGATTGTATCACTCGAAAAAGGAAGGAAGACCACGTATTCACATCAGCAAGACTCACGATCAAAGAAAAGTGGAGGAATTTGCCCAAGCACTTGAGGAAACCCTTCCAGGCCCGGCTGACGCAAATGTACCTGAAGGATGGGAACATTTCAAGAACGCTGTTTATAACTCTGCCTTGTCCACATTTGGCAAGAAGACCAAAAAGATGGCAGACTGGTTCAAAGCCCATTCGGAGGAGTTGATACCAGCCATCGAGGATAAGAGGAGAGCTTTAGCAGCACACAAAGCCTGTCCTAGTGAAGAAAAAGCAAGGAACCAGCAGAGGCAGAAGGACATTTTCACTTCAGGTTTCTTCCCAGCTTCTTAAGGTACCTTTGCTCTTCTCTGCCTGTCCAGATTAGAACTAGAAAGCTGGGGGGATTGCAACTTGGCTGCTGAGACTGCCCGGATATGATAAAGATAGCCCTCTGAGGTTTTGGGGGGCTGAGACAGGCTGGCCCTCTTGGCATGTTCAGGATGCCAGGACTGGCTTTGGGTGTGCCAACTGCCATAAGGCCTGGCTGGCCCTCTTGCCACGTTTGGGGATGGGGACAGGCTTTGCGTGTGCCAAGAGAGGGTTGGCTGGCACCCTAGTCACGTCCGGGGCTGCCGGGACAGGCTCTGGGTGCACCAAGAGGGTTGTCTAGCCCTCTTGTCATGTTTGGGGGTGCCGGGACAGGCTCTGGGTGTGCCAAGAGAGGGTTTAGGCTTGGATGCCATGAGGGCTGGCCTGGGTCTGCCCCAACCAAAGGCTGTCTGCACGTCACCCCATCACCATATCGCCTGGCTTCAGATTGCAGAGCTGATGTGGTTTAACCCGTGCCAGACAGGAGTTATCTCCTCCCAGTCAGGGAGGCAGAAGGTGGAGCAAACAGCCTGCCGGGACTACGTCACCCAGCAGGCAGGCAGGGAGGCAGAAGGTGGAACAAACAGCCCGCTGGGACTACATCACCCAGCAGGCAGGCAGGGAGGCAGAAGGTGGAACAAACAGCCTGCCGGGACTACGTCACCCAGCAGGCAGGCAGGGAGGCAGAAGGTGGAACAAACAGCCTGCCGGGACTATGTCACCCAGCAGGCAGGCAGGGAGGCAGAAGGTGGAACAAACAGCCCGCCGGGACTATGTAACCCAGCAGGCAGGGAGGGAGGCAGGAGTTCAACAGTTCTCGGCCTGCTGGTCTGACTTGATCCAACAGGCAGGCAGGCAAGAGTTCAACAGTTCTCGGCCTGCTGGTCTGACTTGATCCAGCAGGCAGGCAGGCAAGAGTTCAACAGTTCTCAGCCTGCTGGTCTGACTTGATCCGGCAGGCAGGCAGGCAGGCAGGCAGGAGTTCAACAGTTCTCGGCCTGCTGGTCTGACTTGATCCGGCAGGCAGGCAGGCAGGCAGGCAGGCAGGAGTTCAACAGTTCTCGTCCTGCTGGTCTGACTTGATCCAGCAGGCAGGCAGGTATGACTTGGTTGGAACTTGGCCCGAGGAGGCGACTGGAATCGGCAGCTGGAGTTCTGACTGAGGGGCAGGTTTACAGGCCGGCAGGCAAGTAGGCAAGTAGGCAAGTCTTTTTTTTTTCAGGAGGACTAGAGGGTGGGCAGGCAGGTGGTGCGTTAAGGGAGAGACTGTCATTGGAACCCTATTGGCTGCCGGACATGCCAATCCAGGATCTTTGTCCTGATTGGCCAGAGCTTCAAATTGGCGCCAGCAAGCTCAGAGAGGCCCCCAAAAGGGGTAACGAATATAGACGAATATGAACGGATCGACGAATAAAACCGAGGAAATATTCGTCAAGCCATATTTGTCCTGATTTAAAATTTTACAAATACGGATCGACGAATATATGACGAATCGGCTATATTCGTCAGAAAAACTGATCCATTTTTATATTCGTCCCCATCTCTACTACTAACCAAACCCAAATTCGTTTCTCCAACCAGACAAGACCGAAAGTTTTCAGGGTAGCATGGTTGGCAATGGTGTCATTTAATTGTCCCTGAGTAGAGGTGTGATTAGATGGCAATATATATATATATCATTTTGGCTCATACCAGAAAGAGTTGCTTCACTGGGTATGATCTTTAAAGCAACCCTTCATTCTTATGCAATCCGGTCCCAATCACTCCAGTCCATCTCCCCCCTAAAACAGCAGGTCTGCTGCTGGACCAAAAAAGTCCTGATTGGGCATGGAGAAGGATCAGGCCGTTTTTCAATCTCTTATACATCATCTTGTTGCCAGCAAATAGACTGAACCAGGTGCTTCGCTTTCAACTGTGCTGACAAAATTGTGTCCTGAATGTTTCTTTTAATTTCTCTTGTGCTACTATTGATCATAACAGGCCATTTCTTTCCCATGATTTAGGAACAATTACTATGTGGTTCATACTACAAGCAACTATGCAAGGATGAAAAATATTCTCATGTTTTATATGGGGAGAGGAAAATGAGATGTAGTCATTTCTCTAAGAAATCAAACACTGACCATATTGTTGTGGGATCTGACATGAAACTCTAGAGGTCAGACTGATATCAGCTTCTTCCTCCGCCCCATATGTGTTTCTCACCATGAGCTTTAAATTGTCATTGAAGCAATTATAACACAAATTTCAATTAATACAAACTTTCCTTCTGTTTCTACTTTTCACTAGATTTCAAAATCCTTCTGCTGTTCTTGCAGTGTTTTTTTTTCAATTTTCCATTACCATTCTTGTTTCATCACATCTCCATGCTGAGTTGCAAGAATGAGTTATTTCTACTTAGAGAAGTAGAAATGTGTGCATTCTTTTCTGCAAATGTGTGTGTGCATGCACATTTTCCAGAGACAAATATTTTTATTAATGCACATCTTTGAAAGGTATGTGTAGTATTGTATGGGTCTCTCTCTCTCTCTCTAAAACAGTCTAAACCTCACAAAGGTATGAATTTCTTTGTCTATGTCTATGTGTGCTCTGCTCTTCTGACAATCTCAAGAGGTGAAAAGTGGGATTTTCATATGTGACATACAAATTCTACACATTTCTTTTCCACCATAAATTTCTTTCTTATTTCATAGAGGTTTGGAGGAGACTTTCCTTCAGTTATGTTGGGTTCATATCTGTGTAAGGTTTTAAGGCAAATACTATTACCCTGAGTACCTAAACATGTGTTATTGTGTAGAAAAAACATGCCACTATCCTTTTTTATTCTTCCAACACATTACACAAGTATGAAAATGGAACAATCGTGAGGATTGAAACTGGCCCCACCTTGAAGATTTGAACATACTATATCATTTCTTTTATGCGCTACATTCATGACAGCATTAGTATCTCTTAACATAATAATAATTATGAGCCCTCAAGACAGTTTTTACTTATGGCAAGCTTTGTCAAGGTTTTCTAGATACAGAGCTTACCAGTCCCTTCTTCTGGGAGCACCTTGGGACTGTGTAGCTTGGCTGGCTCTTCTCCTACAAGGCACTGCAGGGAATCAAACTTCCTCCATCTCACTGAGCTATCCCACTATCACAGTATCTCTTAGACAATTGTTAAGTGGAGGAGCTCTAGGGTCAAGAAGCAAACAAATACTGTACAACAGCAATCCTTTTCATCATCAAGTGTTATCCTGAGATCTAGAATTGCTTTCAGTACCCTACTTCACCATAGAATGACAGATTGCTCCTTCTGTTCATCAGCACCCCTTCTGAGTAACAACGATAACAAAATAGCATGCAATTGGGGACAGATATACTATATGTATGTAAAATGTTGTCTTTTCCTTTTTTTTAACCCTCCAGAAATGAGGATGTGTGTAGTAATAAGTGTTATTGAAAGAACCATAAGTAAATATCCAGATGCAGTGGATAGATTCAGATTTAACAGACTTAGGTTCATAGTTTGTTTGCCATTACTGACTTTCTCACTGGGGCACTGCTGGGGTTCAACTTCTTCATAACACAGCTTGACGTTACCTTGTACTGACAATTGGATTGTTCTCTCTAATTAGTTTAAGTGAGCTTCTTGGATATATTAGCTTTTTATCCATATATGATATTTGGCACCACATGTTTTCTAAATCTTACACCATTCAGTTTAATGGTTGGTTGGTAGATGTCCATCCCCTATTGACCAGCTTTGCAAAACATACAACGGCTTAGAAAGCGAAGGTGGGGATTGCTGACAATGGTACACATTATTGTGCTGTTATCCACTTGACAATTTCTGCTCATTTTCTTCCCAGGGAATTTTAAGTAGGCAGGAGACTCTTGACTCTGATGTGCAGTGGGAGGCTTTGAACAAGTGTACATTTTATTCCCTCAGACGAAGTAAACTCCTAATTCTTAATATCAGAACAATGCTGTTTGCCGAGTCAGATGAAATGCTTTTAACGAGGGCTAATCAGATTCTACATTAATGAGAGAAAAATATGATGCTAATCAACATTCAGGCAGCTCTCTAGGCTGCAGGCCTATTAAACTTCATAAAATTTTAATGACTGAAATAGCAAAACTGTTTGTAAGGAGTCTCCAGTGGCAAAGGCAGGGTCTTGAGTACCATTCACCTCTCATTACATTGAATTAGCCTCACTTTCATACCCT
Organism: Intellagama lesueurii; assembly: GCA_037013535.1. Classification (NCBI taxonomy): domain Eukaryota; kingdom Metazoa; phylum Chordata; class Lepidosauria; order Squamata; family Agamidae; genus Intellagama; species Intellagama lesueurii. The sequence continues at coordinate 198,194,188 of JBAJHW010000004.1, forward strand.
AAACACAGACTGGTAAGCTGTATGTTCTTCCAAGGCCTGGAAGATTCTCTTTAAATGTAGTCTTGAAGTGTTTCTTTTGTCTCTCTTGCCTTTAAGACTTCCTTCCCACTATGCATCCATCCTGATAAGTTCAGTTTTAATTAATGAAAATTGTTTCTTCTAAAGATTTATGGGAAATGCTAGCTGTGTCCTGCCATGCCTACCACATGCCTCCTGTGCAGTAACGTGAAGAGAGGGGAATGTAACCAAAGCGTCTGTCCAAACGTGATGTTCCATCACATATATTAGAGTGTATCCTCAGGATCAATCATCTTAGACTGAAGTTACCTGGAGGAGATATGTGCCTGAGGTTGACTGACAGAGAGCCGGGGTTGTACAACATAAATGTTTTGTAATATGTACATTCAGATCCTTGTGAAAACCATGAAGATCTATGAGTAATATTTCAAACATCAGAACTTCAGCCTAATTTGCCTCATAGGCTTGTTTTGAGCAGGGAGAGAAGGGAACAACCCAATGTACTCTACCCTGAGATCCTGGGAGGGATGGAGGAAAATGTGTAATTGACTGATGGTAATTCCATTCCTAGAGAGCATGGATTGATGGGCTGTGGCATCTACAAGGGAGTTTTTCGTCCCCTTGAAGATCTAACATAGGCCTCACCAACACACACACACAAATACAACCAAACTAAACCAACACAGCCAGAGGTCAAGTCCAAATATGTAAAATCCCTTTGGGGTTTGGGATTTATTATATGTGAGTCAGTGTGGGGGAAAATGCAAAGGAATGCTCTGCACCTTCTTTTAAAGGCCAGTGTCTACTCCTGGGGGTTTCTGGGAGCAGCAACCCCCCCTTTTGGGGGGGGGGAATTGGAATCCTTTTTCTGCTAAAGAGTACATCTAAAACTTAGGTCTACATGTAGCTCCTGAGCTCATGATTCCTGCCCCTGTCATAAAGTAATGACTGCCTTTATGTATTCCTGTATTCACTCATACACAACCATTTGTTATCAGGGTTCTAAGCTGAAATCCTTTTACCATCTATGCAGAGTTACCTCTGTGCACATGACATTTCATTAAACCTCATTTATTTTATCTTTCAAGAGCTTTGTTCTCACCCTCCCCAGACCAGGTTTAAACTGGAGCGGTTTTGTGGACTTCCATTATTTGGTGTCTTGTAAATGAGCTGGATCAGGGTGTCTGTTGTTCTATTTACAATGCCTTACAGCTATGCTTGTAGAATATTGAAGCTGCTGGGGTTGTCTGTAATAATTATTCAATGTAAGGGGCCATTTGCCTAAAGCATTGTTAAGGTTTGTTCAAACTGAGAAAACAAAGGGCTGCCAGTGGGCTTTTACAACACAATGTTCCTCAAAATTGCCATCCATTATGCAAATTAACTACTAAAACTCACAGATGGCACCTTTCATAAAGACTCAATGAGGGCAACCTCCTGGCTTTTAAATGCAGTAATTTACCTGAATGTTGAACGGTGCTGCCTCTCTAAGTATGATCTGAGAACTGCCCCAAGACTGAGTTCCTTTCTATTTCAATTTTATAGGACCTAGGTCGTGAGATTAATACTCCACATTTAATTTCTCAATAAAAATGGTCCTGTGCAAGGTTTAACCTATAGCTGTAATAACAGATCAATGTGTGTATTCATGAATAAGGAAACTATGAAATATAAAATGTTGAAAACCTTTGGACACACATATGGGGGGGCACAATTTATTAGCAGGGGTGAGCAATTTTGGCACTCCAGGAGCCAGTTTTCTGCCCCCAGCACTCTCAAGGGGCCCAAATACCTCAAAAATGCTAAAGAAAAGAAAAGAAAAATGCTGGAAGCAGCTAGAAGTTCACTCCCAGTTTTGAAAAAATGGTATTTTGAGGCATAAAATGGGAGGGGAAAGGGGGGCCATTTGAAAGGTAAATCACCACTTCTAAAAGCTTCCAGTATCAACCATTTATCTTTTTTGTGTTGGAACAAAGAAGAACCTGGGGGAAGGGTGGGGGCAGCAAAAAATAGCCCCATAAGTCTACTTCCAACACCTGGGCCACACTTTGTCTGCCTCCAGTTTACCGAGTGAGAGTAATCAGTCAGGGCAGAATTTACATATGTTTGACATTTATTTATCTTAGTTATTGTGGAATGTTAGTTCTATTCTTTGTGTGCAGACATGATGCATAATACCTGCTATGATCTAATCATATAAAACAATTTCATGCTTGTTGAGGAACAGCTTATTATGCTGAAGTCCATATGTGAAAAAAGGGATAAGACCACCAAATGGTACTATTATTATTTGTATATAATTTGTACACATAGCTTGCTATAATACAAGGATTCTTTGCCATAATGTTGTATCTCCCAGTACAGGATCTTAGATACAATTCTTCAGAACATTACCCTGTTTCAATATCTGTGTGAAAATAGCGTGAGAAATATTTCCCCAAGAATGTGTGTGTCCATATCCAGTCTGCTGCTGTTAGGTTTCCTTTGCTTTCCACTTACTGCTTGTTTTGTCTTCTTGGAAGAGTCATATTTGAATTCAGCCAGCTGCGGATGCTGAAATGAGCAAAGCTTGAGCCAAATGAGGTTCAGAAAAGCTACACTAATTATGAGCCAAATAAAAAATTCTTCCCTAAGGTGCAATTTGCCCAGTTTGGTTAAATGACAGTAGTTTCCAGCCTTCTTACTTGCCAAGGTCTATGAAACTGCCCCAAATGCTTGAGCTTCCTTGTGGAGGCAGTATCCATATCCAAATGCATTTGTTTAAGGAAGACTAAAGTTTCTGGAAAGCATCAATCATGTTAGCTTTATATTCAAAGGATGAGTTTCACCTGGTCAGTGCTATTTAGTCTTTATTTTAACAGCAAAATGACTGCAACCAATCAGAGACCTAAATCCTCACTTGTCTCACACTCACAAGAAAAGCCTACACTACAATAATTTATTCTTGACTCAACATGCTGAGGTATTTTCTGCTGGTATTTACAACAGCAATTTTTGTTAAAATTGCATACAAGCAATATCTGCTGTCCTGTTGCAAAAAAAAAAAAAAAAAAATCAGAAGCGCTGGATGGTTGTTTGCTTGTTTTGCATCAGTCAAACTTCTTTTTTGGGTGTACACAAGCAAACAAGGTGTGGTCCTCCTGGAGATTTTTGTAGAGGTCAGTGATTTCTTGACAGTCTGTCTGAGCATGCTGACATCCAATATCCCACTGGTGACAAATAATTTTGTGACATTTTATCACATTCCGAACCCAGATATCAAATTTAGATCACAATAGTGGGAATGTGCTTTTTTGGGAGGGGGGGGTCTACAAATCACACAATTATTTGTTCTGAGAGTCCCACCTGAGAGACAGACACCCAAATGTGTCTCACCTGGGAGAACAGCCTAAGCTGGAAGGCCTTATGGCCTAGCTTCCTGCTCAAAAAGCACCAGGGAAGCTTCCTTTTGAACAGGAAGTTAGATCATGAAGCTTTCCAGGTTAGGCTTTTCTCCCAAGTAAGCCACATTTAAATGTCTGTCAAGTGGGACTCCGAGAATACAGGATTCTGCAATTTGTAGTAAAAAAAAAAAATGAATGGCCCATCTCTACAAAATAGTTCTATACCTTGGTTTGATCATCAATCCAAATGGGGACTGCAACCAAGAAATTAGAAAGGACTTGAGACTTGGAAGGGCAGCTGCAATGGAGCTAGAAAAGATCCTTAAGAGTAAGAAAGTGCCACTGGAGACCAAAACGGAGATCATCCATACTATGGTATTCCCAATTACTGTGTATATATGTATGTGAAAACCAGACAGTGAAGAAAGGTGGGTGGGGAATCATTTCATTTAATATGTGATATTAGAGTTTTATAGATACCATCAACTACTAGAAAGACAAATACTGTAAGTGTATGCTAGATCAAATCAAGCGTAAGTCTCATTAGAAGAGAGTATGACTACTAAAAGGAGTATCTAATACTGTACTTGTATATACTATGAGAAGACAAGACTCACTGGAAAAAACAAAAGTTGAAGGTGGAAGGAAAAGAGGAAGACCAAACATGAGATAGATTGACTTAATAAAAGAATCTACATTCTTAAGGTTGTAAGACCTGAACAGGGCAGTTACTGACTTTCTGAAAGTCACTAAGTCATGGGGTCACCATAGGTTCAAAGTGGCTTGATGACACATAATAATGCAACAAATTAAAAGACGATTATCAGTCATGGGGCTGAGAGCCCTTAAGCTTCCAAGCACATGAATCATGACCATACTTGGAGGCTACACACTTGGTAATGTAAGGTACAGTCCACAAATGTTTTATGCCATATAAAACTTTTATAATTTTTCAGGTGCCACAAAACTGTTTCTCTCCCCTCCCCCCCCCCAAAAAAAGTCTACCTTGGCTATCTTTGGGGGGGAAAACCTGCAACAGAAACTAAAATTCCTTTCAGGTTTTTTATCCTGTTCTGTTGCATGCAGTATGGCCTCCACATGATTTAAAAGAAAATAGTTTCTAAAAAACATTGCTAAGAGTCAAAATTTCCTTCTTCTGCAGTAAAAAAAAATGCAATGTGCAGTTTTGCAGCTGGTTCTACTTCTAAGGTAAATGCTGCTGGTATACTTCCTTCTCAACCTTTTCCCAGGATCCATATTAATCTTCATTTTTAACAACATGCCCGTGTTGTGCTAAAGAGACTCCAGGTGCTTGCAGACAGAGTCTATCCAGAATCACAGTGTGGATTTCGAGCTAATAGATCCACCACTGACATGATATTTTCCCTCAGATAGTTGCAGGAGAAATGTAGGGAACAACGACAGCCACTCTTTATGGCCTTCATAGATCTTACAAAGGCCTTTGACTTGGTTAGCAGGGACGGCATTTTAAAAATACTTCCCAAGATTGGATGTCCACCTCATAGAGTTATAGAGTTGGAAGAGACCACTGAGGCCCCCGCCATGCGGAAACATCCATCAAAGTACTCCCAACAGATGGCCATCCAGCCTCTGCTTAACTCGACTCCTTGACTCCTTAACATCATCAGGTCCTTTCATGAGTAAGTGAAGGGCACTGTAGTTTTTGATGGCTCAACATCAGATCCCTTTGACATCCGAAGCGGAGTGAAACAGGGCTGTGTCCTCGCGCCAACTCTGTTTGGGATCTTTTTTGCTGTCATGCTGAAGCACGCCTTTGGAACTGCAACAGAAGGTGTCTATCTCCGGACTAGATCAGATGGAAAGCTCTTTAATCTCTCTAGATTGAGAGCGAAGACCAAAGTCCAGCTGAAATGCATGCGGGACTTCCTCTTCGCCGATGATGCAGCTGTTGTTGCCCATTCTACTGAAGAGCTCCAACAACTTATGAATCATTTTAGTAAGGCATGCCAAGACTTTGGATTAACAATCAGCCTGAAGAAAACACAAGTCATGGGCCAGGGCATGGACTCGCTTCCCTCTATTACCATCTCTACACAAGAATTGGAGGTTGTTCATGACTTCTTGTACCTTGGCTCAACGATCTCTGACACTCTGTCCCTAGATGTCGAGCTGGATAAACGCATTGGCAAAGCAGCTACCATGTTCTCTAGACCAGGGGTCCCCAACCTTTTTCACCCCGTGGACCAGCTGGGGAAGGCGGGGCACCCCCGCACTTGTGCGCATCCGTGAATGAGCGCGCGCATGTGCAAATGGCAGTGCGGCGCTTGTGTGGGTGCGCTTGTGTGCATGTGCTAACGGCAGCGTGGCACTTGTACAGGCACGTGCACTCGTGCGCATGTGCAAATGGCGGCGTGGTGCTGACAGGCACGCTGGAGCATGCGCGCATGCGCAAATCAGCTGTGCGGGGATGAGTGCATGCGGGGGGTGCAGCGGGAGGTCTGTCTCTGCGACCCAGTCCGGCTCAGGCCACGGACTGGCACAGGGCCGCAGACCGGGGGTTGGGAACCTCTGCTCTAGACTCACAAAGAGAGTATGGCTTAATAAGAAGCTGATGGCATATACCAAGATCCAGGTCTATAGAACCTGTGTCCCGAGTACACTCCTGTACTGCAGTGAGTCCTGGACCCTTTGTGCACGGCAGGAGAGGAAGCTGAACACGTTCCATATGTGTTGTCTCCAATGCATTTTTGGTATCACCTGGCAGGACAAAGTTCCAAATAGAGTAGTCCTAGAACGAGCTGGAATTTTTAGCATGTATACATTACTGAAACAGCAACGTCTATGTTGGCTCAGGCATGTCATGAGAATGGCTGATGGTCGGATTCCAAAAGATCTCCTGTATGGAGAACTAGTGCAGGGAAATCGCCCCAGAGGAAGACTACAGCTGTGATACAAGGATATCTGCAAGCGGGATCTGAAGGCCTTAGGAATGGACCTCAACAGATGGGAAATGTTGACATCTGAGCATTCAGCCTGGAGGCAGGCGGTGCATCATGGCCTCTCCCAATTTGAAGAGACACTCGTTCAGCAGGCCGAAGCAAAGAGGCAGTCCCAAAACCAGCAAAATCAGGGAGCTGGACAGGGGACAGATTGTATTTGTCTTCAGTGTGGAAGGGATTGTCACTCTCAAATTGGCCTTCTCAGCCACACTAGACGTTGTTCCAAGACCTCTATTCAGAGCACGTTACCATAGTCTCTTGAGACTGAAGGATGCCTACAACAACATGAATACATGCTCTAATGTTTCAAAGGTCATTTTGATCATCTGTTGAGGTAGCTCAGCCCAGAATTCTTTGCCTGACCCTCATGGTATAGCATTATAGTGGACATTCATATGTAGGCCTACCTACCTAATTCCATACGGTGACTGAATTCCTCCTGCTAATTGAAAAACATGTTCCTCCTATTATTCTTAATTGGCAAAGAATGTCACACAAAATATGAATTAGAATGTGAGATGTACTAATATGCCACCTGGGGTTATTTGTTTATTTTCTTGGGTAAGGATCATATTTTTCAGAAACTTTTACCGGCTGCCCCTTTTTGGTATATCAACCAGGTTCTTTTTAATCCCTTAGTTTCCCAGTAGGCATTAATTATACTGTAAAGGCACAGAAGTGGCTCTGTTGGGAATTTATGAAAAAATAGCAATAATGATTTTTAAAATGAATAGTGAACAGACTTGTCTTTCTTTCTTTTTTCCTTTTTTTGGGAAAGATATTCTTTTCTTCAATAAATGCTGATGATATAATATGAGCCATGACACTTTGAGGCACATGACATGGGCACGTCCTATCCTGATTCCCTCTGAGTTGGATGCTTTATCAGTAGAATATCTTATGAGTAGAATCTCTGACATTTGTAGATCTTTCATACTTAAAAAAAATACTTTTTAAACTTGCATGCTCTTATTGAAGCACAGAGGCTTATATTCTTAACGCTGGAAAGACCACACTCATATCTGTCATACAAATGCCTAAGGTTCATGCCATATTTGCTTACAAATATCAGCTTCCTACCCTCTTGCACAAAGTGATGCAGCACAATCCAGATGAAGTCATTCTTTGTCACCAGTCATTTTAAATATGTATTATTTTAAAGGTTCCTATCCCCCTCTTTCAGGTTCCAAATCTCCCTAGGGCTCCTTTCTGCCCTAGAGAAGTCTGTGGTTGTGAGTTGGCAGCAGTTTTTTTTTTTTACTATTAAGGGCTTCCTCCCCTTCCTGAGGCTCACAAAGAATTCCCCGGAGCCATGGTGACATATACCTTAGTTACACCCCAGCTAGATTACTGTAACATGCTGTACATGGGGCTGCCTTTGGAGAATATTTAGAAACCACAGAGAGTCCAAAACACTTCAGATTGTTAACTGGGACTGGTTACAGGGATCATATAACTCCCCTGTGTTAGCAGCTCCACTGACTGCCAATCCATTTCCAGGCACAATTCAAAGTGATCATTTTAACCTATAAAGCTAAATGGCTTGGGTCCCAGCTACCTTAAAGACTGCATTTCCCTTTATGAGTCTGCCAGGGTGTTGAGATAATCAGAGGAGACCTTTATCTCAGTCCCACCACCCTCACAGGTGCATTTGGTGGGGACGTGGGAGCGGATCTTCTCTGTCACTGCACCCAGACTCGGGGTGTCTGGGTGTAGGCTAGCCCCATCTTTGCTGTCCTTCTGCAAGCTGAAGGCCCTTCTCTTTAGATGAAGACCCTTCTCTTTAGGCAAGCTTTCCCTCAGTGACTGACCGACTGAGAGGGGTTTCAAAACAGGATGGTTTGTATTTTTGTTGATTTAAAATCTGTTTTAGTAATGTTTTTATCTAACATTTTAAAATATGTGTATATTAATATAATATTTATTTAATTCTTACATACTGTTTTTAGCTTTCAAATATTCTCTTTTTAAGTGATGTAGGCCCCCTTGGGTCTTTTTTAGTGGAAAGGTAGGGAAATCTTAAGTAAGTAAGTAAGTAAATTGCAGCCTAACTACAATAAATAATAAATAAACGGCAGTCAAAGATCGGGACAGAAAGAACATCAGAGGAGGTACAGAAGAAAAACTGAGAACTTCTGGATTTATAGGCTAGACACTCTAGCTATTTATGGCCTGAACACAAAGGACAGCACCTGTCAATATCCATTTGCTTTGGAATACTACATCAGTATACAGAGCAACTAACGAAAGTGCAAGCCCAAACATCTTGTCATGATATTTGAATATTTTGTTACTCTTTCATATATATGTGTATAACATATATGACCATATCTACGGCTAATCCACTATTGTACCCTTCCTTCCTTTCTTTTGTAGTTTCAATTAAAATCTTATTACTTTAGTAAAGCCTCTCCAGATATATCAGAATGCAACTCAACTGCTGAGTTCCAACACCTCTTTAACCAAAACCAGGCTATTGGGAAATATTTGCATGCTTGAAATTTTCTCTTATATCTCTATATGCAAACCCTCTGAAATCTGACCTTTCTCTTGAGAAAGTAATTCTTTACAATCTGTGGTTCATATTCTAGCTCCTGCATTGGGTTATATGGTTGACAGTTACATTGTTACCCCACTGTAACCTAATAGCAATAAAATCATTTTTCATTAAATTTGTAATTCTGAATTCCATTTAGTTTCTTTTCTAGACATATGCCAATTAAACTTACTTATTCATTTATGTAACCATGAACATTTTGTTACTCATGAGGATATACACCCCAAAATGGCGTTGTATAGGCATTGTCTATTGCCAAAACTATATACATTTTATTTGGATGCAAGAAGAAATTAAATGATGTATGTTTGTATGCTTCTACTGGGAAACTTCTCTTTTTGTTCCCAGAGTGGGAGATCAGAGCTGCTCTATGGCTGTAGGATTGAACCTGGGAACCTCTGGTTTCACAGATGATGAGAACAGGGTACATAATTTTGCAAGGATAAATCTCGTCTCTTTCCCAATGCTACATAGGGATGCTGTTGGCTGCATCTCAAAAGCAATAAACCAATGAAGGATGTGGTATAACTGTCTCTCTGCAGTGTTCATACTGTTTGCATCATCTATTCCCTCTTCCTCAAGTAAAGTATTTTGTGGCTATTCAGGAGCCATCAACCTAGCTTGTCTAATACCCCAGTGACTTTCTGCTCTCCAAAGTGGTTGTTGCATCTTATCAGAAGCTTTTAAAAGAATTAATTCTCTCATTTCCCCCTCTTTTTTTAAATAGCACCAGATAAGGCTTGCAATGACCTTGCAGTACACTGGCAGCAGAATACATAGCGAATATGTATCACCAAACAGTTCCTTCTTTTTGAATATTATAGGGAAGATAACACACACATGCATGCATGCATACATGCATGCATGCACACACAGACAGACAAACACACTGATGTAATGAGCAACAGCTGAATATATGACAAATGAACAGCTGGCATGATGCTAAAACCTAGGTTGCAATCGTATGCACCCTTAGAGTACACAAAACCAAGCTATAGATCAGAGATCAGATTTGACTTAGAGCCAGATCTAGGAAACTTCACTTTGTGTACTATAGTTCCCAGAATTCCCCCAGACAGCATGCTAAAGCTAGCTGGGGCATTTTGTGAGTTGCAGGCCAAAAATTAACAATCCCAAACTCCCTATCTGACAGCCCCCTATTTTGGAATATATTTGACAAGCTACCAGAAGAGATTAAGAAGTCCATATCCAGTCTATATTCATGAGCTTACTGGTCAATGATCACAGTGTCATTTACCACTTTACTTGGCTGATCTACCCATTACTATACTGAAATTTTCTTGTCAGATAGAAATCCGGCTGTGTCTCTAATAATAATTGTGTGCTGTCGAGTCAATTCTGATTCACGCTGACCATTTTCAGAGTTTTCTAGGTAGAGTATATTCAGAAGTGGTTTACCAGTCCTTTCTTCTGGCACTGTGCAGCTTGCCCAAGGCTACACAAGCTGGGTCTCTTCTGCAGTGGTGAATTGAACACCCAACCTCTGTCTCTTCAGCCAGATATCTAACTCATTGAGCTATCAAGCTCGCTGTTCCTAAATTTCTATCAGTTGCAATGAGAGTAAAAAGACAAAAGATTTGTGCTGGGCAGGGGCAGTTGCAGAAGGGCTGTACTAATGTTGTTGTTTTAGGTCTGATTCCTGTCCTTTATAGTATGTTTGACTGGTTGTCCTGACCACAGTATTATAATTAATCTAGCTATCTGGGGCCATATCCATTCTTCCCAGTAGCAAAGGGTAGTGAGCTAACAAATGAAATCTCGAACAACAGCTGTTAGCATTTTAAGTTTGTAATTCTTCCTCCTAAAAAATCTATATAAATTAAGTTCCTGGGTTCATCAGATTTAATCATAGTTTGAGTAGATCCACTCGAATGAATGAAGCATAATTTTAATTTATGTGCCATTGTTTTCAAGAGGTCTACTCTATACATGAGTATAGCTGGATCCATACCATCTATTTCAATAAACAACATTTCTGTCACAGAGTGCTTAAGTCCTTACTAGCGCTTGTACATTGTTTTGAGCATTTTGGAGAGGCAATTAATAAATTATTCAAATAAATTCATTGGTGGCATGTGACCACAAGCTATGGATCAGTTTTTTGCAGTCTCAACACATTTTGACAATATAAATGTCAGTATCTATAGGTGCATAATTAAAAATTGCTTCATTCTTCAGATATATTGCCCTGTTGTAAAATAAATTAGGGGGAAATGTTCACAATGAAATTGCAAAACAACTCTAAATCCATGTTAACATTTAACTTAATGTTAAAGTTGAACATGAGCCCAGTTTCTAAGCATAAAATGGAATCTTTTTCAAAGTTAAAATGAGTGAAGTTCAGAATCAGAAGGGCTCCCAGCTTTGTTAGTTTCTTTCTTTCAACTAAGTCAGCTTTCCATTCTTTTAAAATACTACACTCTTAAGATCATCTTATTACTCTAGAGGTGTTCTCAGGGATGGGGAGTCAAGTCACGAAACTCACTGCCAAGTCGGACTTAAGTCACACCGGTGACTCGACTCAGACTCGAATTGGGTTTTTTCCCCAATTACTTGGACCCAACCTGCAACTTGGAACCCACCCACCCCTCCCTTTTTTCTGGGGCAAAAAGGTTGTTTTTAATAGGAACTCAGACTTGGGGCTTGGGGCTCATACCAAAGCCTTTGATTGGGACTTTGGCCCAAAGACTTGTCAACATCCCTGGTGATTCTTCCTTTACTCTGAGCATTGGGAGAACAGAAGTGAATCTTACTTATTTAGCAGAAGCTTTATTTTTTATCAATATAGTTCCACGTTAACACAATAAGAAAATAAATTATATAAGGTTCACTGTTCATATTTGGTAGGATTATTTAGTTAATTCTTATCAGGTTTGCAACACCTAGACATACATTTCTATGGAATATTCTTGTGGGGAGGAGTAGTGATCTGTAAGTGGAAATGGGGTCATGAGTGGTGCAGTGTCCTTTAGAATCTAGAATAACCCACAACTCAATTGGTTTATTTAAAAGGCTTCCACAAAAAGGATTAAAAAACAAACAAACAGAAAATTGCACTCACTCACTCACTTTTGTTTACATTTCTTCATATATTTTGACACAATGGCTGAAAACTAGTAAGTCACAAATTAAACCCATTGAATCAGTGGGAATTTGGTGAGTCAACTCCTCTGTAATTTCCATTGATTCAATGCATCTACTCTTGGGTCCCCTTATAAGGAGAAAGTTAGCCTATAAATAAAACATATGAAAATAAAATACTTATGAGTAGATTTCAACCCATGTTACCTCATATGTTGTTGTTGTTTAGTCGTTAAGTCGTGTTCGACTCTTCGTGACCCCATGGACCAGAGCACGCCAGGCCCTCCTGTCTTCCACTGCCTCCTGGAGTTGGGTCAAATTCATGTTGGTAGCTTCGATGACACTGTCCAACCATCTCGTCCTCTGTCGTCCCCTTCTCCTCTTGCCTTCACACTTTCCCAACATCAGGGTCTTTTCCAGGGAGTCTTCTCTTCTCATGAGATGGCCATGAGATTTTCTCATGAGATACCTCATATACACATAGTTTAAAACAAATTTCCCAATACACATTTGTCTACTATAAATTTTGTGTGCTCTTTCTTCTTGTATCTATGCAATTTCATATATATATATGAAATTAATATATATATTAATTTGAGAGCACTATTGCAACATGGTGAATTTGAAGCGTGAGTTTCAAGTGTGAATTCCAAAAGATAATTGAGATTTAGTTTGCATGTTGGTTCAAAAGTGCAAAATTAGGTAACCAGATGACACCCTCCCCCCACAATTCTCTTCCCATAGTCTTATTTTCCTTTGGTCTCCCATGCAATGTCTCTTATAATGTCCATATGAAAACAAAAGCAAAGAGGGCACTTCTAGATTTCATAGCTAAGCATGTGGAAACTGCATCATTCCATTCAAGCTTCTTTTTATTCAGGCCCTACTGGAACTCTTCTGGCTTGCAGATATGAGTGTGTGCATGGTCTGCAAGTACAAGATCCCATCATTTATGTCTTGCATAAAATAACTTTTCCACTCTCTCTAGAAAAGCAAGCTTTCCTAGCAAACAAGCTATGCTGCAGTAACCTGTAACACTAGAGGGCAGTGTGAATGCCATCAGTTTGAAGTAAAAGGAGTCCATATTCTTAACTGTACAAAGGCATCAAAATTAAAACAGCCTGCAAAGATTCCTGCCTTGAACACTGCAGCTTGGTATGCCCGGATCTAGACCCGTGCTTCTCCAAAGGTCATTTCACAGTTTTCAGCAAAGGGAACTTTCTAACCAAAATTCTTCCTTGTCTCTTTAATTATTTACCATGATACGTATCTGGTACTGTGGCAATGGTGTATTCTGAGGCCTGATTCTAACAGAAACAGAATTTTGTAACTGAAAATATGTCTTGGGATTTGAGGAGGATCATCTTTTGGGAAGAAAGATTTCTCTTTTGCAGAGAGCAGAAAACCATCTCTCTTTTGTAAATGTGATTCATCACACATTGTGTTTGGCTTGACGTAAAGATGAAGAAGGAAAGCACAGAAGTGAGACGGGGAAAGTAAAATAGGTAGGAACAGGTGGCGTGTGCTTTAGATGACCATGCAAACAATAAGAGAACATTAAAAAGACAGATCTCATCTCTTCTAATTTATTTTCAACAGAAAACACATCCAGGATCCTATTATCTACATAGTCCCAAGAAATGGGAGTCTACAATTTGCATAAAACAAGTCAATGTGGCTGCTGTTGGAAATGTTTGATGAACAAACAGGCAGTGTGGAGACTTAGCAATCAACACAGTCTGCAACATGGATGTTGTGCGATAAATCAAAGCCAACTTTTTAAAGTCTAGAAGAAACTAAGAATGCATAATACATTAGGAAAGTCACACAAACCAGAATGCAGAATATCTCTGTACTCTTGTTATTTTGATGCACATTTTAAAATACATCTGTGCTTTAGGTAAAGGTAAAGTTTCCCCTTGACATTTAGTCCAGTCGTGTCCAACTCTAGGGCACGGTGCTCATCCCTGTTTTCAAGCCGTAGAGCCAGCGTTTGTCCGTAGACAGTTTCCGTGGTCATGTGGCCAGTGCGACTAGACACGGAACGCCGTTACCTTCCCACCGTGGTGGTACCTATCTATCTACTTGCATTTACATGCTTTCGAACTGCTAGGTTGGCAGGAGCTGGGACAAGCGATGGGAGCTCACTCCGTCGCGTGGATTCGATCTTACGACTACTGGTCTTCTGACCTTGCAGCACAGAGGCTTCTGCGGTTTAACCCGCAGCGCCACCACGTCCCTGATATCTGTGCTTTACTACATAGCAAAATGATCCAGTGTTTGGAAAAGATGATGAGGATGATAATGATGATGAGGAGGAGGATTCCTCCTGCAGCCACTTTTCCAAGCTCTGGAATGATTAACCTACATTTAATTGAAATAGTTCTCTTTGAGGCATCTTGGTCCTGTTATGATCTCATGGTAATACATGCTTTCTTGGATTTCCTTTATAGTGATAGGGTTGTTTCACAAGGTGCTTTAATGAGCAAACTATATACTACACAATGGTTAGGATCCTATTGGTGTTTGTCTAAGTTTTACATAACTTGCTGCACCATACAGCTAATTGGCATGGCACTAGGGCCCATCTTGATTGTACTGTTGGGCATGTGGTGAAGCAAGAATCAAGATGCACCTCAGCACCTCATGAATTAGCCATGGCATGTTACACAAACCTTCCCCAAATACCAATAGGATTCTGCTCAATATGAGTCAATATGATTCTGCTCAGTGGATGTCTATTAGGATATTGGCCCTGAAGAAGGGTGTTTCCTTTATGCCTTCTGGTAGGTATTGTAAAAAACATCTGGATAACTACTCTTGAATACTGGGGCAAACTGGGCCTTAGTCAACTGGTCATCTCTAACACTACTATGATCTTAATTGAATGGCACCATAATCAGCCTGACAACAATTAACAGTGTCATAAGGATAGAAGGCAGGGGATCCTGCCTGATTGGGCAAAGGCAATATAAACCGTGCAGGTAAGGATCTATGCTTTAGACTAATTTAAAAAAAAATATTGGTCCTAGTTGTGGCTACAAAGCTACAGATATGCACTACATCTAGCAGAGCTTGCAAAAGCTACTTCTTTGGACTACAATGTCTAGAATCTCCCATCAAGCATTGCCAATGGCCACCTTGGACAGGGAATTCTGAGAGCTGTAAGTCAAACCAAAACCAAAAACAATGACAGCCCCCTTTTCAACACTCTAGGGTACAGAGGCTGGGCCATTTTTGTTGTTTAGTCATTAAGTCGTGTCCGGCTCTTCGTGACCCCATGGACCAGAGCACACCAGGCCCTCCTGTCTTCCACTGCCTCCCGGAGTTTGGTCAAATTCATGTTGGTAGCTTCGATGACACTGTCCAACCATATCCATACCCCCTGCAAGTTGACCAAGCAAGCCAGGATCTTAGCAGCCACCTGTTTGGGCAATGTGGGCCCTTGAATACATCTGAAAAAATGTAATGTATGTTGTGACAGAAATGCAAAGTTTCGTGCTTACTGTAAAGTCATAAATGTTATGTTTTTTTGTCTTTGAATAAAGTTGAAGAACAACAGTTGGGGTGATTTGGGGTTCACCAAAGTCTCAGGCTAGGTGAGCTTGAATATCTTTTCAAGAGTCCTTTAAGCCTTAAAATGATAATTTCTTTATCTAAATCTAGGAAGCCTTTGATCTACAGTAAAGAGAAATGGGAAAGAAAGCTCTGTAATCAACCTCTCAGGGGCATAGCAATTTTCATCTGATGGCGCCAGAGACGTATTTCCATTTAATTCTGAATTTACACAAAGAAGCTGTAAAAATAAATGATTTTGACTTTCCAACAGAGACGCTGGGTCATGATGTCTCCACCTTGCACACATTTTAGCCACAGGATCAATAAAATGCATTATATGAATTACTCCCACGCAGCTTATCGAGACAGAATGGCTGGCTCCACCATGTTCAGCAGCCACTTGCTCCAAAGCTGGATGATGGACTGGGCATCCAGACTGGTGCAATCCAGTTACCAAACCACTAAACATGTGACTTTGAATTTCAATCTTTAAATGAGAGATGGAGGTGAAACTGAAAAAGGAAAGTATAAAGCCCACAGCGCTGATAGATTTAGCTTTCGTGCTTCGTATGAGCAAACAGTTAAAAACAACTATCTCCTTTGAAAAGGTTAAGTATCTCATCTCTCATAAAAAGAACTGTCTGTTCCTGAGCACTTCACTTCTGGAGTTAGATCGGTTGCATGTACCAGGAGTAAAGGAATATTTTGCCATAAGAAAACAAATATTAGAGGGGAAAAATGGAACAAAGTGAGCAGGTAGAGATATATGTTACAAAACAGAAATGAAGCGATCAACCATCTCCTTTCATCAGGATGCCGTATCAGTACAATAACAGGTTGAACATTTGGCCGAATTCTGTTGAAAGCACTTTCTAGACCCCCATTACTGTAGTAACAGGGCACTTGATGGTCTGAATTATTTTTGGCTTTTTATCCACAGTGTTAGAAAGAGAAGGAAAGAAAAACTACTTCAACAAATTACCATGCCATATGTCCTTGTACCCATTTAATTTGCACAATTGAAATGGTGAAATTAACTTCTATTTGCAGAGATTGTTGTTGTTGTTTAGTCGTTAAGTCATTTCCGACTCTTCGTGACCCCATGGACCAGAGCACGCCAGGCCCTCCTGTCTTCCACTGCCTCCCGGAGTTTGGTCAAATTCATGTTGGTAGTTTCGATGACACTGTCCAACCATCTCGTCCTCTGACGTCCCCTTCTCCTCTTGCCTTCACACTTTCCCAACATCAGGGTCTTTTCCAGGGAGTCTTCTCTTCTCATGAGATGGCCAAAGTATTGGAGCCTCAGCTTCACGATCTGTCCTTCCAGTGAGCACTCAGGGTTGATTTCCTTCAAAATGGATAGGTTTGTTCTCTTTGCAGTACAGGGGACATTGAATTGTCCAGCACCACAATTCAAAAGCATCAATTCTTCGGCGGTCAGCCTTCTTTATGGTCCAGCTCTCACTTCCATACATCGCTACTGGAAAAACCATAGCTTTGACTATGTGGACCTTTGTCGGCAAGGTGATGTCTCTGCTTTTTAAGATGCTGTCTAGGTTTGTCATCGCTTTCCTCCCAAGAAGCAGGTGTCTTTTAATTTCGTGGCTGCTGTCACCATCTGCAGTGGTCATGGAGCCCAAGAAAGTAAAATCTGTCACTGCCTCCATATCTTCCCCTTCTATTTGCCAGGAGGTGATGGGACCAGTGGCCATGATCTTGGTTTTTTTGATGTTGAGCTTCAGAACATTTTTTGCACTCTCCTCTTTCACCCTCATTAAGAGGTTCTTTAATTCCTCCTCACTTTCTGCCATCAGAGTGGTATCATCTGCATATCGGAGGTTGTTGATATTTCTTCCGACAATCTTAATTCCGGTTTGGGATTCATCCAGTCCTGCCTTTCGCATGATGTATTCTGCATATGTTAAATAAGCAGGGAGACAATATACAGCCTTGTTGTACTCCTTTCCCAATTTTGAACCAATCAGTTGTTCCATATCCAGTTCTAACTGTTGCTTCCTGTCCCACATATAGATTTCTCAGGAGATAGATAAGGTGGTCAGGCACTCCCATTTATTTAAGAACTTGCCATAGTTTGTTGTGGTCCACACAGTCAAAGGCTTTTCTGTAGTCAATGAAGCAGAAGTAGATGTTTCTCTGGAACTCTCTGGCTTTCTCCACAATCCAGTGCATGTTAGCAATTTGGTCTCTAGTTCCTCTGCCCCTTCGAAATCCAGCTTGTACTTCTGGGAGTTCTCGGTCCACATACTGCTGAAGCCTACCTTGTAGGATTTTGAGCATAACCTTGCTAGTGTGTGAAATGAGTGCAATTGTACAGTAGTTGGAGCATTCTTTGGCACTGCCCTTCTTTGGGATTGGGATGTAGACTGATCTTTTCCAATCCTCTGGCCACTGCTGAGTTTTCCAAACTTGCTGGCATATTGAGTATAGCACCTTAACAGCGTCATCTTTTAAGATTTTAAATAGTTCGACTGGAATGCCATCACCTCCACTGGCCTTGTTGTTAGCCATGCTTTCTAAGGCCCACTTGACTTCACTCTCCAGGATGTCTGGCTCAAGGTCAGCAACCACACTATCTGGGTTGTCCCGGACATCCAGATCTTTCTGGTATAATTCCTCTGTGTATTCTTACCACCACTTCTTGATGTCTTCTGCTTCTGTAAGGTCCCTCCCATTTTTGTCCTTTATCATGTCCATCTTTGCACAAAATGTTCCTTTAATATCTCCAATTTTCTTGAACAGATCTCTGGTTTTTCACTTTCTATTATTTTCCTCTATTTCTTTGCACTGTTCGTTTAAGAAGGCCCTCTTGTCTCTCCTTGCTATTCTTTGGAAGTCTGCATTCAGTTTTCTGTAACTTTCCCTATCTCCCTTGCATTTTGTTTCCCTTCTCTTCTTTGCTATTTGTAAGGCCTCGTTGGACAGCCACTTTGCTTTCTTGCATTTCTTTTTCTTTGGGATGGTTTTTGTTGCTGCCTCCTGTACAATGTTACGAGCCTCCATCCATGGTTCTTCAGGCCCTCTGTCCACCAAATCGAGTTCCTTAAATCTGTTCTTCACTTCCACTGCGTATTCATAAGGGATTTGGTTTAGATTATACCTGACTAGCCCAGTGGTTTTTCCTACTTTCTTCAGTTTAAGCTTGAGTTTTGCTATAAGAAGCTGATGATCAGAGCCACAATCAGCTCCAGGTCTTGTTTTTGCTGACTGTATAGAGCTTCTCCATCTTTGGCTGCAGAGAACATAATCAATCTGATTTCGGTATTGCCCATCTGGTGATGTCCATGTGTAGAGTCGCCTCTTGTGTTGTTGGAAAAGAGTGTTTGTGATGACCAGCTTGTTCTCTTGACAAAACTCTATTAGCCTTTGCCGTGCTTCATTTCTTCTACGGGATTCTTGCCCACAATAGTAGATATGATAATTGTCTGAATTGAATTCACCCATTCCCATCCATTTTAGTTCACTGATGCCCAGGATGTCAATGTTTATTCTTGCCATCTCCTGTTTGACCACATCCAGCTTACCAAGGTTCATAGATCTTACATTCCAGGTTCCTATGCAGTATTTTTCTTTGCAGCATCGGACTTTCCTTTCACTTCCAGGTGTGTCTGCAGCTGAGCGTCCTTTCGGCTGTGGCCCAACCACTTCATTAGCTCTGGAGCTACTTGTCCTTGTCCTCCACTCTTCCTTAGTAGCATGTTGGACGCCTTCCGACCTGAGGGGCTCATCTTCCAGCGTCGTATCTTTTCGCCTTTTGTTTCTGTCCATGGAGTTTTCTTGGCAAAGATACTGGAGTGGCTTGCCAGTTCCTGCTCCAGGTGGATTGCATTTAGTCAGAACTCTCCACTATGACCTGTTCGTCTTGGGTGTCCCTGCATGGCATAGCCCATAGCTTCTCTTTGCAGAGATTAGGGATAGGATACTCACACAAATGTTCATTCTCATTTATGTTCTCTCACTATGATAAACCTCAGGAAAAAAATCTAAATCCTTTGAGATTCCTCACCTTCAGCTGAGACTGAGAGAAAAAGAACTGCTTTCCTGTCATATAGCAAGCAGAGAAGTATTGACTGATTGTTAAGAGAGACACGAACAACTATTCCAGTGCTTCAAATTCAAACACAGAGCACCAGTCAACCTTGTTCAGAGCAACAGTAGGATTTGGAGTATATGGGGCTATTTTGTGCAAAAACTGGGCTATTTTGAACAAAATGTTATCACTACTGCATTCAAAAACTATGCTGAGAGCATCAGAAAATTCCTTGCTTTCGTTCTCAGTAAGGGAAAAGAATGTTTCACTTCCTTGCCCTTGGGTGGAAGGAGGAAACAAGTGAGGATTGATCTCCCTAACATATATACATTTTAGGAAAATTGCATGGCATATACACTTCAAATTCATATACTGCCATTTGTTCAATGGGAACACAGGATTGGGTCTTCGTAACTGGTCTGCCCAACTTAGCAATGTGTGGATTGTAACAGGGAGATGTGAGCTGTTCCGTGTTTAGTTTAGAGATGTGTGAACTGAACATTCTAACATTAAAATGCAATCCCAGAAAGTTTTTCACCTGCCCCTATTCATATGGAGGGAGAAAATATGTGTTCTGCATATGGTTTCTTCTTTCCCAACTTTCTGTTGCTTCCCAATTCTATGTTCAACAAGAGCTTTCCAGAGTACTAACCAAGATGGTCCAGGTCCTGTGGCATCATAAATGTTTTGAACAACAACCAAGTGTCTATAAAACAGTAATATTTTGTGGCCCTTTCAAGACAATGCTCTAGTGCAGTGGTGGCGAACCTTTTTGGGCTCGCGTGCCTAAACTGGGGGAAAGAAAAATACACCAGCGGGCGGCGTGCTGCGGTGGTGGTGGAACCGGAAGTGGCGGCTGCAGAACTGGAAGTGGCAGCAGAAGGGGGAATCCCGGCACGGAGGTGCCTCGAGACCCCACTCCAGATCCGCTGCCAGCGCCAGCTGCTCGAGATTCGCCTGCTGAAGCGCCAGCACTGCGGCTGCAGCTGCCTTCTCAGGTTTGACTGCGCGGGGGGGGGGAGTAGTGATCCGGCGACTTATGGCTCGCGTGCCGGCAGAAAGGGCTATGCGTGCCAGCTGTGGCACGCGTGCCATAGGTTCGCCATCGCTGCTCTAGTGTGTCAGCTACTACTTCAGCAGTACTAGCCCTTTTTCATGCCACCTTGGCACTGTAAAACTTAATTTCAAAATTCAGTGACTGACTATAAAATTCCTGGCCCATCCTAGCAAAAAGAGAACAAATTTATTCTGAGGACAGAAGGGAATAATTGCCATCGAAACCAGAAGTGGGCTCAAGTTCCCTAGCTGAATTTGGCCAATATTGCAAGCCATGCTCCTGTTTCTACCATATTTGGTAGAGCAATCTTTTGATCTTGCAGACATTTCAATAATATGATGTCAGCATGTTTGTTTATTTGCTACACTTAAAGGATTATGGGCATTATTGGTCACCTGGTCAAGTGCGGCCCATTGCCAACCACGAACACTCTGTCCCTTTTGCTTTCTGATATAGAACCAATTCACCTGTCTTCTGCCAGAATGTGCCCAATGACGAGAATGAAGAAATGAAGCAACATCCTCCACTGCCATAGGTTATGAAACTGGCTTGTTTTGCTAAATCAGTGATTCTCAACCTTTTTTTGGCCAAGGCCATAAATAAAACATGAAAGAAATATAGGACAATTCAGGATTGTATAAGTTGCATAACGAACCTTATAAAGTGGTGTATGAAGATTTTTTCCCAGTCTGTGGCCCCCTTCAAATGTGCCAGGGTCCCCCAGGGGGCCATATGGCCCCCACTGAGAATGGCTGTGCTAAACCACATAGAGGAATAATTAAACACATTCTCGAATTATGGTAAATGAAAAAGAAAAGCAGAAGCTTCTGATCCCTTCTTGTGGCCACAGCAGAGGGCAGCAGGTGAGCCTGAAGCTTTCTGGGACTTATTGTCATCATGATAAAGTTTCTGTAATGTTTTAATATATCCATAGTCTCTCTGCTGTCTTACAATCTCCCTGAACATGGTTGGTTTTGAGGCGGGGCTTCTTTGGTTTCTTTCTTCTCAGTGCAATTACAACCACCATTCTTTTAGGCACCATGGATATTTGAAAATGAAAAAGAAAGAAAAAGAAAACTCAAGAGACAGTTGCACTGAATGATATTTAACCAATATAGGACTGTGTTAATGATACCAAACTTTATATACTGCTGTATAGCCCTTTTAACCACTTTCGTTATCATTTTCTGATCATTTCACTGACTTCAGACATACAAATACATACATGTTTGCATGCTGCATTTTAAATTGAAACATGAAAGCTTCATGAACTGCTGTTATTTCAGAATATAAAAAATTGGTGAAATTTTAACAGACTGAATTTTCAAGATATTTATTGATCAATTGAGGCCTATGAGTATATAGGAAGAAGAGAAGGATTGGGGATTTTGCCTGCTTATTTAGTGATGACCAGAAAAGCCATATTTAATTATCAATAATCATTACGGAAAAGTAACTAGTGTGTGACCAGAGTGCAAAGTGACACCTGGAGGCCATTCACCATAGGACAAAGAGCAACAAGGACTTCTTCCCTAATTATTTTTTTTGTCAATTTCAAAATTGCAAAGCAGTATCCTGACAAAAGCTGGGCACACTGCTTTTTTATGGTCCCTCCAGAGCTAACAAGCTTGTTTTCTCCATTTAGTCTCCAGAGATGCCATTATAAAGAACAGAGCTGATCTACTGTTTACTGCTAAGCAGCCATAATTAATTTACTGACATTTGGAGAAGTGTGACATGGGGTCTTATTTTTTCCATTACTTAAAAAAAAAAACCTCACCTAGATCCTTAAGGCTTCACATAGTATTTAATCAACAAATAGCACATTACAATTCTTATATTCCATTGAAGTATGAGAATGGACCAGAATTTAACATCAGAACATATTTTTTAAAAATAAGAAAAACATAAAACAACATTTTTAGACAGTGAAGGACCATAGAATTTTGGTCTATCAAGGAAGCACAACTTTTTGGTGTATCAAGGAAGAAGACAATATGAATTCTCCAACTGTTTGGCCATAGTGTCCTTCACTGTGTAACCCATTCCTTGGCAGCAGCGACAAACATAGCCTGTAGTAAAGGCTGATGGGAGTTCCAGTCAATTAATACCTGGAGGGCAATATCTTTCTCAGACCTGCTTTAAATAGCCATGAAGCATATATGGCTGTGATGAATACATATACCTGCAAGATAGGGCTGCAACCAGGGCAGAGAAACTGGGTCTAAGCCCCAGGGTAGAAAATTTAGGGGGTTAGACTGCATGGCTACCTGCTTCCATGGAGGATCAGCAGAGATCAGCAGAGAATAGAGCAGTGGTCATGGCTGTACCCTCTAAATCTGGCACATCCTGGGGATCTGCACCCCCAGTACCAAAATTAGTACTTACAGCTCTGGTGCAAGAGACATGTGTGCACTCTGCCCATCACTTTCCTTCCATACATGTGTGCAGGGCATGATGCTAGTCATATATCACTGTGACATTCAGGTATCTTCCCTTTTAAGGGTCACAGGTAGCATTCTATGCCCTAGTCTGTAGCCCATGTCTGGCAAAGACAAC
The DNA here is from genome assembly GCA_037013535.1 of Intellagama lesueurii. Lineage (NCBI taxonomy): Eukaryota > Metazoa > Chordata > Lepidosauria > Squamata > Agamidae > Intellagama > Intellagama lesueurii. The sequence continues at coordinate 198,217,451 of JBAJHW010000004.1, forward strand.
TGGTGAGGCTCCTATAACAGTTCTTATAATGTAATAATAATAAAAAAGAAAAGAAGGAGCCATCCCAGCCATACCTTTCAATGTAGGAGGTAGAAATGCTGTGGCTAGCATGAAGCAATCAAAAGGTTACTAAGCTAATGTTCCCCTGCTATAGGGAAAGATGTCTGACATCAGAAGAAGCAACCATGCACAATGTTGATTGCCCTTCTATCTCCCCCACTGCCTCATGGCACTGGAAGCCAAGGACAAGAAGACCCATTCCCCTCTGTCTGCATCCAGGTCACAGCAATTTTGCTCAGCAAACTGCTGCTGTTATCAGTTCCATCAAGGCTTTTTCCCACACCATGCAAACAAGTCTCTGGTTTCCCCATCATTTTCCACCTTTCAGGCTATTTGAAAATGTCAGAACAAAACTGAAATTGACTGCTTGCAGTCCACAGACTAAACATTGCATGATCTTGGCCATGAAGAACTAATTCTTGACTGAGGATGATTGACAAAAACCAGTGGGTGGTGACAATGATGACAATGATGATGATGACCAACTGTGACTCTGTGCAGAATTCCTCAGAAATCTCCATTGTTTCACATGACATACATTTCCTTCACTAGACATAAGCTAAGCATTATGGAGAACACAGAACAAATGTGATTATTTAGGAACAGATACGGAAGCCTGCATTGGGAAAACTAGGAAACATGTCTAACATACCGTGCAGTGTCACACCGGAGGCTATGGTGAATCTCTCATGTATTTTCATGGGATGAAACTCTTAAAAATCTTGACACTTGATCATTGTCTGCTTAGAGGTTTCAGTCATATAAGCCCAGACTAACATTACTGATTTTTTTTCTTTAAACCTAGGAAAACATATTGATTCAGACTACTGGTTCAACTAGTTCTTTCATTGTCTATATTGATATATCTCCAGGGTTTCAGATAAATGTGTTTTTTTTTCCTCAGAGGTATGTGGAAATAAGATGCTGCAAGAATTGTTATGCAGACAAGGACTTCTATTAAGAAAGAAGCATGGGGGGGGGGGCTTAAAAGAGTCTTTCTGGATCCCTTCTGTTATCTGAAGAATTATTTATTTTATTTAAAATATCTTACCCCACTTTTCTCCTTAAAAAGAACCCAAGGAGGCTCACATCAGTAAAAGGCAATATTTAAAAGCTACAAACAGTAAGTATACACATATTTAAAAAGAGTCAAACAAATACTACACTAAAACTGTAAACAAAATCTACACCAAAAACACAGTCAGAGCAACAAGGCACAACAATCCCATTGAAAACTCTCTCAGACAGCCAATCACTAAGGGAAAGCCTGCCTGAAGAGAAAGGTCTTTGTTTGCTTGTGGAAGGACAGCATTGCCACAAGGCAGCTCGAACCCACCACCAGGGAGAACCTGCAAAGAGAAGGCTGGTGCAGTCATCAGTGTCCACAATAATCCTTTGATGTGTAATGTGTGTGTGTGAGAGAGAGAAGATCAGAGAAGGGCAGCTTGCTCAAGGCTTGTAAAAGTCCAGCTGGGATGTTCATCTATTTGAACACCCCTTCTCAATTTCTTGTAATTCTCTAATGAATGATGTGCTCAGAAGGACCACATCAGCAGATGCTTTATTTTATACTCACTAAAATTTCCATAGGAGTAACTAGTGTCAGCAGCAATTATACCATCAGAGGAATTTGTGCAAGAGGCTAGAGTTCTTTACAATGTTTGCTAGTGTTCCAAACAAGCTGTATATGGAAACAAACTCACTTTGTATAGCTTAGGTACCTGGTGATAGTGTCTGTTGTCCACACTTACACGAGAAAACACAAACATGTACCTTGCCCTGAGTATGTATTAGTTGGATCATTAAGGCACCATGACACTATTGGAGGGATTCGGAATTTGTTTCCCCCCCCCCCCTCTTTTTAGTGCAAAGAAAATCATGGAAGGATCTACTTACCCCTTCCTTTGAAACAGGAAAAACAATCAGCCTGGATGTTTCTTAGTTAAATAATAATTTTTAAAAGCTCATTAATTACAGTTCCTGGCTTTGTTATTTTGTATATAGAGTGTTGAGCTATAGAGACAGAGACATAGCTATGTCTGGAGAGCAGAAAACAGAGGAAACAGGAAAGGTGACTAACAAAGAATATAATAGGAAGGAAGGGGTGGGCTCGAAGTCTCTGAAACTTGGAGAAAAAGTTTTGGTGGCAGGCACAGAGCATGCTCCCCACAGACACCCAGTGTCAAAGGAGAAGCATGCAAGATTGTATTTTTCCAACAGAAACAGTATAGTTTAAATGGTTAGCTCTTAAAAGAAGATAGGCACCTTACAAATCTATTGTCTTTCTCTACAACCATATCACCCTAGTAAGGATTCACAGTTGGCCTTTCATCTTGAATTAGATTTGGAAGGTATGCTACCTCATTAAATGGTGTACAGCAAGATAATTATACCAACTAATTGCCAAACTAATTAAATAAATAAAACATGCTCAATTCCCACCCTATCCATTCTGAATTGATAATTTGAAATACGATTGCATTTCGCTGATTGCCATTCATAGCAATTGCAGCAGCTGATTAATGGTCCTGAGCACCCATTATTTGCCATGCAAAGAAGTGCAATTGCACATTCCGCTGAAAACCGTCTCTCGTCAGGATTCCCCTATCATTCTGAAATAATGTGATGGAGAAAGAAAGAAAAAGAAAGAAAGAAAGAAAGAGAAAGAAAGAAAGAAAGAAAGAAAGATGGATGTTATCACTCAGAATAAATAAATTGACATGCAGCTTTTGCTGCTGTTCTGAAAGTGATTATTGTTAATTTAACTTTGTTTGGAAAGTGACAAAAAAAAAAGAGAAAGAGAACATAATAGGTTCTTTATCCTCCTGTTTTTCTTTCTTTAGTAAGTATGCATAGATAATACAAGGTCTGGATTGTTTCACCCTAGGCTACGCTTGCATAATATAGCGATATATGTATTCTGTATAGGATATATATATATATATATTGATCAGTTTTAGAAAATGATTTTTTTCCCCTATACCATGATCTACATGACTATTAGCGAAAGTGTGCATACATAGATACCTTTTCTGGGGGTGGGGTGACAAGTGGTTTTCCCTCCCTTTTTTCCTAAATATATATGAATAAATGCATTCAACTCAAAACGTGTTTTTTTAAAATGCTGACAAATACCCTTCAATCAATGGAAAAATATGTAGAGAACTATATACATCAAGAAAAATGCATTCAAAGTGTATACATTATAGAATTTGCATACCAAAATATACACATTTTTTTCTGGGTATGAAAACTGCATTCAAAGTCCTTCAGATGAGTATGAAACAAGAATGAGAAGCCCATTTGAGAGAATATGTTGGCACTTAGACTCACAGGTTGTCACATCCCAATTTCTATTTATATATCCATATACTGTATATATTAGGATTCTTTTATATTGAATTTGACGACTGGCCCACCTAGTCTTCTTTGAGAGTATCCTGCCGATTTCTTTTCTTGACATCCTTTTAAAGGGAGACGCTCCGTGTTTAACTGGATACTTTACACGTAACATGTATGTGCTCTTCTGCAGCTTCTGCAGTCCTGAACATCCTTTGGCGCTTAGATAGTGAAAGTGTGGATCTGGAAGTAAGGGTTTGGATGGGAACGTGCATCCTATTGTGGTACAAGCAGTTTCCTCAAGTGCCACAGCCCAGAAATGGTTGCCTTCCATAACCACAATTGTCTAATCCGCATATATCATTCTCCATGTAAATGCATTCCCAAGGATGGGCAGGATTTTCTATTGTTTGACATAATTCAGCCAAAGTTAAATGCTTTCAAGCTTGGCTAGTTTCAGCAGACGATAAAAATGCATTCTCTACACACTTGATTTGTCCTAATGAAATCAATAGGATAAAAAAGTACTTAAATTTTGGCTCCATTGTGCTTTCTGTTGGATCAGCTCTTCTACGTGCTAAATGGATGAGACAACATACTTGCCAATTGCCAAATACTCCCGGTACTGAAGTATTTATAAATTGAAGATGTCATAAAGTAAGAAATAAAGTTATGCTTAAAAACTAAGAAAATATTATTTGATGAAGACTTTACTGTCCAGGCCAGAGAAGACTAGCCTGGAAATATTCTGAATTTATCGAGTTTTGTCAGGTTCCTAGAGCAGGGGATGGAGTTTAGCCATCTTTTTTATTAAACACATTGCTTGTATTTATACAGCATACTTTCCATATTGGCCCCCTTTTTAATTATTCTGATTGTTTTATTGATGCAGCTTTGATTAAATGTTAATTCAGATTTTTTTGTTACACAGCTGTCCCATTACCAGAAAGAATGGAAAATCCTGTCTGTACAGATCTATATCTTTCAGTGGGACTGACACATAGCATGATGATAACAACAATAAACAAAAATATTCCCATTATTTTGGGTCACAGTCAGTGATTTCAGAATTATTATATGATCCATAATTAGTTAAGCTATCTTAGTTCATTACGTGTCATTGACTCAATTCAATTTGCTTGTTCTTTTTTTTTTTTTGCTTGTCAAAACTACAAACACAACACTGAAATAAACTAATTTAGCACATCCCAAGATTTTAAGAATTCATAATTCATACATAAAGTGCCCTGAAGCATACAATGAATGAATACCAATCACAAGTTGTAACCAACAAAATAAACAAATACAATGCATGTTTCAACAAACCATCATTTTCATGTCAAAAAAAGTCAAGAAATTTCTTTTCAAAACTTGCCCCAATGTTCTGTCTGATATGCTTTTTTTGTTTGTTAGTTTGTATGTTTCCTTTGTTTTCTCTTTAGTATATGATTATCTGGTTTTAATACTAAAACTTAGTGTTCCATTAAGTCTATAATTAAAAGCTGGAACATGCCCAAAAAGTCACTAGGTCACCTATAGTGAACTAACAAGACAAACCTGTGAATGTCTACTCAAAAGTAAGTCCAACGGAATTCATTGGGGCTTACCAGATTGCATTACAGCCAAATTTGTTAATTGCTGAGGAGTTTTGTTCAGCTTGAAATGGGAAACAAAGCCTCCCATTTGGGGATTCAATCAGTTCTTCTGACTAGTATAGTACACCCTATTTGACAGACAGAAGCAGAACAACGGATGAGATCTATTCTGCCCATTGTACTCCTGAATTAGCTGTGCATGGGTCATTAATTCATGTTTAATTCTCCATTTGTTCAAGGCCAGAGGGAGTAGAATCACAGCTTGCCACCAATCCTCTACACATTCATTGCATAGAACCTGAGAATTATTACATGTTCTAGACAGCTGCTTTTCAAATTTCTTTTTTCTCTTTTATTTAAACTATTTATTTGCATATATATATATATAATGCAAAGCATATAATGCTTCAAATAGCTCAACCTGACAATGTAAATAGACACATATATTGTGCATTTTGAAAAGTTCATCTTTCAAGCTGCCAAAAAAACAACAACAACACCTTAAGGGCATACTTCTTTTTTCAAGGCCACCATTTCAGATTCTTTCACTTTTTGTCTTTGTTGTCATCTAAAATCCCAAAGTGGATCATTTTCTCTTATATATTTTTGAAATTTCTCAGCCTCTGCATTGCTGCAAACACAATGCATTACAACTGATGTGATCGAACATAATACATCACTTAAAAAGCATTTGAATGTGGTTCTTTTTAAAATTATTATTAAAGAACACAGCTTTAAAACTACTTGTTCTTCCTTAGAAGTAAAGAACCCACCAGCAAGAAACATACATTATGCAATGAGGTGCTCCAGATAACGCCAGATTCTGGTGTTAGACTCACTTCAAGCGTCACAGTGATTTCCACTATATTGACTGGATATACTTATCAGCCATTGACTCTATTAAAAATTATTACCTCAAAAACCATACTTAACTATAATATATAATCTTTGTACTTGGATAAATAATGTTTGACCATCCAGATGTTTTAGATGGAAACTGCTAGAAGTTCTATCCAGAACAGTGAATTGTGGGGGGCTGTGAGAGTTATAGTCCAAAATATCTAAGCAAAGTTCCCCACCCTGTTTTACATAGCAAACACACACACAAACAAAGGTTTTAGATGATCTCCTATAAATTAAAAATTTACACAGAAGACTGTAAATCTGTGCACAGAATCCTGTCTAACTCCAAATGCCTGGATGACAGAGCTGTGGTGACCAGACATGTCAGTAGCAAGGAAATGCGGCTAGTGCCTGTATCCCCTCTTACTTTCTTCCAATATGTTTGTGAGTCATGTCACCCCCTTTCTTTGTGAAATTTGGTCACGTCCATATGGAGCTGCTGGTCAATGGCTCTCCAGAATGCTGGAGTCAGCTTGTTCCAAAAGACAGTGCATTTAGCTTCATTGTTTAGAGACTTGTTGAACTGGCCCCTTGCTTTCATCACATATATGGTACTGATAACTGTAGTTTAAAAGATTTGTTGTACACTACTTGTGACTCTGTCTTGGGCAAGGATAATCTGACCATAGCTATGCATGTCAGGGCCAACACCAGTTTGAGGAATGCCACCAGGCCAGCTTGGTGAGACTCTAAACTGTTTTGTGTTGACACCACAACTGATTTATTTGCCAGTGAAATCTAGCCTTAAGAGTTGAGTTGTCAGACCTGTGTCTGAAGATACTGCAGAAACATCACTTGGATTATAGTACAGCAACTATATTGCTGGCTGGGGTATGTTATTTAGAATACATTTTGCTAGTTTCAAAACAACTACTTTGAATCCCTATGCATTCAAAGTGCTAGTACTAGCCTTTGAAATCTATTTGCCAGGATGTCTCAAAGACTGACTATCCAAGGATTGCATCCATGCACAGAGACAATTTGGAGCCTGTGTGTTCGATATTTCTACCTCCTGAGGTCAGATGGAAGGTGAAGACCAGAGACAGAATCTTTTACATTGTAAAACAAAAGGCAAACTCAAAAGTAATGTTGATTTTTATGTGGCAGCTTCCCACAACATGGTTGTCTTCTAGACATTTAAAGATTACAGACCATGACCCCCAGTATTTCTAACCATTGGTCATATTTGCTGGTGGGAGCTGAAGTTCTGAAAACATGGCAGATACCAGGCTGGCAAAGGCTGTTCTCTCTCTCTCTCTCTCTTTTTTTTTCTTTTTCTTTTTCTTTCTCTCTCTCTCTCTCTCTCTCTCTCTCTGAAGAACCTCTAGTCAGAAGCTGGATATTTTGCACAAATGTACCACAAGTGAAATTATGTTATCATGTAAAATACTTTGTTTTAAATGAAAGCAGTGGGGGTGTTCATTTTGTAGTTCCTGATTATTAATACCCAGATCAAATAAAGTCCTATAGATCCAGTTAATGTTGTCCACTGAAATGAGGTTTAAAATAGCTAGAGGCAGAGGTTGTGTGTATTCCACTCTCAAGCATTCAATCACATTGATGCACCAGAACCACAAGAGCAATTTCATTCTTGGCATAATCAGAAGCGTTTGTGGCATCCAGGAATCTACCAAGGTAGCAATTTTCTAGATAATCAACTTAATGTCTTCATTCTAAGTGCATTTATATGTGTAAGTTAATTAGGGAAGTTAATTTTCATGAATGGCAGAAAATCTGCATTTTCCAGCAGTGCTTTGTTGCTGTGCCAATTGCTAGTTCAAGGTAAAACATAAGAAACACCATGCTGCATCAGATGAGTGGCTTGTCTAATCCACTATTTTGTTCACACAGTAGCCAACCAGTTGCCTCTAGGAATCACCAAGCAGAATATGAGTGCAACAGCTTCCTTCTGATTTTCTCATGAAGCAATCAGTATAGAGAGGCATACTGCTCTTTGCTGTTAGTGGTAACATATACACATCATAAATGAAAGCTTTGATAGACCCATCCATCCTTCATTAATTTCTCAAATCCTCTTAGGTATCCTCTTAGAAAGCCATGGAAGATGGTGGTCATCACTACATTTTGTAGTAGTGAATTTCATAATTTGACTATGCTTCATGTGAAGGACTTCTCCATTTTTACCTTAATTTATCTGAATCTCCCACTACGTAGCTTTTGTGATGTCTAAAGAGTGTCTGAATGAATATGCAACATCTGTGCAAGTTCAAAAATATATCTTCATGTTGTATATGTTCTTGGGGAGCCTGCCTTTGCAGATCTGAACAGAGCCTGAATAGTGCCAAGAAATTCTGCAAAAGACAAGGGCTGTATTCACACATACCACTCATATACATTTAAACCCAGATGACATCAGATCTGGGTGACCACCAGAAGTCATGGGAGACTAGGACTGTCCAGAGAGGCTCTCCTCTTGTTCCCATCACTTTTACAGATACATTTGACAGGGACCACTCTCAGTGGATTCCCCCAGATTATAACCTGATTCATGGGGATAGGCTGCCCCCCTCTCTCCTCTCTTTTTGGTAACAACTGAAAACATTTTTGTTCCAACAGGATTTTAGTATTTAACATATAATTTTAACATATCTAGTTGACCTACATTTCCTGTGATTAATTCCGTTTCAATGTGTATTTTTAAAATGTTTCTACACTTTCAAATCTATTTTATATGTTGATTGCAATATTGCCATGTTTAATAATTTTTAATGTGTCTTCTATTTTGTTTTAATTTCTCTTTTAATAATTTGATTCCCATCACTGCAAGAAAGGTGGCATTGAAAAACTGTAAATAAAGTAAAATAAATGAATCTAATTGAAGGAGAGTCATGTTTTCTGTTTTGCTTTCTCAAACAGCAGAAATGTTCCTAAACCTCAGGTTCTTCCCCTACCACTCCAGTATTAAGAAATTTATGTATTTTGGTAAGTTCTTATCGAAGCCAAACGGAAATGAAATTCTCAACCATCTGTGCTGGCCATATTCAACTGTTACAGTTCTTCCCAGCATGAATAGGATGATGACAACCACATTAGTGTCAAAACTTACAGAAAAAATGTGAACAATTTTACAATTTTTTTTTTACATTCTTAATAAGATTGAACTGAAACAGGATTCTCACCCACTTCTAGTCTGATTTTAAAAAGTATGTGCAAAAGAAAAATGAAAAAAAATGTCTAGTGCCAATTCCTCCCTCCTTCACCAACAATTTAGGATTAACATTTTATGGTTACTTACAAAACCTTCTCTTAGAATCATTAAGTCATGCAGTCCAACTCCTTACCAGTGCAGTAAATCCAGTACTAAAGTATTCTCTGTGAGGTAGCCATTTGGCCTCTGCTTTTAAAATCCCAAGGGAGAGCCTGACACATTCTGAGACAGTCTGTTTCACTGGATCTCAAACAATGAGGATGTCATTGCTAAGATTTAGTGGAAATGTCCTTTCATCTTATGAACACTACGATTTGGGTGCTGTTGTCTAAAGCACTAGAAAACAAAATTCTCTATCAGTTATGAGACCATCCAACAAATATTTGAGGATGATTATCATGTTATAATTAAACTGTTTCTTCTCTTGACTAAACATTCCAATCATTCCTTAACAAGAAAGCCAGACCTACAATGCCATATAACTTTGGGAAGACTTAAGATGTGCAGAAAAAAAATAGGAATATTGCAAGATGAGGATTTGTGATGAAATATATAAAATTGTTAGTATGGATGGATAACTTGTGTTAGCAGCAGTAAAATGTATGAAGTGGGAATGCATTTTATTTGATGAGTGCAGAGCAAGGAGAAATAGAGGAGACATAAAAGGGTACAATCAAAGGAATCATTGGGTTCCACTGAAGACTGTAGACTTGTACTGCTAAAAAGCCATAGCAGCAATACTAAAGAACAGAAAAAAAATGATCCAGACATCAGAAAGTTTCAGGCTACAGATGTATGATTCCTAATGCCCTATTTACAAGCCCTCTCTGTATTAAGGGCTGTTGGAGGGCAATTGTCTGTTGGATGGCATTCCATGTTTGAAGGGCTGCCTTGTCAAGGGACCTTGAAGCTGTCAATCTTCAGTTAACACAGGGATAGTCAACTGAGCAAGCACACAGGTCCTGGTCCCAGGCTTTACCACTATGGCAATATTGCTGCATTACTACATAAATTATACCATTTATTTCCAAATTATATTTTAAAGATGGGATTGATATATTTTCCCTTTCTTAGGTAGACTATGTCTGATGTGAAGAATATATGCCATTGTCTATTTAGACAGAGATTGACATTTTGAATAGTTCCTCCTTTATCCAAGCTCACTGTTCTTGTTTCTATCACACCTGTCTTAGCTTTGGTTGCAATGACTATGGGTTATTTTAGAATGTGGCCTTATACCAGAAGGGAGTTTTCACTTAAACAAACTAAAGCTGTTTTCCTTACAAAACAGACTGTAATTATTTCATCTATTTTTACACATTCACATCATAGTTCCAAATGCTACTGCTTATGCCATAGTTCCTCAGAACAGCAAATGTACTACAGAATAAGTTCTTTTGCTTCTGCTCACAGTAGCAACATTTGCAGCAATGAGTTGGGTTTTTCTTTGAGTAATGAGTTTGGTTTTTCTAAGCTCCCTCAAACAACTCTTTTTTAAAAAGGAAGAGCCTCAGGGCCTTTCTGGCAATTATCTGAAAAAGCTAAAAAGAGGGAGCCTGCCCCAAGTCTTGCCTGCCATTCCTTGTTTCCCAAGCAAACCCGTGAAAAAAGGTAAAGGGGTGGCCATTGCCTGGTTGATAGACGAGGCTTTGTATGGCTCACCCTGTAGAGTTCTGAGCATTCTGGGCCACAGATCCCAGTATTCCTTTCCTAATATTCCACTGAGAAATGAAGTGTTCTTCCTTATGAAAACCATCAGATCAGTTCTATCCTAAGGAACCCCATTTATCTGAAGCTGTAAAGCAAGCTTGGTAAGTTTATGGCTGGCTGGCTGAATACATAATTAGAATACATTATGATGCCCAACCTCTGGTAGGGGAAGAACAAAAAGAAGCTGCTTACATTCAAACACATATCCTGCACATGGAAGTTTGTTTTATTTCATTTCCTTGTTACATTCATTGAAACTTCTCATTTCACTTTGTACAATCAACAATGCAAAAATAACTTCTTTTGTTTTATAAGTCCTGACTAGAGATGGGGACAAATCAAAAAAAATTGTGATTCATTTTGATTTGTGATTTGTCAAGGTTAACAGATCAACGAATACGAATATACGAATATTCTTTGACGAATTGATGAATCAATCTGTCGATTCATCTTTGTTTTCAACTGCTATAAAACTGGCCCCCAAGCACCTAAAGACACCAAATTTGCAGGGAAGCTTCCTCGGATGATTTTCTATAAGTCCTGAAAGTTTGATGAACATTGGATAACGGACCCCTGAGTTATATAGTCACAAGAGGACACCCCCAGGAAAGCTCCCCCCAGGTACTTAGAGAATCCGGAATCACAACGGAGCTTCCTATTTCTTTCCCCAACACACCTGGCAACTTTGATGAAGATTGGATATCGGACATCCAAGTTATTCACCCACAAATTGGCCCCCCCCAGGAGAGTTTACCACACGGCACAGAAGCTCATTTTGCCTACCGGCCGCTGATCAGCTGATTGGAGACCGATAGGCAGCCCCCACCCCCACAACTAGCCACCCCCACAACCTACCCACCCCTTCCTTTCCCTACCTTAGCCCCCACCCCACCCACCCAACTCCCACCCACACCCCCTTACCTTAATCGCTGCTGCCAAGGTCTCCATCAGGCCTCCGCAGCCACGGTGTGTAAAAAGGACAACTGGCAGCCCTTTGCAAAGATGGTGGCTGCAGCTTCATTTAGGGTAGGGAAGCTGCAGCTGCCATCTTTGCAAAGGGCAGCCTGGATTCCCTTAAGGCAGGCTAAGGGAATCCAGGCAGAATGTGTTTTTTGTTTTGTTTTGTTTTTTGGTTTTTTTTTAATACGAAGGACGAATAAAAATGGGTAAATATTTGTCCCTTCGTATTCGTGGGGGGTCTCTGGAACCCACGGATATGAAGGGACGAATATTTAACGAATCGGCTATATTAGTTGAAAAAGCCGATCCATTTTTATATTTGTCCCCATTTCTAGTCCTGACTAACAATTTGGCAACCTCACAGGCACCCTATGTGCCTAAACACTTTATATATTACTGAAAAAAGGCTTACGGGGAAGACTGAGACACCCCTACATCAAGAGAGAACTTGCCTAAAAACATACCACCCACCCCACAAGACATTACCATGACCATTGCTGAGGAGAGAAAAACAGACTACTGCAAAACAACAAGATTAAAACTACTTAAAGTAAGAAAGAACTCCAAGATGTGGTGAGCAAGTTCGATGGAACCTACTGTTCCATTGTTTATTTATTCAATTTGAAATATGGTGCCTCACTTAATCTAAAATAGATTTCCAGAGTGGCTTATGAGGCAATTAAAATCTCATAAACAAACAAACAAAAAACAATAAAACAATAAAAAGTAATTAGGCAGCGCACAGACAAAGTACAAGCAGAAGGCAAAACTAAAATTAACAGATCTAGAGGCCTGAATACGTTTTAAAAAGATTTTATTTCCTTTTGTTTTTTCTCATTTGCCACAAAATATAGCAGGAATGTCTTGAGGCAAACCTTCCTGAAAAAGACCTGGAAAGAGAGGTCCAGATACAGGGCAGTACTAGTCAGAGGATAATAACCCCTATTACAGATGGGTGAGAATTTCGTTTCCACTTTGTTTTGATCCAAATTTTCCAAAATTTACATTTTTTTTCATATTTTGGAAATTTTTAAAATGTGATTCCAGGGGAATGTGAAATAGTTTTTTTTCCCCTATCCATTGCCTGGTCTTAAATAGAGATGGGCACGAATGGGAAAGCCTGTGGTTTGTGATGGTTCGTGCTTCATGGCTAACCACAAACCACAAACTACCACACATACACAGTGAACCAGCTTGTGATTCATTTTTTGTGTTCATGCCAGGGGACATCGTTGAAGCTGTGCCTGCTTCCTATGTGCATGCACCCACCTGTCAGCTGAGTAGTGGTCATATGTGCAGAGCCAGTAGGCCCACCTTCCATGCAAGGAGGCTGTGGCATTTAGAAGACAAGGTAGAGAGGTGATGGGTACAGGAAGAGAGGGCATCTGTTTGGCTGAAACTCAATGAAGTGCTGAGCGAAAAAAAGTTTGGCACTTTGTTTTGTTCTGGCAAAATGGGTTGCACAAAACAAACCACAAACCAGCCCAGTTCATGTTTTTTTCCCCCTGGTTTGTAGTTTGGTTTGTGCCCATCTCTAGTCTTAAACAATGTATCTTTGGAGAAGACCTTCATATAGAAGCAAGTTAGTATAGGAGAAGGTACTTTGGATTCTATCCAGACTAGCATTTTGAACCATATTTGGGAAAAGCTGCTATTTTAGGACTGAAGTTCAAATTAATAATCTGTGTACCATAGGGAAAGTCCAATTGTAACTCCTTAATAGAGTAGACTAAGGGACGTGGTGGCACTGCGGGTTAAACCGCAGAAGCCTCTGTGCTGCAGGGTCAGAAGACCAGCAGTCGTAAGATCGAATCCACGCGACGAAGTGAGCTCCCGTCGCTTGTCCCAGCTCCTGCCAACCTAGCAGTTCGAAAGCATGTAAATGCAAGTAGATAAATAGGTACCACCACGGTGGGAAGGTAACGGCGTTCCGTGTCTAGTCGCACTGGCCACGTGACCACGTGAACTGTCTACGGACAAACGCGGGCTCTACGGCTTGGAGACGGGGATGAGCACCGCGCCCTAGAGTCGGACACGACTGGACTAAATGTCAAGGGGAACCTTTACCTAATAGAGTAGACCCACTAAATTAATAAGAGTTTGGTAAATCAATTTAAGTTCCATTGATTCAATAGATTTGCTGTAACTGGGAGTAATAATTGAAGTTGGGCCCAACATTCCCTCTAATTTCTGCTAGCATTGTGCAGGGCTCCACCCACAAGTAGAAGCAAATCATCAGCAACAGTGATCTGTCTGCATGGGATTGATACAGCACTGCACGTGCATACATGTGCACAGCTTAAATGTTGGTTGGGCCTATTTTTTTTTAGTGAAATGCAGATTAAACACAGTCCATTTTAACAAAACATTACAGTAGTTCACTTGAGAGTTTAATAAGGGCATGGGTTACTGTGATCATAAGGGGCCACAAATGGTGTGCCCTGACAGCAAATCTGATTTTTGAGGGAGAGTACGACCTTATTCAGATTTGGCTGAACATTACCTTCCAGGACAGAAGAACCATTCACCAATAGCTTATCCCTTGCTTTTAGGTTTTTCACTGCCACTGACAGATGCCAGAGTTACAAACTTTTGCATTTAAATATGCTTCTGTTTCCTCTGTTCTGTCCCTGCTTTATGTCTTTCTTTTCTTTTTTCCCCCCAGAATGTTCAGAGCCACTAGAGTATAGTTGTTAGGCTGTTGGACTGGGATCTGGAAGACCCTGGTTCTATTCCCTATTGAGACATAGAAGTCATGGTGACTTGGGATTTGTCATTGTCTCTCAGTTTGACTTTCCTCACAACAGTTGCTCTGACAACCATTTATGCTTGTCAGAGGGAGCTTAGGAACCTGAAAGGACGTGGGTATGAGGCATTTAATTACTTTAAATTAAATGCTTCTGGTGCTTGATGTGGGTTACACCAGATTTTACCCAGTCTTTATTGTGATTTTTTGAGATGGGGCAAATTTAAACCTTTAAAAATTATGCTATTTGCATAACTGCACAGGAAAACTTTGGCCATTATGTTTATCTATTACTCCATCAGGTAAATATGCCTATGAAAAAAGGTGTTATGTTCTTCGGTGTTGCTATTGTAGATTTCCTTTGCATTTAGTGTTCCTCCAGTTAAATAAACACAGAGTGTGAATCTGTGAAACAAGAGAAAGATGGAGAAAGGCATGTTAACAGAAGCTGATAAATATCAGATTGCAGTATATAGGTAAAATCCTTTCCTTGGTCTTCTCATATTGCACTGAGGTTATTTTAGAGATAGTAGCAGAGAGGAAAAACACATACAACTCATAAAAAAATCTGCCTAATTGTCTCCAGCATTATTGTGTGCCCTCAGGGAGCAACTAGAGAGGTATTTGTTCCACTGTTTGTCATGTTCATCACTTTTCTTTTGATATTTATTCTGTTGACTACATGGCGTTAGCAGTTATCATGAGTATATACAGTCTTTTGGCAGGAGTAGGCAGGACACTTTGTTTGGCCCGCAACACTTACATGGGATTTTTTTTTGTAACAATCCCATTCATGTTATTTTGTCTGGTTTTTGGCTTGTGAGATCACATAAAATAATGGGAGCATTTATATGTGAATACGAATATCCCCGTGCAGCTGGACTTAATGAGGGTCCAGCCCCAGGGGCTGGACCATCCACTCATGTGTCCTGCTGTGGTGCCGGTTCCACTCATCCTTCCAACCATGCCCAGAGTACCGCTCTCTTCCTGCTTGGCTGGCCACTCAGCAGCCATGCAGGGAGACTCATCTCCTGCCCCCTGCCTGGAGTAGCCAGCCAAGCAAAAAGAGAGCAACACTCCGGGTGCAATTGGAAGGATGAGCAGGACAGGTGCTGCAGCAGGATGCATGAATGGACAGTCCAGCCCCGGGGGCCAGAACCTCGTTAAGTCCAGGTGCGTGGGAAAATTCATATTCATATACGAATATGAATACCCCCATCTCTAATCACATATATTGATTCTTTATGATGAAATGTCAGGGCATTGCATAGAGAAGTTTGCCTCAAACAGAGAAAACCTGTGTGGTATCTGCCTCAGTTATCCTATTGAATGTAACATGTTACTACAGTGGTGCCTCGACTTACGAACTTAATGCATCCCAGAAGATGTTCGCAAGTCGAAATGTTCGTAAGTCGAATCAGCATTTCCCATTGAAATGCACTGAAACCCGATTAATCCGTTCCGGCTGTTTTTTGGTTGTATGTAGAGGCGCCGGTTGTAAGTCGAAGATTAGTTCCCATAGGAACTAATGCAAAACTGGTTAATCCGTCCTCTACCACTAGGGGGAGAATTTTTTTAAAAAACCTAAGATGACTTAGGTTAAAAAAAGGGCAGGAAAGGAGGGAGGGAGGGAACAATAGGGAAAAGAGGAAAGAAAGAAGGTCATCACTGGGGCACACAGACCCCTCAGACAAAGGTTTGTGCTTTTAAGCACAAAAAGAGAGAAGACAGAGAGAGAGAAGACAATGGGGGGGGGAGAGAGTTTGGAGTCTAAAACACATTTTAAACCCATACATGCTAAACCCACACATTTTAAACCCACACATTTTACATTTTAGAGCACACCAGCCAGCACAGACCCTTGCAGAAAGGGTCTGCAAGACCCATCAGAGCACAGAAACATAACCCCCCCACCTAGCCCAAATCCAAAAATCAAAAATTAAAAAAAAGCCAAAAAAATACAGTACGTACAGTACAGTATCAGGCAGTACCAGGCAGTACCAGGCAGTCTGAAGTCTCTCTCCGTATCCACACTCTTTAACTGCTGGGGCGAGTGAGGTAGCAGACAAGCAGCCTCTTCGCTGGCCAACAGTTAACTGAAAGTTCAAATTTCCCGCTTTCCCTGCCTTCCCCACGGTTTTTTTCTGTTCGTACGTCGAAGCTCCGTTCGCAAGTCGAAGCAAAATTTTGCGACCGGAGCTGTTCGTAAGTCGAAATGTTCGTAGGTAGGGGCATTCGTAAGTTGAGGCACCACTGTAGTAGCAGAATATCTGTAATACACCTGTCAAAGTGCTACCTAGGTGTCAGATTTAACTGTTAAATGGTAGAATTGTTCAAAAATTAAATTATTATTATTGCTTTAGAGAAAATCCTTTCCTTCTCTAATAAATTGGCTTCTGTACATTTGCTTTTGTTTTTCAAAGTTGCCAACATTTTTAGAAAGAAAGAAGAAATAATAATTTAAAGGTTCTGTGGCTGCTGTGCAAACTTGTGAAAGAGAAGGTAGTTATGTTTCCAATCATGTTTTCCCCAAAGTATAAAAAAGCATGCTGTATGAACATAGGATACACATTTTCATCCTGCAGAAGCTCTACCTAATCTAGTCCTTTTGTTATGTTGAGATAGCAGTTCTGTCCAGTTTTTCTCACTCACGTATGATTCCTGTTATGTGAGGTCGGGAGTGGGAAATTATCTGTTGTAAGCTGCCTAGGGTCCCCTATGGGGAGAAATTATAAATTATCATTAAATTATTATAAATAATTTAAATAAGTAAATAAAAATAAATAACCAATGCACTTTTGGCCCAGTCACATTCAACAGGGCACTTCCCTCTCACCATTCCTGCAAGTCTCCTATATGGAGATGGAATTTCTATGAGGGGAGACTTTTCTAATAGGCAGGTTCTCTAGATAATTTTGAATCCTAATCTTTTAGAACAGCTTCAAAACATCCAGAGGATGCCAGGGTGGGGAAAACCTAAAATAGGCAAACGTATATCCCTATCAAAACATATGACAAATCTCCAAATGATTTGAATGCTTTATTCTGCAAGGTACGAGTTCCCCTCTATTCAGCACTGGTTAGGCCTCATCTTGAGCACTGTGTTCAGTTCTGGCCACCGGACTTCAGGAAGGACGCTGAGAAACTGGAACAAGTTCAAAGGTAGGCAACAAGGATGATCAGGGGAGGCTGGAAACCAAGCCCGGTGAGGAAAGACTGAAAGAACTGGGTATGTTTAGCCATGAGTAAAGAAGATTGAGGGGAGATATGATAGCACTTTTCAAATACTTGAAAGGCAGTCATACAGAGGTGGGGTAGGATTTGTTCTCGATCATCCCAGAGTGCAGGACACGTAACAATGAGCTCAAGCTACAGGAAGCCAAATTAAGGCTGAATATCAGGAAAAGCCTCCTAAGTGTTAGAGCAGTACAGCAATGGAACCAATCACCTCGAGAGGTGGTGAGTGCTCCAACACTGGAGGCATTCATGAGAAATTTAGACAACCACCTGGCAGATATCCTTTGATTTGTGTTCCTGCATTGAGCAAGGGGTTGGACTCGATGGCCCCTTCCAACTTCATTATTCTATAATTCTATGATTCCCTAAATAGCTTATCATTTAATGTTAAAATAACAAGCACTGCAGCTTAGTATTCAGATTCTTTCATTGATGGCATAATCATATCAGGAAAGCAAAACAGCACATTTATTGGGTTTGTTTTGTTTTGTTTTTGCTGATGCCATTATCTTTAAAGTCTTTTGACTCTCTAGAATATTTTAGTACAGTATTTATTTTTGTCTTAATTGGAATCAGCTTCTTCTGTTCCAGAGAGGATATATTTAGGATGGATTTGTTGTTAAAAAAAGGTAATGTTAACAGCATGAACATGAACTAAAAACAAAGTTGCTGTGCTTTGGGGCATTCAGTTGGCAGTACCTTTGACTATGGTGGAACACAGAAGCTGGTAAACAACAGTTACAGCAGCCAGATGTGTCTCATTAAATACACTTCTCAAGACAACTTGAGGTGGCATGTAGGAGTAGACACCTTTGATTCACATGCCTGCCTCAGACTTGAAACAGTGCTGGTGAGAAGTCAAACAGGTGCAAAAGTGGAAGTAGAAAAAGTATGAGCTTATTTCCCCCCCCCCCATTCTTTCAAAAAAGTAACAGTATTTTTGAAGACAGAGTTGTGCCAGTGGAGGTGATTCTTCAGTGCATAAATGCTTGGGGTAGGCACAATAATTGCTGTGGTTTTATTTCAGGATCATGGCTGTGTCTGGCGGTTTCTTCAATAAAAGCACATGTTTGGGTTAAGGAAGAGATGAGGCCAAACTGTTGCCCCTGTGTTGTGAACATTTTCAGCATGCTTCCCCTATTTGGTGATTTCTTTCAGCAGTCCTTGTGTGACAAAGTTTGCTTATTTATTTGTACCATCCATAGACAGCTTTACTCTCCCATTTCCTCACTCACCCTCAGTGGTGTCATCACACAGCCAGTTAATGTGTTGTGCAGTGCTGTGATGGTCACTTTGTGACTTCTATGGTGCAAGAATGACCATAAATCTGATCTCCAAAAGAGGCAGGAGTAAACAGGCAAGTGCAGATACTGAATGTACTACCAAATAACAGAAACCAGTAAAAACAGTGGCTTGAAACAAGGTTTGAAAAAAGTAAGCACAGAGGTATAAAATTGAAATATTTTTAAGGGCTATGGTAGGTGAAAATCTAAGAGGGGAAAAAAAACAAGAAAACAGGGAAAATTAATTTTCACAGGGTGAAGACAAGATGAAAAACACTCATGCCTCAGTGTTGCTACCACAACAAAATGCTTTAATCTGTTTCATCTGAATTTGGACCTGAAGAGTGAAGGCAACAGCATGGATGTATGGAAAGCTAGTTGTAAGCAAACACAGATAGTGACTTTCCACAACATCATTCCTAGTCACGGAGCATATCTGGTAAGGCATCAACCTTAGCATTGTATTTCCTGGCACTTTGGACCATGAGCCAACATGAGATGAAAGTTTTCATCATTGAATTGAAACTACTGTAGATCTTTTATTGTTCAGCACATGGTTCTGAACAATAAATGTTGTTCTCAATGCTACTAAACTTCATCTTAATAGCCAGCTCTCACTTTCTATCATTTATTAAGTCAGAAGTTAGAAAATCCCAGCTTGGAAGTAGCATTCTATTTAACTATGGGCTATTTCTATAGCCTATAGGTGTGTTGCCTGGTGGCAATGCTACTTCTAATAATTTAAACATATAGTTGCCTACTCTTATTCTAGTTTTTTTAAAAATCCCTTGCACTTATGTTCCTCATCTCAGGTTAAGGTTGTTGCAGGTGTCATAAGCTGACAGGCTGAGAGTGCAAATGTGTCTTTTGTTGGCACAGACCAGTTAATTTAACTGTCATCTTAGTAATTGCATTGGCCAAGCAGTCCCCAAGATCTGTTATCTAATTGAGCTCCGAGAGTTAATGATTTTAATGATTTGTTGTGATCTCAGAACAACTTAGATGATAAATCTACATCATTGAACCTATTATAGTGTTTTGCTTCATTTAGCAAATGATGTTTTTCTGTTCTGAAGACACCCACATTTTAAACAAGCAAAGAGATTGGTTACTTGAGGGTGAACACCAATTTGTTTCCATCTCCCTTTGAGACTTCAATAAGAGGCGTCCTTGAGAGGAGGAGGAGGTGAAGAAGAAGAAGAAGAAGCTCTTCTAAAATGTTGCCAACTATAAATTAAATTATTTGCTTTTGTTGTTGTTGTATAATAGAATTTACCAGAATGTGAAGGGAAATAGGAACCAGTGAAAACAAACACACAGCAAAATGTGATGAGCCCTTGATTTACAAATTCCCAAAGAACAGAAGTGCTCTTTATGGTGCTTCAGATGTATTGCAGAGTTGGTTGAAGTTACACACTTTCGCTTCACGAAAGCTTATGCAGACCCATCTGGGTTTTCTTCTGAATGTCCATTGAAATGTTCACCTTCCATTTTTCACAATCTATTTAAGGCTCTGTCTCATGGCATTTGGAAGTAGATCTATGTATCCACAGATATAGACACCTCTAGTACCAATTTGAGATCATGATATCATTTTATATTGGCACAGGAAGCCTCCAAGGATGTTCAAGAAAGCCTATTAATTTGTAGGCCTCCACAGGGCTCACATACAGCTTAGCAACTCCTACCCATTTCCTCTGTCCAAGATCAAGTTATTTGTACTAGATAGTATCAGAAAATACTTATGAAGATGTATGTAAATGATATATGTAAGGCCTGTCACGAATCCAAAGAAATAATTTATCATGCCATAGCTGAATGCCCTAAACTAGTATCAAGAGATTATATGTGCAGGTATAACGAAGTTGCAAAGACCATTTTCCAATATAATGGATTACTCACATATTTTGCTCCATATTATAAATTCCAGCTACCTCCAGTTGTAGAAAACAAAACTGTAACATTATATTGGGACAAGCAAGTTATTATGAATAAAGCAGTTGACTTTAGTAAGATGGATATTCTGGATAAGCTACAAAGAAAAACATACATGTTGGAGTTCTATCAACAAGCAACCTCAAAAGTACAGAGAATACAAAAACTGAAAAGTACCAAACATTAAGGCAAAAATTTAAAAGAATATGGAAGCAAGATTGGGTCATTCTCTTCCACATACTAAATTCAGCATCCAGAGTAATTCTAAATCTTTGGTTACCAGTTTAAAGCAATTGCCAGAAGCTGCTAATTTGCTTCCTGAAACCCCAGAATAATTGATTTTGCAAGTGGGTCATTTCACCTACAATTTTTTAGGACTTGACTAGAGATGTGCATGAAATGAACCATGAACCAAAACACCTGATGAACTGGGCTGGTTTGTGGTCCGTTTCATGACCCCTGGGCCATCTGGGGAAGCAATGGCGGCAGAAGAGAAGCCGGAGGAGCCCCAGGCTTCCCTGGCAACCAGCTGGTCAGCGGGTGCATACACAGAGGCAGCTTCTCTGCAGCCACCATTGCTTTTCCAGGCCACCCAAGAAGGCTGAGGTGATGGTGGTGGCACCAGGAGGTAGGCTAGGCTCCAGTGGTGGCAGGAGCGGGGGCAGAAATGGGCCTGAACCACGACAAACCATAAGCCAGTTCATTTTGCAAGTGGTTCATGGTTCATGTTTAACCATCATAAACTGCCATTTTTCTGGTTTGTGCCCATCTCTAGACTTGACTCCTAATTTTTAGACTTCATCCTTCAGTCCACCTCATTTACAGCAATGCTGAGAAATAAGAAATGCAATATAGTAATAATAAGAAGCAACTATCTTATGTGGGATACCAAGTGTGGTGTATTGGATAGAGTGGTGGACTCCGATTAAGGAGGCCTGGATTCAAATCCACATTCAGCCATGGAAACAGACAGGTTGTGGAACTGTAAAACCACTCCTTAAATATCTCACTTACCTTGAAAGCCTTTGTGGTGCTGTGGTTAAACTACAGTACTGCAGCCAAAAGTCTGCTCACAACCTGGGTTCAGTCTCAATAGCTGACTCAATGTTCACTCAGCCTTCCATTCTTCTGAGGTCTACCGAGTACCAAGCTTGCTGAGGGATGGACAATGTTTAGCCTGCATAATTAAATTGTAAACCACCCAGAGAGTGCTTTAAGCACTATGGAGTGGTATATAAGCAACACACTTTTCTTTATTAGGGCCACTATAAATTGATTCCAACTTGGCAACACATAACAAATAACTTACACATAATGTATTTTTGCAGAACTGATCTGAGGACTTTTTAAAATTTATTTCCTATTCTTAATGAGATTTAAGATATGCAATGGAGACATGTTGGCGGGATGGGAAAATTCTTGGGATGTGAAATTTGGTTGTTTGGGAAAAAGATCAGAAAATTTTCTGAGGCCCATGAGGCCCAAGACACACAAAGATTCCCATCACTATTCTCTACTAAGTCATACCAGTGGGCCATCTAGCCTAGTATTGTCAACATCTGATTGTCAACAACTCTCCAGAGTTTAGTGGAAGTTCTTTTGCTTGCCCAACCTAGAAATCCCTGATATCCTTTGACAGTCTCCCATCCAAGTACTTCCCACATCCAGCCCTGTTTAGCTTCCAAAACAGGGCAAGATCAACGTGTTCAGGATTGTTCATTGGTTCAGAGTCTGATTGGGCTGGGAAAGACAATGAGCTGTTAATACTGATTTTGTTATTAGAGGATTGATCCCTCAGTTTCCAATCGGTGTTGGTAGAGTTAAAAAAAATGGGGTGCAGTGTTCCATGTAAGCCTTCTAATAACAAAATCAGTATTAACAGCTCATTGTCTTTCCCAGCCCAGTCAGACTCTGAACCAATGAACAATCCTGAACACATTGATCTTGCCCTGTTTTGGAAGCTAAACAGGACTGGATGTGGGAAGTACTTGGATGGGAGACTGTCAAAGGACATCAGGGATTTCTAGGTTGGGCAAGCAAAAAACCTTTCACTAAAAGAGGATGGGTTGGCTCACTCCTTTTTTAGGCAATTACATGACTGGAGAGAACCAAATTGTCCCCAGAGTGAACCTACCCACACCTTTCTAAGCCCCATCAAGGGCTTCTACTTTTTGGTGTGGGTTGGATCTCAGTGTTTTTGGTCTGTTTCCAGTGTGTCTGATTGCTGGGAATGGACCAAAACAGAGCTTTCTCAACTGTCAAGGCTCCTTCCAACTAGAATTTCAGGATATCAGCAAATTAAACACTTCCTCTGCTCCTCAGCAGACAGGTAGGGGAAGTGAATTTTTTTTCTCAGTAGTAGACTATCACTGAGGTGTTGCATCAATTTAAATAAAGGGGGAAATAATATTTTCTTTGGTTTCTCTGGTCAAGAAATTGCTTGCAGCCAAATCTTCTTTGGATATGAAGAACTGCATAGAATGTAGAATTGAATCTCTTCTGCACCACCACTATGCTTATGGAGAAACTTTTAGCAATCCATGCAGAAGTAAATGGCATTGATAGTAAAACCTGCATCATTAGCCTCTGCCCAGGTCCTTGTATAAAGTGAATAGACTTTTCCATTCTGCTCACTCACCATCGTTTTCTTCCTTTCTGATGACAATTCATCAGAACAGGGAGGGGAGAGATCAGTGGAAGCAAGATATCCATCAGATCTTAAAAGAATATATATAACAGCTTGGCTCAGAATATAGCAACCTTTCCATTAAAGGTTTAAAATGTAACAAAGACATGAATGTGGAGCAGCTAAAATTATATATTTTCACATTCAGGCAAAAGACCCCTAAAACTAAACTTTTGAGCAAGTCTACAAAATGTCTTCCACTGCAACATTACTTTCCCAAAGAACTGAAGCTTATTGACATTAGATATTTGTTGGTTTTCAGAAACACTGGGCTAATTTCAAGGCCCAGAATGGGTTAAAAAAGAAATACAGTGCATCTATTGTGACAGAATAGAACAGCCAATGTCTGAACTAAAGAACAGCAGCAGTAAACACATTACATAACCATGTTTGCTTCCAAGTTTGGGTGAAGGTTCAAGGAAAGCATTAGCTTTCTATAAGCTATTTTGTCCTTCTCAGAGTACTGTTTCATAGATCATGATCCACAATTCCAGATAAAAAGCAGAGGCCCCTCCATGTCGACAGATTAACTACTACAAATGCATTAGGAACAAACAAAGTGACTGTCTGGTGATTGTAGAGTGATTCAGTAGCAATGTCTAAAAATTGCTATTAACTCTTTGTCCACCTTTTAAGAATGCTCAGGCTGTACTTGTTCATTGTCCAATTAAAATTGTGTAGAACTGCTAGAACTCTCTCTTATGAGTGTTAGAAGAGTGGAAAATTATTTTACCCCATTAATATATGAATTAAAATATAGTAGATTGACTCATGGAAGTCCTATAATCAGTCTGGTTCAAGGACACAACATTTAAAAAAAATCTCACTGAGCCAGAGACCTTCATGTGTGATGAAAACAAATCTAGTGTATTCTCTCATTAACTATTTTTAATTAATCCAAGTTATTTCTCTTTACCTTATTAATCAAGGTGCTGTACTAGAGACGTCAGTCTTTCCTCCAAAAGTGAACAACATGTTCCTACCTTCCCTCAATTTGATCTGAGGCTTCCTTAGGGTACTACTACACCAGCAGCAGAGAGTTAGTGTGAGCCACTTGGGAACCAATTGGGATTGATTAGAACAATCTAATCAAGCCTGACCATTCACACGGAAATGGCTCCTGCTGGCCTTTAAAGAATCAGTCAAGAAAATGCCTGCAGTGAAATTCACCACCATGGATTTAAATGCAGGCCATATATATAACTGATGTACCACATCAGCGATAGTCTACATACAGTTAATTTTTACCCCATTTACTTTGCCAAGCAAGGGGAGTGACAACAAAATTCTCTTAGTATCCTGAGCATATTTTTTGTAAACTAAGAGTACAACTACATTTTCATATACCATGGGATTTGCTCCACTTATAAAATGGGTGAATTTTGAAGTAACTTTTACTGATTGCATGAAACAAAAACTTATTTGAATTGGTCCAGCCCTTTTTGCTCCCAAAGTGGATTTTAAAATCTGGCACTGGGGGGAGGGGGGCTTTCACTTTTTCAAGCTGGCATAATACGAACAGCAGGGGATGGGGGGCACATTCAAGCCCAGAGGGACATGCAAAAGCAAAGCATCATGATTTTAACATTGGGGATCAGGTGCTAATCCTGAATCCTGTCAAACACAGTAAGATTCAGATCATGTGGGAATGCCCTTTGCCCTCCCATCCCAGAATAATGAGGTGAGACACAGGTGCCACACTTTATTAACATTAGCCAAATTATTAACTTCAGAGTCCAACCAAAAGAGGGGCCTGTAACAGAGGTCTCGCTGGACCCCTTCTTCACAAAAACAGGTGAGTCTTACGCCCTGAGGTTGCACAGTCCTGAAGACATCATGGCCCTGGCTGGCCATGCTCTGACCACTCCCGGGCCTTGAGCCCCCTGTCTATTGCTGGTCATCGGTCCACAGGTGGCCCCAGTGCATCCTCCCTCCCACTGTAACCTCACGATCTGCAGCGCTGGGAGTTTGGATGGGCTATAACCTCCCATGTGCTTCAAGGGGAACTCACTGAACCATCTGAATTCCACACTATCCGCCAGTGAGACCAACGAAAATTTGCCACCTGTAATTAATATCCCTGATGCCCTCTACTAGTGTGGGATAGGTGGAAAAAAAACCAATCCCACTGGACAACGAGGAAGCGGGTCAAAAATTCCTATCTAGCCCCCGAAGGCGACCAGTAAAACTCACACTAGAATTGAGGGTGGGGGGTGGGTTGCAAGCTTTGAAAGAGGCTGATGTTGGGGAGGAGAAGCTTTAAGTAAGCTGCTCCTTCGCCCTCCCCTCCTGGATAGCTGAATGTGATTGTCTCGTCTTGCAATATTCCAGGAGGGAGAGCAAACAGGCTCTTCTTGATGAAGCAAGCTCATCAGCATACCTACCATTTCTTCTGAAGCAAAGTCTTAAAGCAGAAGCAAAATGTGCTGCTTATTTTAGATTAGATTAGGCATCCTTCAGTCTCGAGAGACTATGGTAACGTGCTCTGAATAGAGGACTTGGAACAGCGTCTAGTGTGGCTGAGGAGGCCAATTCGACAGTGACAATCCCTTCCACACTGAAGACAAATACAATCTGTCCCCTGTCCAGTTCCCTGATTTTGCTGGTTTCGGGACTGCCTCTTTGCCTCGGCCTGCTGAACAAGTGCCTCTTCAAATTGGGAGAGGCCATGATGCACTGTCTACCTCCAGGCCGAACGCTCAGATGTCAAGGTTTCCCATCTGTTGAGGTCCATTCCCAAGGCCTTCAGATCCCACTTACAGATATCCTTGTATCGCAGCTGTGGTCTCCCTCTGGGGCAATTTCCCTGCACTAATTCTCCATACAGGAGATCTTTTGGAATCCAACCGTCAGCCATTCTCATGACATGCCTGAGCCAACGTAAACATTGCTGTTTCAGTAATGTATACATGTTAAAAATTCCAGCTCATTCTACGGCTACTCTATTTGGAACTTTGTCCTGCCAGGTGATACCAAAAATGCGTAGGAGACAATGCATATTGTTCTGCTTCCTCTCCTGCTGTGCACAAAGGGTCCAGGACTCACTGCAGTACAGGAGTGTACTCAGGACACAGGCTCTACAGACCTGGATCTTGGTATATGCCTGTGGCGATTGCCCACGTCACTCATGCCATTCATATTCATGAGCTGATTTGCATGAACCTATGAGAGGGCTGGAGAGGCGGAATCAGCAGCTACATGAGGCTTGATGGGAGAAGGAGGAGTCAGATAGGGCTGGTTAGTCAGAGAGAGGGGAAACAGATACTGAGAGATATAGAGCTGGTTAGGAAAATAGGTAGAGAAGGTGGTAATGATATTACAAGCGAAAAGAAGTATGTACTGAGAGGACTGTTGATGATTTGCTTATGTATAATGTGTATCTGAGAAACTTCTGTTATTATTCAATCTGCTTCACTTCAATAAATAAGTTCTGTTTCTGTTCACAAGACAAGTGTTCTGATATACGTCATTTATATTGTGGATTGAAATAATCCACTGGTGGCAGCGAGAAGAGAAAGCAACGTGAGCCTTTGTGAGGGAAAAACAAGCAGGGGCCACAAGGGTAAATGCCACAATTGGTGTCCAGTGGCGGGATATGAAATAATCCAGTGTGGGAAAGTGAATATTTTGAGAGGTATTCCTAAGTAGAAGGAAGTTTTGGATCTAAGGTGAAGAAGTGGGTGACCTGCTAGAGTCTCAGGGAAGACTTAGTGGCAGGGCTTCTAAACCTAGATCTGAGGAAGTCCTTGAAGGGAAAAGTACCTACTCAAAATAAAATATTTACCTCAGGATTTATAGAACAAGGAGGCTAACTCAGAAGATCCGGTCTGACAAAAAGGACAGGCGCGGATGGAGTAGAAGCCTTAGGTCTGAATAAATCTGAGGAAGTTTTAAAAAGCCTGAAGTGAAGAAGTAGTTAAGTAGAGAATTGTTTTGTGTCTGAAGCCAAGAAGTTTGTCTCAGACCAAGAAAAATAGTGGCCTGTGTGATGCCAGAGAAAGTGTAGCCATCATTAGCTGCCAAGTGAGAGCTACATAGTACACCAGAAAAATACTGGAAAAAGAAAACAGAAGTAAAAGTGTTTTAAAAAGAGGCCTGACTAACTCAGCAATAGAAATCAGTCTCTCTTATCAAGAAAGTACATACTTATGCCACCCAAAAGAACTAAAAAGCCAGTAATGGAGGAAATTGATCCTCAAGAGGTTGAGGGGAATGGGAATGGGAATGGAGACCCTCAAATACCTGAGGAACCTGAGGAACCCTCAAGGGAAATTATTCAAAGCTCCCTAGATCTGGAGAAATGGGAACTAGAACAGGAGTATAGACTCAGAGAAAAAGCCATGGAATTAGAAATTAGAGAAAAAGCCAGAGCTGAAGAGAAAGCTAAGGAGCTAGAGCTCAAGGAATTGGAAATTAGAGAAAAAGCCAGAGCTGAAGAGAAAGCTAAGGAGCTAGAGCTCAAGGAACTAGAGATTAGATCCAAAGTGGAGCAAGAAAATAGACAAAGGGAATTGAGCAAGAAAACAGGCAAAGGGAAATGGAATTTCAAATACAGATGAAAAAATTAGAATTAGCTGCTCATAATAATAATAATAATAACAACTCTAGTGAGGGAAATCTCTCAAAGATCGATCTAAAGAAATTTCCCCAATATAGGAAAGGAGATTGCCCTGAATCTTTCCTGATTTCATTTGAGAGAGCGTGCTGGGACTTTGAGATTAAGGATGATGAAAGGATGATAGTGTTGAGATCACAAATAAGTGGAGATTTAGCTGAGCTTTATTCTCAGATGCCTCTGGAGCAAGCTAGAGATTTTGAGGCATATAGAAAAATAGTATATTCGAGATTTGGCATAAATGCAGAACACCTTAGAAGAAAATTTCGTTCCCTTACCAAAAAGCCTGAAGAATCTTATGCCCAAGTGGGGGCTAAATTGATTCAATGTTTGGACAAATGGATGGAATGTGAAAATGTCACTTCTCTAGACCAAATGAAAAATGTAGATGGTTTAGAACAATTTTATTCAGTGTTGCCAGGAGAATTGTGTTATTTGGTCAAGGACAAAAATCCTAAAAATGTATTACAGGCATCTGAATTTGCTGATTCCATTAGTAAGATTAGAGATCCTCGATTTTCTGAGGTAAAAATTGGTAGAAAAGTGTGGGACGACAGGAGGAGAGGACCCCCACCCGGTAGAGATTACCTCAGAAGTACCCAAGCTACTGGAAGCCATTTTGGAGACAACCCTCATCTCCAGAGCACAGTCATCTGAAACCTAATAGTCCTGAGGGAAAATTTAATAAAACCCTTTGTTTTGAACCCAAGGCCAGTAAATGGTGTTATGCGTGTGGGGAGAAAGGTCATTTTTGGGCTCAGTGTAAGACTCAAAAGACTAGGGATTGTAATCAGCATAAAGGTGGAGATTCCTGTCCTCCTAAGAAGGTGTTTTGCGTACAGCATAATGGAACAGCTAATACTGCAGTTGAAGCTAGCCGTGGAGCTGTTGCCATAGCAACACAAGTAACAGAAGGGTCAAAGAGCCAAGATCTCCCTGAGGCCAGGGTTGTTCAGTGCTTTCTGATAGAATGTAATCAGAATCTTTTATGTAGCTCAGGAGATGTTATCTATGTTAATAATAATAATAAGTATATAGTGCTCAAAGATTCTTGTTCACAAGTTACAGTATGTCACCCTGATATAGTCCCTAAGGAAAATATGTTAGACCATGAAAATATTTCTATTAAAGGGATTGGTTCTGAAATAGTGGTGCTGTCCATGACAAAAATACCAATGAGATATAAGGGATGGTCAGGAGTTTGGAAGGTGGCCATATCTGATCAAATCCTTGCCCCGTGTTTAATAGGTCTGGATTTAGCTGAGCATGTGCAGAGTGTTTTTGTGACAACTCGCTCTCAGGGAAGGCAAATTGAAGCCACTGAGGGAAATGATGGAAATCTTCCTGAAATAAGAGAAGTGAGAGAGACAACAGATCTGGTTATTCTGAGAAACCCTAAGAATCTATCTTTCATCAAAGAACAAAAGGAAGACCCTACCTTAAATGAACGCTTTGCACAAGTTAAGGAAATTCCACTGACCCCTGAAAATCCTGAACGATGTCCCAGTCTAGAGGAAAACCCTGAGATAGTAGAAATGGCTGAGGTGGTCATATCAAAAAAGTCTAATAATACTTCCTTTATTTTAGAACAGAAGGAAGATACCACCCTGATTCCGTGTTTAGAGAAAGCCAAAGAATCTCCCTTCCTGTTATCTCCTGAACACCCAGAGAGGTTCATAGTTGATAAACACCTGTTATATAGGGAAGTTTTATTAACACCTCATAGGAGTGCAGATGGACATCTCAAACAGCTAATTGTCCCTGTAAAATATAGGGAGAAGTCCTTAGAAGTAACAGAGCCAAGCTTGGGGGGGTACTCATGGAAAGGAGAAAGGCTTGTATGAGGCTCAGGAAAGAGCATTCTGTCCTGGGGACAAAGTGGTGTGGCTGAGACCCATAGAGAGGAGTGAATTGCTGTTGGCATGGTCAGAACCTGTGGATTTGTTGCAGCAGAACTGGAGGGCTGAGGTGTCTAGTCGCTCTGCAGCTGCAAAAGCACTTAAAACCTTGCAATGCAAACCCCTACCTAAGAAACCAAATATTAAAGATATAGAACCAGATGATGAAAATCTCAATGCATCTAAAATAAACCAAGTGTTTTAGATTACACCTAAAAGAAACATGCCTGTGAATTTGGAGGTGACCCATGATAATGGTCCCCCACATATGGAGAACTTCGCAACAAAAGTACCTGTGGGTGAATTTGTTGGTGAGGAGGAAGTCATGAGCAATAAGATCTCAAGGAAGAACGCAGTCATAGCTGTGCTGGGGAAGTGGAAGAAACCGCCTAACCTTCCCACAGCTGAGAAAATTAAGCCACTATTCAGTGAGAGAACAGGCTTAACCCGGAAGAGGTGAGCTGAGGACATCCAGTGGACTTCAGAGTGCCCAATGACTGCCAGTCGACAGAAGAGAGCGCGGACTTCAAGATCTGCCTTTGTTGTGCCGGACTACAACCAGGGTTTCACAATCTGTGTGGATGCATCAAGCATCGGACTTGGAGTGGTGCTGTGCCAAGCAGATGACAGCAGGAATCTGCACCCAGTGACTCTGATCAGCAGGAGATTCCAACCTGGTGAGAGACATTGGTCTGCCATCAAGAGTGCGTGCCTATCGACTGTTTGGATGCTGCAAAGACTGAAGCCTTACGTTTGGGGAACGAAGTTCATCCTTTGCACTGACCCTTTCCCTCTGGTGTGGCTACAAACTATGAAATACACTAACAGTAAGCTTGCAAGATGGACACTGAACCTGCAAGACTTTGACTTTGCGATCCGCAGCATAAAAGGGACTCAGAGTGTGGATGCTGACGCCTTGTCTCGAAGGCCAAATGACTAATGGGCAGATAAAAATGTTTGTAATGTTGTATTAAATGTTCTGTTTGTGCACTAGTTATGAAATGCAATTAAATGCAATGTCTCGTTGAATACTGATGAACTAAGAGGTGTATAGAGATGGGAAACAATAATGGTGAGTAGCGTTATTAATTTAGAGGTAATGTAATTTGTATTAATGTGAGTAGTGCAAATGTTTATAATTGCATTGATTGTTTTAAATGTTTAAAGTAATAATTTTGATCTAGTAAACATAGTAATAGAGAGAAAATTGAAGTATAACGTATGTATAAGGATATGGCAAATATAATGTGTTATATGTTGAAATATGGTATATGATTTAGGACATAACTGGTAAGCATATTATTATGATGGTGTTTTGTATGTAATGTTCCCTGTATGTTCCGTTGTTCATAAGGGTAAACTGTAAGGTTTTCCCTCATGAAACAAACTTTTTCTTAGGGGGGAGGAAGTGGCGATTGCCCATGTCACTCATGCCATTCATATTCATGAGCTGATTTGCATGAACCTATGAGAGGGCTGGAGAGGCAGAGTCAGCAGCTACATGAGGCTTGGCGGGAGAAGGATGAGTCAGATAGGGCTGGTTATTCAGAGAGAGAGGGAACAGATACTGAGAGATATAGAGCTGGTTAGGAAAATAGGTAGAGAAGGTGGTAATGATATTACAAGTGAAAAGAAGTATGTACTGAGAGGACTGTTGATGATTTGCTTATATATAATGTGTATCTGAGAAACTTCTGTTATTATTCAATCTGCTTCACTTCAATAAATAAGTTCTGTTTCTGTTCACAAGACAAGTGTTCTGATATACGTCATTTATATTGTGGATTGAAATAATCCACTGGTGGCAGCGAGAAGAGAAAGCGATGTGAGCCTTTGTGAGGGAAAAACAAGCAAGGGCCACAAGGGTAAACGCCACAATGCCATCAGCTTCTTATTAAGCCATACTCTCTTTGTGAGTCTAGAGAACATGGTAGCTGCTTTGCCAATGCGTTTATCCAGCTCAACATCTAGGGAGAGAGTATCAGAGATCGTTGAGCCAAGGTACACAAAGTCATGAACCACCCCATAATGCTTAATGAACTCTCTGGAAGGTTTACAATTTAATTATGCAGGCTACACATAGCCCCCTCAGTGAGCTGGGTATTCAATTTACCAACCTTGGAAGGATATAAAGCTAAACAACCTTGAGCTGCCTACCTGAATCCTATCTGACTAAGCACAGGTTGTGAGCAGTCTTGACTGCAGCACTGCAGTTTAAACACTTCACCATGAGGCTCGTAGTACTGTTAATTACTTGATTGATAGGTCTGATAGTGGTCCCACTTTTACTGATCCTTTTATGGTACAAGGAAAACCACACAGAAGCTTCCCCAGTCTCTCCTCTAAGGTCCTCCAAACTCAGTGAAGATTGGGTTTTGGACATCCGAGTTATACACCCACAAAGTGGGTCCCCCAGTAAAGTGCCCTTTAGCAGCTAGCTTGGGGGATACCTAATCTTCACCAAACTTGGAGGGAATATAGAGGAGAGTCAGTGGAAGCTTCCCTGCAATTCTGGTGTCTCTAGATGCCTTGGTGGCTGTTTTATAGCAAAATGAATAAATGAATAAAAGAAATCACATTCATTAATTCATGATTCGTCGGGGGCATTGATTCGTACGAATATGAATCAATGAATTAGTGATTTTTGAGTGAATTTGGTGATTCATTTTTTAATTCATGCTCATCTCTAACGAAAAGATACTTCATAGTGTAAGAGTACAGAACATTAAAAGGTTGAACAATAATTTTGCAAAAAATATCATAATTCATGCATCAGAGATTCTATAACAGGGATCACCACATTCCCTTCCCATCCATTCCTCTTTTTCCTTACTTTCAAGTAATGCATGCAGGAATTACATAATATCTGGTCACAATTTATCATGCCAATAGTTTGAAACCATCTGTGAAGAACGGAAGTGAAGAAGGGGGGCTGTGGGCTGGAATGCATCCAGTATGAAAGGTGAACTCTCAAGTCAATCCTCAGCTCCTCTATGAGCACTGATTGTGATTCTGGATATAATATAGGCTGTGAATCAAATGTAGTCACACCCTAAATTGCAAATTGGGGGAATCACCTACATAGCACGTTAAATTCTGGATTCTCTATGAAGTGCTGCTGCTGCTTCTTTGCCATTTAGAGTGGTCTGGAAGATTATTCCTTTTGTGGTGCAGAATACTACTTTAAGAATTACTTTCCTACACCTAAAAAGAGTTTGATATTGTTTCAGATGTAAGCACACTGAATCTTCTATTTCAGGTCCACCACAATCCCAAAATGGATGCATAGCACTTTCCATCTCAAATTGCTGCTTTTTGTCTATCCCATTCACAGGGTTCCCCCATCCCCACTTTTTTATTGGGCAGGAAAGCCCAAGTACAAATCAGTTCAGGGCAGCTCCAAAACAGCTTGGAACATTTGTCTGTATGACAAATGTTTTGATTGGCTCAGAGGGTACTCAGACACCCCTAATTACATAAGCAACCTGTCTTTCCTCCAAAAATCTCAAAGTAGCCTGCATAGCTCTCTTTTTCCTCAGTGAGGTAGGTAAAGATAAGAGAGAGTAACTGACCCCAAGATCTCCTTCTGAGTTTCATACCTCAGTTAGAAACAGAAACTGAGTTTCACACTTCCCAGTGCACAGCTTTAACTGCTACATCATCTTGGCTGACATTTATTTTTCCAAACTCAGTATTTTTACATAAGAATATACTCTGTGGAGTAAGCACTTTGCATTTCTAAATGACAGATGATCTAGTGTATTATCTGTTTCATTGCCCACTGTATAAATTGATAAGACAGGCATTTATTTAAGATCTTACAACTGAATTATTAGAATCTGTAGAGCCCCAGGAAATGTGCTGTCTTCTAGTAGACACATAGACAGCCTTGTAATATATCAGACAGTACTCTTCCCTCAAGCTGTCAAAGATCTTACAACCCAGAAGGTGAGGGAGGTCGTTTTTCTTTGGTTTGGAGTTCCATGTATGGAAACCTGCCCCCTTTTAAAATGTACTGCACTTAATTCTGCAAACTTCTGCACAGAGAAGGAATTACCATGCTCTTTGGTTGATGCAATAAAATATTTGCCAAAAAGGAATCTGCTATCATTTGTAAAGCCCATCATTTCCCCTACTCTTGTTACAAAGGCTACTGGGCTGAATCTCAGTAGATACTGATGCATGTGTCTCTAAAATTAGCTTCAATGATGACTACTGCTTTGTGCCTAGCTTCCAAATGAAAAGCATGGGAGTTTTGCTTTAACAAACTTTTATGTGCTTAAATGCAAAGCTTTCCTTCTCCAGCTCTGCTCTCCAGTGTACAGATGGGAGCAAGGAAACTGCTCACTGCTGTGAATTCAACTCCATTGCATACAGAAGTAAGTTTTGGAGCACTGCAGAGACATTATTAATCTATGGATTTTGACATTTACTGTGAGCCACAGCCCTAGGTGTTCTTTATTTGACAATTACATATGGGCTTTCTTAAGAAGTGGGAAAACATATAATAAAAGACCATTTTCTAAAGCTTCTTTTTCAAAATGACATTTGATTAATTTCAATGATGGATTTCTGGTTATGTTAAGAGTTCTAAATGTTCTCACATTTTATAACAAAAAAGAAAAGGGGGAACAAATCATCCTTTTTTCCTCCCCATTTTACGCTCTTTCTTTAACTTTGAAATACTACAGAATGCAAATGAAAGAACTGAAAATGGAGCCTTTCCAGGTTGTAAATGTTTTGCATAATTCTGAGCCACTGTTCAAAGCTAATGTCTAGACACGTCCATTTGGTTAGTCTTTTGCCTCAGTCAGATTGTTTCTCTAAAGAACAGTATAGGTCAGAAAAATAATTCAAAGTCCACACATTCACATTTGATATCTTGAAAGGAAAAGTGATAACCATAGGGCACTTTAAAGAAAAAAATGAAATATTCTAAATGTTCATAGATTTTTTTAAAAACTTTTTTTAAATGAAATAAAAGAAATTGTTTTGAATGCATTGGGGAACAAAGATATATACATGAAAGAGAGAGGGGAGGAGATCTTAAAACAAGTAAATGACAGACAAAAATATAGAAAATAAGATGCACACCAGGTTTCCACAATATTGGTGGAATATGAAGATGATAATTTTCTCTCTTCAGAACATCTTAGTATGCTTTAAGACATAAGCTTCTCCCCAATTTAGAGGAAGACTTAACACAGTTACACTTTCTTAAATTCTTAAGCAGCAGTGTCCTTCTATGTAGGAGAACTGTAATATGTGAAGTAACCCTAAATTCTAGATTTGGGTCAACTAGCACAAAAGGAAACAACAATTCCTAAGACCTCCTTGTTTATGCTCATTTTCTTCAAGGTCAATCCTATACTGCTGGTTCTTGCAGGTAATTCAAGGTGCCACAAAATGGCAGCAAATGTAGCTATTGGTTTCAGCAAAAGACATTTGTGGGGTTTCTGCCTTGTGTGCCAGAAAAAAACTTGGCCAGCTTTGGGTACTGTGCAAGTGAGAGAGATGGGCCATTCCTGATTATTTCTTGGCAGTCAACAGACATAAGATCAAATAGTATGCCTTAACTGTTATCACAGTTTCCCCTGGGCCTCCTCAGTAGGAAATGATGGATGCAGCTTCTTTAGCCCAGTTCAGGAATTAAGCTCAGTTAGGACATATAAACTCATGTAAGAGGAGCTAGTCTGTTCATGTGCACCAGTCTTTCTTTTTGTACTGATTGAGACCCTTGGTCCTCAAGCTTGCCTGGCTGAGTTGAAAGGTCTGAAGAGGAGTTTGTTCATAGCCACAAGTAAATTTTTCCTTGCATTTGAGAACCCTAGTAAAGTAAATAGAGGAGAATTATCTTTACAACTGCAGATTTTATGACCTCCAGCCAAGATTTTTTATGTTAGCTTTGAGGAAGTGGGGAGGTAGAGAAGGAGGCAGCAATGCAAAATGAGGCAGGTAATTGTTTGCTTGTGCATCTTTGTACATAGGTGATGTTGAGAAGTGCTCTGTTTTGTTCACAAAAAGGGAAGCAGAGTTGCTTATATACTAAAGCACCCGTAGAGCTGAAGCCTTATACAGCCTTCTCAATTCACTGCACTCATCTGCAAGTAATAGACTAGAATGGTAATTCTGATGGTTTTTAAAGCCGAGGAAGAAATAATTCAAATTGTTTGGGGAGAAGATTAGAGATGGGGGTATTCGTATTCGAATACGAATATCCCTGCACAGGTGGCGTTAACGAGGGTCCAGCCCCATGGGGCCGGACGGTTCACTCACCGATCCACCATGGATGTGGACGGCATGATTCTACCAATGGCTCCGCAGCGCGCGATCCGCTCACCACTCCTGGCAGGAGGTGGGAGGACAAGCCTCACTGCAAGGTCGACGAGTGGTGAGCGGATCGCATGCTGCAGAGCCATTGGTAGAATCGCACCATCTGCGTCCGCGATGGATCGGTGAGTGGACCATCTGACCCCATGGGGCTGGACCCTTGTTAACACCACCTGTGCGGGAATATTCGTATACAAATATGAATATCCCCATCTCTACAGAAGGTAGATTATTTTTGAGCTAGAGGATTCTATCTTTTATTTGAAAAAAAAGAACTTATTTTCTTATTTATTTATTATTTATTTCTGACAGTTATACACTGCCCCATTAGTGCACCGCATTGTTGTGGGTACTGTACATGTAAAACCGATGAAAATGGCATAATAATGTAGTCAAACATAATAGAATCAAATGACAGCAGGCTAAAATAGCCCAGGTGTTAAGTCCAGATGGTGCAGTGAGAATGAGTGGCAATACAGAGTCGGCAAGATCAAAGGAGGCTGCTACCAATTTGGGGGAGAGGGCGCCAGGCATAGCTCCATTGGGAGGTGGTTCCAAGGAGTTGGTGCCACCACCAAGAAGGCCTGGCTACTCAAATGAGCATAGCCTGAAAGGATCTTGATTCATAGAATACTACTATGTGGTAGATGTGACTATATCTATGTGACTATATGTGGTAGATAAATCATCTGGCTTTTTAGCCACATAAAATCTTATTACATGATTTAAAACCAAAATCAATAATAGGAAACTATAGGGTCAAAAGGCTGAGACTCTTCCCACTATCCTGCAGTTCCCTTTGGGATTATCCCACCTCTTCTGGAAAGTGTTCACTAAACAATTAAATATCATGACAACTTTGTATAGAATAGCCATGATTTAGATGCAAATATTTCAATGCATTTGCAAATTACAAAGCTTTGTGTAGGAATGTGAATGTCACAGTTTTTCATTATCAATTAGTGAGAAAAAAATCCTTCTTGCTGAGAGAGTTTTCTGAAAGAGATTTCCTTTAAAATAATAATAATAATAATAATAATAATAATAATAATAATAATAATAATAATAATAATAATAATAATATTAATAAACAAAAATCTTCAGAGAAATATTCTCAGTCATATTTCTTCAGAACAAACACTAATTGACACAAAATTAGTATTCCTGGGCAAAATGGCTTCTTTCCTTCACAAGATTCCCTAGAAAGGGCACTGAACACATAATTTATCAGTTTCTTGTGCAAAAGATTAGGCAAAAGTACAAAAGAAAATGTGAAGAATAAACCCCAATCTCACTATTATGGTGAGCTGAGAAATCTTGCTGCTATGGGGGAAGCTTCAGCAAGGACCTCATGATGAGGCTTTGGAAATTGCTGAAAACAGGAAGTTTTCCAAATGTGCTTAGCATCCCAAGCATTGGGTCCTTCTGCCTGTGTGGTCTTTGTCGTATCATTTGCCCTTTCCCTGCAGCTGCTATGGCAAACATCTATTCAATACAACAAGTGAAGAAGGGGTAGATTACAGGACCATGATATGTGGCAAGGGTAGAGATATAATTTCTCATTTGCTACCATACTGAGTGAGATGAAATTGTATGTCAGGGATAGACAAAGTATAGCTTGACTACAACTCACAGCATTCTCTACCATTAAGTACTCCAGCTAGGGCTGCTGGGAGTTGCAGTCCAAGAACATTGGAATCCCCCAATTTGCCCTCTTCTGCTCTGTGTCCATTGTCTGGGACTAGGGCAGCTATTAGCAGAATGTGGTGGAGTGCTGAGGTAGCAGGAGCAGACTTCAGGTGGCGTACTACATTTCCCCACATAAAAATGCCTCGCCTTGGGAAGCATGTGGGACTAACATATAACCTTGCTGCTTTTCAGCTTTGAAACAGACTTTTAGATTGTATGGTTGGAATTTTGCTTCCCCCCCCCCCTAACATGAGGGACCAGCAAAAAACAACCCAAAAAGGCATTTCTAACTTACCCCTTGAAGTGGAACAGCCTACGCTACCAGCCTGGGATACCGTCCACCTGCATTCTAAATCTACTAGACCTGCTTGCAAGAAAATGTAATGTAGGAACATGCTGTCATTTTGTCTTAGTCAATTTATCAAGAACCAAACCACATAGTCCCATGAGCACCCTCTGTTTTTATGTGCCGTCAAGTTGCTTCTGACTCAGGGCGACCCTAAATATTCTCCTTCACATCTATGATAACAAGAGAAAAAGAGATGACAGAATGGACAAGAAGAGCTTTATTTATGCATAAAGAGTGCTTATTACTGAGGGGCAATTTAGACAAAACCTGCAAGCAATACAAATAATGCAAAAGTAATTGTCATTCCATCAAGCAGAGCAGCATCCAGTTGCAAAGATAATTAAATTACCTTGCATTTTTCTCTTCATCTTTTTAACTAAAGAAGATGTGTCAGAGAGATGGGATAAGTGCCCTCCCCCCAATATCTCTTTGTGTTAAGGATATTGCTGCTTCCCTGCATTATCTTTGAGAAAACTGCTATAGTGTATGTTTCCCTTATGTTCCCAATGGGTTGTTTACTTATTGGAATTGAAGTGACTTGCTCTTCAAGGCAGCCCTGGGTTTCTAATAAAAATGTAAATAATACATTTCTCAGCTGTTGCCTACAGCAGCACTCTGCCTTTGCATTCCCCACTGCAATAGTTAGTCTGCTGTGAACACATACTCCTTTTAGTTGAAAGCAATGTACATGGCCCCAGCTGAGCTGTAGGATGAAATCATTATACATATACTGGTTTTATGACTGCTTTTCACCTATCACTTTGGGGGACATAGAAGGAACCTTCTCAAAGAGTGGAAAGCATTGCAAGTAAACTTGGGTGTCCCCTTGGCAATTGCGTGCAGCCGGCTAATCCTCCTATCCAGAAGCATTGCACTGTAAATGACCCAATGCTCCTTTTTAAGATCACAAATGACAATAATTTCTATTAATATAGAAGGCTAAGAGGAACCCCTAGCTTCACTTTGCGACAAATGAAAATGTGACATCCTCTGTGTCCAGGAAATTCACAGATGAACTGATCAGCATTGACCAAAAGTTCCTGGGATGTGTTTAGCTGCCAAGAGTCTTTCCAACCAAAATGGACTCCCTTTTTTGTAAGACCAAGTAGTATAGTGCTCTCAGCAGACTATACTGAAGAGGACAACAACAAAAATCTTGATGATTGAAATTAGAGATGGGGGCTTTATATTTGTATATCAATATGAAGTCCGTTGGCAGAGGTGGCTGGCCTGATTACCTCCCACCCCCAGGCCTTGCCGGACCACTTGCTGCATGGCATGCAGCACGTGTGGCCGGCACCATCTTCTGCGCCCCAATCATGGCAGTAGCTCAGTTGCCGCAGCACCACCTCCCTGCTCATGCAGCCACTCCAGTAAGGGAGTGGGAGGACAAGTCTCCCTGCTCAGCCATGGACTGGCTGGGTGAGCAGGGAAGTGAGGCTGTGGCAACAGAACTACTGCCATGATTGGGGCACAGAAGATGACACTGGCCATGCGCACTGCACGCCATGTGGTAAGTGGTCCGGAGGTAAACAGGCCAGCCACCTGTGCCAGTGGGCTTCATATTCGTATACAAATATGAACCCCCCATCTCTAGTTGAAATGGCTGCATGTATAGTAATTTATAAACCAGTTAATATATCATTCTACTTTAAGAAGCAATCAAATATGGAAAACCAAAAAACTCACTTTCTAGCTGGAGATTTTAACAACCACAGCAACCTTTTGGGGCTATGAACACAATGATGAAAATGGTGAAGCCATTATAAAATAGGTGGGATCCCATTCAATGTGCCTTATACATGATCCTAGTACATCGAACAGTGGCATGTGGCAGAAAAACTACAATCCAGATCTAATTTTTTTAGTGATCCTGAAACTCAACAGTAGTTTAAGAGTGTAGGTGATCCAATCCCAAACACTCAGCACAGCTCTATTCAGCTCTATTCTATGTCAGATCTACTCAAGTCACTCAACCTCAATCTATACCATTCTGTAGGAAGTTTAATTTCAAAAAAGCCAACTGGGAAATGCTAACAACAGTGCTAGCAGCTTTGCTGCAGATTGTCCCTCAACCAGAGGATTATGATCAATTTGTAACTTCTATTTTGGAATGTTCTCAGGCCTGCATTCCAAGAGGATGGCAGACCAATTTTGAAGAAAATGACACTTTGAAGAAAATCCATTCAGTGAATATACAATAAAGGCTAGGGGAAATTTTATCTTGACTCTTGCAGAAATAAAATAAACTTGATGGATAGACACGGCAAGAAGCAGTCAGAAAGCTTGGAGACTACTGGAAAAAAATGAACAGTGACCCAAACAAAAGGACAATGTATGTAAATATAATCCCCAACC
Organism: Intellagama lesueurii; assembly: GCA_037013535.1. Taxonomy (NCBI): domain Eukaryota; kingdom Metazoa; phylum Chordata; class Lepidosauria; order Squamata; family Agamidae; genus Intellagama; species Intellagama lesueurii. The sequence continues at coordinate 198,258,313 of JBAJHW010000004.1, forward strand.
AAATAGCACATCAACTGCTCCTAGCAGGGAAGACCAATCAAAATATAATAAAAATAAAACATCAAAAGGATATTCAGAGTGAATCCAATGACCTTTCTACTGTCTTCATATTGGTAGAACTAGAGGAAGCCATAAGCATATGTAGGAATGGCAAAGTGGTGGGAGTCGATGATATCCAGATTAAGCAAATTAAACATTTTTGACAAAACACAAAGGAATGGCTCTTTCAACTCTTTAATAACTGCTGTACAAGAAAGCAAATTTAAAAAATGGCTGAAGATTAAAGTAATCACTAAACTGAAATCAGGCAAAGAACTATCAAATCCTAAAAGCTACAGGCCAATATCCCTACTATGCCACCTACTTTCTTTTCAAAGTTTGAAGTAAATCCCTAATAAGCATCATTTTGCGAAGAAAAAAACCACACTGCACACATCTGAAAGAGATTCAAAACCAAGTATCTATACCTTTTCTTCAGCCTTGTATCTAAATTTGGATGTGCTGTGCTCCGCTGTTGAACATTAAAGATCATTGGCCCAGAATTGCACACAAAACTAATCTGGCTGATAATTCATTTTCAATTCAGATGACTGGGAGTGATGTGCATTTGGTTGCATGAGGCAGAGACATTCCAAATTCATATAAACTCCATAGGGATTAACAATCCAGTACCTTCCATGTGTACAGAGGAGTTCTTCAGTGCACACAGTTGATGTGAAAGGCAAAGTTCTCCTAGTCATTTGTGTTGCTTTGTTCCCCAAGCAATAGATACCTAAAGAACATGTCAAAAAATAGCCGTGACAATTGCTTTGTGTTTGGTTGAGAAGTGGTTAACTAATGAAAAAAGAAGTCAGCTTCTGGGATTTCCCCTTGCTTGGTGTCTCTGTGTGTATTGTAGTGAGCTGAAAAGGGCATCCTGTAGACCATCTTGACTGCTGCCATTGGTGTTGTCAACATTCAGGCTGCCCTTTGCTATCAAAAGCTTGGCATCCTTTTTCTTGCTGGCAACAGAGGCACAATATTGTGTGGCAACATTGGGCCATTTCCTGGTGTTTTCAGTTGTGGATACAGAAACACAATATTCTACATTTAAAACCAGAGGGTTTTTTCCCTGACAAATTGAATAGTTATAATATGACAATTGAGAAATCATTCCATTTCATATATGATGACAATTCCAAAACTCAAATTTCAAACACTGAAGTCTAAATTTCACATACAGTATGAGAATTCATAATTGCCTGTTAATATTTAAAGAAATATTCATTCATTCAGAAAGAAACTTCTTCATCCTAAAAATAAACAGTGCATGTTTCTTTAATTTAATCTGCATTTAAGCAAATGAAGGATAGGGATAGAAAGAAGCACACATTACAAATATTTATCACAATGTAAGAGGTTTTTTTAATGTGTAACTTATATATTTATGCATTCATTTATTTATGTTTGCCTTCCAGTCATCCCATCTTTGCCTAAGTGAGCCTGCTTCGGGTGCAAAAATAAACAGAAAGAGACAGGCGAACATCATAGCCAAAAATGCCTTTTGTGTAATAAACAGCAATATTACTGTTATTTCACATCACAAAGCAATGTAATGGCTTCACTGGTCCTTAGAAAAATAACTTGCATTTGCTCAAATCACCACCTTTTAAAAAATATGTAACAGTGAGAAAATGTTTCATAGTTGTGGTGCTTTATCAACAAAATGGCTTGCTGTAGTTCCTTGGCCTTTGGAGATTATTTTCTCAGAGAAGCTGTCAGAAGAGGCTGATTAATAACTCTAATAATCATAATTTTTCCTAATAACAAAACCCCTGTCTTCATTTGTTAAGAATGTTGCAGGTAGAAGACACTAGCAATTATTCTCTGGAAATACTTCTGAATTATCTTTCCTAATCCAGTTTGGGCTGACATTTTTGAGAGGGGGGGAAAATAGCATTTTGTGTTTCTTTTATGAGAATAGTGACATTTAAATATGCAAACAGTGTCAAAGTATGCCTTCCGGATATTTTCTTGCACTATGATTTATGAGCTGTGGCTATTGTATTTGCCATCACAGAACCAGAAAGGTCATTAGACAAAGAGGCTTTCCCTGCAGGAATCCCCCTGCAGACTTCATCTTATGATATTTTAATTTTTGCTGGAATATGAAAAGCAAATGGCTTGCATGGACACACATATTCTCTTTCTCTCATACATATATAACTGCATGCATAGAGTTGCATAGTTAATGCTCTCAGCATTATTAGATATTCATGAAAATTAGAAAGAGCTACCAGAGTGATTTGTAAAGGTGTTTTCTGTGAGGAAGAATGCTGTTCTCTCCTATTCCAGTAAAACATGTGACAAATACTGTGCAAAAGATGCTGTAGATCTCATTCAAATAGATGTGTAGCTTAACTGTACCGAGGACTGCAATCTGTGCTAAAATTCCAGATCAACTCTTGAGTGGATATTCCACTATTCAACAACCACAGAGGTCACTGACATGTTATTTCTACATCCCATCAAGTCACTACTGGGTTATGGAAACCCTGTGAATTGGTGGTTTCCCAAAGGTCCTATCCTTAGCTCTGCTCAGGTCTGACAATCTCAAGGCCATGGCTTCCTGTACTGAATCTTCCTCTTTTTCCAATTGCTTTAGACTTTTCTTATCATTATTTCTTTTTTATTGAGTCCTGTCTTCTCATGCACCCAAAGTACAATAGCCTCTGTTTAGTCATTTTTGTACTTCTACAGAACGTTCTGGCCTGATTTGATCTAAGATCCACATATTGGTCTTCCCAGCTGTCCATAGTATCATACAAATCTTCTCCAAACCCATGTATTGCATGAATTGTTTCTGCTTCCTCCAACCACTACAGAAAGAAAAAACGTACCAAGGGTCAAAACAAAGAACTGCCTTTCTAATTGACTGCACTCAGGCTGAGATCATCAACAAAGAACATACTATACCATACAATCTCAGCCTGATGGAGGATGATGCCATACAAAACCTAAAAAATATCCCAACATTATTGTCAAAGAGGCAGATAAGGGAGGAGCTGTGGTTGTCATTGAAAATTGAGAGAAAATTGTCAAACTCCAAATTTTGCATGACCCTAACTACAGACCTGGTGCCAAATACCAAAAGGAATTGCAAAATCCCATGAAATACTTTCCCAGATATATACATAATCAAATCTTGGCTGACACACCAGAACAACCTCAGCTAGGTACCTTCTATTTGCTATCAAAATACACAAACTGCCCAGTTTGGAAGTCCTCTACATGAACATTCTACATCAGGATAGACTACAAGCCATCAGAAATACTATTCAAAATGATAACACAGCCCACCTAACCACTACCTTGTGTGACTTTGTGCTCAAAAACAACCAGTTCACATTTGACAACAATATCTATCTCTATATTAATCATGAAGCCATGGACCCTTGTACGGCACCACAATATGCAAATATATTCATGATTGACCTGCAACAACACTTTCTTAGCTGTTGTGTATATATCCATGCAGGAGATTGACTTTCTAGACACCACTGTGATGCTACAACATGGACATCTTAGTACCACACTGTATCAAAAACCCACTGACCATGTACTTGCATTCCTCCAGCTTCCACTCTGAATACATCACAAAATCTGTTGTCTAAAGTCAAGCCCTTAGGTATAATCACATTTGCTCAGATCCACAGGATAAAGGCTCTAAACTCATAGATCTACAGAAAGCATTTCTCAGGCTACAGTATCCACCAAAGTGGTTAAAGAACAGATTAACAGGGGAAAACTGAAACCCAGAAATAACCTATTACAAGACAGACCCTGAAGAGAAATGACTAAACATCACTGGTTGTCACCTTCAGCTCACAAATGAAGCCAGCTCACACACAATCCAGTCTCGTAGACAACAATACTTCATTCTCCCAGTTCTGTGGTGGCCAACCTGTACTTGCTTACAAACAACTCCAGTATCTCAAACAACTATTGATACACAAGAGATTGGACAACATAGGTACAGAGGTGGCAAGAAACTCTGCTACAAATCTAGATGCCAACTGCATCCCCACATCCACTCTGGCAGAAAATTACAAGCCCCACAATGTCACACACCAAATCAGAGGCTTATTGTTCATCTGATCTATGCCACCTTTGTCTTTCTGCACTCTATGTAGGACAAACAGGACAATCTTTACACAGTAGAATTGTATGGGCATAAATCTGACATCACAAATAGCAACCCACAAAAAACTGTTTCAAAACTCTTCAGTCTGCCAGCACACTCTATAAATGACCTGAAAGTTATTGCTGTAGAAAAAATGTAACTACAGAACAAGATCACAAAGAGAGACAACTGAAATCAGATTCATCAATAAATTCCAGAGAGTCCAAAAGGGACCAAATATCAATGAAGTTTTCTAATGTCACTATATACATTAATAAACAGTTCTCCCTACAATATTTTGCATGGATCAGATTCTTGGATCATCCAAAGACAAAGGTAAGTGATATGTTTATTAGACCACTAAAACAACCAACCACTGCAGTAAGAATTGAATTTAGGAAAAAAAAAACTGCTCCATTCCCTTTTCACAAGTGTGAAGCTATCCAGGACATGAAATCAACATTCCCACAGTTAATTTATTTGTGTCAATAATGCCATTATCACCTCCCTATGCCTTTCACTCCACTCTAATATGTCTGATGAAGTGGATTAACCCATGAAAACTTACACTGAAATATACAACTTAATCTCTAAGGTGCCACCACATTCTTGCATTTTGTATTTTATTTTGCTTTTTGTTTAGTCTGCCTGTTCTTTTTCCGTGTCAGCTTTTTTCATTGTCCAGATTTTACTTCATTATATGACCTTGGTCTCCAGTGACACATCTTACTGTTAAATATTTTTTCCAATTCCTATATAGCTGCCCTTTCACATCTCAGACTTTTTCTGATTTCTTGGCTGCAGTCTCCATTTGGATTGATGATTGAACCAAGGTATACAAAATCTGTAACAATATTTCTTTCTTCATTGTCAGAATTAAAGTTATGTAACTCCTCTGTAGTTTTGATTTTTCCCTTTTTAATTTTTCACTGTAATCTGTTTTGCACACTTTCTTCAAACTTCTTCAGTAATAATTTCCAAGTCACTGCATTTTCTATCTGTAATATGGCAGTATATGTATTCCTTAAATTACTGACACAGAGAGAGACCTGGCCTTTACATTTCTGCTGTCTCATCTCCCATTGGTTAATATAAACTGCAGTATTGCATTCTGAAACAAAGCCCCAAATTCCACTGGCATAACAAAATCAGGGTAAATCTTAGTGGTGAATTGCCATGTTAAGAAGTCAGCATAGACATTTGTTGTGTGCTGAGTTCGCATACAATGACTTGACGTACAACAACAAATGCTTACACTGACTTTTTATCTTGCAGCAATTTTCTGACAAGATCTATACCAATTGTGTTATATCAGTATAAATACATAATGTCATTCCAGCCAAAGAGAGATAAAGATATCCTCATATGCCAGAAGAAAGTGAAGTTTCATGGTTGCAACAAGCAATGCTCAAAACAATACTACAAATGCAAGAGTAGCAAGGAAGGTAAGAAATAACAAATGCTCTGAAAGAAGGCATTTTTTTCCCTCAAACATCTCCATCTTTAAAGGTTGATTTCCACTATACAATGTGCAAAAGCTGATCAGGGTACACATCCATATTTACTCAGACGTTCTACCACCCATCAAGGATGAAGTACTTCAAACTTCTGTAATTTTGGTGCTGACAAATGAGTAGAGAACTAAACACTAAATAGCCTGCAAAATATTTTCCTCTCATTCATCACAATTCCCAAATTTTTGCACCAGGAGTTTTATTTCAGTTTGGAAGCAACTACCAGGGTATTTTGTAAGGGATATAGAAACACATAGAACAACAGATAGATGGCTGGATAGCTCAGTGAGTTAGGTATGTGGCTGCCGAACTAGAGGTTGAGAGTTCAGTTCCCTACTGTGCTTCCCAGAAGAGCCAGCCTGTGTGGCCATGGGCAAGCCACACAGGCCCAGGGTGCCCCAGAAGAAGGGCATGGTCAACCACTTCTGAGTACTCTCTTCCTAGAAAATCCCAAAAAGGGTTGCCATAAATCAGAATTGACTTGACAGCACACAATTAATGTAAACATAAGGTAGCTATGTCGATCCCTGAGAAGAGAATAAAATTTAAATGTGCAGGTGGACTGTATCTTTAAGTAAGTTCAAGTTACATTACACAAAACTTGTGCAAACTTTAATGAAATGACCACTATCACAACTCAAATTGTAGGTGATGCATTTTTGCCAATGGGGGGGGGGGTTCAAGTTTTTTCCTTGAAAAATAGGAAAGAACCTGCTTATTCTGAATATTCCTTTTTTTTAAGTTCCAGATTTTTCAGAATTGTCACAATCCAGACTTCTCGTAAAAATAGTTTTATATATATATATATAATAACATGCCCTCCCACCCTAAATCATGTTAAACATCCACTATGTCAGAGTTCTTTGGAGTCATTGCTCAGCACATAGAAGTAACTGAGATCTTGTGGTCTGGGCATTGAGGACTGCAGCTAAACCCGTCAGCATTGGCCATAGTTAAGGTAATTAAAGCAGAAACTAGAGCAAACCCAGGTCTATTAAAAACTCACATTCTGCCAAATTTTGTTTGGCTACAGAAATGTATAATAAATGATTACCATATTATTCCCTGATCTTATTACTTCAATGAGCTACTACCATGCTGTTCTGAGGCAGACTTTGTGAACTGCTTCTTCGCGAGGCGCGCAGCTGCGGGAGCGGGGCTGTTTTGCCCGCTCGGCAGGGAAGAGGCGAGGCATCGCGGGAGCTGGGCGAGGGCGAGAGCAGAAGCCTTGAAAGGGTCTGCTCGATCCGGCCTCGCCCTCTTTGTCGCGCTGAAGTTGACCCACCCACCCTATATAGTAAGAATGCGACTAGCTGGTCGCTTCGGGGCCGGATGGGAATTTTTGACTTGTACCTCAATTGGCCCTGGGTACAACTGGTTTTTCGCCCATCCCATTCTTACTAGCGAGGGCAGTAGTGGTAGTTTAATAAAAAATGTTTTAAATAGGTCACAATGGCAGGTAGTGCAAAGGAAATAGGTTCAAGTGAGTTTAAAAAGGGGCAATTAGGGGGTGCTGAGCACCCCTCCTCTAAGGCTGGAATTAGCAGAAGTTAGCTGAGGGGAGAGAAAGCAGGGTACTCCGGTTACTTTATGCCCGGGGGCGTGCTGTATAGTAGAACAGCATGCTTGCGGATTAGGAATTCATGTAAGATAGGTCTGGAATGGAAAGTCAATTTTGAATACGTTCACAGACCAGTAATGCACTATGGTAGGCCCCCCTGTGAAAGGGGAATTCAAGTTTTAAAAGTTAATAAAATTGTGGCCCAGTTACCCCATGTTATGTCTCGTCTCTTTATTCCTGGCTGAGCGGGCAACATTAATTCTCTCACGCTTGGTAGTTCTTTATAAAACATGGCAAGTGCTTTGTCATCTTTTCTTAACAACACTTTAATACAAGTCTCCCGGCCCTTATTTGGCTACCACAGCACTTGAAAATAGCAAATTAAAGGAAACTGTTTTGTTTGTATTCACATGAAAATGCTGTTCCTAAACTACATTTTTATATTCCAAAGTATTTACATTATTTAGCATTGATGATGATGCCAAATTAAGTGTTGAAGGGCTTTAGAAATGAATTGTAAGATAGTGGCTGAAATCCTGTTGCTTAGCATAAGAGAATTAGTAACATTCAATCTTTTCTTAACAGACAAATAAAGAGTCCCACCAAGATTTTCAGGGGTGTGTAAGCATGTACTAAGCCAGCGTGAACATGTCCTCGAAAATCATGGTGGCAACTCTTTTTTTTCCCCTGGCTGATGCTGAGGGAGGCCCAGAGAGAAAGAACAAGAAACCGGGCCTTCTCAGCAGTGGCCCCACGCCTCTGGAACAGTCTACCCTCAGAAATTTGTCTGGCTCCCTTGCTGGGTGTTTTTAAGAGCAAACTTAAGACCTGGCCCTTTAGGCAGGCCTTCCCTCCTGTCATTACTTAATTTATTCTTGCTGTCTTGAATTATATTAATGCTGTTGTTTTATTTTATATTGTTATTATTTAATGAATTGCTGTTAGCCACCCAAAGTAGACTTCGGTCTAGATGGGTGGGATATAAATTAAATAAATAAATAGCCTGAACACTATGATTTTTCATACACTAAACAACAGTCAGTGAGTCACCGTCCCTTGAGCTCTTCTTAAAGGGTCAGGCCTAAAATTCAGTCCCTTCTATTAAACAACACTTTTAGAATTTATCCTCATAAAGGGATTGCTTTGTGTAAAGAAACACTATTGTGACAGGGAAAAGTAAAGTGCATTATAAAAGTTATAAATACATTATACTATTGCTGTGACAGAAATGGTGAAAGAGGAGAAGCCTAGAAAAGAAATGATATATCACACAAAAAAAGTTCAAGTCATCAAAATCACCATCACTAGATTCAAATCACATCACTAGATTCAAATTACCATCAAAGAGACTATCCATGGAAATCCCTATAAGAACAGCAAAATTATAAAGAAGCAACTAAATTATATCCTGGTTAATGACAGCATTAAAATATTTTAAGTTAGTGAACAGTACACGTACCGCATATTTTTTAAAAAGTCGATGTCCACCATTAATGAATAAGTGTAATTCTCTGACATGATGTCAACAGTAAAAAAATAGTGTGGAGTAAATATACTATAGAGCTATTGGAAGAAAATAAACCAGTAGTATCAGAGGTTCATATTGAACTGGAAACACAGAAAACAAAAATACAATATAACTAAAAAAAACCATAATATCTCCTTGACTTGATGATGTTCTAACAGAAGTATTATAGTTACTAGCTGGTGATGACATAGCTATTTTTGTGAATATTTTAAATCAAACCCACAGAACAGAAATTATTCTTAACAGTTGACTGAAATTGATTTTCATTACCATTACCCAAAGAGAGAAATATCAAAACTTGCAATGACTATAGAACGATAAACTTCATGCAATATTTTCTTAAGGTTTTCTTAAAGATTAGGAGGAGGAGGAGGAGGAGGAAGAGCAAGAGGAGGAACAAGTTATTTGCACTAGAGATTGTCAGAACATAATTATGAAGTAAGATGAAAATAATGTATGGAGGGCTTGTCATGAACCTAAAGAAACAATTCATCATATCACAGCTGGATGCTTTAAACTAGCATCAAATCAGGGGCAGACCTAGTGTGAAACTAATGAATCTCATTGCTGGTTGTAAAGGGCCCCCCAAAACAGTTCAAGCTTCAGGACTCCAAAAATGTAAGTCCACGCTGCATCAAAAGAATACATGTGCAGGCATAACCAAGTTGCAAAGATAAATTTTTAGCAGTTAGCCATAATATGGTTAATATGGGATTTCTCCCATATTATGAATTCCAGCCACCTCCAGTCTTGGAAAATGAAACTGTAGTGCTACGCTGGGACAAGCAAGTTATCACAAACAAAAGTGCTGATTTTAATAAGCTAGATATTATACTTCTTGACAAACAACAAAGAAAAACATAACCTTATAGAAATTAGAGTTCCATCAACAAGCAACCTCAAAAGTACAGAAAATACAAAAATTGCAAAATCCCAAACATTAAGGTAGGAAATTAAAAGAATATAAAAGAACAGTCAGGTCATTCTCTTCCCTAACAGATATATTTCCAAAAGCATGGGCTACCAATTTAAAACAATTGTCAATAGCTGCTAATTTGCTTTCTGAATCTCAGAAATCATTATTTTTGCAAACGTGTCGTCTCACCAGCATATTTAAAGAGTTGATTTCTAATTTATAACCCTGACCCTTTGGTTCTCCCCCTACATCAGCAATGTTGATTGATTGATTGATTGATTGATTGATTGATTGATTGATTGATTGATTGATTGATTGATTGATACCCTACTTTGGTTTTTTAGGTATAAAATAGAAGAAAATACAGACAGAATTTACAAGAAGTTTGAAGATGAGGTGAATCAAAATGATCAGCCTGTAATATGGATTTTGATCAAACTTTTTATTTAATCTCATTAACTGCCTCCTAATTATAGGCCAATGGACTGACAACTAACAGCATGTGAAAAGATGGTTGGTCAGAAGGTTCTGGCTGCAGTGTATAAAGGAATGATCCCAACACTATCCACAGTCAATTAGAGCAGGTTGGTGAGGCAATTCAAGCAAAGAGTCTGAGAAATGAAAAGGAAGCAGCATAGCCCAAGGGAAGAAGCTGGAGAGGAGACTGTGAATTGATTGGAAGTAAAGACTACATAAGTAGTTCTAAAGAGAGCAGAGAACAGTTGGTCTCAAGCAAGAGTAGGAGTTAGCTGACTGACATCTTCATGATGGCTTTTTCATCATGTCCCTGACAAGATGGAAAACTTATAGAAAGCTGAGACAAGCCTGCCAGTTAAAAACCATTCATCTCCAGAAACCGTGAGTTTAACATGAGGGATGGTTGAGAGACTTCTCATAAACTTTCTAAAGAGTTCCTAACATGGGGAAAAACTTCACACTCCAGAACTCTTTTCCTTGTTCTGTTTCACTGAGTGCTTCAGAAAAAAGAACTCTGAAACCCTCTTTGCTTAACGATTTGTGTGTGTAGACTTTAGGAAATTATTTTCCAGTCTTTCTGGCTGCCCTGGGAACTCCACAGAGTGTCCAGACCTTCAAGTTGGACCCACTTCTGCAATTTTTCATATCAGCTCATCCTAATACTATCCCATTAGCAGAGAAAATATTTGAGGAGATATACCAGAAGCACCAAGTGGAAAGGTCCTCTAGGCTTAGTGCTTTTCAGAAAACGCTTGCTAAAACTCTTTGAGTTATTAATATTTGAATTAATTTTAATCAAGACTTTAATTCCAAGACTTGAATTGCAAGCTGAATGGGAAGAATCCACCCACCACTAAACTGCATTATAGAAAGGAGGTGATGGTGTGTATGTGAAAGAGATGATGAGGTGTATTAAGTAGAATACATCTGTCTGTCTGTCTGAGAAAGGTTGTGGTGAGACATTTGAGGAAAGAGAAAGGGAGAGAGAGAAATACCCTCATAAATCCAATAAGCAGCCTTTCTGTAGTTGCAGAACTACTTCACTGCTACCTGACCCAATCTTCTATACAATGCATTTAAAATTCTGTCTTTTTTGAACTCAGTAGGAGCCCTGTCATTTGCTTTTATAGAGTTGGTCTTCCAGACCTCTAAGAATCAGTGGATGAATTCTAATGTTAAAGTGCAAGAATCAAAAGTTGTGATCATGGAATCATAGAATTATAGAAAAATGGAGTCGAAAGGGGCCTGGAAAGCCATCAAGTCTGACACTCTGTTCAATGCAGGAATCCAAAGTAGATCTGACAGATGGCTGTTTAATTTTCTCTTGAATGCTGCCAACATTGGAGCACTGATGTGATTGGTTCCATTGTTGTACTGCTCAAACAGTTGGGAAATTTTCCTGATATACAACAGAAATCTGACTTCATATAATTTGAGCCCTTTACTATGTGTTCTGCACTCTTGGATGACTGAGAATAGATCCTGCTCCTCCTCTGTATGACAAACTTTCAAGTATTTGAAAAGTGCTATCACATCTACCCTCAATCTTCTTTTCTCAAAGCTAAACATGTCCAGTTCTCTCAGTCTTTTCTCCTAGGGTTTGATTTCCAGTCCCTTGATTATCCTTGTTGCCCTCCTCTGAACTTGTTCCAGTTTGTCAGCATTCTTCTTAAAGTGTAGCATCCAGAACCAATGTAGCAGAAAAAGTCAAATAAATCTACTGAAATGCATGCTCTCGCTCTCTCTGTATGTGTGTGTGTGTAAAAAGAGAGAGAATGAGGGACAGAAATACAGATAGCATACCCACATTTTTATAGCATTTTGTTTTCTCATTCAATCTTCAGTGGGACATAACTCTGTAATATAATACAGACTGGCAGTAAAAATGACACAGGAAAAGGATATAATTGTTCTCAAAAAGACTTTTCTTGGGCCCTGAGGCTTCTGTGAAAGATTCAGCAAATGAAACATGATTGTGTACATCGAAAGAATGGCAAAGGAAGGGAAAACATTATATAAAAAGACAGTTCTCTGATTAGAGTTTACCTAAACATTGGAAACGAAGAGTCGGACATGACTTAACAACTAAACAACAACAAATACATTGGAAAAGAATAGAAGTGAAGAGCTGGAAAAGACCCTATGGATCATCAAGTACAGCCCCTGTTAGGGAGGCACAGTGGGGAATCAAACTCCCAACCTCTGGCTCTGCAGCTAGAAGAGGAATTTATTAACCAGGAGCCTGGGAGAGGGGGGAAGATTGTTTGGAGAGTTTACTACATGGCTCATTGCTTTCATGCCATATGATTATGTAGACTTTTGCCAGTCAATTGTTTTAATGCAATAAACACCTTATTTAAACAGTTTGAACTCTCCATCGCAGTGACTGTATTCATAATGAAGATAGCCATTCTCAAATGGATAAATATATGATAACTCTCTAAAACTGAACATTGGTTAGGAATGTGATGTGACAGACACAAACAAAAATAATTCATTTTAGCTATATATTTATAACATAGAAAAACAGGGAATCCACCTGCCCAAGGATGTCTGCTTGATTCTCTTAGTGAAGTTTACTTTTATGATGCTTGTTAGACTCTCCATGGCTGTGATTCTTTAAAAGTCTTTTTCAAAAAAGAATCAAGTATTTATTGTCTGTCCACCCAAAAGACCACAGCGATTTATAAATTAAAAAACAACCCCAAAACTTTCCTTTAAAAGGATTTTAAAAAATAAACCCCATTATACAAATTCAACATTCTTTAATCAACAACAACTCTAAAAGCCAGGTTAAAATGCAAATTTTAAATACCAAGTCCATATGACAAAGTACAGTCTACTCTTAGTTGATCATTGGAAGCTAAGCTTGACTTTTCCTAGGATGGAGTTCCATAGTTGAGGTGTTGCTACTGTCTCATGTCCTCACCAGCCAAGTTTCTCAAGCTGGTGGGACATGGACCAGTGCTTACAATGAAGACCTTATATTATGCCTAGGCTTATACGGAAAGATGCAGTCTTTCAGATACCCTGGCTCCAAGGCATAGGCTAAAATCAATGCCTTGGACTGAGTCCAGAAACAGATTGGAAGTCAATGCAGTTGGTGAACGGGCCCAATCTCACACAAAATACCCAGACTTGGTATATTATGCATGTTACACCATTGTTCTTGCTAACATCTATATATTTATCAGGAAATATTTCAATTACTAGATCTCAATATCTACTGAGTGAAGATCTCCAAGGTAGCACACAATTGCTACCTTGAGTTTTACACAAAAATGTAGTCCAAGAAAAATCAACAGTCTATGACCTGACAGATAACACATTTGTACAGATCCATGTGAGTTACATCCATCATGAGACAGTCTATATAACTGAAATGTATGTGTTAGATTTTGTCAGGGGCTGCTCATAAGGGATGCAGTACATAGGAAAATGATCATGCCACCCAGTAGCATCCTACAAACAGAGTATGGATGCAAACCTCTAAAGTTTTGTAACTGCTGAATAGCTCAGTGGCTTAGGTCTCTGGCTGTGGAGCCAGAGGTTGGGAATTCAATTCCTCACTGTGCCTCCTTGAGAGGGGCTGGACTCCATAGGGTCCCTTCCAGCTCTGCAGTTCAAATGCTTGTGCCGCTGCTGAGCCAAGCTTCAGCAGTGCGGCTTGTCTTTGCCTCCCCCCTCAGATAACACGAGACTCCATTCAAGTTACGAGATCGATGTAGGAGGAGAGGGGGAAACGCTAGGTTATTTAAGGGACATTCCCCCCTCTCTCCGCCCTCTTCCTATCTTGGAAGATCTTGGGCTAGGAATGGATGAAAGTTTCAGTTCAGTTTAGTTCAGTGCAGATTCATGTACCAAACTTCACCACATTTGAACACAGAAGAGCAAAAAACTAACAGATTTGCCCATCTCTGATGATGGTCCGCTGCTACCTTATAGGATCTTCCAGCAGGGTTAGGTGCCTTTCCATTACATAAAGCTATAGCCTAGCAACATCCTCTGATAGTAGAACAAGGGAACATTCAGCCTTCCAAACTTTTTAGGCTTCTGTATCAACCCGCTTAGTATGGATAATGGGAGCTGAAGTCCAAAAGATGTGGAAGACCAAAGTTCCTTACATAATGGATGATGCACTCCCCCTTCTCTGTCCCAGGAATGATTTCCCTGAATGCTAAATATTAATGTGCCTTGCCTTTGGATAAAAGTGCAAAAACAAATCAAATCAGAGATATTTGTGCATTTCTGAGATACCACAGTGCAGAGTGAAGAGCTGTTGGTTGCCCATGGGTTGCAAGCTCCTTACAGATGTGTTGTGTTAAATCTGGCATTCATGCATTGCAATTACACTGGGGGGAGAGAGCTAAACAAGATGAAGGTGAAGATGATAAAGACGAAGAATTTTTCCTGCTGACTGGGGAAAAAAAGGTGGAAATGAAAAGAGCTCCCAGCCCTGCAAAATATTGGTGGTACCTGTGTGCTTCATTCAGCCTATGACACGGTCTTGCTGCTGCACTTCCCTACTTGTCAGTATGGGAGTTTCAGAGAGAACTGGAAATGCACAGATAGGCAAGGATAGGGTTGGAGTATCTCTGAAAGGGTACAGGCTGGTCTGCTCTGATGTGTATGTGTCCTTTATTTGTGTACAGAGTATGATAGGGGGCTGCTGCACATTCCAAATGCTAAAATGTGAATTGTTTCATGCAATTTCCTATGTCCAGTCAGACGTTTATGCTGTGAAAGTAGCAGATACCACAGGCAGCCTTATTCTGGCTGTGGAAGGAGGCCACATGGCAAATCCTCTCCACATAACCATTATTCTTTCATAACCTGTGGTAGTAACAGTTATGGGGAACAGCAGTCATATAATCCCCTTCCAAAGGATGCAGAGCTTCTCATGTGCCTCTAATATGCAGAAGAGCCCTCTTGTTGCAGTTTCTTTACCACAAGGCAGGGCTGGCACTATCATTATGCAAAGTAAAGTGACTACCTCGGGCAGCAGGTGACTGTGGACATCTTCCCTGTAACAACACTCAGCTGGGGTGCTGTTCTCAAGAGGATGATTACCAATTATTAGTGCTGAAATAAGATTGCAGTGCTAACCCCAATGGCTTCTGCACATGAAGGGGGCAGTATCTTGTCCTTTAGTTCAGCTCCTCTTAGGCGGGCCCCTTACATTATGCCTACTAAAGGGCTTCTCTAGAAGTCCTAGAGATGGAGGGCAGTACAGTGCATTTGAAAGATCTAACACCACAACGTACAATGTGGAAATATAGCATTCATAAAATGAGTATTGCTAGTGTTAGCTAATAAAGCAGAATTGATTTCACAGCAACCTTTGATCCAGGAAAGTGAAATGACATTTTTTTTCTTTAAAAAGGTGACTTTACAAATCCTTACTCTTCAGCTCACTTTTATGAATGCAGATATGCTTCTAAGTTCTGAACTTTGGATTTTGCTCCTTTAAACCGGTGTCCTGTAGGTCTTTTTTGCAGCAGTAGCTTCAGGAGCGGCAGGAATGGAAATTGTTATATCACATCACCTCAATATCACATTCCATTATTTGGATTTACAGCTCTGACACATTACTTGATCTATCAGTGAAATATATTACTAGAGTTCTCCAATCTCTTTGGAGGCACTTAGTGCTTTTTGCTGTGTAAACAGTTCAGGGCCCAGATTTAATACTAGTAAACTTCAGTGATATTTGGAAGCGATTTCAGAGAGAGAAAACATCCAGTGACTAACCGGATGCATTCCAGATGCATCTTCCAGGCTATAAAAGATATTCAAATTCAAATATCCTTGAGAGTTCATCTTTTTGTCTCTTTGGAGGATAAGGTTTATCTTCCATTCTGCAGCATGCTAATTGGTAGCATCACAGATTGGTAGTGTTAACTCTTAAATGTCAACATCTATTTCAAAGGAAATGGTTCAGTCTGTGTTATCACTTAAGGTTTTGAATTTTCTAGACCTGGCATTAGTTAATAAGAGACACAGATCTTATTATCAAGTTTTAGCAGTATGCATAATTCATTCTCCTGGATTCATCCCTGTGATTCTTCAGACCCCTTTGCAGTGGTTCACATATTGTGTTAAGTTCAATAACTCCGGACACCACAGCTATGGTAAATGTTTTCTGAAATGAATTCCAGGAGACCCATAGCCCATTGATGACTTTTGCAGTCACTCAGATCCCCTTGCCTCCAGATGTTATTTCCATAGCTATTTGCACCACCAATACCACAGTGAAAAATGGAGAAGAAAAAAAGTGTGTCAGGGAATTAAAACCTAATAGATTAGGGAAAATGCCATGCAGAGGAAAGACATTTATCACAACGGCCAGGAGGCAGTAGTATTGCAGCAAATAAAAAAAGAAAGGAGGAAGTGGGTGAAGGGAACCAAATGTAACACCTTGATTGTTACGGCCTACCCACTCAAGCCTGTGCACGGAAACTGAATCCTAACAGTGTAATACTAACAAGTAGTATTTTGGAAACTTAGGCCCTGGTCACATGAGGGAAATGTTCTCTAGTTCTTCTGATACCTCTATTGTACTGATTTTCAGTCATGTGGTATATAAACTGGGCTAAGGTCTCAAGAACTTTTAGTGGTAACGATTTATTTCCTCCTATTTGAATCATTATGGCTGGCTACACCATGGTACCTGTTTATAAACACAAATATTTATTGGTACATCAATACATCAGGAAGAGGCTTCTGTTTAAGAATATGTCGTCCTTTGTCTTGCAAAACCCCATTGGTCTGTCTACTTCTCCCACCATCTCCTCTGCCTTTCAGCTTAATTAGCCATTTCCTTTTCCCTCCTGCAACACTTCCCACAACTGTCTCCTCACAATGACTGGCGAAAAGCAGCATGTTGAAATGCCGGTAGTGCAGCAATGGCTCAAATTGCTCTGTGACCTACTTTTACCAACATATTGATGTACCAGCCATGAAAACTAAAATAAATAAATAATAATAATAATATGCATGCCACAAAAATGGTGGCCACCTTCCTGGCTTCGATTCTGAAAAAAAGTTGGGGAGGTCGTGCACACAAGTAATTATAGTTAGGAATGCACTGATAAAACAGAGGTACAAAATAACACAACCCTCCCAGGGAGTGTAAAATAAACCACAGTTATACCGCTGGCCAGGAAAATGTTTTGATCTTGACTGTGCATGGTGTGACTGGGGAAAAAAAGCAATGATCTAACTGGGGGATAACTAAAGGCCATTTCGATCATGTGACCAGGGCCTAAGCCCCTAACACAGGAGGGAAAATAGTATTTCAGAACAGAAAGACTAATGTTCAGAATGGAGGAACTTCCCCAGTGAGCTCTGCAGCCCCACAAAGTGGCTAGCCAAGTGGTTGCAAGAGGATATACAGTATACCATGTGGTGATCTCAGTCTAAGTCCTTCTTAGCACTTCACTGGTTGGAAAATCCAGAGGAGACCTTGGACTTTGTTGGGGTAGTGAGCTATCACTCACCTTCTCTTTGGTGCCAGCAGCCGAGTCTACTACTATATATACTTTCAATTTCCCTTTTTTCAGTTCAAATCACTGATCTTCTTTTAAAACTTTTTAACCACATAAATGCTAGTTGGAAAAAGAAGGATCCGTAGGTGTATTGCTCTGCCTGAGAGCAATCAGAGGTTCTTAGCTCTGCCCCCGTAATTGCCCTGGAATTAAATGCCCCCCCCATTCCTGTCCATTTTTCACATTTATGCAAAGACAGTACACATTTCTAAAACAAAAAATAGATAAAATCATTTCAGATTTTAAAAACAGAAACCAGCAAAACAGCATATTCATCAGCGGCTCAAAAGGCATAGTGTGCAATGTGGTAACCATTCCTCTATGGTATAATCCCATATACTGTAGAGTATGAATATGAATACCAGGAGAACTAGGTCATTTTTAGGAATTGTTCCTACTCATGCCCTATTTGTGCATTCTTATTAGGATGCACACATCGTGTATCCATAGAGTGCACTCTAGCCCCATCATTTTCTCTCTGTCTTCCTTGACTTTGAATTGGTAACAATGATGATTCTAATCAGGAGAGCCTCTGCTGTCCACTATCTAACATGGGCTCTCCATGACTATTGCAATGATGATTTTCCAGGGTTCCAAGGAAATTTAATGGGTAGCCAAACTAGAGCGGAAAATAGAGGAGTCAGAAGAAAAAAAATGTGAATGATACTAGTATTGATTGGGTTTGTATGAATAGAAGGTGAAAATCTATGGTATATGAGCAGAGATATGCCTCCAGAACCTGATTCAACGAACATCTAGGTATGTAGCTGCAGAGCCAGAGGCTCGGAGTTCGATTCCCCACTATGCCTCCTTGACAGGGGCTGGACCTGATGAGCCATCAGGTCCCTTCTAGCTCTGCAGTTCTAAGATGGTGATGATATTATCTATTTCCAGATTTCTTTTTCTCATACAAATCAGATCTCCAAATAGTCTTTCTTCCCGGGATGCATGCTAGTTATTTTCTTGTTCAGTCTCTATTTGCACAAGCATATATATATATACCAGGAATATTCAGTGATACAGCCATTGTATTAGCCATACTTTGCTTCCCTTAACAGGCACACAGTTAAACTGGTGCATTTGTTGGCAATAGCACTGGGGAAAAGTCCTGCAGAGTATTTTCAAAGCCACATGGAATAGATTGAGCTGAGAGGAGTGTTTCTTTTGACTCGAAAGTTCAAGCACAACAACAATAGGAAAGTAAATGTACCAGCAAATTGTTATCTCAACAAGGGTGCTGCAAGGTGACATTTTCACAAAAGCACCATTTTCAATAAAATATGACCTTTTAATGTTGCAATGACCCAAGTCACGTCATTAAGATACACTTATAAACAGCAGATGTCCTACACATAGCTGAATCTTACTGGCCAGAGCAATCTAATTTATAGATTTCTTGGAGACCTCCCGTAAAGCAAAGCCATAATCTGAAAAGCACTGGCTCACAAGGACTTTAATGAAAAAGGATTAAAATTGATTTTCAGCATTTTGGCTTTGGCACAAGAGTCAAGTCCCTTCAGGAGCATTTTTATCTCTAGGAGACATTACTTATCTGAACAGGTTGAGACTGGTAATTCGTTAGATAAATAATGCATAGACATAACTAGTAAATTAATGGCCCAGTCTTTGAGAATGCAATCAACTACCACAACCTGTTTAGTAACAGACTGCCTTGAAACAAACAAAACAGAATTAAACTACCTAACTGATAAAATAAGTATCTCATAGGCACAGCTCATTGATTTTAAGTAGCAGGTGGAATATTAAGTTACTTGTGTATTTTAGAGGGCCTAGCTTCAGGTTGGGGAGGATACTAAACCTTCATATCTGTGAACAACAAATAAATAATTCAGACTTGCAAGCATTATTTATATAATTGTCTACTTAGATTTTACTGTGTTCCAAGCATAGGATGCTGCAGATAACATTTGAGTGAACATACCATGAACTAATCAAGATCATGTGTTTCTTTTAGATACCAGAATCTATTACTTTAGGACATAGCCCTTTTCACATTTCCTCTCTCTAGTCTCTTCTTTAGATCAAACACATCATCACAGAGGACACTTTGTTGTTTAGTCGTTAAGTCGTGTCCGACTCTTCGTGACCCCATGGACCAGAGCACGCCAGGCCCTCCTGTCTTCCACTGCCTCCCGGAGTTGGGTCAAATTCATGTTGGTAGCTTCGATGACACTGTCCAACCATCTCGTCCTCTGTCGTCCCCTTCTCCTCTTGCCTTCACATTTTCCCAACATCAGGGTCTTTTCAAGTGAGTCTTCTCTTCTCATGAGATGGCCAAAGTATTGGAGCCTCAGTTTCAGGATCTGTCCCTCCAGTGAGCACTCAGGGCTGATTTCCTTCAAAATGGATAGGTTCGTTCTCTTTGCAGTCCAGGGGACTCTCAAGAGTCTCCTCCAGCACCACAATTCAAAAGCATCAATTCTTCGGCGGTCAGCCTTCTTTATGGTCCAGCTCTCACTTCCATACATCACTACTGGCAAAACCATAGCTTTAACTACGCGGACCTTTGTCGGCAAGGTGATGTCTCTGCTTTTTAAGATGTTGTCTAGGTTTGTCATCGCTTTCCTCCCAAGAAGCAGGAGTCTTTTAATTTCGTGGCTGCTGTCATCATCCGCAGTGATCATGGAGCCCAGGAAAGTAAAATCTGTCACTGCCTCCATATCTTCCCCTTCTATTTGCCAAGAGGTGATGGGACCAGTGGCCATGATCTTCGTTTTTTTGATGTTGAGCTTCAGACCATTTTTTGCGCTCTCCTCTTTCACCCTCATTACGAGGTTCTTTAATTCCTCCTCACTTTCTGCCATCAGAGTGGTATCGTCTACATATCTGAGGTTACTGATATTTCTTCCGGCAATCTTAATTCTGGCTTGGGATTCATCCAGTCCTGCCTTTCGCATGATGTATTCTGCATATAAGTTAAATAAGCAGGGAGACAATATACAGCCTTGTCGTACTCCTTTCCCAATTTTGAACCAATCAGTTGTTCCATATCCAGTTCTAACTGTTGCTTCCTGTCCCACATAGAGATTTCTCAGGAGATAGATAAGGTGATCAGGCACTTCCATTTCTTTAAGAATTTGCCATAGTTTGCTGTGGTCCACACAGTCAAAGGCTTTTGCGTAGTCAATGAAGCAGAAGTAGATGTTTCTCTGGAACTCTCTGGCTTTCTCCAATCCAGCGCATGTTAGCAATTTGGTCTCTAGTTCCTCTGCCCCTTCAAAATCCAGCTTGTACTTCTGGGAGTTCTCGGTCCACATACTGCTGAAGCCTACCTTGGAGGATTTTGAGCATAACCTTGCTAGTGTGTGAAATGAGTGCAATTGTACGGTAGTTGGAGCATTCTTTGGCACTGCCCTTCTTTGGGATTGGGATGTAGACTGATCTTTTCCAATCCTTTGGCCACTGCTGAGTTTTCCAAACTTGCTGGCATATTGAGTGTAGCACCTTAACAGCGTCATCTTTTAAGATTTTAAATAGTTCAACTCGAATGTCATCACCTCCACTGGCCTTGTTGTTAGCCATGCTTTCTAAGGCCCACTTGACTTCGCTCTCCAGGATGTCTGGCTCAAGGTCAACAACCACACTATCTAGGTTGTCCCGGACATCCAGATCTTTCTGGTATAATTCCTCTGTGTATTCTTGCCACCTCTTCTTGATGTCTTCTGCTTCTGTAAGGTCCCTACCATTTTTGTCCTTTATCATGTCCATCTTTGCACAAAAGGTTCCTTTAATAGCTCCAATTTTCTTGAACAGATCTCTGGTTTTTCCCTTTCTAATATTTTCCTCTATTTCTTTGCACTGTTTGTCTAAGAAGGCCCTCTTGTCTCTCCTTGCTATTCTTTGGAAGTCTGCATTCAGTTTTCTGTAACTTTCCCTATCTCCCTTGCATTTTGTTTCCCTTCTCTTCTCTGCTATTTGTAAGGCCTCGTTGGACAGCCACTTTGCTTTCTTACATTTCCTTTTCTTTGGAATGGTTTTTGTTGCTGCTTCCTGTACAATGTTACGAGCCTCCACCTAAACTCCTGAGAGTTCTTCAGGCACTCTGTCCACCAAATCTAGTTCCTTAAATCTGTTCTTCACTTCCACTGTGTATTCATAAGGGATTTGGTTTAGATTATACCTGACTAGCCCAGTGGTTTTTCCTACTTTCTTCAGTTTAAGCTTGAGTTTTGCTATAAGAAGCTGATGATCAGAGCCACAATCAGCTCCAGGTCTTGTTTTTGCTGACTGTATAGAGCTTCTCCATCTTTGGCTGCAGAGAACATAATCAATCTGATTTCAGTATTGCCCATCTGGTGATGTCCATGTGTAGAGTCGCCTCTTGTGTTGTTGGAAAAGAGTGTTTGTGATGACCAGCTTGTTCTCTTGACAAAACTCTATTAGCCTTTGCACTGCTTGGTTTTGAACTCCAAGGCCAAACTTACCTGTTGTTCCTTTTATCTCTTGACTCCCTACTTTAGCATTCCAGTCCCCTATAATAAGAAGAACATCTTTCTTTGGTGTCAGTTCTAGAAGGTGTTGTAAGTCTTCATACAATTGGTCAATTTCAGCCTCTTCAGCATCGGTGGTTGGTGCATAAACTTGGATGACTGTGATGTTGAAAGGTCTGCCTTGGATTCGTATTGAAATCATTCTATCATTTTTGAGATTGTATCCCAGTACAGCTTTTCCCACTCTTTTGTTGACTATGAGGGCTACTCCATTTCCTCTACGGGATTCTTGCCCACAATAGTAGATATGATAATCGTCTGAATTGAATTCGCCCATTCCCATCCATTTTAGTTCACTGACGCCCAGGATGTCAATGTTGATTTTTGCCATCTCCTGTTTGACCACATCCAGCTTACCAAGGTTCATAGATCTTACATTCCAGGTTCCTATGCAGTATTTTTCTTTGCAGCATCGGACTTTCCTTTCACTTCCAGGCCCGTCCGCAGCTGAGCGTCCTTTCGGCTTTGGCCCAACCACTTCATTAGCTCTGGAGCTACTTTTACTTGTCCTCCGCTCTTCCTCAGTAGCATGTTGGACGCCTCCCGACACTTTAGTTTCCAAATATTCTGCAGACTTGCTAGAACTGACAATGTCCAGTGTAATCTGTCTTGCCTTTGCCACTCAATGGAAGGATAAGGCAGAAAAGAAATGATTAAGGCAACTATTTTAGGCATGCTGTCACATGTCTGTGGAAAAAGCAAGGAGGTGGTCGAATCAATAGAAGGCAACATCAGTCTAAATATGGACTGCAGCTTTCTGGTTTGTGTAGAGCATCACCTTGTGCAAGTGGTCATTTACTCAGTAGGAACCAAAAGTAGCACATGAAAAACTAGTTATTGCTGTCTTCCTGCCCATCTCTGCCAAAGAATCATTTCACTTTGACTTACTTAATCTCACTTTAGATTCTCCTTCACTTAAAAGTGACCATTTCTTGATGAAATGTTTGAGCAAAGATTTTCATATGAAGAGGACATTTGGAGTATCATCTTTAGATACTGTTAGTAATAGTTACTTAAGTCACATCTGAGGGAAAAAGAAAGATATCTGTAAGGATATACTATCTAATCAACATGGCTGATCATTTCAAAAACCACTGGTTTAAGTCAGAACTGCAAGTATTGATTGGCTTTCTCCCTTTTTTTGAAGTTAATAAGACACTCTGTAGTTGTGCAAGCACTCACCCGTGGTGACCTTTGATCAGTCTACAAACTCATCTAGTGTACACTAGTGCTGCTCCATTGAGTATGTCAATGCACACTGTTTGATGCAGCAGTCTTTCCATTCCAGCTAAGCCTAATTTAGATAAGGGTCAGTGAATTCCTCAAAAAATATTGATGAAGGTTGCAAAGATGTTCTCATTGGTTCAATATCACCATCTCTTTCCAATGGACACAGTAGTGCTTTGCTTTATGAATTGTGCTGCCTAAGCTAGTCCTATAAAAAGGAATTCATGAGTTTCCCAATGCTACGTATTAGATGGCTTGTTCCTATAGAATATAAAATGCAGAATTTGTGTGCAATTCAAAAGTCCCCTTCACTCAGACTGTTTGCTGGATGATTCCATTATTTACCATTTACAACAACAAAGATTTTATTTCAGCTTTCCTGGAATCTCCAGGAAAAAAATCATGTGGTGTGCTTATGTTAGAGGTCAGAACATGCAATCTGAATCATGTTTCTTGGCTTAGCTTCCTCTAGAGCTGTGGTTTTCCCATGGTGTTATCTAGAAACTTGTCAGAGGTTCCTCAGAGAGAAGATTGGTAAGGGAGATATTTTTCTCTGACTATTGTCCACTATTGAGCTATATCTCTGAAGGAAGATGGACTTTGTTGTGAGCTCCTTATTTTGGCCCAGATTAAATGTATCACCCACCTTCAGATACAAGCTCTTCATTTGAGATGGAAAGACAAAAAATTGAGATGAGTGTTGAAGACAGCTGGTGAGGAGAGTGGGATTACATAAACAAGGAGCAATTTTATTTCATCTTCAGCACCTTGAAGAGATCCAGACAAACAATGTAGGACCTAAGCTTGCTTCCAACAGCAGAGGGACTTACTGAACAAACACAAAAAACAATCTGAGTTCATAGATTTCCATGTAAGGGCCTGATGATTTCTATAGCTGTACTGTACACATGAATAATAATTGTGTGCCGGCAAGCCAATTCAGGGTTTTCCAGGTAGAGAATACTCAGAAATTATTTACCATTCCCTTCTTCTGGGGATGCCCTGGGACTGTGAGGCTTGCCCAAGGCCACACAGGCTGGCTCTACTTCACAGGATGCACAGTAGGGAATTGAATTCCCAATTTCTGGCTCCACAGGCAGATGCCTAAACCACTGAACTATTCAGCCAGCTCTCTACACACAAAGGCACCAGGAATTTAGTGGTAGACCATTGCTGAATAGCCCCATGGTGTGTTTTGTGCCTTCCCTAATGTTGCATTTCTTGTACAGAGAAACATTGGAAAGATACTCATCACTCTGATGATTTAGAATATAGATAATTCTTCTTCATTATTTTACATGCCTTAGACCACACATGCTGTCTGTGGTAGGGTTTATTCTTGACTCAGGTCTCTCCAGTTCAAGAATGTTGAATGAGAGATTGGTTTAATTAATGAAATTTGGAAATTCACTACCACTGAAATCTGGTGATAGCCTTTGATACTGAAAAGGATTACACAAATTGACAGATGATGACACTGACATTTGAATTTTTCATTATTTCAAAAAATCTCTAAAAATGATTTACTTGGGAATCTGAATTGGAGAGAAAGGCAAACAGACAAACAAAGCAGAGAATAATCACCTACCTGCCTTGATGGTGGACCTCCAGAGCATCTGGCCAGCAGGTTTTAGAAACAACAATCAAAACTATGTGGGCCTTAGTCTCATATAATAAGTCACCCAATATACCCATGTAGATGACAAAAGAGTTGCTTTGTCCTTTACTGTCACCAGCCATTTATTTCTTCTAATACTGAAAAATAGCTTTGTAAGAACTCTGACTGTGGTTGCTCTATTCATTTATGCGAATTTGCCCACTGACAACTGATTGAAAGCCAATGTGAAATAAGGACATACTTTCATCCTAAAGATATGTACATTGGTTTAAAGGACACAACAGTTTACCCTGGCTTTCCTACAAATAACCTCCTGTGACTTCCTATGCCAGATTTTACATCCTATAAAGCTGAGTTGGAAATTTGAGGGCACTCCTTCCAAAATAGTGTCTATAGCAGTGGTTCCCAACCTTGGGTCCCCAGATGTTCTTGGACTAAAACTTTCCAGAAGCCTTCCCCATTGACCAGAGTTTTTGGGACTTGTAGTTCCTGAATGTTTGGGGACCCAAGGTTGGGAACCACTTGTCTATAGTATTTCAACAACTGAAAAGTCTTCTTAGCACTAAAGTGAAACATAGGCATATATCTGAGATAAGCAAATGCAGGCAGAATCCAGAATATTTTTTAAAGACCAGGAGTGGCACTGTGCAATCATCCTCTGAATAATCTTCTGCAAATTATTGTTTTCTACCACAAACTGGCATGTCTTGTATCTTCACACAACCTTCTGCTTTTCAAGGGATGAACCTGCTTGCCTTAATGAAAAGCAAAGGAACACATTTTAGCGATATTGTGCCGATGAGGTTCAGTTGATGTGTTGATTATTTCTCCATCCATATGATTAAAGTGTTACTTATTCATTTGAATGTCTTGACTGAGAATAATCATAATGAATCACTAGCTATCATTAAAATTGCTTTTGAGAGCCATGTCTGGTTATTTTTGCAATGCAAAATAGGGAACTAATATACATTCAGTATGTTTTAATAATATGTCTTTCAGAGATGCCACTGAGCAGGAGGAGTGTATATACTAACCAATAGTAGTACTTTGATTTTTGTAAACTGGTGCAAAATGCAAATTTCTGGGTGAACGATACATATGATCATAAAGCACACCTAGGATATACATTTAACAATAATAATAATTTAAAAATACAGTATCAGACTGTTAGATATTTAGAATCTTTTCCACTGGGCATTCTGAGTGAGCAACACTATCACCTCACCTCACCTCTGTTACGACAGTCCTTCCAAAATAACACACTATTCTCTTGCACCTCTGATTACAAAAAAAAAAAAAAATCTTCAGAGAGAGAGAAAAAGAACTGCTGGATAGCTCAGTGATTTAGGTATCTGTCTGCAGAGCCAGAGGCTAGGAATGTAATTCCCCATTGTGCCCCCTTGACAAGGGCTGGACTTGAAGATCCATAGGCTCCCTTTCAGCAGTGCAGTTCCAAGATGATGATGATGATGGCAATGATCATCAATCTCTTTCCCTAATTTGGAAAATTTCTGGACCAAATGCATCAATCCAGTGATAATGCAATGGTATATGCCCAAATTTTTACAAAAAGACCTCTGGTAAATCCTATAGATATCCAGACAGTGTATTTGAATGCAAATTAAACCGCAATGAATGATATTTAAAGGATGAATTATAAGTTTTTATTTAAATGTTAAGAAAAAACATGGAATCCTTATTCTCAGTGCTTATCATGGTTTGTAACATTTCACTAAAAACAGTACATTTTACCTGATTGTGACATTTCCACAGCCATGTACCCTGTAATGATAATTTTTAGTCTAGCATGTACTGCAACTTTCTTTATTAGAATTGCACATGTTCCACAACTGCTTGCAAAATGGCCATGGCTGGGACAAACAAGATGCCACTG
Source organism: Intellagama lesueurii (assembly GCA_037013535.1). Classification (NCBI taxonomy): domain Eukaryota; kingdom Metazoa; phylum Chordata; class Lepidosauria; order Squamata; family Agamidae; genus Intellagama; species Intellagama lesueurii. The sequence goes on from JBAJHW010000004.1 coordinate 198,285,271, forward strand.
TGTTATTTAGCAAACATCGTGCATTTTCTTTGTGTTGTTACAGATTTTTTTAGACTACAGAGTCTGTTAATTTCCTCAGGAACATGGTCTTCCACACCTTTAAGAAAAGAGTCTCAAAACTGACTTTCTGTCCCTGACTTTGTGCTGCAGAGTATGCTCTTTCTCTCCTCCCAGTTCAAGACTGAAGATCTCATTTCTATTGACAGTCACTGTGTGCCTCATGGATGCAACATGTGCAGTCCCCAAGGAAGAAATTGATCTCAATTGACTGGCCAGGAAGAACAAATCAAATTCCTTGAGGAGGCAGCTCAACCCTCCTCCACCCTCAGCAGCTTCATCCTTCTTCTGTCGAAAGAGAAAAATAATGAACTGGGATGTGTCTCTGCTGAGAGTGCAGGAGATGAAGAGACCAAAAAAAGAAGTGATTTTAAAAGAAAAACATACACCTCCTAAGTGATTTCCTTCCCACTAGTCTAGAGTTGTTTTCAGGGTCATTGCTGGGGACACAATTCTGCGCAGGTGGTTTCCACAGTGGATTCTAGGTATTGATTTGTATGAGTGAAGTACTGACTGACAGGCCTTAAAAACTCTGCATCTCATATGAAGAGAGCCCAGGCTTGACTTCTGCAATATATCTTGGCTGCAGCACAATCAAAACTATCATCATCACCTAATCCTGGCCTCTTTTCTCTTCAATAATAAGAAGGCAGGGAGTCTTAGATAAATCATAATGTAAACCTCTTGCTTCCCGGTTTTGTGACCCTGTTATTTTGTTCTTCTTTTTCTAATGTCATGCAGGAATAAGGATCTGGGTGACCCTTGCCATAAACAACTGCATTCTAATAGGAGGAAACTGTCACAAAAGGCAAGGAAATTGTGTGGAGCTAGGGGTGTGATGTTATATAGCAAATGGAGCTTGGTGAAAGTCTTAAATGACTCTGGAGTATGCTTTAATTGCTGGGTACTGGCATTGGGTGGAAGATTGCACACATACACGCACGCACACACAGAGACATTATTTGAGGAAATGAAGCTTTTTTGTAACATATAGTATCCTTGGCACAGTGTGAGGATTCAGAGCATAGTATGATGATTCAGAGCAACAGGTGACATGCCTGCCAACCTCATGGCCAGTGTACCCAGCACACCTGCCCAGAACATGGTATGATGATAGAAAGTGGGATAGCACTGTGTTCTCCTTTGGATGGATCAATTTTGTGGATCCCTCTAACCTATGAGTGGGGTCTGGTCTGCAGCACTCAAGCTGGACTAGACCATGCCTCCATTCCTGGACACCTTAAGAGGACTGCAAAAGCCTAGGGATCTGGAGACTCTTACATGAATCCAGTCCACTGCCATAAAAACCACCATTAAAGTTGCACCAAAAAAAGAATAACAAATGGTACTCTCCCACAAAACATGTGCTCCCATGATACAGCCTTAGTATTAGGCATCCTTCAGTCTCGAAAGACTATGGTAACATGCTCTGTATGGAGGACTTGGAACAGCGTCTAGTGTGGCTGAGAAGGCCAATTCGAGAGTGACAATCCCTTCCACACTGAAGACAAATACAATCTGTCCCCTGTCCAGCTCCCTGATTTTGCTGCTTCCGTACTTCCCGTGTTGTTTCGACGCTGTATGCGAAGCTGGAGTGTCCTCTCCAGAGCACGAAGCCTGGGTGATACAGCCTTGAACAGCAACATAATGGGAGTGCTGAGTAAAGAAGTTCATTGAAGAATGGCTAAGGAGCAGCACTTAAACAGTACTTTAGTGGACTAGAGAAAAGGGTGCTTCTCCCAGGTGCAAAATTCAAAGAACCTCCACATCTCAGCCAAGCCAGCCAATCAGAGCTCGCTTGGCTGGAGAATAAGCTCCTGCCAATAAGAAACACCCAGATAGATGCACAACCTTTAGAGGAGGGAGATGCCATTTTGAGATATTCTTCTGTCTCCTGGCCCCCTTAGTTTCCATTTGCTATGCCTGGGCAGGAGTAGACTTGCCCGCTCTTGGTCTAAAGGTGGCTTCTTATACAGCAGAGCCACTGAAGGAACTATATGCTTTCCCTCTTGTGTTGTATTTCTCTGGTACAGTTCACAGAGTAATGAAAAGCAGAATAAAATAACGGAGATATTTTCTTTTCATTAAAGAGTAAGAAAGAAAATATCCTCATGTAAACTTCTATTCACCCTGGTCCATTGCTGGATTTTTTTAAAGCCCCGTAGATTTCAAAAGAATTTAGGCTGCAGTCTTTTACGCATGTGTACGTTCATTGAAATCTGGGTGGATACAGTTGAAAGATGTTTCCTCAAATAATATCTTACAGGATTATTTTTCGAGGAATGAGGCCATAATTGCATATAAGCACCAATGTTCCATGTGAGCCTCTGTTCAGATTCTTATGAGCAGGACTGGGGTAGACATGCCATGCTATGTGCAGGACCATCTCAAATCTGTTCACATATTTGCAGCACCACTTCTACTTCCTCCCTGACCACCATTTTTCCAATGTAAAAGATTATACCTTAGGGAAGGACAGAATCTAGGCACACCCATCAACATGCAGAGTGTTGTTGTTTTTTCCTGAAGGAAACCTGGAACTGGATAAAAGCAACAGGATCCTGAACAGCCAAGGTCTTTCCACCATGGATCCTACTTAAGCTCCAGGCCCATGGTGGAAATAGATGGCACTCTCTGCACTAACCTTTTGCCTCTTCCAATGAGACAACTCGAGCTGCTTGAGATCTTCTGACTGCTCAGTTGAACTTCTGAGAAGCCTCCAACACAGGGAGCAAGTGGTTGGCAAGTTCTTGTTATCTTTATTCATCTTATAGAAACAAAAGTGTTCATGATAGCCATGATCCAACCAAATATCACCTTCAAATGGAGAACTAAATATTACAACTATATCCAGAGTTTCTAAATTTGTATTTCACTGCAAACTCTCATTGTACTGACTAGAGCACCTCCAAGGGAATTCCTCTTCTTTTTCCTTTTGTCTTTATCTTCCTTTTCCTCCAGTTCAAAAAATACACATGACAATAAAGCTTCCTGACTGACTCTCCAAAATTATTTTCAAGCATGCGAACAAGGCTACTGCATGCATTTTAGCTAATTATTGTCTCTCCACCCAACTTCTGTTAGTGCACCTGGAGAAAAATGTATTGGTAATGATGATACATCTCCCTTTTCCCATGGGAATAAGCACAGTTTTGGAAGAGTGCAATTTTGATCAGGGAAATGCAATTGAAGAATCTATCTTCCCCAGCACCATCATACTGAGTTACCCTGGAATATCATACAGCTAGTCTTAAGCTTCAAAACCATCAAGAATTTCAAATGTAAAGTACCTGCATAACTTATAATAATTGTGTGCCATCAAGTCAATTCTGACTTCTGGCAACCCTTTTTAGGGTTTTCTAGGTAGAGAGTACTCAGAAGTTCACCATTCCCTTCTTCTGGGGGAATCCTAGGACTGTGCAGCTTGCCAAAGGCCACGTAGGCTGGCTTTTCTTGGATGCACAGTGGGGAATTGAATTCCCAACCTCTGGCTCTGCAGCCAGACGCCTAACTCAGTGAGCTACCCAGCTAGCTGCATCACTTATAGTTTAGTTTTTATTGATTTTTCCCCATCACTCTCTAAAACTGGATATAAGGTTGGCTTAAGAAAGTGGAGGGATGATTTCATGAGAGAATCCTGAAAGTAAATTCCCACAAGTATGATTGCTTCTATCTTGCATGATAACCCATACATTGCTTCTGATTTACCTCGGCATTTAATGCAGAAAAGCAAATGTCTTGATTCAATAGTCTGGAAGACAACACAAAACTCCATCTGTTTATTAGAACAACACTAAAAAGTAAACAAGAAATTCTGATTCACAGATGAACAGACATTTCATCTCCACAACTAGCATTTATTATGGCCTCTCAACCTGGTGCGGACCATTCTCTGTTTCTTTGAAGGGTGACTAAAAAAAAAAGAGAGAGAGAGAGAACACAGTGCCACTGTCTGTGCATCAGCAAGAGGAACTGTCAGGTTGATTATGTTTCATTCTGGACCAGAAATAAATTTAAGCAGACAAATATATGTGCCCAGAAGAAGTAGTATATAAATCAAAGACTTCAGTGCTGGTCTGATAGATGCTAAAACAGACAAATAGACTTCCTCTATCAAACTCCTGAACTATGTCTGCAGCAGATCTTAATGTCATTATTTGAAGGGTGGTTCCCCCCCCCCCCAGCATTGCTTTTTTGCCCTCTGAATCATCAGCATCTTTCTGTACATGATGTCCATAAAGAGCAAAATGTTGGGGATCTCTGGCTTTATTCCACTTCTTCACTCCAAGAAAGACCGACAGTTTAATGCAAGTGGGCAAGAGAAGTGACAGAATTAAAGGGAGGAAAAGGTATGGTTACTGTCTTTAGTTGAGAATTTTTGGTGAAAGATCAATTATTTTGTTTTAACCTTTTCATTGGTTTAGGCTAGATTCCAAAGTCAAGACAAAGAAAACAAAGCATCATTTGATTGGCTGTTATGGATATGATTCAAGTGAAATGGACCAGGGGTGCATTTGCTGCTTTATCATGTGTGTACATTCAGTATAAGACTAGAAGATTTGGAACAAAATTAATGTAAACAAATATCTCATGAGGCCTCCATGGCAGGCCTCCCTAGCAATATGGCTCTATAGTACCCCAAATCTGCTCTAGTTCCCTGATTAGAAATGGAGGGGGAAATTCATTTTATTTTCATAAGAATTTTTGAAAATCTGAGGAATATAATGGGCGGAAAAATCCCTGAGAGTGAAAAATACAGAATGAGAGAAAAATCAAAGTTGGCAGAATTCCCAATCCCCCAGCCCACCATAAACCATTATTGTCTGAACCCATGTCAAAGTTCCCCTGTCAAGATCCCCTTCTCTAGAAACTCATCCATGCACCTCATGCAGATCCTGAGAGGGGGAAACCATGACTAAGAATGTGTCACTCCCCAACACACCCTGCAGTCTGTTTGACCAGGTGTGTTCTAGGAAGCCTAATGCAAAATGAAGATTCCCAAGGTTGGCATGTACTGCTAGTGTAAAAGGTTTGTGAGGTAGGCAACACCACCAATCCCATAAAAATATTAAAAACTCAGTAGCTTGGTTGAGGCTAGGATTGGTTTTAGTACATACTTCCTCTTCATCAAAAATCCAGACAGTTCTTGAAAGGATTTTTGTAGTTTATTAAAAGAAGAACAGGGGTGAGGGAAAGAGAATACTTAAAAGAATACAAGCTTCACATGGTTACAAAGGAAAGTTACTCAAAAATCAGGAGCAAATGAGATTACAGGATTACCACATCCAAGCAGAAACTCACCAGAAAATAATAAAATCTGATCTACCCTATCTGACTCATACCTAAGCAAAGAGATGGAGCAGTTCTGGGGCACACTCAAGCATTGCCTGGCATAGCTTTGTAAAATGGCATACAGAGGTCCCCTTGTGAATCACACTGAGCCCAGGAAGCAAAGCATGGTCTCCACAGAGGTACTGTATGCTAGTCTTGAAAGCTCAGTTTCCCAATTCCCATTTTTATACAAATGAATAGGCCATTTTGCACCTCTGGCCAGCCAACATTTAATTGCTCTTCGTCGTCTTTGATTATTCTACAAGACAAAAAGCAGCTTTCCTGATCTGCCATATCTGCATACATCTCTGGGATGTCTGATGAAGTGGACTTGTCCATGAAAGCTCAAATTTAAAAAATACAAAACTTAGTCTTTAAGGTGCCACCATGTTTTTGTCTTTTTAAAAACTTTTTATTTCTATTTTGCTTTTACCTATAATGCTTGCAGAGACTAACACAGCTACAACTGCTTCTGTGGAAAAGGAAGCAATCTGACTCCCCTCAGGTCAGGAGTAACAGCCCATGGTGTTAAAGTCCTCTTTATAGAAGATAAGCATGGAAGTGTCTGCTCCTCTCAATCCTTCTTTGAAGTCACAGGACAGAAGTGGGAGGTATGAACTGCCTGTTTACCATTTTGATATCTGGTTAAGTTCCCCTACCGTCACAGACACACAGAAGAGTAGTTCAGAAAATAAATTCCATATTTCCTATTCCCCAGATCCTTAATTTATTCACACAGAAATTAAGAAACAAATAAATAAACAGACTGCTGTTGTTATTGCTAATGATGAGCCCCATCCCAAAAATTCTCCTGTAGTATTTCTTGTCCCTTTGGAGAGAGCCAGTTAAATAGTTTCCCCAGTTTCTTTGCCCCCAAAGAAGGTGATGAAATTAAGAAACAATTTGTCCATAAACAGCCCTACTTGAAAATGAAAGAGAAGTCATTATTGTGGAAATTACTCAAGAAATACAAGCAGCTATACTAGCTGTGTGAAGGAGACTAGCCATTAAATCCCATAAGGTTATGTGTCCTGAATTTAAGATGCTATTGTTATACTATTGTGAACTCAGACTTCAAAAAGATAGGACACCTGATCAATCATCAGTACATTATCTTAACTATGTATAGATCCAAGGCCAACTGAAATGAGTGATAAAGGCAAAATGCTTGCTGCAGGGCGAGCAGTGTGAGAGAAAAGAAATAGCAAACAACATGTTTCTGAACTCTGCCTTCTTGTCTCCTTGTGTATGCTGCACTCATTTGCCATAGATTTATGCAATTTGAAATAAATGCCAAGTCTCCTTCAATTTGAAATCCAACATTTTTCTCTCCTCCCACTATTGAGGGTTGAAGAGTGGGAGGGTAAGGAGGAAATGAGAACCAGAAGCAAAGAGAATTCCTTGAAGTGGAAAGCCAGTGACATGCACTGTTATAAGTAGCAGTGTTACACTCCTGCAATCTTACCACCTAAACGGACTAAAATTCTTCCCATCTTGTTCTTCCAGCTTGCTACCACATTTCAAGCTGTCAGGGTAAATGTAGATGGTTTTCCATCTCATTGGGGAATGGAGAGCTGAGTGCATATCTGATCAGACACAAGGGGACAAGAAAATGATGTTTCCCTGTTGTTTTGTTTGGCTAACACACTGTTCTCTTCCTCCAGTACAGAAAATAAATATGGTGAATTGAAGACAAGCTCAGTGTGCTTTGTGTAGCAACCTCTGAAACCCTATCAGCACCACATCACTGAGTGCATTTCCTTGAAGCTAACAACTTCATCCTAAGCATGTTTGCTCTGAATCTGTTCTGTGGGATTTCCTTCTTCCTATGATATCTTCAGCCAGCAATTATCCAATTACTAAGGGCTGAGTGATAATTTGAAATATGGCAATGGGAGGTAGGTACAGCCCCTTCAGCCATACCTGCTTTGAGCTGGAAGAGTGCCCTGATCCTGCCTCTCTCCAGTCTGATCCTTCTTTATGAATGATAAAGTTGTCAATGACAACTACTGGTCATGCTTCCTCCACTTGGGACCAGTATGCCTTTCATTACCAGTTTTTGGGGAGCCTGAATGAAAAGAAATATCACAAAAGATGCTTATCTCCAGCTTATAAGATGTAGGCATCTTTGTTGGCCACTAGGAGGGCAGAATCCTGCACTAGACAGGGCTTTGGTTTGATTGAGCTTGATCCATGCTCTTTCCCATGGGAAGAAAAAGACTCACCTTCAGAAAGAATATCAGGCAAAAAGAAAATAAAAATAAAAAAAGACAAAAGAGTTGTGGCACCTTAAAGACTAACGATTATATTTTTATGTGAGCTTTCATGGACCTTCTTAAGTTGTCAGACATATGAAGTGGAAAACAGATATTAACACTGTAAAACATTCATGCTGGACTCTTTAAGAGTCAGTGGTGTCTGGTTGCATTTCACATATGCGAGAATTTATGACCTCTCTTTGGTATTCAATTATGTAAACATTCCAGCAAAAGAAAACAAAACCAAGCAAAATCAGAGAGAGAGAGAGAGAGAGAGAAGAACTTTAAAGACCAATGTAGACATTAACATGGTTAAAAGAAACAACAGGAACAATCAGGACAAGGCAGTATGGTCCTCAAAAGAATACAACTGTAGGAATAAGTGATACCTTTATTGTACCATTAAGAAAATAAAACAAAAACCAAAAAATAATAATAATAATAGAGCTTTCAATGATAATTCACCTTCCTCAGGCTCTGCACCAAGTTTTCATGGGTTGCTCGAGAACAATATGTTTATATTAAACATATTATGGAACAATGGTTCTGGTAACTGGTGGCAGAAGATTCCTCAGGACACCTCATGATGCATAACAATAAATTATGCTCTGCACTTCATTTGTACCCAATTTGCTATATAGTGTGCACAGAGCATACTATGAATTAAAGGTTTTATAACCAAACCTCACCATGCCATGCTGAGATGGGATACTAAGAATCTAAGGCAATCTAATCTAACTAATCTAACCAAATTGGCTAAATGTTTTATACTCTGCCCAGAAATGTGACCATTCCACTCATCTGAAGAAGTGTGTTTAGACACACATAAGCTTACTAAAAATAAAAACTAGTGTTATCTGTGTTACATGACTATTTATGGTACAAATTAAGATAATTTAAGAGTGACCCTCCTTTTTCTGCTATCCCTTTTGAGTTGACAGGGGTGTGCCCAATTTGGAATCTTGGATTTCTTTCTTATTTTAAAGTACCTGGACATATACAAGGTGTTGTATCAGTATCCATTATGCATGTGAATTATGCTAACATGCCATCATGCACTTTCCCCTCTCTGAAACATTCCGACAGCTACTGTTGTATGTTGATGGCATCTCACCACTAATTTCAAAAAAGATCAAAAGTAGAGATGGGGACGAATCTAAAAACGGATCGCTTTTTCCTACTAATATAGCCGATTCGTTAAATATTCATCGATCCGTATTTGTGGGTTCCAGAGACCCCCACGAATACGAAGGGATGAATATTTACCCGTTTTTATTCGTCCTTCGTATTAAAAAAAACCACCAAAACACCATTCTGCCTACCGGCCGCCGATCAGTTGAGCAGAAAGGCAGCCACCACCCCACACAGCCACCCAATACCACAGCCTACCCCCACCCCCTTCCCTTCCCTACCTTAGGCCCCATGCCACGCCACACACCCCCACCGACACCCTCTTACCTTAATCGCTGCTGCCGAGGTCTTCTGGCCTCAGAGCCACGCATGTAAAAATGGAGACTGGCTGCCCTTTGCAAAGATGGCGGCTGTAGCTTCATTTAGGGTAGGGAAGCTGCAGCTGCCATCTTTGCAAAGGGCAGCCTGGATTCCCTTAGCCTGCCTTAAGGGAATCCAGGCTGCCCTTTGCAAAGATGGCAGCTGCAGCTTCCTTACCCTAAATGAAGCCACAGCCGCCATCTTTGCAAAGGGCAGCCAGTCTCCCTTTTTACACGCCGTGGTTGCAAAGGCCTGATGGAGACCTCGGCAGCAGCTATTAAGGTAAGGGGGTGTTGGTGGGAGTGGGGTGGGGCTAAGGTAGGGAAAGGAAGGGGGTGTGGGGGTAGGCTGTTGGGGTGGCTGGCTGTGTGTGGGGGTGGCTGTCTATCGGCATCTGATCAGCTGATCGGCCGCTGGTAGGCAGAATGGGCTTCTGTGCCCTGTGTTAAACTCTCCTGGGGGGACCCAATTTGTGGGTGAATAACTTGGATGTCTGATATCCAATCTTCACCAAAGTTGGCAGGCGTGTTGGGGAAAAACATAGGAAGCTCCGTTGTGATTCTGGAGTCTCTAGGTACCTGGGGGGAGCTTTCCTGGGGGGTCCTCTTTGTGACTATATAACTCGGGAGTCCTTGATCCAATGTTCACCAAACTTTCAGGAGTTGTAGAAATGCGTCTGAGGAAGCTGTTCTGCCAATTGGGTGTCTCTAGGTGGTTGGGGGCCAGTGTTATAGCCATTTAAAGTGCAGACGAATGACAGTTTGATTCATCGATTAGTCGAAGAATATTCATATATTCGTATTCGTTGATCCATTAACCTTGATGAATAATGGATCAAAACGAATTGCCATTTTTTTAATTTGTCCCCATCTCTAATCAAAAGTAATATCGCAGGTAAGCACTTCTATGAGCACTGAAATCACCCTCATTTTGGGGCATTCTCCCTAAATTCAAGGGAACTCTACTAATTCAAGCCAAATTCAAGGAGATTACCAGTTCAGAACTGAGTATGATAAATTCAACAAATTCCTATTCCAAGTTGCTTCAGACATCATCAATGTCTATATAATTAAAGTTACAGCTTCTGGATAGCCAGTTTTTGGTGACTTTGCCTGATGGTGAGGGTTTATATCTCCTGAATGGGAGTCAATGACTGGAAGACTCTCCCTTCTGCCTTTGTAAGATAATACATTTCTAGCAAAGGAAGGAACAAATAAAATGATGATGCAATCTTGTAGTTGAAACCAGTGAGGCCAAAATCAGACAATAAAAGTAACCCATAATTAGAGCTGAAAGTATGCTAACATGGTAGAGAAGTGACTAAGGAACGCTTTTGGATTTGTGAAATCAGATTTTGAAGGAATCCTGTGATGAATCACCAAACAAAACAAGCTAAATTGCATACTCCCAGAAGTGAGAGAAACACCTGCTGAGACACTCAGATGCTTTCATTAGTAAAATATTTTCATCTTCCAATCACAAGCTGTCTCTAACATCTGTATCTGGTCTGAAGGTTGGGAATTCTATAGCTGCAGTATTGGAAAAGCTGAATGGAATATGACAGACCATGTAAGCATGGAAATTTTTTAACAAACTCTATTCAGCTGTGGTTTTAGTATCTACTTTCTTCGAACTGTAGACTATTGTATTACTGCTGTTGTATTTTTAAAATTATACTGTAAAAAACATATGAGACAAATTTTATGAAGTGTGGTGTAAAAATAACCTAAATAAATAAAAATAGTCCAAGGAATTTATGATTCTATTGGCATGCACAAGTTGAGTAAAGGAGATTAAAGCATTGCGTATATACTCCATATTCCTCAACACACAAAAAACACTGTAGAAATCCTCACTGGGAGTAGTGTCTCCCCCACATGCTGTATGCATAAGAGGCTTGGAAGAGTGAGGCCTCTTTCTCCACCTGTGCAACCCAAAGGACATCAATGTTCCCCAGATTTTAGAAAGTACTTTTTGGATGCTGAGTCTCACAAACCCCAGCCAGCACAGCCAGAAGCCATGCTGGCTAGAAGCATTCAAGAGCTGTAGTTCAAAAATGTAATTTTTTTCCAGGCTCTGATTGCCTATGATGAATGAATGAATTTGTAATTCTCTCCAGAGGACCTTATATTGCACTATATAGTTTATGAAGCTGTCACACGACGAACAGGATCGACTGTATTGACAATTGGTTCAGGATTTTAAAAAGAAAAGAAAAAGAAAAACACTCGCCAAAATTCAGAAAGTTCTTCATACACATAGCAGAAAGAGATTCAGATTTAAAAAATGATCAGATTAGGAGAAAGTGAAACCAAGAAAGTTATCTATCCAGGCAGATTGCTCTGAGTTCTCATTACTTAAAAGTTTTGGCTTGAGTGTCTTGTCTCCAGCCTCATTTATGGTGTGGAGTAAGGGCTGCCACTCTCCCCTTCCTCACAGGCTTCTCATATTTAACAGCTACATGACAGCCAAGTATGACAGGATGGTCCACTCTATGCTTGAAATAGCTGCATCTATTAAATTAGGACAGTGGAGACTGGTGAGATTTCATTCTGTTTGCTGTTATAAGAATCTAACAAAGCAAGTATAAATTTTCTATCAATTTTCTGAACCAGATGACCAATTATTTTTTGAAATTTTAACAAAATGAATGTAGAAGAAAACAAAACTGATAGATGTATCTATCCTTAGTTTTCAGGAAGCACTTTACTAGCTCTTTAGCTGATTCTGCTCATGGCCTCAGCAGAGATGTGGAGTTGGTGCCTCTACTACTTGGTGTTTATATACTTTGTGTTGTAATTTGCCAAGTGTGTTTTATAATTATTATTGCATCCATACATTCTTATGTGCTGCCAAGTCATTTCTGACTTAGAGAAACCTTCCAAAGGTCCTGTCACTAACAGCTCTGCTCAGGTCTCGCAAACTAAAGACCATGACTTCTTTTATGGAATCAGTCCATATCCTGCATTGAATAGGGGGTTCCTGCATTGATCAGGGGGTTGGACTTGATGACCTTGTAGGCCCTGTCCAACTCAATTATTCTATGATTCTATGTTAAGTTTTCCTCTTTTCCTGCTCCCTTCAACTTTTCCTAGCTTTATTGTCTTTTCCAACAAGTCTCATCTTCTCATGATCTGTCCAAAGAACGATAGCTTCAATTTAATCAGTTAGCCCAGGGGTTCCCAAAGTGTGTGCCATAGTGCCCTGTGACCCTCTTGGCACCCTGCAGCTCCCTGGCGCATCGCTAAGCCATCCAGGAGCAATGCAGAAGCTTCTCTTTGTTTTTTTGCTGCGCTAGCAGTGGCAGTGGTGCTACTCTTCCGGCTCCAGTTCTGGCTTCTTCCAGCTTCTTTGTTTCCTGCTTCCCCCCCCCCCCAAAAAAAAAACCCTCACTGCTCATCCTGCACTGCCACCGCTGCTCAGGGGAGCCACAAGTCTAAAAAGTTTGGGAACCACTGAGTTAGCTTATAGTTAGAATTCAAGCTTGATTTGATCAAGAACCCATTTATTTGTCTTTCTATTAGTTCATCGTACCTGTACAGCTCTCTTCCAGCACCATGTTTTGAATGAATCTATTCTTTTCCTGTCAGTTGTTTTCATTGGACAGCTTTTACAGCAAACACTTTTACAATACAATTGTCAAGCAGCAGTTCTAACACACCTCTGGAAACTGTAGAAATTCAGTCCTTTTTCTGACTCCCTTGGCATGACTTACTTGCTGTAAAAGTTGCAGCAACCACTGTAATATTTAAAATTCTGGTGTGCCTTCAGACAGGCAATCTCTGGCACTCTTCATTTCAGTGAATTTAATGCAAAAACAGTCACAGGACAGATTGCATTATTGTCTCTGACTCCTGCCTTATTTAATTCATAATGACATTTTGTTTCTGTGTGCAGATTAACTTTAGAGGGAGGAAGCTCTAACATTCTGGGAAGTACATTAACTGAATTAGGAAAGCCACTCAAATGCATTTCTAAACCGTGCTGTGATTGGAACAAGAAAATAAGATAACAAATAATGAAAAAGCTGGAGAACTTACAGGCAAGTGAACTGAACAGATATGGCCAATGCACCAAGCAAATATTGTGTCAACTGTCTTCCACATAGAGAGCTATTAGTTCTACTAATTCTGTTTACGCTTATCATGGACAAATGCTTGAAGGGCACAATAAAACTTGACACAATAATGTGACACATGTAGCAGTGCTAAAGTTCAGGGCCAGCTGTGATTGACATTTAACTTCCAACACTTAAAAAAAAATTCTGAGATTGCACCACTGTGGCTCAGAGGAGACACATTTTACATTTTGCCAATCATCTTATGCTATCACAGGGTCATGATCCAGAAAATACTTTTTGACACAATTGCTAGAATAGTTCTCCCCCCCCCCCCCAATCTCTCTCTCTCTGCAGACACATTTTCTGAAGACAAACTGGAGATGGACATCCTTGCCCGTTATTTCATTGAAAGTCAGGATTAGGGTCAGCAAAATTGTTCTCTTCACCCTGCAAGAGATCAAGATTGGTTGTTGTTGTTGTTGTTGTTGTTTTGGTCCTAAGAACCTGATGAGTTTTCCACAAATTACATAACTTTTGTAGCTTGCAGATCCCCATAGAATTTAGAAGACACTCTGTCCAAGAGAAGCCATAGCCCCCAGAGGCAAGAGGCATGAAGACCTTCTCTCTTTGGGTGTGGGGGGGGTGAGTTCCTTGGTCCTAGATTTGGTTTCTGTCTTCTTGCAACTGCTATGGGGCCTGCCCATCTTGCTTGGGGTGTCTGTCTTACATTGTATCCAACAATGAATGCCTGACACTACAGGACACTGTAGACAAACAGCTTGTAATCACAGTTTAGGTGGCTTGCCGACTGAAGCTCTTGATAAAAACCTTTGTTCTGTGTAAGGCCCATCATAGATCATGCTTAAATCATTAACATAGCAGTGGCCTTAGTATTTACCCTGTCACCCTGGACCCAATGGACCATTAAATCCAGCCCCTGTCAAGGAGGCACAATGGGGAATCAAATTCCCAACCTCTGGTTCTGCAGCCTCTCTTCTGTCTTTTCTCACCAATTCAGCTTAAGACATCATTCATGCTATGTATGTATGTATGTATGTATGTATGTATGTATGTATGTATGTATGTATGTATGTATGTATGTATGTATTTTATTTCCATACTAACTTACTCCCACAAAGGGACACAAGATGGCTTATACTACAGTTTAAAAAAACGCTAATTCATTGATTTGGATCAGTCCAGGTTCAAACTGGAGGACCTGATTTTCCCAAATCAACATTTTGTGTGTGTGTGATTTATGAACTTCCTGGTTTGTTGCTCCTCCACAGCCTGCCCCCTCCCCCTTCTGCCTGTCCCCTGCCCCTGTCACCTATCTATCTTTTCCTCCTGCTGCCTCCTCTTCCTACGCTGCCACTGCCATCTTGAGAAGCCCACTGCAGGCCCACTGCCTCTGCACAAGTCTCTGCCTATCAACTGATCAGTTGATAGGCGGGGACACGCCCAGAGCCCACCCCACCAGCTGACAGGCCAGCTAACTAAATATATTTATTTATTTTTTAGTTAGTCAGCTTGTCAGCTGGTGGTGGGGTATGCACAGCCCCACCTATCAGCTGAGAGGTAGGGACATGAGCAGAGACCAGCCAGCCTGCAGGAACCAGTGGCCTCTTAAGACAGCAGCAATAGTGGTGGAGGAGGAGACAGCTGCAGGAAAAGGTAGGGAGGCAACGTGGGGCAGTAAGAAAGGTTGGGGGGCAGGCTGTGTGGGTGGCGCTGTCTAAAAAAACCTTCCCGAACAAACCAACAACTCTATTTGTGGTTCGTTTGGGGAAGATTCATAAATTTGTGATTTGTGGAGTTCCATGAACAACGAACCAAGATGAACTGCCATTTTGGTGGTTCGTGCCCATCTCTAATCCCCACTATAGACGAGCACAGAACAAGTATTTTAAGCTTTACAAATCCGGGGTTGGGGAAGTACTACAGTTCACATAACCAAATTATATAGCTTTGGTGTCTGTTGCTACCAGTGTGACCAGGAACACCTATATTCTTAAAAAACAGGGAGAAATAGTGGTGTAGATTTGGTAAGATCCTACATGGACTAATAATAGATAAATTATTTGAATGGCATGCTCTTTGACACCAATTGTAAGCTCAATGAGGCTGCATAAACATCAACTATGAACTGTAGACAAACACCAAATAATTTATGTTCTGTCTTTGCATTTCTGTTAGTTGATTTAATGCGAAAGATGACTCTAGCCTTGAAGCAGCTGTTTGGTTTTCTCAAGGATGAAAAGCACACTAGCCTGGTGTCTTCAAATGATGGATTCTCATGGCCCCTGAAATAAAAACAACAATGTGTTGTTCCTTTTGCTGGTAAGTGATGCTGACATGATGGAAAAGGCTCTTTCATTAAGGATTGCTTATTGCACCCTAAACTGATGCTCTTCCATATCAGAAGGTTGGAGGCCTAGTTCTCCTAAGCTTTCTCTCAAGCTTTCTGCCCTCATGTTCCTTGAGAATTTGCCAGCAGACAATGACCTATCTGTTGCATAATCACAAAGTCAGAAGTTTTATTTTAAACAGAAAAAGTATAACTGCACAGAAAGATTTTCACCATTTTCCTTCCAAAGCCAAACATCATGGTCCAAGGAGGTTCTGTATGGTATATTGGCTATTTCATATATGCCAATCAGACTAAAATGCTTTCAATCCACAAAAGCATTAAACACATTTGTGACAGAAACTTAGCCAATTAGCATGGTAACAGGAGAAACAAGGTAATTGGCTGGCGCCGGGGTGGTGGTGCAGGTGGCCAGCCTATCTGGGAGAGTCTGAAGGAGAAGGGACCAGGAGAGCTGGAGAGGAGATATTAGAACATAACTGAGGAGAGAGGTTGTGTTTGCGGCAGTTGGGCTGTAACTGAAAAAAAGCTGATGTTGAACTCTGTTTCCTTACAAGATGTTACTTTGTAATAAAGAGAAAATCATTTTTTTTAAATTCCTTAACCACTTGGTCTAGTACCTTTAATTGCTGGAGTCAAGCCCTTTAAAGGAAGGTTGTTTTAAATTTGACAAGCCTGGATAGGGGACGGTCACAACAGTGTTACACAATATTTTTCATAGAGCAAATACTTTATTTAGCATATGTAGTATTTTTGGCAATTTATGATTTAAATTTGAAAATATCTTGAATTTTGGCAATTTAGACATTTATGCTGCATATGGATGTTAAAGGTTAAGTAAACGGTATTTGGAATGTGCGTTTTCCCAGACTGCATTTGAATACATTACAAAGCTTGTGATTTTGAGACATAAGTTCTGAAGCCTTTTACCTGTTCTGCTTGCGGTTACACTCCCACTATAAGAACTGATGTATGCTCTACAGATGCTCACAGGGCACCTTTGGCTGGTACAACAGCTATATAACCATTCCTGGACAGGGATAGATTACCCACACTGATTCATGGGCTGAGCTATTGTAAGGGGCTGTATCTCCCATTATCTTTGAGCTGACTGACAGACTGTAGTTAATGAAGAAGCTTCAGCTGGATTGTTCAATGGGCTAATATAACTAAAAATGTTTTTTAGCTGAGTAAGTTAGTTTTAAATGTTTTAAAAATCATTCAGTGTATTTTAATTACTATTATAGTTTAATTGTTTTTAATGTATAATTTATTGTGTTTTTTAATTATTTTTTTAACTGTGAGCCGTCTTGAGTTCCTTCATCAGGAGAATGGTGGCCTATAAAGGAATCAAATAAACAATCAATAAAAATACGGTTCAAGGTTTTTCACTGACTACCAGTTAGTTACCAAATAAAGTGCTGTTCCTAAGGCCTTGTTTATAAGGCCTTGAACAGCTCAGTGTCTTTGGTTATCTAAGAGCCCACCTTTTTTTTCCATTTAGACTGTCCTACCCTCTAAGTTTGGGGGGGGGGGGTGGAGGGCTTCTTGCCCTCTTGCAGCCTAGTGAAGTCCAGTGAGAGCTCAGTCTCCTTCAACACATGGAATGCTCCCCCACTTGGAATTGGATGGGTCTCCAGTGCAGGATATTTCCACCAACCACTCATGACTTGTCTTCCCAGATATTTCCAAATGTTGTCATTTATCCCAGGTAACTTCGATGGCATATTTCTTTGCTTTGTAAAACAAGGGTCCCATCATTTGATTTTATGGTATTTCTTTGGTTTTTACCGTTATAGCAAAATACCTTTGGATTTTTTTTAAAAATGAAAATTAATATTAAAGAAGGGAAGCTAAAGAATGGAAAGGTAGTAAAGAAAATGCAATAAAGTAAGAAAAATTAAAAAAATCAAAAGGTCTATAATATGTTATAAATGAATGTTTTATTTGCTTAACATGACTTTCCCAATTCACAGTTTACAGCCTCATTTTTTTTTATGTAATTTGATCTTTGGTGTCTTCCATGTCTCTTAGGTACTTTATTATCTTATGCATGAACATTTCATAGTTTGGAATGTTTCCACTGGTGATTTGCTCTTCAGCCCTTCAATTTCTCGTTTTAATACTTCATCACTGCTTTTATGTTGTTGGTTATCTTCCTTTAGTTGATCTAAATGCATTTCTTAGTGCCATTACACAGTGTAATGAAACACTAAGGGAACAATCTTAAGGGCAAGAAGCCTGACAGATGAACCAGTCCAATTTCAGAGGCTTTATACCACCTAAAGCCCTGCAGACAGGAATGAAGTATTGGCAAAGGTAGGATTGGACTGCTTCCCCTCTCTGTAAAGCTTTTTTGTGTGTGTGTGTGTGTGTGTCCTGTAATTCAACCCATCTTTTTTTGCAAGCAACAATAGGGAAAGGGGTTAAGCATGATCTGAGACATCTCCAAATATACCTCCACGTTAGGGAACTGTGAAGAACTAAGAGAGTTGTGAAATCAGTCAGTCCAGTCTCTCTCCCCCCTCATGCCTCCTGCATACTTCTTTTTTATCCTTTACAGGTAGAAAGTTTCCATTTTGGAAACCCCCATACTGTCTGGATAGGTTTGAAGGGGAAACTAAAGCTCTCTTCCTTTCTGGCTGGAGCTTTAATTATTATCTCAGAGGTGCACAAACAGTTTGTTTTGCAGCTTACAACTGGAGGGAATCACTGCCTAGATACACTATATTTGATACAGGTCCTATTGATGTAACTTTGGTCTCTGTTTGGACTGTGAGGATGGATATGTTCCAGTTTTTGCAGTCTGAGGATGTGGAGAGATGAGAGCCACCATATGTGTGCTGGAGATTTGTTCTTCCTGGTTTATAAAAGCAGCTAAAGGGAGAGTGATGAATACCTCGCAGCAAGGCAGGGTACCACCAGGCCTAAAGAAGGCAGTAGCAGGATATTTGTTTAAGAAGCTCTTTTTGGATTCCACCATATTGAATAACTATCAGCCAATTTCCAAGATTCCATTTCTGGGCAAGGTACTGGAGTGTGTGGTGGCTTCTCAGATGATCTGGCTTCATGCTTAGTTTTGGAACAAAGACTAGTTTCATTGTTGTGATGGATGAGCTGTGCCGGGAACTGGACAGGAAAGTGAGTCTCTGTTGATTCCACTGCTCCTGTCAGTAGCTTTGATCCCATCAAACTGGTGTGCTTCTGGGCCACCTTTGTGAAATGGGTCTTGGAGGTACTGTTTTACAGTGGTTCTAATCCTTCCTAGAGAGACCTAAGGACGTAGTATTGGGGGAATCCTGTTTGATACCCTGGCTGTTGACTTATGGGGTCTTCCAGGATTGAGTTCTGTCTCCCATGCTATTCAACATCTGCATGAAACCACTGGGAGAGGTTGTCTAGAGTTTTGGGGTTTGGTGCCAGTATGCTGATGACAACCAATTTTATCTTTCCTTTCCATATGATTCCACGAAAGCTGTTCTGGGCTTAGACCAGTGTCTATTGACATTGATGGATTGGATGAGGGCAAACAAGCTGAAATATGCATACAAGAAAAAAGTGCTCCTGGTTAGTTAGAAGGCAGATCAGGGGATACGGATTCAGCCTTTACTGGATGGGGTTACACTTCCCCTGAAAAGTCAGGACCACAGCTTGCGTGTACTCCTGAATTCAGCCATGAGCCAGGATGCGCAAGTGCTAGTGATGACCAGATGTGCATTTGCACAGTTAACTCTAGTGTTCCAACTGTGCCTGTTTTTTGAGAAATTTGATCTGGCTACAGTGACACATACCTTAGCTATATCCCATCTGGATAACTGCAATGTGCTTTATGTGGGGCTGTCTTTGAAGGGTATTTGGAAACTTCAACTGGTGCAAAGTGCTGCAGCCAGACTGCTGGCTGGCACTAGTACAAGAAACACATAACTCCCTTATTACATCAGCTCCACTGGCTGCTAGCTTATTTCATGGTGCAATTCAAAGTGCTGGTTATGATCTATAACCCTATACAGCTTAGATCCAGGCTATCTGAAGGACTCTCTCACTGCATATGAGTTTTCCCTCCTTGTAAAATTTTCTGGGGAGTTCCTTCTCTCAGTTCTACCACTCTCCCAGGCTCATTTGGTGAGGGTGCCAGAGAGGGCCTTCCCCACTCCACCACCATCTCAAATTAATTTGGTAAGGATGCAAGAGAGGGCCTTCTTGGTGGCTGCTTCCAGATTGTGGAACATACCCCTCAAAAAGCCAAGCTGCCCCCCCTTCTTGTCTTTCTCTCTTCAGGCAAATACCTTCCTTTTCAGGCAGGCTTTAAAGCAATAAATCAAGGTTTGGGAATGCTATATTTATTGAATGTATAGATTTTTAAATGTTTTCAAATATTTTTAATAGTGATTTTAATATTGCTGAATGTTTAACTGTTTTTAGTAAAAATTCTTGTGGTGTTTCTAACTGAATAGTGTACGGTTTGCATTGATTGTGAGGTGCCTTGATCCTCCTGAAAAGTGGCATATGAATAACATACATACATATGGACATTTGCACATATGTGCATACGTACAGTGGTGCCTTGACTTACGAATGTCCCGACTTACGACCATTTCGAGTTACGACCAGCTCCAGCCGCAAAATTTTGCTTCAACTTGCAGCCGGAGCTTCCAGTTACGAACAGAAAAAGGCAGGGGAAAAAGGCGGGGAATTCAAATTGCTAACTGTTGGTAGGCGAAGAGGCTGTTTCTTTGTAGCTCTTTCGCCCCAACGGTTAGAGTGAGTGCGATCGGAGGAGGCTTCGGACTGCCTGGTAAGGTAAGGTGCTGCTTTCTGCTTTTTAAAAACTGTTCTGGGTGGGTTTTGCAGCATGGTTTTGGGCTGGGTGGTGGGATTATGTTTCTATGCTGTGATTGATCTTGCAGGTTTGTTTGTTTTTTGGTTGTTTTTTCCCCATTTCCGATGGGTCTTGGGGAGTTTGTTTGCTTTTTGGGTTTTTTTTCCCATTTCCAATGGGTCTTGGGGGGTTTGGTTGCTTTTTGAAGTTTTTTTTTCTCATTTGCGATGGGTCTTGGGGGGTTTGTTTGCTTTTTGGTGGTTTTTTTTCCCCATTTCCGATGGGTCTTGGGGGGTTTGGTTGCTTTTTGGAGTTTTTTTTTCCTATTTCTGATGGGTCTTGGGGGGTTTGTTTGCTTTTTGGTTTTTTCCCCCCCATTTCCGATGAGTCTTCCACGCTTCACTTGCTTTTTGCTTTGCTTTTTTTGCATTTCCGATGGGTCTTGCACGTTTTGCTTGCTTTCTGCTTTGCTTTTTTTGCATTTCCAATGGGTCTTGCACGCTTCGCTTGCTTTTCTTCCCCCCCCCCCTTCGGCCGGAACGGATTAATCGCGTTTCCGATGGATCTTGCAGTGATTGTGTGTGTGTGTGATTTTTTTCTTCGGCCAGAACGGATTAATTGCATTTCAATGCATTCCTATAGGAAATGGTGCTTCGACTTACGACCATTTCGAGTTACGACCGGAGTTCCGGAACCAATTAAGTTCGTAAGTCGAGGCACCACTGTACATAAAATGGTGTTAAATACTTCTCAGTCCTAAAGCAATGAGAAGACATCTGTGTTCAGCAGCGCAGGGATAGCTTGATTCTTTTGGACAAGATGGAGCATCAGAGGTGGGCGTGGTAGTTCTGCAATCTTTGTTTATAAATATGCAAACAGAACACTCTGGAAGAAAACTAATCGTGCATCAGGTTCCCAAACTCTTTGGCAAAGAGAATCAATGCAATACAAGGATGTTTACATTTTAGTCAATATAGCTAAAACAATATATAAAAACAGAGATTCAGATCTCTGATCATCTTCCCATTTAGGTAATAACTACTTTTATCTTTTGGTTTTACCCCGAATCTGATGTGTTACATCTTTTGCAAGCCAGAGTGGGATTAGTGGGTTATTAAGGATTTTTTAAGCTCATTCAACCATTTTTTCTAACCCATGAAGTTTTTGCCATGCAAAGCCCATAGTAATATGCCCTTTCTTAACTGCATCTGTGCAATGCATGATCATATTGCCATGTGATAATAGCTATTGGCTTCAATATTTGCAGTAAGAGATGTCATTTTAAGCAGCTTGCAGAAGTCAGTATGCTTAGCCAAGTCTTTCCACACCACACAGTTTTCAGAGGACTAGCCCTACCGATGTGTTCCAGCAAAAGTCTTGTAGCTCAGTCTGTTGCAGGGAGTGCCATAAAATCTTGTGGCACTATAAAAACCAGCCAGTTTATCGTGTCATAGGCTTTCATCAACACATGCTGGTTTTGCAAACCTGCATTTCAGCACCTTAGCTTTGAATCTGAACTTTATCAATGCTAAACACAGACAGAAAACTCTGACTCTCCTGCTGAGTGTCTAAATCAGAGAGGATCTGAAGGACTTTGTCTGCAATGTGTCTTAAAAAATATTGACGGTGGACTGTTGAGTGCTCAGCATGCTTTTCTTGGGGGCATTTATGCAACAGGCCCTTGACCACATGAAAGAGCTCCACTGGATGGCTTGGTGCAGATGCAATGATGTCAGATAAAAATAATATCTTTGCTGCCAATAAGCTCTAGCTTCAATCAGATCTACTCCTAGTTTTCCATTAACATTGCTCTAGTTTCTCTCCCACTCATGTCATGACCTGCATGAGTGACTGTGTCTACTGCCACGGCCATTTCCCCATTCCAGAGATCAACCAAGGCTTCAACAGAATCCTCTACTAAGAAAGCTTCCCAAGAGCCATCAGGAAATCATTGGGATCCATCAGCCTCCCATCCCTGAACAGGCTCAGATTTCCTGTTTCAGATACAATCTTAAAGCTAGCCTGTCAGGTACTGTTGCCTTCAGAGATAAAAAAAAAAAATACTTTTTCAGACTCTTAAGTTCCAGGATTCTACAATCAATGTGGTAATTGGCTATTCAAAAGCTATGGGATGGAGGGAGCTGTAGTCCAAAAAAGTATTGTTTCCTTCTTTGGTATCAGTGCTCTCATAAGGTTGCTATAGATTATACAAATGACGTCTGTCTGCAAGTTTAAATTTAGCACATATTCTGCATAAACTGCTTGTTAGAAAATCTGGAAACTCAACCTTTGTCTCCAGCCCCATCAACAATATAGTGAGTGATAATACAGGTTGTGGTAAGTATTACAACTAGACAATAGAAGAGAAATATCTTGAACACTTGAGAGCACTTAAGTATTATGATGTGAGGATGACCATACTGAGGACAACAATTATGAACAGACTGATTCTGAAATACAGAGTGTTGGATACAGAACCCTTGAAACACTGGACATGGCAACCAGCAAACAGAGCAGATATCTGCTCATAGAACTGGGATTTCACATCTTTTCCTTTCTGCTACATCCCTTTCCAACAGCAAATCCAGA
The DNA here is from genome assembly GCA_037013535.1 of Intellagama lesueurii. NCBI lineage: Eukaryota > Metazoa > Chordata > Lepidosauria > Squamata > Agamidae > Intellagama > Intellagama lesueurii. The sequence goes on from JBAJHW010000004.1 coordinate 198,308,244, forward strand.
GGCTCTGGAGGCTGTCCAAAATGATGTAGGTTTCTGTGTTGCGAGTAAAGGGGATTAGTAGAAATCCACCCTCTTACATGAATGGAAATGCTTGTCACACAAGAAGGCTTCAGGATTGATCTAAAATATATCTGTATCAACACAAGATCTGTTCAATTTACTGAAGATGCATGGAATGATGTTTTCAGTTATTGATGCTGCTGTTTCAGGTATTTCTGTTGCATGAATATTGACAGTGGCTATCAAACATTTCAACATGATTATTTTTTTAAAAAATACAGTAAGAGAAAAAGCTTGACGAGCAAACCTATTTCAGAGACTGATAAATTCAAATATATTTGTACACAATAAAAGGTTACTGCAAGAGGAAAAAAATGAATTTAGGCTTAACAACTAGATGTAATGTCTAATGGCTTTGTGATTGTGAAACAAGGGGAACAGAAACAAAGAGGGAGATGTCAGTTCAGAGGGATTTTATCTAATTTTATTTTAATTAGATCCTTCTTCGAACTGAGTTTCTAATTTTTCAATTAGCAATTAGCAGCTGCAACTCATTCGGAGCATCGTAAGGTGCCAAAGACACTAATTACACCACAGGAACAGGAGTCTGAGAACAAGAAATAAAATTATCCATGAATGCTATTAGAGAAAAGGAATGATTGCATTCTGAAATAATATACTGATGTGAATTAATTAGATTGAAAGATTGGGGTGCATGCAATGAGATTTTAAAAAGGATTAAATCCTTGAGGTCATGATTTTACTATAAATATTGCTTTTTTAAAAAGTCATTGCTACAAAATATTAAAACGTTTTGCAAATGTTAATTAAATGCCAAGTTATTCACTAAATGGGCAAGACACTAAAGCAATGAAATTTCAGAACTAGAAGAAGGGACTAGAATTTGAGATGATTTGGACATATTCCTAGCTTACATCTGATCACAAATGTGGCCATCATCCAATTGCTTGGCTTTTCTCTGCCACAAACATTTTTACAGGTCCAAGACATGCAGATATATGGCTTGTGTAGATTAATGATATATTTAATTTGACAAATACAGAAACTGAAATTCTCTACTAAAAGTTTACATGTGAAATCTTATGAATCAAACTCAATAACTAACCCATATACTCTAAATACTTCCTCCTGCAGGACCTTGAGCCTCCATTGCCGTTGCAGTCACCCTAAAATTAAGGTGAACAAAAATTGACCCTAATGTGGAAACACTATTGGCAGTGCTTACAAGGGGGTTCAAGAAAAGCAAAAGAGTGACTTTCCCAAACTCTGACGAAGGGAGAGGGCTTTGTAATTAAATTGTCACAGAAATTCTATTGATTTTGCCAATGTAGATTGGGGCTGTGAATAATACTGGCTAAATCCTTTGCCTTTCCTGATTTAGGTTGCTTTGAAACAAGATACCTTGATAAGGATTTTGAAATACAGAGAGACAAGTGACTGAGTTCTTAACATTACTGTCTCCTTGTGCAACTATGCTCATAACTAGTGTCTCTTCCCTTGAGAAGCAACACAGACATAAACAGAGAAAGTCACAGGCACACAGCAAGCACAAGACGCCTGTCTGACTATTATCTAACAATCCATTCAAGGTGTAAAATGGTTTAATTGCAGTAAATTAAAGGACAATCATCCCAGTTTTGTGCAAATTTTGCAAAAAACAACAACAACAAAAAACAATCTCAGAAATGTAAGGACATAATAAAGAATGGCAGAAAATTTTGCACATTCCTTGCTAGGTGAAAAATGTTGTGACATCACATGTGAGAATTTATTTATCTATCTCACAGGAATAATAATTCCATGGTGTCATGTTGATTCTGACTCATGACAAACCTTTTCAGCATTGTCTAGGTCTACAGTACTCAGAAGTGGTTTACCAGTCCCTTCTTCTAGGGGCATTCTGGGAATGGGTAGCTTGCCCAAGGCTACACAGGCTGATTCTTCCCCTGGGAGTCACAGATAGACATGGGGACAAATATAAAAATGAATCAGGATATTCGTTAAATATCCCTGATTCATCACATATTCGTTACTTCATATTCTTGGGGTCCAGAGACCCCAACAAATATGAAGCAACGGATATAATCCTTTTATATTTGTCCCCTATTGTTCACCTATTCCTCGGGGGCATAAGCAGAGAGGGATTTTCCCTTTGGACGGCTTGCTAAAACCTGCTTGAAGGGAAATCCACCCTGGGGTTGGGGGATGGCTTGGCTCGCCTTTCCTCCTCTTCCTATGCCCGTGCAGCATAAGAAGAGGAGGGAAGGGATCAAAGAGGGATCAAAGGGATCCCCCAGGCCAGGGATGCCAGATGGCTTTGGTTCCTGCTTTCCCTCCTCTTGCTATGCCTCATGGGGGCACTTCATCCCAATCTCTAGTCACAGAGGAAAGCTTATTAATAGAGATGGGCACAAACTGCTAGTTTGGCAGTTTGTGCTGGTTCGTTTATCAGCCAAAGAGGTGTTCAATGCTTCAAAGCCCCTTCTCCTTTGGTGGGTGCCCACTCAGAAACAGTAGGTTGGCTTTCCCCACCCTCTCTGGGTGCTGCTTCTGAGTGGGTGCCTGCTGGAAGAGGCTGGGCTTTGAAATGCCAAACACATTTGGTCAATAAACAAATCAAGACGAACCACTGAACTGGTGGTTTGTGCCCATCTCTAGTTACACTCTATGGGTATGATAAGCTGCTTTGGGGGCTTCTTAGGTGTCTTCCTCTGTAATTTTTCCTCACCAGAACCCATCCTGTAGTGCTCAAAGTGCTCATAACATGACACCAGGGATATACAGCCCCATTCTAAAATGGCTGACCAGTGTCCACAGCTTGGGATTGGTTGTTTGTTGGCCCCCATTTAAAAATCTTATGTCATTCAAATCAGTTTCTTGTTCCACACAGAAAATGCATATGGTGCACTTGCCTGTTTTCAGCTCTTACTGTAAGTTAGGTTTTAAATTTCCCTGAACAATAAAAAAAAATCACAAAAATGTTCTGAGAGCAAAACTTGAAATAAAATCTCTGTTCAAAACAAAGTTTAAACACAGACACACTCCCCCCTAAACCTCACAAGTTAAATTGACAGTGACTTGTTTAGCAGGGAAACAATAATGTTGATGAAGCGATGAAGGTCATATAAAAGCCCAGCCAGTTAGGCAGCAAGAATGTATTACCCCAACTGGCAGTTTACTGATCACTCTGATAGAGAGAAGGGCGGAGAGATTCTTTTCAATCACGCTTCCCTGGCTTGACTTAGTTGGGCAATTACCTATCAGGTTTTCAAGGGAGCACAACTTATATTTCCATGAATTTTAGATTTTGTTGTAAGGAACTTCCTTAAATACACTTATTAAAAAAAAGAACCTTCACCTAAGACAAAGCAAAAATTCAGATTTACATGCATGTTTGTGTCAAAGAGAAAGGACGTTTTTTTTTTCTTCCACAGCTTGGAAAAGTTACTTTTTGGATTGTAAATCTCATTATCCCACAAACCAGCAGGTTTTAAATTTAGTAAGCTGTAGGCCTAAATGTGATTATAAATTTTAATATGAAGAAACATTGTTATGACATGGAGCCCTTTGAACACAAGATACAATGTGTGGCATCCCCTCTGCTTTTTAATGCTTTGGGGTGTTTTATGTTCATTTTGGGGTGATTTTTTTTAATTCTTTTAAGAGTGCTTTCTCAACTTTTAAATTTGCTAAATACAAAAACAATCCTTACAACATCAAGCAACATATGACTTACAAAGCTAGACATACCTGTCAGATTTTTCTAGTCAAGAGAAGAATTATTGAAAAATTTAAAAGTTAGATCCAACAACAGAATCTAGACAGAACTGTGCAAGACTAGTAAGTCATAATAGCTGGATTTACAGCAGCAGTGTCTTCCAGGCCAATTAAGCTTAAGTGAGTCAAAGGTACATGCCAAAGCCAGTCAGGAATCATGACTCAGTTCCAAAAGGTCAGGGTGAGCAACTTAAACATATTTCAAGGAAACATGAGTTAGAACAGAATGCTGGTATGATTTAGGGATGTGAAAATCTGTCAGTCTTGTTTTCGTTGTTTTTCAGAACCCCACTGACACTGTCATACCATCTCAGTTCCTTATCATATTGTGCTTGTATTTTTTCCTTCCATTATGTAGACTTAGGTGTGTTGTTTTCCAAAACATACCCCTTTTTGCATGTATTTTTAATAGATGCATTTTCTACATACTTCCCAATTGACTCAAGCATGTTTGTGCACATTTTTCAAATGTTATGAATGGTAAATTGTACACACTTTTAAAATGCATTCATAGCTTTCTGTATTTATAAGTTTTTATGAGTAGCATATTTTTAGGAGCGTACGTTTCCGAGTAAGATGTATTTTAGCCCATTGCCAGTTTGTGAAATTGATATTTGTATATGGAAATGCCAACCAAGAAAGTCAGTTTTCATTCTGATTCTGGATAATCAAGGCAAAATGACAGATAAGAAAACATGTTCTTAAGAACTCCTATTTGAGCAGCTAATGTGTGGAGCAGGCAGTGCAGATACACCATTTAGCTTTATCATTTATGTTGATGCTCTTCCTGGCCACACACCTGATCAGACACTTGTTGAGACATTGGAAAGGAGATGCAATGTTTATAATACAATACAGTTGCATACTGTTGTGCATACTACAGTCATGCAGATGTTCTTCATTCTACTAGGGAACTTTCAATTGTACACAATGTGTCTGCTTGCCTTGTAAAGTTGTAAGCCTATAGACTTCCTTTCCATCACTGTGCTTGAGCATGCAGATGTGGTGGTGGTGGTGGTGGTGGTGGTGGTGTGTGTGTGTGTGTGTGTGTGTGGCTGCCATGCACAATTCTCTTCACACATTGGATATATGCTCTAAAAGCACAAAATTACATAAATAAATGGCAATAAAGTGGTCTACGCAGAATGCTAGATGGAGTGAAACAGAAGAGAGATATACACTAAGATGGGATGAACAGACTGCGAGGTCTCCCTTCTTGGATTTCCTTTTCTTCCCACTTTCAATGACATTTTCTCTCAGTTCTGTAACGATGTTTTACACTGATTTTCAGTAACCCATGTGTATTTTCCAATGAATTTTGCAAAGAAACACATTAATAAATCTGTGCCTTGTTGCAGAGTTCTGAATTTCTGGTTACATTCATCTAGCTGTGCAGCAGATGTGCAGAGATTCATAGAGCAGAATAGCTTCAAGTTTCCCAGATTATTCCTCCACTTCTTCTCATTAACTGGCACTTACAGTCTCAATAACTCACTCTGAAACATTAGTAAGAGAAAGAATAAAAAGGTTTCATTGCTTTCAAGTGAACAGATCAAACAGCAAACTGACAAACATGGCTGCTTTCAGCAACAGACTTCAACAGACTAAAGAGAGAGACAGAGATCCGAGCAGAGAGGCGAGGCTTTCTTTGAATTCAGAGGCAGGGAAGGAACAACTAGTTAGTGCTGCACATATTGAAATACACTTTAGCCAAGAAGGGTCCCTCCCAGCCACACCTACTAAAGTCAGCATGCAAGGTTGCAAAACTCCAATGTATCTCCCTTACTAAAAACATGTTTGTGCACATTTTAGATGTGTGCACAGTGTTTGTGTATATGTGGAATGTTTGTTGTTGTTGTTGTTTAGTCGTTAAGTCATGTCCGACTCTTCGTGACCCGATGGACCAGAGCACGCCAGGCCCTCCTGTCTTCCACTGCCTCGTGGAGTTTGGTCAAATTCATGTTGGTAGCTTCAGTGACACTGTCCAACCATCTCGTCCTCTGTCGTCCCCTTCTCCTCTTGCCTTCACATTTTCCCAACATCAGGGGCTTTTCCAGGGAGTCTTCTCTTCTCATGAGATGGCCAAAGTATTGGAGCCTCAGCTTCATGTGGAATGTTACTGAATGCTTTTCCCCCCTCACAGAACATATCACAAGTCTGTAAATGTGTGGGTGTTTGCCTGCACATTGTGTACAGTTCCACATTCAGTCCAGAATGTGTGAAATGAGGTAGATCTGTTTAAAAAGCCAAACACTTTGCCAAAGTGAATTTCTTATATATCCCTGGATGGACATATGATGTGGATTTCCTGCGTTGGCATGAGACTAGACTTGATGACTTTTGGGAGTCCATTCCAAGTCTGCAATTTTACAATCCTAAGAAATGCCTTAAGAACATTCTAGGCCAGGGCAACAAATTTAGAAGGCTCAGCTCAGCTACCTTGCCCTAAAGGGGAGAAGAAAATGAATTATATAACATCCAGTGCTACTCAATATCCAATATCAAGGATATGGGCAAGCAAAGCCAGCTGCTGTTTGAATGCATATGGTTCCTGATGGTGCTGAATGTTCATGGTGTGTGTGTGTGTGTGTGTGTGTGTGTGTGTGTGTGTGCACATGCTGATAGAAATTACATGCTTTTCTAACAACAGAGAGTGGGATGATGCCTATGTGAAACATCCAGTGCATTTGCTTCCACTTTCCAGCATGCCGACTTCCTTTGTGAATCAATAGTTCCCTTCCATTCAGCATAGCAAACAATCTCCTTCCTAGTTCACTGCATGGCTAAATGTCTTGGATAATCACTTCTTGAGACCCCAGTTAATAAATTACTACATCCAAATATGGCTCTCGGTGAAATGTATGAGCTCCTATTAATTCCTCTCCCCCATTTGTCTTTATATATCTCACAGCATTTGCCAGTAATTATATCCCTCTTTATAATCTGCACACCCCAGTTAAGGTACGTAATTGATAGCTCCTGAAGAAGAAAAAAATCATTAATCCCGGAATGGATCCAAAGTGCTATGCCATGCTGGGGTATTTTCATATATATCCTGTAGTTTCTTCTGAAATATATATATATATATGATCGTCATGCCGTCCTCCCAGGCTGGATGTTGAAATCATTAAGAAGCCTCACAGTTCACAGCAGAAAAAACTACAGGATGAAGTGCAGAATTCAAACAGAGTCCATCTACCCCAGCTTGTTAGTCTGTTATCACCAAAGGACGCACAATAAGTAGAACTGAGCATTACTGCAAAATGGCCTACTGCAATCTAGATTAATCTTTTGACTTTCCTTACTAAATTGTTATGATGAGGTCTTGCTGTGTTGGAAAATTAGCAGGGGGTGGGGGAGAAGGGGGAAGAAAAGTTTCCACAGCACTTGAAATTCAACCCTTGTACTCACAGAGCCACATAGGTCAGGAACTAGCTTTCAAAGAAATGTTATTTTCTTATTGTCATGGCACAACTATAAGAGTTGCATGGTGCTGCAGATAATGCCTCTCAGCAAAATGTCACAGCTAATGATGGACTAGCAACTGAGAGACAGAAAAGATGGTGGGAGGGGGGGAGACTGAAAGTTAAAACCCAGCAACAATGGGGATGGCCAAATAAAGGGTTGGAGGTGGATTGTGTTCAAGTGACAGACAGGTTAGGGGAAATATGCAAACAGTCAGAAGACACTGGAGGCAGAAAACTGAGGGACAATTACAGTATATAATGCTGAGGAACAAGAGTGAGCTGATGAACGTTAATAAAACAATTATAATAGTAAGAGGGGGAATTACCAAAAAATTATAAAGATAAGGACATTGGGATGAGGAAAATAATGCTACATTATTTTGCAGAAATGTACCCCAAAATCGATGGGGCTAAAAATGACAGCGATACTGGAGCATTTCCTGAAGGAATCTACAGTATGTGCAACAGTTTCCTATGGTGAAAAATAATTATAATTCAGGATTATAGTTTCATGCAGATGAAACAAAGCTGAAGAACTGTAAGATGTGTACTTCGAGGAACAAATATGCATGTACAAATGGACCTTTTGGAACTTGAGGGAGCACTGCTTTCTACATGTCAGGTTACTGTAAGATACACTATAGTTCTGACCCTAGTGCTACATGTTCCACAAAACATGTTCCCATAAATAACATTTCAAAAATAACATACAAGCATTACCTGTGTGCAAAAATTATTTTAACATTGTCCTATATAATATTCAAAAGTAACCACTTATTTCTTGAAAAGGCAATTAGGAACGTGGGTATTTTTAATGCATTATTTCCAAGTTCTGACCAGCTACAAATATATATTTGCTTTCAAGGCTCCCATCTCAGTAATCATCCTCCATAGATCAATGCCACTATTTCTGGTGTTCTGTACCGTATGTCTTTCAACATCCTTGCACTGAGTTCTGTAAATACACTCACTGAAATCCTGTTATAAAGTTATGCAAAAGGTGTAAAGTTTTAAAGGCAAATTGGCATAAGTTAAGAAATCTTCATAGACATTATATTGTGAATAGAGATGGGCACGAATCACAGAAAGTGTGGTTCATGGTGGTTTGTGGTTCTTGGTTATCCAAGAACCACAAACCATCCAAACTTTTTAAAGAAATGAACCACAAACCAGTTCATTTTAAAAAATGTTTGCAGCTTTAAGAAATAAAACCAACCTCCCGCCCACTTCCCACTGTTTCTGTCACCTCCCTACCTTTTGCTACCACCACCACCACCATCTTGAGATGCCACCTGGCTAGCTCCTGCAGGCCGGGCTGCCTCTGCACATGCACCCATCTCTCACTAAGAGGCAGGGGTATGTGCAGAGGCAGCCCCTGGCTGCCTCTCAAAAATTTATTTATTTATTTATTTATTTATTTATTTATTTAGGCAGCCCAGCTGGCTCCTGCAGGCTGGGCTGCCTCTCAATAATAATAATAATAAAAGATGGTGGAAGCAGCAGTGGCAGCAGCAAAAGGTAGGAAGGTGACAGGGGCAGTGGGAAGGGGTGTGGGGCAGGCTGAGGTGTGGGGGGGAAATGAACCAGGAAGTCAAGAAAAATGCTAAAAAGTTTGTGGTTTGGGTCAGTTCGGGTTCTCTGGTTTGGACGAACCTGAACCGATCCGAACCAATGAACCAGCGATTTTCCATGAACTTCCTGGTTTGTTTGTTTTTTGGTTTGTGCCCATCTTTAATTATGAACCTCGAGTTGTGTGACATAGTATGCAACAGATAATGTCTCTGAAGATTTCATAATGTATGACAATTGGCATCAAAAGTTATGCTGTTTGCATAAATGTACAACAGGATTTCAGCCGTTGTCTATGAAATGAAAGCGGACATAATTCCTTGAGAAATTCAGCACCTGAATGTTCTTTCTTGTGTCATTCCTCAGTCTTTAACTGAGTCATTAAGTGGAAACAGGAAGCAAGGCTTCTGAAAGCAACAGGTGTGGACATCTCACATTGTGATATCAAACTAGCTGCATGTCCATTTGCCTTTCTATTTATTTTGGCAGGATTTCTGTAATCCTCCTTCTTTTCTGAATGGATATTATTCCCCATGAGAATATATCTGAAACATTATCACAAACTTTTCAATTTCTGTGATGGAGATGCATTAAGGGGCAGGAAAGAAAAACAAACAAAATGTATATTTCTCTCTATACCTTTCCACCTTGTAACTTTCAGCCACTGTAATAAATGGGGGCTGCAGGTTTCTCCCTTTGCTCAGCTGCACAGAAGTGATCTGGATTGCAGATGACACATTGCATTTACTGGCAGAAATGTCAGATAACTAGCTCCTTCTATATTTACTTTCTTCAAGTCTCATTCTACTGCTGAATAAGGGGGGAGAAAATATATTCTGGATGTGGCAGTGTAACTGTAGAAGGCTAACAAATTGAAGTGTTATTTAATTTATATCCAGCATACCAAATGTATAGCAAGCTGGATAGCTCAGTGAATGGAGCACTTGGTTGCAAAGCCAAAAACTGGAAGTTTTGTGCCACCTGGGAGAACAGGCAGCCTGTGTAGCCTTGGACAACCTGCAGAGTCCCAGAGCACCCCCAATAAGAACGGAATGGTAAAAGCTTGCCATAAGTCAGAATTGATTTGATGCCATGCAATTATTTAAGTGTGTGTGTGTGTGATGTGCTATCAAGTCACCTCCAACTTACAACTATCTTAATAGGACTTCGAAGGTAAGTGAAATATTTAAGGAATGGTATTACCAGTGCCATCCCACTTCCAGTAAATTTCTATGGCCAAGCAGGGATTCAAACCCAGATCTCCTGAGTCCTAATCCATCACTCTGTCCACCACACCATTTTTACATTATATATCAAATGCAGCTAACATACAGAACACCTTAGCAGAAGTACAGTGGCTTCAGTGGGGAAGGCCTCTTTCCTTTGATCCATGCCTCTATAATGAATTCACTATATGAATCAAGCAATTTGCTCCATTCTGCTAGAAATTGGCTTAAAAGTCTGTGGTGCCAGACTTTTTCCTCACCACCCATGTCAAATTCATAAATGTTACTATTACTTAAAATAATAATTAAGATGACTTCTGGTTTCCTGACAAGAATTCTCAGGACCTTAGACCTTGTTGTTGTTATTGTTTACTCGTTAAGTCCCTAGACCTTGCTGTTGTTGTTGTTTAGTCGTTAAGTCGTGTCCGACTCTTCGTGACCCCATGGACCAGAGCACGCCAGGCCCTCCTGTCTTCCACTGCCTCCCGGAGTTTGGTCACCCGGAGTTTGGTCACCCTAGACCTACCCCCAAGGCAATTGTTCATACGGAGCCAGGCTGCTGGTGCTCTCTTGGAACTTTAGTGTAGAGAGCATTCCTCTGCTAGTGGCTTATAAATAATTTTTCAATAAGTTTCCCCTCTCATTTTTATAGCATTCTGGGAGATGGGCCCAGAATCATAGGTTACTAAAACTGGCTGCATCATTTTAGAACTGGAATTTCGAATGACTTATCCTATTACAAGGGTGGCAATGTTGCCCATTTAGAAGTCGCAAGGTGTCTAATCAATGTAGATAATCAGGCTACAGACATGCAAGTGCCTAAATGCCACTGTAATTAACATTCTTTTTTTAATTATTATTTTTTAATTTACTACTTTCTCCCAGGAATTTGCTGCCATGTCTGACTGTCCTCCGCCTGTATGACCTTAACAGACTTCTAATGAAATGCACATTAAATGCCATGGAGTTGAGAGAAGGCAAGGGAGAGTACACTTGAGTACAATCAGAGATTGCCCTGCTGTTGCGAAAAGGTAGAGGACTTGGTTCCTTTCCTTTCAGAATGCCCATTATACCTTGACTTAAACACCAGACACCTTCACTCCTGTTTGCTGGTGCTACCGATAGTCTTTATTTTTAACTACAGTTGCATTTTTATTAGCAAGAACAGATATTATTTGACATTTAGAGTTCCTAAACATATTAAATTAGCTTTAATGGGAATAAAAGCTTTTATTTCTCCCAGAGAAAGTGCATGATTTTGAGTTATTTTAATACTATCTCTTTAATAGTATTTTAATGTGTTTTCTGTGTTTATTTTATCAGATATGTTGCTTAACTGTTTTCAATCTGCTTCCATTTGTGTGTTTTTTCTGCATCCATTTAAAAAGCCTGATTGACATATTGCAAAATTGTTAGAGCAGTGTGACAATGGAACCGATTACCTCAGGAGGTGGTGGGTGCTCCAGCGCTGGAGGCATTCAAGAGAAAATTAGACAACCGTTTGTCAGATCAGCTTTGATTTGGATTCCTGCACTGAGCAGGGGGTTGGACTCGATGGCCTTATAGGCCCCTTCCAACTCCATGATTCTATGATTCTATGATAATAATAAACTGAAACTGAAACTGAATGTGATGCCTGTTGGCCACCTAAATTTAATAGATTTTTACAGTGGAACAATTCCAAATTAATTGGGCATCTAGGATCCAGCTTGCTTTTTATGCTGACATGTAGGGCACTGGGAGCCTTTAGTAGATTTTCTCCCTTGCTTTGATTGCATCCCCTTCCCCTGCCTCCCTGGCCAATGCCCCACTCACTAGCCAGAGGATGCTCCTCTCCTCCTCCTCTTCAGCTGTTCAGCCAGTCCCCAGCAAGAGCATGGGCTTGCCTGTCCCAACTCCTTGTGCTCTTCAACAGACACAATCGTGTACTTTCACCATCAGGCCCCATCTGAACCCACTGTATCTTAGGAAGAGAATGGTCACTGATACATCAGTAAGGAAGAGGAAGTGCATTATCCCAAAAGGGGCAAAAAGGAATGCATAGATATGTATATATCATTTCCACATGATATTTATCCACATTTAGAAATTATAAAAACAGGTTAAATAGAAATAAAATTAAGGCTGCCACTGAATTCAAACAACTCCCAAATTCGAAACCTAATTAGCCTGATTTGGACTGATTTCATAAAGTCTAGATTGGCCAGATTTAGTTCTGGATTGAAGCAAAGTGAATTTATAAACCAATGTTTGCCCAGAAAACCATCAAATGGGGCATAAATCACTTCAGTCTCCTCTTCCTCCTCCTCCTTGGATTTGTAGCCCAAATCAAAACAGATGGGGCATCAATGGTACCAGAACAAATCTGCATGAATTTCAAAGCTCCAAATCAGCTCAGGGGCCTGTACTCATCTCTTACTAAAACAGTTCTCCCAGTAGTGAGATAACTTTGATCAGGTGTGTAGTGTGACAGATTTTTTCAATTTTCTGTCCAGGTGCTAACTTTTAATGAACAACTGTAAGCCTCCTGCATTCCCTCTTTTATGGTTCTTTGTCTTTAAATCAGATTGTGTCCGGATTGCCCTTCAAATAGAGGACACCGTAATATAGAAGACTGACTTCATAAAGTAAGTTACACGGCTACCTTATACCAGAGGAAACTATTGAAAGATCCTCCATGAGATATATAAACTGGCCAAATGAGGGTGGTCATCCTGGTACAGAGGTGTCAAATACAATTTCATCTTGGGACGCATCGGCATTATGGTTGCCCTCAAAGGGCGGGTTGTATCTGTAAGATTATATAAATGTATCTACTCTTTATCATATTAAATATAATTCTCCTCATTCGATTATTACTGGTTTTAGTAATAACGTAAGTAATAACTAGCTCTGAAAGTAAAAGTCTATTATTAAAATCTAGAAATAATGGCAAGCAGATAAGAACAGGAGTGGGCAATAGCGAGGACTACATTTCCCAGGGTGCTGTACGCCGCCCAAGCATTTCCACTTTCTGACTCTTCGCTGCTTGGAATGCTGGGATTAGAAGTCCCGCTGGGCAGATTCCCAGCATCCTTGCAGAGCATTATGGGTGACCGAGTAAGTGTCTGTGTATGGTCTACTGCACAGTAGCAGGCAACACTGCGAGGGCCGCAAGAAATGGCTGGGCAGGCCGGATTCGGCCCACAGGCCTTGAGTTTGACACATGTGTCCTAGTATGTCAACTTGCTCTATCCTGAGCATGTCATCTGGGGCTATTCCATCTGATAATACTCTCTGTAACAACAAAGAAGGAGGGGAGAAAAGAGTTTTTATATAATTAGCAAACTCCAGATGGGATTGCTAGTGATGGAAGCCTATAAAGATGGTTAAAACAGATAGCATGAAAATGTAGGTGGGTGGGTGGAGGAGGAACGATATGCTTGTTAAACAAAGTAATATGCTTTACATGTTTCAGATGAGGCCAAAATGGATTTAATATGTAAATTTGTATTTTGAATACACTGAGGAAAATACAGAAACCCATTTGTGTTAACAGATTATTTGACATTGGATTTTCTTGCCAAAGTTCAAACATCAATTTATGGGGATAAACTCTAGCTTGGGAGTTGGCATTTTATTCTCCAAATTATCTTTGGACTCTATTTGACTTTCACCCTTCCTCCAAGGAGATTAGGTGGCAATTTAGCTTTGTGACAGGTTAGGCAGAGAAACAGTGACTCGGCCAAAGTTAACTCAGTAATCTTCATAACTGAATGTTAATTTTAATTTAGGGATTTTGGATAATGAAGGTCATTACACTGGCAACACTACAACCAAATACAGTCACTCATGCGAAACATCAGAAGGTGACAACCACAGTTCACTATGTGCCACTCACAAAGTTTGCCTAGTTGCATATTAACCTGTCTATCTGTTTTGATCTGCATCAGAGTCTCAGTTCCAGGTGATTCTGGCTTCAAAGATGCTGCAGTAGGTAGCAACTGTAATCTGGATCTTTTCAGTGGCAATACCCTGGATATATGTAAAGTTTTCTCCTGGAGACTTATAATGAACTTTTTTAAAGCATTAAATGAAGATAATCAAGATTTTCAAGGAAAAATTCTGGAGATGGGTTGTTTCTCATTTCAACACTACTTTTAATTCTGCTGTTGCTTGTGGATTTTCTTTTTATTCTACTCTTGCTACCTTTTAAAAGCAAATTTCATGGGTCTCCTCCACCCCAATTGTGCATGTTGCTTGGATCCATCTTCAAGTCACCTCGAAAGCTTTGGCTAAAAGATTGTCTAGAAATCCTTGGTCAGAACAATCCTGCAATAGTCACAGAGAGATTCCATGGCAGAGAAACCACAATTTTCCAATGGTGCCCCCTACACCAGTGATAACAAAAGTTGGAAGAGGGACCTCCATTCTCTCTGCTGTTTTAAACCTTCACCCTTAAACTGACACAAATGTAAGAAATCATTCAGAGCGGATATACTTTTTCAGCCCTTGTGGGAATTTTGATTTAAAATATTTTTTACCCTGCCTTTCTCCTAAAAAGGACACAAGGCGGCTTACATCATTAAAAAACACAACATTAAAAGCTAAAAACTGCAAATTGTTCAAATATTTAAAAAGAAATAGTAACATTTTATTTAAAATGTTAAGTGAAAGCATTACTAAAACAGGTATAAAAGCAAAGAAAATTTCACCTTTTCTCCAGGGAGCTCAATGAGAAAGTGTTTGGTCCAAGGTCACCCTGCAAGCTTCTTGGGTACCTGTAGAATCAGGAAAGTGAATAATAAAAGAAGTAAAAAATAAGACTGAAACTCTGCATAAATGAATGGGGATTTGTACTGAAGTGCTTCTTGGTGGATTATTTCTGACAGGTGTTTTTTTCATTTTATTCTATATTTATCTCCTTCCGAGCCTTCACAGAATTCCCACAGCAGAAACAACAATGATAAAACACTCAACAACAAAATACAATATATAAATATCTAATAAAACCAATGAATAATAAACAGCAACATTTATTGCAGCAACAACTGACTCCTCATAAATGCCTGGGTAAACAGAAGGGTTTTAGCTTAGTGCTGAAATATCAGCAAAGCTAGTTTTAGGCTTGCCTCTTGGAGTAATTCATTCCAAAATGAAGTTCCCACCATGTAGTAGAAAGTCCAGTCTTATGTCATCAATAAAAGTACTTCCCCTAATGGAGGGACAGTGGTACCCAGAGGTACAAGAACATGGGCACACCAATACAGGAAAAAGTCAACCTTTAATACTTGCATCTGAATGTAGTCAGTTTATTTATTCATTTATCTGTCTGGTTTTGTTTGGTTTCGTTTCATTTGTTTCATTTATATACCACCTAATTAATGAATTCATACTTCCCTGGGCATTGTCATCTATGGCAACTACAACATTTCTCTTTCAATTGATGTTGAAAGGAGAAGGTTGCATGTTTGCAGTTTGGACTACAACTCCCAGAATGGCCAGCTGCCAAGGAAATTCTGGGAGCTGTAGTCAAAAAACAAAAATATGCACACCTTTAGTTGAGAGTATGATTAAGGGAAGTACAGAACATGAAAATGAGTTTTACTTGTCTTACAAAACAGACCTTTTTCATGCTTACCTTCATTTTTGCTCACAGAATAATCCACCACACAAGCCAGCACTTGGTCCATGTGATATTCCTCCTCCATTATGTATTGAGGCTACCACTCCATAACCTAAAGATAACTTAAGAGTTTCAGTTATACAACATATGGAGCAGTTACCTCTTGTCAAATTACCATCATTATGCCTGCCTGCCTGCCTGCCTGCCTGCCTGCCTGCCTGTCTGTCTATCTATCTATCTATCTATCTATCTACAGTGGTGCCTCAACTTACGAACTTAATTGGTTCAGGAAGATGGGCGTAAGTCGAAATGGTCGTAAGTCGAAGCACCATTTCCCATTGAAATGCATTGAAATGCAATTAATCCGTTCCAGCCGAAGAAAAAAATCACACACAAAAATTAAAAATTACTGCAAGACCCATCGGAAACGCGATTAATCCCTTCCAGCCGAAGGGGGGGGGGGGGGAGAAAAGCAAGCAGAGCATGCAAGACAGATGGAAATGGGGGAAAAGCAATGCAAAAAGCAAACGAAGCATGCAAGACAGATCAGAAATGGGGAAAAAGCAATGCAAAAAGCAAACGAAGCATGCAAGACAGATCGGAAATGGGGAAAAAGCAATGCAAAAAGCAAACGAAGCATGCAAGACAGATCAGAAATGGGGAAAGAGCAATGCAAAAAGCAAACGAAGCATGCAAGACAGATCGGAAATGGGGAAAGAGCAATGCAAAAAGCAAACGAAGCATGCAAGACAGATCGGAAATGGGGAAAGAGCAATGCAAAAAGCAAACGAAGCATGCAAGACATATCAGAAATGGGGAAAAAGCAAAGCACCAACAAACAAACCAACCCCCAAAACCCATCGGAAATGGGGGGAAAACACTCCAACAAGCAACCAAACCCCCCAAGACCCATCGGAAATGGGGAGGAAAAAAACCAAAAAACAACCAAACCCCCCAAGACCCATTGGAAATGGGGGGGGGAACCAAAAAACAAACAAACCCCCCAAGACCCAGCACAGCACAGAAACATAACCCCCCCAGCCCAAAACCATGCTGCAAAAACACCCAGAACAGTTTTTAAAAAGCAGAAAACAGCACCATACCTTACCAGGCAGCCTTCTCCAATCGCACACTCTCTAACTGCTGGGGCAAAAGAGCTACAAAGAAGCAGCCTCGTCGCCACCTACAGTTAGAAATTTGGATTTCCCGCCTTTTCCCCCTGCCTTTTTCTGTTCGTAAGTGGACGCTACGGTCGCAAGTAGAAGCAAAATTTTGTGGCCGGAGCTGGTCGCAACTCAAAATGGTCGTAAGTAGGGACGTTCGTAAGTCGAGGCACCACTCTATCTATCTATCTATCTATCTATCTATCTATCTATCTATCTATCTATCTATCTATCTATCTATCTATGAGATTAAGTTGATTCTGATATATGACCACATGAGCCATAATGCTCCTTTCTTCCAAGATGCACAGTGGAAATTCAAACTCCCAACCTCCAATGGCTCCAACCCACTGAGTTATACCAATTCAGTGAAAAAGCCAAAAGGCTATAGACATTTTAGTTTTCAAATGCAAGTTAATAGGAGGGAGGGCTGTCCAAATTTCTGATCTGATTCAGACATGGGGTCCAGACAGAATTGGATAAGGTCTATATCACTTTGTGTTGAATCACGATCTAGTCTGAAGCACGAGATCATTCCTCCAAACTGGGGAATCTATGCACAGTCCTAAGTAGAAATAACCTTTTTGTTTATCATTAGTTGTTTTTGGACTCTGGATTTAGCTATAGATATAGACTGTAATTTTCTTCGGAATTAGAGTTGAATTGTATATCTTGATTGTTTCCGTTACCTCCTCCAGGTTATAGTTTCACAAAAAGAACCTACTATTGGTTGACATATGCACACCCTTGGTAAAAGCAAAATTGGAAAAGATGCAGAAATATTTTCCAGGGCAAATACTGCGGCATAACTGGTTGCAAATGATGGCAATGTTGTACATGGTTTACATTTGCCCCATGGTGCTAGCCAGTCCCAAAGGATATAGTGACATCTGGAAGCAGAGGAGTGTGAAAAGGCTTCATTCATGCAGCATTAGCTCTAAAAATTCTAAGAGGAAAATACATGCTCAATGTGAATCAAATAACCTCCCAATATTTAAGAAATCATAGCTGCAGTAATGCTAAAGAGATGTGAAGGAGAACATATGTCTTCCCCAGCAAACATTGTTTAAAAACATAATATTTTACCTCCAAACTGTGTATTGCTGTGAATTTAAATGGAATCTAATTAGTCAACAATGGTGATGCATCTTTGTCAAGTAAATAACCTAGCAACATTCTTTCCCCCTTTCCTGTTCCCCCTTCCCACTTGACTTTTATAAAAATGGCAGGAGCCTGGCAGCTTTCCAATTATCTCTCACTAATCTCTATCAGCAAACCTCGGGTGCATATCTGTTTTCTTTATGGCAAAGCTTGCAAAGAATCATGCACCTCAGACAAATATTTCTCCCATCTCATTTGACACTGAATAAGGAGGAGAAATATGGCCCATCACGACAAATATCAGGATAATATTCCAATTTTCTTCCATTTGACAGCAATCAAGTAGAGACTAATGGCTTTCCTCTGTGACTAAATCATTTAGAGACCAAGGTATTCCGTCTTCCTCTCATTAGAAAAAAAATATCCCAATAATCTCATTATCCCAGTGTGAATACCACTAAAAATTGCAGCAAGACGAATGTATCCTTCAGCTCTCTCGCTTACCGGTATCAGTGTTTTATGGATCCCTCTAAAGTAATGGGAACTGTCATGCTACCCAACATACACATATGGGAACAGGCTTGCTTCTACAGGTTTATGCTCATTTTTTATGCTAAGGACTTTTATGTACTATTTTTAACTAGCTACAATAGAAAAGGCTATGTTATGGAATGTTAAACTTTATGGAAATTCTTCTGGAGAATAACACCATTTCACAGTGCATTACTCTAGTACGACGGAGTATTTGAACAATTAATTTTTTAAGATGCAACCTTCCCCGTTCCGTTTTGTCATTAGTAGTCATCAACTGTGTTGGAATGGCATTGTGCACCCTGTAAGCTTTGAAAACAAATAAATACAAAACAAAGAACTATTGGCCCAGTGGTTGCTTGGAAGGCACTCAGAAATATGTTATTGTTTCCAGAAAGAAAGAAAAGAAGGAAAAAGGAAAAGTAGCACTATTTCAAAGTCAGTCTTTAATATTTCCTGTTCATTAGGCTCTTCCCATTTCTCATCCTGTTTTCTCATGAACATCAAACTGACTACGATAAGTTCCCAGAACACTTTGCATTCATAATAAGGGTTCTATATGCAAACTGTGGGACAGGTCTAACATGACATTTCCCCTTAATGTCTAGATGAGACTGTCTGATCAAAAAGTTCTGAGTTAGGGATATTCAAATAAGTATAGCTCCAAGTCCTTCATCTTGGAGGTTGTTCCATCTCAGGTGTACATTGGATTGTGTTGGTGCTGTTTTTTCCACCCTTTCAAGGAGAGTTGTACATGTTTCATGTGTGGATTTTTAAAACATATATTTATTCCCTTGAGTGATGTGTTTTTGTGTGAGTTTTTAAATGTATCCATTTAAAACAGTAAACCATCCCTCCCAATTCCACCCAAATCCCAACTACAATGCCCTGAAATGATATTGTGTCTTGCCCACCGGGGAGGTGCAAGATGTTAGCCAGATTGGCACTAAGTTGTTAGTGACAGTTGGAATTCAGAGGGGGCAGAGGGCTCAAAGCAAAACAAAAATGGAAGGAAAAGGGGTCAAGCACGGTGTTTCTGTTACTGTTTATATTAAGCCCCCACCCACAAGAAAATGTCCAGGAAATTTGTCTCCAATCCCTGCTTCAGAAGGTAGCAGACCATTTGGTCACTGCTATAGCTTTCAAGGAAGAGTTTGTGCTGGACAGGGATCCTTGTTTCCTTCCCCTCCTCCCCTGTTTCGGTGAGTAGATTCTGCCCTCTCCTGTAGTGTGCAGACTGATTTGCTTCCATCATCTATGAAGATTTGCTGGAACTATGGCTTCAAAGAAGAACAAAGCCCCCGCTAAACATGGGGAAAGAAAGACATACGAGCTGTATGAGTTACTGTATGACTTCAGCCAATCCAATCCTGCAAGTTCCGTTACTGGAGAGTTACTGTGAGATTCTTGCCTCAGATTGCACATTTTACAGAACCATTGGAACCAGATGGCCTGGCCACTTAGCATTCTATACTGAAACTCTAGATCAGTCCAAAGCACCCTGGATGGTATCAAGTCTTAAACCAAATCTGGTCCTTCAGACCTCATGCAAATAGGCCAATTCGGTTTGGAATTCTGGATTTGGTTGAAGACAGTACACAACTCTAATTTTAAGTATATATTTGAAGGGAAGACAAGATGTGGTGAATAGGTTATATATATACATAGGGGAGGACGAATGAGATATATATGTATATATACACACAGTGCTTCTATTATACATGTTGCATAAAAAAGCACCAGGTGCAAAATTCCCTTTTTCTTTCACTAGCTGAAAAGAAGTATGAATGGGAATTCCATTTGTTTTAAGGTGAACAGCTTTTCCCCCAAACAGTCTGTTACATGAACTACACTATCATAACACCATGTGAAACTGGTAAATGGGGCTCTCTGACTCACATTCTGAACCATGTGGATATAGTGGACTATGCATAAAAACAAACAAGAAAAATACATACATCCTTCCTTTGTGAGACTTTTGTGAGAAGAAGGCAAGGTACAAGGGGCAATTTACAAGGAGCAGTGACATGTTTAATGGAAGGAATATGTACAGATTTCCCATTGTGGCCTTCAGCTTATAAAGCGTGTGGCTCCCATCAATCAACATGCAGAGCTTGGCTTCCAGTCCTCAAATTCTCCAATGTAGACTTCATCCGAATAACACTGCTTTGTAAAATAATGCCTACAAGGACTGAATGAGCATTACATTCCTCCAGGCAAACAGCAGGCAATAAGAGATCCAAAATGTCACTCATTTAGTTTGATTTTTCAGAAGCCTTGGGAAATCAAGGAGAGCTTTTTCTTGCATGTGAAAATGGGACGGTTTACATCTTACAAACCACACAGAATTAATCCCTCACCATTCTAGGACTGAGTTTGTCAGATGAACTTGGCACACTTTGTTTTGTATAATTGAACAGGTGCATCAAATCAATACTGTCCTTTCTGCAAACCCCAGTGGCCCCATGGGAACAATTACAAGGGCTATAGAAATAAAGGTGACTGAGACGCTACCATTATCTGGAGATCATGGAAACAATAGTGCATAATGGCTCCATTTGAGACCTTATGGTTGATTGTGTCAATATATCCTTAGGGAGTCTTGATCTGAACATGATTGACATATTACACTATATTCATTGCCTTTGGAACAGTTACAGACAGCTGCACAACTACTAGAACATTGCCTTGGACTATCAGATTTGAGCTGTAGCATTTCCACCAAATTAGCACTTATATCACTAAAGCAATACACATTGAATCACATAAACACTTCAGTGCACTCAAACAAGTTTATCCTGGCTGTTTTTAACTCGGATGACTTTCATTGTGTCTGCCCTATCACCCATTGTACATTCACCTCAAAGCAAAGTTTGTATCAGTGTCCTTGATCTAAACTAATATGAAATTTTGTTTTTCATTTCATATGTCTATATCTTCTGCCAGGCTAGACACTGACTGCCTTTTGATTGAGGAGCCTCATGGCACAGTCCACTGCTGTACTGCAGTGAAGATTCTGCTCATCATGACCTGAGTTAGTTCCTGGGCTCAGGTAGCTGGCTTGAGGTTGACTCAACTTTCCATCTTTTTGAGGTCGGTAAACTGAGTACCTAGCTTGCTGGGTGGGGGAGGGAGGTAATGTGTAGCCTGCATAATTAAACTGTAAACCACCCAGAAAGAGCTTTAAGCACTATGGGGCAGTATATAAGCAGCACACTTTTTTGATGGAGATAATAAGGAATACCTATAATATTAAAAATTTCATAGTATTTTTTAAACAAATAAATTTATTGTCATTGTAAGTATATACATAGTATACACATACAACGAAATTCACACAGACACCCAGAGACCAGACCCACATGCACACACATAAAAAATCCCCAAACACTCCCCACCCACTAAAAATCCCCCACTAAGAACACAAAACATTTAGAGTGAAACAGGTACAACAAACTTAGAGCAACATGGAAATCTGATCATTTAGACTGGAAAATAGTTACATTTCATTTATTGATTTTTTACAAGTATAGATATAATTCTGCTCCAGATTCTTTTAATTGTTTTGTTAACAAACTAAACATCTTTGTGGATGTGGATGTGAAAAGCAGATCTATTCCATTCTAATACCTGAAACCAATATCCCTTCAACCGTATGCCCTTCACATATTTTCAGCTTAAAATCCTATCATTTTCAGTCAGCATGGCCAATGGTGTGTTAATGGGAGTTCTTACCCAAAAACATCAGGAGAAAGATGGACCTGGATTTACCCATGGTACCACATTGTGGTACCATTGTTGAAGGAAATCAACCCTGAGTGTTCACTGGAAGGACAGATCTTGAAGCTGAGGCTCCAATACTTTGGCCATCTCATGAGAAGAGAAGACTCCCTGGAAAAGACCCTGATGTTGGGAAAGTGTGAAGGCAAGAGGAGAAGGGGACGACAGAGGATGAGATGGTTGGACAGTGTCATCGAAGTAACCAACATGAATTTGACCCAACTTCGGGAGGCAGTGGAAGACAGGAGGGCCCGGCGTGCTCTGGTCCATGGGGTCACGAAGAGTCGGACACGACTAAACGACTAAACAACAACAACCACATTGTGGCTGGAGTGGCAGACTGCTCTCCCCTGCTCCCCTGTGGCTCCATAATGGCAGCGGCCATGTGGCAGGCCACACAGGAGCTTGAGAGCACGACCCTCTCCTGGGGATCATGCTGGCAAACAGGGTTTGACTGACATGACTAGTGGGCATGGCCTGCTTGATCGACGAGCTTGAGAGGTCGAGTTTCCACTCAGGTCCACCCCTCCCTGCACGTAAGCAGGTTGCTCGTAGCCTGAGGCTATAGTAAGCCTTGGCAGCATTCTCCCTCCCCACCTATCCCATGTTTGGTAAAGTTTAAGTAATGTGAAAGTTAATAAAGGTTACATGTTAGACTGGTTTATGTGAAATTATAACTTTAATTTCTATCCATGTCACAGCTTTATTGGAGGTTTAGGAGCATTGGGAATGGATCTGGTGGATGATAGATGGCAAGCAGAGACTGGCTTGCCACTGTCGGAGAAACACCCCCCCCTGAGGGGGCAGGGGCAAAGGTCAGGGATCATCCCAGCTTGGGGGAGGGCAGGGTCCTGGCCTTGCCCCTTGGGTGGCGGGGAGCCATGGAGTGGCACATACCTGCATGATCTCTGAAGGATCTGCTATTCCAGATCATTGCCCAGAAGGTTCTGGGAAGTGGACGGCTATATCGGGTAGCACTCAGGTCTCCCGATGGGATTGGATCCAACCCCAGCACTTAGCCAGGTGAACTGCATCTGTAATCAATTAATAAAGTTGTGTCCTTTTTACTTCCAGTTGGTGAGTGCAATGTGTTTATTGTTGAGGGCGGAGGACCAGGTCTGCTTAGCAATAGGCTCACAATACCACACTGGTGAAAGGTTGCCTTAAATATACAAACTTTTCTTTCCTAATTCAAAGTCTTTAGCAAAGCTCCTACAGTAAATAAATTCAAATTCTCATTCCTTGTGCAGCCTGGGATCTGCATATTGTGTGTCCTAAGACTCAAAACTAATACAAAACGGGTCCTGCTTTGGTGTATTTTTCACATTTTCAAAAAACAAACAAACCACAGATGTGGGGTTTTTTTAATCTGGAGGTAAGAACATCCATTTTGTTCAAAATTGTATATTGTATGAAAAGAACTCAGTGTATTTTGTGCAAAATACAAGTCAATTGTTTGTTTTTACAAAAAATGCAATTTTTGTGGGAAAATGGTGGTGGGTGCTAATGCTGCTGAGGATTTAATAAACACATTACTTTTCCATGCTTTCTCCTACCCTCTCTCCTAAGTAAAATGCCAAATTAACCATAACTTATCAGACTTCATTTATTCTTGTGAGTACACCTGTCCAAATACACAGCATCATTATCAGGGCTCAGAACTCTTTCAAAGGCTATTTGCCTCACCTGGTTCAGTGCTTCTCAATCACAGGATTGATTGATTTAACAAGTTTCTTTTGGCATGCCTTGATGTCTGAGCTTCAAGAAGAAAGATATGGTGATTGCTTGAAGGCTCAGAGCCAAGGCCAGGTTGATCAGATAGAGTAATAAGTGTGATAGAGGAAGATTCTGTGCTGTTAAACCCCCAGAAACCTAGCTACCTTAGGTGGTGGCTTAAGCCATTTCCCATTGCAGGTTCTTTAATAGTGAGAGTTTTCAGCCTGGATTAAGCTATGAACATGTGTCTTCTTTCTTCAATCCTGTGTGTAGAAACCACTCCTTCACTCTGAACCTCAGCACTTCTTCCAATAAGCTACTAGGCTATGCACATAGACAATGATATCCAACTCTACAGCAGTTATGGGCCAAGTGCAATATTGATAGCATGCAACTTCCAACATTCCTCATGTCTGACAGTGTTATCTAGCATTGCTGAGAGTTGCAGTCCAGCAACTGAATGATACACTGACTGAAATAATAATGCTGTTATGCAGTATGCAAATGGCATAATTTTTAAGGTGAACAGATAATGTCTATGGTAACAGCCGCCCAGAGTGGTAGAATATACCAGATGGGCGGGATATAAATCAAATAAATAAATAAATAAATGTCTATGGCAATTTCGTAACTTACTGCCATAGCAGATAATGCCATACCTAGCTGCCTGGAAAATGGGGCACAGGAAAGATTTTGTTCTGCTTATAAAACTTCTTTGGGCCCCAAACAATGGGCTAGTATGCAAAACAGATAAAGAATTTATTGGCCCCTGGAAATTGTGACCCCATGAGTCTCATACAGTAGGCAATTTTCGCAGTACTCTTGATACATTTTAAGGAACATACAGAGAACATTATGTATGCTCTGTATTATCAGGCACCCTGCTTTTCAAGATTCACAGTTGTGTGGAGGGGCCCCTACTCACACACAGCTGAACATGTAGATTTTCTCTATAGAAATTGTAATAAACACACTTGTTAAGTGCAGGGCCTATTGTCATGATGCTACTATTCTCTATGAAGCGTACTGATGGAGTTAAAAGCATCTATAAAAAGCTATTCACACTGTGGATCAGAAAATACATAGATAGAACCAATGATACTGGCCTCAACAGTGCATATCTGTGCTCAAATTGCACTAAATAGGTAAGCCATTCAAGAAGGCAATAAAAATAAGCAGTACAACTGAGCACAGCTGAGAAATGATGGCAACACGTGCCTAAAGTAACATTAAGTGGCTTTACAAGTCCATCCCATTGCAGAGAGAAGAATGAATTGTGTTGTGTTTTGGTAGCTTCATAAGCAATCATGACTGCTCAAGAAATGTCTGTACACTGAAAGATAAAATATGGATGGTCACCCACAATAGATGGAAATGTAGTTTTCTTACAAAAAGAAATTAGCATAAAAGATGGCCATGTCTTAATTAGTGTAATTTCTTTTCTTTTATCTCTCTGGCTGGAACTTTTCCCGTGATTGAAAGAGTTTTGCCTGATGTCACACTATGGATTCTGCCTCACTATGGATTCTCTCCTGAGTTCTAAAAAGTGCAGTGAGATCCTAACATGGAACTGATGCATGCTGTACCAGTGGAGCAGCTTGACACCTTATCTACTCGTTAATTTCCCCAGAAAAGATCAACAGACTGAGAATAAAAATTCTATAGAGAAGAGAGGTTATATAGAAGGAGCATCAAAAGAGATAGGTATCAAAATTATTGACCCTGAAGAGGCCCAGGCCCAGAAAGAGAAGACTAGAAACCGGGCCTTCTCAGCAGTTGGCCCCCTCCAAGTCTTTGGAACAACCTGCCACCCAAAATCCGCCTGGCCCTTTCACTGGGAACCTTCAAACAATCCCTGAAGACATGGCTTTTCAGATCATGATAGCACAGTGGCAGTTTTCAGGGCTTATTTCTGCTCCAACATCCAGCCTTTTAAATTAGTGATATTTATGTTGATGTTGATGTTGTTTTGGTTATTTGTGATTACATGTCATAATTTTGATTTTGATTTTTTTATTTGGATTTCTGTATAATCACTACGTTCTATATTTTTAAAGTGTTATTGTTTTACTGTGTTGTAAATTGTCCAGAGTGGACTTATAGTCAGCTAAGCTGTATAGAAGTTGAATAAATAAATAAATATAAATAAATAAATTTGATCTTGATGGCTCATGGCATTATTTTAATTGCAAAAATGGCCATATTATAAACCATTTTTTGGTTACAAGATGGATTGAGGTACATATTTTCAAAAATTTTCCATAAATTTCTCCTACCTTGCAATTACAAAACCCATTAACAATTCTATCCTCTCAGTCTTCTAAGTTCAGTGTCCTTTATGCAGCTCCAACAATAAGATACTTTTTATATGCGAATAAGAACAAAAAATGCGCCTGATTGCAAAGGAGGTCTCAGCTCTCTGTGTCACACATTTCTACCAGCAGCCAGATAATCCCTTTAAAATCTTATAATAACTGAAACAATTGAACAAGAGACACTTGTTTAGCAGGCCAAGGCAAAGAGGCAGTCCTAAAACCAGCAAAATCAGGGAGCTGGACAGGGGACAGATTGTATTTGTCTTCAGTGTGGAAGGGATTGTCACTCTCAAATTGGCCTTCTCAGCCACACTAGACGCTGTTCCAAGACCTCTATTCAGAGCACGTTACCATAGTCTCTCGAGACTGAAGGATGCCTACACATGAACAATCAGCTGACCATGGAGCTGATCTTCAAGCAACTGTGAGTTGTGCTATAGTTTTCCTTCTGGGGAAAGCATTTTCCTCTTTTTTGTTAAAAAAAAGAGAAAATAAATTAAAAAGCAGTAGTGTACATAACAATCATGACTTTCTCAACAGTTTATTTTCAGCCTCAAGTCATTTTCCCACCTCAGAATTGTAGACTTAATGAGCCGAGTGAAACTGGTTGGCATCATCCTTCCTGGTTGAACTTACTTCCAGGCTGGCTTTGGATCTTGCTTCCACAGGGCAATAGAAGGGCATCTCAGCTCTGTCTCTAAACAAGCTTTGTGTGAAGAAGTTGATGCTCATGACTTCTGTTCCATTTCATTCATTTACAACCTTTAAAAGAAAATATTGTCTGTCCATAATAGGAGTTGCATGATGCAACTTATAAAGACACTAAAACGGCAGAGCCCTGTCATGAATTTGTGACTGCATGTATGTCTGTAGACATGCAATTTCTGATTTGCCTGTTGCCCTTTCACTTTTATATATGCTCCTATTCATGTCCATACACACATTTGTTTAGATATTTTTTCCCTGCCTTTCTTCTACCAAGAAGTGGATCCAAATTTTAAGCAGCTTTCTATGTAGGTACTGCTCAGCTTTATTTATTTTGCTATATGAGACCATGCCCTGGTATGAATATGAGTATCTAAGAGTTGTAGGGAGGTTTGTAGGCCATCTAGTCCAACTTCCTGCTTCATGCAGAAAACCGAGAGCTAAAACATATATCCTTCCATGAAGGGGTGCAATCTCTAGTCCCTTCTTTTCTGTTCACACCACCTCAGGCATTTTGCTAGCACACTATTAGAAAACTCAGATGACTACCAACATGAGTTAACCTGAAAGAAGAGAGAGAAAATTGCTTTTTGCTTTACACTGGCTTTATGTCTTTACAAGGGCTAGGAACACAAAGATAATGATAATGGTTCTGGTTTAATCGAATTGCTAGCTGGCTAGCTCAGTGGAACACAGCACCAAGGGCCAGGAATTTTGATCCCCTACTGTGCCTTGGGTGTGCCTCAACACTTGATTGTCCTGATACATAACCTGCGTTGTGGACAAGAAGTTATTGTTAAGACAGGCTATGGAAAGACAGAATGGTTTCTTATAGGCAAAGGTGTCAGACAAGGGTACATTTTATGCCCTGATCTGTTCAATCTGCATGCAAAACATGCCATATGGAAAGCCAGACTAGAGTCAGATAATCTAGTGAAAATTGGTGAAACATCAATAATTAAAGATATGCAGATGACATCATCTTACTAACAGAAAGTAGCAATAAATTGAAATAACTTTTAGTAAAAGGGAAAGAAGAATGTACCAAAACAAGACTAAAACTGAATATTAAGACAGAAATAATGACTACAGAAAATCTACACCACCTTAATGGTGACAATGGAGAAACTGAAATAGTTAAAGGTTTTGTATACCTTGGTTCAATCATGAATCCAAACAGAGGCTGCAGCCAAGAAATCAGAAGAAGACAGAAACTTGGAAGGGCAGCAATGATGGAATTAGAAAATATAATCAAGTGTAATGATGTGCCACTGGAGACCAAGACCAAGATCATCCATACTCTTGTATTTCTGATCACCATATATGGATGTGAAAGCAGGACAGTAAAGAAGGCTGACAAGAAACAAATCATTTGTTTGAAATATGGTGGTGGAGGAGAGCTTTGTAGATACTCTGGACTGCCAGAAAGATGAACAGGTGAGTCCTAGATCAAATCAAGCTTGAACTATCGCTGGAGTAAAAAATGATGAACCGGAGGCTATCCTACTTTGAGCACATCATGAGAAGGCAAGATTATCTGGAAAAGATAATAATGCTTGGAAAAGTTGAAGGCAGCAGGAAAAGAGGAAGTTCCAATACGAGATGGATTGAATCCCTAAAGGAACCCACATGCTGGAGTTTACAAGAGCTGAGCAGGACTGTTGAGGACAGGACATGTTGGAGTTCTCTAATTCATAGGGTTATCAAGATAACTTAATAGTATGTAATAATGACAACAACAACTGTGTCTTAGAGGAGAAAAGCCAGCTTATGCAGTCTTGAACAATCTATATGGGTCCATATCACCCGCAGAAGAGGGAAATGGCAAACCACTTCTTAGTGCTCTGTACCTAAAAATCTCTGGAAAGGGTTGCCATAAGAAGGAATCAACTTGATTGCGCATAGTTTAATTAAAATTTTGAGCAAATTATTCACAGTGATACATAGTGATACCTACCATGTAATGATCCAGTATACTGAGACATTTCATTTGTATAAGGCCTACAAACATTGGTAGATGTAATTATTCATATAGCACTTAACATACTTTACTCATGTGGTCCTTTACCATTTGCTGTGTTGGCAGATACTGCTAGGTGTTGAAGGCCAAACTATTTTTTTAAGACCATAGGTTCCCTACAATACATTGCGACATAGTAGCTGTATTGCTTTGGAGTTAGATGAAGCTTAGTTCCAAAGCTAAACTGAGCCCCATTCAAACAGATTTGGGATACGCCTTAACTGAAACAAGGCTCCCTCCAAAGGGACTGCATCTGAATTGGAATACTCCTGAAGATTTCTTAGCAATTTAGAATCATTGGCCTGGCGTTCTCCAAGCATTATCTCTTAGTTCCTGTCCAGCCCAAATAACCACAAGAAGCATTTGGGAGGAGGGAGCAGAGAAGCCAGGAATCCTTTCTATCCTTTCAATGACTCTTTGGCCTCTACGTCTTGCTCCATCTGTTGTTAAACTGATGTTCTTAGGGTTTGTCTATCAGTCTTGCCTCCCTTTGTTTCCTCATTCTGAGGAGCAGACAAGTTGGTGTTTGTCTTCCATGTGCCCTTTAACGTATGTGCCTATCTAGACAGAATTAGGGTTTAGGCTTTTGTATCTTCAATGTAAGTTTCCAAATAGAGATTACTTGTTTGTTTTAACTGCTTCTACCTGCTTTATTGTGGGACTAAGAGTCTAGGTGTCTATGAAGAACTTGTTCTGCTGCTTAATAGGTTTTTCTTTTATTTTTTTGAGGGCCATTTATTGCTACATGTTCTTGCTACTTACAACATTACTAGCATTAGATCAGAGCTTCATGGTATGCATAATGATTAGCAGCCAGGTTTATACCGAAGCCTGGGGTCACACCATTACTTTGCACTTAAAAGATTTGTTTTCTTTGCCTTTGTTTTTTTTTCTGGGGGGAGGGATTCAAAATGAGAATTAAACTACAGTTTATTGTCTCATAAAACCACAGTGAACAAATTACCCAGCTATGCTGTATTGGCTAGGATTGTTAGTTAAAAATGACAAGCAAAGCTGTAATTTACTCTGCAGCTCTGGCATTTCAGCTTTGTCGCCGGCATTAAATCTTACCTTGGAAAACCTTCTTTTGTATTTCTGACTCACTTTGTGTTGGGAATCATTTAGCAACAGACCTTAACTACTAATACATTTCTTTCAAATAAGAAGTATAAATCAAAATTACTGGATCACTCAAACTCAAACTGAGTCATTGTTTACATAGTGGCTTTTCCATCTATTACATCTGCATGGAGGCTGTTGAATTATGATATATAACACACATCCACCCGCCATCTTGGCAGGCCGTTTTTGCAAATAAAAAGTAGTGCTTAGCCAATTATTCTTATAGGCATATAGTGAATAAACAACAACAGTCATATCTACTGTATGGAAAGGTAAAGTGGGACAAAACTTAACAGAAAGAGAGAATAAATAATTCCCTGTTCACCCTTTGGTTACTGTATTCAAAATAAGCTACATTTCTCTCAACAACTAAAGACTAAGAGCCTCCCTCCAGTCATTTGCTATACATTATCAAAGGATAGATGGAGGAAGGCATGGAGTCATGTATATTGGCTCCATCCCCAACATCACTATCACCACTGCTTCCACCCCTCAAATCTCCACATGTTCAATGGAAACTGTGCCTCTGTAAACTCTTGTATTTAGGCAGAAGTCCTAGATTTTTAGGGCTATCAGTACTGTGGAAGAATCAACAGCTGTTAATAAGATCTGCTGGGGGACCCTTCTCTTTATCTGACCCATGGAGGTATAGAAGAGGGTTTTCTCATTTGTAGCTCTCCAATAAGGAATTCCTTCTCCTTGGACACCAAACTGGTGATGACACTGCCATTACTTCAGCACCAAGTTAAAACTTGTCTGAGCATTCAGCACCTACTGAGATCACTCTTCTTCTGTTTGAATATTAAAACATTTTTTAAAAGGTTTTTAAGAACCTTTTAAAAATGTGTGAATAGTTTTAGATTCTTTCAAAGAGATTTTATTGATTTAGGGATTGCATTGATTGCATTCTGCCCTGAGATCTACTGATATAGGGCAAGTTAGAATATGGTGTGTGTGTGTGTGTGTGTGTGTGTGTGTGTGTGTGTGTATCTGTCTGTCTCTCTCTCTCTCTGTGTGTAGTATATTCTGCTCAATAGCTGAAATCCTGTTGAGTAGCTACAAGGGTGTAACTTAGCATTATGTCCATGGTAGCTGCATTCATGTCAAGGTGGAAGTGCTATCCATAAAGTACTTCTGCTAATGGAAACCATACAATTAATTGAGTGGTCACATTGTGCAACCTGCAATGCCCAGTAGAGTTGCATCTGTGTCACTTTGCCTTGCATGGCAATGAACAGGAGTCTGGCCATAATGTAAAGATCAGGAAAGATGAGCTGGTAGAGAGCTGATAGAGAGCAATTAGGGTGGTGATGTTAAATGTTTATGTATGGTTAAGTATATGAAGTAGGTTTATATAATTACAAGACACAGTTAAAAGTAATTCATCTGGGATGAAAAGAGATTCTAGAAAAGGGTGGCATAGCCTGGGGACACCTGGGGACCACAGGAGAAAAATACAACTCTCTCTAGGCAGGTATAACAAAATCATAGGTCTCTACAAAATACAGAAACAACATTGAGATGGAAAAGCACAGTCAATATAATAAAATGGAAAACAATATTGGAACCACATAGACTTGGCTCCTTACATATGTTTACATTTGACTAAGAGGCTATCCGGTCATGTCTGGCATATAATTATGCTAATCATCCACTGGATAAGCCAGCGTTGGCCTATGCATACATGATTTTGTTAAAATTGATAGTTTAAAGCAAACATTTCAATAGCCTGCTAATTTAGAAGCTGCATCGATATAGGCATTTTGCTATGCCGTGGAAGGAAAGAGCACCATTATTCATTATCCAGTATTATTGCATAAGGTCTGCAGATTTCTTAAATTTATGCAGAGCAGAAGAAAATGGAAGGCACAATAAAAGCTACAAATCAGAGATCTCTCTAAATCAAGCCATCATGTTCATTAATCCCAAATTACTCTACTAAAATAAAGCAGTGGCTGATTAATATCCATTCCTAAGTAATGAGTCCAGCAGATTGAGAGCTAATGCCAATATACATTTCATACAGAAAGTATATGCCTAAGGTAAATGCCTTACTATTATAAGAAAACTGGAACAGACTGGAATTGAGAAGGCTTTAAAAAGAGGGAACATAAGCAATGTAATTGTTGTAAGAACCTTCTCCATACCATGTAGGAAGATTGTGGAAATACATGATTGGGGATTATTACTTGTTTTAACACATAAAGGGCACAATCCAGCTACATTTGAGTAAAGATGTCATGACAATGAATCTTTTGATTTTAGTGTGGGGGAAAAAAAGATAACTGGTTGGAAATGTTCCTTAGACCCACAAGAAATTATTACAACTGAAATACATATCTCACTGAAATATATATCTTAGGTCAGCAGCATATCATGAATATGGGGTATTCCCTGTCCCTGGCCAAATATATATTATTTTTAATAACTGGTAATTAAACATGGATTAATTGTTTCCAGCTGGTTATCTCATTTGACGCCTGCTCCAGAAAATAAAACTAAGCACAGATTAGGATCAGCAACATTCAAGAAATAATGGTGTGAGTGTGAACATCCTACATATGGATAGAGTGGATGGCTAAACAGAATGTGACATCATTACATTTGAACCCCCGACTTTATTTCTTCATTTCGATTTGAGAAGTGCCAATATGTTGCCTTGGGCATATTGGATAAATTACAACGACAAAACTCAATACAGAAATTAAGATCATTAACATACTAAACAAGCAGCCAATATTACAAAGAGAAAATAGTAATACGGCAAGCTTGCCAAATACCCATAATAATGACCTACACTGGAGTGTTTGTCCATTTCAGACAAATCCCTAGAATTATGTCTCTCCAGTGAAGTGTGAAGCATTGTCGGCTGTCAGGCATTGGATATCAGACTTTATGGATGAGTGGTCCGATTCTGGCAAACAAATCCCATGTTGTTATTCCATAGATCCTGGGCTTTTTTGGCATGCATTACCTTGAATATTTGATAAATAACACCATGCAGAATGCTTTGTCGATGTTAAAGAACTTTTACATGCTTGATAGTTATTTTTCAAGCCATGTTGCTTAGGAGTTTAGTAAAAATTCTAAATGCTAATAATCATCTGTTCCTTTTCTTAGACATCTATCTAGGAATCCTGCACTTTATAAATGGGGTTAGTAACAAATAGTGAAATATACAGATAAATATATGGCAAGATATATGCAAATATACAACACTCTCAGCACCATGGCAGTTTGACATACCTTTCCATAAAGTACTCAGTGGCAACATTGTATATTTGTCTTAATTTTTCAGATAATTAATTATGCATCTCATAGGAAATATGAAATCTGGACATGATGGTTTCTATTATCCACATGTTTCATAGAGATAAAGGCAACTTCATATTATTTACTGTTAAAATACTGTGAATGTGTTTTTCAGAATCTTTTTCACTGGATGATTCCTAACACTACTGTTTTAAAATGCTTTAGAGCCTGTGGAAGTTGCTTAAGACTTGGGGGTGTGGGGTGAAGAAGAATTAGAAAATAGATTCTTGGTCTTTTAAAACAAAATAAAACAAAGTCTTCTATCTGAGAATGTGGTTATCAGATTTTAGCCTGGGAAGAAATCCATTTGCTTTGCTTTTTTATCACTGTGGTTCTTGGCCAGTCAGAGCAATGGATTAAAATGCAAATAGACAAGTTACTATGAGGCAGAGTCATGGTTTTACAAACATGTGTTCTTTCCTCCACTGTTGGTGACATTTCTTCCAATGACAAAAGGTCACGGAAGTAATTAATGGCAAATCAGAGCCATGAAAAATGGATATTAATGAAGTGTAACTCTGAGTAATAAAGCTATAAGTAACCTCTGATAACAAACACGTTTTCCTAATAACATCCTCAATTATCTTCATTAATGCCTCTCCATGGTGAGATGTGCAAGCTAGTCTCTCAGCACCATGGACAGCAGCAGATTTGCTATGCTTCTTTCAAATGCCTTCCCTTAATGCTCTCAGCAAAGCGTTTATCGATGGAAGGCTTAAATGATGATAATGAACATTTATCTTAATTTTTTAGGGTGACATACGCTTTGTGCATGTCATGGGGAATTTCAGATCTGGATGAAGTTTTATTTTTTTGTATTTTTGTTTTGCATTACCATGGAA
Source organism: Intellagama lesueurii (assembly GCA_037013535.1). Lineage (NCBI taxonomy): Eukaryota > Metazoa > Chordata > Lepidosauria > Squamata > Agamidae > Intellagama > Intellagama lesueurii. The sequence continues at coordinate 198,342,516 of JBAJHW010000004.1, forward strand.
GTTCATGGTTTTTAAGGAGACATGCAAGGCACTTGTACCTGTCAAACATTTGCAGTCTGGCTTTTATAATCGTGATATTGCTAGGTTCACTGACAATGGCTCTAGTCCATCACTTCTATCCTTGTTCCTGTCATATGCCAGGGTTCAGTTAAGCTCCAGTTGTTTTGGTGCATACATATACATGTTATCTCACTCTCCTGCTTCAAACACAAAAAATGAGCCTAGTGATGGAGAAAGATGTCAGAATGACAGTCAGGAAAAAATAAAGTCCTTTATCTGCAGTAGATATGGATCACTGCACCAACACCTTTTCTCAAATCCCTGTTCAGGAAGAACCACTTCTTAGGGATGAGAGGGTGTTTCAGCTTATGAAATTTTTGTCCAAGTATTTTTCTCAAAGACAGAGAAAGAGGGACACAGTAGGTCCAAGGGTAGAGAATATATTTGTCTGCAGAGATTCCTTTAAAGGTAATCACTTTAGTTCAAATGAACATCAATTATTTCTTATTTTATAGAGTTGCCATATAAAAACGGAAAACAGGGTCCTCTCCTGAACCCTAAGGGAGGGCCAGAAAATGATACAAGGAACCAGGCTTTCTCAGTGGTGGGAACAACATGTTGGAACTCATTGCCTGTAGAGATACACCAAGCTTTCTCCCTCCTGACCTTCAGGAAGCACATTAAAACTGAGCTATTTAAAGAGCCTTTCAGGAACATTCTTCCCCTGTGAGAGTTTTTCAACCCATTACATGCAATTCTTAATTTGATTTAGTTGTCACCTCTAAAGAGTTCTCTTATTATTATTTGTGTTTTTTAATTTGGTGGTAGGACATGCTTTTAACCAACCAGAGTAATGCTTGCCACTAGATGGAGCCTCATGGTACAATGCTTCGACTGCAGTACTGCAGTGAAGACTCTGTTCATGACCTGAATTTAATCCTGGGCTCAGGTAGCTGGCTTAAGGTTGACTCAACTTTCAATGCTTCCAAGGTCAGTAAATTAAGTACCCAACTCACTGGGTGGGCAATGTGTAGCCTGCATAATTAAATTGTAAACCACCGATAGTGCTTTAAGCACTATGAGGTGGTATATAAGCAATACACTTTAGATGGGCAGTAGATAGATAGATAGATAGATAGATAGATAGATAGATAGATAGATAGATAGATAGATAGATAGATAGATAGATAGATAGATAGATAGATAGATAGATAGATAGATAGATAGATAGATAGATAGATAGATAGATAAAATCAGACTGCAGAACTGCAGCACCTTGTTTTCTACAGTGTCCAGCCAGATGCAACTGGGGCACAAAGGCTATAGCTTTTCCCCCACTGCTACCTCTCAGCAATTAGTATTTGCTGTTGTGCTACTTTAGACCAAACGTGGTTTATCTAACCATGCGATCCACCAATCTGTCTAATGTCCCTTTAAGATAAATAGAATTACTGGCCTGAATCTGATTGATTTCCTTAATAAAGCATATACATTGGCTGAAATGCTGTTCTGCAGCTATACAAAAGGAGTAACTTGTAGGGGTGAATTGCTGTAAGTTAAGAGATCTCTGTTAGTATTATCTATTGCACACTTGGTGTGCAACACATAAGGCCTATAGAGATTTCTTAACATGACAATTTGCTAATACAAATGATGCTGCACGCAGAACTGTGCAACAGGATTTCAGCCACTATGTGAAGAAATACTTTATTTTGCTTGTCTTGGAGTTTTTTCCTATCAATTTCACTGGGTAATCATAAACTGTATTGTCACACTTTGGGATACATACTTTGCACATCTTTTTCCAGATCATACATAATTTTAATAAGCTTTCCATCGTGCCTTTCTTTCCTAAACAAATAAACAAACAGAATATTCAAAATGATAGATCATTTCTAAAAGGGTGGGTGTTCTAAATTTGGTTGCCCCTTTCCATAATTTTTCAAGCTCCACAGTATGCTTTTAGAGATGGGACGCAAGGAAAGCAAAAATGTATGTGGTACGCAAGACATGACCACAACATGTATGCACACAAGACATCGTGCTATTCATTCATTCATTCATTCATTCAACTTTTATACCGCCCATTTGGCTGCAAGGTCACTCTGGGCAGTTTACAATATAATAAAACAAAACAATAAAACAATAACACCAACACTTTTTTAAAAAATGATTTATGGATCACCTCCAGATAGATTTATTGTCTGAAATCCTGTTGCAAAAGATACAGAAAGTAGTAAGGTTTGATCAAAATTCCTCTGGTAAATAAAGAGTGCCTCCTCTGATTCTTGGGGGCACATGCACACAGGCTTGGTGCCTGGGCATGCACACTCCAAAAAGTGGTGGCAATTTATTTACCAGTAAAGAATGGGCTGAAACCTACGATTTTGTTTATGATATGCAACAGGCCATTCTTGAGTTTCAGCAAGAAGGTCTCTCTCCCTCCCTCCCTCCCTCCCTCCCTCTCTCTCCCTCCCTTGACAGCATATGTTCTTCTTGTTTGGCTTACCCTCAAGTTGAAGCTTGGTTTTGGAGAGATTGTTCTGACATCTGGACCACTTATATCTGTTCTTCAAAGAAGAAGAAAAAAGTGAGCAGATGAATAAGCTTAGCACTGTTCTCTGACTCATTTTTAAAAATGGAGCAATCAGTACAGTACAGTCTGCAGAAACTTTCATGTTGCTTCAGTATAGATAAGAGCAGGCCATGTTTCTCAACCTTTGATATTGATGAGCCTGAAACAAACATGCTAATAAATCTTTAGCCACACAGCTTTATTTTGCCTTTTGTCTCAGTATGAGTGACAAGTTGTAAGTGGTTGACAAGCTACACAGAGCGGTAAAGAATTGAGTACTGTTAGTTGGTACCCAGGTTGTATCTGGGAAAAAGCTCAGGATGTTTTCGGGTGATGGGGCTATGACACCATATATAGTATACTTGACAAACAGGTTGTGTAATGGATTACTTTTTTTTTAATATAACAAAATATAACAAAAACATAAAGGACAAATAGAATCACAACTCAAATATACAGTGTAAAATAGATTACTTTAAGGACAACATACATTTTTTTACTACACTTTGGGAGCTGAGAATGAAAGTAAATTTCCCCAAGGTGGAGAAATTTTGTTCAGCAATGGATCTTGGACTTCAGTTCCCGGGGCCTTCAGGAGCAACCTTTTGATCCAACTCCTGCAATAGGAGCACTGGGCCTGGAAATTTTTGTAAAAGTAAACATTTTTTTAAAAAAAATAAACACTATAGTTTGAAATATATAAATAGTAAATGCCTGCGCAGGGATTTCTTGTTTTGTTTCTTTCCAATTTGCAATAGAGATGAGGCCCTTGAAGGAAAAACTCCAAGATTCCTGATAGAAAAATCAATGGGGAGCTAGAATCTACAGTATCTACCAATTTATGTCTACCTTGTTCAGGGTTTCCTAGGTATAAAGTACTCAGAAGCAGTATACCATTTCCTACTTCTGGGGCTGTTTGGGGACTGTGCATCTTGTTCAAGACCACACAAGCTAGCTCTTCACCTGCAAGGCACACTGGGAAATTGAACTCCCAATTCCCAGATGCTCCAACTCACTGAGCAATCCAGCCAGCCCATAATCCAGTGGGATCAAATATAGATCAGGAGGATCCTCATTAGCTTTGTTGGTTTTTTAAATCATAATCACTTTCAGCTGCACTTCATACTTTTCTAGACTTTAGCATCTTGTTTTTTGTTTGCAGTCTTCTAATCCCTGTAGAACACCTTGATCATTTAAAACATTATGTCAACACTAAGAATATAACTGCTATCATCATAAAACTTTGTAACAAAATTTGCATATTGAAACCACAACTCTGTTTCTTTAATTGGACCACTGAGTCTTTAGCCTAGATCATTTATATCATCTATGTGAGATTAAATATTTTCTCTCTCTTTTTAGCAGACTGACAGAGCGAGCGAGCGAGAGAGAGAGAGAGATCAGTCTGTTAAAAAGACAGGGAAAGATGGGAAAAATATTTAATAATTAATATAGACTATCCAGGATTTCAGGCAGGAGTCCTTTCTTTAAATGCCACTGACTGACCATGAGACCTTCTGCATGAAAAAGATACTCTTACCACTGAGCTACAATCTACCTTTGTCTGTCTGTCTGTCTGTTTGTTTGTTTCTTTTGAAAAGTTAGTTGTTCATAAAGTTCCATAGGATACTGGGCACCTTGGCTAGCCTGAGCTTTACTTCATATGAAACCAAACTAATAATTGCTCCTCAAGAAATGTTATCATAGCAAGCATTTGGTTACTTATCACTAATGGTCACTGGAAAATTCAATCACTCTTATAAAATTGCCCTCAGGAAGATGAGCAAAGGGAGAAGTCTCCCACTCCCTTAATCCTTCTTAAATGATTTTTTCTACAACTAACAGAAACCATTTCCTCCCCCCTCCCCGAAGATCATCTCCACTGCAAATGTTAAGGCCATATTAAATTGATTTGTTCCAATGGAGTGTTGGCAACTGATGACAATGACAACAATGAGCAGTGTTTTGTGGTTATCTGGCTATGGAAGAATGATCAGAAAGAAAAGGTTCTAGAAACAGCAAAAAAATAAAAGGTGCCTTTGTACATGATTTCACACATTCACCTTGATTCTGATAATATTTTCCATGCAGTCTCATTGTTTGCTTGAACACAGCTGTGAAAACACAGAGTAGTTTCAAAGCTCTTTCGTAAATACAGACAATCTTTGAAATGGAAGCCCTCATATTCCTGTCAGCACATAATTTGCCCTAATACACTTAAACTATATGGTTCTTGTCCCAAGGATCATCTAATGTTTTGGAGAAAACGGTTAAAGGGGGAACGAGATGTAAGGAAAGAGGTGATATGGTGCAATGGCTGAAGACGTTTTCTGTGTCATAGTACAAGGTCACTAAGAAGACAACTCAATTTCTAAAGTTACATAAAATAAAAAGTGGAGTGCAAGTGGATTCTCAACCAGCAAAGATGGTAAAGGGCCAGTTGAGCTAAAACATGGACAGCTGAAACTGTGCTGAATCCGTACCCACTCCGATCTCTGAATGTTGCAGAGGGCCTCCCTTGCCCTGGCTTAACTCAGTGCCAGCATTGGCCCTGTGTCCTTGGGATGGAGAAGACTGGATCTTGCATAACTTACCTCCTTCCTTGCCCTTGCCCTTGCCCTTCTCTGCCCCTCTCTTGGACTCTTCTGCTGGCAGATTGTTTCATTGGTAGATCTGTAAGGTCAGCAGGAAAAAGATGACTTTATCTGAGCCAAACTTCCTATGTGTGGTGCATCTCTGAATTAGGATTGTGCTATCCCATAGAGAAATGAAATCTGAAACTATAAAGTTCTGTATACTGCGTCAAACCAGTGCTAGTCCTAGCCTTCCCACCACCTGAGGCAGGAAAAATGTTGCCAGTATCTCCTACTTTTCAGTCACCCCTCTATGCATACCATTATTGTCAGTTGTCTCACTCCCTTCCCTTCCCTTCCCTTCCCTGCCTTCCCTCCCTATTCCTACTCTTCATTGTTATCATTGTCATCAGTTGCTAACACTCCTTGGAGAAGCACCAGCTTCTGATCAATATATTTTAATCTGCAGATGACATCAAACTGAGAGGGGCTGCTAGTACTTCAGAAGACATAATTAGGATTCAAGATGAGAAATGGGCCAAAAACAAGCAAAATAAAAATGGGTTTCAGCAAGGGAAAATGTAAATTTCTACATTTAGCCAGGAAAAATCAGATGCATAAATATAGAATGTATGACATCTGGATTGGCAATAGTATATATTAAAATGACCTGGGGATCTTAAAGGAAAGAAAAAAGAAAAGTGAATGCAATATTAGGCTTCTTTGATAGACGTGTAGTGTCCAGAACAAGGAAAGTAATAGTACCACTATATTCTGCTTTGGCCAGATCTCACAAGGAATAAAGTGTCCAGTCCTGGGCACCACAGTTTAAGGCTATCTACAAGCTGATACATATTCAGAGAAGGACAACCACAGTAATAAAATGTCTGAACAGCAAACCCTGTAAAGAACTCTTGGGGAGTTGGGTGTGTTCAATCTGGAAAACAGAAGGCTGAAAAGTGATAGCTCTCTTTAAATATATGAAGAACTGTCACATGGGAAGATGGACTAGCTTGCTTTGTGCAGCTCCAGAGGGCATGAATGAAACCAATGGATTCAAATTTCACACAAGGAGAATTTGATTAAACATGAGGAAAATCTTCCTGATGGTAAGACTTGTTGAACAATTGAATGGACCTGCATAGAATATGGTGAACTCTTCTTCATTGGAGGTTCTTAAACGGAAATTAGATGGCCATCCATCAGGGATGCTTTAGCTGTGGATTTTCTACTACATCAGGGAGAAGGACTCAACAACTCTTGAAGTTTCTTCTAGTTCTGCAATTCTATGATTCTAAGAGGAGGGACCAGCTCTACTTATAAACGTGTCAGCTTTGAGAAGATGACAGTTTTATAAAGAGAGCAGCAGGCCAGTAATTACAAAAAAAAAAAAAAAAGACATCTAGGAATGGGAGGGACCAGCTCCAACAAGATGTCTTACCAACAGACAACAGGTGTAGGAGAAGAGAAGTCAAGTGAGGTAAGAAGGCCAAAGTAGGGGGGGGGCACACTTGAATGAATTAGTGAGACAGGATGCAATGGAAAGTTGAGGCAGGGAGATGGTTATGGAGAAAGGATGTTTGTAGTGATATTGGTGAGGACCTTTGGTACAGCAACTCAACTGCCTCCCTCATCCCAATAGAAAGTACAGTCTTTAGTCAAACCACTGATCTAGGTTGTCCACATTTATCTACTTTAATTTCAATGACTTCTCTGTGGTCTCAGAGTGTTCTCCATCCGGCACCACCAATAGAGATGCTTTCCCTCTAATGAAGGGAAAGTATCCCAAACAATGTCATATCACTTAAACAATGTCTGATTCCACAGATACATAGACAAATACCCCCTCAGACTTTTAAGTTGAACTTCTAATCAAATGGTCCATATAAAGCAAAGACACTGCTTGGTGAGTAATTCCCAGACAGTCCCCACACAGTTGATAAAGCATACATTTTGGCATGGGCTAGCAGTTAGTCCCCTTCATTGATTGCTGCCTTGTTGTGGCGAAGGGGCTTGAGTAATTCAGAGAAGCTATGGGCTATGCCGTGCAGGGACACCCAAGACAGACGGGTCATAGTGGAGAGTTCTGACTAAACGCGATCCACCTGGAGCAGGAACTGGCAAGCCACTCCAGTATCTTTGCCAAGAAAACTCCATGGACAGAAACAAAAAGGCTAAAAGCTATGACGCTGGAAGATGAGCCCCTCAGGTCAGAAGGTGTCCAACATGCTACTGAGGAAGAGTGGAGGACAAGTACAAGTAGCTCCAGAGCTAATGAAGTGGATGGGCCAAAGCCAAAAGGACGCTCAGCTGCGGACACGCCTGGAAGTGAAAGGAAAGTCTGATGCTGCAAAGAAAAATACTGCATAGGAACCTGGAATGTAAGATCTATGAACCTTGGTAAGCTGGATGTGGTCAAACAGGAGATGGCAAGAATAAACATTGACATCCTGGGCGTCAGTGAACTAAAATGGACGGGAATGGGAGATTTCAATTCAGACGATTATCATCTCTACTACTGTGGGCAAGAATCCTGTAGAGGAAATGGAGTAGCCCTCATAGTTAACAAAAGAGTGGGAAAAGCTGTACTGGGATACAATCTCAAAAATGATAGAATGACTTCAATACGAATCCAAGGCAGACCTTTCAACATCACAGTAATCCAAGTTTATGCACCAACCACCGATGCTGAAGAGGCTGAAATTCACCAATTCTATGAAGACTTACAACACCTTCTAGAACTGACACCAAAGAAAGATGTTCTTCTCATTATAGGGGACTGGAATGCTAAAGTAGGGAGTCAAGAGATAAAAGGAACAAGAGGTAAGTTTGGCCTTGGAGTTCAAAACGAAGCAGGGCAAAGGCTAAGAGAGTTTTGTCAAGAGAACAAGCTGGTCATCACAAACACTCTTTTCCAACAACACAAGAGGTGACTCTACACATGGACATCACCAGATGGGCAATACCGAAATCAGATTGATTATGCTCTCTGCAGCCAAAGATGGAGAAGCTCAATACAGTCAGCAAAAACAGGACCTGGAGCTGATGGTGGCTCTGATCATCAGCTTCTTATAGCAAAACTCAAGCTTAAACTGAAGAAAGTAGGAAAAACCACTGGGCTAGTCAGGTATAATCTAAACCAAATCCCTTATGAATACACAGTGGAAGTGAAGAACAGATTTAAGGAACTCGATTTGGTGGACAGAGTGCCTGAAGAACTATGAATGGAGGCTCGTAACATTGTACAGGAGGCAGCAACAAAAACCATGCCAAAGAAAAGGAAATGCAAGAAAGCAAAGTGGCTGTCCAACGAGGCCTTACAAATAGCAGAGAAGAGAAGGGAAACAAAATGCAAGGGAGATAGGGAAAGTTACAGAAAATGGAATGCAGACTTCCAAAGAATAGCAAGGAGAGACAAGAGGGCCTTCTTAAATGAACAGTGCAAAGAAATAGAGGATAATAATAGAAAGGGAAAAACCAGAGATCTGTTCAAGAAAATTGGAGATATTAAAGGAACATTTTGTGCAAAGATGGACATGATAAAGGACAAAAATGGTAGGGACCTAACAGAAGCAGAAGACATCAAGAAGAGGTGGCAAGAATACACAGAGGAATTATACCAGAAAGATCCGGATGTCCCGGACAACCCAGATAGTGTGGTTGCTGACCTTGAGCCAGACATCCTGGAGAGTGAAGTCAATTGGGCCTTAGAATGCATGGCTAACAACAAGGCCAGTGGAGGTGATGCCATTCCAGTTGAACTATTTAAAACATTAAAAGATAATGCTGTTAAGGTGCTACACTCAATATGCCAGCAAGTTTGGAAAACTCAGCAGTGGCCAGAGGATTTGAAAAGATCAGTCTACATGCCAAAGAATGCTCCAACTACCGTACAATTGCACTCATTTCACACGCTAGCAAGGTTATGCTCAAAATCCTACAAGGTAGGCTTCAGCAGTATGTGGACTGAGAACTCCCAGAAGTACAAGCTGGATTTCGAAGGGGCAGAGGAACTAGAGACCAAATTGCTAACATGCGCTGGATCATGGAGAAAGCCAGAGAGTTCCAGAGAAATATCTACTTCTGCTTCATTGACTACGCAAAAGCCTTTGACTGTGAGGACCACAGCAAACTATGGCAAGTTCTTAAAGAAATGGGAGTGCCTGACCACCTTATCTATCTCCTGAGAAATCTCTATGTGGGACAGGAAGCAACAGTTAGAACTGGATATGGAACAACTGATTGGTTCAAAATTGGGAAAGGAGTACGACAAGGCTGTATATTGTCTCCCTGCTTATTTAACTTATATGCAGAATACATCATGCGAAAGGCAGGACTGGATGAATCCCAAGCCAGAATTAAGATTGCTGGAAGAAATATCAACAACCTCAGATATGCAGATGATACCACTCTGATGGCAGAAAGTGAGGAGGAATTAAAGAACCTCTTAATGAGGGTGAAAGAGGAGAGTGCAAAAAATGGTCTGAAGCTCAACATCAAAAAAACTAAGATCATGGCCACTGGCCCCATCACCTCCTGGCAAATAGAAGGGGAAGATATGGAGGCAGTGACAGATTTTACTTTCCTGGGCTCCATGATCACTGCAGATGGTGACAGCAGGCACGAAATTAAAAGACACCTGCTTCTTGGGGGGAAAGCGATGACAAACCTAGACAGCATCTTAAAAAGCAGAGACATCACCTTGCCGACAAAGGTCCGCATAGTCAAAGCTATAGTTTTTCCAGTAGTGATGTATGGAAGTGAGAGCTGGACCATAAAGAAGGCTGACCGCCGAAGAATTGATGCTTTTGAATTGTGGTGCTGGAGGAGACTCTTGAGAGTCCCCTGGACTGCAAGGAGATCAAACCTATCCATTCTGAAGGAAATCAGCCCTGAGTGCTCACTGAAAGGACAGATCCTGAAGCTGAGGCTCCAATACTTTGGCCATCTCACGAGAAGAGAAGACTCCCTGGAAAAGATCCTGATGTTGGGAAAGAGTGAGGGCAAGAGGAGAAGGGGACGACAGCGGACAAGATGTTTGGACAGTGTCATCGAAGCTACCAACATGAATTTGACCCAACTCCGGGAGGCAGTGGAAGACAGGAGGGCCTGGCGTGCTCTGGTCCATGGGGTCACGAAGAGTCGGACACAATGACTAAACAACAACAAGTAGTTAGTAGTTTTGTCAGTTTCATCTCCAGAATTCAATGTTGAAAATAAGGTTCCCATAAGTACCTAGAATCTTCAGGAAGCGTCCATCTCCCACTGGTTGTGGAGCCTGCTTTGGCTCCCTTGGCACTTACGCCTGTTCTAGTCCTTCTCCCTCATAGTTCTCCTAGTAGTGACCTTAACTAGTGATAGTGATGGATCTGGAATATTGCTCAATTATCACAGCTTCTCACAATTCCTCTCAAATTATCAGTGTAGTATCAGTTCAAGATGTGGAAATCTTTCAGTGTGCCTTTCTCCTGAAGTCAATTTGCATAAAATCTCAAGAGTCTTCTGTCCAGAATATGTAGAAATCTGCAAATGTTGATCAGTTCTTTTCAAAATTAAAATGCAAATAAATGATATTTCCTAAATGTAATGAAAACTCAGTGTAGCTACCTAAAACAAAAAGTAAGAAAATTCTGAAATGTGGCCAGTCTAACTAGTACCACCCTCCCCTTGCCATACCTGGATGAAAAATGGCAGCTGGTGGGGAGCTGGGGGATAAGCAAAGTCAAATTGCATATATCTGAGCTCTCCATAGAGCTCTGTGATTGGAGCTTTTAGGATAGGTTTTGGCTTTTAGTGGTCTTTCATCTGTCAGTCTCCTGCTTTGGTGCTTCCTTCTTTTGTAACAGCAACTGGCACCAAGAATTTTGGTTCACATTTCAGCTTTAAACAAACAAACAAACAAAACACCCTCCAAATGCTAAAGCAAACTTCAGTGATTTGTGGTTGTGCTCTAACTAACCTGACCACCAGTGGAGGAACTATCCTGTGTTTGCTCAGTTACATAGAAATATCCCTGCTTTGATTTGTCTGGTTAGTTTTTCCAAAGCTGGTGCTCACCTCTAATTCCCATATGGCATCTGCTTGCTATAAAGGTGTAAAAATGAGAAGCATATCAGAAAAAAGAGGCTGCAGCCTTAATCCAGTACCACATATGTGGTTGAACGCACACTGGATTGAAAACCAGACTTTCAAGGATTAAGCCTTCAAAGCCCACAACTGAGAGAGATGCTCTGTCAGCTTTGCTTCCTCCCCATTCATGTTTGTAAAAATAACTAAGTAAATATCTCAAGTCGTTTCCAAATTTCTGTATATACAGAAACTTGTGCCTATTGCTACATTCGTTTTCAAATTGAACTGAACTGAACTTCCTCATTCATTCCTGTTCCAGATCCAGTAGCTTCTGCCAGGAACATTGGTGGGTGTGGTGCAGAAAGTATTGTGGCACACCTTGCTGGGTATCTGCTCAAAGCTGGGGCCATCCCAGGTAACAAAAGCTCAACTCGGCAGCAAGACTTCTTACAGGGGTGAAAAGATACCACCATATTTCCCCCACTCTGGCTGCCTTGCATTGGCTTCCCATTCGCTTCCCTGTTGATTTCAAAGTCCTAACGATGACAAATTAAGGCCTAAATGGTTTAGGACCTCAATATCTGGCAGAGCACCTCCTCCCACCCAGTTCTGCCAGAGTCACTCATTCCAGCCAGGCCAGGAGGGTGAGGGGCCTAACGCCGAGGGATGTCCGGAAGGAAAGAACGAGGAACCGGACCTTCTCGGCAGTGGCCCCTCGCCTCTGGAACAACTTGCCTGTGGAGATCCGCCTGGCTCCCTCTCTGGGTGTCTTCAGGAGTAAACCTAAGACCTGGTTATTTGGGCAGGCTTTCCCTCCTGCTGTATCTTAAATTCTATATTTTCGCCATCTTGGATTTATGTATATGTTTATTGGTCTAACAGTTTTTAAATTTGTAATGCCGCCCAGAGTAGACCTTTGGTCTAGATGGGTGGGGCAGAAATCTAAACAAACAAACAAACAAACTCGTTCCAATCTACAGCTGCATCCCCTGTTTCTCATGGATGGGGAAGATGCTGACAGTATGATCTAAAAACATATTGGGGTCCTTTGCCAGATCTGCAAGGAAATCATATAATTTGGAAGGTGTTTTGCTTCATTGACTTTCCAAACCACATTTCCATAAAAGAGATTTGAAACTGCTACAAATAATGGAATCCAGCTTCTCTCTGCCCTGTCTTTTCTAACAGATTGAAGAAATAACTTCACCCACCAGTTTATTAACAACTTGCCCTCACTTGTGTCTCACCTTTGTAATGAAATATAACAGATATGATGGATTACATTTTGCCTCCTGCTTCCATTCAGAATGAATTATCATTACATTCACCATCAGGCTAGAGACCTAGTGCTGTCCAGGTCCTGCCAATTATGAAAGTGGGGTGGGGGGAGAAGAGGAGTTGATTACAAAGAAAAAAGAAAAGAAAAGTAGGATTATCATCACATTTTGGAAGGGAGTATCTCATATATCACCACTGCCAGTTCAGAAATTAGCAGAGAGAAATGTTCAGTCAATGAAAATGTTTTAGAAGCTGGAAATAGTTTTCAGCTGTCTTAGGCACAGTGGTTGTGATGTGGCAGTTGCATGATGCAGGCTCTTAGAGTTATTGCTAGGCATGGGGGATGGTTTTCTGAGTACTTCAGCAGACCTCTGAAAGGTCTGCTGTTGACTATGTTGACCATTTAAACAATGGTTCCTAACCTTGGGTGCCCAGATGTTCTTGGACTAAAGCTCCTAGAAGCCTTCACCACCACCTCCTCTCTTTGTTATACCTCCTTATGCAGGAAATATAGGCAAGGAGGATACCATATTCTTTCTTGACCCAACTTCAGTTGCACACCTGCTCTGCAGCTTTTCTCTGCTGTTGAATCTTCTGCTGAGCACTGGACAGGTTTCCTCCTCTGGGCTACCCATTGAGATATGGTGGCAGCACAAATCTGGCATTGCAATATTTGTTGCCAGAGAAGCCAGTCACATTGGTGAGCTTGTGGGGAGCCATGATGAGAGAAACACACCATTAATGCTGTAACTGTTCTAAAACCTGATTTTTGGGTGTAGTCCTTTAACATCATATTTTTCAATGAGTTCCATCAATGGGAGAAAAGTTAGTGGCATCCATTAGTTCACTTTTATAAAGCAAGGACTGTACAGTAGTGCTATCCATCTTACTTAATTCTCTGCTTGATATTATATTATGGCAATCGATTGAGACTAACTATGGGGGTAAAGTCAAGATTTTTCTCTTATTCCTTTAAAAGAAAACTGCTTTGAAAATATTGTAGGCTCACAATATATCAAATATATTTATTTATTTATTTATTTAACTTATATGCCGCCCACACTACCCAACATTCTCTGGGCGGCTTACAGCAATATAGTTTCCACGGTGACCTCTAGAATACTTTGATTTCTCCCTCTTTGCCAAGAACTTGCTAGCAATTAAGTTACATGAATCACTGGTTCTATAACATCCAGGAACTTATTTGAAAGCAAATAAAGATATATCATCAAGCAGTGAATTAATATTGGTAGGCTAAATCCAGTGCTGTGCTGGCAGTTTGACCAGACATACAAATCAGTGCTATTTCTTGGAGTAGAACTGTGGTGTGGCTGTGGGAGGTATCATGTGACTTAAAGGGATGGATATGGAACACGATGGTGGTTTATGAATGCACTTCAGTAAGGCATCTGTAAACTGCTTGGTTTGTGTACAGTTCAGAGCGAATATGTGGGTAAATGTCTTTGACCAGATGAGAGAGGATGCAGGAAAAACAAAGAAACAGTTGAGCCTTGAGGAGAAGAAGGCTGTGACATTAAGCTTTATTGTTCTTTTGCCAGATTTAGCAGTGTTAGTAATCTCTGTAATGGAAGGCAGACATTCTAGGCTATGATTGGCAAAGAAGGGGCCAGGTAGGAACTACTTTGAGATGGGAGAGGATCTGTTATCTGTCTTCATAATAGGCAGCAAATGAGCAGAGGTAACCTGCCAAGACATTACAGCAACAGAAGTGTGCTGTTCCACCATGGGCCAACATCAAGTATTCTTGCCCTGAACAGAGGCAAAAAAAAAAGTCCCAGAAACCAAGGGCAAGATTCAAAGGCCTTAAACAAAGAGGGTTGAATTCTTTAATAGCAGATCTCAGTTTGCCTCTTGCAGTAATGGCAATGATGGAAGAGACAGTGTGGGGAAAGTAGAGGGTCATGAGGTGGAAATTTACAAAGGCAGCTCTGGTCACCAATTGCCATGGTGAATGCCTTGCTGTGCTCTTCAGACCAGTTCCTACATTCTGAATCTTGGTGATGCTCTTGGGGGATCTGTCATGTGTCTCCTAAACTGGGGAGAGAGGCTATGGCAGATTAGAAGGCTGTTTTGGCAAGGCTTAATCAACTGCCTAAAGCTCTGCACCACCCCACCTCTTTGTCATCTGCCTTTTCCAACTAAAATTGTACATTCAATATTCAGCACCATTTACAATTTCAGATCTTGATATGTGTGTGAATCTGTATTTATTTTTGTGGGTGGCAATGATACAGTTCATCTTTTTTTTTAATCGATATTGTGTGGTGGAGTGTTGAGTATATATATCTACATTTCCAGTACAAAGCTTTGGCTTTGCACCTCTGACTGTAAAAGTTCTTACTGTACATCAGGGATAGGAGATCGTCAGAAGCCTGGGGGCACACAAACCCATCCATGGAACTTGGAAGGCTGAAGTCACTCCTACAACTCCCATTATTCACACTTTTTTCTTACAAAAATATGGTGGGGGGGTTTCAATAAAATGTTCCTTTGTGCCCTTTAGTGGACATTTTAAAAATATGTTTTGAAGTGTGGAGGATGGGGGTGCTGGTGTGTGTGTCAAGTTGGAACCTAGTGGGGCTTTCAATGTAAGTGAGATATTTAAGGAGTGGTTTTACCAGTTCTACTTCCCCAGTCAGTTTCAATGGCAGAGCAGGGATTAGAACCTGTTCTCTAGAGTCCCTAGTCCATCACTCTATCCATTAGACCAAACTGGAAATCAGCTGGGTATGCTGTAGTTCTCTGAAAATACAGCAAAATTGTTCCTCCTGCTTACTAGACAGTAGAAGGTGACTTTTCAAGCTATTTTTTAAAAATAAATGTTATGGCGTAGGGGATGCTGGGGTTCACATTTGGGTCTCTGGGGCTGCATGCTGCCCAATTTTACTGTTAAGCTTGGATAATCATCATGTGGTTCCTCATACAGTGACTTACTGGTAATCTTCCAAGACTTCAAATGGGTAGAAAGGTAGAATAAGCTTCCCAGGGTCATATTTAAACATCAGATACTGTATAGTAAAATATCAACTTTGATTTTCTGCAACCAAAGATTGACCTGAGTAAGCTTCTGTAGCAGGGATTATTGTGTTCTACCCACATACATTAAGTCTTTTTACAACATTTTCTTCAAATGTTATTTTTAAAACCTTTTTTTCTAACTTATTGTTGAGAGCTAACCTCCCATCATTAACATTAACACCAAGCTGGAAATTAATACCTGAGGTGTAATGGATTTTTGATAGCAACCATATCTAAATGGGTCATTAGATTCAGAAGCCACCTCCAGCTTATTTTAGTGAAACCTAATAAATTGCCCATTTTGAAATGTAAGAAAGGAGGGGGCTGGAAAAGAGGTTCATCAACTTCCTAATGGCATATCAGACACTGTTAATTTCCACCCTTAAAAGTTTTATGTTGTGGTGAGAGCATTTGGCATATTGATTTTTTCTGTTCAGGCTAATTTAGTACAAGCTCAATGTTGGCGGTCAGCTACCATGTACTTTATAGAGATGTTTTAAATATACCTTTTCCTGCTTCCTTGCCCCGGTGTAATACATTAGAAGTCAAAACATGGGGAAAAACATAATCATTGTATTCAGAGGTAGAGAAATAAAGGGTATGTGACCCAGATGCCACTCCTTCACTCTGCATTGGTTATTCCCTGAGGGATCTATCAAGCAGTTCAAAAACAAAAAGGGCCCTCTGATGGGCTTCCACCACAGAGCAGCATGTAGGATCTTTCCTGAGCCAGATGTTGCCCTCTTATTAAGAGTTACAAACATTCAGTCCTGTTATCAGGTATGCTCTTCAGAGCCCATGTGTGCACTCCTGCATGCTCAGACACAAACCCATAAGGGATCTTTGAACTTTGGCACTAGTGCATCTTGACATAGATTGGGCTGAGAAACACTCACACAGAGCTATGCATAAGAAGAAATTTATTAAACACAAAATAATTAACATATAACACAGATTCACAATGAAGTAGACTAATCTGGGGAAATACAATCTCAAAAGAAGCAAACTCATTTGGCTGAGACAGTACAAAGGAAAGACCTTTCCCTACAACACGTACACACATGCTGACACAAGATAGACTGAGTAGCCATCAATGTATGGGGAAAATACTCCCAGAAGATAGATCAGTGACAAATAACTCCTCTCATTTGTCTTGTTAAACTTTCTTGCAGTTATGGAGCATTGGAATTCCAGCTGGCAGTAGTTGGAAGGTTCAGACAGAGACAGATAACCTGAACTCTGAACCTGAACAACTAATATGGCTGCTGGGTGTCTTTTTATAGGGTTTCTTTACCAGGCTGGCTAGTGATCTGGCTCTTTGTGGTTATGCGTCTTGTTCTACCCTGATCTTAGTCTTCTCACCTGGCTAATTCCAAAGACAATAAATCTAGAATAGGCCATTTACTAAACAGGCAGAAGAAGATATGCAAACCATTCTATGATATTTGCTTTCCCAGACCTCCAGACAATCCTTTTAGCATGGAAACAAAAGAAGGTGGTCGTTGTGGGTTTTTTGGGCTCTTTGGCCATGTTCTGAAGGTTGTTCTTCCTAATGTTTTGCCAGTCTCTGTGGCCAGCATCTTCAGAGGACAGGAGTCAGAACTCTGTGCTCTGGTCTGACTCCTGTCCTCTGAAGATGCCGTCCACAGAGACTGGCGAAACATTAGGAAGAACAACCTTCAGAACATGGCCAAAGAGCCCGAAAAACCCACAACAGCCATCAGATCCCGGCCGTGAAAGCCTTCGAGAATATAAAAGAAGGTGATTAAAATTGAGATGACTCTTTGGCTGGGGTATTCTTGTCTTATGTACTTTTGATGGGGGTCATTTTTGAGCTATATTACTATATTTCCTCTGGTGTCTTGGATCATCTTTAGACCTTGGAGGCACTTTAACCTATACTCATCCTTGACAGGTTTTCCAGTTAAAAACAGTCGGTGGAGTGCACATTGCAGGGGTGTTTTTCAAACCTGGCCAGTTTGGGTAACAGTTCTCCCCCCCCCCCCCCAAGAGTGCTGAGTGGACTTTCTGTTCTAAGAAAGAAGCTGAAAGGGGCAGCTTAAAATATTTTAATGCCTTAAGTTAAGGACAACACAGTACCTCCCTCCACGCCATGAACAGAAGCTGGATGTTAATCTATGCTTCAACACTGGAAGTGGAGCAGGATACTCTCCGGCACTGGAGAGCAACAAGCTAGCTTAAGAGGTACAGAATGAAACAGCTGGCATACACAGCTTTGGCAGCTTCCCACTGCCAAGATCCTATGGCTGAGGTGGTTACATAATTCTGTGTCGTGGTACATCCTGCCTTACAATATGTATGGCCTTTAATAGGCCTCCTGTAGTTGAAAGTAACCTAAGGCAATGCAAGAGTTTCATGTCCTCTGACTTCAAAAAGTTATTTTGGGGAACCGAAACTCCAAAATTCCCCAACCAACATAGGCAGCAGCCATGCTGGATACATGATTTTGGGAGTTGTAGTCCAAAAAAGGAACTTTTTGGACTACATTCCAGGTAGGAATGTACATTAAACTTCTATCCAGAAATGAAGTATGCCATGTTAAATGTATTCTCGAAGGCAAGTATGCCATGTTAGTCTGTAACTAGAACTATAGTATAACTAGAACTGTAGTGAATTAGAATTGACTGCATCCCACTAACAGCTTCTTCATTCTCCCATCTTTCTTTCCCACTTCCTCTTTTCATCCTTCCTGTATTTGCCCCTCCAGTCTTTCCACCTATTTCCATTCATCCCTCATTTCACTGTTCTAGATGTTAATCCAACCAATGTCTTCTGACCCCACCTGAATGTCCACGGTCCTTTCCACTTGTTTGCCAACTGCTTTTCATCAGGGATGCCACAGAAAACCTTTGTACTTAATTCCCTGCTACGGGGGGGATAGTGGCCAGCCACAAAGAACCATAATTCTTCATCTAATAGCCCCTATTATAATATTCAACTACATGATATTGAACATACCCAGTGTGGTATAGTGAACAGAGTGATGTCTTAGGACTCAGAAAACCTGGGTTTGAGTCCCCATTTGGTCATGGAACCCACTAGTATGTGTGTGTCTCTGCGTGGAATTTGTAAAACTACACCTTAAATATCTTGCTTACCTTGAGAGCCCTATTAGGGTCACTATAAGTTGGTTCCAGCTTAACAGCATATATCAATGTGTGTGTTTTTTCTCCTTTGATTTATTTTACTGTGTCTCAACAGGTTTTGAATATCACATTTAGGTCTGCTTTGTGGCCAGGGATTTTGTTTATAAGGACTAGAACTGAGAATCTCAAAATCTTCACTCTGTTGGCAATAGAGAAGGGCATAAACTGCTGGTTTGGAGGTTTCTGCTGGTTCAGCCAAGGGCCAAAGGTATTCTGTGGTTCAACTCCCCAGCGGGTGCCCACTCAGAGTCAGTGCCCATAGGAAGTAGGGCAGGGAAGCCAGTGATTTGCACCCATCTCTAGTTATCAATAACCTTACAATATTATTTCCAAAGAAAGTCATGTTCAAACTAAATGTTTCACAATACACTTTTTATAGCTTTATTTTTTATTCAAAGCTGTATAGTGGGAAATTATGGCCAAGATCCAAAACAAATGTTTGCAGACAGAACTGATTCCATCAGTGGAACCAGGAGAGGGCCATTCTCCCCTGCAACTCCCTATGCCCTTTTTAAAACTTACTCTGAAGGGCCTGGGAAAACACTAGAAGCAGGATTTAAGGTTGTTCAGTGGACCAAAAAGTACAGGGGGATCTAAGGGAAGGTAAGTTCCATGAGTAGTTACTAGTGGATAGTAATTGACATGCTGTTGAATTTAGACCCATAAATCTAAGCAGGAGAGGGACATGTGGAGAAAGACTGTTTAACCCTATCTCTGCTGCTTGTCCTAGTTCATAGGAGAAAAGGAAGCTGTTCTATATAGAGGCAGACCATTGGTCTGTCTAGATCAGTACTCTCAGTTCTGGCTAATAACTGCTGTCCAGGATTACAGGACTCTTTTATAGTCCTAGTTGGAGATCCCTGTTGGTCGACCCTCTATTTGCTAACTAGGCGCAACCTTGCTTAATTTTCAACATCAAATGCAGTCTAGTGATCAAAACCATCCTTGTCAAGCTGCTTTCCCTGTTTATAATCTCTGTATCTTTATCACTGCAGGTGAAAAACCACCTTAGAAAGGGTGATTCTGAGCTGTAATTAGACCATAGTGTAGAGGGTTAAAGCAGCCACTCTCCAGACAGTTTCCTTTCCTGCTCTGAGTTTAAAACAACAGCGGAGGAATTAATCACAGGAATGCATAAAACAGTAGACTTTGAGCCAAAGTATAGGGAAGAAACAAAAGACATGAGACAAAAAAAGATCGACCAAAAGGGGGGAAAATGTAGTGTTAGTTTCTCCAGATTCTTGACATACAGGAGGAAAAGCTCTCAATCTCATCTGTCCCATTTCATGGGCAGCAAATGCAGTGATGGGGTGAGTTCCACAACTTTTGAGAATAAAGAGGATAGTCTCTGACAGATGGGTGTTAATGTGCCTTTTAATGCAGTAGACTAGTTTGTTCTGCAGCATGAAATCAAATTAGGGCATCTGTAGCTGGCAGTGTGTCATTTAGATTCACATTTTGCACATCAAAGACACTTGGTGGCTGGGTGTTATTATTTTTATTTTATTTTTACCCATATATTAGTTCTACCTTTATTTACTTCTTTTAAGTGCTGCACTGTTGCTGTTCAATCTGCTGAGAGAGGTTTATGAACTGGATCTGGCAGGTATTAAAATTTGTTGATAACAGTCGGGCTGATTTCTCCTGAGACCGCGGCAAATAGTGTTGTTGAACCCATTTACTGTGAAGGAAAGCAAGACCTAGGCCATTTTAGGAGAAGGAATTAAAATGCCAACTCAATTCTCAGCCAACATAACACAAAACCTTCCATTAACACAGACTGCAGCATCCTTGCTCAACTATCCACTGAGGTCTAGAAGACTTCAATAACAACGTTGGTCCTGATGAAATGCTTTGCAAATCGTAGTCCAAAAATAAGAGTGCCCAACATTTAATGAAACTTCTTTCACTTCTGCTTCAACAGTATCTAATAGACTTATTCAATTTAATTGTGTATTTCATTTTTTATTTGTATTGAGTGATTGGATATGTTAGTTGAGATACAGTTTAATCTAGAGACTGGGAAATCCTATTTTTGTGTACTAAACACAAAAATATTCCCCAAATTCTAGGAGTTGTAGTCCAAATCTCCTATCTTTAACTCAATCCAAGCAAGACCTAAATGCTCTAAGACAGTGGTTCCCAACCTTGAGTTTCCAAATGTTCTTGGACTAAAACTCTAAGAAGCCTTTGTCACTAGCTGTGGAAATACTTCATAGATAAATTAGTAGCAGGTAGAATATACTGACACCCACAGAAGAAGAATTCAAGGTTTTGTATTATTTTTTTCTCGACAGGACATTCTAGCTTCAGATTTTATTTCTTTATCAAGCAAGAGGGTGAGCTATAAGGATCTGTGCAATGGTATGAGTTAATGGCTAAACTAGTATTGAATTATTTTGTGAAATTCAGTACTAGAGAATATGGAGATGAGATGACACCCACTAGCATAGATTGTTGTTTTTAACTACTGGTCAACTTTAAGGAATATAATAACTAATTATTATGGGCCATCAAGTCATTTCTGACTTATGGAAACCCTTCCTGGGGATTCCTAATGATAAAGTATGCAGAGATGCTTTACAGATCCCTCCTTCTGGCAGTGCTGGGATCACACAGCTTGCCAAAGGCCTCACTGGTTAGGTCTTCTTCTGGGAGGCACAGTAGGGAATCAGTCTCTTGACTCCACAGCCATGGAGTTTGAATTGACTGAGTTTAGTTATGATCATTTATAAAATCCTAAGGTCAGACAACATGAAATGGTCATTAATCCTGTTCAAAAGTTTTCAGAGATCATTTGCTGTCCAGTCTTGGAAACAAATGGTAAATGAACCTATATTGATCCAGTAGCCTTATTTTCAGTAAGGCAGGAGTGGGGAATGTGTGGCCCTCCAGATGTTACTTAAATACAATTCACTTCAGCACTAGCCAGCACTGCTAGTTGTAAAGGATCAAGGGAATTGCAGTCTGACCACACAGGGAGGGAGGGAATCACACTTGTCCCAGTCTTGAATGCCACACAAAGTACTTTGTATACATAATGTGATCATCTTGTCATTGGAACCTGATGTTCCCTATTGATTGCCATAGATCCATAGACACTTTTGGATCAAGATAAATTTCAGCCAGGGCTCAACTCTATAAAGAGAGGGTCTCTTATGTGTCCTACCAAAATCTGAAATGCTTTTGGTAGGGACCAAAGAAAGGCTGTCCGTGCAATTGCATCAACTCTATTTTAAAAAGTAGACCTGCTTTCCTCCTCCTTTGAAGTCATTCCACCTTAATAGAAAATATTTTTTTTCAATTGTGAAAGTCTCTTTTGTAGGATGTCCTCTTATATTATTCATATGTAAGCCAACCTTCCCCAACCTAGCAACCTTCAGATAGGTGGGACTACAACTGTCACCATTCAGTGGAGATTATAGGAACTGGGGTTGAATGGTTCAATCTGGTAAATTGCAGAGTGCCAGCCTGGCTACTTTGTCAGTAATTGTTGACATTTGTACCCTCGTTGGCTCTGTGGAAAAGATGTAGAGCTCATATTGCTGATTGTTGAATTTTATCTCCCGCTCTCTGATATCATGTTTACCGTATTTTATTTTAATGACTGTTAATGACGGTGGTACAGGTTTTACAGAAATACAAGCTAGAATGGTTTTAAATATACAAATAAATGCTACTATCTTCTTTAAAGCACAGCTTAATAGATTAGATGTCCCTCTTCAGCTTTTGTGACATTAATATAGATGCATCTTCCTCGGCAAGGTGAATCAGGTCAAAGGAGAACAAGGGGTTCAGAAAAAAGAAGTCAGGAAACTGTCAGAAGCATCAGTAGGGATGGTTTCACCATATGTGGAAATCTAATTTGCTGACTCTGATAATGCAATCATACCCGCTTTTTCTCAAGCTCCCATATTGGACTCCTTTTGTCTACCTTTCTGGTCTGTGGCAATTGCCTCTCTTTGTCAAGGAAATCACATCCATGAAAAGAGATTAGCTGCACATTTTAGTCCATTGGCAGCCAGCCAAGCCATCCCTTTTCTTTTCTCATGCAGCCATTGCTGTCTTCCTGAGGTTTTGCACTGGATAATAAATATACCAGTATACTTTGATCCTCTTGCACAACTACAAAGAACACAAGGGTAGGCACATGACATCATAACTGCTTCCAATTTCACCAGGATGCTGGGTAGTTGGCATCTTCTCTCCTGAAAAGTCAGAGCTTTTTAATTGAGGTATTTATCTCACAGTGTGGAAGTGTGGGGATATATTAGATGGACTGCTCCCCTCTATGGCACCCCTGTTGCCTGATCCCACCACTGCCAATGCAGTTCTGGAAATATATATATATACTGAATAAGTTGTAAGGGGAAATACCATAGTTTAGGAAGAGTTCATGTGCTGTGTATTCAAAAGGTCTCAGTCTCCCAGATTCATTATCTGATATCTCCAAGTAGAGCTGGAAGAAACACTTGTCTGAAACTCTAGACAACTGCTGCCTTTTTCAGTGTCAGCTATATAGATAGGCTATCTGATTTGGTATTAGACAGCTGTCTCTGTTCATACAAGGACACAAACATTACACTGCCCCTGCTTACATTGAGGAGGATAGGTGCAAAGTGGAGAGACTGAACAACGGGAGTTCAAAATGGCACTGGGAAGCTATCTATGGTCTTTCCCCTTGCAACTTATTCAGTGTCAATGTATATAAAACAATACTGTTCAGCTTTGAAAAAAAATTCTTCGCCATGGCCTAATGATCAGTTCATTCATTTATTCATTCATTCCTGGTTAGGCACACATATGGACAGGGTGATTGAATAGTTAAGCTTCCTATGTAAACAGAATAAAATCCATTTTAAAGGCAGCCTGTACATTCATCTATGAATTTCAGTGCAGTAAATCTTTCAAATGCTCTTTCAATTGTCTTCCCTTCTAAATTGCCAGCTAGCTTTTTTCCTCCTCCACACCATCTTGCCCATCTTCCAAATCCCACTCACTGTCACATAACAGAAATTCTTCTGAAAGAATTCCACTCATCTGCTCCCTGGAGAGCTGGGAAAGTGCATATTGACAAAACTAAATGGAGGAAGTCTACTTCAGCCAAAGGCCAAGAGAAGGAGTTGGAGCTATTCAGAGATCATTTCGCAGGAAAAGGTTATGGTGAGTCTTAAAATACTGCAAAGTCCCAGGCATTGGAGTGGAAAGCATAAAATAAAGACACACACCATAGCATCTACTCCTAGAAGACACATTCATGACCTTCTGGACAAGCCTATGCAGAACCTTACTGCCTGCTTTGTCCTGGCATGTAAATGTGCTTTGCCTATTTCAGGAAGAGACCCAAGAGGAGACACAGAGAAATTCAAATATGATTAAAATTCACTCAGAGATAGGTATATATATATATATAAATATAAAAGCAATCTTCACCCAATATTTCTTCTGGCTACACACTGCCATTTACTAAGTGTTTCTGTGTAATAGACACCTCTACACATACAGAGCGTTGAATCCTTGTTCATTAAAAGCATAAGCTGCGGGCATGTTGTTCATAAGAAAATTACTTTTCCACCAACTTCTGGTGCTTGCACTGCATGATGGAATTTATGACTGGGGAGGAAAAAAAAATCTGCTTTTCAGATTCCACAACACAATGAGATATCTAACTACTGGGTCCCACGTGTTTCCTTTTGAAGTCACACAGATACCTAACGTCTACTGATCTATGCAGTAATTGTAATAGGAAAAGTGAATTAAGCCTGAAATTCAAAGCCACATGAGAGGAACTGCACATAGGGTTTCACATAAGCAGGATACCTTTGTAGTAGTTGTTGTTGTTTCCTTATAGTTCTTAGGGAGCTTCCTGCTGTCAGGTACACAGCTTGGGTGTGCTCCTGGGTTCAGCCCTGAGCCTGGATGCACAGGCCAGGACTCCATTTACACAGCTAAAGCTGGTGCAGTTTCCTAGAGAGTTCACACTCTCTAGAGAACTGCAGAGTTTGTGCCTGTGTTTTTCGGGCTTGTTAAAAACAACTAGAGATGGACACAAACTGGCAGTTTGGCGGTTCTTTCTGATTTGTTTACCACCACAATAAGTGTTCAGTAGTTTGGCACCCCACCCACTCCAGCAGGCACCCACTCAGAAGCAACATCCTGGCTTCCCTGCCCCACCTCCTTTGGGTGCTGCTTCTGAGTGGGTGCCTGCCAGAGGGGCCAGGATGAACTGTCAAATCACTAGTCCGTGCTCATTTCTAGTAACAACAATGCAACACATCAACAATGCACGGCGCCATGAATTACTTGCACGGTCTAAGCAACAATAATGAAACCTGGCTGTAAAGGTGTAATTAGGTGTAATAATGCAACAGTGTAATCATGTAATAAAGTGTAATAATGCAACAATTTCTGTTTAAAATGTAACATTCAATACTCTGGTCTAAGATTGGCATATAGATAACAATGGATGCTGTAGCAGGAGCAGTACACTAGTACAGTGCTGCATTCTGCACATAAAGTGGGTCTTGAATTTTAATTTACTGTACATTTCTAATAGTAATCAAACCACAGCACAGTGATACTGCTACTTTTCAATACATACAACTAGTGCTGTGGAGTCTAATGATTTATTTATTTATTTATTTATTTATTTATTGAATTTATATCCCGCCCATCTAGTCATTAGACTACTCTGGGCGGCGAACAGCATATAAAATAAAACAATTTTAAAATAACAATGATATAAAACATCATAATCAAACTGGTTCAAGATGGAAAAGATGAGAAAGATAAATCAAATAGTGGTTGGAGGGAAAGCCTGCCTAAACAGCCAGGTTTTCAATTGACTTTTAAAAATGCCCAGCGAAGGGGCCATGCGGATCTCCGGAGGGAGATTATTCCAAAGGCGAGGAGCCACTGCCGAGAAGGCCCAGTTTCTTGTTTTTTCCTTCCGGGCCTCCCTTGGCGTTAGGCTCCTCAGCCTCACCTCCTGGCTAGATCGAGTGATACGGGTAGATTTTGGTGGGAGTAGGCGCTCCGCCAGGTAACGAGGCCCTAAACCGTTTAGGGCTTTATACGTAAGCATTAAAACTTTGAAATCGACGCAGAACCGAATGGGCAGCCAATGCAAAGTGGCCAGCGTGGGAGAGATATGGTGATATTTTCTCACACCACTAAGAAGTCTGGCCGCCGCATTCTGCACCATTTGAAGCTTCCGCATCAACCTCAAAGGCAGCCCCACGTAGAGCGCATTACAGTAGTCTAATCTCGAGATTACAAGTGCATGTACCAAAGTGGTGAGCGCCCCAACATCAAGATAGGCACGCAGCTGGGCTATCCGCCAAAGATGAAAATAGGCGGAGCGGACCACTGACGCCACCTGAGTCTCCATGGTGAGCGCCGGGTCCAGATGGATCCCCAAGCTGCGTACCCCACTCTTCGCGGTAAGAGTCACCCCCCCAAATGAGAGAGAGTTCCCCAGACCGCTGATGGAGGGGCCACCCACCCTCAGGACCTCCGTCTTGTCCGGATTCAGCCTCAGCCCATTTTCCTGCATCCATTGCAGTACAGCCTCCAGGCAGCGCTGAAGGGACGGAACGGCATCCACTGCAGTTGGAGAAAAGGAGATGTAGAGCTGGGTGTCATCAGCGTACTGATGGCACGATGCTCCACACCCCCTGATAACCTCACCCAGCGGCCTCATATAGATATTAAACAACATTGGGGAGATAATCGACCCCTGCGGAACCCCACAATTGAGGCTCCACGGGGCCGAGACCCTCTCCCCAAGCTGTACTCTCTGAGGACGGTCCTCCAGGAAGGATCGGAGCCAGGCAAACGCCAGGCCACCAATTCCCAACCCGGAGAGCCTCCTCAGGAGGATACCGTGGTCGACGGTATCAAAGGCCGCCGAGATATCGAGGAGGACCAGCAGAGACGTCTTACCTCTGTCAGCCTCCCTCAATAGGTCATCATACAGGGCGACCAATGCCGTTTCCGTACTGTGGCGCGGCCTGAAGCCCGACTGGAACGGATCCAGGGCATTTGTTTCATCCAAATGTGCCTGAAGCTGATCGGCCACCACCCTCTCCACCACTTTGCTAATGAAAGAAACATTGGCGACAGGCCTATAATTGCCAATTTTGTCCGCCGCCAAACTAGGTTTCTTCCTTATGGGCCTAATGAGTGTCTCCTTGAGGGCAAGAGGAACCCTGCCCTCAAGGAAAGACCCATTAATTATTGCTGTGGCCCATTCAGTTGTTATCGGCCTGGCTGCTTTGATTAGCCAGGCCGGGCAAGGGTCAAGGGATGAGGTGGTGGCCCGACAGCGATCAAGCACTTTGTCCACAATATCTGGTGTCACAGGCTGAAAGAGATCGATAGTGGCCGGGCAAGGCGGAGCGCTGGACATCAGTGCTCGACTCACTGTATCCAAAAAAGGAGAGAGCTCCCGGCGGATGGCCTCCACTTTAGATTTTAAAAATGCTGCAAATTGGTCCGGTGATATACTAGGGGGAGGCCCGTCACTAAATAAAACCAGGTCTAATGTGTGACCACCCACGTGGGTGGGGCCGTTAACATGTTGGGACATGTTCAAGGAAGCCATGGTTTCCAAGAACTCAAGAGCTGGTCCAGAGGTCTCTGCCTCCGCATGGATGTTGAAATCCCCCAAGACTAAAAGCCTCGGGGATTCCAACAGTGCCGCGGAGACAAAGTCCACCAGCTCTGGTAGGGAGATGGCTGGGTCGCGGGGAGCACGGTAACCCAGCAAAATCCCAATACCATCCCTGGCCCCTACCGACACGTGGAGGGCCTCCAAACCCGGCTTCACCACCGCGGAGCGCCTGGTAACCTCCAGAGTGTTTTTATATACAATGGCTACTCCCCCCCGGTCCCTCCAGTCTACCCTGGTGCTGGACCGCATAACCGGGAGGACAGACCAGGGCCAGGGGTGGACCCCCTTCCCCACTAATCCAAGTCTCGGTTATGCACGCCAGATCTGCATCCTCTTCCAGAATAAGATCGTAAATAATCTGGGATTTATTGGATACAGACCTGGCATTCAACAGCACCAGTTTTAGAGTGGAAGGTCGGCTGATCTGGCTACCTCGATCCTGACGGTTGGTCAGGGTCCCAGAACAGTGAACAGCTTTCAAACATCTGCTAACCGTTCTTCTGACACGAGTAGGGGCCCTGCCAGCGCCATATCTCCCTCTACCCATAATCACCCGAATGTTCAATGGCCCCTCGCTGGGAGGGCAGGCCTTCCACTCCATAATAATAACAAAAGTAATTTAAAGTGCAAATATACAATTAATAATTCAAAAGAAAAAAACATAAAGTGATTAACAATCCAGTGATAAAAAAAAAATACAATGAGACAAAATAACATACAATAAAATAAAATAACATAAAATAAAATAAACCATAAATAAAATAAACAATAAAATAAACCATAAATAAAATAAACAATAAAATAAACCATAAATAAAATAAACAATAAAGAATATACAATATATAAAGGAAACCAAAATTTTTAGATCCAGAAATTACCCACCACCATTCAAATTACAATAAAGAGCAATAAAAGAGAGGGGGGGGAAGAAAGAGGGGGAAAAAGTTTAAACCCCAGGTCTCCTCCCCCCACTCACTGTCCTGTTCCTTTGTGTTCTGTCTGGTGATTTTACCATTCCAATAGTTCTTAGAACACTTGTGAGTCTGATTTTAAAGTTGAGGTGTGTTTCTGTAGTGTGTGGTGGAAGCAACAGTAGCGAGAAAGCTGAAATGTAAAATGGCGCTACTGTTACCGTTTTCCAGTCCAGGCGGATGGCAGATGAGTCCTCGCTGATCCCCTCAGGTAAAAAGGCAGGGGGGGTGGTTACCGATAAAATTTGCGGCATGTCAACATACAGGGGAACAGCCAGCAGGACCCCACAACACATGGGACCCCACCACCCGCCCCCCTGCTCCAAACACCCCACAGAGTCCACCAGTTCGAAGATTGCTCGGCACCTCCAGATCTCCCGTCGGCTTGCTAAGCCCTCCACACTGGGTCCCGCCGTCATCCCCGGAGTCCTTGTCGAGTTCCCCCAGATCCACCTCCAGGCAGAACTTTGCTGAAGCTCCCGGCTCTCGGCCCCCAGTAGGTTGTTCTTCCGGGCTCCGCCAACCTGCCTCAAACAACTCCCTCGGTTTGAGCTCTGGTGCCGGCTCCCCACGCGTTGTTCACCGGCTCTTTGTTCTCTGCCTCCCCCCTGAAACTCTTACAAATGAATCAAACACTTAGCTTGAGATATCCTTTCCTAATGATAATGGCAATGGTAGTTATAATGATAATAATGTATTATTTGAAGCTTTAAATGCACCTGTGTTTTTCTTCTTGGCACACAAGTATTCAATTGAAAATGAAAATCAGACATGGCAGAACTTAAATGCAAGGGAAGGAATGTTGAAGCTAACAAGTAAGCTTGAAAAACATGTGTGAGGATGGAGTGAGACCTTCTTTTCTTCTAATGTAATGAGACAGAAAAACAGAATGAGGGTTTCACAAGCCCTGAGCACCAAATTCTCATTTTTGACACCTCATTTGTCAGGCTCAGTTTCAGAAAGTGAGTAAAGACTCAGTAACCTATCAAATAAATAATGTGATCAAAGAAGGAGGGAACAAGAATTTGGTTTACCATTAGAATTATTTGTTCATTCCTCCCTCTGAAAAAAAAACAGCTTGGCCCTACTGGGTCATAG
The DNA here is from genome assembly GCA_037013535.1 of Intellagama lesueurii. Taxonomy (NCBI): domain Eukaryota; kingdom Metazoa; phylum Chordata; class Lepidosauria; order Squamata; family Agamidae; genus Intellagama; species Intellagama lesueurii. The sequence continues at coordinate 198,371,960 of JBAJHW010000004.1, forward strand.
TCCCCCGCCCCTTAAAAATAAAAGACTCAAGATACCTAAGACATCACTCTGATTCAGAATGTGTGTTTATTTTGCTGTGTTTGCATCTCTATACGGTAGCTGAGTTTCACATTCCCAGAAGTAGAACTGAACTGAGGCCATTCCTAAGATTCAAGAGATGTTTGCATTGTGCAACAAGGCTCTGCCAAAAAAACCACAACAGAATCCAATTATGAATACTCCTGGATACTTTTGGTAAATTCAACTCAGCAGGAATACAGAGACACCGATGTTATGTATTCCAAAATAGATATATTTTCTATCTAATTCTCCAAATAAAGAAGGCACGGGGAAGTGAGGGAGAGAAGGGGCACAGCTGTGTAACATCATCTTCTAATCAGAGTGAGTGATTTTACCAGGGTACTCATTCTCAATGATTTTAGAAAAAAATGTTAAAGTAATATATCACAGGATTGATCAATATTTTTTGTTAGTTCTCTTTCCACAGAGCAGGAATGTTCAAATGGTTTTGGTGCAGTGTGGGACTTGGGAAAGAAACAACAACTCTTTTTCTTCAGCCAGTTATGAAGTGTTTTTTTGGTTAAAAATACAGAGGGGTGGAGAGAAGGGGGAAAAATCACAAACACTTTGGAAAAACAACAAAGCTTGAAAAATACTTGTTAGTTATATATTTGTTTCTGTGGTCTTTGGGCCCATAACCTGCTGTAGTTTTACATTTCTGGTAAAATTCTCTTTTTGCTACACAGTAAAAGTACAGAGATCCACAGAGGGGACTAGTTACGATTTCCCCAGAGTCCCAATAATTCATTCGGAGGCATTTTTAGGAGAAAGAATAAAAAACATTTCTTTACTTACTATTGCTTGAAAGTACAAATTTGTGTACACTGCTTTCTTAACTGCATGCATATTAGTAATCTACTGAACAGATCAACAGCAACAAACAACTGCCACCAGTTGAAAGACAGGGATAGAACAGTCAGCAGAGAGGCATGGCTCTCTTTGAATTTCAAAAACTGGAAGAAAGGAATGATTAGTGCTGGGTAGAGAGTCAATCACTCCAGCCCAGAAAGGTCCCTCCCAGTCACTCAAGCTACAGACAGCATGTGAGGTTGTAAATAAAACTCCAACAAAATCAAACAATAAAAGTCAATCTGAAATGAAAGTGAACATGTATTCAGTCGACACATCCCTACTGGAAAAGCATTGAAAAGAGCAGTACTTTGTTTTATATTGCCCAGAGAACTGCAACCCTGAATTTTTCAGCCTATTTTAAAACAAGCAAAAAAGAAGAAAAAAAAGGTAAGCAAAGATCATGGGACGTGGTCTTGTCGAATATTTTTTCATTTCCAGATATTTGTCTTTAGGGAGAGAGTACAGAAGATGAAAAGGGACGTGGTGGCGCTGTGGGTTAAACCGCAGAAGCCTCTGTGCTGCAAGGTCAGAAGACCAGCAGTCATAAGATTGAATCCACGCGACGGAGTGAGCTCCCGTCGCTTGTCCCAGCTCCTGCCAACCTAGCAGTTCGAAAGCATGTAAATGCGAGTAGATAAATAGGTACCACCATGGTGGGAAGGTAACAGCGTTCTGTGTCTAGTCGCGCTGGCCACGTGACCACGGAAACTGTCTACGGACAAACGCTGGCTCTACGGCTTGGAGACAGGGATGAGCACCGCGCCCTAGAGTCGGACATGACTGGACTAAATGTCAAGGGGAACCTTTACCTTTACACAAGATGATAATGTAACTCCCATGCTGTTATGAAATTCTCTGAATAGTAAAATATGAAGAAATATCAATACATTCTCTGATCGCAAACCAATCTAGTACAGCGGACTGACAACTAGGGAAATGTATTGCTTACTTGACTTTTACCACCTGGAAGTTGCACAGTGTTGTCAATTCATCAAAGCTACTGTTAATAAAAGGTGGTATGCTCAGGAGGCAGTATGCTCACTGTTTCACCCCTTTAATGACAGCTCATCATATGCTGGAGGATTCATTTTTGTACTTGGACTAGTATTTCTATGTACCAGCTCAAGGCCAGCTCAATCAATCAGGAGAAGGTAAAGATTTGCCAGCCAATGAAACATGGTTTAGAAGATTTCCTTACTCCACCAACAGTGACAGATGGAGCTCCCATCTGCAGCATGTGATGCAAATCCTCCAAAATACACTGTCCTGAACCAGGCTTCCTAAATTTCATAAGGTTTCATTGAATGCCTCCATTCTCCTGTTTAAAGTAACCAAGATTCAGTTACAGAATCAAATATCTTGCTTTCAAAAAACTGGGGGTGGGTGGGTGGGGGGAAGAGTGACATTGCGTTAAACGTCTGCCAGTAAAGCCATTATGTTTTAAATTATTGTTCAGGGCAATTTATAAGGCCTTTTAAAATTTGCTACAGGCGGAGACATAGGATGACAGACAAAGTCATGGCTTAATCTTCATTTCGCTTCTATTTTCTTTCTCATATCAGTATTGTCTGACGACAAACCTGCCACCTTAGGATAGCATTTTCATTTTTCCCCCCCTCTCATGTTGAGAAAGTAAGCATAATATGTGTGCCTGAGATATTTTCTCAGCTACAGTGCATGAAATAGGACTGAAACCCAAACAGTACATAATAGTAATTAATTAAATATGTATTGTCAAGTGAATTCTGACCTATGGTGACCATTTCTAGGTAGAGACTACTCAGATGTGGTTTACTGTTCCCTTCTTCTGAGGGCATTCTGGGACCTTGTAGCTTGCCCAAGGCTACATAGGTTAGCTTTTCTCCTTGGAGCCACACTGGGGAATCAAGCTGCAGACTTCTGGCATTGCAGCCAGGTAGCTAACACACTGAGCTATCCAGCCAGTTACAAAATACTATCTAGTCCAAAATAGCACCCATGTTAAGCATCTATAGATCTGCGTAGGCCAAGATGCAGAAGTTTAGACAATTCCAATTTGATTCCCAGATTTCCATGGTGGCTGGGAGATTCTGGGGCCTGTTAAAAATAACATTTCCAACATTGTTCATGATATTGCTAGACTTATGCTTCATTCAATGCTTGTGGCTCAAATTTTAATAAGACCTCAGGCAATAAAGACCTGCATCAGAAACTGAGGTTTGGCATTTACAGCTTGAAACAGCAAAGTTAAGAATTTACACCAACATAGATTTATTCTAACCTTTTTGATAATTAAAAAAGATTGACCATTTGCGTGGCTTTCATCCCAAATCTAAACGCATTTACTTGGAGATGTGCCTCATTGATTGCAATAAAATGTGCTTCCATTTATTAAAATCAGGGTCCAATTAGCACAAGCACAGAGACAATCGAAAATCGTATCAGATTGTGATGATGTCTGAAGAAAGCTCAGGGCAAGAAAGCTGTTTCATTAGAAAATGCTCTGTGAGAGATGCATGGATAGTATACAATTCTGTCATTCGGTGGCACAACTCTAAATTGTATCTGGATGTTCCAAATTTTCCAAAGAAACAGCTTCATTTACATTGACAGTTATAGAGAAAGTTTTTTTTTAAAAGGCTATATTGGCATCTATGAATAAAGGGTATTGCTGGGGAGGGCAGTTTTGCAACAGTGGTACTGCTGATGCACACTAGTAGACTAACCTTTTGCTCAGGACAGGACTTCCAAAGATAGCTTCAAGGATTGGGTTGGTTCCTATAGAAATACCTGCCCTGCTTTTTAGTGTTTTTTGTTTGGTTTGGTTTCAGGGTTTTGTTTTGGTTCGTTGTTTTTTTTAGAATAATCAACTTGAATTGCATCTGAAAAGACCTGAAACCAATGAAGCCATTTTAACACCAGTATGACAGATAATTATTAATGACCTGGTCATGACAATATATTCTCTGAACAGGTGCAGAAGAGAGCGACTAAAATGATGACTGGGCTGGGGCACCTCCCTTATGAGGAAAGGCTACAACATTTGGGGCTCTTTAGTCTAGAGAAAAAATGTCTGAGGAGGGACATGATTGGACAGATTTCTGGAGGAAAAGTCCATTGCAGGTTACAAGCCATGATGGGGATGTATAATCTCCAGGCTTAAAAGGAAGGTACCTCCAAATGCCAGATGCAGGGGAGGGGTATCAGGAGACAGGTATCTAGTTGTCTCGTGTGCTCCCAGAGGCATCTGGTGGGGCCACTGTGAGATACAGGAAGCCGGACTAGATGGGCCCTTGGCCTGATCCAGCAGGGCTCTTCTTATGTTCTTAACTAATCTAAGTTTCTAAATGGTCTTCAGAAGCAGCCTGAAGAAAGATCCATCTAATTTGGATGTTAACTCAAAATGGATATCATCAACAACTAAAGACTACAAAGATAGTACTACTAAAAATTAGGACATACTAAAATTACAAATAGAACAGAAGGCCAGCCATCAGTGCTCAAATTTTTGCAATAAAAGTGACATCACTAGCCACATAACCAGTCAAAACCCTTATTATGGTCTACTAACAGTCATGCAATCTGGCACAAATGCAGCAGCTTTAATATGTTCATAGAGTCTTTTCCCTGAAACAACTTATTTAACCATGTTGTTGTTGTTGTTGTTTCAACTTATATACTGCCCCATAATGCTAAACCACTCACTGGGTGGTTTACAACATAATTATGCAAACAACACTGTCCAGCAAGCTGGGTACTCATTTTACCAACCTCAGAAGGATGGAAGGCTGAGACAACTTTGAGCTGGCTATCTGAATCTATCAGGGTTGAACTCAGGTTGTGAGAAGAGGCTTGACTACAATACTGCAATTTAACCACTGTGCCACAGGGCTCATGTTACTGAAGAGTAGACATCCCATGCCTGTATTCCTTTATACATGTGGATCAGCCCATTCCACTGGAATGAATGGAGATCCTTCTGGGTAAGTTATGTGCATATGTACATGTATGTTCACACACATAGGTGACCAAAGATCTCTGAACTAGGAAAATGAGATGACATTTCAATGTCTTGGTTTCACAGAACTGGGAGTCAATGGGGTGAGGTAGATGGCGGCACTCTAGATAGGAAAATTTCCATCCTTGACAATAAAGCTCAGCTATGGCCTTACATAAGTCACTGTGTTTCTCCTGAACCCATCTCACTGGGTTGTTGTAAGAATAAACAACATATTATCTGCAAAGCACAAACAGACACCTTTTTTTGTCCTCCCACAATATAGGAGTCTATAGATTTCCACAGGGCTAAAGGGTGTTGCTCTACTCCTTTAAGGACAAGGATTACCTCCAGAGTGGAAGCAGTAGACCTCTGGTGCTACAAGAACTTTCTATTTACTAAGAGGTATAACAGAGCAGTTTGAACTTCCCAGAGTTCATAATTTACAAGCTGTAGCTGAAAACTGCAGTTCCTATTGCAATTTTCAAAAAACACTTTTCACCTGTGATTTTGTTGATATAAGTAGGAATTTACGATTTGTATGAGCTCCTCCTTGGCAGAAGATGAAATGTTCTGCTAATGCATGACTTCCTGATGTCAGAATGCAAATTATATGAGCTGTATTTCCTGAAATCAGCATAAAAAAGTTTATAAAAAAACATATTAGGTAAGGGAGGAAAGTTGGCTGTCAGGATAATATTTCTACTTCTGCCTCTATCCAGTCAGAAAGAAACAGCTCTTCCTCTCCTGTAATAAAAATAAGCACGCAAGTTGCCAGCTCCCCATTCTGAAAGGTTTTGACACTTGCATATATTTACATGTTGCATATGGTTTATTATCAGTCAAAGATAAAAGCTTTTCTTTTTTTCTTTTTTTAAATCAAATTTAGAGTCAGTTTTAGTACTCATGAAAATGAAGGACTGCTCACACTGATGTGAGTCACATAGTGGTAGAGCTCAGAAATAGGCTGCTAAACAGCTCTGTAAAAAGAGCAGTTCATTCCTAGTGAGATGCCAGGAGATAGATAGAGGGGGCTTGCCTTTTCTATTGCTTGAGTAAAGGAGCAAGATGGCTTCTCCTCTCATTATCATCTACTGAAGCTGACAAGAATATTTCTTCTGTCATGATAATAAGACAGTCCTCCACTCACCCCCCCCCCAGGGCAGCAGGTTAGTACAGTCCACATGGCACCCTTTGTCCTCTACTACATTTCTGCCACTTCATACCAGCTGAGGCAACTGCTTTATTTTGCTTTGGGACTGGATATGGGGAGAACCTACCTCCTTCTGCCGCCTCCTCCTCCTTTGTCACCTGCTCACCCACTTCCCACTGCCCCTGTTGCCTCCCTACCAGGTCTTGCTGCTGCCACCCCACCACCATCAGCTGGGCGGTGGGCACATGCTCAGAGGCAGCAGGCCTAGCACTTTTGTGATCACCCTACTCCTCTCTGTCTCTCTCCACCCCACCCCCTGAGACGTAACTGAGGCATGTGTGTGACTGAAATTAAGTGTGTGAACCCAGAGCATATTTTCCAGATGTTGTGCCCCCTGCCAAAGATGTTTTTACTCAAGTGCTGATACCAACACTACCTGGGTTTGGTGGGAGTTGTCATCACAAACATTAAGGAAAGCTGGTCTACACTTGGGAGAGGCTATGCTGCACCGCCTGCCTCCAGGCTGAATGCTCAGATGTCAGAACGCTCATCTGGTGAGGTCCATTCCTAAGGCCTTCAGATCCCGCTTGCAGATATCCTTGTATTGCAGCTGTTGTCTCCCTCTGGGGCGCTTTCCCTGCACTAATTCTCCATACAGGAGATCTTTTGGAATCCGACCATCAGCCATTCTCACGACATGCCCAAGCCAACGTAGACGTCGCTGTTTCAGTAATGTATACATGCTAACAATTCCAGATCGTTCTAGGACTACTCTATTTGGAACTTTGTCCTGCCAGGTGATACCAAAAATGCGTCGGAGACAACGCATATGGAATGTGTTCAGCTTCCTCTCCTGCCGTGCACAAAGGGTCCAGGACTCACTGCAGTACAGGGGTGTACTCAGGACACAGGCTCTATAGACCTGGATATTGGTATATGCTGTCAGCTTCTTATTAAGCCATACTCTCTTCGTGAGTCTAGAGAACATGGTAGCTGCTTTGCCAATGTGTTTATCCAGCTCGACATCTAGAGAGGGAGTGTCAGAGATAATTGAGCCAAGGTACACAAAGTCATGAACAACCTCCAATTCTTGTGTGGAGATGGTAATAGAGGGAGGTGAGTCCACGCCCTGGCCCATGACTTGTGTTTTCTTCAGGCTGATTGTTAATCCAAAGTCTTGGCAGGCCTTGCTAAAATGATTCATGAGTTGTTAGAGGTCTTCAGCAGAGTGGGCAACAACAGCTGCATCATCAGCGAAGAGGTAGTCCCGCATGCATTTCAGATGGACTTTGGTCTTCACTCTCAATCTAGAGAGATTAAAGAGCTTTCCATCTGATCTAGTCCGGAGATAGACACCTTCTGTTGCAGTTCCAAAGGCGTGCTTCAGCATGACAGCAAAAAAGATCCCAAACAGGGCCGGCGTGAGGACACAGCCCTGTTTCACTCCGCTTCAGATGTCAAATGGATCTGATGTTGAGCCATCAAAAACTACAGTGCCCTTCATTTCCTCATGAAAGGACCTGATGATGTTAAGGAGTCGAGGTGGACATCCAATCTTGGGAAGTATTTTAAAAAGGCCATCCCTGCTAACCAAATCAAAGGCCTTTGTAAGATTTATGAAGGCCACAAAGAGTGGCTGTCGCTGTTTCCTACATTTCTCCTGCAACTGTCTGAGGGAAAATACCATGTCAATGGTGGATCTATTAGCTCGAAATTCACACTGTGATTCTGGATAGACTCTGTCTGCAAGCACCTGGATTCTCTTCAGCACAAAATGGGCAAGGAGCTTCCCTATAATGCTGAGAAGAGAGATGCCATGGTAGTTATTGCAGTTGGCCCTGACGCCTTTGTTCTTGTACAATGTGACAATGTTTGCATCCTTCATGTCCTGTGGTACTCCACCTTCCCTCCAGCAAAGACAAAAGATTTCATACAGTGCAGTGGTGATGGTCTCTTTACAGCACTTCAGCACTTCAGCACTTCAACAGGGATGTTATCCTTCCCAGGTGCCTTGCCGGAGGCGAGGGAATCCAAGGCCGCTTTTATTTCTGCTAAAGTTGGTTTGCTGTCCAACTCTTCCAAGACAGGCACGTGATGTTATTTAATGCCTCTTCAGTTACTACATTCTCTCTAGAATATAGCTCAGAGTAGTGCTGCACCCAGCGTTCCATCTGCTGTGCTCGGTCCTGGATTATCATGCCTGTAGCAGTCTTCAAAGGAGCAGATTTCTTCTGTATTTGACCTAAAGCCTGCTTGATACCATCATACATTCCCTTGATGTTACCTGTGTCCTCTGCTATCTATATATGAGAGCAGAGCTGAAGCCAAGAATCATTAGAACATCTCCTGGCAGTCTGTTGGACTTTGCTATGCGCAAGTCGAAGAGCCTGCAAGTTGTACACATTGGACAGGCTTTGTATGCTGCTAGAGCTCTCCTCTTTTCCTCGATGGCTGGCATCAACTCCTCCAAATGGGCTTCAAACCAGTCTGCCATCTTTTTGGTCTTCTTGCCAAATGTGGACAAGGCAGAGTTATAAACAGCATTCTTGAAATGTTCCCATCGTTCAGGTGCATTTGCATCAGCTGGGCCTGGAAGGGTTTCCTCAAGCACCTGAGCAAATTCCTCCACTTTTCTCTGATTGCGAGTCTTGCTGATGTCAATACGTGGTCTTCCTTCCTTTTTCGAGTGATACAATCTCTTTATTCACAGTTTGACTCTGCTACACACCAGGGAGTGATCAGTATCGCAATCAGCACCCTGATAACTGCGTCTGATCATAATACTAGGAAGACTAGAGCGTCTAGTGAGGATCAAATCGAGCTGATGCCAATGCTTCGATCTTGGATGTCTCTAAGAGACTCTGTGTCGAAGCTTCGTATTAAAGAACATGTTGCTGACGCAAAGACCATAATAACAGCAAAACTCCAGCAAGTGTTGGCCATTTTTGTTCATCTTCCCAATGCCAAAACAGCCTAGACAAGTGGGTCAAGAATTGTGATCAGCACCAACTCTAGCGTTAAAGTCTCCAAGAATGAACAGCGGCTCTCTCTCGGGGATTTTTTTTGATAGTAGCTGCCAGATCATCATAGAATTTGCTTTTGACTTCTGCTGTAGACAACAGTGTTGGTGCATATGCACTAATAAGGGTGAACAGTCCTGCTGATGAATGGAGCTGCAGAGACAGGATTCTTTCACTCCCCGCAGTAGGTGGAACAATGGATCTCAGCAGAGTATTTCTGACCGCAAAGCCAACAACATATTCCCTGGTCTCATTCATCGGTTTTCCCTGCCAGAAGAATGAGAAATTTCTTTCTTTGACAGATCCTGAGTCTGGCAATCTTGTCTCTTGCAGGGCAACAATGTCCATCTGCAGCCTACTCAGTTCCATGTCAATGACAGCTGTCTTGCGCACATCGTCTATTTCCTGCAGGTCATCAGAAAAGCCAGGGGTCATTGTCCGAACATTCCAGGTGCCCAACTTTACGGCAAAAGTTTTCTTATGATTGTTGCATGGTGCAGGGTTATCGATCTGCTTGTTGGCTTTCACCCTAAACCCCACGCACCCCATAAGGTTTACAGACTGTGGTGAGGCAGCACCTTACTGGCTGGGGGCTGCCCAGCTTAAGGCAGGTGGTAGCTACCTAGTGAGGTGCAATGACCTCTCCCACCATTGGAAGTAGCCCCTGGCATCATGCTCTATTCTAATCAAGCAAAGACTTATAACCGGTAACTGCTACTTCCCGTGTTGTTTCGACGCTGTATGCAAAGCTGGAGTGTCCTCTCCAGAGCACGAAGCCTGGGTAAAATAATATGGAGGATAGACTGTTGCCCAAGCAGAAAATCCCCCCCTCTCCACATCACTGAAGTAGTCCAATGGAAAGGCAAGAGCCAATACAACTGGTTCCAGTGACGTCACAGGAGTTGCCAGAGCGTGACTGTACAGTCACGAACTGCCTCTGAGACTCCAGCTCTGGATTTTGCCTCGAGGTTAACTCCTGAAGCCTTTTCCATCAGTGGATATAGCCACAAGGCAGTGGAGGTTTGAAATTGGAGTTTTCCTTCTCCTAGATGGGCTGCCTTCCAAGGCTAACGAGCCCCACCTACCCAGGAAAGCTGGTCTAGAGAGATAAATATTGAATGTGTGCATATCTGAGTGAGGAAAGAAATCTCCAACCCACAAAGTATAATTGCACGGCTTTCTCCCTTGTAATTTTATGGTTATTAGACATTCATAGGTGAACAGAAATTGTCAATGAAGCAAAGTTCATTAGCAATAAATTAGAGGTCATTCAGTGTAATGTCTCTTGCAGTTTGAGCACACTTTTAAGTATTACATTTTTAAAAAAGAAACTGTAGGTAGGATTCTTCCACAGGGCATGATATCATTTAGCCTTAATAAGGATCCAAGGGAATACACACCTTTTGATCTAAACTCTTATGATGTGATGAGAGAGACAAAAAGCAAAGCAATCTCAGAGAAGGAAATGTTGCTCAGTGCTGCAAAACAAAAGCAAAAGGCACACGTCTTTGTTTTGCCCCTATGTCATATTTTTATGATTGCAATCATGTAAAATATGGTACTTAGCAGCTGATGCAAATTGCAGATGATGCAAAATGTCTCATTGTGACTTGTTTTCCTAGACACGCTATTGTTTGGACTAAAGGTGTCCTCATACCATTTTGAATTCTACACCTCATTAAACAGATATTCTAAGAATCATCATTGTACAACAAGGTCATTGACTGAAATAGCAAAACTGAGCTTGTTGCTCATTCCCACACTGTGCCTGAACCAGGAAGTCACTTCCCTCAGCTATTTTGCATAAGCAGAAATCCACTTCAGCTTTCACTTTCAGCAAAACTTGAGCCCCTATTCAGGCATTTAGAATTTTTAAAATTTAATGCCGGGAGGGTTTTAAAATTTAAAACCCTCCTTTTTCTTTGCCCTTCTCCATACGTGAGGATTGATGTTTGAAAAGTGTAGCCTTTGTTTTGCACCAGCAAAACAGGATCCCTGAACTGGGTCATGAACGAACCATGAACCAGACTGATTTGTCAATTTTTCCTGGTTCACGGTTTGGTTTGCGTTCATCTCTAGTAGACAGTACTTCTTCACTCTACTCTGAAGTCCTGTGTCTGCAATGTGTCTGCAGCCACACTGCAATGATGACAGGTTCACTTAGAAAGAAACTTCATCATGTGGACAAAGCGGCCTGCCATTATCAAGATGTTAAATGGCTTTCCCATGTCAGACCTGTTCCAAACATGGGAGTAAACAGTATGATGAATCACTTCTCATTTATTTGTTCCTTTGCCAAATAGCACACCTATCATTTCCATATAAGAATAGCTGTTATGATGCTTCAATGAGATTTCATTTCATGAGTCAAAATGACAAAGGGAGCCAGATGGACCCGATGGGATTAGTGGAGAAGGATGGGAAATAATTTAAATATGTCTTTCTTATTTATCATGCCATTGCCATTGAAGTAAGCATATCTGTACAGCCTGGCTGTTACTCATTCTTACTAACATACAGTAGATAGGAAGCACTCTTCATGCAGATACAGATGAGAGACATGCAGTGAAGGTAGCATGCTAGATTCTTTTTAACAAGGGAAAAGGGACCAAAAGATATGAGAACATTCACTGCAGATATTTGCTTGTGTGACCACAGTTCTGAAAGCTAATGCCAGGCACTCGGTGAAACCAAATTGGTGTGTTGTTGATGACAGTCCGGTTGAAAGTTGGGCATGGGTGGTCATATGATCATGTTGCTGCATCCTGAAACCCACTTTTCAATATGATTCACTCATGAGAGATAGTGCTTGTTCTGCTTCTCATCAGCCCTTCCCACATCAAACATGCATCAAGTTCAACAGATTGGTAGTAGTACTTTTCCCTCAAGTGTAATAAAGTGACTTGTGTGAATGGCTACTTTTCTACAGTGGATTCAGAGCCTGGAAATGTTACTTTTTACACTACAAATCTCATAATCGTCCAGGCAGCATGGCCACTAACCCAGATTCCAAGTAGGTGTACATTTAATCCTGACCCTGGGAAGCCTTGGGTAAGACTACGTCTCCCTGAGATCATCCATGGGCAAAGGGGCTTCAAAGGGTCCTAATGGTTTGAACATTAAAGTCAGAGACAAGCTGTGCTATAAAGAGAACTTTTATTATAACAACAATGTAAACAACACAACTCCAACTTCTCTGATACCCTTCACTAAACAGTCCATACCTTTGGTCCAGAAGAATGGTTAACATCACCCTCCCCATCTTACCACTGTTGCTGTTGTCAGGTGTTCCAATCATACTGTCCAGAAGCTTATCTCTGGTCAGCATGTACTTCCACTATCACAGGTGCTGGAACTGGAGTTGCTGCCACCACCTCCTCAGCTGAGTGGGGAGTTGGATCTTCTGGGATCATTGGAGGGCTATTGCAATGGTAACTCCATACAGAGCATGTTACCATAGTCTTTTGAGACTGAAGGATGCCTAATATATATTGCAACATCTCTGGGACAGAATGTCACAAAGCTAATTAACCAAACTAGCCTCTACAACTTGTTTGAGTGGCTCCACTTGGGCCATTCTGGGGCTTGGGTCAAATACTCTCTTCCATCCTCTTCTCCCTCACCCATGCTCCAGCCACCTCCCAATTTTCTCTCCCTGCCTCCTCCTCCTCAGCCCATGCTGATATATCTCCATGGGTCTCCTCCTTCTTCCATGTCATGTAATTTGTCTTAGCCTGCTTATCCCATGAGAGCCTTTTCCCTCAAATAGTCCCACTCCCCTGCATAATCTGTATTCTAGAAGATTCACCACTGGTATGATCTCTTTGTTGTGTGTCTTCCCTGTGGCTGGGGCTGTCTACCTCCATAGGGGAGGTACAGGGTTCACCTGCCTCTTGCCATTTTGTTAGGTGAGCAGCAAGGGTTAAAGTGGTCTTTGGGGATTGATCCAGGGGTTGACAGGAGTATGAAGTGCAGGGGTCTGCCTATCAGCCAATCCTTTGGCTCCTCCCTACAGCATGTCATCGCTTTTTAGCCTCAGTTCTATACCTGTGAAATAGGCATAGTGGTTATTGATATTTCACAAAGACACTGTGAATGATAGCATAAACGATTATAAAGTATAAAAAGACTGGGCATTTTTCTATTGTTTCTGGTATTTCTTGGTTGCTTTGGTGAGTGGGTTTCTTTGTGCCAAGCAGTCAGTGGCTGGCTGGCTGCTGATTCCTTGCTTTTTTTTCTGTTTTGCTGCACAGGTCCAGAGAGTCTCTTGTGCTGGGTGGGTGCAGTTCTTTTCTCTTTTCTCATGTATTGTTGCCTGCTTTTGGAGTAGATTGGTTCTCTGTTCTCTTTCCTGTTTTTTTGGGGGGAAATTTTAAGTGTTATTTAGGGCTTTTGGAGTGCCAGAAAACATGAATGGGGAAACATGAAATGAATGATCCAAAAGAAGTTTTCTCTTTTGTGTAAAATGTACCCAAAGTACCAGTACCCAAAAATATAAAAAGGAAAGAGGCACACTCCAAAAAACAACCTGAATTTTTTCAGAATTGAAAATGTTCTTCATTCCCATCCTTTAGGCTCATACTATCCTATGAGCCTAAAGGAAGTAATGCTGAACAATCACTCGTTGCCCCACACTGAAGATATCACCCTCAATGTGACCCTACCACTGCCCCAAAGGACAGATACAGGTGATTGTACAAGCCAGAGGACAAGACAAAACAATGTGATTGGAAATGCTACCCCGTCCAAAAATGAAAAGAAATAAAAAGGAGAGTACTCTACTGGCTGAACAAAATGTACTGAATACCAGGTATGCACGTTATACTGTTCAGTCAGTAGAAATAACCACCAAAATTAACAATGAGAACTCCAGCAAAAATAGGAGGATAAGTGTTTGGCTAGTCAAGCCCTAAGCCTCCTTTCTTTTTCTCTGTTTCTGTCCCTGTATCTGTATCATACATTAAAATAGGCAAAGCTATTGAATTTGACTACCATGGACTTCCTCTTATCTTATCCAGCATCTAAAATTATCTGCAGCATGGATAATACAAACATTATCTAATGGTTCTCTGTTTTCCATTAAGGAGCTGTGTTTTCCAACAGAATGGCCATAGCTGAATTTAATGTGTGTTGCACTGCCTAAGATTGAGGAACAAATATTTTAACCTACTGTATCCGTAAAGTCTACAGGCTAGCCCAAACCTAATCTAACATGACTGCATCACCTGATGTGCCCTCTACTATTGTGTGCATCCTGCATCCTCCATCGCTTCCTAGAATCACAAGCAGACTCCAAATGTTTCTTCCTTCCTCTCCCTTCACTTAATTTTGCAACTTTTTGCTTAATGAACAGACATGGATTTGAAAGCTTAAACACTTTTGTGTGCCTTTCTTGCCTGGCCTAATCAATGTTAACCAGCATGGATGTTGCAATATCTACTTCCTGACATCCTTCCTGCGTCGGTAATGCTGCTATCGCAAACATAAGTCTGGACATTTATCTGCAGCATTGAACATCCCCTTCCCCTTCAATGGTCCTTCAATTATTTTAGTCATGTTTGCTTTCATCCTGGGAAACTTCTGCAGGTTTAATTACCTTCAACTTTTGAATTGCAGAGCTGGAAGGGATCCTATGGATCATTGAGTCCACCCCAATGAAAGCACAGTGGGGGATTGAACTCCCAACCTCTGGCTCCATAGCCAGATACCTTAGCCACTATCCAGCAGTTAAGATTCTTAAAGAGGAAATATAAGGAGATGGCACTGGTAAGTCGCCTTCCGCACATTAGAAGGAACCAAGATCACTAGGATGCTCTCAACCAAACCTTGACTGTTTGGATATACAGGAAAATTCCTTACCTCTTCAGAAGCAGGAGTGGAAATATCTGTCAGGTTGGCCAGCATGGAGAGGACTATCTTGTACCTGGCTACATGAAGCCTCTCAAGGTGGGCAAGGGGCAGTGGCAACTGAATATGGGGGTTTGTCACCTAGACATTTAATACCTTTAAGAGCTAAGAAGCCAACGCCCTGGATCTGGATTGATGTGTCTGTTTCAGTTTCTCCTACTTCCTGATGTTATTGTTCTTGTTTTCAAAAATCATGAATTCTTTCAACTTGCAAAGTGATGATGATGATGAATTTATTTTAGTCATTTGTTATGTGCTGGCAGGTTGCATCTGATTTATAGTGACCCTAACAAGGTTTTAAAGGCATGTGAGATTTTTAAGGAGTGATTTCTCCATTTGAACCCAAATCTCCTGAGTCCTAATCCATTGCTCTATTCACGACACCATGCTTGCTCTTACTTCTTTAGCTATAGCCATTTTAAAAACACAAGATAAAGTTTGCTTACTTACATTGGCTCTGTTCTTCTCATACAGAAATGAGGTCTATCCCTATGGCGTAGAAATGTGGTGTAACACTGGTTTTCTTCTTTGTGTTCCTAAGAATATTGTCCCAAAATACTCTTTCATCTACATGTATTTTCCTTCCTTCCTTCCTTCCTTCCTTCCTTCCTTCCTTCCTTCCTTCCTTCCTTCCTTCCTTCCTTCCTTCTGAAATTTTGTGCAGCTTTATTAACTGTGGTGCTTTATTTCACTGAGAAGCAACTGTATTTCACTGATAGATAATGTGTAAAGTATGCATTTATATAAGGCTATGTTAAACCTTTCAAGGTATGTTATGATTGCAAAGTGCTACAGAAGTATAGGTTTCAAGTAATCATATTTGCATTGATAAATATTAACTATTACACTGGAAACAGGGTAAAATACATTTGGATTTGCCAGTTATGCAGCCGTCTGATTTTCTTCCTACTTGACTAGCTGTTTAGACAGAGATCTCTTTGTGCTATGGAAATTCCATTTTGCAAAATCCAAGTTAGAGTCAATTGATGTGTGCATGCATTTCTGCAAAGGTTCAAATGTTGTCACTAGACATACACCAAATGCACACACACACCTCACACACAAAGTCAGAAAGGTGAATTTTTTTGTGTAAGATTTTTCTCTTCAATTTATTCCATAATATTAAAAAAGCTGTTTACACAGTGGCTCTTAAATATGAATAGTGTGTTGAGACCAGCACCAACACTCTTGACAAGGCAGATTTCTTTCACCAATTATATTGCTAAACTATCTAATAGCACCCTCTAGTGTATACTACTATAAGTTTGCTTTCCAGAAGCCATTGAGACCTTCTCTACAATGGTCATATTGTAGTTAACGCTGTCAAGGATAATATATTTACTTGACTTTCAGCTGTTACCATGATTTCTCTTCAGAACTGTAGCTATTTATGACCATTGTCAAGGAAAGAGGACAAGAAGAAGTGAAGGGGTAGGAAAAAGATTTTATTTTCATTGCTCGGAGCTGTATCCTTTTGGGTCTGTGACTCATGCAGATGGAACATGCCAGGAAATGAGATAGATTAGATCAATATCTTCACTGAATGACAAAATCCAATCAGCAGAGACTACAAAATAAAAATCTAAAACTAAATCTCTCCCTCTCTGCAATGAAAAGTTATGGTGTTTGGGGCTTTTTATTTCTTTTCTTTTTTTTAAAGTAAGTAGGAGTGTGAAGGAGATTCATAAAATTTTGAATAGTGTGGAGAATGTGGATAGAGAGATGGCTTCTTGAGTAATATAGATAGATATCAATTCTGAGATGTGGCAACCCGAACTCTATACAGCATTTTAAGTGTGGTCACACCCATAAAACTGGTATAATGGCATAGCAACATTCCTTCATTTCTAATCCTTACCATACCCAACAATTTGTCCTTTTCACAGATGATGCAGAGTCAACATTTTTATTCAGTTTTTCACAATGACCCCAAGATTCCTTGCCTGGTCAGCTACTGCAACTCAGACCACATCAAAGCACATGATTTCATCAGTGTTGGTATATTTTTTCGTGCATCACTTTGAATTTACTCAAATTTAACTGCACTTGCCATTATCCATTTACTCAGTCTGAAGAGTTTTTGGTTTTACCATTTAAATAATTTGTCGTTGTCAGCAAACTAGGTCAGCAAAACTGCACTCACCCTTAACTCTGGGTCATTTATGAACAAGTTAAGGTTTGCAGACTTTAAAGATTGGAGTCTCCATTTCTTCCATCCATATAAGATGAACTGGTCACTTATTCTTGCTTTACCTCCTGTTATTCACCCAGTTACCAATCTGTAAGAGCCTCTGCTGTCTTTTTTCATGACTGCTAGGTAGTGTTGGCACTTCTCCTACCCACAGTAAAGTGGAGTACTGGGATGGCAGATGGACTGCTCCTTCTTGCTGCCACTGCTTAGGAGATCTAGTAAATTACGAGCCAATTTTATGTGCCAGAGTAATTGGTGAGAAACATTATTAAAGATAGAGGCCAGTGTCCTATTGCTAATCCCAACTAAAGTAAATCTCCTGATTGAATGGGATATATGTAACAGGAATGTTGGTAAGTCTTTGGACCCAAGTCCCAAGTCAACGTCCAAATCTTTGATAACAAGTCCTGAGTCCCAGGCCTCAATTCTGACTCCCAAATCTTGGACAGAGGCCGGGAGGGGATATGTGCATGCACAGAAGCAGCAGGCCTGGCTTCCCTTCTTGGAGCAGGTCCTTGCCTCTGTGCATGCTCAGAAGTAGTGGAGCTGGCTCCTGGCCCCCCCTGCTGCCTATCTGCTCCTCCCCCTGCCCCCCACTCCTCCCCTCACATACTATTGCCAATTTTTAAGGGTATATGTGGTGGTGCTAATGGATCCCAGACATACTGAGAGGGTCCACATGATGGTCACCCCACTTGCACAGAATAACATGGCTATCTCTTCTACACCCACTTCTAAAGTTATATATCTAAGAGGTGAAGCTGGAGAAAATTTCATGGGGGGAAGCTAACAGAAACTGGAGAAAGCATCTACTACAAGATGAACCATTCATAGAGAAAGAAATGGAAATTGATGAGCAAAGGTGAGCATATCATAGGATGTAATAATAGTCAAAGATCCAAAAATGGTGTGGATTAACACACCTATCAAGAGATATTAGGAAAGGAACAACTTATACAGTTCTTTATATGATAATGCCAAAGATCTTTAGGCAAGATGGGGAAGAAGCAATGCTTGCTTTTAAAGGAGAACAGAAACATCATGGGGGCACTGGAAACCCAGTAGAATAAGCAGAACCAGTAAGGTTATGACCAGTAACCAGTAAGGTTTGATTGTATTCCTGCATTGAGCAGGGGGTTGGACTTGATGGCCTTGTAGCCCCTTCCAACTTCACTTTTCTATGATTCTATGACATGGAGCCAAATGGAATACAAAGGACAGGAATGGTATACTGGGAAATAGTTATTCTGTCATCTAAATAGCATAGGCATAGTTTAAAACAACCAGAAACCTTGCATGGAGCAGACTGTTCCACATCATTGCTGTGAATGCCCCCAAAGTAATTTATTACCATTGTCCTATGGATCACAGTCACATCTAACCAGAATGCTCAGGATGATTTAGTCTGTCAGAAGTCTGTGCATGCCCAGAAGCAGGAACCAAGTTTTTTTTTCTTACAAAAATAGTGGGGGAGTTTCCAAATTTACAAAAAAACAACAACACACAACCCCCCCCACTATTTTTGTAAGAAAAAAAAGAGGATCCAGAGAGTTGTAGGAGCCATTGCAACCCCCCCCCCCCCCAAATATTGCAGGGCTGGGTATGTATGGCTCCCCAGATCTCCGTTACAGAAGCATGGAAGAAACTTCTTCATTAACTTCAGTATTACAGCCTTCTATACAGACAGTAGAGATATCGCCTTGGGACTTATGAAAGTGAATTGAGAGGTCCTAACATAAGAAGGAGATCAAAACATCCATACATATACAGAGCCATTGAAATGTCTCAAAGACACCACAGAACAAAGAAAGTTTAAAAAAAAGCTTAGATAAAATTATCTGTCATTCAATTACCAAAATAGAGACTTGAAAGAAATGAATAAATTAAATGCTACATATATAACTATGAATAAATGCTAAAGATACATATATATTTGCAAATTCTTTTTTAGGAGGAAAAGCATAAGCATGCACCATGCTGTACGTGTCTGTTCATGGCATATGTACTTTCATGTATACAATTCTGGAAAATTTACTTGCCCTGAGTATTGATATCTTGGTTTAATGGGAATGGATAGACTTGGTGAATATAGGGCAAGGGCATACATAAATATATATGAATTTTATAAAACAAAATCGTATTTGTTAAACCCAAAGTTTCAGTGTGATTAGATCAGGAATTATTCTAAGGCGATGAAACAGAAAAAATAAAATGAAAATCAAAATGTACTATTTCTCATTTTTATTTTAATGAAAAATATGTAGAATCAATACTATTACAAAACTCCGGAGCCTTCCCCTTCCTTGTTTTATAGATTTTATGTGGCACATACAGAGATAAAGGAACCCAGTTCTCCATTCTAAGTTGCTGTTCATTTGTTCCCTGCTATGAAGGTTAGAATAGTGATAATTTAAAATCCAGCCTTATCGACACTTCCACATATGCTTAATTTAGATTCATGTAAGTGGCTAAGCTGAGGTCAATGAAACTGCTTATGGAGTGAAAGACAAACATATGAGGTGCTATGAAAATGAAGTTTAGAAATCACATGTTATGAATGCTGATCCTAAGATTTTGTCCTCAGAATTAATGTGCTGTCCCAGTTAATGCCTGTGTTAGGTCCAGAGATTCTTGGTTCCATTACAGCTATGTTCTGAATTCTAACATTTGTTAACTATACACTAAACCTACATGTTTGTCCCTTTCTAAGGGTCAGATGAGAAGTGAAGGGAAATGTATATTTACTGCTTTTACAACATTTTCCAACTAAGCATGCAAATCCTACAGTGGTAAGTGACTGAGAAACCAGGCATGCAAATGATCCCCGTGTTTATCACCTGATGGCCAGCTGCAAAAGAAAAACAAGCTAATTTGAGAAATTTGGATTGAGACAAGCTCACATGAGAACAGATAGTCTGTTAAGGGATGACTCCTTTTAATGACATACAATCACAACAGCATGTCTCAGTCATGTGCTTGGTCATTGACTTGATTGTGAAGCTGAGATATACTCTGGCATCTAGTCAATCTGCCAGAATTCACTGCAGATTTATCAACCCTTATCTTGAAGCTTTATCATGGTCCTTTAGGGCTGAACTGAAATGAGCAATACAATGAGGGCCCAGCATCCGATTGGTGTTGACCAATAGGATGCTGATCCCTCATTGTATTGCTCAGTTCAGTTCAGCCTAAAGGACCATGATAAAGCTTCAAGACATCAGCTGCCACAAGCAATGCAGGATTCACTATTCCATCCTATTATTCCCACTAAAAATATAGTGAGCACAAAAACAACCATTAATACTCACTGGAATGATTTCACACAATGATTTCACACATTTAGCAACTTGCTACAGGGTCCTAGGCATTTTCCCCATGGATGTATCCACTTCCACTACGGACTGTTGCATAGGAACAAAACTGTGGAGACAACTGCCATAGAAAAATGGCCTGAGTATGCCAGCCATTTCATGCATACTGGTCCTTATTCAGCCATGAGATATTGTAGATCAATTCACATATGCTCTTATGTACATTCTCATCTTTAAAACACCCTTTCTTAGCTGCCTTCCCAGTTATTGGATAGGCTCTATTGTTTGTTAGACGTCTGTGTAGATTTAATAGTCAGAATTCTATTACTTACACCCACCAGCATAAGTCAGCGTAAATCTCAGGTGTGACTTGCCACAAGTTAAGAAGCTGGCACAGACATTTGCTGTTGCACACCTGCTATGTGATTTGGCACATAATACAAAGTGTCTACACTAATTTCTTAAGTTACAACAATTCACAGCTGAAATGTATTGGTGAGTATCTTACTGGAGTGACCTACTTATGAGAGCACTGCAAAGTATGAGGATAGAACTCATTTGGGATCATAACCCCCATTCCATGTAAATAGAATTCTGCTTTGGGAGCTACCCCTATCTATTATGCTGCTTATATCTTTTATGAGACAACTCATGTGAGCTCTTCCTGCTATTTGTACAAGTGAAAGTTGATTAACCATGTCACCATTGACTCTTTGCCTCCTTATCCTTTGCACTGGCTAGGGATCTTGGTTCACTGTAAAGTTTGCATGAATAAGAGCTGCATGGTCCTTACAGAAATTAAAAGAAGGGGAGCCATCAGACTGCAGATTGTCAGAGTGAGAAACTGGATTTTAATCATACTGTTCATACAAATATCATTGCCATCAGCAGTTCTTCTTCCACATCAACTCTCCCAGTTCATCAAAGCAACCAAAATAGGACACTGAGATGGGACAGTATTGATAACAAAATAGAGTGGAACCTGTTAGACATTGAATGAAAATGTGTTTCATTTTACTCCTTTATTTAGCAGACTTTGTCTGGGGGCAGCCTTCATAAAAGATCCATATGAAAACATGTTAAAAACAACCTCTGTTAAAACACATACATACACACTAAAAAGTCACAACCATAAAACCACAAATCTCTAATAAGATACAACATGCTAAAAACTAGGACATTTCTATCTCTTTTCAAGAGTCATCAAAGCTGTGATCCTACACACACTTCCCCATGAGTAGGTTTCTCTGAATCCAGTACATCTTGGCGTGGGGGAACTTGTAGCATTGCACTGTCAGTCTCTCAGTAATCATAATTACCAAAGATTCACTCACCTTTCTCATGAGACATCCCAGCTAGTGGCGACAAAAGAATCTATACCAGTTCTGTGTTAATCTTGCATGCATCCAGTCATAAATGCAGTCTATAGCAGTCTAGAATACCACAACAAACAAAACAACACATAATTTCGTATGCAACTTTATTCAGCATATCTGTTTCTTTTTTATATGCATTTTTTTAGCTGAAAAGAGCATCACAGATTTTGGAGAAGTACAGAGATACCCAGCGTGGTGTAGTGGATAGAATGATGGAAGTCTAGGTTCAAATTCAAACATGGCCATAGAAACGTCCTGGGGGTGTGGAATTGGTAAAACCACTCCTTAAAATTTTCACTTACCTTGAAAGCCCTCTTAAGGTTGCTATAAGTCAGTCACTAAAAACAACCAACCATGTTGCTGTGTTGTGCTGTGTGCATATACTTTGTTTCTCCAAGAAAAAAGAAATAAATTCTGTGCAGACAGTTGCCAAAATTTATGGAGAACTTGATGATTTAAAAAATAGCACTACTTGCCTGAATCTCTTTTGTAATCTTGCAGGGTTTGAAAATTCTTCATCAAAGCATCTCATTGCATTGAGGCAGTCTACAGAAATGAGAGTGAAAAATTTAGTGCGTATACCTAGTGATGAATAGTCACAAAATTATTCATTTTCAATGAGACAGGATGTCTTGACAGGGCAAGACAATTTCTCAAGAAATCACTAGCCTTTGCAAGAGTTCAGGTCTCCTGCACTTGAATGGGACATGGAGCAGATTTTTTTTCCTGCCAATGTCCCTGTTTCTACACAATGGCTATAAGTGAAAATAGTGGGAGGGAAGGTTTATTTCGCTTTGTGAAGCAAAATACACAGACAGCATGCCCAGGAGAGGTTGCCTAATCAAAAAGAGGTTCTGATGGTTCTAATTTTTAAAGGTTTATGCGACAAAGCATTAAGTATCATAATTCTGCAAAATGTATGCAATATACAATATTTGAGCAAAATTCGTTCTTGCAAATGTGAGAATTCTAACCAAAACCACCAGAAAATATCCCACCTTCTCTCAGACAGGAATCAATATTTGTCTTCAGGAAGAAGCAAGTGAAGTTATGCATCCCAAACTTAGAGATCAACTTTGCTTCCTTAGCAAAATTCTGCACTACTGCTGAAACAATGAATTTCATGGGCAAGTCATGCTGCTGAATTTGGGCAGAAACCCAAGAAAAACTAATAAAATAAGGAAGAAATGCTTGTACATATTGGTTAGCCCTAGCTTGTAATTGAATTTTAGGGGCAAAGTGTCAACCACCCTTGAAAACCTGTGTCATCTACTAGGTTTCTTGGCTTTCAATGTTCAATAACAAAATTCAGTAGCATAATTTGCCACCAAAATCAGCAGGTGTGATTTTATGGACTATGGGGGCACAGCATGGTCTTGAGGGTTATATACAGAGTATAGGCCATGTATTGCCCACTCTTGTTTCTGGTCCATCTATAAGAATAAAAGGTCACATCTGATTCTTGAATTATGCAAGAAGTAGAATTGCACAGAACTGTTTTCCTTACCCATTCACAATATGTGAATTCTGAATTCTGAATAGACGTGTACAGTAGGAATGGGGGAAAATAACTGCTAATTTACTTGTCCTCATTGATTTGGATTTGCTTACTTGATGAATCAAGAAGGAACAAGGAACACCTTAGCAAGGAAGTTAAAACTCCCATGAGATTCTTCATCTACACTCAAGAGCAAGCCAAAGAGGTCCCCTCTCAGGTCTGTGCAATTTGTACAAAATGTATCAGGTGTCTTTTTCCTTTGAGAAGCAGAGAATACAAACACAGAGAAGAAACACAGAAAAAACGGTTGATGAGTCAGAAAGATACAAACAACGCATCAAGTGCTTCACGTTCTGAAATAAAATAGCAGTCATCATCATTTGGGACAATTAGGACAAAATTGGCAATTTGGGGGCAAAATATCCTTATCACCATTGTGAGAACTTTGTTAGGAACACCAGGAAATTCCTTGCTATTCTTACAAGTGAAGAGGAGAATATTGCAGTTCCCTGTCATCACATACAAGGATGAGACATCAAGGAATTGTCATCTCTAGCACATATATACATAAATAATATGCATCTAAATCAAGGACACCCTTTCCAAGCTGCTGTTTCAAAATGCCTCAGAAGAAAACAGAATAAGACTGTTTTCCCAAGGTCAGCCAGCAAGCCAATCCCAGAGAGGTGAAACTATACCAATGGCTCTCAAATTACTCAGTATGTTCTTACCACCCCACATTACAGACTTCATCTACGAGGCCACATTTGAGTGCCTCATTGAATTCTGGACTACCTAAAAGAGGTTTTGCAGCCAAGTTTTGCTAGCTGAAATGTGGCCTATTATTTGCCAAGTTAATTTCAACTGGCAAGATGGATTTGTCCAGTATGTCAGGTCTGCCCATAAGGAGAGTAATGCATAGCCACTTAAATAGGCTTGTGTGTGCTTGTGTGTGTGTGTGTGTGTGTGTGTGTGTGTAGAGAATGGGATTGAGAGAGTGAGAGAGAGAGAATGAATGAGCAAGCAAGCAAGCAACCTAGGGGAAAACCTTGCAGAATGGTAATTTCTTATACCAGTGTGAGCAGGCATATTAACTATGGAGTATTGGAATAATAAGCAACAGCCTCCTCCCCATCTATTTGTAAATAATATCCTTCCAGTTTTCCTCTTTCCTTCCTCAAGCATAGAAAAAACAATCTCTGTTTGGCTAGATGTTGAAAGTGATACCAAGTAAGGTGATAAATATTGCTACTTGTATCATTACTGTCATATGAATGGAATGTGCAAGAAGGATGAAGCCAAAAGAGACAATTATCTGTACAATGTTCATCTTGATTTTACATGTTTTGTATTTCTAATGAGAAGTGCATGTATATCACTAATTCCTGGCAGCTTTCTCTTAACCCACATCTCTGATGCTATCTAGTGATGTGTGGAAGTGCTTAGGCTGTATTCAGATAAGACCTAGCAGTAGTGAGCAAGCAAATGTACTTTATCAGGGGCATTGACTATATGGGGAGGGTTCTCTTTGCAATCAAAAGAAAAAGAACTGAACTCCCATTAAGGGCTTGCTTTCCAATGTGGCAAGATCTAACATGAGGGGGGTAGACCAGCACACACTGGGTTGGAGGGGGCAGAAACACATGTACATCCATCATGCCTCCAACACATGCTTTCGTCATTTTTTTCCTGCTCTGTGCAAACTGGAACTTACATTTTCTATGATCATGGCAGCAATGAATACTATTGAGCATGCCCAGGAGCATCTGTTCCCTTACATATGGAACAGCAATGGAATATCTAGCCATATATCTATATATGGAATATATATAGACAAAGCCTACACAGCAATCAGGGAAATTCACCCATCACTGGTCTTAACCATTTTCCTTTCCCTCCCACTGCTATATAACAACTTCTGAAGTAGCAGAAGCCACCAACTGTTTCTGTACCGGTTCCATTTTATATTGACCTTACACTGGAATAAATGGATAGTGAAGCATACTTTTGATGCCAGGAAGAGTCACAAATATATTTCCAGTTCATTTGAGCCCCTAATAACAGAATGGGCTGGTTATCTCCTGTGAAGGTCTGTGCTACGATATTCACTTACACTACTGCCAGATGAAGGCCTTTGAAACTTACATGCATTCTCTCAGTGTTACAGGAGTCATGCCTCTTGCATCCAAGGCTAATATCGACTCCGACATGAGCTATGGGTTTGTAATTGGCAGGACACATCATCAACAACAGCTTCCTGGGTGACCATCGCAAGCAGACAAGTGGGGCAAGAAAACTAAATTGGCTATCAGATTCCATTGGGTACAGCTAAGTAGAACACCTGTGAGGCTGATTTTTTTGCTTACTGTTTCACCAAGTCACAGAGTCTCCTGTTGTTCTAAGAGCCATCAGAGCATATAATAAGAGTTTCAACCACTTGGAACCTCCGGCTTGCAGTTGGCAAATCATTTCCTTTCTGCCACTTTGTTATAGAGTCCCTGGCCTTGAGATATTGAGGGGAAACTTAGAAATGGAACCTCTGTGGATTTGCATACAAAGCTTATCACAAGATAATAGAAGTGTCTAAGATAATACAACTTTTTTAAAAAATGGGACACATGTTCCATCCATCATTATAGGACCATTCTGATGGTGTGTCTTTCATAATAATTGAAAAATTGCTTTTTGGGGGCGGGGTCTTCTTTATGGAAAGAAAGGAATGACAGGTTGAAGCCACATACAGCAGAGTTACTTGCTGTCGTTAGTTGTCTTGCAGCTGTCACTTTTGCTTCCACAGACTTACTGCAATAGAAGGGCTCCTCTTGGAACAGTAGAGTTCTGTACCCTATAACTTGCAAATGGCTCTCTTCATCTTCCCAGGAGAGAGCAAGAGAGAGATGGAGCTATTTATCTCATTCATCTACCTCCAACATCACCAATTAATGGCTGACATTGTCAGCTTTGATGCTATTGATTGATCCAATTATTCAAAGAAGGGAAATGAAAGGAAGAACCTTATCTTCATCTTTTTCATATTCCCAAACTGGAATCTGGGAAGCGGATGATTAGGAGGATGAAGGCAGCCCCCATTTCAGTTTCTCTTTTTTGAACAAGCAGATCCAGGCTGCAATACTATACCTATTTCTCTGGATCTGAAACACATTGAACACAATGGGGCTTACGTCTAAGATGGCATATATCGGATTGCTCTTATAGCAATGCAAACTGTCCACATTGATTATTTAGAAGCCCTCCAACTCATTCTGTACCAGAATATGGAGCACAGTGACTGGGGCCAGCCTGCTCTTAACACTTCAGGAGGCATTCTGACCCATTGCCTTCCCAGATCCATTACGTTATATGGGCCTTTCTATATTTAATTTTATTTTTTAAGGTGCAAAGAGCTATGATTTAGGAAGACTACACAGTGCCCTAGTTGTGTGACCTGTACAGTCAAAGCACATACAACAATCACCTTACCATGATCACCACACAGTCAATCATATTACACTAATAATATTTCCGTAAATTTTAATAAACTAAGTCACTTTGTTGACTAAACTTTACTAAATCAAACAAGAATAGTAGTTAGTTTAGGACTTTGTCATACGGCTCCACAAGATGGCTGGTGAAGGTGATTGTGGTGTCTTCAGTCTGAACTTTCCCTAGCAACTGAGTGGTTAGAGTGTCCAGTGGAGATCTTTGTTTTTTGTTTGTTTGTTTGTTTCTTTGTTTGTTTGGTGATTCAACTGTCACTCACCTTCTCCTTTGGCACCAGCAGCTCAGTCTTCTGTATTACTTTCCTTTTTCCCTCTCCTCATTTCTAATTGCGGACTCTATTTTTAACTCTGTAAATGACAAATGGGAAGGATCATTGTGGGCATGGTGGTGTTGCTCCACCATGGGGGTTACATTGGCTCCTTCTCCACCCCATAGTCATCTCAGAATTTCATGAATACCCCTGATTTGGTCTAGTTTTGCACATTTATCTGCAGGTAGTGCCAACTGCTCATGTAATCCCAGATGCTACTTGGTGAGATCCTGCCATTTGTAGGATTCTTTTGTAATCTCTCCTAGGGTATAAACATTAAGAAGTTCAAAAAGCACAAGTCATTGGAACATTGATCATAAATTTTGTGATCTATCAAACTGACCATAACTTTCATGATCTATCTGACTCTGGCCAGAAGCCTATTAGTGTTTGTGTAAGGTTTGCATGTCATGCCATGGTCAATTGTGGCTAATTGACAAGGTGTAGACTGTATCTCTGTTATGCAGTTGGATGCATGGCACAACACATAACTGAAACATGCCGAATGCCTCATCGATTAGCTGCAATAAGTCACAGCAAATTACACAAGCCTTATGCAAGCACCAGTAGGATTCTGGACTATTTTTTTCTGTCAAGAGAGGATCACCCCTGATCCATAAATATCCAAACAATGCCTTGTAGCACTGGGCAAAACTTCCAACAGCTGGTCACGTCTAAAGGGAATCAAATGGGCAGAGAACAACTGAAATAAGAGTCTTTGAGTTCTATATTTGGTCCTCAAATTATATATTAGCCTGAGGCAATCATCTCAGCCTCTTCTATACCAGCTTCTCTATGCTACTACGAAGACCCCTACCAACCAATATGCCCTGAGCTAGCAAGTGGCTGACTGAGGTAGAGAAAATATCCAAAGAGACAATATCAGCACAATATTTGCAGCTTTGGAGCAGGGAGGGGGAAGAGAAGGAAAGGGAATATTATAGTACTGGTGCTACTTATTGCTTATTGTAGTTTACCGGGAAAAAACACTACTGCTTATTTTAGTTTACCAAAAATCGGCTTCTCATTTTTCGGTGAGGAAAAGCCCATACCAAAGAAGATCTTCTGGCTTTCACAGTGAATACTTTTTCTTTGTGACTTGTGAACTAGAACAAGATATGGCAAATTTTGCTCAGCCTCTAGTCTTAAAGCAAATGTATGAAGGATGAGTTCAGGCTTAAGAAATATTATCACTCTAGAACTGAGTGAATCACAAAGAGTCGTTTTTGAAATTTTAGTTTACTTTCTTTACAGTTGAAATAAATTTAACAGTAGCATTTAATGGTAGGGATTTAAATGTTTCCTTTTCTTATTCCCACAGGCAAAGAAGAAGAATTGCAAAAAAAATTTCTCCCTGCCCATAGTGAAGGTCAGATATTTTGGGTTGCTATTGACTGGGAAATTTCTACACAAATTGTGCATCTTGTACAAATTACATCATGCAATTTGAGTAAGTTATTCAAAACTACACTCACTGCTGCCTTGTTTCATGGCCTTTGAGGATCAGAAGAATTAGATTTTTTAAAATAACCATCAATTATCCCTTCTATGCTTTGTTTGTGTGTGAGTGTGTGTGGGTGTACATGCAAGCATAGAATCATAGAATCATAGAATCATTGATTTGGAATGGGCCTATAAGGCCATTGATTCCAACCCCTGCTCAATGCAGGAATCCACATCAAAGCAGATTTGACAGATGGTTGTCCAATTTTTCTTGAATGCATGTACACACATGTGGATAGGTGTTTATGACTTTTGTAAGCAGAAAGGATGCTAGATTTATGCAGATTGCCCCATAAACTTTGTACACAAATAGTAGAAATCTTGAAAAAGTAATGAAGTACCCTGTGTTTCACTTCTGAGGTGAGGAATCTCTTGGGATTTGGAAATTTCTCCTTGAGTTATCATATAGCATTAAGATACCCTAAATCAATGAAAATAAGGAGTTTTTCAAGTATTTTTCAAATTATTTAACTGATGGTTCATGCAGGAACCAACGCAAGAGAAAAGTTGATGTGTTCTCAGGGAAGAGCTAGGTGCAAGTGTTCTTTCTTTCCATACTTGTGGGTAATCGCGCACTGGACATCTGAGAAAAAAAACCCTGCTCCTTCCTTCACTTCCACAGTTTGGCAACACATTGAAACTTCCTTTCCTTCCTCTGTTCCCCCCCCCCCCAATAAAACACTGATGAGGAATGAAAATAAAGTGTGTTTATATTCTAAAAAGCCAAATCTTGATGCTCACCTGAAATGATCGAATTCTCTGCTCTGTTTGAAGATGGCAAAGGCAAGGGAGAGTTCCACCATACAAGATGAAATTCTCCAGCTCTGGAAAAACTTGACTTATACATTTTGTTGTTGTTGTTTAGTCGTTAAGTCGTGTCCAACTCTTCGTGACCCCATGGATCAGAGCACGCCAGGCCCTCCTGTCTTCCACTGCCTCCCGGAGTTGGGTCAAATTCATGTTGGTAGCTTCGATTACACTGTCCAACCATCTCGTCCTCTGTCATCCCCTTCTCCTCTTGCCTTCACATTTTCCCAACATCAGGGTCTTTTCCAGGGAGTCTTCTCTTCTCATGAGATGGCCAAAGTATTGGAGCCTCAGCTTCAGGATCTGTCCTTCCAGTGAGCACTCAGGGTTGATTTCTTTCAAAATGGATAGGTTTGTTCTCCTTCCAGTCCAGGGGACTCTCAAGAGTCTCCTCCAGCACCACAATTCAAAAGCATCAATTCTTTGGCAGTCAGCCTTCTTTATGGTCCAGCTCTCACTTCCATACATTGCTACAGGAAAAACCATAGCTTTGACTATGTGGACCTTTGTCGGCAAGGTGATGTCTCTGCTTTTTAAGATGCTGTCTAGGTTTGGCATCGCTTTCCTCCCAAGAAGCAGGTGTCTTTTAATTTCGTGGCTGCTGTCACCATCTGCAGTGATCATGGAGCCCAAGAAAGTAAAATCTGTCACTGCCTCCATATCTTCCCCTTCTATTTGCCAGGAGGTGATGGGACCAGTGGCCATGATCTTAGGTTTTTTGATGTTGAGCTTCAGACCATTTTTTGCACTCTCCTCTTTCACCCTCATTAAGAGATTCTTTAATTCCTCCTCACTTTCTGCCATCAGAGTGGTATCATCTGCATATCTGAGGTTGTTGATATTTCTTCCGGCAATCTTAATTCCGGTTTGGGATTTTTTAATACATTTTAGAGCAGCTAAAACATTCGTGGAGGGAGGAGGCCAATACCTAACTGAGGATCTATTGACCCAGCAAACAAGAAGATTAAGAGTTTATATTATATTATGTGCCTTGTAGCAATGGCCTCTCAAAACCGTCCTTCCACCTTATTTCCTGGCAGAGAAATTGGGGGAAAATGTCACTGAATTTTGTCAGGGAAAAGAGATATTTTCCCAACAGTTTCTTCAAAGTAGGGTTTACTCGTACTGTTAGCAGTAGCAGTAGCTCAGCTTAGTTCTCCCCACCACCACCAAAGGATTCTTGTTTTTTCCAACTGTGTTGGCAGCCTGGTCATCATTTATTTCCTCCATAATATCCTCTATC
The DNA here is from genome assembly GCA_037013535.1 of Intellagama lesueurii. Classification (NCBI taxonomy): domain Eukaryota; kingdom Metazoa; phylum Chordata; class Lepidosauria; order Squamata; family Agamidae; genus Intellagama; species Intellagama lesueurii. Next base: position 198,402,668 of record JBAJHW010000004.1, read on the forward strand.
TTGTATCAGTCTTTCCTATCCCTCGGCGTAGACTGTTGCTCATGAGTAGACCTTGAACAATATGATGAGGAGGCAAATGAGCCAAGAAAAACCAAGTCTCTCACCCAGTCTGTCACCTGTGCTCTGGAGGGGGTAAAAGAGAACAATTCGGAATCAAAGAAGGGGGCATATGGGTCCAAATAGGGCCCCAGGAAGGGCATCCCTGTGATACAAATCCTCAGGCGGTCTCATATTTTTTGTTTGAGTGATGTTTTCTGTGGAATTGCAAGCTCTTCCTCTGAAAAGATATCTCCAGGATCTTGGTCAGAGAACAAAAATCTCCTCTAAAAGGAAGTTCAGTTCTATTTACTGAATAAAATTCTGTTGTTAATTTGTAGACATAGATGAAAGGAAGCAATGGGCTAACAGAGTAAGGGGGAAATCCATTGCTTTATTCAAGAATAATACATTTGGACAGGAACCAAATTGGTGTGCAGAATTGTTCACCCCATTCACAAAGATGGGAAAATTGGGGAGACAGCTTTGCTGAATATTTTCCATTCCAGGACTGACATTCTACATTTCAGGAGCAACTCCACAAAGAACGTTTTCAAATATTTGTAAGAAATTTATGTTCTGCAAAATGCTGGCCCAGCCCTACAATACCCATATCCTTTGCTAAGTGTTCCACCCCTCTTCTCTTTCTGCCTGTTACCAGCATATGAACATGACATGTCTTTCATCTCATTTTACACTAACAACTAGGAAATATTACTTTCTGAACTACCGTTCCCAGAATCCCTAGCCAGTGGCACAGAACCAGGGACTTGAATCTCTATCTCCTTAGTTTAACTCAACCACTCACAATGCCACAATAGCTTTTTGTACTGTTTTCCTTCTCTAGAGAGAACATGTTGAACATACATTGGGATTTTCTTACTTCCCTTCCTCTTTGTTTCTCACAGCTCCCCTCAGTCCCCCAGCTGAGTGGATTGACAGTTTCTTTCTGAGCATTTTAACTTTACGGAATTCACAACCAGAGTCTCAATATTTAATGAATTGCTTTGACCTTTCGGTGCCAGCAAAATGTCTCCAGATGTTCCCGCGTTCATTACCATGGCTGCTTTCTTGGGATGTAACCAAGGGCAGTCAGCAATATGTGACATATTAAATACATAATCTGCTGTGACATGCATCTAGAGCCATTCATCTGATGGGAGGATCTTAAGCATATTGTGCACTTTATTCTTTATTTAATTATTGAAATACAATTTGGTGGGGTTTTTTTGTTTTGTTTTTTGTTTTGGGGTTCTTGTTATTGGTTTTTGTGTTAAAGGGATGGTGGAAAGTGCCAAGTAAATGCCACACAAGAAAAAGGCCCCATGCTTAAGGAAAATACTAGTTCAGAGGCATTTTGTTGAGTTAAGCCAGCAAAAGTTTTATAATTGTGGGTTGGCGTGATTTCCTATTCCATCTGCTGTTCTTTGTGCTGTACAAAAGCTGTTCTGAAAGGATCTCTGACTTTTGCGGATGACAGTGTGTGTGTTTTCACATTGTAATGCACTTCAGAAGCTCTAGCAAGTACGTGGAAAGACTAGGAGTCCTTGGACGGCTAGCTTTCATTCAAGAAAGATAAGCATATGGAATTGTTCAGTGAGTTAGATATCTGGCTGAAGAGTCACAGGTCAGGAGCTCAATTCTCCACTGTGTTTTCATAGTATCATAGAATAATGGTGTTGGAAGGGACATATAAAGCCATCAAGTCCATGCTCAATGTCCTGTCTTGCAGGAGAAGAGCCTATGTGGTCTTGGGTAAGCTGTACAGTCCCAGAGCAGTCCCAAAAGAAGGGAATAGTAAGCTACTTCTGAGTACTCTATACCTAGGAAATCCTAGAAAGGCTCATCGTAAGTCAGAATTAGAGATGGGGGTATTCGTATTTGTATGCAAATACCCCCGTACATGTGGACATAATGAGTAATGTAACCTGGCTGTCCACTCACCCTTCCGCTGCTGCCGTGGGCTCTGCGCTCCCTTCCAATCACTCTGGAGTGCCTGGTCAGTGAGCCACTTTTCAACCTGGCAGGAAGGCTTGTCTTCCTGCCTTCTGCCAGGAGTGGCTAGCCGACCACGAGCTCCGGAGGGGAGCGCGGAGCCCACTCCCTCGTTATGTCCACATGTGTGTGGACATCTCTAGTCAGAATTGATTTGAAGGCACATGATTATTATGTTACAAGTCATTTAACATTCAAGAAGAAGTGCTCAGAAATGTCTCTGCTTTTGTGATGCAGGTCTGTTTCCAGCCAGGATGGGTACATGGTGGTCCATGGGCCCCAAAGCAGATTCCTCACTCAATTCTAATACTCTCATATACCTGACATTCTCTAAATCACTTGTTTTAAAATGGCAACTTGCAGGTGTGAGGAAAAATGCTGCCACATTTTGTCTCTCTCCCCAAGGGAAAGGGAGACAAGGTCACTACTGGCTTTGAGAAGAAGAAGAAACAACAACCTCAGACTTAAAACAGGTCCAAAGGGGGCAAAAATTGGAAGCAAGTTAAAACCTGGCTTTTTACCCTGGCCTTTACAATCCTTACCCCTTTGTAATATTAATTTTGTAGTTTGCCATTCTGAGTCTTGGATTATTTGCTAGACTGGAGGTTTTATGAATTCATTTTAAAAAATTGTTTGTATATTCTTGTTATTTTTTGGAAGCTGTCCAGAGTAGTGGCTTCTCCACTAAATGGCTGAGGCATAAGTCTAATAAAATAAAATAAATAAAATAAAACAAAATAAAATAAATAAATATCAAACCTGCCTCCTCATGCCCTCTAAAGCAGTGGTCCCCAACCTTTTCTGAACCGCGGACCGGTTGGGTGGGTGGGGTCCATGTGCAGGGGGCACCCCCCCCCGTGGTCGTGGGTGGGCAGGGTGCGCTCACGGGTGGGCGGATTGCACTCGCATGCACATGGGCAGGGCACCTGTGCGTGCAGGTGGGCGGGCTGTGCGTGCAGGTGGGCATGTGTGTGGGGAGTGCGGGGGTGGGTGGAATATCTGTCTCCATGGCCTGGTCCTGCCAAGGCCACAGACCAGCACCAGGCCACGGACCGGGGTTGGGGACCCCTGCTCTAAAGGATACTGAGACAGTGTGAGAGCCATAATGATATTTGTCTCTTCCCATGTCTGAGGGGCCACCTGGAAAACACTGGACCTCTGGAAGATGCCCACCCCTGATTTACAGCATGGAAGGAGTCTTTGCTATGAGATATTCTAATAAGTATTTCATTTCATCCCCTTCCCCTTGCTTGTCTACGGACTGATACATAAAATCTAAGTTGCACTCCCAGTGTTTATAAATACAGTATATACAGTAGTCACATACCTTGTACCATATGCTTTGTAAAATCTGAATGGACATGCCACACTTTCCTGTCACTTTTATAGAAATTCTGATATAACCTCTTTCATTTTACAAAATACATGCAACTGGGTTCCACCAGTACAGACATGTATGGAAGAAAATGGGAAATAGCTAAATGGTAGACGTTGTTCAGAACAAGAAGTCAGTGGCTAAGGTGAAGCAGTCAGTCTGTTCCAGCGTGCCATTCTTTGTTCCTGTGCATAACTAAACTGCAGCCACCAGAGCTGTCAATCTAGTAAATTTCATCTGCAAAATATTCCAGTCCCCCCCCCCTTCCCCAAGTATAAAGAAACCAATTATTTCTCTCCATGTGGATCCCCTTTGCTAAAGCCAAATGAATGCTGTGCGAGCCTGTGCTTGATTACAGAATTGCTTTTGTATTCCGTTTAAGATTGCTTCATCTCTTATCAGGGAGGTAAGATGGCTCTGAATTGTGTCATCGTTCCCAATAATATCATAATTTGATATGGAAACTACGCATACTATTATATCCTTATTTGATTTTTAAAACATGCTTCTGCAGTCAGTTGGACTCCCAGGAATTTATTTATCTGATTTCCTTCACTCCCCTTGTCTGCATATACTTGACAGGAATATTCTGGACCAAATGTGCCCTTTTCTCTTAGATGCATACATACGGTATGCACAGAGGAAGCGTATGAATGATGAACTATTTCTCCTCTTTTTATTAAGATTTTAAAAATGAAGAAAAATAAAATGGGTTGTTAATATACCCAGGAAAAGTGCAGAGAAACCTACTTATATTTCCTTCCTTTTAGAAATCTCTAATCTGCAGCATAAAATATTTTAAAAGGTACGTGATTCTCTGGATTTTGTTTTTATTCCCTGTGCATCCTGCCGCCATGTCTTACCCACACCTCTGAGCCAGTGGTAACTGACACCCATTGTGGCTGGTAACACAAAAGGTGCGGTGGACAATAGTGGGCAAGGCTATCTGCTACTGTTTTCCTTCTCCTCCTGCCTGTCTGCCTCTTTGGCTAAACTTAACCAGATTGGCTAAGCATAGCCAGAGCTCCATTTGCCTTAATGGATCAATCACTAGTTCTATAAACCCCTTTAATCCTTCAATTTTATACTCTCAGACTACTCTGCAGTTCTGCCTCTAGATGTACTTATAATATACACTTTTCTGTTTTTCTTCTCCTCTCTGTTCTTCTGAGATTAAATAAGCAGACTCGCAGCAGTGCCACAAAAAAACTACTTCACTGTGTCGTAAATGAGGAATTGGAAGAATCTGGTTTCTGCTGCACTGGTCAAAGATTGCAAATACACCTTGTGATTTTTTTGCTTGATTGACTGATAGCTTTTCAGCCCATGACAGCTCCCAAAAAACCAATGCTCAAGAGCAAAAACAAAAATTATTTAAGAATTGATAAAAGATGGTTTTTAAAAACCCATTTTAAAAGCCACCATACTTTAAGAACAGATCAAGATCAAGAACACTCCAAAATCCAGCTTTAAAATAATTTTTAAAAAACAATACAATATGAAACAATACAATTTTAGCTGCCAACCAAAACACATCAGGTCTGTCTCCCTTTGGAAAGAAATCTACAATTGAGGGACTACTACAGGTTAAAAAATGTTTATTAGATTTGGAATATTCATAGATTTGGGATATTCATAGCACTGATTTGGATGTTTATCAGCTTATCATATTTTGGGATGGTTAAATGTGTAGATCCCCAGAGTGGTGTAGTGGATAGAGTGACAGACTAGGACTCTGGAGACCAAGGCTTGAATCCCTGCTCAGCCATGGAAATTCATGGGGGAGTAGAACTGGTAAAGCTACTCCTTAAATATCTCACTTGTTTTGAAAGCCCTATTAGGGTTGCTATAAATCGGTTCCAACTTGAGAGCACAGTGACAACGTGTGTATAGAACACTTCTTCTTCCCCTCCATCCTATATTTGTATTAATAAATTACACCAACTACATAAAGGCTTATTGTTAGCAAGTATTTTGTTTTGCATGTATGTGCATGGTTTCAAGCATGCAACCCTGACATAAGTAGGGCATTAATAAAAATTAAATGAGAAGTGTTCCTGAAACTTTAAGGATTAAGCAGTATTGTGGATTCAAAATTCAGTGGCTTTATTTATTAATTCAAAAATGCTAAATAATAGCTGGAATGGATAAAGTTAAGATATATAAATCTTCTTGAATCATTTAGTTATTCTTGGTGGGAGCAGAATGCAACAAACCCTTGGCCTGTGGCACAAACATATCTAAATAGCAGAATCTCATACATACACTACAAAAGTAACTAAAATTGTTACAGTCACCATACAAAGAGAAATCATTATTCACTACATTATGATCACAAAGTAACTTAGACATATCTTAGTTAAGACAAAAAGGAATTAATTACCAGTAACTTTGGTCCTATTCATATTTCACCCATTATAAACCACATGTTTTTGAGTTTTCTTTCTACCAAATTTTCACTTCTATCATTTTTTTTCTTTTTGACAAGCAGATAACTGTAGTATATCTGTAAAGAAATCCATGGGCAAACAGTAGATGAAAATGCATCAATGTACTGAAAAATATCAGGACTGATCTTATTTTCCAAGTATCAGAAGGCAAAATACAGTCAACTACTCTATATATAGAACATGTCCAATACAAATGAGCGGAGTGTTGTGACAGAGAAGACAGGGTCAAAAAAATGCAGAAGGGTAGTTCAGATGAGATCAATACTCATCAGCAAAAAATGAAGTAAGCCCTGAAGGAAGGACCAAGTGGCTGCTAGGATAAGATCCTCTTGAAAGCAAAAGTGACAGACAAAGGCAAGGCAGCTGCAGAAAACCGAGGGCATAGCAAAGATTACAAAATGAAAAAGATGGCAATTGAATGAAGGAACTAGCCTTCTTTGGAGGGAAAAGGTAAACATGAATTGCAGTGAATGAATGCACTGAAGTCAATATTAGAATTAAAGTTATAAAGATTAACTTTCAACTTCATATTTCTCTTCATTCCCAGGGCTTGCTTTACACTCCTCAAACTTGAAAGATTTTACAGGCTCTAAGTGACCTTATGTTTAATTTCTTTGACTTGGTCAAGCTTTCTGTCCATAATAACTGAAAAGTCTTCTCCCTCCCTATTAAATAGATCAATTTTTGTGAGGGGAAGGCAGGGGGAGACAGGCACAGAAGTCCTATGAGTCATTAGATTATTTCTCTCTTTGAACACAGATTTCTATTTGCAGAAGAAAATAGTGTTTCTCTCATGGAAAGCCTGCATGCTCAAGACTCAGAAGTATGTTTGAGGTGTGTCAGTGGTCACATTATAGAGATGATCACATATAGAGATGGGCCTCATGGCTGTCTTTGTGGATTCTTTTTCACAGGTAACAAACATGTGCTGTATGTTACATATGCTGTAAGATCTTCCCAGGCCGGGTGGTTGAGAGTTTTGACCTTGAGAGAGGCTCGGAAAACAGTGACCAGAAACCGGGCCTTCTCAGCGGTAGCCCCACAATTGTGGAATGCGCTCCTGCCCGAAATCCACCTGGTGCCTTCATTGGGAATTTTTAAGTGATTACTAAAAACAATTTTATTTAGACAGGCCTTCCCAGACTCTATTATACCTTGATACTACAGCACATAAACAACCAGATATTTGCTAATGTTCAACTCCTGCTATGTTTTCAATATTTTATTTTAATGTTTTCCTGTGATTATTTTCATTTGTCTATATTGTATTGATTATTTATATTATGTCCTTTTATTGTATTGTTTTGTCTTTATATATTTTTTTTATTGTACTGTGTAAACCACCCGGAATGGCCTGAGTTGCCAGATGGGTGGTATAGAACTTAAATAAATAAATAAATATGCAGAACTTGTAATTAAAACATTGCTTTAACTAATTAGGCTAACTTGTCACCCAATAAGATTACACATCATTAACATGATGATATAATTTAATTAGGTCCTAATTAAACATCTACCCACAACTTTAGTAGCTTTAGTAATTCTCGTTAATCTGGTTTTCCAGGCCTGTAACCAGCAGTGAATGCCCTGAAAGAGTCTGAGCAATGGTGAGGAGAAGAATAAGGGAGGCTGATCATAGCAGTAAGAGTGAAACTGACATACAGGAGTATTTAGAAACAGAGCAACAGGAACACAGAATGCAAGATGCATGTATATGAGACAGAATGCACTGGAACTATCTTGAGAGAGAAAACAAGGGAGGGAGGAATCAGGAGAGCCAAGAGCTTCTGCTGGAAAAACAAAGATTTGAAAAAGGTATCTTTTAAAATCAGAGACATATTAATAAAAATAGGGATGTGCACAGAGTTCTGACAAATTTGTAAATATGAATCAAACCAGGGATATGTGCCTGTTTCTAGAGTAACCATAGCTGGCTGGATAGCTCAGTGGTTTAGGTATCTGACTGCACAGCCAGAGGTTGGGAGTTTGATTCCCCTTTATGACTCTTGTGAGTACAGCCAGTCTGTCTGGCCTTGGGCAAGCCTGCACAGACCCCAGAAGAAGGCAATGGTAAACCACTTCTGAGTATTCTCTACCTGAAAAAGGTTGCCCTAAGTCAGAGTTGACATGATGGCACATTATTATTATATTATTAGAGTAACCATAGGATAGATCGAAAAGTCCAGAGATATTAGGATAAAGTCCCTGTAAATCCCTCATGTCCAGTCACATGTCATGGTTGGAAGTGGGGAGAGACGAAGAAAAACTAAAGAAAATGCCAAGCAACAGAAAAGAAGAGTAGTTACCTTAGAAATGAATCTACTTTGCCTTTCATGATGCAAAGTCACAGATTCTGTTATTAAAGTCTATATTTTGGCTTCAGCACAGGGATACAGGGAACAGAAACCATAAAGGCAGAGATAAAGGACAGAAAGTGGAGAGAAGAGCAGGTTCTCTGCTTTCCCTTTTAAAAATGGAACCAGAAAGAGTGATCCCACTATCCTTATAAGGTCCTTGACTCACTTCCATCTCTCTTGTTGACTAAGGTCACACCATTAAAATGTATCCCTTTTTTTCTTGTGTCTTTTTCTTTCTATATAGTTACATGTTGAGGTCATGTGACATATATCACGTGATAGTGCTCCATACATTTTTTACTTGCTCTGCCTTTTGGGGAGTAAATTAGTTGTGATATGTTCATCTACACTCCTGCAATGGGACACATCCCATTCCTTTGCTGCTCAGACTCCAGCAGGGGGGGAGAGTGGGTTTTAGTAGTCCAGCACATCATCCGAGAGACACCATTTCGCCCTCCAGACATCACTTTGTCTGACTTGCCCTTTGTCCCTCCTTCTCTCCGTCCCTTTCCTTTTCGAAGCCCTGTGGGGGTAGGGGTGGTTCAGAGCACAAAGTGATTACTTGCTGGGGCTTTGTCCTCTCCCCCCCCCCCGCTAACCCCATGTGTTGCAACACATACCCCGGCTTCTCCTCCTCTCCCCCACACATGCCTGCACAGTCACATGCACACCCAGCCCACCACCCCTGATTGAATTAGCCATTTAAAAAGTACAAAAGCTCCTTCGCCAATCCTCCCCAGAAGCAGCAGAAAACGATCTCAACCCATGTTTTCCTTGTGCGGAGAAAGAGAACAGGGTTACAGGGGAGCAGCCTTGGGTGAAGGGTTGTGGGAAGGGAAGGCATGATTTCATGTGTCATGTGAATCAAATGGGAGGAGGAATCACTTTCTCAAGGAGAGAACTATTCGGCTTCAGGGCTGTAATGGTTTGCCAGTCAGGAGAGGATTGGGGATTGACTTCTCCTTTGTGTGCCTTCGTACAACCTGGCCTTTCTCCCTAACGCCCACCCAGCCCCTCTTCCCAACCCAGGCTGCCCATGCAGGTCTCCTCAGATTGCTGAAGCTTGCTCTTTGTGCCGATGCCAGCAGACACAAGGGTCTGGCCATGTAGTGATCTGTGCCATTTTTTTCCTGTTTCTGCACTGCATTACCCTCTATGCAGGAGAACCCACAGCGCACTCCAAGCCGCATTTTGACAGAAGAATACCAACGCACCAACATTCCCATTTGAATTTTTTTAAAATTAAGAAAAATCAATCAAAAGTAGGTGGCGAAGGTGGGACCACAAGCCAGAGGTAAAAATAAATAAATAATTGATTTAGGAGTACACATTGAATGCAATGCCAGTAGTACTGTGCTATGAAACACAGAACAAAAATAGTAGTAGCCTCCCAGCGATTTGAGGGGGAGACAGCACAGAGGTCATGCATCATCTGAACCCCCCAAAAAGTCAAAATTCACAAGGAGTAACTCAGAAACATTTTGGAAGGGTGACCACAGCCTTAGAAAGCTACACTGCTTTCTGCTAGTAAAATCAGGGTTTTTGCCTGGCAGGTGGTAAAGGAAGAGGGAAAATTTCAATAGAATAGACTGTCCAGTTCTGCAGACTGCCTCTGCCCTGGCCAGAAACCCTATCAGTCTATGACTTCACCTTGCCATTCACATTCCCAATAAAATCAAGAACTCTAGAAAGGTTTGTGTATACATAGGGATGCATCAGAACATGATGTGGCAAAGTGTGTACTATTGTTTACCAGAGATGGGGACTTGAGTCATGGGACTCACTCTCAAGTCAGACTTAAGTCACATCGGCAACTTGACTTGGATTTGACTCGGGGTTTTATTAAATGACTTGGACTCACCTTGCAGTGTGGAACCCACTCACCTTCCCCCTTTTTTCTGGGGGGAAAAACTTGTTTTTAATGGGGACTCAGACTTGGACTTGGGACTCAGACTTGCCAAGATCCCTGTTGTTTACTGGATCTGGCTTTATTCAGTATTAGAGTGTCTATAGTAGGCAATGTTGATGATGTAATCACATGTCTATGAGAAACAGAACACCAACCAAAGGAAAATACAATAGAAATGTGTGTGCTGAGAAAGAACATAGGGTCCAAGGGACACTTAGCTGGGAGTGAGCCCCACTGAACACAGAGGTACCTATTTCTGAGGATATATACACAGGATTGGTTTATACATTCCCTCCCCCCCCCCAAAAAAATTAATTGTATAACACTCAGTAGCCATTATAGATGGGAGCATAACTGTCAGAATTTTGACTCATTTTATTAATCTTGCTTTCATATACAAAATAAATTATTGATTATTTGTTGAATGTTTCATAAATCCATTGAAAAGGATGCTTGCCACCCATTTAGTAGAAGAGGATGGGAGAAATAAAGGCGACTCAGGAAACAGATGCACAATTACATTCCATGAATACAGGAAACCTGTAAGGAGCGCTTTGAGATTTTAATTGACATTTAACAAGATAACTACAGCAAGTTAATTAGAAATTATCAGCTAAAAATAAGAATTAACTTTAAATAATCTTTGCTCTTGCTGCAATATTACTGTAGTGGCTTGTTATATGCCAGCGAAATGCCTAAATGATTATTATATCAGGATTTTTTTTAAAGAATTCATTTCCTTCAAACTAATTCCTGTTTTATCAGTTCCTTATTTTGTTATAAAGTCACTGAGCTGATCTGCTTAGCAACAGATTAAGACCTGTCCTTCTTTCTTAAAATTAGATTCCCTTGCTTTCCTATTGACATGCAAAGAATAAAAAGCCAGAAAGAACACGTTACATTCACCACAGAGAGTTCTTAGCTCCCATTTCTCAGCCACAGATTACAGAATGTCGTACCATGCGGATTGCAGCATTGCCATGGAGAGCTTCTGTTCTTCCACTGAAAATTCTTGGTGGCCACTGATCTGAGCATTAAAATTCTCCACATGGTAGTAATTATTGGAGGAAGATATTATACGTGTTACTGCCAGGATGTAGGAGGGAGGACTTCCCATAGGGATGTAATTTTCAGAAGCACAGTAATTCATGTTGTTGTTGTTAGGTGTCATCAAGTTGCCCTTGACTTATGGTGCCCCATGAATGGGCACTCTCCAAAATGTCCTGTCCTCAACAGCCCTGCTCAGCTATTGCAAACTCAAACCTGTGGCTTCCTTTAGGGAGTTAATCCATCTTGCGTTTGGTCTTCTTCTTTTCCTACTGCCTTCTACCTTTCCCAGCATTACTGTCTTTTCCAGAGAATCTTGCCTTCCCATGATGTGCCCAAAGTAGGACAGCCACAGTTTCAATATTTTTGCCTCCAGAGTTAGTTCAGACTTGATTTTATCTAGGACCCACTTGTTTGTCTTCCTGGCAGTCTAGAGTATCTGCAAAGCTCTCCTCTAGAATTCCATTTCAATCATTATTTTTCCTGTCAGCTTTCTTAACTCTCCATCTTTCACACCCATACATGGTGATTGGAAATACGATAATATGGATGATCTTGGCTTCCAGTGACACATCCTTACACTTCATGATCTTTTCTACTTCCTTCATTGCTGTCCTTCCGAGTCTTCAATCTTCTTCTGATTTCTTGATTGTTGAAGGTATACAAGGTCTACAAAAGGTATACAAAATCTCTGACTAGTAATCCATAACATTTTTTTAAAAAGTTTTCATATAGAATAGTGTTGTGTAATGTTTTGAGTATCTTTGGACCATGAAGATCTGAATGCTCATATCTGAACTTAATAAGCTGACGAGCCAGCACACACCTTTTCCCCAGCAATCAATTCTTTAATAGTGTTAGGCTCTCTTAAGTCTGTGTGCAGCTTCCCTATATGATGAACTTCAAGCCACAGCCTCACTGAAAGTACCTGCCAGCCTTAGACTGACTACCAATCCAGCCTGATGTTTGTATACTTTAGGCAATAAGTATGAAGGATTTCCTGTTCTAGCTGAGCCATACATCAGCTATATAGTCTTTCTGACATCAGAAGTGTTCTTGTAGCCTTGATTTTTCTTTGGTTTGCTTGTTCCCTTATTCCTTCCACTATGTCCTTGCTGTTTGATCACATCTACCAGTTGTTTCATGGTTTCTAGTTCCCACCCACTGATTCAACTGCCTATGATAAAGCCCCAGCAACTTCAATCCACAGTTAAACAGGGATGGAAATTCTAATTAAATAAAACCTTTCTTAGGAGCCTTGTGGCTCAGTGGTTAAACTACAGTGCTGCAGTCAAAACTCTGCTCATCATGACCCAGGTTCAATCCCAGATAGCTGGGTCAAGGTTCAATCAGCCTTCCATCCTTCCGAGGTCAGTAAATTAAGTACCCAGTTTGTTGGAGGTAGACAATGTGTAGCCTGAATAATTGAATTGTAACCCACCCCCGAGAGTGCTTTAAGTACGGTGTATAAACAGCACACTTTGCTTTTTTTAATGCATTGCCTGCATTAAAATCCTGCAGGGAATGCTGTTTAGCTGTTCTAGGCAATGTTCTTTTGTAAGACATTTTTCCACATGTTCACCAGCACTCAGCATGCTTTGTCTTCATGTATGTCAAGCTAGCTCTCCCGTGTAAGTCTCACAAATGACTTGTTGTAAGAGACCGCTCTCCCACTGCTTGGAGCTCAATCCCATAGCCTGGATCGAAGCTTTAGGATGCTTTGATCATATTTCCTGTGAAAACACTTTCAAGAAAATCAAGCAGGCATTATTTCGGTTCCCATTTTTGCTTTTCACTTTTTCTTGGTCAGTGGATTAGTCAAGATTGATTTTTCTACATGACTGAGGGAGGCATAAGGTTAAAAGATAAAGGGATGGATTCCTTTTAAAATGTAATTTAGCGTTTTCTGGTATTAGTCCTAATATCAACACAGAATCACTTCAATTTTCCCAAAGCACCTGGGACCCAGTTTGCAGCTGCTAGGAGGCAGAAAATGCCAAACAGATATATGGTTTATATATCTGTTTTGTCTTTGTGTGATTTAATGCCTTCATGGAAGAGTACATTTGTGTTCTTTGTGTTTGTAGTTTAACTATTCCTGAAACAACAAATAAAAACATGTTATCTTTGTATGACATAAAAGGCAATAGGGTCTTAGGATAGTCTCTTCAGGAACATGGACAGTCATAACTGTGGGGTTCAGATAATTGCAGACAAAACATTTAAAACACATAAAATGGCGAGAGATTATTATACAACCATGAAGACACTTATTCATTTATCATGCTGCTTCATGTTCAGTCCATGTCTTAAGGGACTTTTGCATAGAGAAGTTTGTTAGGTGCATAAAGCCCCTGTTGATCGATGCTAAACATGTACACAATGAGAGTCCTGCTGCTGGAAATATGAGGAGTGGGGCTGTTATACAGTACATGTATGTGCAAACCCCACAGTGTACTCTTTGAATAAGTTAGGGAAAGACCTCTATCCTATCAATACTTTGTCCCAGTTACATTTTTTTTTGCAAAAACTGAATGAGAAAAATTGAAGGGTTATCTAAACCTTGGCTAAAAATAAATCCTTGTTAACCTTTCTACAAAAGTTGGACTTGTTTTGGTCAGATTGCTTCAGAAACAGTAGTCAAGAATATTAACTGGGAGAAGCACAGAGTATGATTTGGATCTTATTCACTTACAGAAGTCCTAAGTTTGCTGCAAAGTACAACTATATAAGCCTGCAGCTTGCCTGATCTTCTCAGGTGCAAAGCTGAAAATTAAACACCAAACTTACTAACCTTGCACAGCAGTGGCACAACTGGTGAACGGTGATGGTTGTCATTATCCCAAAATAATATCCATGCAAACAACTGGCTACAGTAAAACTCTAGCATCTTAATTATTCAGATGTCTAGTGAGTGGTTCTGACTGCATACCTACTACAACATTGTGGGCAGGACAGTTAGCATGAACTGTCTTGCTGCCCCTGTTATCTGTTACATTTCTATAAAGACACAAGGCTTCCATAAGCACACTCATGTGGAAGCAAAAGCCTTTGAAATCTATGGATGTTGGTGCCAATCAAGAGAAGATCGAAGATACTCTTAGTGTTTGTCTGCTCCTTTAGCATAGGAATTTTTCTGCAACTTTGTTGGTTTATGATCTGTTTGTACTCTGGCTCAATACAAAGTATCTGATGTAATAAGAGGTAAATTTTTGTAATAACTAATCAGAAAGAGGGAGGTAAAGATGATATGCTAAATTCTTAATTTTCACTAATTTAGGCTTCTTTGATTAGATGAGGCATCTTGACAAGTAATTTTCAAACTTTGCAAGATTCCTGATATTCAACTGAGGGTAAAGCAGAGAACAACATTTTTTCTCATTGGGATCTCTATAATGTGCCCAAACTGCCCATGTGCAAAATTAGTGTCTTTTTCCTTTGAGAAGTAAAGCACACATTCACATGTACACTCACACACACATACTCTCACTCTCTCTCTCTCTCTCTCTCTCTCTCTCTCTCTCTCTCTCTCACACACACACACACACACACAGAAAGAGAGAGAGCAAATGTAGAAAAATTGGGTTGTTGTTTTAAAAAAGACACAAACATTCTGATTGTACTTTTAATCCTTAACAGCCCATGCAACAAAGTATGAGCCACTGCCATCCTGTGCAACTTGCTTTATTTGCGTTAAAGCATTGCTTGTGCAATTTTGCTTAATTTCTCATTCTGTTTGCCTATTGGAGCATCACAAACTAACTTGTTCTCACACAAGAGGATGAGAATAACTTTCTGTTTGCTTATTCTCATGTGAATGGACGAGACAAAGAAGGCTATTTAACCTGAAGAATTAATGACAGGATATTATACTGCTTTTAAGAGAAAAAACATCTAGTATTATTTGCACATAGCCATGTGAATGGATGGGGGTACCCACCATGTTGATCCTGGCTTAACTGCATTACATGAATATCCATATGCAGTTAAAAAGCACTCACATACAGACAACCACTAAAATTCTAATTACTCTGTTATTTTTGGCATTTTAGGTTTGCACACACAAACATCCCCAGAACAACATTCCAGTGACCTCTAGTCAGATGAATGTCAAAACTGTTTCAAACTCACTTGGGGATAGACAGTGAGTAGAACATTGTGTCAGATTTGGGTATTCCCCTTTTCTCCTCTACAAAGCCAGTCAGCACAGGCAAGTAAATGTACCCTTTCATGCATAATGCATTCAAATAAAGTCAGTCCAGTTGAGCTCGTTTGCATCTTGGCCGAAAGAGGATAAAAGCTTGTTAGAACTAAATGACGGCTGTTCTTCTGCCAGTTTGGAAGAATAATTGAAGAAACACACTAGGGACTTTGCTACTATTGCTCCATCTTCCTAACAAAGAAGCTTCATTTGTCAGGTTTTACTAAAAGTTGTCCCCATTAGAACTGGCCATTTTTTACTTCAACTGGGCAGATGATTGAACTTGCCCATATGCCAGCACATTTGAAAAAGACAGAGATGGAGAGAGAATGAGGGAGGGAGGGAGAGCAAATTATCAGAGTCTCATAATGCTACTACCAACCCTAGTGCCTGGTGCCAATATTTTAGTAATAACACAAACCTCTACCTGTGCGCCTCGTAATATTGGTGGTAGAAATAACTCGTAATTTTATGGAATTTAACAAATGTGACATGGTGTAGTTGTATGAGGGGGACAATGGAACAATAACATTAAGACGTCTAATTGACTAAATATTACACCAGCATTTCCTCACAATGAGCCTTTTCTCCTCCCTGGCATAATTGTGTAATGACATTTATGCATAATAGACTTGTGACATTATAAATGACACTTATGTCAGGTTCGTCAGGCTGTGACAGCTCTGTTGACAGTTCTGGCAAGAAATTAATCACTTCTGAGGCTTGAAAGTTGCTCATTTGTTGCTGCCAAATAAGATCTCGCTCTGGAAATAGAAATATGCCTGCTCCCACTCTTCTCCTAAAGGAAAATGAGTGGCTATTTCCCTCAGGGGCCAACCACTGAGGAATTCTTCATAATGGATGGCAGCATATATGGTGGTCAGTGAGTCAAAAAGCAAAGGCTAGCCTTCCTTGAACTTTCCTCCGCTGCAGGCTCTTAGCATTTCAAAAGCAAGTTTGCTCCCTTTGAGATGTGCTTAGGAGGTGCATCACAGATGTCCAATTCATAATAACTAATCATAAATGGGGTTTGCTTTGTTTTGTTTTGTTTTTTAAAAAAACAATAAATGGAGAACATCTGGCCCCTGAGTAATAACTGTTTTGGTAGCCAGTGAAGTCAAGGAAAGAAACAGAATGACTCCAAGATTAAGATATATTAATATAGATTATATAATTTTTTCACCTGTCCTGTTTCTTCCCTTGACAACTTCTCTTGTCCTTCTCTCCAATAGCATTTCAATTCCTTAAAAAAATCTGCCAATATTTTTATTGGTCTCATCACTTGCCCTCTTTGCTTTTAGTACAATTTGGTTTATATTATGTTTGTTCAACTGTTTTCTTGCTGACATTTTTACAGTAAGACCCTTTGTGAAGGTTTGCCCTAATGTCAGAGTAGAAATTTGGTGAGCTGACTTTCTGAACAACATTAGAATGTGAGAGGTCTAGAATGTTTTAAACTTATAGCCTCCTAACCCAAAAGAAAGACTCCAGACTCTTGACAAGGAAAGCCTAACACTGCCTTAGCTATCACTGAAACTAGCAACATAACAAATCTGCTCAAAAATAACCTGCACACCATCCTCTTCTTTGTATGCCTCTGGACACAGCTTCCAAGGAAGAACAATGAGAGTCAGCTATTGTCCTCACAATTGGCCTTGGTAAGCCAATGTGGGAAGCAAGGTGCTGGACTAGATTGGCCTTTGGTCTGATCAGGAGGGCTTTTCTTATGTTCTTCTCTCCCAAAAGGGTTCTTTCACACAAATGTAATTTATGGCCGATAAATATTATGGAAAAATATAATGGTTAAAATTCTAGTGAATTTTTATGCTGGCATAACACAATGGTCTTGCCAATTGCTGCAAGTTAAAAAAGGAATCATAGGTGTCTCCTGATGTACCCCATCAGCTCAACACAAAACAGGAAATTCCACTGACTTCCAAATGTGTAGCAATTTGCCACTGCAGTTGATGTCTACAAATAGAATTTTCACCAACTTTTTTTTAAAGGAACTTTAAATGAGAGATCTTCCTAAGAGATTGATGCTCTGATCAACTTCTTTTTCCTTAAAGCTTCTTCTTTCACTAAAAGGGAAGAAAAATCTTTAACAATTAGTTTTCTGTTTCCTGAGTCTCCTGGTCACAGGGAGAAGAAAAGGATACCCACCCCACAAAATCTCTTCAGCTGTGGATAAAAAGGAGTCCCCATAAATTTGAAACTGAAGTTCATTATTTAACCCAGTGGGTGTGAGGGTGTAATCAAAGATGATCTGGGGTTATTCACAGGTGCAATGAATTTGAAGATTCATTTAAATCACAGCAGATAAAACAGATAAGATCGATGAAATGAAGACATAATACAAAAGGAATAAGGAGAAAATCAAAACATTTATAACACAGTAAATCCTCCAAGGCAGGCTTCAGCAGTATGTGGACCGAGAACTCCCAGAAGTACAAGCTGGATTTCGAAGGGGCAGAGGAACTAGAGACCAAATTGCTAACATGCGCTGGATTGGAGAAAGCCAGAGAGTTCCAGAGAAACATCTACTTCTGCTTCATTGACTACGCAAAAGCCTTTGACTGTGTGGACCACAGCAAACTATGGCAAGTTCTTAAAGAAATGGGAGTGCCTGACCACCTTATCTATCTCCTGAGAAATCTCTATGTGGGACAGGAAGCAACAGTTAGAACTGGATATGGAACAACTGATTGGTTCAAAACTGGGAAAGGAGTACGACAAGGCTGTATATTGTCTCCCTGCTTATTTAACTTATATGCAGAATACATCATGCAAAAGGCTGGACTGGAGGAATCCCAAGCCAGAATTAAGATTGCCGGAAGAAATATCAACAACCTCAGATATGCAGATGATACCACTCTGATGGCAGAAAGTGAGGAGGAATTAAAGTACCTCTTAATGAGGGTGAAAGAGGAGAGTGCAAAAAATGTTCTGAAGCTCAACATCAAAAAAACTAAGATCATGGCCACTGATCCCATCACCTCCTGGCAAATAGAAGGGGAAGATATGGAGGCAGTGACAGATTTTACTTTCTTGGGCTTCATGATCACTGCAGATGGTGACAGCAGCCACGAAATTAAAAGACGCCTGCTTCTGGGGAGGAAAGCGATGACAAACCTAGACAGCATCTTAAAAAGCAGAGACATCATCTTGCCGACAAAGGTCCGCATAGTCAAAGCTATGGTTTTTCCAGTAGCGATGTATGGAAGTGAGAGCTGGACCATAAAGAAGGCTGACTGCCGAAGAATTGATGCTTTTGAATTGTGGTGCTGGAGGAGACTCTTGAGAGTCCCCTGGACTGCAAGGAGACCAAACCTATCCATTTTGAAGGAAATCAACCCTGAGTGCTCACTGGAAGGACAGATCCTGAAGCTGAGGCTCCAATACTTTGGCCATCTCATGAGAAGAGAAGACTCCCTGGAAAACACCCTGATGTTGGGAAAGAGAGAAGGCAAGAGGAGAAGGGGACGACAGAGGACGAGATGGTTGGACAGTGTCACTGAAGCTAGCAACATGAATTTGACCAAACTCTGGGAGGCAGTGGAAGACAGGAGGGCCTGGCATGCTCTGGTCCATGGGGTCACGAAGAGTCGGACACGACTTAACGACTAAACAACAACAACAAACAATGCAATGATGAAACAAAATGTGTAATTCAGAACAATCTGCATAAAAGTATCAGATAAATGATAACATGCACAATTAACCATAATTAGTCTTTTTAAACACACTACATTTTCCTCTAATCTTCCCCAGTCCTCCAGTTAAAGCTCATTGTGTTCCCAGAGGTTTAGCAGTCTTTGGCTTAAAGATTGAGGAAGACAGACTTATAGCTACCTGTTCCAAAAAACAGGTTCCTGAAGACTCTGAGGTATGGGAAAATTTGTCCAGGAAAATTGATTTGAGGAAATCAGAAGAAAAAGAAAAGTAAAATGAAGTACTGAAGTCTGGACGTCACTGGTCTGTGGGTGTGGATGTGTGCGCGCGCATGTGCATGCACACACACACACACACCTCCTGAGGGATTAAAAATAATTTTAAAAAAAAGACAGTAGGGGAATCAGAGTTCACTGAGAACATCCCACAGGAGATCTAGCCCAGGAAAACCTAGCTCTCTAATTTGGAAGAGAGAGAAAAATCATGAGGGAAAGCCAATTAAAGAGGTGTAAAATCTGCCACAAGATGTAGCCCATTGCAAATGTTAAGGCTTCTCTCAAAACTAAGGCCCAAAGACTTCACAGCAGTTAAAATCTGCAAAAAGTAAAAATTACGTAAGAAAATGTGATCTGTAAAGCATGTGCATGTGAGCTTATGAGCAGGAAGGTGAGGGCGAGTCTTTTTCTCTCAAGGAGCAATTGCTTTTTGTTTCACCAAAACCCCTAATTTTTCTGCATACTGATGGATTTCTTTACCTTAATCACTAAAATTCAGTTCTGTAAGTACAGTAAGTTGGGAAAGAAAAAATGCACTGCACCACCTTTCTTTATGCCCAGAAAGTAAATCATCCCTTTGCCCTGGGGCAAATGACATGACTGTTGCATCTTATCAGGATATATACTCTGGGCCTGGAGCCACTGAAAGTATCAAACTTTGTAGCTTGTCTATAGTGTTCCAGCCTTCTTGCCATGGCCATCATGTGTCCTTCTTTTTGCATATTCCATAATGCAAAGCTACAGCCAAGAGAAATCCTCTGCCTTTTTTGCTAACAGGAAACAGTCAATTGTGCTGTTTATGAAACAAACCGAAGATTTCCTCAATTCTGTTCAATAGGTAGTCCATTTCATAAGACCGTAATCCATCCATATATATATAAGCCTATCCAATCCACATATCCCACGGCCCTTTTCCCTTGGATCCTAAAATTAGGACCTGGTAGTAACCCTTTGTTGGATGACAGAGTGGTGGCAGCTTTACTATGAGTAAGTGCGGCCATCTGTCTCTCCTCACAAAAAAGATGGCCAAAAGAAAACCCTCTACAGTATTCACACATAAACACACACACACACACACACACACACACACACACCACATCACATCACATCACATTTTCTTCCCATCTGTATTTCTTATTAGGCTGTGAGACTTCTTCCTACACAAATATTTTTCCTAACATACACACATTCTGTGCATTTTCCTTAATGTATGCTTTTCATTCATTTTTCCCATCTGAGGTTTTCAACTATATGCCTGAATAATCTGAAAAAGAAAGAGAGAGGGAAAGGACCCGATTCCTTTGATTGCCTCCAGACAGTGAGAAACTAAAATATACATGTGTGTAGTCACTAATAGTTTCTCAGAACTGAATAGTGATGAATAGAGATGGGCGTATTCGTATACGGATACAAATACCCCTGCACAGGTGGACATAATGAGAGTCCGGCCCCTGAGGCCAGACCGCCCACTCACCCGTCCACTGCTGCAGCTGGCTCCATCCTCCCTTCCAATCATTCCGGAGGTTGCAGTCAACTAGCCACTCCTGGCAGAAGGAGGGAAGACGAGCCTCCCTGTCAGGCTGATGAGTGGCTAGTCGACCGTGAGGTCCGGAGCTATTGGAAGGGAGTGCAGAGCTGGCTGCAGCAGCAGATGGGTGAGTGGACGGTTTGGCCCCACGGGGCCAGACCCTCGTTATGTCCACCTGTGTGGGGGTATTCGTATACCATCTCTAGTGATGAAACACAACTTCTTCCAACACAATACAGGGAACAAATGGGAAGGAAATGCAGATGTGATTCCAAGAAACTCAGAAAACAAATTCATGAAGATATCAGCCAGACTGATATCTGGCATCAATAGATTTGACCATATTTTGCCAGTCCTGACTCACCTGCATTAACTTCCTTTTTCATTTTGAGCCAGATTCAATGTTATGGTACTAACGGTCAAAGCCCTTAATGGTTTGGGGCCTTATTACCTGTCAGAGCATATCTCCTAAATAACTTCTGCCCACCCCAACCATTCCTCAAGGTTGCTGTCCTACAGGTGGCCACATGAAGAGAGGCAAAGATGTCCCTTATCACCTATACTCTTTATTTTGACATTAGAAATATTAAATAGACAAATAAGGAGAGATTCCAAAATTAGAGGGTTGAGAATAAAAGGAGAAGAATATAAATTACAAGCTTACGTTGATGATTTGGTACTATTATTAGAAAACCCGGAGGAATCGATTAGAGAATTAATATCTACAATTGAAAATTTTGGGGCAGTTTCAGGACTCAAATTAAATTATGAAAAAACCAAATTCTTGACAAAAAATATGACACAAGAAGAAGCGAAGAAATTAGAAATGGAAACAGGATTTGAACATACGTCAAAGATCAAATATTTGGGAATACATATTGCAAAAAAAAACACACAAGCACTTTGATGAAAGATAATTATCTTCCAATACTTAAAGAAATACAGGAAAAACTTGAAACTTGGGGTAAATTACAACTTTCACTGCTGGGTAGAATTGCTGCTATAGAGATGAATATCTTGCCAAAGCTGTTGTTCTTATTCCAAAATTTACCAATATTGTTGAATTATAAATACTTTAAGGAAGTCGATGCGGTTCTTTCTAAGTTTATATGGCAAGCTAAAAAACCAAGAATAAAATTTAAAGTTCTACAGGACTTAAAAGAAAGAGGAGGAATGGGCTTACCAAACTGTTTACTATACTATAAGGCTTCTGTACTGAACTGGATAAAGGAATGGATTAGTTGGAAGACCAAAGACTTTTAAAATTGGAAGGACATGACCTAAGATTAGGATGACATGCATATACATGGTATGGCAAGGGCAAACAACTTTTCTTGATCATATTGTAAAGAAAGCACTATACCAGGATTGGCAGAGGTTCCAGGAGCAAATGTATAAAAAAAATCCCGATTTGGGTAGCACTGTTGGAAGCATTTACTCAACCTTCCTTAATGGTGGAAGAATGGAGATATACATATAAAGTCCTATTGACCAAAGAACAACAATTAAAAAATATACAAGAGTTGAAGGAAATGGGCTTACAAACAGAATGGTGGACAATGCTAAAATTAGAATCAAGGTTTAAAAAAGATAAAATAGTGGGCTTTTGTGAGGGGAAGGTACAGGTGGATGAATTATGGATTTATGCTAGTGATAAAATTATACAAAAAATGTATATTTTTCTGTTAGAATATAATGTAGAGGATGAAAGGGTAAAAACTGTGATGATTAAATGGGCACAAAATTTTGGTTACATTATAGACATAGACGATTGGACTCAAATATGAAATGAGAACTACAGATAGCTCAGACCAGTAAATTTGAGATAAAATGTTTTAAAGATGTTTCATAGATGGTATTATACACCTGTAAAATTGGCAAAAATGGTACCGGGGGCTAGCAACTCATGTTGGAAGTGTTCTCAGCAAACAGGAACTTTTTTTCATATGTGGTGGACATGCAATAAAGCAAAAAGCTTTTAGAGACAGATAAAATATATCTCACAAGAAATTATACAAGAAATAGCTTTTAAACCAGAAATGTTTTTATTGAACATAATGCCAGAAATTGTTGATAAAAAAATTAAATATATGTTGCTGTACATATTTACAGTTGCAAGGCTGATCTGGGCCCAAAGGTAGAAAACTCAGGAAAATCTGAAGAAAGAGACTTTAAAAATTACTAGATATTGCAGAAATGGATAAACTGTCAGAGACACTATGTGAAAACCCAAGAATATATGTTAAGGAAAGCGGGAAAATGTTTTATGATTGGGCCCAGAAACAGATATGAATAGAGAATACATTAGAGATTATTGTATCACAGTCATGAAGTCAAGAGCATATTAGATATTGAATGAAAGCAAATACTTCCCTGTGTTTATGTTTTGTACTGTTTTCACCACCTTCTTCCCTCCCTGTTGTTGTATGGTTGTTTGTTGATGTGTTATATAATAATAAAAATACTTTTTAAAAAAAGAGAGGCAAAGAAGGTCTCCACTAGGAGCCAAGCCTTCTTGGTTGTGGCCCCATCTTTACAAAATAGTCTTCTGTTGGAGATCCATCAAGGCTCTTCCATTCCTTCCTTCAAGAAGAGGCTTAAGACAGAACTCTTTAAGGAAGCATTTAAAGATGTCCTTTCTCCTGAGGGAACTGTGGGATATGGAGTCACTTCATGCCACCATCATCTGTTTTCTGGTTTGTTTGTTTGTTTGTTTTTGATTATCAGTTAGGATCTCACTTTATAATGTTGGTATTGACTATTGGATAGTTTGGGGTTCTGGGTTTGTTGTTGTTGTTGTTTTAGTCTTTGGGGTGGTTTGCGGTAGTTTATATTTTGTTAACTGCCCAGAGTAATGCATGCCACTAAATAGGGAGGTATAAAAATGACTGCAATAAACAAATAAACAAATAAAGAAATAAAGAAATTATCACATCCATAGACAGGATCGTTAACTGCTTTCAGAACTTTCTTGGGAATCTTTGCCAACACCTTAGCTGGTCAGTCTTAGTCCTGTCTAAAAGACAAGTGTTCCCCAGCTTCCTTACCTGTCAGCTGCTACAGTTAAGGAGAGGAGTCTGAAGAAAAACTTCCTGCAGTAGTAGCAGCAATCTGAATAGTGAGAATGAACTCTGGCTCCCTAAAGCTTGGCTTGTGTTGCAGATAAGTATTACCACATACTAAAGTTTTTGTGGTGACTGTTGACTCCAGTTTCACAGGTGCTGTGAATCCACTCCAGGTTTTAGCTTACTCTTTACAGGAGTTGTCCAACATGCTAAACTTGTTCTGGAGATAGGGCTCAGCGCATTGGATAGCTCCTGTAAAATGTAAATTGAAATTCAGAATGGATTCACAGTACCCTCAAAATTGGAGTCACCAACCACTGCTGCTATGTTCCAAGCAAGGGCCAAAGTCCTTTTGAATGCTGGTGAAACAAAAGGTTTTGCTGCACTACTTATGTTAGACGCCAGGCCAAGGAAAAAGGTGGAGATGATGCTCAGCAATAACCAGAATATTCCCAGCAGCCAAAGCAATAAGCTTCCCACTAACCCACCCATCTCAGCCAATCTATGGTCACTTCTGGTTGTGGAAGTGTGGATCTGCAGTAAGAAAGCCAAAAAGAACTGCTGGGGGAGGACAGACACACAAGATTCTTCCTTGTGCATACTTCAAGAAAATGCAGCTATTCACACAACCAGGAATTGCCTTGACTTTGACAATGTCACTAAGTGACATGGGAAATAGGCTATGAAATATTTTACTGCCTTTTGGCCCTGAAATAAATATGCTACCTAAAACTATTCTATATTGTTTCCGTAACATCTCCCATCCCCTAGGCTTGATACTTTACAGAAACTGTTCCCTGCAACGCTTATTTATTGCAGCATCGTACTCTATTCTGGAAGGTTAAGGTAGATAATGTGTTATTAAAATAACTCCTTTACTTGCTTAAGCAAAGCCATTAAACCCCTGTCCACAATGCAAAGACTGCTTCTGATTTATGTTCAGAGCCAAACCTCTGGTAAAGAGTGTTCTAGGAAATATTTGGGGGAGGATACAGCCAAGACAGTTTGAAGTGACTGTAGTGTAAGGAACCAATGCAAACATTTAA
The DNA here is from genome assembly GCA_037013535.1 of Intellagama lesueurii. NCBI lineage: Eukaryota > Metazoa > Chordata > Lepidosauria > Squamata > Agamidae > Intellagama > Intellagama lesueurii. The sequence continues at coordinate 198,427,624 of JBAJHW010000004.1, forward strand.
GGTGGTCAAAGTAGATTTGCTGTTGAAATTGGCAAAACAGTTTTGGGCCAGACAAAATACTAAGGTTACATTCTTCTAAATTTCACCTCTAAAAATGGGGGCCTGGACTTACCTGGGCACCTCATGTTGCTGCTGAAGTAAGTCCCTGGGGTTGGCAGGGAAGTGGAGGATGCCATGGTGGTGGCCACATGGTCTGGTGAAGTGAGGAGATGATGGCTGCAGGAGATTGTGATTGGCTAGCAGGGAGAGGAGGTTCCTCTGCCAGCCTTGCAGGGGAATTCAAAAAGAACACTGAGGAACAGGCGGACCAGAAAATGAGAGTTTCCACTCCGGCCTGTCTGCCCTATTATGCCCTACATAAAACTGGGGATGCAGCTGCCCCCATCCAGTCAACTGCTTGCCAACTCCCTTTCTCCCCCTCCACCTCTCTTTTTCATGGCAGTGGAATGGGGTGTTGTTTTAGGTTACCTTATAGACTGTAAGGGTAAAGGGTTAGGTGTTATCAATGCAATGAGCTTGTGCAGTCAATTCTTTGTTACCACTCTGTTGGTGGTTTAGGCACTGGGGTTGGATCCGCACAATATAAGGACAAAAACAGGAGCCTGCTCACCCAGGGTTGTGAATGAACCTCCTCGTACAGGGAGACTGGGGCAGGGTCATGGTCTCACCCAGTTCAGGGGCCCTGCTGGCCAAACCCTTGCACTCAGGTGTCAGAGAATCATGGAGTGGCATACACCTTTGTGGGATCCAGAAGACTGATACTTGTGGGGGGAGACATTCAGTGGCTGCTGAAGTGAGTGGTGGTGGGTATTGGGGAGGCATCTGGGCTTCCTGATGCACTGGATCCAATCCCCCAATGCTGGTGTAACCAATAAAGTTGTGGCCTTTTTCTTCCAATAACAATTGTATGTGTTGTATTCCTTTTGTGTATTTTAGAGAGCTCAGGGGCCCACCCAATGATAGGCCAGCAGTGGTGGCAGCTATGAACATCAAATGCTGCTGTATTGTTGAATGCACTTATCTCTTAAATTGGGTTGGATTTAACACAGAATTAGGCATATCAGCTAGCATGTTGAACAATGGCATATAAACAGTGTATGTGACTATGAGTCATATATTTAATTTTTATTATTTTATTTAAAATAGTTTTTACCCCACCTTTCTCCTTAAAAAGAACCCAAGGTGGCTTACATCATTGAAATACAGTATCCAAAGCTGAAAACAATGAGTATACAATGGTGGGTTACTTCATTAAAACACAATATATAAAGCTAAGAACAATGAGTACAAAAAGCTAACATCTTTAAAAGACAGTATTAAAGCTAATACATTACGTATGAAAATACTAAAAAGGAGCAAACAAATACCACTCTGAGATGGTAAACACAAGTAGTACTAATGACCCAATTAGAGCAGTAATGTATAACAATCCATCTAAAAGTCACACTCGTGTAGCCAGTTACTGAGAGAAAGCTTGCCTGAAGAGAAAGGTCTTTGCCTGCTTGTGGAAGCACAGCAAAGATGATCCCATGTTTATTGTGACAGTGTGGAATTAAATAGGTAAAGACATTTTCCATGGCAATCCACTGTTTGAAGCTGTAAAAAAATGGGATTAGACTTCCAAATACAACCAAATACCCTCAAATTCCTTTATTGTGTGCCGTTGATGGAAAATAAATAAATGAAACATTGCTGTATTCTATTCTATACATTTAAGGAAGCCAGCAATCTATGAACACTAAATGATAGCAACCAAAGACGTCATATTGGCTATTGTTCAATGTCAAGCTCTCATCCAGAATTTAGGTACATTAATATTACTATAACCAAATAAATAAATAAATAAGCAAAGCTGTGTGGTCCTCTAAACTTTTTTTAAACTGCTAGCTATCAACCTCTACTAGTCTTTATTAGGCTGGCCACCAATATTTTGTAGATAATGCAATGGGAAAAAAGGGAAAGGCCCTAAAGTCTTGGTACACGTCCTTGCCAAGTTTGTTCCTTAAATGTGAGCTCAAAAATGTAAGCTTCAAACATAAGTCAGGAATGTAAGTTTCAAATTCCAGTCCAACAAACAGCCAACAAGATGGAATTTGAAGCCTACGTTCCTCACTTGTGTTTTTAGTCTGCATTTTTGAGTTCACCTTTAAGAAACAAACCTTTATTCTCTTCATGGAGAATAAAGTCCTCATTCTTTTTGTTTTGCATCTCTTAAGCCTGCCTCGCTCACTTTTAAAACACTTTTTTCTCCTAGAGTGAAGGTCAAGCAATGAATTGTAGTATACAGTAGCCAACAAGAGACTTGATCCATGCTGCTGTCTTCAGTATTTGAAATTATTGCTTCATTAGGAGTCCTAACAAGATTCATACTGTCAGACCTCCATACTGTTCCGAATCATTGCAGTAGGAAAGGTATGTGCTATGCTATGTGAGCAATGAGGGCAGGCATGCTTTAATTACTTCTGCCACCTGGTGGATAAATGCTGGTCTTACAGCTCTTAAGACGAGACTGCGTTCACTTTTGGATAAAATTGCAAGAAGCAAAGAAAGCTATGTACTAGAACTGCCTGCTGAAGAGGACCAGTATCTGTGGCCCTGCAAATGATTTGGACTTCAACTCCAAGAAGCCTATCCTCATTTTAATCTTTATTGTTCCTTTCACCTCCAATTCTCCCTGGACCCATTCATTTCATTTGTTGTTACATGCTGTCAAGTCAGAACCGACTCATAGCGACCGTAAGAGGGCTTTCAAGGTAAATGAGGTGTTTAAGGAGTGGTTTTACAAGTTCTACTTCCCCAGACAGTTTCCATGGTTAACTGGGAATTTGAACCTTGTTCTCCAGAGTCTTAGTCCATCAATAAACCACACTGGGAACCCCTTCATTTTGCTTACCTCTCTCTATACCTTTGTTTGGTAAACTGCAGGATAACTGCATTGTGGCTGAATGCGAACAATGTAGCTCAGAATCTTTCTGAACCACCAGTAAATAAATGGATCAACTTCTCATTTGTGTATACATTGACTGTAGAAAAACTGCAATTTATTTTACTATTCTTGTTTATAGATACTTTAATAGATAAGCAATTTATAGACTGTCTTATAATGAAAGCTCTCTGCAATTTTCCCAGGAAGTTGCAGTTTTTTTGTCATAGGTTTTCTTCTGGACACTCATAGTTCAGTTACAACTGTTATGGAAACAGAGGTATCACAATCTTATTGCTACCATGTGCCATTTAGCTATTGGCCTGTACCATGTGGTAAAAGTTTTATCTCTTATACCTTGACCATGTCAGATTGACTGAGAAACCTTCTCCTACCTTATTGATGATACTCCCAACTATGTGTCTCATAGTAAATGCTGGTGTGCAGGCTGTTCACTGTGTGGAAAATAAATGGTCACGCAGGCGGGTAGTGCAGATGGAACAGGTTTTGGTGAGTCCCCTTGTAACCACAGGTAACATATAGCTCATCCAACCTCCCAGTGCTGTGGATCGTGAGTTTACAGTGCATGGGGGGGATGCGCTGGGGCCACATCCGGACTGACGGTCACCAAGGGGAAGGTGGCTCAAGGTCCAGGGGTGGTCAAATTTGGGCCAGCTGGGGTCTCGCAGTGTTCAGGACCGCAAGACCTCAGGGCATGGGACTTGCCCGTTTATTCGGTAAGGGGTCTGGTGAGACCCCAAATGCAAAACCTGATTCCACACTATGGCAGGCCCCCCTTTTATGGTTGGCTATATTAGTTGTTGAATAAAGTGTGGCCCATGTTTTCCCCATAAACCGTGTTTCACCTCATTATTCCGGGGTGGGGGGGGGCAAAGATGATAAATGACTATTTTTAAGTTGAATTGTAAAAGTCTTCCTTAAAGTGGTGCCTTCCAGATGCTTTAGATTACAACTGGCATTATCCCTAAAGGTTGACCATGTTGGCCTGGGCTAAAGGAGGTCTCACCCCATAATTTCTGTATGGTATCATGTAAGGAGATGCTGAAATACGGACATATTTCTTGTCAATATCTTCTCTTCCAACTGCTATGCCTGTAACCCTGTGTTCATTTACCTTGAAATAAAGCTCTTTGGTGAGACAAGGAGCACTTCCAGACCTCAGATTTAAAATGCTCCAATCATTCAGGTTTCCAAGAAACAGACACTGTCGTCTACAATTTGCTGCCTTCCAATGCTTCCCTTTATTTCTTCTTCTTTTTCCCCCCTTAGCAGATTTTCTCTGCCAAGGAGAAACTTTTAAGTGTAAGCAATAGGAGTAACCATTCTGAAAGCCTCTTTACAACCATGTCAATATGCATAAGAATGCTTTGCACAGATCCCTCCAGATTCTGGGCCTTCATTCCTACTTTTTGTATACAGAGGCATCTTTTCAGCTAAGAGTAGCACACACTTTTAGATTACTTAAGGAAACACATGGAGAGAGAGAGACACCACACACATACAGCAAATTCTCATCTCTCTATACAATTTCTGGGGGGGGAAAACGCAAATGAAAGCATACATTTGTTTTTGTCCAGAGATGGGAAAAGAGATGAGATTTTGGCCAATGTTCAATTTCTTAATTACACCTGCAGAAGGCAAATGGTGCAACTCACAGTAGCTTCTCAGTACTCATTAACAAACCCTCACTTGAAGTTTTGGGCATACTTCAGGCTGGTGAGCATGTTCTAAAACACCAAGTGGAAACTCATTAATTGCAGGAAAGAAGCCACTGCAAGTTATCCCATTCTTCTTTTGCAGGCACAACTATGGGTCTTCCTACTACATGACATGTGGTGTCTGGACTGGGAAAAAAAAAGTAGTCCAAAAAGTATGGTTTCCCATTTCTCTTGTTGTTAGCTGTCACAAGGTAAGTTATATTTTATAGCTGGGCATCTGCACCCATATAGAAGACATACAGATTTTCCATCTCTAATGACACGAACACTCACCATTTCCAGCCCGTTTTTCAAAAGTGGCACAACTATTGCTGCTCCACAGGGCTATTTATCTTCTGAACCTCATTCCCAATCAACTGACTCTAGAAGGGACATCACACACTAAAAACAAAAGAACATCAGAACAGTCGTGCTGGATTAGACTAAAGCCCTTTCTAATCCAGCATTCTGTTTACAGCATGGCCAACCTGTGCCTCGTGGGAAGCCCACAGGCAGAACATGACTACTAGTTTTGATGTTGTGGTGCTTATGTCTTGGAATAGAGGTTCAGAGGACCCCTCAAACTGAGTAAAGCAAAATCTCCAGGAGGAAAATAACTTTTAATTAAAAAAAATCATTTTGGAGTTGGGGAAGGCTCTACAGTTTGGGGTACCTTGGGATGCAAAAAATGCCCTGAGAGAACCACAAGCAACCTGCTGATCCTACATTACCCATCCTTGTCAAATGTAAAGGTTAGGTTATTATTGCCTTGAGAATCTTCCACATTAGCCTCAACTCATTCTCCCCCCATTAACCCAATATTTAGGGAGTGCTTTCACACACACCCCACCACACCCCAATATTTTTTCTCGGCATGCGTATATATTGCCACCAAAGTGCAACCAGGATGGCCATGTCAGCTTTGGGAGAAATCCCATTTAACTGGCTACCCTTACATTGTTCCAGTGTTTCCCATAACACAGCCTCAGTAATTAGCACCATCGGGAAATAGCAGCAATATGTCTTTTTCTATGTGTTAAGTCCATTAATAATATCCTTTGTTCTCTCGTCCCAACTTGAATCCTGCTTTACTCACTTTTTTGCCGAGTTCCTATTCCCTGAAGTATCCTCTCAGGAGGATGGATGACTAGTTTACATGGGTACAACTAGAATATACAAGGCAGAATAAATTTCCTGTCTCCTCAGTGTCTATTTTACAACCAGTTAAATGTCTTGTGGCTGCCATTGTGGAGGCCGTACTCCAGAACAGAGCTGGAAATTCTAAGAAGTTTTCCCTCCCATCTTGACTCTCCATCCAAGCTTGCCCGTATATCCACTTTAGCTCATTATGTCCTAAGTGTCTCTGATATAGTGCACCCAGGATGGTTGTTAGGGCTATATCTACTGCATAGATCAAGTGAGCACGTTGAACAAACAGATGGTGCTTGGATAAATCAAGGTGTTTTCTTTTATACTTGATAGGTGAGCTGACAGAGCCATGATAGAAGGCACAAAAATAGCAACCACCATTTGTTCTCAAAACTGCTTGGTGTAATTTCTCTTCTGCCAGGCTGATAAAAGGCAAAATCCTTTCTTCATTCACTTGCAGTGGATCTATTAAAGCAGTTTTCCCATTTGCTCTCAGTATCAGACAAAGGAGTCTTTTGTGTCTCTTGGTATAACCCTTTGGGTTCTTTTACAATCAAGACTCAGATTACTTCTTTACACTTAGTCTTCAGACAAATATTCAGGATGGATTTCAGAATTATCCAGACTGAATAATGGATTCAAATCACATTTCAACCAACATTCCATTTTTAACAGGGGAAAAACATCCTGAAGGTTTGCAGAACCCTAGTATTTTCATTTAAAAATTGTTGTTCTCTCTCTCTCTCTCTTTCTTCTCTGTTTGACAAAAGGGTAGGAAAACACCTGGCCTCTGACTCTAAATCAGCCTGCAAAGGCTCTCCATGCGATCTGGGGGCTGGGGCTGGGAAGGCCCTGGTTTTTCCCAAATTTACACACCACCATTCAAGAGGCTTCTTCTGCATGTCTCTGGCCATCACTGTTGAGAAGGCAGAATGTATATACGAGTAGTAAATCCTACTGTTCTTGCCAAACACCAAAATATTGCTAATTCAAATTGGTAAATATCATAGAGTGCAGAACGTACCAGATGTTTCTCCTCCTGCCATGGTCTGCAGCAGGGCTGTAAATCTTTGCTTATTTCATTCCCACAGACAAGAAAGAAAAATTTCAAAAGTTTTCTGCCCACTGGGCAAGATTAGAAGACGTTTTGCATGGAAGTACAAAAATTCATGGAAGGTGGTGTATTTTTTGACCAAAACATTCAGAAATACAGCCCCCGCTGTATTTTTTGCTAAAATCTAAATATTCTCTGTGTTAAAAAACTTGCAACTTTTTTTTGGTCCAATAAACAAACAAACCATCTTTTATTTGAATGCTGTAGTTTATTGAAAAATCTCAAAGCAGTTGCTCATTTTTATGACAGGGTGTCTTGATGTGTCCCAATTGAGAACATTCACTAGCATTCATTACATTCTTACCCTACAGGATTTACCCAAGAAAGGATGATTGATCTGCACTATGCAAGGTCCCTTTTCACATGACATCTACATCTTTCTCATGGTGTTCAGGCCTTGTTTAAGGTTTTCTCTGTGTAATCTGGTAGTTAAATTTTACCTTAAATGCCTTGAAAACTAGAATAAATTACTTTAGGGGTGAATGGGAATGATCTACAATTTTGCTGAAATTTCTTTTTCCACACAACTGTTAAAATTAAACAGCCACACTATCCATTTCATGCTGCCACCCTATGTAGGTCATTCTAAAATTGGCATTTCACAGTCATAAAAATCCATTGTTCAACTGTTTGTGCATACTGTGTGTGCCTTAGATATGCTGCCTATGTCTGGACCCAACATCTTTCCCTGTTCTGAAACATATGTTTGTATCTCAGGGAGAGGTTGTGCCAAGTAAAAGGTGTTGTGAGAGCATACAAAACACTTTTTGGCCACTGGTGTTCTTCACCATGTATCTATAGAAGAAACCTAGGAAAAACTAGCTTTCTATTTCCTGTCAAGCAACTTCAAAAAGAGTGATTTGGAGCAGAAAAGTTAGTGGGAGAGTGTCTATGTCCCAAGATCCTCCTTAGGTAAGGGTGTGTCAAAGGGCCCTGGGAGACCTAAAGTCCACTCACATGTGGGGAACATATCATATTCAAGTACCTTATGCTTCTATTTGTACATGAAAGTCAGATGGGGGATGCCTTGTCAGTCCCTCCTTCCTTGTGCTTTGTTCTCTTAGTCCACCAGGTCCAGCCTGGCAGTGGTTCACATCACAGTCCCACAACGGTGTCCTGAGTTCAGTCCACTCAGTGTAGGGACATGTATCTTGGGCCACCACTCTGAGATTTTCTAGGTTGGATCCAAGGATCTGGGACTGTGCACAGTTGCTGCCAAAGCAGTTCCAGCTGCTGCCTCCTCTTCTAGCATTGTTTCACGGGGGTAGGACATGGTGGTGAACTCCCAGGCTTGACACCAGCTGGCGGTGATGGTGGGCATCAGGTCATGGTCAAGTGCCAATGCCATAGAAGGCCTCCCATGTCACAAGCATCAGATTAGACAAGTTCAGAGCATCTACCCAATAATCTTCTTTATTGGACTCACTCCTCAGTTCCTGGCTGGTGCCATGCCTCAAGGCTTCCCCACATTTAAACATTCACTCCATCTCATAACCCCCTCCCAGGTATCATTCATTACCAGTAGACTACCCCAATTGGAGACAACTAAGAGAGTTCTATCCCAGGCAAAGCTGGCACAATCTGGATGACTACCAAAGTAGAGGAGAAAGAACAGTAAAAGAGGAGAAAAACAGGGAGAGGAGCACTGAGGTTAGTGTGGAACTGAGGAATTTTTAGCCCAGGCAAACCTGGGCACATTCACTAGTATTCAATATATAAAATGGAACTCAACAGATGAGAAATACTATTGCTTGCAAGCTTAGACACTTCCTCTCCAGTCTAATAATAAAATGAGAAAATAAATAGAAAGAAGTAAGCATATAATTTTATAGTCTGTGAAATTGATTTGCCTCCCACCGACTATTTTTAATTTTTGTTTTCTCTTCAGCTGGGCAGAAGGAGGTTGGTCATTTTCCAGGAATGCTAGTGACAAAAGTACCAAGACAAAGACAAAATAATAATAATAAAACTTACCTTACCATAAAAGTGCAAGTGTGATGCAGTCAGAAATTACTCCCTTTATAAGATTTGTAATCTGTGTACAAAATGCAAGTATTATAGACTTTATCTGCTGTGTCTGACATCATACTACTTGCATATTTAGCCAATAGCATTTTGCCTTTGTACATTATCAATATTTAAATACAAAGAATAGACAAGGAAGATAAGGGAAAAAAGAGAGAGAAATGAACATTAGATGAATTAAGAAGTCCCTTCCTTTCCCTCCTACTTTTTGGTGCTTTGACATTTTGCAAGCACAACACATGTACAAATACATTTCCACTGCCACTATGTCAGACAGGAGTTGGTAGAAATATGTATTCCTCTCACATACAGAAACAGAACTTTCTCCTCCAGTGATGTTTGCCATGAGATTATCTCCATTGCCTAGAAACAGGAGAAGCACAGCAACTCCCTGGGACTTCAGCTGGTGCCATTAGAGTTGGCAACTAGAGATGGGCACAAACTGCCAGTTTGGTGGTTTGTGCTGGTCCATTTCTCAGCCAAACAGGTGTTTGGCAGTTCATAGCCTGCCTCCTCCACAGCCACCCATTCAGAGGCAGCACCTCAGCTTCTTTGTCCCGCTTCCTCTATGTGCTCCCTCTAAATTGGCATCTGCCAGAGGAGGCGGGGCTGGGAACTGCCAAACACCAGCCGAGAAATGAACTGGCATGAACTCCTGAACTGGCAGTTCATGCCCATCTCTACAGGCAACCCTAACAGGACTGTAGTCCACAAGATTTGGAGACCCATCAGTTGCCTAAATTGGTATAGACAGATGATGTGGCAATAGCATCTTCAAATTGTATAAAGGAAGAGTGAATATGTTCCTGCAAATGAAGAAGAGAATAATAAGTAGGACAAAGTGACAAAAATCCAAGTGTTAAATTTTGTTAACTTCTGTAGTACTAATACCCACTGTTATGAACAACACTGTGGGCAACAAGAATAGATGACTTTGAGTCTTCATGAAAAGAGAACTTAAAAATGTCAGCCAGACTTGCAAAATGCTCCCATGTTCCAAAACAGGAATGGAGAAAGGAGAGATTGTGAGAGAAAGTGATTGTGAGAGAACATGAAACCATTGATCAGCACTTGACGGGATTAATAATGCTGACACGTATTAGAATACATCTAATATGTATTCATTTAGTCAACTGAAAGCTACTTTACCAAGGATTCTGAGAGTTCCTTTTTATACTTTTAAAAGAATATAAGATCATTTCAGAATTCAGAAGATCAGAAAATGTAAAAAAAGCAATAAACAAATTGCCATGCCAGAAAAACTGGGCCTTAACTCATGCCAAAGATGTTAAGCAGAGAAATGTCAGGATTAAAGTAGAATAGAAGACTGAACTAAGTCCCATTTCCAGAACTACACAAATTAAAATAGTGGGATGCAGTGAAAAATAAAATTCATATTTGAATTATGACATTAGTTTAGATTGCTCCTCAACTGCTATGGAAAGGTTGTTCAGCGGGAACAGGTATCTCACCACCAGCTGTCTTTCCCTGGCCCATGAACAAGGAGTTGTGGGACTGACGGTTGTAGGAGACTTTCTACCTAGGGAAGGACAGACATCTCTATTGTTCATGCCAAGTCCCAGTATAACTGCAAAAGAACAGTGGTAGAAAAACACCAGGTACACAGCTGTTCAGAATATTGCTTCTTCTGCTTTCAAATTGCAGCTGTAGCTGCTGCTGAAGAAGAAGTCCCCATCAACGTATAGCAGTGCAATTTAATCATTTTCTTCAAAATTCTACAACTGAAGATTGGATAACAACAGGCCATGCATTTCTGATTATAAAAGATCATCAAAAGGACAATGAACCCAGTAAATATTAACAAATTACATGCCTTCCAACAATGTCCAAGCTCCTCACAGGAGTCCTTGCAAGACCAATATATAATTGCTTAACCAAAAATTCTCTATACCCAACTGAACAGAAAGGGAACTTCAAAAAGTCAAGAGGCACGAAAGATCAGCTGCTTAATGAGAAAATTATACTAAATAATGAAAAAAGATGGGGAAAAATTACATGGTCTAGACAGACTGTTAAAAAGGCATTTGACTCATTGCCACACAGTTGGATTAATACCTGCCTAAATTTGGCGGGGATTTGTAAAAATATTCAGAGGTTCCTCAAGAAAAACATGGAAAACTGGAAAACTGTCTTAATGGCCTATGATGAAGAAGTTGGAGAAGTTAGCATCAAAAGAGGAATATTCCAAGGGGATTCTTTGTCACCTCTGCTGTTTAACATCTCACTAATTCCCATGTCAATAATTTTAAATAAAACTGGATTGAGCTACCACATTTCAGTATAAGCAGGAAAAATCAATTGTCTCTTATACATGGATGAGCTAAAAATATATGCAAAAAGTTGCACTCAGATAGAAACATTGCTAAACACAGTGCGAATATTTAGTGAAGATATTCAAATGAAATTTGGAATTGACAAATGTGCAGCTCTGTCTATTCAATGTGGCAAAATCCAAAAACTAAATGGAATATAGTTAAAAAATTGTGATATTATAAAATCACTATCAAGTAATGAAAATTATAAATACCGTAGAATACTAGAAGCAGATAAAATCCTGCACACAAAAGTTAAAGAACTGCCAGAAAGGGAGTACATCAAAAGACTGCAGAAAACCTTAAAATCACCATTAAATGGTGGAAATACAATCAAAGCCATAAACTCATGGGCAGTTCCAATAATTAGATGCCTAGCTGGAATAATAGATTGGACTCAAAATGAATTAGAAGTGGATCGAAAAACATGGAAACTAATGAACATGCATCATGCACTACATCCAAAAAGTGATGTGGACAGATTACTTTACCATGATAAATTGGAGACCGTGGATTACTGCAAATACAGCAGGTAGTAGAGGAGAAAAAAGAAGCCTAAATGATTATATTAGTACGAACAGAGAAAAATTACTTAAGGTGACGAAAATGGAGAATATTTTGAAAAACAACAGAAACAAAGGCTCAATATAAGAAACAACAATTTGAAAATCAATTAAACAGTTGGAAAAGCAAACCACGACATGGACAACAGCTAAGAAATATTGATGAAAAGCATGATCATAATTCAACATGGGCATGGCTAAAACTGGGGACCCTTAAGAAAGAAACAGAAAGCTTGATTTTTGCTGCACAAGAACAAGCACTCCAATCCAATGTGGTGAAAGCCAAGATCCAAGGAATTAGTGCTAACAGCAAATGTCGACTCTGCCAAGAAAAAGATGAAACTGTGTCACATCTCATCTGTGAATGTCCAAAGAATGCACAAACAGATTACAAAATTAGCCATCATAGAGTGGCAAAATTAGTGCACTGGTCATTATATAACTTGCCAGCCTCCAAAAACCCATGGGAACATCTGGTAGAAAAGGTGTCAGAAAATGAGGAAGTCAAGTTCTTTTGGGATTTCTGGATCCAAATGGATAGAGACATTGAACATAACACCCCAGACATAGTAGTGATAGAACGAAGAAATGTCTGGATCATTGACATCGCAATTCCAGGACATACCAGAGTTGAAAATAAAAAATTGGAAAAACTAACAAAATACAGATACCTGGCAATCGAAGCATCTCACTTGTGGATGAAACACACTTCAGTGGTCCCCGTAGTCATTGGAGCTTTGGGAACAAAATCAAGACATTTCACACAGTACTATAAGCAGTTGCAGATCTCAGAAATATCACCATCAGAGCTACAAAAAAACAGCAATATTAGGAACAGCATACATACTGTGCTGGTATTTAACAGATACTTAGGTTTTTGGTTAAAACTTGTATCTGTTTTATAATACCAGTCAATGATTTATAATTTTGATTGATTGTGCCTGGTGTTTTTGAATAATAATAATAATGTGCCATCAAGTTGACCCTCTCCGGGTTTTCTTCACTTCTGTAAGATAGTCAGAAGTGGTGATCAGCTAAAGATAGTCTGAGTGAACCCAGCTGACCCCCTTCTGAGAAAAGCAATGTAGATCAAACTCTTGTCCCCTTCTGGAGGCAGGCACTCCAACCCAGTATTAAACCGGCTCCAGCAAATCTGAAAAACATCTGGACAATAAGTACATAGATAATGTGTTTTTTTTCTGTGCCGTCAAATCAACAAGTGTAACTATCATTGATCCTCAATTTCTTTACCTTATAAATAATTGATAATGTTGATAATAAAAAATTATGTTTATAATTCCAAAAATTATAAATTCACATTATTAAAAGTATTATTAATTAAAAGGTGGTTATGTAATGAGACTGAAACAGTGGTTGAAAAATAGGCAATGAAACCAAAACCTTCACCTTTACATTTATGTATAGTTATTTTGTATAAGTAAATTTGGTCTTTTACATCATTCTGCATTAAATGAATTCACTGCAATTTGATTTTAGGACTATATTGATTTCATTACAATTTATGAATTAATATTGTCCTCCATGATGTATCTACTATTCTTATGCCACGCTATAGCTTAGGGTTAGCCCTCCCTTTTGGACCACTGTGAAAACTTTCTGAACCTTGTGCTAGGCTAGACAGTGTATTTGTAGTGTGTTTATTTCTACCCGATTCATAGCAGCCTGACTCATCTAGCTATTAGGAGAAAACACAGCAAAAAGACTGGTCTGCCCCAGTAACCCCAATAAAAGGATAAAGCAAGAGACAGCTGGTGGTAGAAATCAACAACAAGGCTAGGAATGAGCAAGAAGCAGCAAAGGGAGAATTTCAGCTCCAGTCTTTGGCTTGTTGCTTAGTACAAGTGAACTGGGGCCAAGAGCTTCATCATACAATGCTTTTCTAAGGCAGTAGCAAATTACTGCCTATCCTTAAGGAACACAAAGAGAAAAAGGAACCGTGACTAACAGTGTGCAACTTCTTTTAAGTCCCATAGGGTTATTCCTGAGGGGAAATAAGTTCAAATGGGCAGAGTACGATATGCTTTCAGTAAGGGAGTAAGTACTAGATGATGTTTGAGTAAGATGACCCTTTCCAATTCAGAAATAACTAAAGGATTATCAGCTTTTGTATCAAAAAAAGAACATTGTGAATGCTGATCCTGCTCAAAAAAAATATCAGCAGTGAAAGGATTAGAAAACAGCCTCACCCTTTGATCTCCCCACTGCAGTGATCAGCTGTAGACTACTTGCTTTTCCCATTGAGGGAGCAAACAATTGTAGACTCTCATATGTGAAAACACAATATTAATTGGGAAGCCAGATTCATGAGCGAATAGGTAGCTCAGGTCTGCAGAGAAGACATACATAGTTGGATGGAAATAGAGCTCTGTGAGAATCAGCAAAGAGAAATGGGTTATTTCATATAAAACTGGAAACTAGAAGAGAATCAAATAAATTCATGAGATTAGAGTTTCTATCGTCATGTTTCTTCCTGTATATACATCACTGACTGTCTTATTCAGTAATTGTAGGCCTCTGTCAATGGTCTTGTGCTTTAAAATTTCTCAGACAGCTTTTCATTCTCTTGGATTTACACTGGTGACTAGGAAATCTTGACAGCAAGGGGCATAAAATGCTAAATCCTGTGCTATCCATGGTGAAAATCCCATTTAGGTATTCCACAGGAGATGTACATAATGGATATGAAGACAGTGATTTAGATAAAGATAACTGTGGCCTTAGAGAAAATACTGTTACAGGAGCAAGCTACTCAGGTACTCAACTGATAATATAAAGTTGAAGTGCAAAGAAGTTGAGTAAATTTCATCAGGTGGGTAGCAATCATGATAAGTAGGGTACAATGTTTGTTTCTGTCCATGGAGTTTTCTTGGCAAAGATACTGGAGTGGCTTGCCAGTTCCTGCTCCAGGTGGATCGCGTTTAGTCAGAACTCTCCACTATGACCTGTCTGTCTTGGGTGTCCCTGCACGGCATAGCCCATAGCTTCTCTGAATTACTCAAGCCCCTTCGCCACGACCAGGCAGCAATCCGAGAAGGGGACGACAGAGGACGAGATGGCTGGACAGTGTCATCGAAGCTACCAACATGAATTTGACCCAACTCCAGGAGGCAGTGGAAGACAGGAGGGCCTGGTGTGCTCTGGTCCATGGGGTCACAAAGAGTCAGACACGACTTAACGCCTAAAAAACAACAACAACAAGGGTACAATGTTTATTACCCAAACTGGGGTGGGCAACTATGGTCCTGGGATGGTTTTAGACTGCAGTTCCCATAATCACTTACCATCAACTATGCTGGGTAGAAGAGATTGGAGTTGTAAGCTAAAAGCATCAGTAGGGCCACAGTTACCCAGCAATGCCCTAGAGCAGTGGTTTCCAACCTTGAGTAACCCAAGTGTTCTTGGACTGCGATTCCCAGAAACCCTGGCCAGCACAGCCGGTGGTGAAGGCTTCTGGGAACTGCAGTCCAAGAACACCTGGGTTACCCATGGGTAGGAACTACTGCCCTAGAAGAATAAAAAGCTAGTCAAATGATTCAACTATAGAAAAGCACATAGGCAAAAAAGGTTTGAAAATTCTTGCTCTAGTGAGAAAACGTCA
Source organism: Intellagama lesueurii (assembly GCA_037013535.1). Lineage (NCBI taxonomy): Eukaryota > Metazoa > Chordata > Lepidosauria > Squamata > Agamidae > Intellagama > Intellagama lesueurii. The sequence continues at coordinate 198,443,068 of JBAJHW010000004.1, forward strand.
TGTTCCCAGACCACTGAACAATATAATGGATGCTAAAAGTGAAAGATAAGAAGACTCAGATGTGGGGATTATTTTTCCCTCTCACCCCACTTTGCAAATGTAAGTTGTTGTTTTAAGGAAAAAATATCATGATGCCCATTGGGCAGATATGAAAACTGAAGAAAGGGGCTGGAACCTGTTTGCATTCTATTTCTTTCCTCAGCAGGCAGAGAAGGCACTAAAAGACTCCCAGTTGGGCAGTTCAAGACATTTTCAAATCTAATGAATGTTCTGAGGTTTGAAGTATCTAATTGGTATCAGTGTTGTGCAGGTGTGTATACCGTTCATTAAGGTGCACAGGTTGTTGTTGTTGTTTAGTCGTTAAGTCGTGTCCGACTCTTCGTGACCCCATGGACCAGAGCACGCCAGGCCCTCCTGTCTTCCACTGCCTCCTGGAGTTGGGTCAAATTCATGTTGGTAGCTTCGGTGACACTGTCCAACCATCTCGTCCTCTGTTGTCCCCTTCTCCTCTTGCCTTCACACTTTCCCAACATCAGGGTCTTTTCCAGAGAGTCTTCTCTTCTCATGAGATGGCCAAAGTATTGGAGCCTCAGCTTCAGGATCTGTCCTTCCAGTGAGCACTCAGGGCTGATTTCCTTTAAAATGGATAGGTTTGATATCCTTGCAGTCCAGGGGACTCTCAAGAGCCTCCTCCAGCACCACAATTCAAAAGCATCAATTCTTCGGCAGTCAGCCTTCTTTATGGTCCAGCTCTCACTTCCATACATCGCTACTGGAAAAACCATAGCTTTGACTATGCGGACCTTTGTCGGCAAGGTGATGTCTCTGCTTTTTAAGATGCTGTCTAGGTTTGCCATCGCTTTCCTCCCAAGAAGCAGGTGTCTTTTAATTTCGTGGCTGCTGTCACCATCTGCAGTGATCATGGAGTCCAAGAAAGTAAAATCTGTCACTGCCTCCATATCTTCCCCTTCTATTTGCGAGGAGGTGATGGGGCCAGTGGCCATGATCTTAGTTTTTTTGATGTTGAGCTTCAGACCATTTTTTGCGCTCTCCTCTTTCACCCTCATTAAGAGGTACTTTAATTCCTCCTCACTTTCTGCCATCAGAGTGGTATCATCTGCATACCTGAGGTTGTTGATATTTCTTCCGGCAATCTTAATTCCCGCTTGGGATTCATCCAGTCCTGCCTTTCGCATGATGTATTCTGCATATAAGTTAAATAAGCAGGGGGACAATATACAGCCTTGTCATACTCCTTTCCCAATTTTGAACCAATCAGTTGTTCCATATCCAGTTCTAACTGTTGCTTTCTGTCCCACATATAGATTTCTCAGGAGATAGATAAGGTGGTCAGGCACTCCCATTTCTTTAAGGACTTGCCATAGTTTGTTGTGGTCCACACAGTCAAAGGCTTTTGCGTAGTCAATGAAGCAGAAGTAGATGTTTTTCTGGAACTCTCTGGCTTTCTCCATAATCCAGAGCATGTTAGCAATTTGGTCTCTAGTTCCTCTGCCCCTTTGAAATCCAGCTTGTACTTCTGGGAGTTCTCGGTCCACATACTGCTGAAGCCTACCTTGTAGGAGTTTGAGCATAACCTTGCTAGCATGTGAAATGAGTGCAATTGTACGGTAGTTGGAGCATTCTTTGGCACTGCCCTTCTTTGGGATTGGGATGTAGACTGATCTTTTCCAATCCTCTGGCCACTGCTGAGTTTTCCAAACTTGCTGGCATATTGAGTGTAGCACTCAAGGTGCTATACTCAATTGAAGGTGCACAGGTACTGGCAACCTAATAACAACCTTATTTGAACTTCCCTCCAAATCCCCACTATTATTCCAATAGTTTTTCATGTCATTATTCAGACCCCTGTTATGCATGATCAATTCAACTCCAAATAACTTTAAGTCTGGAGATGTGAACTGGAAGCCAAAAGAAGGAATAAACAATCCTGTTTTGTCTTTTGGCAGTGTGAGATAAGAGACAACTAGCTGTCTTATCACTAGGGAGTTTTTACTAATACATCACTGGATGTGGTTTAAATGCTTAGAAATATCTGGCTATGTTTTTAATCGGCTTGCAGTTTTTAGATGTTTAAAGTACAAATATGGATTTCAAACATGTCAAGGGAGCAAATTAACTCCGAAAAATGGCCATTCTTTCCAAGGTTGCACCTGCCATGAAATTGCTCCAAGTATGCATTTCCCCCTCTGGTCTCCAGCGTGTCATTATGGTAGATTGATCTCAGTCCTCTCTCTAGCAGTTCCCCCATTAGATGGTTTTTGTATGGAAATTAATGGGAGGCTGAAAACATTGCTTTCTCAGCTGCAATAGCAGAAGTCACTTTTGATTGAGCATTTGAAATCCAGCAGACTGGAGTGATCTCTTCACTTCCGTTTGCTCTTGCATTATCACTTGTGTCAAGTTTTGTCACAGCAGCCATTTCTTCACTTCACCTACCCTATCTATCTCTAATGGGAATTTCACTCCTACCAGCCTCTTTCATTTTACTATGGGTCTTACTCTCATTTCTACCAAGGCCAGTTCTTTTATTTGCTGTAGAAAATCCAAGCATCAGCTTCTACATTCAGCTACCTCCCGATTGTCCTATTGACCCATGCCTTATTTTATGACATGGTATTGTTTCATTTTTCCTTACGATTATATATGCCACCCAAACGAGTCTATGATTATAAAAATAAAAAGGATGGTGTTGTTAGGTTGCTCAAAGGATGTTAAGTTCATTTTTGCAATGCAATAAACACACCAGCACAGCTTTCAGCAGGGATAGACATCCTGAGTGGTAGCTCTCATCTTAACATGTAACTTTTTGTTTAGCTTCTAACGCTCGTTAGCAAGTGCTTATTTCAGACGTCTGACAAGAGAACCCACTGCTGGTGTAACCTCTATGGACTACTTTGTTTAGCCCAATGGGTTGGAATTCCTCAGGAAGAAGCAGTTCTGAGAGACAGCTGGAAAAGAAAGGAGGTTTTATTCCCTTTGGAACAGGAATTTGCTCCTTATCACCTTTATTTGGGTAACAGAATATCGATATATATGTGTAGGAGGGACAGTGAAAGATAACATTCAATGTGTTGGTGGCGTGTATTTGTACCTATAGTATATTTGCATTTTATTTTAGGCATTTATGTTTTTTCTCTTAGAGCTATATATCCTTGTACCTAGGACCATGTCACAAAAGAAGACTCTGAGAAACAATGGCTAAAATCCTTTTGCTTAGTGTTGCAAACTTGCACTAGAGTAGGCCCATTAAACCAATGGGAATTTAGTGAGTCAACTCCTCCATAAGTTCAATTGACTTAAATGGGCCTACTCTAACTGCAACTTACTGTGAGGAAGAAAGTTGCAGAGTAGGCACATTGAACCAATGAAACTTACAGAGCAATGGGCCCACCAAAACCCCACTGATTCAGTGAACAGGCTCTAGTATGATTTACTATGCTAAGCAACAGGATTTGGGCCAATGTAAGATTTTTCTGCAAGCCATTGGCATCTCATTGGTATATGGAACTCAAGAGAAATATGTAGTATCTACACTGAGCAGTGTTCATATTATTGTTATTGTTGTTTTTGTAACTTGATTTAAATTTTAAGATCTTTGCAAAATTCATTGTGTTTATGCTTTGCAAGGCTGCATTTGTGACCTTAAAAATAGCTCATAGATTCAAGAGAGTTGTACATCAGAATTTTGCCCATGACAGGTTATGTTCTTGAGGGAGTGTGGTTTTTGACAGAAAGCTGATTCCCCTCTACACCTTTGGAGGCTGAGCGCCTGCTACCCAGTCCTAGCATTTTGAACTACAGCAGTAGAACACAGAGTGGTATATGTCCTGCCAGCATTTTCATGGAAGGACATGTTATGTGGGGAATGATATATAGACCAGAACACTTATATGTATGACACTGCTTCTTACACTTAACCTTACACTCACAAGTGTCTGTAGCCATCTGCAGATACTGCCAAGTAAATTGGAATGACATGGTACATATAAATCTATGCTGGATTATTGCACATGTTATGAATATCAGTACTTTAGGCCCTAGGATATTACAAACAATTTTATAGGACCATACTCCAAGATGTAAAAGTCTTCCTGACATATTTACCTTTGATGGGACCATCAGTATCATGCCCCTGCACCACACATGACATTATTTACTGCAGGTTTAGAGTGTAGAGTGTCCAATCCAAACTGTGGGGTGCAGGTAATGAGGACATTTCTGTAGTCATTGTGCCCATGACATCAGTAGTCATGATGTTTGATGGTGGCCAGAACACCATTACCACGAGCTTTCCGGAGTCATGTGCATACTGTGCCCAATCTTTTTCTAATTCCCTGAGTTCTTTATGCCAGTATGTCTGATATAATGGCACCAACCTAATGTACTGGGGTTTGATGATCTTCTGACCATATGCACTGCATCTCAGAAAGCTAATACAACTCTACAGTCAGATGGTCTCTACAACTCATCCTAAATTGCCATTTCATACCAGAGTCAGTATTGACATCAGGCTGTTGACTCATCATTTCTATGTTTATATATCATAACAGCCTGAAAACCTCAAGAATAAAGCATATGATGTTCCCAGAAAATAACAGAAATACCCATAGGCACAGGGAGAGTATCATTTTGCTGCAGTAGGCATTATCAGATAGCCATACATTTTCAAATTAAACAAGAAGATTATTTTTAAAATATTGAGCTTTTAAATATAGTAATGTATTCTAATACAAAGATAAATCACAGCCATTCAGTTTCCCCATTAGCATTAATATTTGATGTCACATTGAATACTTATCCTCTCTCTCCTTGCAATCATCTTGCTTCCTACCTGCCTAATTTCATTGAATTTCTGCATGTCAGCTGAAAAGCAACAGAAGTATAAAGTAGTTTTTCTGCATGGAGTCCATATTAAAAAAACCCAGACCCAATATTAATCAAAGCTGCGATAGAACTGAGAGGGTAAGATAACTGGAAAATGCATGGCCAGTCACTGCACTAAAGGATTATATTCTGGCTATTTTATCAGTGAACCAGTTTTTCTTAGAAATGGTGCGGCAAACACTATTGAAAACAAGAGAAGTTTCCTTTTAAACTGAAACTTCAGTAAATCATCTTGTAATTTTGAACACTGTAAGTTTCTAGTTTTCTGGCTAAAATGGGATTTATACTTTAGAAATGAAAATTGGCTCTGTTTGTACTACTTCATCTTTATACTGCGGTAAGAACAAAGGTTAGCAAAACCTTTGCCCCCTTACCCCGGAATAAATACGTGAGACCAGAAATATGGGTTAAATACGGGCCACACTTTATTAAAATATAATCATTGTTGCCAATCATTTGGCAAAGGGGGGTCCTGCCGTAGTGCGGATTCAGGTTTCAAACCTGGGTCAGAAGGACCCTTCTAAACAACCAATGTGCTAATCCCTGGCCTCAGTTCTCCCAGTCTTGAAGACAATGGGAAACTCTGCCGGCCCAAGAAAGAGGGCTAAGAGTGGGGAACGGCCCTTATATAGCCCTTATATAGCCTGCCATTCCCCCCTCTTCCAAAGCTGCTCTCGCGAGACCGCAGCATGGTCTCACGTCATCCGGGGAAGCTGGCAAAGGTAAGCCACACTGCACGAAGCCTCGGCTCTGCAGCGGCTTATTCATTTGTTGTTTAGTCGTTAAGTCATGTCCGACTCTTCGTGACCCCATGGACCAGAGCACGCCAGGCCCTCCTGTCTTCCACTGCCTCCCGGAGTTTGGTCAAAAGCTAGAATTTACAAAACAACAACAACAACAAAAAAACCAAAGCCCTGCTTCCCCTAACTGTTCACCCTCAAGCCCTAGAACTGAAGATGCAAGCCACAACAGGAGGAGCTACAAGAGAATGTGTGGCATTTCTTACTTTCATTTTGTCCTCTGCTTGATTTATATGATGCGTAGTCATCATGGGTGCTTAGTGCCTGGAGAATTCAACAACGGAAAATAAAACTGTATTGCCAAAATGTAGACCATATTTTGCTTCTTGCTTTCAGAAAGGCAGCAATTTGTTGACAGTTCAGTGCCCTGGGGCTGAATTTCTTCTCCCAGGAATGGAGCGACAAACTTATGAGACTTTCTGGCATTTGAGACAAAATAACCTGACTGTCCTGGAGTGCTGTGATTCCTGATGGAAGGTGGGAGGACATTTGCTGCCCCGCCAAAGGCAACAAAAGGGCTTGGACTTGTCCTACTGTTATGAGTGTTGTGATTTACAAATATGAGGCTGAACAGGGGAGGAGAGGTAGACAAACACCAAGACAGTGATAGCCTTTATAGTGGTATCTAGTCCCAAAATCAATAGCTTACAGCTCTGTAAAGGTTGCTTCTTGACAGGACCTGGTGTCCAGTGTCAATGCCTAAAAGGACTTTGGACAAACATACCTATATCCTCAAGGATCTGTAAAGATTGTGGCTTCCAGAGCCTCTTCTACTACAGAAGAACACCATAGAACAGAAATACAAGAGCAGGCCAAAGCAAGCTATATGACTCTGAATGTCCCTGTGTATGAGATATTCAATGTTAGAAACCTTACTGAGGCCAAATAAATTATAAAACATGTTAAACCCCAACTCAGATTCTACTGATGTCCCCCAGATCCACCTCAAACCCAGTCAAGGAGAAGACACAAAGTTTCTATCTGAGTTTTATCTTGGAAAAATCTGGGCAGCAACTCCACCGACCTTTCTTGAAAATGTCTCCTCTGGTGCTATCATATAGGCATGCTGGTATTTATGTTAAACAAAGCTGGTCTCAGTAACACAAAGCAGTTCATATAATGAAAAGTTTTGAAGCACTCTTCATCAAGTGTGTTGCACAGGCATCAGAAGCTGCACATTCAAAACTTACTTTTCCAAAGAAAGGAGAAGGGCTGAAGTTCAGTGGTATAGCACATACTTTGGAAGCAGAAGGTTCCAAGTTCAAGCTAGGGCACCTCCAGGAAGTTATTTTAGAGAGATTCCTGTCTGAAATCTCTTGTTTGTTTTGACTTGTCACTGTAAACAATGCTAAGCTAGATAGAGCTATCAGTTGGATAATGTTTTCTATGTTTTTATGAGAATGCCACCAGACATATCTGGCCACTTCACTAAATTTGTAAGTACTCATATCCAAGAATGTATATAAATAATGCCTTTGCTCTACTAGGCATGCTAAAGTCACAGCCATATCACCAAAACGGCACACAGGGCAATAAGAGGTCCTCAACAACATATAGCCCATAGTGTGATTTTGTGGGGATGCCTATTGGGGGAGGCTGGGATGCCATCTATTGGCATCAGGTTAAGAATGCATGTCATGTCCACTGTACTATTCTCCACAAGCAAATATGAGTCATAGAAATTAGTGAAAGCCAGTCACTGACATAGAACAAGCGTGTGTGAGAATGGAAACACGATTGGGGCTAAATCTCCCCCTACTTTTATTATTTGAGTCTTTCAATTAAGTCAGGCTTTGTCTCCTCCTGGCTGTGTCTCTGATTCCAGCCTGCTCACTATAGCTCAGTGGAAGACCTGGAGAGTATAGCAAAGCCCTGTGTGTACAATTCTGTTTTAAGACTGTCATATGCACAAAAAAGCATGCAGAACCAGTTGATATTCCAAGATATCAATGCTTGTTCTGTCATGGAATATCAACTGGTTAGAGACAGGTTAGTAATTTCACGTGTTCTGACAAATAAGTCAGAGCCCATCCAGTCAGTCAGACGACTGACTGCTGCATTTACAGGGAAGAAAAGAAAAAGGAAATTAAATCATTGTTTGAAAGAATTGTAAAGCCACTACTTGAATAATTATCTATCAACCAGACAATTGTAAAAGGCATCTTATAGATTGTGGAGAAGAAGCAATGACTAGATGTGTAGTTCTCTGGATTTCATAATAATGCCTCAACAAAGATTGGCTGGAGAGGTGAAAGAGTGATTTGGAAGTGCCTGCTTGAACAGTTTGGTGAGCCATTTCATAATCGCATGTCTGGCTAATGATCTGGTTGGTGCAAGGAAAATGTCATTTAATGCTTCGGGAACGAACAAGACAAGAAGCAGACAGCCAAGGAATGAGGCAAATCTGGTCTGGAGCCAATCAACTGCCACCTGCCATTATGCTGCAAATGAAAATAGGAAGAAAATAATAGCAAAGCCCTGGATCAATGCAGAGAAAATAGAATATAATTATCAGGAGAGCATAATGCAGGGACATGAGAGAGAATATACAAGGAGAATTAACTTGATTCCCAAATCATCACAGAGCTCCAAATAGCTCCATAGCAGAAACAATCTGATAATGGTCACTTATTTTACTACTAGGGTCTTTTACACAGCTCCAGAAGACTATACTTTTCCATTCAGTGATGTAAATATATAATCACAGTCCACTGAATTGTAATATATTGTGGGATTTGCTACAGATGGGATTCTTTCTGACAGGCGTGAAGAACACTCACTAAATTCCTTTTTCTTGCAATTTCAAGCTGATTCTACAGGAAAAATTTTGATGTGGATTTTTCAAGCTCTGCAAAATACCTTGCCTCAAGGATCTCTTGAGCCCACGCCTCTGATTTGGGTTCCACAGTCTGCACAAAAGTCTCTATGCAGAACTATGTTTCCTTTCCTTGGAGAAGCAAAGCACACTTACATATAAGCAGAAAGCACAGAAAGACTGGCTCAATATTCAAGAAGACATTCACAGAGCATCCAATGCTTTATGTATTTATTTATTTATTGAATTTATATCCCGCACCATCTGGCAACCAGGCCACTCTGGGCGGCTAACAACAGTATTAGGAGCAATATTAAAACATGATAAAAATAAATTAATAAATTAATGAAATCAAGGCAAGTACACTTGATGAAGGTATAGGGGGAAAATCTAGTCATCTTGCTGGAAAGCAGGAAAAAAAATGTAGCACCCCATCCTCATGTGCAGCAATATGACAAGTAAGAATGTATATCGCTATCTTTTATTTCCCTTTCCCATTCTCTGTGTCAGAAAAAAAATTCAAAAATGAACTGTGAGCTAGAAAAGAGGAAGATTAAAACTATGCATGTTTACTTAGAAAGTTGCCCCATCCTTCAATGAGGCTTACTCTCAGCGAAGTCTGAAGATCAAGGAATGTCAAAACTTAATTGAGACAGATAACTGTTTCAGTAACATCATTCAGATAGAGGTCAAGATGCAACAAAAAGGTTTGGAAATGGACGTAAAATGATAAAATTTAGGATCCTTGCTAGGGTGCTTGCCTTCTCTCTACCCTGTTGAACGTTCTTCATTTCAACAGGGCTTTGTTTGTGTTTTTTTTTTTTTTTTCTTAATCATGTTCCTTGTAAGGTTAAATCATATTGTTCACCAAATTGCAAGGTTTTATGTGTTCAGAGATTTTTTATGTTTTCAGACTTTTTTTTTAACTAGGGGCATCTTCTAGTAAAAGGAAAGGTCCATCAGTTTTTCTGACATATAACAGAACTGTGTGTGATAGATCTATCTAACCTCTATCTTGAAGAAGCAGAAGGACTAAAAACATTCCTTCCTTCCTTCCTTCCTTCCTTCCTTCCTTCCTTCCTTCCTTCCTTCCTTCCTTCCTTCCTTCCTTCCTTCCTTCCTTCCTTTCATACAGTACAATTAATAAATAAATAATTTTGACCAATAATGGGCAACATTAAGTGCATTTGGGCAGGTGACATCATCTCTTCCACTCTACATGTTGAGATGTGCTCTGTGCCCCTCAACAAATGCTGCAGAAGAGTTAATATTAGCTGCCCCAAATGCCTGTTATTGGGTGAAAACTATTAGATATATAACAAAATAGCTTAATTGTGCATGACCAAAAGTCTTTACAATATGCAATAAAAGGGTTATTCTAAAAGCTCATCAAGATAACAGCAATCCAGTCATGCCATACTATCTGATCCTTCTGTATCCTTCTGAAGGAAGGATGGGTGGCTGGGTTTTAGAAATGGTCCTTCTAATTCTTCATATAGATGTATCACATGCAGTTCTGTGTTTTATGTCAGGAAAAAATGGTGAGTGCTCCCCTTAATTCGAAGATGTACCTATTAAATAAGCAACAAATTGTCTCATGAAACTTAAAAGTCTATTGTGTCTTACTAGCCCAAGCTTTTGTGGACTCCAGCCTATGTCTTCTATTATTGGCTGGAGACCAAGGAAGTTTATGCATGTTAAACACCACATGCCTAACGACAGAGGCAGCAGTAGGTCTGGTGACTTATGAGAGTCACATATCCAGTCATGAGCAGGCAGGTGATCAGGTCTTTCTAATCACCATAGCCATTTGTGTGGTGCCTTAGCCTTTAAGGTGCCGTTTTTGCTACAACAGATTAACGCCTGTGAAAATTCAGGATAAAACAGTTGATGTCTTGACTGTAATTACCCTTTTTTGCACTTCTGAACATAGGCAAGTCATTTCCACAGGTATTTTCCTGTATGCCTTTTTTCAGAATCCTTACAGTCAGTAACTTACTTCACCTTCCCTCCTCACTTATTATTTTAACAGAAAGCTATTGCAGACCTATACTCAAACATTTAAAGGTACAAATTGCCCCTAACTACTATCGAGAAATGTGCTCCAAATGAAAACATCTATTATGTAATGAACACATTGTTGAGCATTTGATAATCAATGGGATTATTTCCATTATGTTTATCTAATATCGATGTGTTCCTACATTTTCCAACCCCTTTAGTTCATTTGTCGAAACTAAATAGACATAGAACTGCTATTCATTTAGAGCAGTTCAGTTAAAATTATTTTAAAATGATCTAATGCTATAAACATATCTCATAAAATTAATGCTGCCTAGGCACTTTATGACCTCCATCTCTTCACAAGCCATTGATTAGCCAGATGTCAGGAATAGTATATTCTCTCTATTGCATTTTGAGTTTATTCTAGAGGCGCCATTATCAGTTCTGTTGTAAGCACTTTGCCAGAGCTGTTCCTGCCTCACTGTTGTTTCTTTAGTCTGTCTCGTTAATTCTGTAATTGATTCCTTTACAGACGTTTCATGGGACCTAATAGCAATAACCTTAAAATACATGCCTGTGTTCCTTGGGAATACATGTTCCCCTTTAATTTCATTAAGCAATTTCCACATTTCCTTTACTTTGTACCAAACACCATTAAACAATGCTACAGAAGCACAAGAATAAAAATTCTGTCCGTAAGTAAATCAATAGAATTATTCACAGTAAGCTTTTGTGAATAGAGAATTATGTTCAGGGTATTTTTTCAGGGGAAGATTGACATCAGCACAGGCATGTCACTTGCCTACTGACAACAGCTCCATGATAGACACAAAATAAATGCTTTACACCCATGATGGCAAACTGCTCTATTTATTAGGTGCTCCAGACAGTGGACTGAGGCCAAAAGGGCCTTTTGTTGTATAACCTGCAGTCTTCAAAAACAGTAAACAGCTGTTGTTGTGTGACCGTGGTGATTCAGATCAAATGCATTCATCCAAAGCATTACCTATGAGTCAAAATTGTTCAGGAGCAGGTGATCTCCAGAGGTCACTTTTTCCCATTGCTGGACCCTGGAGGGCTACACCCACTCCCACACCTGCATCCCCCACCCCCATATTTTTCTTTTTAAAATGTAGAGCTTTTCTTACAACGAAAAAGCCTGTAAGTGCTCTCTAATGCTGACTTTTTTAAATAAATAAATAAATTGAGGAGAGCAGGACAGGGATGCTGACTGCTTAATAATATGATAACAGCTGTCATAAGAGGAGAAATAGGTTCATTTGCCATCATGCTCTGTTTTCCTCACCTGCATATCTGTTCTGTGATCTATCATTAGAAGCTAAATAAGCCTGATCCCTGAACCTCATGTCTTCTAGGAAATACTATTGGTGGAAAAATAATCACAAAGAATATGAATTCTCCTTAAAGTCTATTTTGATTCTATTATATACATTGTAGGGATTCCCAGTGTGGTGTAGTGAATAGAGTGACAGAGCAGGACTCTGGAGAACAAGGTTCAAATCCCCACTTGACCATAGAAACTCACTGGGGGAGTTGAACAGGCAAAACCACTCCTTAAATATCTTACTTACCTTGAAAGCTCTATTAGGGTCATTATAAGTCAGTTCCAACTTGACAGCAGAAAACACACACACATGCATTGTGGGTGAGAGTGGTCTTGACACTCGCAAGAGTGGTATAAGGCATGGTAGGGTTTGGGCAGAGATAAAACCTTATTGCATTTCTGGTTGGGTATGATCCAGTTTATATTGGTTCTGTTTGGATCAAACTGAGCAGTACCCCTAATTTTGGGATGAAATACTGTAGCTCAGTTTAATCTGAGACAATCCAGTCTGAGTCTATGAGCAGCTCTTTCATTACTAATGTGATTATATTCATATCACCAAATAACACCATGAATTATTAGGGCATTTTGTTACCTTCTTTATAGCTAACAATAGCATTAGGAAATTAGTGTGACCCAAAGCTCTTTAACCAAGCACAGTAACTGGGAAATATGCAATTTATTAGGACTTACTTGACACTGATAAAAGTCATAGCAGGGGCACAAACTCTATTAAAATATAAGAGAGCTAATTAAAAGTATTTATTCAACATAGTGTGTGCTAGTGGAGTAAAATATTATCAGCCATTTCAGACAATACTCAGCATGCATTTATAAACCAATAACTATATATGAGAAGATATTCGCATTCTAGTTTAATTACTGCATTCCTTTGAGAGCCAGTTAGCTTCCAAGTCCATTCCCCACCTTTAGTTCTGGACTGGGGGGGAAAAAACGTGTTAATTGCAAATGACCTGTTGACTAAAATGAAATATTAATGAATTGCACCAATGTTGGTGCAAGGATAATGACTTTGCCTGTAAGGGTGATTCATTCTAAAATGTGTTGTGCCTCCTCAGGTAACAAAACATAGCATACACTAGCAGGTATAAAGATTCTTAGCTATTTCATTCTTTGTTCACTTAAGCAATATAATTAAACAGAAGTCGTAGATTTGGCATTTGTATTTACAATTGGGATTAACACACCCTCCATTACTGTTTGTAATTCAATGAGGAGGTGGGAAGAGAAGTAGCTAGAGACAGTGAAGGAGGTAGAGGGATTGAGTGGTGGCAGACACATATTGCATAGAGTACTTGGGAGCCCTTTAATACTTCATTTATGGATGCTGAGGAAAGCAGCTGAAATAAAGAAATATGTGTGCACATGCAAACATGCACACACACACACACTTACACAAAACCTCTTTTCACAAAACATACATGGGTATGCCTCTTAGATACATGAATTTCATTAATACATGCACTTAGATAGATAGGAAAAAAATAACCTGTGATTTTATCATGAGTCTGAAATGCACTGTCATGTCCTGCCTGTGGTCTCTCCAGGAACATCTGGTTGGTCACTGCAAAGAAAAAAAAATGCTGTACCACATAAGTGCTTGGTTTGGATCCAAAACACGTATCTATAATAGCAAATGCAAATACATTTGTAAGTTGTTTTTCTTAGGTTCTGTACTAGGGTTGTGCATTTGGATTCAGAAATATTTGGCATTCAACAAATAATGCCATATTGAAATAGTTTTGAACATACCCAAATCCAAATTTAATACTTCTGAATATCTGTAATAATAATAATTCCTGAGTCTCATTTATTCCTATACATTAGAAAGCAAAAGTCTAGATTTCTGCTTGCTAGAGGAAGAAGTGAAAGTGAAACCTATTTCTCAGTAATCATGGAGTGATTTCTAGAGGAATGAAACTTAAAGACACTCTGGCACCAAGGGGGCAAAGAACTCAGTGTCTCCATATTGGGATTGCTATGGGTTTCCCAGTAGAGGGGGCCGAAGTGAGAACAAAACCCATAAATGATGTTTGTTTGTACCAATGAAATGTAGAAGCAGGCACAAGCGCCAGAAGTATTTGTTGCTTTACAATTGAAAGGTGAGCACATCTGCTTATGAATCCCCTGAGCATTTGCTGCTAGGATATACTTTGGTCCAAGCCTGCATTGCAGCATTTTTCTTTATGTCCTTTTCTGAACCCTCAACTTTCATTTACATTTCCCACATTTCATTGTACATTGTTTATTTAATATACATAGTTAGGAATGAGATGTCAGATTAGTAGATTCATAAATTAATACATTATAAATCAACAGGGAAATATTAGGTTTAGGCTCCTTTGGGATATATCAGGCAGAGAAATAAGATTTTGTTATATAGACACAAATATATTAAGTTAATAGATGTTGTGCCTGTGTGATGTTCATTGAAAGGGTTTGTGTTTGGCTGTAACAGAATCAAATACTGTTCTTCATGCAAGCAGTATGAAATTTGGGTGTGGGGAAGAAGTAGACACTTGGGAAGACTGCAGGAAGGCTGTATGCACCCACTACAGCAGCCTCTACTGAGAGGAGTGGGAAAAGAAGAGGAAAAGAACAGCCTACATGCCTATCTCTCCCTGACAGGACACTGGTGAAAGATGGAGGCATTAGTCAGAGGGCAACACACAAGGGCAGGATACAGGTGGACCCTATTTAATGTGGCTGTTCGGGAGGGCAGCCACATGGCTCATAACATTCAAGCGGTTCTGAGGCACATGCTGCGGGTGGAGTCTAGCTCCAGAAAGGCACAGTCTCAGACAATAGAACAAACATATTGACAACACTACAGGCTGGGAAGATGAAACGGGTATGGTTCACACTCTCAAACTAGTTGTTTGCCCACCCAATCCCGGAATAAAGACACGAGACATTAATATGGATTGAATACGGGCCACACTTTATTAAATCACATCAAAATTGTATTTGCCAGCCTTGGCACAGTAAGGGGGCCTGCGGTAGTACGGAAACAGGTAAATGGCAGGGGTATCCAAATACCCCTTGATCAGTAAAATGGGCGAGTCCCCGGCCCCCAGGTTCCAGCAGTCTTAAAGACAGCAGGAACACGGCCGGCCGCTAATAAACACCCCCAGACCTCAAGACATCTTTAATTGATGACTGTTGGTCCGGAAGTGGCCCAACGCATCTTCCCGTCACCGGCCCTGTAATCGCACGATCCGCAGAGCCAGGAGGTCGGATGCGCTGTTGGCTTACCTGATATTACAATTGGGACACACCGAAAATACCTGTTTTTTCCGCAGTACCCGCCATAGCATAGGGACTAGCCAAGCTATGTCCCATGCCCGCCAGAGCCTTTCGAGCTCAACCAGCAGGCCCCCTTTAATGTCTTCTAAAAATACGTCTAAGCCCGCATCCGAAAGGTGGACACCGTCGCTTCAAAAAAATTCAGACTTATTCAGTTGGATCCTATGGTGACTAATTACCGATTCGATCCCACCACTGCAGACACCTCTACAAATTTCTCTGTTAACGCCCCACCGGGCCTTGTTAACATCGCCAATATTCCGGGCGCCTCGCCAGGCCAACCGCGGAATGATCGTGGACCACACGATCTGCATCGCAGGATACCTGGCATTCAACCCCTTGAGGTCTCGCAGAATGTCCAGGATCAAAGCCTTACCCGATAGCCTAGGCAGATCATTGCCTCCCAGGTGAATTACCAGCACATCTGGCGGGAACTGGCCGAATGCCGTCATCCTTCCAAACTGCATCCACTGCATACCACGCAGACCCATCCATGTGATGTGCACGTGGGCGCCAAGCCCCAAATCGGTCCCCCACAGGGACGAGGCAGCATATCGCTCAGCCCAATAAACAAAGCTATGACCGATGATCATTACGTGCCTCCGACCTTCTGGCCCTAGAAAACCTGCGAAGACATAAACCGTCCCTCGCCTACAAATTAGGTAGGGTTCTAATATACCTTCGATAACTAGAGGATGACCATCGTCCTGTTTAATTTGATCCATGCTATAACCTAGGGCTGCTGCTGTAGATGCTGCTCTGATTCTGAAAGAATGGGTCCCGAATCTCGTGCCCTGTACACCTACTCTATCCAACGCCAAGTCCGTGAGTTTCCAAAACTGATATCTAGTCAAAGGTGACTTATCAGCATGTTGGAAAAAATACCCAGTTTCTTGGCCTCTAAGCACAATAAATGCTTGCATGGCCTCAACAGGACATATGCTCTTAATGCTGCATCGCCCTAAGACCAACTGCTGCCCTTTGCCCCTTTGATCCGCCTTGGATCGCCTAATGTTAATTTCTACTCGACCGTCCTGCACCAGAACGTCTTGCCGCTGTAATGCAAGTCGAGAGGTGTCTGCCTTCCCCCCTGCCACTAACTCTCTGATCCTGAGGGCACCGAAAAATGCTATTAAAGCTGCTGCTTTAAACAATGCCATCTCATATTTATCTCTACATAAACTCGCCCATTGCTCGCATATGCGTACCAGAAGAGAGGGGGAAATAGGTGTCCTGGTATCAAACACCCTCCCCCTCTCCCTGGACCATCCCTCTAACATTCTCTTTATCCTATAATCACCCGAACAATCCTTGTGTCCATTAATTTTTGCATAAAAGGCCAGTGCTGACAGCTTACCCTGTTTGGTGCCTGGCGCTAACCCTCTCCTATGAAGGAATATTATGAATTGTTGCAAATGTTCTACCGGAGCCGGCCAAACCTGTTCCAGTTCCACCATCTTCCTAAATTCCTGGAGCTCGACACTCGCAGCTAAATAACCCTTTCTTGTCCTTGGAGCCAATGAAAGACTTATTGCTCTTGAAGCTTCCTCATGCCAATCTGCCAGACCTCCGAAGGAAGAACCTCTGGCAGCTCCCTGACTTCTGGGGCTAGCTCTCTGAACCGCTCGATCTGTTGGCGGGACCAGGGACATGTCGGGCATGCACCATTACATTAAATCGCAGTGCCCATAAAGTAAAGGCTCTAACTAATTCCATGACCCTATCAGAATGTGACGAAAGGTTGTTTATGATGTCTGCTTGGTTGTCACACCAAAATCGAACTACGGAATTGGACCACTCCTGCGCCCAGAGCCATATGGCCCCAACAATTGGAAAAAATTCCAAAAATGTCAAGTCCCTTGTGATGCCCTCATGGTGCCAGTCATCAGGCCATGGTCCTGCACACCATCTGCCACGAAAATAAATTCCGAATCCTAAAGATCCGGCTGCATCCGAGTTCACTTGGAAATCAGCCCTTAAGCTGATTTTGGATCTCCAAAAGGAGACCTCGTTAAACTTCTCAAGGAATTGTTTCCACACGAGAAGATCCTCCTTCATACCCTTTGTCACTCTGGTCCTGTGCATTGGCCGTTTAAGGCCCGCCATAGCGCCACAGAGACACCGCAGAAATGCACGGCCCGGTGCCACTACTCTGCATGCAAAATTTAAATATCCCACTATCTCCTGTAATTCCTTAAGAGACACTTTATTCTTACTTAACAAGTCACTAACTCTAGCTCTAAGGTTGACCAATTTATTATGCGGCAGCCTAGACGTTTGCTGCACCATGTCTAGCTCAATCCCGAGAAATGTGAGGGACGTGGCCAGTCCCTCGGTTTTCTCTTCCGCCAATGGCAAGCCCAGCTCTATTGCCAAGACTTGAAAACTTTCTAGAATAACTCTACACCTCCCTGAGTTCCTTTTCCCACAGAAAAGGAAATCATCAAGGTAATGAGCTGTGTAATTACAGCGCGCCCCTTGCCTAATCTTCCATTCAATAAATGTACTAAATTTTTCAAAAGCGGCGCAGGAAATCAAGCAGCCCATCGGTAAGGCCCTATCTACATAGTAGGATCCTTGGAATTGAAAGCCTAATAAACTGAAATCAAGAGGGTGAACTGGCAAAATTCTAAATGCTGATTTAATATCACATTTTGCCAGCTCTGCCCCCACACCGCAAGCCCTAACTATGTTGACAGCCTCATCAAATGAGGTGTATCGAATAGTACACAATTCCAGGGAATGG
Organism: Intellagama lesueurii; assembly: GCA_037013535.1. NCBI lineage: Eukaryota > Metazoa > Chordata > Lepidosauria > Squamata > Agamidae > Intellagama > Intellagama lesueurii. Next base: position 198,461,010 of record JBAJHW010000004.1, read on the forward strand.
CGTCATTAACTGACGCCCCCTCCGGGAAGGACAGATGATGTATTAGCCGAAACTCACCTTCTTAGGTACTATTCCTAAAGGGGAAACTCTCAAATTCGACATGGGCGGCTCAGGAAAAGGTCCTAAGACCCTACCTTCCTTCACCTCTTTATCAATTTTACTCTGAACAACAGCCTCCATACCAGCTATTGATCGGAGGTTCCTAGCCTCAAATGCTTTCCATTCACCCATTGCTGGAATCCTAAACCCGTGTTGAAAACCTTGAAGTAAGTATATCGCATCTCCCCTACGGGGGTATGACCGCAACCAAGCTTCAAGAACTTCAACCTTGATTGGGCTGGGTCCCCTTACCAGAGGTACCCCCCGCCACCATTAGGCTTTTTACCGCCTCCTGTTCCCTTGTTCTGACGCTGGGGAACTGCTTTAAAACAGGTAGTATTTGAGTGCTGCCCACCACAAGTGATGCACTCATGTCTAAACCTACAAGGCCTTCTGGAACAAAAACCCCTGGAGTTGTATTCAAAGCAAGGCAGGTGGGGTTGAACCGCCTGCCCCGCTCCAGGGCGGGGAGTTTGTGAGTAACCAATTTTCTGTTGAGATGGCCGCTGTCAAATCTATCCCCTGTGTTTGGCCTAGCCGGGGTCATGTGTTGCAACCATAGACCCGGCTGTGGTTCATCCCAATGCAAGTTGGGCTGAATAGCGCTCTGCAGTCTAAATGCTTGGTCGTATTGGAGCCATGCTTGCCCCGAAAAATCAGTGTAGGCCCTATATATGATATCAAAATATTGCAAGAGGGCCGAAGCCCTCCACGGTTGAGCCTTAACCACGACTCCCGCATAAATGATAAACCCAGGGATGCAATTGGCCCAGGTCCTATCTGGTTTCTTCCTCCTACGCTTCTCTTTCTCTTTGTCATCGTCCTTATCAATGTCTTTAACATCCACTTTCCGGTTCAAAAGGTCAAAAAAGTCCACGTACTCGCCTCTTCAGATTTTGTCCTTTGTGGCGGGGGTCAAATGATCTCCAAGAGGCATAGAGTAATCCCCGTAAGGTAAGGCCGCTAAAGGAACCGTATTGTAGCCCGTGTTGTGTACAGATGGGTGCTGCCACACACCTGCGCCAGCTAATGTATTAGATGGACCTGCTGTGGGAGGCGCCGCATATGGCGGGCCCCATCCAGAAAATTGTGTATTGACCTGCGGCCAGGCTAAGTTGGGCAACCCTGTGGGCAGTGCATTGTAGGGTGTGGATGTAGTATAAGAATAAGGCAGGCCACCGGCCCATGGCCAAGTGGATGAAGGTGTCTGGGTGCCGAGTGCAGAGGATGACTCACCGGAAGACACAGCAGCTGTACTAGGGTCTTCCACAAGGTGTGGTGTGCTACAACTAGCTTCCTCTGGCACGTCGCGCCCCACCTGCGAAGCGGCTGTTGTTTCATTCGTCCCCATGGTGGCAGACCTTCCGCGTTTTCTCACGCTCCGCCCTGGTGGAGTAGTTGAAGCTCCATCAGCGTTCGTCTGATCCTCAACCTCATGGACCTGTGTGGACTCCAAGGCAACAAACCGATCCATAAGGTCTTGAGCCATTGCTTTCAAGTTCGCCCTCCAGCGGTTTTTAGTGTCCCTAGCTGATCTGCGAGGAGAGACCTCAGGCTGCTGAGGCATTTGTTTTGACAGCCTCTGAGCCTCAAGAGCCGATATTTTTTCCTGCAGCTCCCTCCATATTGGCCAGGACTCCTCATCAGATGATGACTGCTGAGGTGACACCTGTGGAGCCTGCCTTCTCTTGGCCGGATTTTTTCCCTTGCTGGTACCACGCCCCTTTCATGATGTCATTCTGACCAATTAAGACTGCAGTTGCATTAGAACACGCTCACCTTGTTCGAAAATAGAGGGCAACCCTCACACAGAGCACTATGCAGCCCTTTTCAAACTTCACACCTCTCCAGGCTGCACAGCCAAACCCAATCAAACGAACTGGCCAATAGGTGGCACCCTTTCGAGCTTGCCACCAAACTAACAATATAATGACCAATTAATAATTAATAACTATTACTATTCACTAGTAATTAAAGGCCTGATAATTCTATCCAATGATTGTATCAAATGTATAAACGAGCTAATCAATCCACCAATGAATTCTACTCCTGTTAAAATATTTTTTAAACTCTAATCAGACAATTAACTCTATCAGATAATAATTTAATCAATTTATTCTAATCTATTTCACTTAATTATAATATAATATTCTAATGTCAACTATAATCAAATAATTCAGTTAAATACAATTAAAATGTTCTTAATATAAAATTATAATTAGTTCTATTCTTTAATAATCGCCAATCAATATAAATATTAATAACTCCCAAATGCTTACTGGCCCAATGGCTTTAGCCGCAGCCGGCCGTTAACTCAAAATGGTGGGGGGGGGGGGAAAGAGTGCAAAAATTCTTTTACAAAATGGCGTCCACTCATCTTAAGAAAACTATAACCCCAAAATTTAAGTAACCAACTCAAAAAACAGAAGCAAGAATAGCCAAGCACTGCTGGTATAATGCAGAATATATGTAAAGAACACTCCCCCCTACTCCACTAATATCATGCTAAGATCTGATTAAAGTGGAGCCCTGCACCGCGGCACAGCAGGCGCAAAAACGCGCCGCTGCTTTTCCCTTCTCCTAGCGATCCAACCAGTAATAAAACAAATAAAGTGATTCAATTAATGAAATGAAGGTAGGATCAAATACTACCCGGGGAGGGAGCGGAAGCTGCCCTCCCGTCCACGAACACGTTCGCTGCTAGCGCCGCAACAACGCCCGCCGTCGAACTCGCTCTGCCAGACCGACACTCCTTCCTTTCGGTGCCCGAAAATGGAAAGAGGGCGAAGCAAGGGGGAGCACTCCTTTAAATACTCGCGCTCCCCACTCAATCACCAGTCACATGACTCGGAACAGTCTCGCCTCATCCGGGATGGTAGGCAAACGCTAGCCACGCTGTTCAAGGTCGGTAGACCATCCAGCGGCTGCAATCTTGGAGTGCTTTGTGGAGCATGGAAGATAAGTGTGTGCTAATATAACTGAGTGGACCATAAAGGTGGCAGGGCTTTTTCACCACAGTGTCCAGGTCACTGAACTGTTGCAGCAGAGGCAAAAAGAGAGAGGATTTTTTTAAAGACAGCAATTCAGACTGAATTGAAGCAGATGGTATTCATACACACGTAGCAGAAACACATAGACATAAGTACTGAAAATAAGATGTCATTACTGAATAAAGGGATTTTAAAAGTATAAATAAACAAGAGTTAACAGCATTATAATATCTTGGAGTCACTTTACAAAGCAGTGGTCCTGTACAAGGGACCTTATTCAGTTATTCTGAAATTGAGAATCATCTGCTCAGTCCCCTTTATCTGATGCTTTGCTCACATATACAGTGACATGTCTGAAGAGAAGAAGGATCCTGTTCATGTGTAGGATCTATTATCAAGCAAAAGACCAGATTTTCCAGGATCTGTATGCAAGCAGAGATCTCTCCTCAGATTCATGAATGCTATCATGAGCAACTTGGGATGTGGGGTGAGGAATAAAGCTAACTTTTCTAATGATGAAGATTACAGAACAACTGAATAGGGCCAAGGTGTTGCGTATAGGGTTGCGATCATAAGGGCATTTATCTGGCTGTTTGGTCTGCTGCAGAAATGGGCTGGTTACCTCCTTTTTCTGGTGATCACACAATGTAATAGCTGGTATAAATCAGCACATTCCCAGAGCATTCCTACCTGCACCTTTCTAGGTCCCTGTCAGGGGCTTCTACTACTTTTGGTGTGGGTAGGATTGCTCCTTTTCGGTTCATTTCCAGCATGTGCAGTCAATACAACTATGATCAGGTTCTCAACCCACTCACAAAAAGAAAAGAAAGAGACACACCCCCCCATTGCCTTTCCTTTCCCCTCCTGCTTCCAGAAGGAAATTTTCAATGTTTTTACATACTTAAAGTTTTTTCACTTCCTCAGTGCCTCTACAGACCAAGAAACTGTTTAATTTGACAGTATCACAAAGTTGCTGTCTTCTTAAGCCATTTCACAATGAGGGAAATTGGCAACGGAAGGAGCTGGACCAAATAGGGTTGCTCAAAGTGTGCATGCCATTTGGATGCAAGGATCACAACAAATGGCATACTGGACTTCAACTTAACCTCTAGTGACTCTATATTGCCCTCTCCAGCCTCCTCCAATGGGGTCCTGTAGACAAGCCCATAAATCTTCAGCCACAGGGTACTGCTGTAATGCCCAGTTTCCCCATCCAGAAAAACATTCTGGCATCAGATGCATTCCAACAAAAGCTTAATTCTACACTGGGAAAGGGCAGAAAACCACTTTTTTTTCATCTCGTAATTGCTGTTCTCCATTGCCTATACAGTAAAAGACACAAGTATAGACTTCATGTTTTCAGAAGGTGGCAGGATTGAGATGTCAAACTGCAGCATCAGTGAATAACAGCTTTAATAGGACAGCTGCCAAAAAAGAAAGGGGGGAAATGCAGCCTCAATCATTTGTTTCTGTATGGGAGATAACACAGAAAGCTCTTTAATGGAACTCACTTTCAGGTACATAGGTGTAGAATTTCAGCTTTGGTGTTTATGTAGTGCTTACATGTGATTTATTTAGTTCGAAGTACTGCCCACATGCAGGGTCAACCCTAGCAATAACTGTTCAGTGGTAAAGCCAGTGTGGTCTAATGGATAGAGTGTTGGAGACCTAGGTTCAAAACTTTGCTTGGCCATGGAAGCCCACTGTGGTGGTGGGTGGTGGCAGCAATGACAAACCATTCTTTGAAAAACTCAAATACCTCAAAAATCCTATTAGGGTTTTGATAAAATGGAAGCAACTTGATGGCACATAACAACAACAGAGACAATGAATACTGTTTCACCTCATGCCAGATTTTTTCAGCTTATCAGCCAAGCTGCTGTGTTTAGAATGCTGACTTCAGAGATCTAGGTTCTAATACTTACTGAGCCAAGAAGACCTTTGAGAAACCTTCAGCCAAATGAAGGTGGGAATTAGTGTCTCATTGGTGCAGTCAGACTTTAAGTGCGGGTCCACCATTTTCTTCCTTGATCCCATATCAGAAGAGGGAAAAGCCTGGAATGCATTTGCAGAGGATAATCAGCAGACATAGAAAGGACAAACATCTGCCTCTTTTCATTCTGATTTCCAAATTTCTTAATTCAAGGACTGTTGGTTTTATTGTATTCATTTTTAGTCAGTCCTACTCTCTCTCTCTCTCTCTCTCTCTCTCTCTCTCTCTCTCTCTCTCTCTCTCTCTGTGTGTGTGTGTGTGTGTGTGTGTGTGTGTAGTACACTATCTTGATGGAATTTACCTTTAAAAGTAGCGACAAATAATTTTAAGTACATTAAATAAATTCATTTGGAAAATATCAAGTCAAATGTTTGGAACAAATATCTGAATTTCAAAATTGCAGATGGAGTCCTTATTAAAAGAATAAAGTAAAACTTTATTTAGAATTTTCTTTTTTAAAGTTAATGCTTGACATTTATCAACACATTTCTTCAAAATCTCTTAATTATTCTTTTTTACATGAATTGCTATGTTTCTAACCATTAATCATTTCATCATAAGGAGGTACCAAGGCTTAAATCTCACTGAAAGCCATAGTCTGAATTTCAAATGGCTGGCGGTAGAGCTCAGTACAGCTGCCTGCACATGCTTATGGGCACGTTTCGTTCTTTTTGCTAGGAATGAAGCCAAGCAATGCTAAAATTCAGCAATGAGGATCCCTGCCTCAGATTTAGAACTTCTGCAACTTTGCTGAATATTTTCACTGACTAAAAGAATATTTGATGAAATGAAATGAAGTCAGCAAAACGAATAACACAGGCAAAGTAAATTGCTTAAAAACCCAGTTTGCCATGCACCAATAGATGTAGTATTTTTTTCCAGCTCTATGATAACCAAGCATTATGAGGAACCAACTCTATAAGGCTTGCTCTATGGAAACCAAGCCTTATGAGGAAAGGCTGAAAGAATTGGGCATGTTTAGCCTTGAGAAAAGAAGACTGAGGGGTGATATGATAACACTTTTCAAATATTTCAAAGGCTGTCTGTCATACAGAGGAGGGGCAGGATCTGTTGTCGATCATCCCAGAGTGCAGGACACGCAACAATGGGCTCAAGTTAAAGGAAGCCAGATTTCGGTTGAATGTCAGGAAAAACTTCCTAACTGTTAGAGCAGTACAACAGTGGAACCAGTTACCTTGGGAGTTGGTGAGTGCTCCAGCACTGGAGGCATTCAAGAAAAAATTAGATAATCACCTGGCAGATATGCTTTGATTGTATTCCTGCATTGAGAAGGGGGTTGGACTTGATGGCCTTGTAGGCCACTTCCAACTTCACTTTTCTATAATTCTATGATTCTATGATAACTAAATAAACCATATTTAAGCACTAAGTGAATACCAAGGCAGAAATTCTGTACCTGCTTACCTTCTACATTCCCTTCTTCAAATGAATTAAAACTAATTAGTGGCTTTGATTAAATCTTCTTCTGCCTCAGAACTATCTGAATACTCCTGTAATAAGATTAAAAATACTGCTTCTGATAGATTTAGGTGACTAGCTAGACTCATGTTCTTGGTGAAATGTGTTTCAGGAGACAAAAAGTCCACTGCTTCTCCCATTCTAGAGAGACTTACTGTCAAAGCACCTTGGAGCATTTATGTTAATATTACAGTTCAATCTTACATAGGTATTCAGAAGAAAGGATCAGTTACTTTAATGGGACTTATTTCCAGATAAGTAAGTACAGAATTTTTGCCTTGGTGTTTACTTAATGCTTGAACATGGTTATTTAGTTCAAAGGTCCGCATAGTCAAAGCTATGGTTTTTCCAGTAGCGATGTATGGAAGTGAGAGCTGGACCATAAAGAAGGCTGACCGCCGAAGAATTGATGCTTTTGAACTGTGGTGATGGAGGAGACTCTTGAGAGTCCCCTGGACTGCAAAGAGAACAAACCTATCCATTCTGAAGGAAATCAACCCTGAGTGCTCACTGGAAGGACAGATCCTGAAGCTGAGGCTCCAATACTTTGGCCATCTCATGAGAAGAGAAGACTCCCTGGAAAAGACCCTGATGTTGGGAAAGCGTGAAGGCAAGAGGAGAAGGGGACGACAGAGGATGAGATGGCTGGACAGTGTCATCGAAGCTACCAACATGAATTTGACCAAACTCCGGGAGGCAGTGGAAGACAGGAGGGCCTGGCGTGCTCTGGTCCATGGGGTCACGAAGAGTCGGACACGACTTAACAACTAAACAACAAAAATCTCCCCCCCTGCAGGTCAGCCTTGGATAAACAGCCTCATCAATAAGGAATATATTTGCTTACCTCTACTCTATCTCAGTCCATACTGTAGAATTTCAAAGCTGTGGGACTGCTTCAGAGCTTGGGGGGGGGGGGGGAGAGAAATCCAGCAAACTAGAGCTATATTCCACTTATTTTTTTTATTTAGAGCTGTCAACATCAAACTGAAGTTGAAAAGGAAACATAATTATAGCTGGTTGATAGTTCCTTTATGTAGTAACTACCTGAACAAATTATAGCACTTTTGGTGGGGCAGAGGAGGTTAAAAATGTTTGTTACCCTGGCTTTCTGCAAACTGTTTGTTGTAATCAACAAAAAGTCAGCAGTCAGAGCCCTTGGCTGCAAGCTGTGTACCAGCTCTGGCTTCAAGGTGCCACTGCTGTTGGTGCTGCCTCATTGCTTCTGGCTGCCTCCTTAACCTTCACTTTCTCTCATCTCCCCTCCCCTTTTGTTTTACTGCAGGCTCTCCCCTTTTTTCACACACAGACAGCATAGCACAACAGTATTTTTTTTAAAGCAGCTTCACCCCTGTTACAGAAGTTCCACTGGCAGCTGATCCATTTCTGGGCTGAATTCAAAGTGCTGATTCTAACCTATAAAGCCCTAAATGGCCCAAGCTATCTCGAGGATGGCATCTCCCTCTATGAGCCTGCTCAAGTGTCGAAACCATCAGCCCCACCACCTTCACTAGTGTGTTTGGTGGGGACACGGGAGAGGGCCTTCTCTTTTGCTGCTCCCAGAATTTGGAACTCCCTCCCAGGGGAGGCTAGGCTAACCCCATCTTTGCTGTTCTTCACAGAAAAAGACCATTTTCTTTCGGCAAGCTTTCCCTGAGTGACTAGCTGCCTGAGTGTTGTTGTTTTAATGGATGGTTGTACCTTACTGCTTTGAATATGGTTTGGTGTTACTAATGATCCTTTTTTATTTGTATACTCACCATTGTTAGCGTTAAATGCTGTCTTTTAGTGATGAAAGCCACCTTGGATCATTTTTAAGGAGAAAGGTGAGGTAAAAATATTTTAAATAAAATAAAATAAAATAAAAGTTTAGGACTGGGAAGAGAAGTGTCCTAGCCCTGAACTCTGCTGTTACTACAAAGCAACACAAAATAAGCCAGGGGGTTTGAGAGGAACTAAAAGGTGCAGGGACTCATGGGGGGAGTGCAACATACCTGACCAAAGTGAGATAATAGGAACATTAACTTATATGCATTTAAAAATTACCTGGAATCGGGGGGGGGGGGTTGATGGAGGGAATTCATATCTAGAATATCCCCAGCAAATGACTATCCATCATTAAGACCTCCAGTGAAGGAGATTCCACCATTCCTCGGGATAATAGGTCCCGTTATCAAATTGCTCGTGTCACAGAGTTTTTTTATCCTAATGTTCAACTGATATCCAGTCACCTGTGATTACATTCACTAAATTTAGCCCTTCCTTTTGGGAAAGCAGAAAATAAGTTCTTTCCCTAATTCTGTGTAGCAGTCGTTCAGGTATTTAAATCATGCCCCTAGCCCCATTTCCAGTCTTCTCTTTTCTAGGCAAAAAAATAATCAGTTCCTTCAGTGAAATATAACTGAAGTGCATAAATGTTCATTACGTTAGCTGAGGTCAAAGTTCTGTATCTCAGAAAGCAAATTATGATTTTTTTTTAGTATTACAGTGATAATAACCCATCCAAAATGCTTTCTGTGCAAGCCTCATTAAAATGACAACATTTGTACACTACCTATATCTTTACAAAAGCTCCTCATCCATTTCAGTAAAGCTTCAGCAGACATTTTCCAATGAATATAGCACATGTTTATGATGTATGATTGTGAAGTCAGAGGAGTCTCTTACACATTTAGTCTGCTTCTTCCCCCCCACCTTTTGTCAAAATTTACCCAGATTTCCTGGGATGTACCAAGATGCATGTTCAAATGAATATGAAGGAATAAGAAGACATGTAACTCCTGAGACAACTGAGAAGGAGCCCCTGAAACACTCTCCTTTTTAAAAATTTCCTTTGGGTTGGTGCTGAAAGAAAATTTGGGGGAAACTGGTGTGCAAAGCTGCCATGAGGATCACTGATAAAACTGGAGGGAGGTGGATGATGCAAGAAGGATAATCCAGGCGAGCAAGGCAGTATGTTCAGAAGCACAGTGGAAGAGAGTGGTGAGAAGTGATGTGGCAGAGAAAAGAAGGAGAGGTAGTCGGAAGAAAAAACTGATACGAGTACATACCAGGATAGGGGGAATGTAAATAAATAGTCATCTGAATGATGACTATTCTCCAGTCATCTGAATGGCTGGAGAAATCCCAGTAAGATTTATGCTTGACAGGGAATGTAAAGGTGTGCAAGTGCCCCATCTAAAAGAGCTCAGAGTTAAGCTTTGGGCATCCAAGTTCCTTAAAAAAGTGAGAGCTAATATTCATGTCTCACTGTGGAATAATTCGCAGGAGGAGAAGGGACTGGAGGGGTTCATGTTACCGTCTTCTGTCTGATGGCATAAAAATAATTCCAGTAGGCCATGCATCTCATGGAATCTCCCACAGGACTTCCTCTTTCAACCAGTCAATCGGGAAAGAAGCTAGTTGACTGCCTGTGGAAGCAGAGCTTCCAAAGTGGACTGGAAGGGGCCGGTCTTTGATCCAATCCAGTTGGGGTCCAAAAACACACTGCTTTAGCCAGTGTGCCTTGGAATTTCTCCAGCCATCCTCATGTTCATGACTTCAGCAAGAGTGTAGAGATATTGTGTGCTATCTCTTTAATTTTTTACTTTATCACAACTTTATGGCTTCCAATTATAGTTACTTCTCTATTAAGTATTTATCTCTGCCTATTAAGTATTTATCTCTGTTAAAATTTTGGAATGGGGCTGGATACTGAAGGTGGGGAGGGGTTCCATGCCAACCTTCCCTGTTTTGGTGGTTCCTTTAGGGACTCTCAGGGATTAGTTTTAGGAGTATGTCCAGCTCAGAATGACATACTTCATCTCCAGGTGACAGGGGGTTCACACAGTTGCTTTATACTCAGGTGGTTCCTGTTTCCTATTATGCAGTAATGTTCCCCAGCAGGGATTGAGGGTGGTGTAAATACCAGGCAGCAGATGGGTCTTGTGGTGCTTGAATCCATAGCCTCATTCTGTACCAGGCCTGTTTCAGCTGTAGCCAATAAAACTGTGGTGATACTTATTCCATCTAAACATTCAGACCTAGTATTGTATGCATGTATCCCTTGCCTGCGTGCATCGCTTTGCTCCCCATCTATACAACCCTTACAGTTACTTCCTTTTTGATAAAACATTAGCACCAGTGAGATGATATACTAAAAGAGGTAATGCTTTTTTACTGGCATCTGTGTTGAACTCGATGTCTTCTTTGGAAAACTTGGCTGCTATCATTGAGTTATGCACAACAGAGCTAGAAAGCTGTGACACGGCCATCAAAAGATGGTGGTTAGCTGGATGATCTATCAGAGGGTGCAGGTTTCACACAACGCTAGATTTTTTTAGAAACACAATGGTTTAATAAAGATTTCTGGAAACCATTTGTGGATTAAACTGCCAAAAAAGAAAGAAAGGATAAAGCAATACACACTCATACAAACACACGCACACACACACACATAAATATTCTGATAGTTGGATTTGAAAATTAGCTTTAGGGTCTCCATGCTTTGCTTTCTTAATGATGTGAAACATAATAGCCTCAACTGTAATAAAGATGAATTACTTTTTCATAAAATAATGAAACTCCAGTAAACATTCAAGGTTTATGGCTTAATTTATCCCCCAGCGCTTCCAGAGAGATTTTTTTTGTACTCCATTTTTAATATTCCCAGTCATTAGATTTCAATAACTAACTCGGTAGCTATGTGCGTCTCATTTCCCTGGACAAGCAAAATAGGCTGTAACTTCTTCTCAGCTTGAGTACTAATGCTGTAATTTAGAACTTCTGTCAAGATGAAAGATCTTCCAGGGGATTTACCAGGGACTCATAGCAACACTTGAGCACAGGGCTGGATAATGAAGTTTTCATTATTAAATAAAGATATTTTAGGAATGTCATAACCCATAAATCCGTTCTCCGGGAATATATCACTACATTAGTTTGTTTATTTCACACTCAGAGACTCCTGCCCCCACCCTATCATATTTAGCTACTCCTTTCACTCTGGGAAGTTGCCATGGAGATGATTTCAAGTGACTCCTTTGGCAGTCCTCAAACTGGCTTGCAATTGGATAGAAAAACCTAAATGCCTGTCAGGGAAGGCAGGGCAGGTACTTCTTTGTTGGCAGACATTCTTAGGTCCTGCAGTTTAATGTTACCTTAAGGAAATGCAAATGTGAATCACAGGGGCTGAAAGGCTGAAGAATTATGAAGAGAGGATGTGTGGGTTTCTTCTTCTTCTTCAAAGTGAATTTAGTACTGTTGAATAGTACTAGATTGGATACCTTGGGGGGTCAACTCTCTCTATTTATTTACAAGGCACGTAGGCTATTGGAAGCAAAAAGAAAATCCCCCTCTTTTTTTCTAGTCACTGAATACTATGCTATCTAAGATCTTACATTCTGTTGCCATCCCATAATCTTATTCTCTGATTGTGTCTTCATGATCTCAAGAAATTTGAGATCTACCATGTATGGGGTAAAGAGGAGCAAAGAATTATTTTTAAAAACTAACCAAAAGAGTATCTGTTAGCAATATTATTTATAAACTAAATAATATTGAAGAATCAACTGCTTCATTATTATTTATTTACTTATTTATTTATTTATTTATTTATTTATTTTTATTGGATTTTTACCCCGCCCCCCTAGACAAAGTCTACTCGGGGCAGCTTACAAATATTATAAAAACATCATTATACAATAAATATTTAAAAAAATCATTAAAACATCATAATTTTAAACAATTAAATTAAATCAATACCAAGATGGGAATAATTGAAAAGACAAAAAAATAGAAATCAGTTATTGACTGAAGGGAAGGCCTGCCTAAAGAGCCACGTTTTTAAATGGCTTTTAAAAACACCCAGCGCGGGTGCCAGACGGATCTCTGTTGGGAGACTATTCCATAGCCAAGGGGCCACTGCCGAGAAGGCCCGGTTTCTTGTTCTTTCTTTCCGGGCCTATCTCGGCATTAGGCCCCTCAGCCGTCCCTCCTGGCTATGCCGAGTGATTCGGGTAGATCTAGGTGGGAGAAGACGATCTGCTTAGTTTATACAGGGAACATTTAACAGTTGGGTACATTAATAAGCAAGATACAGTATATGGGATCTCTCCAGTAGGTATGGAAGAAGAGTAAGTGGCCTTTTCTCAGCATCATACTATTTTACCCCATCAATTTCAGGACGAGAAAGAGTAAGGTGGTCAATTTTAGATGGCTGTCAGTGGAAAAGACACCTTCAAGATGTTAGTGAAGAGATTTGTGTGCTATATGGTTTGGCCTGCCCACCTAAATTCACTGTTTGCCTTTTCTTGGGGTAGAGCAGGGGTCCCCAACCTCTGGTCCGTGGCCCATTGCCGGTCCGTGGACTTCCTGGAACTGGGCAGCGGAGATGGATCTCCGCCCCCCTGCACACACGCACAGTGGGCGTGTTGCGCTCGCGGGTGGGCGTGTCGTGCTCACGCATGCACACGAGTGCAACACACCCCTCCATGAGCACAACACGCCCCCACGAGTGCAACACACCTCTCCACAAGTGCAACACACCCACCCGTGAGCACGGGGGTGCCCCTGTCCCCCCCCCACGGACAGAGCCCGCACCCCCCAACCGGTCCGCAGTCCCAAAAAGGTTGGGGACCGCTGGGGTAGAGGACAGGAGGTGACACCATCTTGTTCTTCACATCAGGCAATGAAATGTCTCTGGCTAACCCTGGTCAAACTGTGTACCTTGAGTGCAACCTCTGCATTCACAGACAACTACAATAATTTTAGACTTACTTCTATACTTATCCTCACCTAATTGCACATAAACCTGTTTCAGAACAGATTATGTTTTTAGCAGATTTCCTAGATTTATCAAGTCTCTACAGTACATTAAAACTAGCGGAGTATTGCCTGAAAACTGCTATTGTTGACTTTATTCCCAACTCTAAATCCAGATCCAGAGATTTCAGTTCTCAACTGGAACAAGTTTCTGAACAAAGATGGGAGTTATCATTGGGTATGTAAAATTCAGCTGTGCTGTAGATAATCCTATAAATGCCTTGTTGTCGTTATGTGCTGTCAAGTCACCCTGGTCTTATGGCAACCCGATGAATGAGCAATATTCAAAATGTCCTCTCCTCAACAGCCCTTCTCAGCTCTTTCAAACTCAAGCCTGTGTTTGCGCCTACAAGAGAGTACTGTAAATACTACTGAAGACAATGGGACTACAAGACTGCTGTGGATTGTAACACACAGACACAGTTCCTGAGTAAAAGAGTCTACATCTGCTATTACAATGCAGGAAAAACTACTGTTTCCAATGTGCTTCCAAAATCTTTACCTTTCCTACCTGGCACATAATTGTTCTGAGAGGCAATGCCAAGGGATGCAAAGATGAGAACTAGGCTGAGCTTCCTGTGTTTGTTTACCTCATTCCATACTGCTCAACAGTCTGTCAGTGCTATGGAAATGTAAGTGCAGCTGTATGCATATGACTCTCATGAACTTTCATATATGCCAAAGTGGAGCTTATTATTCTTTATTGCTGTTTCTTCCTCTGAGTCTTTTGTGATAGGGCAGGTTAATCTAATAAGCAAATAAAACTGATGTTAAAGTGGAGGCTGACCTGAGCAATGCTAAGCAGGCTGGAGCAGATGCTAGAGCTTATGCAACTTTTCCTGGATGCCAGCTTCTCTGCCTCCACCCAGTATCTGCAGCTGCTGCTGTTGCTATTGCTAAGCCACTGTTCCTTTCTCCCTATATCTTGCAAGTTCCTTATTTTTAAGAACTAGGAAGGGGGGCAGATCTGGAAATAACACTGGGTACCCAAAAGGGAGTGGTGGACCAAGGCCAATTCACACTATTAAAATAGGCAGAGAGATTGAACAAAGCCTGCACAAAGTTCTTGGAAAGTGTGTTTGTTGGTGATATTTGAACTGTATTCCACCAGTGTGGAAGGAACCATTATAAACAATGCATAGAACAAGACAGAAAGAATTCAGAAATGTACTGTTCCATTAGGCTGATGGGGGTGAGGATACTTTTTGAATATTCTCCAAAATATAAACATTCTGCATGAATCAAATTAACACACACTGTGCTAAACTAGCTTCTCGATTGTGTGCTCAATTCAGATACTTCGAATGATCCACAAGACATGATAAATTCTAGTTGGAGAAGGCATGGGTTAATCATTGAAGTAACTATGTGCCCCATATTTGGAGGACTCCAGAAATGATATGATGTTTCTTCTGCTTCAAAGTGGCAAGGATGTCATTAGTCAGAAGCCACACCCCTCTTATCTTTTTAGATCAAATTTAATCATGGTTGAAAAGCCTCTAAATCATTGTTCAACCCATGGAGTGATTCTTTGAAAGTCCCAACCCCATCTGAAGAGGGTTGTGGGCAGGAAACATGCAATTAGATGGGTCTGTAGGCAACAATGGCCTCAGTCACCCCTCCAGCCATTCCTCCTGTCTTTTCCCCCAGCCATTTTTTTTTCTATGACAACAGAACTCAGTAACCTGTAACTTGCCCAGCACCTCCTAAACTAAACTAAACAGTCCTCAGGTATGGGGGAAGAGGCAATCCTGTCATCACTACTGATGTAAGATTGAATAAGCACTACAGTAGATTTCCGGAAGACATGTAAATTCTCACTTGTCTTCTGACACAAGGAGGAACAACTGCAAGGTTCCTCTCCTCATATCAAAACAGAGCAAGTAATTTGTGGCACTCTTGACAAGAGAACAAAAGTGATTTTCCACACAAATTGAACAAAACTATATCGAATCCACGCGACGGAGTGAGCTCCCGTCGCTTGTCCCAGCTCCTGCCAAGCTAGCAGTTTGAAAGCATGCAAATGCAAGTAGATAAATAGGTACCACCTCGGTGGGAAGGTAACGGCATTCCGTGTCTAGTCGCGCTGGCCACGTGACCACGGAAACTGTCTTCGGACAAAACGCTGGCTCTATGGCTTGGAAACGGGGATGAGCACCGCCCCCTAGAGTCGGACATGACTGGACTAAATGTCAAGGGGAACCTTTACCTTTACCTTATATAAATAAACACAAACAATAATTTAACACAAATAACCCAAAATGTGCAAAATGATGGAGGTGGCTGCTATGGGAACGGAAGCATCAAAGGGTTCCCTCCCCCCCCTTTTTTTTTTTTACATCAGACAATCATTCAAAGGAAACCCACCTGCACAAGTTATGGAAACCCTGACAAAAGAATATAGCATGCCATGTCTCACTCTTGCTAGGAACCAAGCAATCTTACAAGGCCTGCTAATCATTGTCAAGGTATCCCATCAAGTTCAGACAGTCTAAATGCATGAGAATGAAAAACTTAAAGAGTGCTTTTTACACCCCAACATCTGCACTTAAAATGTGAAGGTGGGGAATATCTTTTTCTTCTCTTTAGGCAAGAAAAAGGACAAGCTGCCCTGATTATGATTATGTGCCACTGAAATTTGTTAGCAAACTGTGCTGTGGACATTTGGAACCCAACTGCCAAAGGCTTTTAAAACAAGCAGAAAATGCTGACTTTAAAGGTGTTTTTTGTTTGTTTTTTAGTGATTTGCCACTGATAAGTGGCAGCAAACTGGGAAAATCCCATTCAAAGTAGCCTATCCCAGTCATTTTAAGGCCTTCTCCAGTTTGCTGCCAAATGTCACTTTGTAGCCCATGGTAGGTTGCAGAGAATGAAACTGACCTCTGAACCCTCAAAAGTTGTCCATCCCCAATTAAACAAATAAAAAAGGGTATAGTAGTGATAGCAATAGCAAAACAAGAGTATTGCCTGATACTTTTGTTATTGCAACTGTGCACAGCAGGAGGAGCTAGTGATCAGTGTCAGAGTCATGACCTGGAGGGTGAAGATACAGGTAAAAGCATGAAATGAAAGGAAGACTGTATGTGCATTTGTTCTGTTTGCTAGCAGAAGGTTGCTCCCTTGAAAAATTACAGAGATTCCAGTGGAATGCAAATAAGCTGCTGAGAAAGAGAGAGATGTTCAACTAGCATCTGTGTAACCATTCACTGCCTCCCAAAACATCTGGGGAAGAATATTATGAATTGTGTGTTTTAAAAAAGAGACAAGGCTATTCACTCATCAGTTGCGTATATTTATTCTTAGAGTGGAAAACAAACCGTAACCACCATCAGCACTTCAATTAATTGAAAATAAATTTTCCTCTCCCAGCACTAAACAAATGGGAAAGTTTGGTAAGATAACGCTAATGCTGCCTGTAATAGTTTGCTAAGATTCAACTAATTAAAAAAAATCTCATTTGAATGTACTTAATGGATTCTGGGTTTCTACAAAGCATTAGGGAAGCAACATTTATCTGAACTTTGGGGCCTGCACTGATTACTACTCAGTTAGTTGTGTTTCAATTCACTGAAGAAAAATTGTCATTTCATTAGCACAAAGAAATAACCATTGGCCACAAAATATATTCCCTGGAATTGCTATGGCAACTGGGATGACACTGCTGAGCTTGGAATTTTAATTCCGCCTGGAAGTTGTAATTGTGTCCATATTGGATCCTTGAATGGCTGCATAAAGTTGATAATGGACTAGATGAAAGAGAATACATTGAAAGTAAACCCAGAGAAGATGGAGCTGCTCATCATGACTGATCAGAGAATTAGGGATTTTGCAACAAATGAGAATGTTCTGAAATGAATACAGGGAGATATATAAAACAATTCCCATTTGGAACTCCATATAAGGAGGAGCTTAGCTGGCAGTAGTGATAACTAGAAAAGACATAAATTTGGCTGCTGTTCTCATGACTTCCATTTTGCCCCTACATGTCTGAGATCATAGCTCATATTCTTTCATATTACACAGCTATTTTTATCTGAAACCACGGAGAGGGCTAAATGGGTGGTCAGAAAGGATGCTACTTTTGTTGTAGCACATGCCATTTCCTCACACATTGCCATTGAATTGAAACATCTAGGTCATGATAGGTTGATATCCCAGCAGCCAACAGGAGGCAACCGTGAAGGAGACTTCCACTGGTACTGATGCCATCAGAAACAATGGTAAAGATGAGAGTTCAAACAAGGATACACAACAAAAATTATGGAAACCTCAACTGAAATAATAAAACAAATGTGTTTGCACAGTTATGAAATTGCAAATCATTTGTGGTTTTTGTGTATGACTAATGAAATTTCTTCTTTAAAAAGAAAAAATGAATAGAGAAGCAAAATGGAAACAGATCTTGTGAGTTGTACTTAAAGTTCAGGTATAAATGTGGTATTGTCTATTGCAGATGGTGTCACTTGATGGTGTCACTCTGCAGATCATGATTAAATTCTGCTTTTCAAATGCTTTTTTTACTTGACTGGGCCGCGGACACAGATCTCCTGCCCCCCCGAGTGCCCCCCGCGAATGCCACCATGCACATGTGCACGAGCACACTCCACCCCCCTGCGGGCACGCCACACACCCCCATGAGCATGCCACACACCCCCAACCGGTCCGCGGTTGGAAAAAGGTTGGGGACCACTGCTTTAGATGTCATATGCATGCAATGGAGTATGTGTGACATATTAAAACTGAACCCCCCAACATTATCAGCACTTGCACTGAACTCTAATTTACAAAACCATGGGGGTTTGATCATATATTTCAGGAGTGGCTTTACAAAGCTGCCAATGCCCACAAATCTGGGATATCATCTGTCTTTTAGGTGTGCTTTCATTAACTTTCATCTTTCCCTGCCTTTTCTCTGAAGCCTTTTTAAGAAAACAGACATGACAAAGACAGGCATGGTTTTCTCTATAGTAAAAACATCAGGGATGGGTAAGCTCTGAAAGCCAAGCACCCTTCCCCAACTTTTACAGGACATACAACTGCTGATTTTCTGACAGTCTGCACCTCTAACTGCTTTACTCCATCACAGCCCATGCTTCTTAGAGAAATCAATGCTCAGGAATGTCTGCTGTTGCTCTTCTGTGTCACTGAGTTCCTGGTCACACCCTCTCATGTTACACAGCCTTCCTTAGATTAGATTAGGCATCCTTCAGTCTCGAGAGACTATGGTAACATGCTGTGTATGGAGGACTTGGAACAGCGTCTAGTGTGGCTGAGAAGGCCAATTCGAGAGTGACAATCCCTTCCACACTGAAGACAAATACAATCTGTCCCCTGTCCAGCTCCCTGATTTTGCTGCTTTCGGGACTGCCTCTTCATCTCGGCCTGCTGGACAAGGGTCTCTTCAAATTGGGAGAGGCCGTGATGCACTGCCTGCCTCCAGGCTGAACGCTCAGATGTCAAGGTTTCCCATCTGTTGAGGTCCATTCCTAAGGCCTTCAGATCCCGCTTGCAGATATCCTTGTATCGCAGCTGTGGTCTCCCTCTGGGGCGATTTCCCTGAACTAATTCTCCATACAGGAGAACTTTTGGAATCCGACCATCAGCCATTCTCATGACATGCCCAAGCCAACGTAGACATCGCTGTTTCAGTAATGTATACATGCTAACAATTCCAGATCGTTCTAGGACTACTCTATTTGGAACTTTGTCCTGCCAGGTGATACCAAAAATGCGTCGGAGACAACACATATGGAACGTGTTTAACTTCCTCTCCTGCCGTGCACAAAGGGTCCAGGACTCACTGCAGTACAGGAGTGTACTCAGGACACAGGCTCTATAGACCTGGATCTTGGTATATGCAGTCAGCTTCTAATTAAGCCTTACTCTCTTTGTGAGTCTAGAGAACATGGTAGCTGCTTTGCCAATGCGTTTATCCAGCTCAACATCTAGAGAGAGTGTGTCAGAGATCATTGAGCCAAGGTACACAAAGTCATGAACAACCTCCAGTTCTTGTGTAGAGATGGTAATAGAGGGAAATGAGTTCACGCCCCGGCCCATGACTTGTGTTTTCTTCAGGCTGATTGTTAATCCAAAGTCTTGGCAGGCCTTGCTAAAATGATTCATAAGTTGTTGGAGCTCTTCAGCAGAATGGGCAACAACAGCTGCATCATCGACAAAGAGGAAGTCCCACATGCATTTCAGCTGGACTTTGGTCTTCGCTCTCAATCTAGAGAGATTAAAGAGCTTTCCATCTGATCTAGTCCAGAGATAGACACCTTCTGTTGCAGTTCCAAAAGCGTGCTTCAGCATGACAGCAAAAAAGATCCCAAACAGGGTCGGCGCGAGGACACAGCCCTGTTTCACTCCGCTTCGGATGTCAAAGGGATCTGATGTTGAGCCATCAAAAACTACAGTGCCCTTCGTTTCCTCATGAAAGGACCTGATGATGTTAAGGAGTCGAGGTGGACATACAATCTTGGGAAGTATTTTAAAAAGGCCATCCCTGCTAACCAAATCAAAGGCCTTTGTGAGATCTATGAAGGCCACAAAGAGTGGCTGTCGTTGTTCCCTACATTTCTCCTGCAACTGTCTGAGGGAGAATACCATGTCAGTGGTGGATCGATTAGCTCGAAATCCACACTGTGATTCTGGATAGACTCTGTGATGATTTCTTTACAGCACTTCAGCACTTCAACAGGGATGTTATCCTTCCCAGGTGCCTTGCCGCAGGCGAGGGAATCCAAGGCCACTTTTATTTCTGCTAAAGTTGGTTCGCTGTCCAACTCTTCCAAGACAGGCAGGCACTCGATGTTATTTAGTGCCTCTTCGGTTACTACATTCTCTCTGGAATATAGCTCAGAGTAGTGCTGCACCCAGCGTTCCATCTGCTGTGCTCGGTCCTGGATGATCACGCCTGTAGCAGACTTCAAGGGAGCAGATTTCTTCTGTATTTGATTCTTCTGTACACAGCCTTCCTATGAATAAAATAATTCATTAATTCTGTTAAAGAGTACAAGATGAATTGTTAGAGAAGTTAATCTCTGACAAAGCCCAAACTGAGAGTAGTTTCATTGGAGGCATGTTTCAAAATAAGTACTGTAGATAGAGGAGGCTTTCTTCAGGCTTCTTGGTCTCATTGTGCTTTCAAAAGATAAGTACATTAATCAGCAGAAATATAAGCTGTGCATTTTATGGTTGGACAGTAGTTATGGTTGGATAGTGGTAAAACTGTCATTCTAATCCATGTTGCTACTGTCTGTTGTAAGGCTCTGACTGAATAGGTAAGGATGCCATGCCTGATCCATCTACTACTTTATCAAAATAGGTCTAAGAAAGAATGTGGCCTTTTACCTTCTGAAGAACTGATTTGAAATGGTGACTTCATGCCTCCCAGCAGTCCTGAAATGTCTTTGGGGATTGTGCTCAAAACATTATTTCAGACTTATTGTTTATTTTGCTTCGTTTTTGCATTGCATAGTTAATGGATTGGAACAAGCACCTGCTAGCTCTACCAATTCCATGAGCAAGCCCCAACAATTGGCCCATTTTGTATAATACATAATACTTTCATCTCTCTGCTTAAAACAGGTTTGCTCCATAGAGTTGGCCAGGCCCCAAATCCCTTGGCCTCAGGGATATCTTAGAGCCAGGCATTTGGGGTGTGGTGAGCTGTGTGGAGGACAGTGGGAGCCACCATGCCTACTCACCCTCTGCTTTGTCCTCAGAACAAGACAGTGGGTGAGAAGTGGTCATGATAATGAAGTTGCAGGATGAGAGCCACACTGATGGAGATAAGGAAAAGTCACACCTCTTTTCTTGCTCAGGCAGCAGGAGCACTTGAGTCACTGATATCCATTTGATGTAGCATATGTGTGAGACTATGAGGTAGTTCTGTCAGGTAATCTTCTATTCTCCCAGCCATAGCAAATTTTCACTCCTCAACCTGCAATATCAACACAATGGTACTGCTCTAATTTACAAGAAGGTTCTACAGATTGCTACGAAGTATTATGAGCATTGAAAAAAGCACAATGTGCTGCTGGTGATGATGATGATGATGATGATGATGATGATGATGATGAGGAGGAGGAGGAGGAGGAGGAGGAGGAGGAGGAAGAAGAAGAAGAAGAAGATAATGACAACAGCATCAACAATGACAGTGACAACAGCAACAATGATTAACAGGCTCAGCAAGAGTTCACAGTTTCCGGACAGAGCTGTTGTGGTTGGAGTGCCTCAATACAACCCTGTCAAAGAGGTCCAGTAGGGAATCAAAGTCTCAGTGGGGAATTATCTCTGTTCATGGGGAAGTCATCTTTGTTTTTTAGTTCAGCTGGCAGGAGTGGTTTAATTGTGTTCCAATTCACTAGCAGCACTTTCTTCTACTTTTGCCCTGTGTGACTGCCTGATCTGATACAAAAGGGTGCTGGCAGAAGTGTCAGTTCTGCTCAACCAAGCACCTATTGTCTCCAAAGACAGCGTTGATACAAGTTATAATATTAGAACTGCAGAGCTGGAAGGGATTTTCTGGATCATCAAGTCCAGCTGTTGTCAAGGAGGCACAGTGGGGAATCAAACTCCCAACCGCTGGCTTCTCAGCCCATCATTAAGCCATTTTTATAAATAGATAAATAGATCCTAGTAGTATGAATATTCCTGCCAGCACAGTTGTGCTCCACTTATCAGCCTGTATGTACGCGTAAAGGGCTTATTTACTTGAAGTTCCTTCTAAGCCTACTGGGTTAGGCAACACATCTCAACAAGGAAAGGGGGAAGGGGAGTTTTTGTCAACAACCATGGTAGTAAAATAAGTTATAAATGTGATGGATAAGATCAAAGATCACACACACAAACACACACAAACACACAAACAGTTAGGGGCCCAGATACATCAATGCTTAAATGCTGAATGCTACAATTGAGTTTTAAAGTGAAAAACAGGAGGCAACGTAACACTTTGTAACATTTTAAAGGTTAAGGTGTTTTGTTTGACACAAACTTTAACCCAACAGTTTAAATGCATAAAATGTGGACCACAGCAATAATTAAGCATGGCCCTCAGAGTAAGCTGGTAGGAGGCGAGGATGCCAAAAAACCATTGAATGTGTCCTTGCATCTGTACACATAACAGAGGGACATCTAGATTACAGGTAAAAACTATCTGACTCGGAAGGAATTTTTGCAGCCCCCAGATTCTTACTACTAGAAAAAGATAATGTAAAAAAGAAGAATTTCTGCTCCCCTGAAGCTTTTTAAAGTTGTTTAACCTTTTTAAAAGAAAACTGGCAATGGCAGTAATGATAACAACAACAACAACAATACCCTGAAGAAAGAACAGATCTTATCTGTCACATTTATATCATCTTTTACTACCAAGACAGTATGCAGTAGCTAGACAGGAACATCATTCAGAACTCACATGGTACCAGTTCTGAAGGATTTGCACTGGGTGCCAATATGCTTCTGGTCTGAGTTAAAGGTGTTGAAAATGACTTATAAAGCCCCAAATAGCTTGGGACCTGGATATTTGAAGGAGTGCCTCTCTCTCTATAAACCTGCCTGATCACTAAGATCTGCTGGTGAGGGCCTCCTCCATGTCTCATCATTGAGTATAATTTGCTATGTGGGAGAGGTATTTTTCTGATGTAACACCCCAACTATGGGACGGCCTGATTGGAGGCTTGATTGGTGCCAACACTGTCATCATTTTGGCATCAAGTCAAGATGTACTTATTTATAGAGCCTTTGGTGGTTAAAAGCTTGCATAAGTTTTAGTTCAGTGGCTTTAATGTTGTTAATATTTGAATTTTTAAAATTTTGTACTCTTTGATTTTAAATTGTTTTAAATATCTTCTGTTTTAAAATTGTTTTACACAGTTCTATAACCCACACCAAAATCCTATGGTGTAGGGAGGGCTGTAAATGTTTAGATAGATAGATAGATAGATAGATAGATAGATAGATAGATAGATAGATAGATAGATAGATAGATAGATAGATAGATAGATAGATAGATAGATAGATAGATAGATAGATAGATAGATAGATAGATAGATAGATAGATAGATAGATGGAAATTGCCAATTTGCACCTTATGAAATCAAAGGCATTTGAGGTCAAGGTGAGAAACCTGTTTGTTCCCTGAATTATTATAGTCATTTCACCCATGGAAACCAGCAGAAACCCGTTTTGAAAAACTCCAGGTTACAGAAGATATAAGTATATTTTCCCCACCATGTAGGGAAAAATCTGAGACATTGTGACTTTTGATTTTAATTTTAAGTTCTGAATTCTTTAAGGCAGTTGTATGATGGTAACAGAGAAGTAAGGAAGTCAAAGGGTTTCTCAGAAACCAAGAAGGAGACATGATGCTGAAAAGCTTGGAACCCCTGGTTTATCGGTTAGGCATTTCACACTTGTACCATCAGAGATGTGGAGGTGGTGCAGTGACAGGAGGCGTATTTTCCATATCTTATCCATTCTTTCAGCTATACAGCAGACTAGAGTTTCTACTGGAGGGTTTTGTCAACTATCTTCCTGAGCAGTAGCCCATCATTAATATCTCTGCATTCATTTGCTTTTGGAAGAGTCTAACTAAAGGGCTCCCTTCAGGGTAAATGAGAACCAGCCACCGATATTCCAGTTTGGGATCAGCTCATTTGGACTATAATTACTTCATTAATCTTCTCAGCATCCTGGGGAGATAGGTGTTGTTATTCAATTTTTCAGATGACATAGAAGCCTTGTTACAGTTTGAAAAATGACTGTAAAAAGGACTTGTCACCACAAACCCTCTGCAAATCATAATGTATTGTTCTTTGCTGTTGAACCATTACAACATGAGGATGGGAAGGTAACAGTTTTACTTATGGTGAGCTAAGTAATGTTTTTTACCTTCCTCATAAAACTTACCTATTTCTTCCAAAATTATTTGAAGGCTAAATTCTTTGATCTCATAAGTAAAAGTGATGGCACAATAATGATTAAGGAAGCTTCTCAGGCTCTTGTTGTAATATTGTCTTCAGATTTCATTGCCATCATTTTAGCAGTGGTTATCGGCCTTTTACTATGCTTGGCTTCACCACCTGATCCCCGTTGCCAAAGGTAGTTGTGGCGGAATGCCCATGTCCCACCTGTCTGTCATGTGGAGCTCTAGAGCTGGAGCCTATGGGAGGACAGGAGGGCGGAGTCAGGGAGACAGTTGGAAACTGAGAGAGAATGAGAGAGGAGGTTTAGAGAGGTTTATGAGAGAGATTGGAAAGTTGGTGTGGTATAGTTGGTTTATGGATTAAAGAATAGTTAAAAGATAGAAGTAAAATAAATAGACAGTCATCAGATAGTATTCCAGTGATTAACAGTGATTTATATGAAAAGTAATACAAATAAAGAAACGTGTTTAATATCCAAGTAATGAGTGCAACGTAATACAACATCTATTAATATACTTATGTGATTCAACAACTAAACAATAAATAATCAGTT
Organism: Intellagama lesueurii; assembly: GCA_037013535.1. NCBI lineage: Eukaryota > Metazoa > Chordata > Lepidosauria > Squamata > Agamidae > Intellagama > Intellagama lesueurii. The sequence goes on from JBAJHW010000004.1 coordinate 198,485,850, forward strand.
ATATTTAACAACACGTGTCTATGCAACATCTTTGGTAAAGAGTGGATAGAGATCCACTGGTGGCAGTTGGTGTATGGAGAATTAAGCAAGTCGTGTCCAAAGGTGGACCTGGGTTTGAGGGAAACAAACTAGGGACACTGGGGGTGCGCGACATAAGTGGTGGCAGCGGCGGTGGGATGCGAAATAAATAAATTCCAGTGAGCCAAAGAAAAGAGAAAAGAAATTCTCTGAGTCTGAGGGACCTGTTAGTCAAAGGAGAAGGAGTGGGAAACCCTAAAAGCTCTGTGTGGATAGCTTGGAAGGGACTCCTGATCGTGGAAAGACTAAGGCAGGAAGAGACTCTGAGGAGAATTCTGTGTTTAAAGTTTACCTCAAGCTTAGAGAAAGACCAAGGGGCTAACTTTAGATCCCAAGCTCTGAAAGAGGAGTGCTGAAGGGAATAAAAGGGAAGCCAAGGTCAAAGGAATAGCTAAGGGGACTAAAACTAATGGTGGCTGGATTAATATAAATATTAAGGAAAAAAGCTGGGTGTCTGGAGACTGGAAGAAACAGTGTTTCAGAACCAGAGACAGCGAGGTTGGGTGCCTAAAGAAATAAAGTAACGATCCGCAGCTGCCAGCAGAAGGCTACTAAATATAAATCTCTCTCTAACACAGAAAAGGATAAAGGTGACTGAAGTGGTTTGTATGTAATAAAAATGTTGATTAATGTTATTTAAATATAAAGTAATAAGAATAATATGCTTTCAACTGTGTAAAAGAGTAAGTATAGAGTAAGTATATATTGCAAATGTGTAAATGAGAATTGCATTGAAAAAAATTTGTTAGAAATATTGGTAAGTAAAATCATACATTGTTCATGAGGGTAAACTACCATAAGTTTTACCCCATGAAACAAACTTTCCAAGGGGGGAGGTATGTGGCGGAATGCCCATGTCCCACTTGTCTGTCATGTGGAGCTCTAGAGCTGGAGCCTATGGGAGGACAGGAGGGCGGAGTCAGGGAGACAGTTGGAAACTGAGAGAGAATGAGAGAGGAGGTTTAGAGAGGTTTATGAGAGAGATTGGAAAGCTGGTGTGGTATAGTTGGTTTATGGATTAAAGAATAGTTAAAAGATGCGCTCGTAATCTCGAGATTAGACCACTGTAATGCTCTCTACATGGGGCTGCCTTTGAGATCTATGCGGAAACTCCAGATGGTGCAGAATGCAGCAGCCAGACTTCTCAGTGGGGTAAGGAAACATCAACATATTACTCCCACTCTGGCCGCCTTGCATTGGCTGCCCGTTCGGTTCCGCGTAGATTTCAAAGTTTTAATGCTTACGTATAAAGCCCTAAACGGTTTAGGGCCTCATTACCTGACGGAACGCCTTCTCCCACCTAGATCTACCCGTATCACCCGATCTAGCCAGGAGGTGAGGCTGAGGAGCCTAACGCCGAGGGAGGCCCGGAAGGAAAAAACAAGAAACCGGGCCTTCTCGGCAGTGGCTCCTCGTCTTTGGAACAGCCTCCCTCCTGAGATTCGCATGGCCCCGTCGCTGGGCATCTTTAAATGCCAACTGAAAACCTGGCTGTTTAAGCAAGCCTTCCCTCCACCCACCGTCTGAATTTTTGTTATTTTGTGTTTTCTCCCATCTTGGATCATTGTTTATTTAGTAATATATTGTTATGATTTTAAATTGTTAAATTGTTACATGATATGTTGTTACCCACCCAGAGTAGTCTATATGACTAGATGGGCGGGCTATAAATGTAATAAATAAATAAATAAATAAATAAATAAATAGAAGTAAAATAAATAGACAGTCATCAGATAGTATTCCAGTGATTAACAGTGATTTATATGAAAAGTAATACAAATAAAGAAACGTGTTTAATATCCAAGTAATGAGTGCAACGTAATACAACATCTATTAATATACTTATGTGATTCAACAACTAAACAATAAATAATCAGTTATATTTAACAACACGTGTCTATGCAACATCTTTGGTAATGTGTCGATAGAGATCCACTGGTGGCAGTTGGTGTAAGGAGAATTAAGCAAGTCATGTCCAAAGGTGGACCTGGGTTTGAGGGAAACAAACTAGGGACACTGGGGGGTGCGCGACAGTAGTAGACGCTCCTCAAAGTCTATTTGATGCTGCAGCTGAAGGAAAGATTAGCAACTTGTGATATGGTGGACTCTGTCATCATTGCCATATCAGTTCATCCATTACTTATGTCTACTTGAATGGACCCTTCCATCTGGTGCTTTGCAGCTTCCAATATCTGGCTTCCAGTCTTTTCACTTTCCATCTTTTGACTTCCATGCTGATTGTAACAATCCATTGCATTGCCTGATATTGTTGCTACTATGTTAATTTCACCTAACAGGATCAAAGGTATAAGGAGCTATCCAAAACACAGATGCAAAGTGGTCCTTGCTGAGTTAGCTTACAATTCCGTAGTCCAAGGCTGTGCACAGGAACATTGATTGATTGATTGATTGATTGATTGATTGATTGATTGATTGATTTCCCCCCCACCTTTCTCCTTAAAAAGGACCCAAGGTGGCTTACATCATTAAAAGACAACATTTAAAGTTAAGAACAGTAAATATACACATAATAAAAAGATTCAAACAAATACCACTTTAAAAAAAGTAAACAAAAGCAACAACAAAAATGCATTCAAAGCAGTAAGGCACAACAATCTATTTAAATACCCCACTCAAGCAGCCAACCACTAAGGGAAAACTTCCCTGAAGAGAAAGGTTTTTGTCTGCATGTAGGGTTCCACTAATGTAAGGGAAACACAACTGGGAAGTCTTATGGCCATAAAAGGTACCACTTCATCTCTACCACAGATATAGAAGCAGCAATTGACAGAACTGCTCAAGCAATGACTCTTAGTCCCAAATACAGTTCAACAATGAGGTGTGAGGAAGGCATGTGTCACACACTTCAAACTACAAATCAGGGAGATGTTTTAGGCAGTGGCAAGCACAAATTTCCCCTGACAGAAGAAGAAAAAAAGGTTGTTTGCAACTTGATCTGAAACAAGGGCAGGATTTGAAGAAATGCATACAATTGAGGCAGATGTCTTTATGCCCCTAATTCTGAGATCATCACCTTTTCTACTTAGTTCAGGCAAAGCTTAGGTGGAATCATTTCTGCTGACCTTCCCTCTAGCTGTATTCTCCTGCATTTTCTAGGCAAAGACCAAGAAAATTAATGAAACAGTGCCATCTGCTCACCCTACAATCCACAAACATGAAGTGTGTTACAGATAAAAAGAGGCCCTCTTCTGCTGTCCTTCACTCCCAAGACCAAAGGTCCTCCACAGCAGACCAGGATAGCTGGCTTTCAATGGATCACAATGCTTATTTCCACCTAAAGCGGATTACCCAGCTATGTCCCTACCTTGAAACTGGGTCCTTCACCACGCTGGTCCATATGCTGTTAGTCTCGATATTAGACTACTGTAATGCCCTCTACATGGGGCTGCCCTTGAGACTGCTATGGAGACTGCAACGGGTCCAGAAGGCAGCGGCCAGACCTGGCCGCCTTATACTGGCTACCTGTTCGCTTCCGTACCAGTTTCAAGGTGATGGTATTAACCTATAAGGCCCTAAATGGTTTGGGCCCTTGCTATCTGGCCGAGCGCCTCCTTCCAGTTTGGTCTGCCCGTCCTATAAGATCGTCGCAGGCAGGAGGGCTGAGAGTTCTGACCCCGAGAGAGCCCCGGAAAACAACCACTAGAAATCGGGCCTTCTCGGCAGTAGCTCCACAACTATGGAACTGTGTTCCACCCGAAATCTGCCTGGCCCCTTCACTAGGCACATTCAAAAAGTTATCAAAAACCTGGCTATTTAGACAGGCCTTCCCGGAGCAAACAATACCCTGATAAAATAGTGCCCAATAATATAACATCCATCATACTGCCATGCTCCATGTTCTTATATTTTTCTATGCTTTTAATTTTATTTATTGTATTGTAATTTTATCCTCTCTGCACTTTATGACTTTTGATTTGCGTCCCTAATATATTGATGTTGTTATTTGTTACTTTGCTACTTTGTTGTTTTGTGTTACTTGTTGTAAACCACCCAGAGTGGCCTTGGCTGCCAGATGGGTGGTATATAAATAAATAAATAAATAAATAAATAAATAAATAAATAAATAAATAAATAAATAAATAAATAAATAACATAACATAACATAACATAACATAAAATAAAGTAACATAAAATAAAGTAACATAAAATAACATAAAATAAACAAGAAGCTGCTCTACCATGTCCTAAACCCTCTCAGAATCAGGTTATCTATGAATGGTTTCATGCTCCACAATCTTTTCTTCATGCCTCCACCTCTATTTTCTTACACAGCCTCACAATTAACTGGTTATTTATTTATTTATTTCTCTCTTTTTGAAAATAATATTTAATTTTTGGAAAAGCACTGGTATACACTGCCAAGTACCTTATGAGATTGTTTCTTAACCAGGTCATCAGTGTGATGCAGTTGTAATCAGATGAACACAGGATTTCAGAACAGGCACTAAGAATTTGTTCATACCAGTGATTTTTCTATCTTTGCTCATGTTTCTTCTTGGTGTTCCTTCCTATCCAATGCTGACAGTAATTGTGACTATCCTGATCTCAGATGATGCAGCTCTAAACATTGACATTGGCTTCCATCCAACCATTCTCCAAGGTTCTCCAGGCAATACTTTATTTGTCTTCCTACACTTCTATCCCCATTTATTTTACTTTGAATGATCAGTTGTATTGATCTTTACTTTTCCTTTGTCATTTAAGTCACCAAAGTATTCTAGCTATCTGCATTTTATGTTCTAAGATTTCTTCAGCTTTGTCAATTCACTTTAATACTTCTTCATTGGTCATCTTCTTGATTCAAATAACTCTTAGCAACTTGCGCTAAAATCCACATTTCCAGTTTTCCATCATTCGTACAGTTGCTAGATTGAAGGCAGTCTGTCCTCTGGCAGCATAAAGAAATGGACACACTGTGTGTGGTTTTTGCCTACCACAACATTTGAGCAACATTTGAATGGAAAAGTGGTTTATAAATAAATGTTAATAAATACTGTTTCCAAAGAATGATAAAAACAACAACACTCAGACATTTTCACAAAGTGCTTAAATTAGGTCTTCCCATGCAGAGACACAATTACAAACTTTGCCACAAGAGAACAATGAGGGAAAAATAATTTCATTGCAACACATTGTGATAAATTAATCAAATAAACTCACCTTGAAGCTGCAGTTTACACATACATGGAACTGAGTTATATTGTGTGGTAAATGTGTTTCGGATTGAAGTGTAAATTACTTCTTAATTCATTTGTGAAGCTTAGTGTGTAGTTATATCTAAACCTGCAACTGGTAGTCAGGGGGTTGGAATTTGCCACATTTTTGCTCTACTGGGTTCAATAGAATAAATACACCAAACCACTCATGAGCAGATAGCGGTAATGAGAGACCCTGCAGGGGATGAAAATCTTATGAAGTCACAAAATAGGCAATGGTTTGCAGCTATTGGTTAAATGAGCCACTGATACATTTCCAAGCACTTACTGTTAACTAATCATTTGTGTCTTTATCTTACATTTTTAGCCGGCTTCTTTCTTCTGCAGGGTTTCTTTTACTAGTAATTTTAGCTTTATGTCTGGCCTGTTAAATTTGCACAGATTGGTTTCAGTGACAACCTTTAGATTAAGATAATCTCAGACTCTCAAAGAGCAGTCTGTATTGTTATTACACACACATACGCACACACATATGTACACACAGACACACACACAGACAAGTTTAGTAGTCTGACCTTAGTCCGCCAGAGGTAAAGCTGGAGGAGAGATAAGGAACAAAGGCAGATTAAGACTGAAGGAAATGTAAGATCAAGATAAGCATTAGCAAGCATTAACAGCTTGCTTTCTTTTCTTTTACCCAAGGAACAATAAAAAAATTGGGAGGATTTTCTTTGGAAATAAGTGTTGGGTCGACATTTTTCTTCATTTCACCAATTGTCTGTATTGAAGAAATGGATATATTTGAACAACTGGAAAAAAGAAAATATGCAAGGTCATGAAAGAAACACAAAGAATCCACAGATTGGGAGTGGCTTTTTTGAGGCACAAAAGTGTCCAAATTTCCTCCAAAGTCTCCACTGAGCAAGGCAGTATAAAAAAATAGGAAATGGGAGTAGAAACACAAACATTTCTTCATTGGGCTTTGTGGCAAACTAAATTACAGGCCCATTAGAGATTGTAGCCATGATGTCAGTCTCAAAATGAGGACTGCAGACTTGTACCACCGGTACATGTGTACACAATTTCACAGTGCATTGATATTTGGGGCAAAGAGATTGGCCTTTTCTCCCCTTCCACTCTGCATTGCTGAGTGTAATCTGCTATCGGCACAGTTACAGTGTGGAATTCAGTCTCTGATCTCCATTTTGAGATTTATTCCGACTGTAGACATCATATTGTGCTTGATCCACTGTCGCACTCTGTTAGAGCATCAGAAGTGGCCTTATCACAACAGAAAGCACTGGTCCTGCTAGCTCAGGTCTATTTGTTCTGAATAGCAATAGCGTTCCAAGGTTTCAGACAAGGGTTCTTTTCAAGTTCAATTTGGAGATGCCAAGGACAGACTTCAAGACTTTCTGTGGGCAAACCATGTCTTCAGTCACTGACCTGCTGACCTGCCTCTCGATAATTGGAATTTCATTTCTGCTGAACTGATGCCCATGCCCAGTTCTTGAGAAGCCAATTAGGGCCACTGGCCAATGTCTACATTCCTTTGTGAAGACTGTAGCATGTCAGGGAGAATTCAGTCATTCCACACTATTCAGGCCAGTACAGGCAGAGTCTGGAGGTTTGAGTCATAAAGTCATACAGTGGTGCCTCGACTTATGAACGTCCCGACATACAACCATTTCGAGTTACGACCGGAGTTCCGGAACCAATTAAGTTCGTAAGTCGAGGCACCACTGTATGGGGAAACATACTTTGTCAACCAATGCTGTTCAGCAAGGGCTTGAGATCCGTTTCATAGGAGAGTCATTCCAAAAATTCAAGGTGAATTTTATATGATGTAATGGTTTGGTAATGATTTTGTGGTATGCCATTCTGGGTGTCTTCTGAGAGAAGAATGGCATATAAATGAAAAAAATGAATAAATGAAAAGATGAAACCATTATTTCACATTCTTCCTTGGAGAGACAACAAACAATAACTAGACTGTATATTCACTTCTGCCCTTGACTCCTGAGAGACAGAGTGTTTGCTTGCTTGCTTGTTTGTTTTGCTGTTCTGCCAGACACTAGCTTCTTGCTTTGCTGGCTACTGTTTACTACAGAACTGCTTTTGTGTTATGTACTAAGAGTTTTCAGAGTACCATGTGATCTTAGAACCTTCTTTTTTATATTTGATGTCTTTCATTACTTTTAATAAAATCACTGGAGGCATTTTTGGAGTTTGGTTCTTTACTAAAAGAGTGCTTCAAAATTTGTGTAGGCTGGGAGTTAAAAATCGATCACAACCAACACGGATTTCAGAACATAGCAAAAACAGTGAGAAGGGTAGCTATGAGATCCTAATTTGAACATTCTGTTTCAAATCCGGTAGCCTTAGATTTATCTAAAGAAATTGATCAAGTCTCTAGTCCTTAGTACATTTACATGTAAATGAATCTCTGAAATTGGAGCCAGGATACATGGGGTTTTGTGTTTCAAAGGTGTTGAACAGCATGATCCTATGCATGTTTATTCAGAAGTAAGTCCTAGGGTATTCATGTGGGCATACGCATGTGTGTGTGTGTGTGTAAATTCTTATTCTGCTCACCATAAATAGCTGAAGCTGCAAAATCAACGTGTTCTGTAAAAATGATAATATAAGTTGCTTCAACCTATGTTAAGTTCCATTTAACTAAATGGGGCTTGCTTCTGAATTTACATGTACAGAGGGAGCTGCTCATTAGCCTAAATCCACTTGCAGGTACATACAAGTGTTCTTTTATCCTTCCTGGCAAAGAGCCAACTGTAAACCTACAGGAGCAATGACTGCAACTACACTAATAAGGAGAAAGTGGGGAAAGGGGTGAGATGGATGGCTTTGTGACTAATGAGCCTTTTGGTTCCTTCCCTTGCACTATACGTATTTGGAGAAAGAGGTTTAAACACACACACACACACATACACACACACATTCAACCAGCATCCGGCAATGCAGACATTAGGGAAAGGACCATAAAATAGCTAAAATGATATAGTATGTGCTTTATGCACAGGAAGTCCCATATTCATTTCCCCAAACCTTCAGTTTAAAGTACAGCACCAGAAAAAAAAACTCTGTTTTTAGCCCTGGGGAACTTTTGCCTGTCAATACACAGGCAGATACAGTATACAGCAACATACAGATGTTAAGCAATATCCTCATTGCTGAGATTCTAAGAGAAACTGGCCATCTCAGCATGCTGAGATAGCACCTCAAAGATTCCACAACTGCCTCAGGAGATCTTCCCTCCAATGCAAGTCAGATATTCCAAATGGTAGTTGGGAATGGGTGAAGCCTGGCTTGAGAAATTTGTGCAAAAGCTACTTAACCTGCAAAATGACAGTTATTCTTTCCTTTGGGGTGCTAAACAAACACAGACACACAGAGCAAACACAAAGGGACATGGTAAAGAACTGCTGAATATTTCAGAGGTTTAGGTATCTGGCTGTGGAACTAGAGGTTGGGAGTTCAATTCCTAACTGTGCCTCCTTGACAGGGTCTGAACCATAGGGTTCTTTTCAGCTCTGCTGAAATTATTGTTGTTTTTATGTGCCATCAAGTCTCCTCCTGCTCATGGTGACCCATGACTTCAGAAGGTCCTCTCTTCAACTACTCTCCTCAGCTCTTTTAAACTTTGGAAAGTCAGTCCACCTCATGTTTGGTCTTCCTCTTTTCCCACTGCCTTCCAGTAGGCATCCTTCAGTCTTGAGAGACTATGGTAACGTGCTCTGAATAGAGGTCTTGGAACAGCATCTAGTGTGGCTGAGAAGGCCAATTTGAGAGTGACAATCCCTTCCACATTGAAAACACATACAATCTATCCCCTGTCCAGCTCCCTGATTTTGCTGGTTTCGGGACTGCCTCTTTGCCTTGGCCTGCTGAACAAGTGTCTCTTCAAATTGGGAGAGGCCATGCTGCACCGCCTGCCTCCAGGCTGAACGCTCAGATGTCAAGGTTTCCCATCTGTTGAGGTCCATTCCTAAGGCCTTCAGATCCCACTTGCAGATATCCTTGTATCGCAACTGTGGTCTCCCTCTGGGGCGATTTCCCTGCACTAATTCCCTGCACTGCCTTCCACCTTCCCTGCATTATTATCTTTCCCAGAGAATCCTGCCTTCTCATGATGTGCCCAAAGAAGGACAGTTTCAGCATTTCTGCCTCCAGAGATAGTTCAGGCATGATAGGACCCACTTGTCTGTCTTCCTGGCAGTCCAGAAAACTATCTGGAGAATAAGAATCTGCAAAGCTTTCTTCCAGCACCGTATTTCAAACAAACCTTTTTTTTTTTCCAGTCAACTTTCTTCACTTTTCACACTCTTACATGGTGATCGGAAATACAACAGTGGGCATAATCTCGGTCTTGGTCTGCAGTGACACACTTGATGATCTTTTCTGACTCCTTCATTGCTGCCCTTCTTAGTCTCAGTCTTCTTCTGATTTCTTGCCTGCAGTCTCCATTTGGGTTAATGATTGTTGTTGTTGTTGATAAAAGCAACCTATTTGATGTTACTACCTTCACTAGTCCCTACAGTAAAGCAACAGTTATTCCATTGTGTGTATGTGTGTATATGTGTGTGTATTTTACAGAAATGCACAAAAAAACACTGTTCAAAATGTCAGCATCTTTCTGGAGTAACAAAAACAAAGTAAAAAAAAACCCTAGTTGTTTTGCAAGAAGGAAATTTTGAGTTGCTGTTGTCTCATTTATGAAGTGAGGATGAACTAGGTCAAGAGCCACCTCTTTACAGGATACACAGTACTGAGCTACACAGAACAATCATCTGACTTGGTCAATATACAAGGTAGCTTTATGTTCATATAATAAGAAAATAATTTTTTCAACCCCCTCCCCCCCACAACTCACAAAGCAACACTAAGCAAGGAAAACTGAGTCTTCTTTTAATCCATTAGCCACTTCTCACACAAAGCAATTGTCAGGGCTGTTTTTCAACAAGTGTGAGTAGTAGTGAACACAAGAGGGTCTCCTGTACACCATCTTGACTGCTGCCGCTTGTGTTGTCAATGTTCAGGTTGCCCTTTGCTACATAATGCTTGGCATCCTTTTTCCTGCTGCCAATGTGGGCACAATATTGTGCAGCAATATCGGGCCATTTCCTAGTATTTTGAATCATGGATATAGAACCACCACATTCATAAACCAGAGGTTTTTTAAAAAATTGACTTTCCTGACTTTCTAAAAGGAAGTGTAATTATACATATAGTAAGGTAAAGGTTCCCCTTGACATTTAGTCCAGTTGTGTCCGACTCTAGGGCACGGTGCTCGTCCCCGTTTCCAAGCCATAGAGCCAGCGTTTGTCCGAAGACAGTTTCCGTGGTTATGTGGCCAGCGCGACTAGACACGGAACGCCGTTTCCTTCCCACCGAGGTAGTACCTATTTATCTACTCGCATTTTTACATGCTTTCGAACTGCTAAATTGGCAGGAGCTGGGACAAGTGACGGGAGCTCGCTCCGTCGCGTGGATTCGATCCTACGACTGCTGGTCTTCTAACCTTGCAGCACAGAGGCTTCTGCGGTTTAACCCGCAGCGCCACCACGTCCCTAATTATACATATACTACACACAAATTCCAACATAAACTTCCCTCGTGTAGAATTATCCAGTGCAAGAGAATCCCAGAAGATGAGCACCTGATCTGTAGTAGGATTACTGGGAGGGGACAGAAGCAAGAACAGCTAGAATGTGGCTGTAGACTCTCAGTGTCAAAATATTTTGAAGATCTTTTTTTGGTCTAAACAAAATAAATGGTGAAGCAAAGAGGTGTGACTGCAACTTGTACAAGAGAGAAACATACACACCCTTTTATCTCTTAGGTAAACCAATGTTACCATGGCAATTCTGCAGAATGCAGACTAAAAAGTTATGTTCCAATTTCCAAACTCTTTCCTTGGGATAGGCAAGCTGAGGAAGAAAAGCTATATTGGACCAAAAGCTCTACAAACATGCTATGTGCATGCTTTCCAAAAGATATACCCTCACATTTTGAAATAATAATAATAATAATAATAATAATAATAATAATAATAATAATAATAATAATGATGATGATGATGATGATGATGATGATGATGATGATGATGACGACGATGATGATGACGACGACGATGATGATGATTAATAGAGAGATCTGGAAGTCACTGGAAACTAAGGTCAAAATCATCCATAAGGACAGGGACAAAAATCAACGCATTTGTAATGTGATATTGGAGGAGAGCCATATAGATACCACAGACAGACAGAAAAACAATATTTTGAATACACCTTACAAAATTATATGCTAACTCCCTGGAGATACATGGCAAAATGTCCCTTTCTTGAGGATTGTCACATCATTACTTTCTTAAAAGGAAACCTATTTGTTTGTTTCTGGGTTGTTGTGTTTTTTTACTCTTTAAAGAAAAATCTGTCTTTTGATTCTGCTTTCATGATTTTCCATTGTCCTACATCCTTCCCACAGAAAGCTGCAATTATGTATCTATTTTGGAATGCTTTTGCTGTTAAGTCTTTGTAACAAAGTCACAATTTTTCCCTTTTGAAAGGCCTTTTTTGAGGATCAATATTTCAGCTCCTGCAGCCTATATTCTTTCCAAAAAAATTTTTTAAAAGGATAGGGCCAGCCATTCTCTTTCAAGATAAGCAAGACTGGTCTTTTCAATTTATTTGATCTGTTTTAAATCTGTGGACATTCTCTGTCACTTATTTCTGCACTGGGTTGGGAACAGTTTCCATTTTTAAAAATCATAACTTGAAAACTCTTTGCTGAAACTTCCCCAAGTTTGGCAGACAGCAAGAGCAGTCTGTCTCCTACATCTGTTCTAATTTGGTGGTGATCCAAAGTCCAGTATCAAAGTTATGATTTTGTTTTGTTTTATTTATTTATTTATTTTTATTTATTATTAGATTTTTACCCCGCCCCCCTAGACAAAGTCTACTCGGGGCGGCTTACATACATATTAAAAGCATCATAAGACATAAAAAAAAATTTAAAACATCATAATTTTAACATTTATATTAAATTAAATCAGTACCAAGATGATAAGAATAAAAATCAGTTATTGACTGGAGGGAAGGCCTGCCTGAAAAGCCAAGTTTTCAAATGAGTTTTAAAAACACCCAGCGAGGGTGCCAGATGAATTTCAGTTGGGAGGCTGTTCCATAGCCGAGGGGCCACTGCCGAGAAGGCCCGGTTTCTTGTTCTTTCTTTCCGGGCCTCTCTCGGCGTTAGGCCCCTCAGCCGTCCCTGCTGGCTATTCCGGGTGATTCGGGTAGATCTAGGTGGGAGAAGATGATCTGCCAAGTATCGAGGTCCCAAACCGTTTAGGGCTTTATACGTCATCATTAACACTTTGAAGTCAATGCGGAAACGAATGGGCAGCCAATGCAAGGCAGCCAGAGTGGGGGAGATATGCTGAAATTTCCTCACCCCACTAAGGAGCCTGGCTGCCGCATTCTGCACCATTTGAAGTTTCCGCATCAATCTCAAAGGCAGCCCCACGTAGAGCACATTACAATGGTCTAATCTCGAGATTACGAGCGCATGGACAAGAGTAGTGAGGGCCTCCCCATCAAGATATGGTCGCAGCTGGGCAATCCGCCATAGATGAAAATAGGCGGAACGGGCCACGGACGCCACCTGGGTTTCCATGGTAAGCGCCGGGTCCAGATGTATCCCCAAGCTGCGAACCTCACTCTTTGCGGTAAGGGTCGTCCCCCCAAAAGAGAGGGAGTCGCCCAAACCGCCGATGGAGGGACCTCCCACCCTCAAGACCTCCGTCTTGTCCAGGTTCAGCCTCAACCCATTCAACTGCATCCATTGCAGTACAGCCTCCAGGCAGCGCTGAAGGCACAGAACGGCATCCACTGAGGTAGATGAAAAGGAGATGTAGAGCTGCGTGTCATCAGCGTACTGATGGCACGAAGCACCACACCCCCTGATGACCCCACCCAGCGGCCTCATATAGATATTAAACAGCATTGGGGAGATGATCGACCCCTGTGGAACCCCACAACTGAGGCTCCATGGGGCCGAAGCATTCTCCCCAAGCTGTACTCTCTGGGGACGGTCCTCCAAGAAGGATCAGAGCCAGGCAAGCGCCTGTTTGAGGTGCCTCATATTTAGAATTGCCTTGTAGAATGTTAATTTGCTCTGCTGCACAATAACATCGCTGCCCTCTCATGCAGTGGTAATACAAGCCCAGGTCTTCCTCACTCAGCTGCCATAGTATGAAGGGAAGAGTGAACCATACATGTTGGCTCCATTTTACATTACTTTACCATTACCCAGCCTAGCTGTCCTTCATGCACTGGAGGAAAAGGCCAGAAACAGGAGGTTATCTGTTTATGTTTGTAGCATGATTTAATACCCTCATGATTTGTCACCCATGCATCAGAAAGCTCTAGATTGTATAAAGAGCCAACTAGCAAAGAATTCCAACTTCAGACATTAACTCCAGCGGGGCTTGGGGTTGCATATGACATGGCAGCATGAGTGGGGTCAGCACACATGGTTCATATCTTCTATCAAATGAGGAAGGAATGATTGAATACGGTTCAACTTCTATATATCAGTTATGTAAAAGGAGTTTGATTTGTGGGAAGAACTTTGGAGGGACATACTCTTGCCTTGATTGACAAAGATATGATCATATTAGTTATTAGCAGGAGTTGGGATGGAGGAAACAACATAAAATACACACAAGCAAGCACAGAATAAAATTTAAAGAACAAATCCACATGAGGTGAACACATCTGCAGAAAATTCTTTTAAAGCAACCCGCCACTTGCATCTACCCATACGCCATCTCAGCTACTGAAATGAGAATTGACTATTTTTATCTTGCTTTTCAGTTTCAAAAATAGGCCGCCAAGGTGATTTGCAAATAAATAAACCACTCAAAGTAGCATTTAAAAGGCAGAGCATGAGCAAAACAATAGTCAACAGCAGCATTAGCAGAGAGTCAATTGCTTCTGAACCAGTAGGCATAAGAAGCGCTCTGAATGCTCAACAAGTCCAAAATAAATGCCAAGGACCGGGACTATTATTATGGTTGCTGTAACCATTCTTGTAATTACAGAGCTGAACATCTTTGTTTGTTGTTGTTGTTTAGTCGTTAAGTCATGTCCGACTCTTCGTGACCCCATGGACCAGAGCACGCCAGGCCCTCCTGTCTTCCACTGCCTCCTGGAGTTGGGTCAAATTCATCTTGGTAGCTTCGATGACACTCTCCAACCATCTCATCCTCTGTCGTCCCCTTCTCCTCTTGCCTTCACACTTTCCCAACATCAGGCTCTTTTCCAGAGAGTCTTCTCTTCTCATGAGATGGCCAAAGTATTGGAGCCTCAGCTTCAGGATCTGTCGTTCCAGTGAGCACTCAGGGTTGATTTCCTTTAGAATGGATAGGTTTGTTCTCCTTGCAGTCCAGGGGACTCTCAAGAGTCTCCTCCAGCACCACAAATCAAAAGCATCAATTGTTTGGCGGTCAGCCTTCTTTATGGTCCAGCTCCCACTTCCATACATCGCTACTGGCAAAACCATAGCTTTGACTATGCGGACCTTTGTCGGCAAGGTGATGTCTCTGCTTTTTAAGATGCTGTCTAGGTTTCTCATCGCTTTACTCCCAAGAAGCAGGTGTCTTTTAATTTCGTGGCTGCCGTCACCATCTGCAGTGATCATGGAGCCCAAGAAAGTAAAATCTGTCACTGCCTCCATATCTTCCCCTTCTACTTGCCAGGAGGTGATGGGACCAGTGGCCATGATCTTAGTTTTTTTGATGTTGAGCTTCAGACCATTTTTGGCGCTCTCCTCTTTCACCCTCATTAAGAGGTTCTTTAATTCCTCCTCACTTTCTGCCATCAGAGTGGTATCATCTGCATATCTGAGGTAGTTGATATTTCTTCCGGCAGTCTTAATTCCGGCTTGGGATTCATCCAGTCCAGCCTTTCGCATGATGTATTCTGCATATAAGTTAAATAAGTAGGGAAACAATATACAGCCTTGTCGTACTCCTTTCCCAATTTTGAACCAATCAGTTGTTCCATATCCAGTTCTAACTGTTGCTTCCTGTCCCACATATAGATTTCTCAGGAGATAGATAAGGTGGTCAGGCACTCCCATTTCTTTAAGAACTTGCCATAGTTTGTTGTGGTCCACACAGTCAAAGGCTTTTGCGTAGTCAATGAAGCAGAAGTAGATGTTTTTCTGGAACTCTCTGGCTTTCTCCATAATCCAGCGCATGTTAGCAATGTGGTCTCTAGTTCCTCTGCCCCTTCGAAATCCAGCTTGTACTTCTGGGAGTTCTTGGTCCACATACTGCTGAAGCCTACCTTGAACATAACCTTGCTAGCGTGTGAAATGAGTGCAATTGTGTATTCTTGCCACCTCTTCTTGATGTCTTCTGCTTCTGTTAGGTCCCTCCCATTTTTGTCCTTTATTGTCCATCTTTGCACAAAATGTTCCTTTAATATCTCCAATTTTCCTGAACAGATCTCTGGTTTTTCCCTTTCTATTGTTTTCCTCTATTTCTTTGCACTGTTCATTTAAGAAGGCCCTCTTGTCTCTCCTTGCTATTCTTTGGAAGTCAGCATTCCATTTTCTGTAACTTTCCCTATTTCCCTTGCATTTTGTTTCTCTTCTCTTCTCTGCTATTTGTAAGGCCTCGTTGGACAGCCACTTTGCTTTCTTGCATTTCCTTTTCTTTGGGATGGTTTTTGTTGCTGCCTCCTGTACAATGTTACGAGCCTCTATCCATAGTTCTTCAGGCACTCTGTCCACAAAATCTAGTTCCTTAAATCTGTTCTTCACGTCCACTGTGTATTCATAAGGGATTTGGTTTAGATTATACC
The DNA here is from genome assembly GCA_037013535.1 of Intellagama lesueurii. Classification (NCBI taxonomy): domain Eukaryota; kingdom Metazoa; phylum Chordata; class Lepidosauria; order Squamata; family Agamidae; genus Intellagama; species Intellagama lesueurii. The sequence goes on from JBAJHW010000004.1 coordinate 198,501,994, forward strand.
TGACTAGCCCAGTGGTTTTTCCTACTTTCTTCAGTTTAAACTTGAGTTTTGCTATAAGAAGCTGATGATCAGAGCCACAATCAGCTCCAGGTCTTGTTTTTGCTGACTGTATAGAGCTTCTCCATCTTTGGCTGCAGAGAATATAATCAATCTGATTTCGGTATTGCCCATCTGGTGATGTCCATGTGTAGAGTCACCTCTTGTGTTGTTGGAAAAGAGTGTTTGTGATGACCAGCTTGTTCTCTTGACAAAACTCTCTTAGCCTTTGCCCTGCTTCATTTTGAACTCCAAGGCCAAACTTACCTGTTGTTCCTTTTATCTCTTGACTCCCTACTTTAGCATTCCAGTCCCCTATAATGACAAGAACATCTTTCTTTGGTGTCAGTTCTAGAAGGTGTTGTAAGTCTTTATAGAATTGGTCAATTTCAGCCTCTTCAGCATTGGTGGTTGGTGCATAAACTTGGATTACTGTGATGTTGAAAGGTCTGCCTTGGATTCGTATTGAAATCATTCTATCGTTTTTGAGATTGTATCCCAGTACAGCTTTTCCCACTCCTTTGTTGACTATGAGGGCTACTCCATTTCTTCTACGGGATTCTTGCCCACAATAGTAGATATGGTAATCGTCTGAATTGAATTCGCCCATTCCCGTCCATTTTAGTTCACTGACGCCCAGGATGTCAATGTTTATTCTTGCCATCTCCTGTTTGACCACATCCAGCTTACCAAGGTTCATAGATCTTACATTCCAGGTTCCTATGCAGTATTTTTTTTTTGCAGCATCGGACTTTCCTTTCACTTCCAGGCGCGTCCGCAGCTGAGCGTCCTTTCGGCTGTGGCCCAACCACTTCATTAGCTCTAGAGCTACTTTTACTTGTCCTCCACTCTTCCTCAGTAGCATATTGGATGCCTTCTGACCTGAGGGGCTCATCTTCCAGCGTCATATCTTTTAGCCTTTTGTTTCTGTCCATGGAGTTTTCTTGGCAAAGATACTGGAGTGGCTTGCCAGTTCCCGCTCCAGGTGGATCGCATTTAGTCAGAACTCTCCACTATGACCTGTCCATCTTGGGTGTCCCTGCACGGCATAGCCCATAGCTTCTCTGAATTACTCAAGCCCCTTCGCTACGACAAGGCAGCAATCTGTGAAGGGGTCTTTGTTTGTAGATGATAGTAAAACTCTTGATTTTCAAATGGCATAAGAAAGCACTTTGCCAGAGGCTCTGCCTATTATGCTGCACTTTACTAAGTAACTTGAGGAAGCAAAAACATTAACATTTAGAAGGAGCTGCAATGAAATAGTGGCAGAGGTCAGCAATAGTCCTTAAGTAACTAGAAATACCTCTCTCATCACCAGTGCATCTGAGTTTTGCCTCAAGTAAAGCAAAGTTTCTGCAGATATCTGACAGCTAATGGAGTCATGCTCCTACTAGCCAGCCATTCCAAAACCCAGATGAAGGGGATTGGCAAGACAGAACTTGGGGGGGGGGGGGGAAATAAAAGGTAAAATCAAAAACATGGGCAGGTGTATTGCCATAAATATTGAGCAGCTGGTTCTGGACTGTCACTAAAGCTGCTTTGATCAGCCTTAGAAATGATAAGGCTTGTGTAATCCTATGTCCACTTAACCTGAGAGTAAGCCCAACTGAACACCTTGACCTACTCCCTCATTCATAAGTACAGGTCTGAACTGTCAATTTATTTAATTTGGAAACCAAATGCAAACCAAAACAATGGACTGGGGCATGTTGGAGAGTAACACATTTATTTCAGTTTGAATTTTGGGGGGTTAAAAGCCACTTCCTAAGACATGCATGGCTTGTAATACATGACAGCTCACACTGAAGTAAATTCATTAAAAATACCAATATACATTTATTTTTCTTTTTTCCATTGCTGAAATAGACTAGCAGAGCTGCCTCTTTCTGAAGAAAAAGCAGAGGGGGAGAAGCACAGTGTACATAGTCCTAGAAAAACAAAATAATAAGTTACTCACATTTGAACAATTCTGGAGTTTACTGACATAATTGAGCATGGTAACATTATCTGATCTTCCCAGCCCAGACCAAGCATGTTGAAAACTGGTTAGCTCCTACAATCTTGCTTCCTGTTTCTATTCCATGTCAGACATTTTTTGTATCAAGAGTTGTCATATTGTTGTTATGTGTCATCAAGTTGCATCAAACGTATGGTGACCCTCATGTGATTTTTGAACTATGTGAGATATTTAATTATTTTCCCAGTAGCTCCCCAGTGAGTTTCTATAGCCAAACAGGGATTGAACCATGGTCTCCTGATTCCTTGTCTCTATGATACCACACTGGCTCTTGTAGTCATACTAGGCATTTTTAAAACCAGCAAATTATTTTAAAATTGCATTGTTATAGATTTAGGTATCAATTTATTATGTCGTAATAAATGTGCTACTCCTTTATTTCAGGTGCCACAAAAATCTTTGCTGTTTCTGATGTTTCTCTTTTTGTGCTTTGATCCAATTCATAACCATAAGACCTATTCAGTCATTAGTACAATCTGTACACTGCACCAAACGTTTGATGCCTGGGTTCACATCTCTGCTTGACCATGGCAACTTATTGGGGACAGTAATGGTAACCCATTCCTTGAATGTAAATTGGAGCATCTAACACACACTCAAGCAAACTCTTAAGCCATTTCTACCCCTTTAATAATGTCTCATTCCTTTTTGTGTTTGACTACATATATTCTTCCAGCCCTCTCTCCATACTCACAGCTGTGGCTTCCAGATAATGTTATCATCACTGAAGAGATGCATTTATTTTTCTCATTCCATTGGTAGATGTTCATCCCTATGCAAGCCTCAAGACACTGATGAAGAATCTCTGACATAGCAACTGGTAGACCAAGTCTGGAAAATTTGTGGCCCTCGAAATATTGTTGGACTTCAATTCCCATCAGTCCTTACAAGCATTACAGTCCTTACAAGTGAATGATTATGGGAGCCTCTATCAACATCTGGAAGCCCAGAGGTTCTCCAGCCCTGTGTTAGATTTTATACCTGTAGCAACCTTGTTCATCACACCTCTATCTTTTACATCATCCCATGGTTTCAGTGTCAGCATTACTCATTGCTTCTGTTGCCCCACTGAAGCTGTAAAACTTCAGAGATAATTAGAAGTTATAAATGTTTTGAGTTCTGTTTTAGCTCTTTCTCTACATTTCTCAGTCTCTTTCACCGCAATTGCCTACATTCATCTTCAAGCCATATTACTGGCTCTTTCGTTTCCCTAACTTTGTTTCTTCATCAGTTTGATTTAAATCCTCCAGTTTAGAACTGGTTAGTTCTGGGATACTTTTCGAAGGTGTATGGGGCCATTGATTCTCTAGTTCTCTATCACCAGCTGGGAACTGGAATTTTATTGCCATTTCTTCTAGCAGTGTCTCACCTCAGGCTCTAACACATATATCCTTAACTTCCTTTTGCTTGACAGCTGTACCAGGGAAGAAGTTGATAAAAGCAACTAAGTCTTTGAAGATAATTCATACATTGGTTAACAATTGTAATAAAAGGAGCAAAATTACAGCATAGCTCCCAGCACTACACATTAAAGACCACTGCATTTTATAAAGCCAATAAATCTAACATTCTTAGACTGCTTCTAAGCTTAAAATCAAGATAATTGGTACAACACCCATCCCCACAATGGTAGCAAAATATGGGCTCTTGAAAGAATTATGACTTTTTGAGGCTGTATATTATTTTAAAAGCAAACTTAACAAATGCAAGTAAATTCTCCAGGTACATTTGATACTGCTTTTGATTCTCCCTGCCTCCCAAATTAGACTGGGTTGGAACTTTCCTATTGTATGGGCAGGACTGCTGAGAGAGTTTATGGATCCTGTGGCAGATTTGATGCTGGGGATTCTGATAATGCCCTTTACTCATGGTGAGCAATATGGCATGTGGGTGCAGGATCCTATGATACATAGTATTCTGGAGGCAGCCCTTACTTTGTGGAGGCTGAGAGCAAATTCTTCCACTCCTCATTTCCCACCCCCATGCTCTGGACGGTCATGCATATGGATGGCCTAGGAAGGGCCAATTCAGAATGGAAAAGAGAAGCTGGCTGTTAGCTTGATATGAGCTGATTTCTTTCAGCCAGCAATGCATCTATAAAAATTCCCAAATCTGTCAATTCCTTGTGCAGGGTGAGCTGCTAACAGGTAAAATAAACAGTGCAAACTAGCCACAGAAAATAACAAGATCTTTTGTCTATGAAGGCTAATATTTAAGCTACTACTCAACTGCAAATGAGACACAAACCAAAAAAGCTACCAGATACTTGTGTTCCTGAGCTTGATTCAGCTTTGGATCTTTTCTGCTGTAGGTTATTTGAGAGATAGTTTCTTCTGTGCATCGCCCAGACCATCAGATGCACTGTCAGTCATTACTCTGTCTCCATTTCAACCACTATCATATTGGATTGAATGAATCTAACTAAGCCATTGTAGCATAGCAGCTGATTGAAGCAATGTAGCTGAATGCAAAGCTACTTCCAAACCGCATAACATTCACTATATTACAATGAAAGGTATCCTAAGGTCTTCCTAATGACTCATGTTGCCATCAAACAAGGAATGTGCTAGGGAGGATTGTTTGCTTAGTACTTTCCATGGGGAGACAGTCCATTATTCACTTCTGTTGGCAGATGACTCACATTGCTTTTGCACTAGCCAGAGGCAACACAATCACACACCCCAAATGAACAGTTATGCGCCTTATGAAACATTCCTGTTCCTTGTTTTTCTCTTAATAGCATGAAAATATCATGGAGGCCAATATGACAAAACTACTCGAGCCAAACCGGGATTATGGTGCATGTTGCCAAGCCCTTTTGTACCAAAAAGTTGTTAAGTACATGTTTCCCATCCTCAGTGATCCTGGGGAGACCGACCTACACTGTACACCCGACTGTGTGTGATAGATCTCTGTTAGCAGATTTCTGATAAGGAAGGAGGAGGCAGTTGTGCTGAGGATGAAAGAAAGGAGATTAGAACTAGCTGAAAGTCTGTAAAATACTATGCTTATCTCTCTCTCTTGACAAGGAATAACAAACATGCCGGGACTACAGTACTAACAATTACATACTGAAATAAGAAATCCTTAAGGCCTCAATGATTTTTAGACTACGGCTGCTTGAAAAAGGTGTTTGGATTTAATTGCAGTTTCAGATCACAAAGCTCTAAGGAGTTCAAACTCAGTCACCTCATCTCAAACAGATATTAAGTAAATTCAAAGAAATATATGTAACTATACTGGAGTTTATCCAAAGATGCAGGAAGAACATGAAGGGTGTCAACCTTTCTTCACTATAACCTTTGGCTTCAAGCAGGAGTTTGGATGTGGTTTCAGCATTAGCCTTATTTCTTTACAGATTATCTTGTTGCAACAAAACAAAGCATCTTGGGAAGTACTCAAACACATGATTTCCCACCCGTAGTCTAATGTCTAGGAAGAATCTTGTCACGTGTTTGCCCTTAATCTTTGAAGTGGTCCATAGGAAAATAATAGACAAAGGGTAAGATAATGGCTGCATTGGAGTCACAACTAGCACATCCTTTTCTGTCAGAAGAAAAACATAACTCAGTAACTCAGTCCATTTGTTCCCTCACTCATCTACAAAAAGAGGGAGACAATAATTCTAACAGTACACACCACAGTGTACCCAAAAATAAATATACAACATCAGTCCAACATCATATTGTTAATTTTACAAAGCAGTCTTTGAGGATGACTCTGTATCAGAAAAAATTCATAGCCAAAATTATGAACAAATGATGAAACATAAAAATGTGTTAAAGATTTTGCCATGTTCTGTGAAGGGAAAAAAAAAAAGGATCAACCCTGCTTTTCTTTTAACTCAGTAAATCACCAATATTAAGGAAAGTACTATTAAAAATAAATAAATAGCAAGATATGGTACTCGTATGGCATACCCTCGGTGTAGGATATCCTCCTCAGATAAGGATTCTAAAGTCAGAAGCCACAGAGAAGCAGATAGCCCCTGGAAACCCTGAACCCTCAAAGAGGGTTGTAGAACCACATCCAGCAGGTGTGGAGAATCCAGAGCTGGATTCAGAGATGGTGATGGGGCCTCCTCTTAGCACCAGAGAACAGTGCTAAACAAGACAGATAGGAGGCAACTTGGCACAGCCTTCCTGCAATGAAGCCTCCTTAGGAGTACAGACTTTCTGAGGAGCAGGGACCTCCTTGAGAGGAAGACCTCATTCTGGGGAGCCTTGACGCTGCAACTGAGCCCTGGCTTGGGCTCAGGCCAGGTCAACTAAAAGAAGTGCACTTGCAGGCTGAGGAAACTGCTGAGAATATAAGATCAAATAAAGGATGGTTTTGGATACCTGAAACACTGACAACCATGCCATCTCTTGCAGTTTTTCCTCATTTAATTCCTGGCTGATTAATACCCTGGCAATCTGATCTTGGCACTCCACTAACTTCTCTTCTGCCTAGTTTTTGCTTGAACGATAACCTGGTAAGACTCATAAATCAATGGATCAATGCCAAATTGTGTTCTGACTGTCCTTATTGTCTGGTCCTTTGAACTTCCTTCTACTGAATTCTTTATTCACCACAGTAGCCACAAAAAAGACTGCACTTTCCAGCTGCATGTGCATTTACAGGCTGAGAAGAGGACATGGTATCTCTTCCTATAACCCTATCCCACCAACAGGTTTTATCTGTGTGCCCTGAAAATCTGCTCTGGAATGGCTTGGAAGGGACATGCAGACTGAAAACAGCAAAAGAGGTTCGGTTCTGTTCCTTTTGTTCTAATCACATAGGCCACTAATACATCAGGTGATATTGGGCAGAAGAACAAAGCAAAACTCCTCATATCTTCTATTATGAAAGTCTATCTACAAATAAAAACGGAAAGATAGAAAATGATTTTCTAAAACTGTGTAAACTATTTAAAGTCTATATGTTGCTCTAAAAATCAATGGTACAGCAAGGGAAAAATTCAAATTATTAGAGTGAATCTTGTTTTATACCTGCTTTGCGTAATAATAAGTCTTTATTAATGCACTTGATTTAACCAAGTGGTCCAACTGCTAAACTGTGTTTATAGTGTGATGCTAAATAACATCAAACACACTTCATGGTGTGCTACCTTAATTGAGTTCATAAAATGTGCTCTGACTTCATTACAATTTGTAAATTGCTCAGATGCACATGATGCAATGATAACCAAATATTTTCTCTAATCATCTGCAATAAATATTGCCTCTGTGTTTCTTTTGAAAACAGAGTTATCTCAGTTGCATTTTCCAAGTCATTTAACTCCTTGCCTTTGGGGGTACCAGGGTGTGAAGGGGATTTCAAGATAACATAAGAAAGTTGTTGCCTGAATAAGAAGCTTTATTCTTTTGCACTTTGGGAGGGATTCAAATTGCTTGGAGAACGTCTGAGATACCCTGGGTAAGACCCCCCCTTTGCAATATACAATATTCTGCTAAATAAGTCAACAACAGCTAATAGCTCCCCAGAAAAGGAGGCACTAGCTTGCTGAAGCCTTGCAAAAGGAGGTTCAGAAGGAGGAAGAGGAGGAGGCAGCGGAGAAAAAGAAGACGGAACAACCCTAGGAACATAAAGAAATTTCACCATTGTCTTAATTTAGGTTTTTGATGCAGAATAAACCATGTAAAGGATGATTTACCTGAAGGAAGAGACAGCATTACCTAACGGCTTTGATTACTCCCAAATTCTGGATTCTCTGTACAGGCACTCGACCTTTGGGGAACTGATACTAGAAAGTTTTTTAAACAATGAGTTTTGGCTGTTGGAGCACAAACTGACATAACTGTCCTCACATCATCAAGAACAGCAATATTGTGCAACATCAACATCAATATGAAAATTATTGAAGGGTATGTGTGGTTCCCACCCACTCCTCTTGGAAGGGGGATAGAGCCTTTCCCAATATGAGACTCTATTGACGACACACTTGGTGCAAGTGAACAAACAGGATTTTATTAGCAGAGGGATTTGCAATATGAGAAACCGGAGTTAAGAACAAGACCCCCGATTCACCACAGGGCCCACGTTGTGGCTGGAATGGTGGTCTAGTCCTCCAACAGTATCTCCAGTAGTCCTCAACATGGCAGCACCCATGTGGCTGCCCTGCAGGACACTCTGGGAGCTCACTGCCTGACCAGATCACACTGGTGCAAGCTGATTGGGCAGCACAATCAAGGGAAGTGCTGTACTGACCTGAGAGGCAGAAACTTCATTCAGGTCCACTAGTATAAAAGAAGTTACAGAGGCCAGGAAGGTCTCAGTTCATATCGGCAGCAGTTCATCCCCACTCTAATTCTGTTATGAATGATTATTTTTTTAATTGACTAGGGGATATTATGAGTTAACCTTGTTTATTACATTTCTTTTGTCGCAACTTGTTGGTGGTTTGGAGCACTGGGATGGATCCAAAGTTGGAGGATGGCAGGCAGGGACCTGCATGTCCTGGTTGGTGTGGAATCCCTTCAAGGGAACCAGTGTTGGGGCCATGGACTGCCCTAGCTTGGGGTGGGCATGAGTTGCCTTCACCCCTGGGTGGCGAAGAACCACAGAGTGGCATACACCCAGAAGACTGCATTGGGGGGCATTCGGGCCTCCTGATGAGCTAGATGCTCAATGCTTGGCTTAATTTTTATTTCCCCTGGAAATAATGAAGTGAGCATCTGTGCTGGTTGAAACACCCAGAGGCTGAATTCCAGTAGTATGTTGCAACAAGAGTAGGCTCAGGGAATCAATGGGGATTTGGTGATTCAATAAGCATATTCTAATTGCAACTTACTACTGAGTTTCAACCCTTTAATGGAAAATGCTTTTTTCGTTAAGAAAATATGCTGGACTTGATTAAAACTGTTTCCAGGAGCAAGGCCTTGGATGTCAGCAACAAGGTCAAGTTCTAGCTACCAAATTGACTGGGTGTTGCTATTGCAAAATATTTTTATATTCAGATTACACTGTTTCTCCAATGAGCTGAAGGCAGTCAACACAGCTTTTCTCTGGTCCATTTTATCCTCTCAATAACTCTGTAAGTTCAGTCAAGCTGAGAGAGTTTGATAGACCCAAGGTCATCCACTGAGGTTTACGGAGAAGTGTGGGTTTGAACCATGTTTTTTTGAGTCCTGCTCCAGCATTCTAACCACTACACCATGCTGGCTCAGATTACAGCAATCCAAAATCACAAAGCAGCAAAAACAGACAAACACTCATTCCTTAAGAGCTTGCAGAAAGATATATGTTTTCAAATGGTGCCTGATATCAGAGTGTCTTTTTTATCCACAGACATAGCAACACTTCCTCCTCTCCTGATGGGAGGATTATATGGGTTTATGCCTGTGGAAGGAATACTGGCATGGTCCAGTCCAAATCATTTTCATAAGACTTTTCCCGCATCTTCCCCCATCGGGGCAGTAATTAACTAGGAACAAGGCCCTGGAAAAAGGAACATTCCATGGTAAATCAGCTAACAGTAGAAGCGTATAAGCAATTATCAAAAGGGCCTAATACATCTCACCTACTCTTCCAAATTGACAGGTCTCAGTAGAGCCTTCTGGTCAGTTGTTATTATTGATCCTAGTTTATGAGAGAAGTCGTTAACTACTGGTAACGATTGTTGTCTAAAAGGATTACTACTTAAAACCAAGAGAATCAATGGGTAAAATCTTTTGGGTAAAGGTTCCATTGATAACTTAAGACACCACCACCACCACCACCCCACACACACACTCAAACTGTATTGTTTTCTTCCTTAGCACCTGGCATTTTTCTTTTTTAATTGCCCAGCGGAATTAAAACTTCAGAAACAACTTAATTACTAGATTTACGCTTCACAAAAGGTTGTATTCTAATTGTAGGTTGCCTTTTAAAAAACAATCTAATTGCAAATAATTGAATCCAAAGCACGTTTTAACATTATAGTTAGAATCAAGGATTTGGCTGCAGGGTACAAGTTTATTCTATTGTTTTGCATTGGAGAATACTCAGTAAAATAATACATCGGCTGTTTTGATTGAACACCTTGGTTCTAATTCTTTCTGTGCATCAAGTGTGCTGTAGCACACTGAGTTAGTAAACATAATTTCATTGCTTTAGCATATAGGTATGGATGGTAATGTGCATTCACATAGGACTTTAGATGTATTCAGTCAATCAGAGTTTTATGTACTTAGGCCAGTTTCCTACTCAGATTCTGCTGTGAAGTGTAGGAAGAGTTCTGCAAGCAGAGGCAGGTTTTCTTCATGGATATCAGTGCTTGTGCAACAACAAAACTTGCACAAATATCGCAACACACCACTGCTACACTGGTGTGGATTTTGCTTAATGGAGGCTTATTAGGGTACTGATCCAAAGCAGCTATATATGTGTTGGTCTGTATGGTGTTCCATATGTGCAACTATAGCTGTACAGACTTCACCTCTACAGATGTATGCACCATAAGCAGGGACACTGAAAGGTCTATGCAATCTGTATGATAGGAATGTGAAGGACACTCAATAAATTTCACATCTTCATCAGTTTAGGCTGCCCTGACTCCATGAGAAACTTGAGTGAGAAATTCTAAAGTTGTGAGATTCATCAGCTTCAGCAGACAGTAAGAGAAAGAGCATTCTTTTTGTTGTTGTTAAATTTCTCCCTAATTTCCATTTTTAAAAAGCTGCTTCCCATTGAGAAGAAAACTTCAGTTCCTCAATCTTATCTGAAAAATAATGTAAGTGAATTCCTAGTTGATGTAACATTCCTAGTTCAGGACATCATCTGTGAGGCTACATTGTACAGCTCCATTCCCTACTTAATTAGGGAAGTAAAGATGTGAGCACCCAAATAGGGTTAATTTTAATTCACAGCCACAAGTATCTAAATCACTCTGAAAGGGGATTTCTCAAATTTATGGAGTCATGATGGGTATATACTCCCTGCAGACTGAAAGACAGCACTCTCGTTGAAAATCTTGTGTTGCCAAATGGCACTCAGAGAAAACAATTGTGTCCCATAGGCATCTGATTGCCGTTGTGATAAACCAGATGCTGAGTGGTACAGGCCTCTAGTTCAAGACTAGAGAACTCCCCTTACAGTGGGAGCAGGAGGCTCTGAAACACTATCAGAATCTTTAAATTAATTATGTCTGGCCAAATTGGGGCAGCCTTTGAAACTACTAGATCACTAAATCCCATTCCCTGAGATTTCAGACCCAAAACATAGATCAGATAAGGCACAGAGGAGAATCTTTGTGATGTCACAGAAGCAGGGCAGTTAAGAGTGGAGAGGTTAAAAAAGCACAAATACCTTTGTAGACAGCCAACGAGCCCTGATGTCATTTGTGAATTGATGGAGATGGATAGTGAGTCCTTAAAGCCACCTCACTGACAAAAATCAAGCCATCCCTGCAATGTTGCTCAGCCTGAGACTTGTCTCCTTGCTTGGAGAACTGGAGAAACATAGCAGTACCCTCAGAGATCAGGCAGTAGACCTAGAGATGGGCATGAATCAGAAAAATGGTGATATGTTTTGATTCATGATTCATCAAGGTCAACAAATCATAAAAAATGAATTTATGATTTTTTCTCTCTGATGAATTGATCTTTTTCAATTCATTTTAAAATTTAAAACCCTATAAAATGCCCCCCCCCAGCACCTAGAGACACCAAATTTGCAGGGACGCTTCCCCTGACTCTCCTTTGGGTTTCAGACATTCAGACACCCACAAATAGGGGCCCCCAGGAAAGGTTTCCCCAGGCACCAAAATCACAAAGAAGCTTCTACTGATTCTCCTGTACAATCCCTCTACATTTGGTGAAGATTGGGTTTCAGACATCCAAGTTATACATCCACAAAGTGGTTCCCCCCAGGAAAGTGCCCATTAGCAGCTGATCTGGGGAAACCCAATCTTCACCAATCCTGGAGGGATTGTAGAGGAGAGTCAGGGGAAGCATTTCTGCAATTTTGGTGCCTCTAGGTACTTGAGGGTCCATTTTATAGCCCAACAAATTGATGAATCAAAAATTGTTGAAAATTCATTGATTTGTATTTGTCAGGGGCAGATTCGTACGAATACAAATCAATGAATTAGTCATATTTTTTTAATTTTTATTTTTTATTTTCCTTATAAAGGTAGGGTAAGGTAAGGGGCAGCTGGGATAGGGGTATCCTCGGAGGGGGTGGATTTGAATGGATACATTACAAATCAATATTTTTCATAGTAATTCTATACATTCTCTTCTAGTAATAGTTCCACATATCATAAAGAAATATAAACAGTATGCAAGAGGGGAAAATCAAATTCAGACATATATATTGTTATTGTAATTATTGATTATGTAGCTGATAGTCTTTATCCATCATTTATTCTGTCTCTTCTGCAGCCATACAGATAACTATGTATCAGTCCACTATTCTATCTACCTTGTATATAATTGTGACCAAATTTTCCGATTGTCTTTTTTCTTTTTTACATCTACCCAATCTGATAGTATGTCCATTTCTGCGGTTTCAAGGATTTTATCTATCACTTCATATATTTGCAGTGTTCTAGGTTCCTTCCAGTGTTTCGCAAAAACTATTCTTGCTGCTGTTATAATATGAATAGTTAAATATGATTTTTCAGAGTCTACTATATCTGGCAAGATATTTAATAGGAATAGTTCTGGTACCATCGGTATTGAAGTTTCTAATATCTCTTGTAACATCTGATTCACTTTACTCCAGTATCTTTGGGCGTCTTTGCACATCCACCACATGTGATAGAATGTTCCTTCTTTCTGTTTACATTTCCAACATATATTTGAAATCTGGGTGCTTATTTTAGCCAGTGTTGTGGGGGTCATGTACCATCAGTAGACCATTTTGTATATATTCTCTTTAAATACAACAGATTTAGTTAATTTTATATTTGTTTTCCAAATTCGTTCCCATTGATCCAGTTCAATATTATGTCCTACATTCTGTGCCCATTTAATCATACATGCCTTTACCACTTCATCTTGTGTTTCAAAATCTAACAGAAAATTATATAATAACTTAATACATTTTCCCTCTGATTCTAGAAGAATTCTGTCAAAGGGGGTATTTTCTAAGTAAAAGCCCTGTTGATTATCTTTAGCAAACCTTGATAATAATTGTGATCGTGCCCACCAGTCCATTTCGATGCCTTGATTTACTAACTCTTGTTGAGTTTTGATAGAACCATCAAGATTTAAAACCTCACTATATCTTACTATTTTCTTGTTTTCTCTCAGATATGGTAGAGCAAATGCTTCAATTGGCGTCACCCAGTGTGGTATTTTGATATACATTTGGTTTTTCATTTTATTCCACATCGACAGAAGTGTCTTCCTTAATATATGGTTGTTAAATTGTTTAAAATCCTCAGTCCTGTTATACCATAAGAATGCATGCCAGCCCCATTTCAAATCATATCCTTCTAATTTCAAGAGCCTCGTATTTTCCAATGTTATCCATTCCTTAATCCATATCAATGCAGATGCCCTATAGTAGAAAAGCCAATTCGGGAGCCCCATTCCTCCTCTTATTCTTAGGACTTGTAAGTGCTTGATTTTAATTCTGGGTTTTTTCTCCTGACAGATGAATTTGGAAATGCATTTTCAAGCTCCTTGAATATTGTTTGTTTTAAAAGAATCGGAATTGTTTGACAAAGGAATATGAGTTTTGGTAGAATATTCATTTTGATTGTAGCAATTCTGCCCATCATTGACAATTGTAAATTTGTCCAGCTAGAAAGGTCTTTCTTAATTTCCTCTATCAGTTTCAAATAATTATCTTTCAGGAGAGTAATTGTTTTCTTTGTAAAAATATGCCCAAGTATTTTACTTTCCTTCCTTCCTGGAAGTTTGTAATTTGTAATAGTTCATCAATTTCCTGTTCTTGAATGTTTTTAGTCATAATTTTTGTTTTCTTGTGGTTTATTTTTAACCCTGCCATTTCACCAAATTCTTTTAATTCCACCATTAGAGCTTCTATTGATTCCTTGGGGTTTTCAACTACTATAAGCAAATCATCTGCAAAGGCCTGAACCTTTAATATTTCTCCTCATATTTTAAGACTTTTAATTTTATCTGATATTCGTATCTGCTGCATTAGTACTTCAATTACCATTAAAAAAGTAATGGTGATAATGGGCAGCCTTGTCATGTTCCTTTCTGTATTTCTATTTCTTGTGTACATTCTCCATTGATTCTTTGCTGTCTGTTTGGAATAGATTATGTTTATTATTTCAGTGAAATTCTGACCTGTCCCCATTTCTTCTAATTGTGATATCATGAAGTTCCAATTTACATTATCGAATGCTTTATCTGCATCAATGAAGATAATTGCCGTCTGTTTAGCTGGGTGTGCTTCATAATATTCCAAAAAGTTAATGAGGTTCCTCACATTGGATCTTAAATACCTCTTCGGGAGGAATCCTGCTTGATCTTGATGGATAACGTCTACCAATGCTCTCTTTAATCTTGTTGCTAATATTGTTGCAAATATCTTATAGTCTACATTCAAGAGAGATATTGGCCTGTAGTTCGATATTTCCTCAGCTTCTGTGTCTTCTTTATGTATAATCGTAATGACCACCTCCTTCCATGTTTTGGGTATTTTTCCCTCTTGATGTATTTCATTTATCATTTTTTAAAAAGGGGTAGCCAACACATCTTCAACTTTTTTGTAGTATTCTGCAGGTATCCCATCACTTCCTGGTGATTTCATCAGTTTCTGTTTTGCAAATGCCTCTGAAACTTCATGCATTGAATATGGCTGGTTCAGAATTTCTGGTTGTTGTTTTGATAGTTTAATGTGGTTTTTCCTTTGGATGTTCTCTTTCTGCTTCGTGGATGGCGTGCATTCTTTTGTATATAACTTTGTAATAGAATTTCTCCACAATTTCCCTGAGTTCTCTAGGTCCCGTGACGAATTCTCCTTTTTGGTTTCTGAGGCTTAAGATATAATTTTTTGTCCTTTCCTTCTTTAGCTTATATGCCAGCCATCTCCCTACTTTATTGGCATTTTCAAAATATGTTTGTTTTGTAAATTTTAATTTATTTGCTAAATCCTCAGATATTAAGATATTCAATTTGTGTTGTGTCATCTGTATCTTCTGTTTTAATTGTGTCGCTGTTAGGTTTTGTTTCAGTTGTGCCTCCTCTTTCTTCAGTTCTGCCTCAAGTTCTTTATATTTTTTGTTTCTTTCTCTCCTCTTTGCTGCTGTAATTCTTATAGCCATACCCCGAAACACCACTTCGCTGGCTTCCCAAATGATCTGTGATGACATTCCCTGTATTGTATTCCTTTGAAAGTAGTCCTTCATCTCTTCCCTAATCGTCTTCACTACTTCCTCGTCTCTCAGTATATTAGTATTCAATCTCCATTGTGATGGTTTTTTATAGGTCTGGATCTTCAATGTAACTGTGCAGTGGTCTGAAATTGTACTGGGTAATATTTGTGTTTCTTGCACCTTGTCCATCCATGTTCTAGGGATCCAGCATGCATCAATAATTGACCATGATTGGTGTCTGTTTGAATAGAAGGTATAATCTCCAGATTTTGGATAGTTTGTTCTCCATACATCCACCAGCTCTAATTCATTTGCCAGTAAAAGGAGTGCTTTAGGAATTAATGTGCGTGTTTTTTTATTCCCTTTGGTAGAGTCCATGTCTCTGTCAAAGACTGCATTAAAGTCCCATACAATACACCATTCCTCATAATCTCTAAATCTTGTTTCCTTATGAAGTTTTTCAAAAAAGGCTTTCTGATTATCATTGGGAGCATAAATGTTAACAACCAATATTCTCTCATTTCCTTTAGAAACCTCAACCATAATTATTCTTCCAACTTCAGAGGCATATATTAATTTTGGTTGGAGTCTTTCTTTTACATAGATTGCAACCCCTTTCTTCTTTTTCCCTTCCACATTGGATGCCGAAAATAATATTCCCAACTTTTTATTTTCAATTAGTTTTTCCTCTCCTCTCTTAATATATGTTTCTTGAAGGCAAATCAGATCCATTTCCAGTTTCTGCAGACAGTAAAATACGCCTTTTTTGAGGAGAGTTAAGACCATGAATGGAGGTGAGTGGAGGTGATGGCATTCCAGTGGAACTATTTAAAATCTTAAAAGATGACGCTGTTAAGGTGCTACACTCAATATGCCAGCAAGTTTGGAAAACTCAGCAGTGGCCAGAGGATTGGAAAAGATCAGTCTACATCCCAATCCCAAAGAAGGGCAGTGCCAAAGAATGCTCCAACTACCGTACAATTGCACTCATTTCACACGCTAGCAAGGTTATGCTCAAAATCCTCCAAGGCAGGCTTCAGCAGTATGTGGACCGAGAACTCCCAGAAGTACAAGCTGGATTTCGAAGGGGCAGAGGAACTAGAGACCAAATTGCTAACATGCGCTGGATTATGGAGAAAGCCAGAGAGTTCCAGAAAAACATCTACTTCTGCTTCATTGACTACGCAAAAGCCTTTGACTGTGTGGACCACAGCAAACTATGGCAAGTTCTTAAAGAAATGGGAGTGCCTGACCACCTTATCTATCTCCTGAGAAATCTATATGTGGGACAGGAAGCAACAGTTAGAACTGGATATGGAACAACTGATTGGTTCAAAATTGGGAAAGGAGTACGACAAGGCTGTATATTGTCCCCGTGCTTATTTAACTTATATGCAGAATACATCATGCGAAAGGCTGGACTGGATGAATCCCAAGCCGGAATTAAGATTGCCGGAAGAAATATCAACAACCTCAGATATGCAGATGATACCACTCTGATGGCAGAAAGTGAGGAGGAATTAAAGAACCTCTTAATGAGAGTGAAAGAGGAGAGCGCAAAAAATGGTCTGAAGCTCAACATCAAAAAAACGAAGATAATGGCCACTGGTCCCATCACCTCCTGGCAAATAGAAGGGGAAGATATGGAGGCAGTGACAGATTTTACCTTCTTGGGCTCCATGATCACTGCAGATGGTGACAGCAGCCACGAAATTAAAAGACGCCTGCTTCTTGGGAGGAAAGCGATGACAAACCTAGACAGCATCTTAAAAAGCAGAGACATCACCTTGCCGACAAAGGTCCGCATAGTCAAAGCTATGGTTTTTCCTGTAGTGATGTATGGAAGTGAGAGCTGGACCATAAAGAAGGCTGACCGCCGAAGAATTGATGCTTTTGAATTGTGGTGCTGGAGGAGACTCTTGAGAGTCCCCTGGACTGCAAAGAGAACAAACCTATCCATTTTGAAGGAAATCAACCCTGAGTGCTCACTGGAAGGACAGATCCTGAAGCTGAGGCTCCAATACTTTGGCCATCTCATGAGAAGAGAAGACCCTGGAAAAGACCCTGATGTTGGGAAAGTGTGAAGGCAAGAGGAGAAGGGGACGACAGAGGACGAGATGGATGGACAGTGTCACCGAAGCTACCAACATGGGTTTGACCCAGCTTCGGGGGGCAGTGGAAGACAGGAGGGCCTGGCGTGCTCTGGTCCATGGGGTCATGAAGAGTCGGACACGACTGAACAACTAAACAACAACAAAGACCATGAATGTTCAAGGTACATAGTTTTCACTCGCCCTTAGACATCTTAAGTTTCTTTACTATCTTTGTATTTCTGTCTTTGTTTTCTTCTTGTGGTCATCAGGCTCCCAGTCTTTAGTGGGGGTGCTGATCCCGCACCCTCCAGTTCTTCTTCTGGTTCTGAGTCTTCAGCCTGTGCTTCCTCCTCCTCTCTCTCCGTTTCCGGGGCCCTCTTTGCCAGTCTTTCCTCTTCTGAGTCTTTCCTCTTGTCTCCAAATTGGTTCAGAAATTGTTCAGTCTTCATTGTCGAGTTTATATAGTACCTCTTTGCTAGAAATTCAAATGTTAATCCTTCTGGAATTAGCCATCTGTAGGTAATTATATTTGTTCTTAAAAAGGTGGATAATTTTTCATACATTCTCCTTTTATTTCTTATTTCCCAAGGGATATGTTTCAGTGTCTTCAGATTCCTTCCGTCTCTTATATATTGCTTATCTTGTGTTGCTTTCAGAATTTTGTCTCTATACAGTGGTGCCTTGACTTACGGTCGTACCAACCTATGAAAATTTCAACCTATGAAAAGCTCCGGCCGCAAAATTTTGCTTCGACTTGCGGCTGGAGCTTCGAGGTATGAAACAAAAAAGGCAGGGGAAAACGGCAGGAAGTTCAAACCGTTGGTGGCAAAGAGGTTGCTTCTTCGCCCCAATGGTTAGGAAAAGGGAGGCTCAGCCTCCCGGGCTTCCACCACCGCGCCGACCGCCGTGCCGGGTGCCGGTGCTTTGGAAGCCCAGGAAGCCGGCACCCGGCGCGGCGGTCAGGGCAGCTTTTTTCTTTTCTTTTTTTCAGGAAGCTGAAAGCTGCCCCAACTGCCACGCCGGGTGCCGGCTTCCCGGGCTTCCAAAGCACCGGATGTGGAAGTCCAGGAAGCCAGCACCTGGCGCGGCGGTTGGGGTGGCTTTTTTCTTTTCTTTTCTTTTTTTTCGGGAAGCCAAAAGCCGTCCTGACCGCCGCACCGGGTGCTAGCTTCCCGGGCTTCCAGCCCGGCAGTGGCAGTTGGAGTCCGGGAGGCCTCCTGGCAGCACAGTCACAGTGGTGGAGGTAAGGTGCTGCTTTTTGCTTTTTTTAAATTGTTTATGTGGCTTTTGCAGGGTGGGATTGGGCTGGTGGGGTTATGTTTCTGTTTATTTTTGGATTTGTTTTGTTTTTTGCAGCCCCAGGGGCTTGCACTGTTTTATTTTTATTTATTTTTTTGGTATTTTTTCCTTTGGCCGAAACGGATTAATCGGTTTTCAATGCATTCCTATGGGAAATGGTGCTTCGACTTATGGAAATTTTGACTTGCGGCCACCGTTCCAATATGGATTAATTCCGTAAGTTGAGGCACCACTGTATGTGGTTTTAATGAATCGAATTTGGACTTCTCTTGGATGATGATTTTTTTAAAATAAATACTGAGGAAGTTCTTTTGACGGCATCTATATTGCACTTAATTTCATCCTTCTCACAGTTCACCCAGTCTGATAATAAATCAGTTGTAACTTCTGAGAGGTCTTCATTTTGAGTTTTTGGTACATTCTGTATTCTCAGAATATGTGATGCATTCTCCATCTGGATTTGAGTCATTGATGTCTCATGTTGTTTTGTCTGGTTTCAACTTTTCCTAAGTCCTTCTGAAGTTCTATTACTTTCTTCTCCATTTTCTTTGCTAATCTCGCTGTCTTCTGTATTTCTTGATTTTGCTGTGTCACATCCTC
The DNA here is from genome assembly GCA_037013535.1 of Intellagama lesueurii. Classification (NCBI taxonomy): domain Eukaryota; kingdom Metazoa; phylum Chordata; class Lepidosauria; order Squamata; family Agamidae; genus Intellagama; species Intellagama lesueurii. The sequence continues at coordinate 198,521,321 of JBAJHW010000004.1, forward strand.
TTTCATTTGCCCCAATTGTAAATTCATGTCCTCCTGTTGTTTGGAAAGGTCGGACACTTTAATTTTCAGGGCAGACATATCAGACTTAATTTCATCAAACTTTCTATCAAAATGGGCTGTCTGTTGGCTGAGCATGGTGCTCATGAGCTTCTCAAAATATTCTTTCATTAATAAAGAAGACTGAGTTTCTTGCATCAATCTCAGTGGTGTGGTTTCTGGTGCCGGACTTCCCCACCTTAGGTTTTGCAGCCATTTTTGTATTTTCAAAAAAGACCCTTTATACGACAGTTCTCCAATATTCTCCACTGATATCTGCTCCCCCCTTCTTATATAGACTTAAATAATCTAGTACATTAGAAATATGGAGATATGGAAGGATATAAGAGCAACCAACAGAGATCAAACAACCAACAAATAGGGATCGCCCAATATACACTGAATCAAACAAAGAGTCAATGTTATTAATGAAGAGGGGAAACTTTCCTTGACCACCTCCAAACGGGAAGAATATATCCTGAATATAATAAGCATAGTAAATATTACTCCGCTTCAAGGGAGCTATTTATGTCTAGATTTGACAAATGAAAAAAAGAGAGACAAAAGTCAGCTAGTTCAGAGTTCTGAGCACCTTTCCAGATTTTGAGTAGAAAAAGATAAGGTGAGATAAAGCGGAAGAGAAGCTCCTTGTCTCTTCCAGTGTCATATTTGAATGAATTTGGTGATTCATTTTTTAATGCAGGCCCATCTCTAGTGCAAACTTCAAAGGAACTGAGTTCAAATAGTGTTTTAAATGCTGGGGCAAATGCAAGACATACACTTCCCATTTTCTTATATCCAGTAAGTGTTCATGGTGTAAGAAGCTTTTATATCCTTTTACAGTGCTGAATATGAATTTTCCTGAAATATTTTTTTCCAGGGGTCTGTGTGTGTGTGTGTGTGTGTGTGTGTGTGTGTGTGTGTGTGTGTGTTTGTTTGTATGTGTTTTCTGTGCTGTTAAGTCAGAACTAACTTAGAATAACCCTAATAGGACTTTCAAGGTAAGTTAGATGTTTAAGGTGTGGATTTACCAGTTCCACTTCCCCAGTGAGTTTCCATGGCCAAGTGGGGATTCAACCCCTGGTCTCCAGAGTCCTAGCACATCACTCTATCTATACCACACTGGGAATCCCAGGGGCCAGTGGCCTTTCCCAGTTAGATGGGAGCAGCTACCACTACCACCTATCTTGTTGCTTAGCTCACCATCAACAGTGATGAGTCCAAAGAGTAGACGTTTCTGCTTGTGTGTAGGTTCTACACGAGCAAGAACCCTAGAAAATCTAAGTTCTTGTTTGTTTGTACAGCCTACACATAAACCAGAAATCTCTCCTATTTAGACTTGTCACTGCTTGTGTGAGCAAAATAATGAGGAAAGGGAAGATCTAGTATATCCCTCTAGGTGTGTTTGTGATTCTGGATGACTAAGATTCAGAACAACGGTTACTTCTGTGAATTAAGTAGTCCATTGGTGTGTCTCACAATAAAGATTTTTTTTACTTTAGATGTTTGATTATTAATTAATTAATTAAAATATTTACAAGCCATTTTTCAGGATTAAGTCTCAAGTAGTGTACAAGTAGTGTGCAGACTCAAGTAGTGTACAAAAGAGCAGTATAAAAATAAAAAGACAATAATAATAATAGCATTTAAAAATGCAAAAAGCTACCAATATATTTAAAACATCATTTTATATCTGTACAAAGCAAGTTAATTTACAAACCAAGGTTTGAAATTAGAATGGTTCATATAACATGTCGATCTGTGGTTAATCGAAAACTGAAATGGAAGTTTCCCATTTGCTGCTTGTGGCAATCCAGTGGGGAACAGAAAAACAAGACACACAAAGCTCACTCTGGGAATAAAAGAAAGGATAATTTATTGTCACATCAAACGAAGCTTGACATTCTAGCCACTATACCATATTTGCCTTTATTGATCACGTAAAAGAGCTGGAAGTCAACTCTAGACCACATCATAGTTTACTTCTGTACAGCTGTACAGCTCGTGCAATCATGCTCAATTTAGAGCTGTCACTAAAGGGTAACGATTTCATGTTTTAGTTAAGCCTTTTCACAACCAGTGAGTCTTTACTAACAATGTTTTCTTTTTTCAGAACTCAGAGCAAAGTTATGGTTACTTTCTTACCAATTTTTAAGCTTGCTTATCATATGAACAGCTGTGAGATTAGTGTTAAGGGGAGTAGGTTACCAAAGGTAATTGATTTTCCAAAACAGTGCTTATTATCCTTGATTCATTGTCTTGTTATGCTAGTCACAATGAATGTAACACCATAGAGATCAGCCAAGTTCACCCTCGTATCCAATTAATGTAAGGGGCACATTTGCCATGGCATTTCTAATATTAATATAAATTGGGGGGGGGGGGGGAATCCACACTTGTACCAGCCCTCTCCAAAATATTTCAAACAATTTATGGCTGGAAAGAAAGAAAGAAAGAAAGAAAAGAAAGATATATTTTTCTTTCCTTTGAGAGAGAAAAGTGGGTGTTTTTTTTCATATGTTGCACAGACTAGCAGTTGTAAAAAAAAATGTATGAAGAGAAAAACAGCAAGGCAAAAGCCTGGCTTGGAAGAAGTAATAATAATGAGAAAAATGTCACATTAAAATTTCAGAGCTGCAGCGGCAGCTGCCTCAGCCTAGGGGGGTAAAAGAAGTCAGACAATAGCAAAGGGAAGCATGTAGCATCTTGCTAGCATTCCTGTGGTTGGAACAAGCCTATACAACTTGAGGAAAATTCCATCCTTCTGCAAATCTTGCCTCTCTGCCTGTGATTACTGTGAGCTTTCTTTCTTTTTCTTTCTTTTTTTGGACCCCAAACCTATATAAGGCCACAGACCTTTCCTATTGCAATTATTAGACCTTTAAGAAGCTTTGGGGTGTTACTGTAGCTTCAAGAGATATCCAGCTCTTTGGAGGAATAATGATTATAAAATTGGATTTTTCATGTAATAAAAGAGAAAGCCAACTGTCAGACACACAGGAAGATTTCTGTTAGACATAGCACAGACTATTTCTTCAAAGAAGCAGCACATTTAAAACAAGAGTGTTGTAATGTGATTGTTTTAGTTTAACTGTATTGTTCACTTGAAATTTTCTGAATAAATAGTTGCAAAGGTGTCTAATTGCGTTCATGTATTCTACATTCAAAAATGTACAACAGGGATAGACATATTCACAGGCTTCTAGGAGCAGTAGCATGTTGAGTGTCGGCTGGAAAATGAAAGATAGAAAATAGCATTTGACAAATTAAAATGGCTAGAATATATGGCAGGGTGAGAAAACCTTGGCTCTCAAAATGTCCAGGGCTTCACTTCCCAGAAAGCCCCAGGCAGCGTAACTAATAGAAAATTATCATGGGAGTTTTAGTTCAAACATCTGTATGGCTAAATGTTCCCCATGCTCTTTGTTATTAGAAGTGGGACTTTAGTTTCTTTTGGACTGCCATTTCTAATATTCACCAAGAATTTCCACAAGCAGCATCCCAGGAGATGTAGCCCAAAAAGAGTAGTTTAAAGAGAAAACTTTCAGTAAACAGTAGTTTAAAGAGAAAACTTTATCTTTAAACTAATGTTTAAACGACAATTTAAAGAGAACAGTAGTTTAAAGAGCAAACTAACATTTAAAGAGTTTAATCTGTTTAAACTACTATTTAAACTAAACTGTTTAATCTGTCTACTGTTTAAACTAAACTGTTTAAACTACCATTTAAAGATGGAAGCCCACACTGAGGGGCTTCCATCTTTAAATGGTAGTTTAAACAGTTTAAACAGACCATTACATTGGTCTTTCAAGAAGGAAGCTGGTGCCAGTGATACCTGGGAGTGGCAAGGATACATGGGAGTATTAAAGGTGCATGGGAGAGGTAGTTTTTTTTAGAGACTCCCTCTGTAGAGTCTAATTGGCAGTGAGACAAGATGCCTCATGCTCCCTTGAGATTCCCATGAACTCTTGCCACCCCCAGGCACCACAGGTAGCAGGTTCCTTTTGAAAGACCAATATAATGATGATGGAGATCCACATGGAGGTGAAACAGTCTTCTCTTTAAACTACAGTTTTGGAGCTGTGGCTCTCAGGATTCTGCTTGAGGGAATTCCTGGCAAATTCTGGGAGCTCTAGTCCAAAAGAAACAAAAGTATCATTCCTATTACTTACAGTAGTTTGGAAAAGGCAATGGTTGTTGGGTGGGTGGCTCATAGTTAAATAAATAAATAGAAAAACCAAGCCGAGCCAAATGAAACTGAGCTCCCTACAGAGGAGTTGTACCATCATCATCATTAGGTCCTGTGCAGAGCACATTGGGCTGCAAGAGTTCTCCGATGAACCTGATTGTTCACAACATTTTCAGCATTGTCCCAAGGAACATTAATGATTTTGAGATGTTCCTTGAGTGTTTGCCATCAGATTTTTTGAGACTGGCCTCGTTTTCTCTTTCCTCTAGGAGGCATCCACTTTAGTGCAGTTTTCAGGTGCTGGTCTTCGGGCATGCGTACAATGTGGCTGGCAAACTGCATTCGACATTCATTCACACTTGTTGACTTGTTTTGAGTCTGATCTTCGCAGTATTTCTTCATTAGTGATATGATCACGATATGAGACATGGAGGACTTTTCTTAGGCAACGTTGTTGAAAAACATTTAATAATTTAGTTGTCTTGGTTGTGCATTTTCATGTTTCACAGGCATATATTGCAGTAGGTATAACAATACTCTTAAAGAGTTTTATCTTTGTGGCATACTTATGGCTGCTGTTGACTAAACTGACGCATACGCTGAAATACAGCAAACACCATTCCAATTTGGCAGTTGATGTCCTTGTCTGTGCCTCTGTCAGTAGACATAATGCTGAATTGTTGTGCCATCCCTAGAAGGAAAAGCCATACACCAGTGTTTTATTCTCTAACTAAGTAAAATAGCTAAGATAGATATTAGAGCCTTATGTGCTAGCTTTACTGCACTACCACATCCTCTGCTGGCCCTGCCACCATGCTGCTTGTGCAGCAGAGGAAGGCCTCGAGAAGGGAAGACTGCCAAATGTGTACTGGTGGTTGCCCCATCCCCTGCAACTCTGATCACAACCATGCATTGAGTTCATACTGTGTGCATTCTGATGAATGGAAATGTGGGATAAAAAACATTTAACAGAGATGGGAACAAACATCCTGGAGTCCAAATAACAGCATTTGCCTTCAGATCTTTGTTGAAAGTAACAGAATGGAAATGATAGATCTGGTATAAGACTTAAGAAATCCAATAAGTATCTCTATGGAAAGAGAGAATGAAGTCTTCTGGTCAGATAAAGCCCACTACCAACACTGGCAAAGAGACTCTGCCAGGAAGGTACTGCTGCCCCATCCTAGCCCATTTAATCTGATGGCTCCTGGGGTTAAGATGACTCTGCAAATTGTCAGTTAGTGCTACTTTTAGGAGCTGGTTATGCTGAACAGCTACTCAGAAATGCGCAGGTGGGGAAGCTGTGATCCTACAGGTTAATTGCTGGGCTATAAGTCCTATTGATCTCTAAACTCTTTAAGTCTAATACTATCTGGAAAGCTACAGGTTTCCTATCAATCATGCTTAATTTGTCACCCATTTATCTAGTGTTAACAGAAAAATCCAGTTATGAAAACAGACTTTTTCCAAATCGCCAACAGATGCACTGTTTATGTTTATTTCTTCATGTAGCATAATTATCCCACAGTGTTTTGATGATCAACCCCAACAGGAGAAAGCAGGAAATAGAAGGAATTACACTACAGTATTTTTGCTAAACAATGCCAAAAGGACATAGAAGGAAATAAAGTCAGTTCCAATTCAGTCTAATTTGCAAATATAAATGATACTGCCCCCTAGTGATTCACTCATCATGTATTATTCCTCCCCTTACATGGATAAATGAAATAGGAGCTGTGAGCAACCTACCCATCCTCTACTTCACATCTTGCAGCTTATTTATAAAATGGAGAGTGCAGAGAAGTGAACTTGCATAGATCCTGTGCTGTGAACTGGAGGGTTCTGCTTGGAAAAAATTATGGCAACTCAAAAGCAGCCTCTTGCCAAATGCTAGGCTTACCATTTCAGTGAAGAATTTTGCTCTGTTTTAGCAGTTTTTCCTCTGAAATAAGTCCTTTATTATATTTTTTGTTCTCATTACATTTTTACCAGAGAGAGAGAGAGAGAGAGAGAGACTTTCAGGTGAAAGTTAGTAGCAAACAGGCCTAAATTATACCTTTGGGGCACTCATAAAATCTAATGAAAAGATGGGTTGAAGCCATTTCCTGAAAGGAGGATGAGTTGGAGGACACATTAGGGGGCCCTTTTTTCACATTCCCAGTAGTATGAATATTCCTGCCAGCACAGTTGTGTTCCACTCATGAGCCTGTACGTATGAGTAAAGGGCTTATTTACTTGAAGCTCCTTCTAAGCCTACTGGGTTAGGCAACACATCTCAACAAGGAAAGGGGAAAGGGAGTTTTTGTCAACAACCATGGTAGTAAAAGAAGTTATAAATGTGATGGATAAGATCAAAGATCACACACTCACTCACACACACACACACACACACACACACACACAGTTAAGGGCCCAGATACTTCCATGCTGAATGGTACAATTGAGTTTTAAAGTGAAAAACATGAGGCAACGTAACACTTTGTAACATTTTAACGGTTAAGGTGTTTTGTTTGACACAAACTTTAACCCAACAGTTTAAATGCATAAAATGTGGACCACAGCAATAATTAAGCATGGCCCTCAGAGTAAGCTGGTAGGAGGCGAGGATGCCAAAAAACCATTGAATGTGTCCTTGCATCTGTACACATAACAGAGGGACATCTAGATTACGGGTAAAAACTATCTGACTCGGAAGGAATTTTTGCAGCCCCCAGATTCTTACTACTAGAAAAAGATAATGTAAAAAAAGAAGAATTTCTGCTCCCCTAAAGCTTTTTAAAGTTGTTTAACCTTTTTAAAAGAAAACTGGCAATGGCAGTAATGATAACAACAACAACAACAATACCCTGAAGAAAGAACAGATCTTATCTGTCACATTTATATCATCTTTTACTACCAAGACAGTATGCAGTAGCTAGACAGGAACATCATTCAGAACTCACATGGCACCAGTTCTGAAGGATTTGCACTGGGTGCCAATATGCTTCTGGTCTGAGTTAAAGGTGTTGACAATGACTTATAAAGCCCTAAATAGCTTGGGACCTGGATATTTGAAGGAGTGCCTCTCTCTATATAAACCTGCCTGATCACTAAGATCTGCTGGGGAGGCCCTCCTCCATGTCTCATCATTGAGTATAATTTGCTATGTGGGAGAGGTATTTTTCTGATGTAACACCCCAACTATGGGACGGCCTGATTGGAGGCTTGATTGGTGCCAACACTGTCATCATTTTGGCATCAAGTCAAGATGTACTTACAGTGGACCCTCGACTTACAGACGGCTCGACCTGCAGACTTTTCGAGTTACAGACTTCTCTGGCCGCAAAATTTAGGTTCGACTTGCGGCCGGAGAATCGACCTACAGACCGGAAAATCAAACAAAATGGACCAAAAACGGCCGGTTACGGATTAATCGGTTTTCAATGCATTGTAGGTCAATGGAGCCTCGACCTACAGACTTTTTGACCTGCAGCCACCGTTCCAATACGGATTAATTACGTAAGTCGAGGGTCCACTGTATTTATTAGAGCCTTTGGGGGTTAAAAGCTTGCATAAGTTTTAGTTCAGTGGCTTTAATGTTGTTAATATTTGAATTTTTAAAATTTTGTACTCTGATTTTAAATTGTTTTAAATATCTTCTGTTTTAAAATTGTTTTACACAAGTTCTATAACCCACACCAAAATCCTATGGTGTAGGGAGGGGTGGATAGATAGATAGATAGATAGATAGATAGATAGATAGATAGATAGATAGATAGATAGATAGATAGATAGATAGATAGATAGCACTTCTTATTTTTCAGCATTCCTGAGCGGACCCAAGGGTCAAGCCTAAAATCAAGTACTAAAATTAAGAACTTGAGGGCCAGGTGATGTTTTTGCAAAATCGCTGTTTTTTCTAGCTAGAGAGTATGTAGAAGTAGTTCACCATTCCCTTCTTCTGGGGGCTCCCTGGGACTGTGCAGCTTGCCCAAGTCCACACAGGCTGGCTCTTCTCTCAGAAGGCTCAGTGGGGAATCAAATTTCGAGCCTCTAGCTCTGCAGCCAGGTACCTAAATCGCTGAGCTATCTAGCCAGCCAGCCAGTTCCTACTGCTAGGTAATTCTGTCTAAAGTTCAGTCAGAGTTTCATTTCTTCTAATCAAAATCTATTGGATTGGATCTTATCCTATGAAGGAACTGATGACAAACTTGTTCCATTTAACATATGATATCTTCAGATATCTGAAGATGGTTTATCATATCGCCTCCCAGTCTTCTCTTGGGGAACATGGAAGGAGCCATAGATTGAAATCAACTTGAAGACAAACAATTATTATTTTTTATTAAGAGCTGTCTGACAGTGGAATAGATTATCTCAGAATATGCTGGCATTTCCTTTGTTGGAAGTGTTTAAACTTAAGTTGGATGGCCATGTTTCTGGGATGCTTCAGCTATGGGTTTCTAAATCAGCAGGAGTTTGGATTAGATGACACAGGTATCTTTCAATTCTCCAGTTTTATGATCCCATGATTCCACAAAAATAGAACAGAAACACTCAAGAGGTAGATTTAGTAGTTTCAGTTGCTGTACAAACCCTTGAAATATATTTAAAAAGAGCTTCAAATATCAAGGAAGATCAAGATCTTCAAAAAACACTTCCTGGATGTCTAGAAGCTAATCATCCACTAAGGCCCATAAAGCTGTCTCAGTCCCACAACAAGGTCATAAGTCCAACTAAAATGGGCTGATGAAGGATGTATGTATTATCCAGATATGCTGTATTTGCTGTGCCACTATATGTTCAATTACCTCTGCTGGAAAAGAGAGATTTGATATGAGCCTAAAACTGTTAAATCAGTCCTGTGTACAGGCAGTGTCTTCAAGAATGAGTGAGGATAATCACCCTCTTTAATAAAGGAGGAATCCTACCCTCCTGAAGTTATCTGTTTATTGTTAATACAGTTACCACCAGGCATCTAACCATTACTGAGTTCTTCTTGATGAGCCAAAATGGGACTAGATCTAAACAAGCGTCAGCCTACTGCCAACACCCTTGTGGGAAACAAAACTGTACAGATCCATGCAAACTGCAACAAGTTGTTGCTTCTGACACCCTCAGGCCAGACTCTGTTATAAATGTTGCAAGCAAGACAGACCAGTTCTAAACAACTTTACTTGCCAAGAAATTGAGCGAAATTGTCGTTAGACCAAGCTGAAAATGCCTCATTCTCCTGATCTTTCCCTGGGCACAAAAGCCACCTCCTAGAGCAGCTCAGTGGGGGGCAACTCTGTACCTAAAAACTTACACATGGCAGGTCATTACATTGCTTACTGAAAATCTCATAAAGCAATTAAGAACAAATACTGTGCAATAATGTTTGTCTCAGAACCTGGAGCTTCCATAATTTATTAGTTTCCAGTTTCCAAAGTCCAATGTCCATACAATTAGGCTACTCATGTGAATGGGGGAAAGAAACAAATGTTTTATTTGGCAGAGGGATGCACTGGATATTCCTTGGGAGCCATTCCTGTTCTGCAATTCTATAATTTTAAGTGCTCAGATGTGAGTGGTTTATTTCCAGTTCATGCCATTTTCAGATGTGTTGTTTATGCATAAATCTGTTCTTCTCATTTTCACATTTATCTGTTTCTGTTGCTGTTGCCATCAAGTTGCCTCCTACGTATGGCAACCCTATGAATGAGTGATCTCCAAACTGTCCGGTCTCCAACAGCCTTTCTCAGTTCTTGTAAACTCAAAGCCATGGCTTTCTTTATGGAGTCAATTCATCTCATATTCGGTCTTTCTCTTTTCCTGCTGCCTTAAATTTTTACTAACATTATTATATTTTCCTGTGACTCTTGCCTTCTCATTATGTGCCTAAAGTAGGACAGTCTTAGTTCCATCATTTCATCATTAGATAGTTTTAAACATATATTTATTTAACTTGTATACCACCCATTAGCGCTAGGCACTACTCTGGGTGATTTACATCCAAAATAAAACAAACTTAAAATAAATCTTATATTAATGTTTTAAGAAATAAATTCCACATATAAACAAATGTGGCAACAATAAATTAATAAATCAAAGTTCAGACTTGATTTCCTATAGGACCACTTGTTCATCTTTTAGCCCAGGGTATCCACAAAGATCTCCTCCAACACCATATGTCAAACAAATCATTTTTCCTCTGTCAGCTTTCATCACTGTCCAGTTTTCACACCTGTACATAATAATTGGAAACACAATCGTGTGGATGATCCTGATCTTGATCTCCAATGATAGATCCTTACACTTGATAATCTTTTCTAATTCCTTCATTGCTTCCCTTCTGAGTCTCAGCCTTCTGATTTCTTAGTTGCAATCTCCATTTGGACTGATGATTGAACCAAGCTATGAAAATGTTTAAAGAATTTCAATTTCTTCACTGTCCATATTAAAATTACACAGTTCTTCTGCAGCCAGTATTTTTGACTCATAATGTTCAAGTGCAGTCCTGCTTTGGCACTTCCTTCTTTCACTTTCATCAGAAGTCGTTTCAAGTTTATTTAGCTATCACACCCGGAAATGGTTATGTTAAAAATGGATTAGTGTCCTGGACTTATCCTTTTCTTACAAGGGAAGTAAGGAGAAAATATGGGAAGTGATAGAAATGGACACCTTTGCAGATGTGCTGGAAGACTGTCTAAGACAGAAGGAAATTGAGCAAAGGGATGTATTTCTTAAATGGTCTCGATACCCTGAAAATGTTGGAATAACGTAGTGCTAAATTCAAATATAATTATAAGTTGATAACTGTGAGGGTAATCAAATTGGGAAAAAAAAGAAAAAGCAGAAAGTTGATTGTTTTATCGAAATATGAATAGATTGAATGTTTGTATACTTTGTGTTCTCATGTCCTCAAACTTTTCTTCCCTTCCCCTTCTACCCCCTTTTACCTTTTGTAGTCCCTTCCCGATCTTTAGTAGTTAAAAAAATAAAAAACTTTAAAAAATAAAAAAATAATAATAAAAAGAAGTCGTTTCAAGTTATTGCTGCTTTCTGCCAGTATCTGTTACTTTTTTAAGGAAAAGGAACATTTATTTTTAAGCAGAAAATTTAAAATTTAAAATTTTCTGCAGAAGAACTGTGTATGCAGGCTTATTGTGATAATGTTTGGGCATCTACAAGTATCACTGTAGAGTTAGTTTAGATCAGGGGTTAGGGAAATTTTTTTATCACAAAGTTCAAGAGGAAGGTCTTTGGAGCTGCATTCTTGCAGTGGGTGGGACAAAGGGCACAGAGTACAGGGCAGAGCCAAAGCAGAATGCATGGGGCAGGTAGTACTTACTTATTTGGACATCTTCCCAAAGTACTGCTCAATGTTGTGAACGCCCACTCAGATGTAATTCAAGTGTGGGAGAGTCCGTGACTGCAAAATATGGTTTACTTCCATACAACGGCTTTGTGGGCTACAAACCAGAACTCAGTTCCATTTCCAGACTTAAAATAGCACCTTAGTTGTTATTTCTAATCCCTGATGGGAAGCAGCTTACTGGTTGGCTGGGGAATCTTCCAGGGCACTAATCTGTTCCACCAGTCCTACATTTCCTATCCCACATCTAAATATTACATCTGTCTTGAGGACTAGAACCACATATGATTTTTCTAGGCCTTTACATATAATTGATTTAAAACTCACCAGAAGAGTGATGAACATAATGCAATTAAATTTTTCCACCAAAAATCCACATTAGTGATTGCTGGAGCAAGAAAACCCAATACACTGCAGCTACAGTGGTAAGGTCTAATCAGTGAAAGACATAGTCAGGGACTGTAGAAGTCGTCATATGGATGATTATCTTTACAATGCATTTAAGATGTAATCCAGTTTTCATATTGTTTTGAAATACTTAGATTATATAACTCTAAAATCAAGAGTGAAAAAAATATGTTCAACAAGCTACATGTAGCTCACGTTCCCTGATGAGCACACACACCCTGGGGTCACTCTGGGTTTCTTGTAAGTTTGAATTAAATATCGTCCCTTGGCCTAGAACTGGCCAGGACACAAAAACAATGTAGAAATCCCCTCTGCCATATCAAGAGAACAAGCAGGATCTAGGAAGGAAGGAAGGAAGGAAGGAAGGAAGGAAGGAAGGAAGGGAGGGAGGGAGGGAGGGAGGGAGGGAGGAAGGAAGGAAGGAAGGAAGGAAGGAAGGAAGGAAGGAAGGAAGGAAGGAAGGAAGGAAGGAAGGAAGGAAGGAAGGAAGGAGATAACCTTCCAAGATCAGAAGGGGTCAACAGTAGCTCCTGGATCTTTAGAAGTTGCCAATCCCTGTTTTAAATGTTACCTTATAGCCCCTCTGTGTGACAAAATAGTGAAAAATGACAATCAAATGGCCCAGGGCTGCAGACACAATGTCTGGGAAATCAGTGATGGTCATGTGTTTTCAGCCTGGCATAGCTAACAACTGCATACTAGTTAAAACCAGTTAAACTCATTATGGAAGACTGAAGAACAGGAATGGGAAGTGTACAGGCTTCTAGATATTTTGGTGCTAGAGCCCCTGACTGTCTATCAGGAATGACAGACATTCTAGTTCACCAATACCTTCACAGTAACACATTCCTCACATCTCTTCTAGATTTCTGGTGAGATAGTTTCAGTTCATCTTGAAACCTCAGCATAATTTTTGGAATGAGAAAAGAGAGGTTACCTACCTGTAACCATGGTACTTCTAGTGGTCCTCTGTGAATCCACACAATTGGGTTGTTCTGCGCCTGCGCAGGACGTTTTGGAAGTTTCTAGAGCTTAAAAACATGTGATAATGAGACGTTCCCCCGTGGAGCGCATGCTCCGCCCTCCCAATGTCCCCTCAGTTCCTACAATAGTCCGCCGCTGTCAAGGTACTGTATTAAAAGACAACGTGACGGACAGAGGGGAGGAAGGGTGGGGTGTGTGGATTCACAGAGGACCACTAGAAGAACCATGGTTACAGGTAGGTAACCTCTCTTTCTTCTTCGTGGCCTCTGTGAATGCACACAATTGGGTGACTGACAAGCTCACTTACCGGATGGTGGGACGTCATGATAGAAGAGGTGTCAGGATCGCTCTGCCAAATGTAGCATCATTCTTTGCCTGGACATCAAGGTGATAATGCTTTACAAAGGTTGAAGGGTTAGACCAAGTAGCTGCACGGCAGATGTGCGGTAGTTCTATTCCACGGTGGAGAGCAGTGGAGGTTGACAGTGCTCTGGTGGAATGAGCTTTTAAGTGTTCAGGAGGTGTCTTGCCTGAAAGCTTGTAAGACAATGAAATTGTTTGAACAATCCAGCGAGAAATGGTTTGAGATGAGGCTGGAGCACCTTTGTGGGGGCCTTGAAAGCATAGGAAGAGTCTTGGAGACTTCCTGAATATCTTTGTTCTATTAATATAGAAAGCCAGAGACCGACAGACATCTAGCATGTGGAGCATGTGCTCGATGGGGGGAGAAGGAGAAGGAAACAGAGTTGGCAAAATCAATGGTTGATTAAGATGAAAATCAGAGACACTTTTGGGTAAAAATGAGACATCAAAATAGAGGGTGACCTTGTCTGGATGGAACTGGAGATAAGGTGGATCAGTCTGAGGGCCGCTAATTCACTAGCACGTTTGGCAGATGTTATTGCCACAAGGAACAATGTCTTTAAAGAAAGTAGCTTGAGATTACAGGAGGCCATTGGTTCAAAAGGTGGTCTAGTAAGGGTATTGAGGACCAGTTGTAAATACCACTGAGGCAGAGGTTGTTGTCTTGGAGGTCGAATATTTTGGAGTCCTTTGAGGAATCTTTTTAGGGTTGGGTGTGAGAAAAGTCTTGCTGATTCAGAATGAGAGGGCTGATGGGCTACAACAGCTGAGATATAAACCTTTAAGGTAGAGTGAGATAATCCAATATCGAATAGGTGAAGAATAAAGGTAAGTAGGGTCTTTAGAGAAACTGGAATTGCAAGTAAGTTTCGAGAATGAGTGAAGGAGATGAAGGATTTTCATTTATTTTGATATAATTTTTGGGTAGACAGCTTTCGAGCTCGTTCTAGGACATTTTGAATGGTGGGAGTATTCTCCAGGCTGTCAGATTCAGAGAGCCGATGGGGTGGTGGATCATCCCGTTGTTCTGTGTGAGGAGGTTGGTTATCGACAGAAGGTGGAATACGTCGGTCGACATCAATCTCAGATAGGTGAACCATGGCTGACGTGGCCATCATGGGGCGATGAGAATGGCATTGCCGTGGAATTGCTGGAGTCGAATGACTGATCGTTGAATGAGAGGGATTGGTGGGAATAGGTAGAGCAGTTCTCCAGTCCAGTCTATCATAAATGCATCTCCGAGTGATCTCGGGTCGATGCCAGCTCGGGAACAGTACTGTTGACACTTGCTGTTTGTGTCGGAGGCAAAAAGGTCGATGGACGGGACACCCCATTGGCAGCAAAGAAGATTGAAGATGTTGTTGTTTAGAGCCCACTCATGTGTCCCTGTGGTAAGGCGACTGAGGCGGTCTGCAAGGCAGTTGTCGTTTGTAGAAACATGGATGGCCACTGGGAAAATATGGTGTAGGTAGCACCATTCCCATAGTTCTATCGCCAGATAAAGAAGGGAGAGGGAGTGGGTACCTCCCTGTTTGTTGACATAGTACAGTGCTGTGGTGTTGTTTGTAGCTACCTGTACTGCTCGTCCTGCAATGAGTGGTAGAAAGGCATGGAAGGCTTTGATGATTGCCAAAAGTTCGAGATGGTTGATATGTAGTGATTGTTCTCGTTTTGTCCACAGACCATGTATTTTGTGATGTCGACAGTGGGCTCCCCATCCCAATGGGCTGGCATCGGTAGTGACTTGTATGGAGAGTTGTAGAGGTTGGAAGGGTCTGCCTACCATCAAATGAGGGAGGAACGTCCACCAGGTAAGTTGACTGGCGAGTTCTGATGTTACTGTGAGACGTTTGGAAGCGTGAACTGCTATGGGATCGAATAGTGATAGGCAACATGATTGTAGAGATCTCATTTTGAGCCTTGCATGTTGGACAACAGCTGTGGTAGATGCCATGAGCCTGAGAAGGTACTGGGCTTGATGTGCCGATACTGACGCCAGGGGTCAGAATGGTTGAATGGCTTGTTTTAACTTGATGATTCTCTCTTGGGGTAGGAAGGCTCTGGCTCGAAGGGAGTTGAAGTATGCGCCGATATAGGTAGCAGTCTGCGATGGTTCTAGGTGAGACTTGGCAAGGTTTACTCTGAGGCCCAAGCTTTGAAGAGTGTCGAGGGTTAACTGGGTAGCTCTGATTGCATCGTGGTAAGAGGGAGCAACTATTAACCAATCGTCTATGTACGGGAATATGGTGATGCCTTGGAATCGGAGGTAAGCTGCGACTGGTGCCATACATTTGGTGAATGTCCTCGGTGCCATGGAAAGTCCAAACGGAAGGGAGCAGAACTGGTATGATACATTGTTGAATCGGAATCGTAGAAATTTGTGATGAAGTGGATGGATGGAAATGTGGAAGTAGGCATCTTGCAGGTCGATAACGACAAACCAGTCTTCCTGTGAAAGGAGGGGGATGATAGTTTTGAGAGTTAGCATTCAAAAGCGTCTGGGTCGAATAAACTTATTAAGGTTCCTGAGATCGAGAATAGGGCGAAGTCCTCCATCTTTTTTGCGGACCGTAAGTATCTTGAATAAAATCCTTCATGCAATGAAGAGGAAGGGACTATGAGTATGGCTTGTTTTTGTAAAAGGAGGGAAACTTCTTCATAGAGGGCTAATGAATATGGGGTAGTCCAAATGATGCCAGAGGGCGGGGTGCGGTAAAACTCAATGAGATAGCCGTTCTGGATAATAGAGAGGACCCAATTGTCGTTAGTTATTTTTTTCCAAGCAGAGATGAAAGGATGGAGTCTGGTTCAGAATGGAGAAGAAAAAGATTTATGGGTATTGCTTACCCTTCTTTTGTTGGCGTCAAAAGGGCTGCCGCCGCGCCTGTGGTTGTTGAGGCTGAAAGGGCGGGACCGTAGATGTAGACAGTGTCGTGTAGGATCTATCAGGAGCTTGTGGTTGGAATGATCAATATGGTTGTTGATATGTTTCGAATTGTTGCTGGTAGAAGGGTTGCCTGTGATATTGAGGGCGCTGATAATGGTAGGGTTGTTGGGCAGAATAGGAATGTGCCGTCTTATGAATTTTATGGAGGTTTTCCATGACCTCATCAGTTTTGGCGTTGAAAAGGCCGGTGGCATCAAAAGGGAGGTCCTCTATTCTTGTCTTGGTGTCATCAGAGATGCCTGCAGATCTCAACCAAGCATGACGCCTAAGGGCAATTGAGGTGGACATCGCCTTAGAAGCTGCATCTGCTGTGTGACGGGCAGCTATCCTCTGTTGCTTGGCCAAGGTAGAAGCCTCGGTGTGTATGTTGAGTGCTTCTGTTTTGGTAGCATCCGGAGCGGATTGGATGACAGGTAGGATTTTGTCCCAGAGTTGACGATAGTATGCGCCCATGGCAGCTTGATAATTAGCTACCCTCATGATGAAAGAGGTGAGGGAATATAGCCTTCTCCCAAGAATGTCAATTTTTCGGCCTTCTCTGTTAGTAGGAGCGACAGACGATTTATTGCGCGCTGTCAATTGGGTAGATTCTACTATGATAGAGTTTGGCATAGGGTGTTTGGAGAGAAAAGCTGTGTCCATGCCATGAGTTTTGTAATGGTTTTCTACACGGCGTGAGATTTGAAGTGAGGAAGGAGGTTTATCCCATGATTCTTTAATTAGATCAAACATAGCAGGAATAAAACTGAGGCTAAGCGGTGGTGTTTTGTCCTGATTCAAGTCATCAAAAACAAGATCCTTTTTCTGAGGAGGTGGCTCCTCAATGTCTAGTTGCAGGGATTTTGCCATTTGGAGGATCAATGGGGAATAGGATGTAAAATCCTCGGATGGTGATGGAGGATGATTCTCTCCAATGTCGGACGGAGGAGTAGGAAGATTGGATGGTGATTCGTTAGATAAGGAGGATGCAGAATCTAGAGACGACATGGATGATTGTGAGGGCGATCGGTGTGATCTTGTGGTCGATGTCAATGGTAATGATTGATGAGTAGTATGAGTCGGTACCGAATGTTGCTCCGTGTCAGAAGGTGGGGGAGGAGGTCCCTTGTAGGTAGTAGTAACGTGGAGAGAGGTGTGGTGTCTTGACTGCTTGGTACGTTTAGGTGGGACATGAACTTCTGGTAATTGAAGAGGTCGCTTAAGGGCAGATTTCATTGGGATTGACACTTGACGAGTCGATGTGGAGTGAGTGGAAGTTAATCGATGTCGATGACGTGGTGGTGAGGGTGATACAGAGGGAGAATATCATGGTGGAGATGCGTATCTCACTCTCCTGGGCTCATCATAATAAGCCTGTTCAGCAAATGCTTCTGAATAATAAGGATCATAGTGATGATGCTGATCTCTATAGTCACTTCTGGTTTGGTATTGAAACGGCTCAGGATAATAATATATGTCCCTATGTGAAGGAGCATAGCGGATCGGAGAAACGTGTCGTCTTTTTTCCCGGTGTTTATGGGGAGAATGATGGGATTACTCAGATCCTGAAAGCTGAACAGGTATCGCCCGCCCTGATGACTGAGGGCTTGAATGGGCCGAGGCCGGGCTGGAATGCACATCAGCCGGAGATAGGCTGGTACTAGGCGACAGGCTAGCAATAGAAGCTACAGCCTGGGCCGGTGTTAAGGGAGGATCATCCCTGTCTGAAGTTGAAACAGGGGCCTCTCGAGATGATTCTTCAAGAATGGGTGATGGAATCATTGGTTGAGGAGGGTCAATTTGAGTGGATTTAGTCGTTTTCTTTGGCTTTTTTGTCTTAGACTTATCCTTTTTCTTTTTAGATGATTCATCAGAACGGGTTGGAGCTCTCGAGATGGAAGTCGAGCTCGACTTCAAAGAGGGCTTCGAAGGTTCCTTCTGGCGAGATGATACTGGCGTCAGGCTCGATATGGAGCGAGCCGTTTCTCTCGGAGTTGGTGATGTTGTCAGGTCCATAGTTGGATTGAGGGACCGTCCCCAAAGGTAAGATCACAGTTGTTGCAATCGTAATTTGAGGGCCAGTTTGGTAAGTTTTTTACACTCGGGGCACGAATGGGTCTGATGCTGTTCTCCCAGACATAATAAACAACTATCGTGCCCGTCTGTGAGTGGTATTTTGTTGGCGCAAAGGACGCACTGTTTGAATGGTCCTGGTGGAGCCATAAAAATAGGAGAAGAAGGGGGGAATGGCGATTGTGGGGGAGGGGGGAAAGAAAAACACGGGAAGAGAGAAAACTGCAGATGGGGAAAACAAATAGTTGATAATCACAGGGGAACGTCAAAGAAAAAGATGATTGAAATATATATATGTAAATTTAGATGATTGAAGAAATACTCGCTGCGATATCGCTCTAGCATTCCAAAATACGTCCTACCGAAGCAGCGGTAAAAAGGAACTGAGGGGACGTTGGGAGGGCGGAGCATGCGCTCCACGGGGGAACGTCTCATTATCACATGTTTTTAAGCTCTAGAAACTTCTGAAACGTCCTGCGCAGGTGCAGAACCCAATTGTGTGCATTCACAGAGGCCACGAAGAAGAACCATATAATTCAGTGGTAAAGTCCTGACTCAGTGGTTAGAAATGACCTAGCTGTATTCAATCCTCCCCCGCCCCCCAATTTCCAAGATATAATTTTATTTTATTATGTTTGTGGTGTAACAGGGACAAAATCACACACACCCTTTTTCCCCCAAAAAAATAACTTTTAATTGCTTCAGTTCCTTTTATGGATGACCAATTTTTGGATTTTTTAACAAAGTAACTATTTTAGGTCACTTTGAAGAACAAGAAAGTAACTTTTAAAAAATTGTTACCATGATGCCACGGGAAGGGCTTGGAACAGTGACTTGTTATTTATTAGAAGTAATTTTCCAGTCTCTGAATCAGAAATCATGAAACATCTTATTAAAAAAAATGCAAAAAAGAAAGAAAATTTCCCAGAGTTTCAGGAGGGAGGGTTGTAATTTTTATTCCAGCAGGATAGCCTATTTCTTATTTTTAAAGGTACAAGTCCAAACATTAATTTGAAAGTGAGACTTGACCCTGCTATTTGTATAGCAGAACTTTGCATGTTTTATTTGTTAAAGGAACCCTCATTCCCCTCCCGCTGATAATTGGATCCCCAAGGTAATGTTAAGCAGACACTAGGAACCAGATTTATGAAACATTATTTTGCTTTCATGATGGATACCCATTCAGTTGTAACAAGAGAACCTTATACCTCTCAGAACTAGGCTTCTTATTGTGACAGGCTCACATAAATTTTCTGAATTAATTGCAAAGAATGAAATATTTCAAACTTGCTAACCTAAGCGCTAATGTGTTGTGCTGCCTGCATGGTAACACTTTGTGCTATCTGCTCAGCCAGCTCTCCGACGCTCCTCAGGCTGAAAATGAGGGATGTGAAAATCTATCAGTCTCATTTTCATGGTGTTTCTCAGCATCCCACCAGCATCTTCATCCCATCTCAGCTGCATTTCAAGTTGCAATTGTTCAAAATAAAATCTCAGACAGAAATGTATATGTGTGTATGTGTGTGTGTATTTTGTACTTTCCACAATTTACTGAATTGTGTGTGTTTAATTTTTTAGAGATTTACAGTCATGGCCATCATTCAAAGGTACATGGGACTTTCTGTGCATTCTTTATTTGTTGAAATGCAGTGCAAGCCTTGGAAATGTATGAGTTTCTGAGGTAAGATATACTTTGTCCTGTTGCCGGTCTTAAGAGATGCAAAGTTATTACTATCATAGAGAGACACTAACTCAAATAATTTCTTTTCTATCCCAACTACATTGTCAAAGTCCTGCTTTGTTCACCAAAGAGTGTAGATATGAGGTAGGGATGCTAAATTTACTAAAATTTATTCTTCTCTAAAATACAAGGGCTGGGATCCTATCATATTTTGGTGCTAACACCAGCATCATAACTATAGTGGTAAATTGCCGTAAATTAAGAAGTCAGAGTAGGCATTTCCGATTGTACACTGAGTCATGCAACTGGTGTGTGACAGGAAATGCTCACATGAACTTCTTAATTTACAGAAATTTGCTCCTGGAAGTTATATCTCTAGTGGGTGTAATTAATAGCATTCTGACCGATATTTCCCATATCATTATTTTTCACTTAGTTCTTTTCAGATATAGCAAGTGTATAATGGCTTGAGGTACAGTGGTGCCTCGCAAGACGAAATTAATCCGTTCCACGGTTACTGCCGTCTAGCGAAAATTTCGTCTTGCGAAGCGCGTTTTCCCATAGGAATGCATTGAAATTTAATTAATGTGTTCCTATGGGGAAAAAAAAGTCAGAAACCAAAAAAAAGTCACCAAAAAGTCACTTACCAGGTAGAGTAGACTGAGTCCAGCTCCTCACAGTGCGTTTGTAGCCCCAGAACAGCCAGAAAAAGAGTGCCAAACAGCGGAGAGTCAGCAACCAGCAGGGAGCCGGCAGCCATTTTGTGGTCGTCTCCGCTCCTGCCCCCTCTCCCCGCCTCTCAGCTGATCGGCGCTGGGTCTAAGAGGCTTTTTCCCTGCTAGGCAAGCCTCGGGAAGCCTGTTAGACCCAGCGCCTATCAGCTGCCCCCCCTCTCCCCGCCTCTCAGCTGATCGGCGCTGGGTCTAACAGTTTCTGACTTTTTTCCCCCCATAGGAACGCATTAATTAAATTTCAATGCATTCCTATGGGAAACGCGCCTCACAAGACGAAAAATATCGCAAGATGGCCCGTCTTGTGAGGCACCAAAAATCTCTCAAGACCCTTTCGTCTTGTGAGTTTTTTGTCCTGCGAGGCATTCGTCTTGCGAGGCACCACTCTACTGACATTATTCATAAACAGAACTATTTTGTCTGATCAAATGGGCAGTTTCTACATCATGGTTACCTCTGTGAATAGCTGTTGAATGTTGACCCTTGACTCCAGTTAGGAGCTACAGAATTCCCAGGTTTCCTTGTAATCGTCCGATGCTGCAAAGAAAAATACTGCATAGGAACCTGGAATGTAAGATCTATGAACCTTTGGAAGCTGGATGTGGTCAAACAGGAGATGGCAAGAATAAACATTGACATCCTGGGCGTCAGTGAACTAAAATGGACAGGAATGGGCGAATTCAATTCAGACGATTATCATATCTACTATTGTGGGCAAGAAGCCCGTAGAAGGAATGGAGTACCCCTCATAGTCAACAAAAGAGTGGGAAAAGCTGTAATGGGATATAATCTTAAAAATGATAGAATGATTTCAATACGAATCCAAGGCAGACCTTTCAACATCACAGTAATCCAAATTTATGCACCAACCACCAATGCTGAAGAGGCTGAAATTGACCAATTCTATGAAGACTTACAACACCTTCTAGAACTGACACCAAAGAAAGATGTTCTTCTCATTCTAGGGGACTGGAATGCTAAAGTAGGGAGTCAAGAGATAAAAGGAACAACAGGTAAGTTTGACCTTGGAGTTCAAAACGAAGCAGGGCAAAGGCTAAGAGAGTTTTGTCAAGAGAACAAGCTGGTCATCACAAACACTCTTTTCCAACAACACAAGAGGCGACTCTACACATGGACATCACCAGATGGGCAATACCGAAATCAGATTGATTATGCTCTCTGCAGCCAAAGATGGAGAAGCTCTATACAGTCAGCAAAAACAAGACCTGGAGCTGATTGTGGCTCTGACCATCAGCTTCTCATAGCAAAATTCAAGCTTAAACTGAAGAGAGTAGGAAAAAACACTGGGCTAGTCAGGTATAATCTAAACCAAATCCCTTATGAATACACAGTGGAAGTGAAGAACAGATTTAAGGAACTCGATTTGGTGGACAGAGTGCCTGAAGAACTTTGGATGGAGGCTCGTAACATTGTACAGGAGGCAGCAACAAAAACCATCCCAAAGAAAAGGAAATGCAAGAAAGCAAAGTGGCTGTCCAACGAGGCCTTACAAATAGCAGAGAAGAGAAGGGAAACAAAATGCAAGGGAGATAGGGAAAGTTACAGAAAATTGAATGCAGACTTCCAAAGAATAGCAAGGAGAGACAAGAGGGCCTTCTTAAATGAACAGTGCAAAGATATAGAGGAAAATAATAGAAAGGGAAAAACCAGATATCTGTTCAGGAAAATTGGAGATATTAAAGGAACATTTTGTGCAAAGATGGATATGATAAAGGACAAAAATGGGAGGGACCTAACAGAAGCAGAAGACATCAAGAAGAGTTGGCAAGAATACACAGAGGAGTTATACCAGAAATATTTGTATATCCCGGACAACCCAGATAATGTGGTTGCTGACCTTGAGCCAGACATTCTGGAGAGTGAAGTCAAGTGGGCCTTAGAAAGCTTGGCTAACAACAAGGCCAGTGGAGGTGATGGCATTCCAGTTGAACTATTTAAAATCTTAAAAGATGACGCTGTTAAGGTGCTACATTCAATATGCCAGCAAGTTTGGAAAACTCAGCAGTGGCCAGAGGACTGGAAAAGATCAGTCTACATCCCAATCCCAAAGAAGGGCAGTGCCAAAGAATGCTCCAACTATCGTACAATTGCACTCATTTGACACGCTAGCAAGGTTATGCTCAAAATCCTACAAGGTAGGCTTCAGCAGTATGTGGACCGAGAACTCCCAGAAGTACAAGCTGGATTTCGAAGGGGCAGAGGAACTAGAGACCAAATTGCTAACATGTGCTGGATTATGGAGAAAGCCAGAGAGTTCCAGAAAAACATCTACTTCTGCTTCATTGACTATGCAAAAGCCTTTCACTGTGTGGACCACAGCAAACTATGGCAAGTCCTTAAAGAAATGGGAGTGCCTGACCACCTTATCTATCTCCTGAGAAACCTATACGTGGGACAGGAAGCAACAGTTAGAACTGGATATGGAAAAACTGATTGGTTCAAAATTGGGAAAGGAGTATGAAAAGGCTGTATATTGTCCCCCGGCTTATTTAACTTATATGCAGAATACATCATGCGAAAGGCCGGACT
This sequence comes from Intellagama lesueurii, assembly GCA_037013535.1. Lineage (NCBI taxonomy): Eukaryota > Metazoa > Chordata > Lepidosauria > Squamata > Agamidae > Intellagama > Intellagama lesueurii. The sequence continues at coordinate 198,544,598 of JBAJHW010000004.1, forward strand.
GGAGGAATCCCAAACCGGAATTAAGATTGCCGGAAGAAATATCAACAACCTCTGATATGCAGATGATACCACTCTGATGGCAGAAAGTGAGGAGGAATTAAAGAACCTCTTAATGAGGGTGAAAGAGGAGAGTGCAAAAAATGGTCTGAAGCTCAACATCAAAAAAACTAAGATCATGGCCACTGGTCCTATCACCTCCTGGCAAATAGAAGGGGAAGATATGGAGGCAGTGACAGATTTTACTTTCTTGGGCTCCATGATCACTGCAGATGGTGACAGCAGCCACGAAATTAAAAGACACCTGCTTCTTGGGAGTAAAGCGATGAGAAACCTAGACAGCATCTTAAAAAGCAGAGACATCACCTTGCCAACAAAAGTATGCATAGTCAAAGCTATGGTTTTTCCTGTAGTGATGTATGGAAGTGAGAGCTGGACCATAAAGAAAGCTGACCGCCGAAGAATTGATGCTTTTGAATTGTGGTGCTGGAGGAGGCTCTTGAGAGTCCCCTGGACTGCAAGGAGAACAAACCTATCCATTCTAAAGGAAATCAACCCTGAGTGCTCACTAGAAGGACAGATCCTGAAGCTGAGGCTCCAATACTTTGGCCATCTCATGAGAAGAGAAGACTCCCTGGAAAAGACCCTGATGTTAGGAAAGTGTGAAGGCAAGAGGAGAAGGGGACGACAGAGGATGAGATGGTTGGACAGTGTCACCGAAGCTACCAAGATGAATTTGACCCAACTCCAGGAGGCAGTGGAAGACAGGAGGGCCTGCCGTGCTCTGGTCCATGGGGTCACGAAGAGTCGGACACGACTAAACGACTAAACAACAACAAAAGCCCTTGTTTATTTTAAAGATATGTGATGAGACAGCTGAAATATCCAATATAGATATTTTTAATAATTAAACTAATAGACATACTTCCCTCTCTTTGTGTGTGTGTGTGTGTGTGTGTGTGTGTGTGTGTGTGTGTGTGTGTGTGTGTGAGAGAGAGAGAGAGAGAGAGAGAGAGAGAGAGAGAGAGAGAGAGAGAGAACTTTTAACATATGCCAGCCAGTAGCCAATACTGTCTGGTATGTCCTTAATATCTGAGATGTTTATTGGTAGCTGTATGACCAGATATTATTTCTAGGATGCTACTGCCAATTGCAAGTATAAAAGACAATGAATAGGGGGGGGGGGGGGACAGGTTCCTAAACATATTTTATTAACTGAACCCATAATAATGAATGCTTTGTAACCGGCAAAATCCCACTTGCTACTACACAGATTTTCATAGCAAGCCATATAGTTCAGATATTAGACACCACACTTCAAATTCTAGACAAAGAAAATACACATGACAGAAACACATTCAGTCCTAAATTGCTTCAAGCAATCCACAGTTATTAAATTATCCACACATACACACACACACACACACACACACACAATCGATAGAATGTGCTGTGCCGTTTTGCCTCTTCTGCACATTGCGTGGGAGGTAATATATAATTTGAGTTGTAAGATGGCATGGCAGAAGGCCCATAGGATTGGTGATGGAGTGGCGTAATTTAACAAGTCAGTGAAAGGAGCTGTTAAATCATAGCTAAATTATGCTAGTGTTTGCCAGAAGATTTTCCCTATATTCAAATGGTTTCCATAAAATATTGAAATTTCTTTCAGCAAAGATAAATGGAGCCTCGTGGCAGCCAAACGACTTGAAGCATTGGACTGTAGCCATGCTATTTGCTTTTTAAGAGAATGGGGTTGAGGCAATGCTATGGTAGTGATGCTGATGGTGTATAGAAGAAAGCCAGCTCTGGACAGAAAGATTTAGGAGTCAAAATGGTGGAAGCACTAATAAAGTTACTGTTGGGCTGCAGCTACATTGCAGCTACATTGACAAATACTTCAAGATTTACTCTGTAATTAGCATGGATGAATTCTAAATATTATTTCAATGATCACACGACACAAAGGGCAATGTAAACCTTTTTGCTTCCACTTTGAATTTTTTTCTCCTTCTGCTGGGGAATTTTATTTTTTCAAAGCTGAAACAATTTGAATGGTGTTTTCCACTTTTTTTTGTGCTACGAAAGGACAGGGGTGGTGCTACAAAAGTGACTCTGGGTGGTGGTGCCGTATTAACCAGAGGTGTGACACAGTCTTTCTCCTTAGTCACACCAAAGTTTTTTGAAAATCAGACTATGAATTTAGCACTAGATCACCTTATCACTGCATTGATACATTAGTTTAGCACTATATCACCTCTATACAAGAAGGAGAAGAAGAAGAAGAAGAAGAAGAAGAAGAAGAAGAAGATAAGAAAGGGGAACCAGCTGTGCAGTTACTAGAAGTTAGCCTAAAAAGAAAAGTCCTTGCTTGCTGTTGGAAGAAGAACAGGGAGGGGCCAATCTGGTCTCCTGAAAGAGGGCATTCTTTAGCTTGTGAGCAACCATGGAAGAGGCCATGTCTTGTATCTTCAGCAAGCATGTCTGTTGAAGGCAGCAGAACTGAAAGAAGGAGCTCCCCTTAAGTTCTTAAAAGCTGGGGACTGAAATGGGGAAATAAAGTATTTAAGATAGCCTGAATCCAATACAAGGCTCCATTTGTGACCAGTACTTTGTGCCCAGAAATAGACCAGTACCCACTGAAGTTGTTGTAAAAGGTTACTTATGTGCTGCTGGATTTTGGGCTGCTGCATTTTGGGCTAGATGGATTCTTCAGAGGCAGACTTCCTATTTTTCTCTTCCCTTTTCCTCTTTGTATTTGTCTTCTTCCTTGTCCCTCTTCTGCTCTAATCCTCTTCTCCTCTCCCTCTTAGATCTTTGCCCTCCAACAGTCATGCTGATAACAGCTGAGGCAAACAGACTTCCTACTGTTATATCCACCATAGGCAGACCTGATAGAGAGCTGTCCTTCTTCCCTAGTTTTCCTTGACTGGCCAAACTAGAGGAGTGACACAGTGGCCCATGCAAAGGAACCAGACTTGTATGTACGTATGAGATGTATGTATGGTATACTTTAGTAAAGTTACCTCAGTGGGCCAGCCATACATTAGTGAAGATAGCTCCTGGCTCCTTGCCACTTTGTTGTGCCACCAGTCCCCTGTAATGTTTTTAAAATACAGTAAATTGCACTAGATGGCATTATAAAATTATTTTAATATAATTCACTTAAGATTATTTTCTGAATAAATATGTAGCAACAAGATTTGGATAGATTTGAAAGCACTATGCAAGTAAGAACCAACCTGATGGTCATCTCAAAAGCAGCTCAGTTGCTACTACCTGGTGCATATTTACACACCACATAAATAATTCCAGTCTGGAACAAACCTGCATGGAAGCTCTATCTGATCACATCATGGCAGTGCCTTTTCTTATTTTTGTTAAAGCTCCGGGGGGGGGGGGGGGAGAGAAGCAATCTCTATCTTGCAAAGAATTGCTTTGCATTTTGAGACCTAGGGGAATTAGACTGGGCCAGGTAATTACCAGGATGCATCCAAGAGTTGAATTGAAATTGACTCAGTGGGCAGAAAGCATTACAATGCACTGAGATAAGAAAAGTAGAATTAAAAGAATGGCTTAAAAGAGATTGCCTCGCTGTTATCAAGTCCACAGTCTCTTTTGAATTTGTTTGAATATATATAGACCTGCACACACTCCCCCACACTTTAAAGATTATATTTCAAACTGTCAGTTCTAAAATGGTGACCTCCTTGGAAATCAACTTTCCCTTTGTATGTAAAGAGGTGAAAGGGGGCAAGGAAACCTACTCCCCAGTCTGGGCATTTCAAATGTTTATATAGATGTGCCATTCCTGTTTTGTCCTTATTTGAATTTCACATTTGTTAGTAATGAGATTCAAACATTCATTCTGGGCTAAAACCAGAAAGACTTCAGGAAAGGATGAGGGAGAGATGGACAGGCAGGGTTATTTCACATTCTAAAATGTCCTTAGAGGATGTTTGTCTGATGGCACCTTTTAAGTTTTGCCTTGAATTGTGTAGTTATTTTGATTTCAAATACAGCATTAGATTCTATCATGTATTGTTTAGTCCCCACTCACTCATATTGATGCATTGGATTAGGATAACGAAGTTTCTTGGACACTCTGGTCAGAATCATATTTGTGCGTCATATTTGTGCAATCTCTGGTTGCACAAGTAGTTTTACCTTTTTAGATTTTGAGCAGGTCAACATCACATTCATCATTGTGTAAAAAGCTCCCTTTTCTGCCAGCACCAGCTCCCTGGCCTGCATGATCCAAGATTACTACCATTTACCATCAGGAAAGGGGGTTTGAGACTCCCAGCCAGTTTTGCTGATCCTGGAATGGCTTTTCGTTGCTCTGGCCATGCTAGAGTCCTCATTAAAGCACTTTCCACCTGAGCACCTATATCATTACACCAGAACACCTGTCCACCCTGCTAGAATTCTATAGGAATCTACTGGCACCTGTTGGTATTCCAAACCACTAGAATTATGGTTGCATCTGCAGCCCTATTCATCTGAATCTTGCACATCTTCTGCATAGAAGCAAAGATGGAATTATCCCATTTTTATTCTCACAGCAATAATCCAGCGAACAATGGACCCAGAAAACTTGCATAGTCTAATACCACACTTTGAGTTCCATTGGCTGAGTAGGAATTTGAATGTACATCTCTCTGATTCAGTTTCTTCAATATTTTACCTCCTATACGAGGCATGGACTACTTCCAAGGAGCTAGAGACCATGTTGCCATTCCCCAGACCTTGGAGTGCCACAAACACACCATAAGAACGCTGTCTCACCTCCACAATAAACCCTCTTTTGTTAAACCTCCCAAATACAAATCATGATCACAGAGGTCTCTGGGATGTGCAATTTGCATCATACAACCCATTTTACTCCTTCTACCTCTGTTTCAGGCTGTAAAGGGCTCTTTTTTTTAGCAACAGGAAGTGACTACCAATCATCTTCAGGTTTCAGAAAAAGGCATTTAAAGGCCTACAACATGTTGCAAGGGGACCAAACAGGATATATAGAATTGTCCTCTGAGAGGCCTCTGAGACAGAACAACAGAACAACTCTGAGACAGAACAACTTTGATTTTGGGGGTCCTGGTGAGGCTGGTGGGACTACACTGGAGGGCCACATGCAACGAGGAGCCCACATTTTGAATACATCTATGCTATACAGTGTTAGGTAGGCAGCCTAACACAAGACATTTAACATTCCAGATGTGGGCAGTTGGGTGAATCTATTCATTTATTAATGAATACATTCCAATAATGAAAAACAAGGCAGCATACAACAATTTAAAAATGAACATTTGAAATCATAATAAATCAAGACAGAATAAATTGCAGCTTACTGTCAAAAATGGCTACTAAAAGATCATAGCAATATTTTGGATTTTGGGGTGATAGATTAATGTTGCTTAGGAAGCAACACAACGTGCTTGAGCTGTATATATCTGAAAATGAACAGGTATAACAAAAATGCCAGAAACCTTCTAAGTGCTTTAAGCCTTATGGGGTGGTATATAAGCAACACACTTTGCTTTACTTTGCTTTAATCAGGAAAGTGCCTTTTTAAAAGGAGTCTGTGGAACTTCCTAGCACTCAAAAAATTTTAAAGCACAAAATAATTTAATTTCACCTCCTTCTGTCTCAGGCAATTGCCCAACTGGGGGGTGATAGGATTTTACTGTTCCTTGTCATGTGGAAGCAGCAAGAGCTTGCCAAATATTTTAAGATATTTTACATTATATTTCATTTGCGTTATATTAAGTCATTTACATCAGAGTATGTTTGGCCTGCATTACGTGCTTAAAGTTATTCAATGCTGCTATTGAAGATGATGGATATTTTGGTTCAGTTTATAACTGGGTGCAGAAATAAAGTTCTTTCACTCCAGGGCAGAGGGAAACTTACCAGGATTTAATTTTAAAGTAAGTTATTTGGAAGGGGAGATCATCTATTATTGAAGGTGAAATGACAAGAGAAAAGATGGTGACAGAGATTTTAATTCTTTGCAAATCCTGTAATTTCATTACTTTCCTCATTGAATATTTATGTAGCAATGCAGCATTGCCACCTGCAACTTCGGGCATTCCGACTATTATTGCTAGATGCCTTACAGGCCAGTTGATACGCCGGTGAAGCCAAAGTGTTCGGGAACTGAGCCAGTTTAATCTTACAGGAATTTTCGTAGATTGAACTGATCTGCAAAGCTCAGTCTTAGAAGCTTTTCTCAACAACAGAATTGCAATGTGGTAGTAGTGGGCTGGCAGGCTGGCTAGCTCAGTGAGTTGGAATGCCTGGGTTAGGAAGTTGATTCCTAGCTGTGCTTCCAGGAAGAAGAGCCAGCCTGTGTAGCCTTGGGCAAGCTGCACAGCCTTACAGCTCCAGAAGGGAGTGGTAAGCCACTTCTATTTTATACCAAGAAAACGATTAAGAGTCACAAGTCAGAATCAACCTGATGACATACTGTGATAATGACAGTGATGATTAGGATATGATGGAAGAAGAGGTTGGTAGGGTAGCACCTTTTAATATAATTCATATTAAAAGATAATGCCTACTTCATATATTCATGGTAGAAAGATTTCTTCATTTGCTTTAACTCAGTGGGGTGTTTCACAGTAGTCTGTTTCCGATGTTTTCTGAGAGTGCAACTACATTGCGTAAGAAATCCAAGAGTTGTCTCAGGATATTATTGTACTGATTTGTGTCACATGCTCTTTGTTTTGCTGTTACCGTCCTCATGGATTGATTCAGTGCAGGGGACCTTGCAGCTCTTTAAATCACCTTAAATAGACCCGCGTTGGCATTTCCATCCATCCATGAGTCTGTCCTGACTTCACTTGCATTTTGTCCTGGTCCATAACTGTCTTGTCTGGAATGTATGTTTTTCTGAATGGTTGCAATAGGAATTCTTTTTTGTTGTTGTTGTTCCTTCAAATCTGCGAGTAATTTTCCCATCTTTTTTGTTCTGCAATATTGATGCAGTGGCATAGCACTGCACCAATATTGCAGATAGTGTATTTTCCTGCAATTGAAACTTCCCTGTCATCTCCTTTGTCTGTTTATAGACCTTCCTGTGCAATAGGCTGGCAAAGCTTGCAAATGCCACAATAAAGAAAGACAAGGTGGAAAAAATCCAGCCCCCCCAATACAGATATTTTAAAAAGGAGGAAAAGAAAAAAAAGAAGGAAAAGAAAAGAGATGGTGTAGCATTTGTGCAGAGAACTAAGAATCACCAGATGGGAGGCAAACCACATATCATTAACAAGCCAGAAGATTCTAGGGCCTGTGTTGTACAGCACTGAAGTCTAACAGTTTATTTTTAAAAGTATCAGTGACAGACAATTTTGCTTTTCAGCAAAATCAGGATAAACTTTTATGTGGGCTATACTTGGCCTTCTTTGTGTGTGTGTGTGTGTGTGTGTGTATCATAACTGGTTAGATAGTTTAGTGAGTTGGGTACCTGGCTGTGGAGGCTGAAGTTAGGATTTTGAGTCTGCTCTGTGCTTCTTGTGGGAAGAGCCAGCCTGTGTAACCTTGGCAAGCTGCACAGTCCCAGGATGCCCCCAGAAGAAGGGAATGGTAAACCACTTCCGAGTTCTCTATACCTACATAACCCTGAAATGGGTCACAATTGGTCAGAATTGACTTGGTGGCTTGTAATTAATGTATATATCAAATGCTTCCATTCGTTTAAAGATAGAGTGCCTAATTGAATCCACTGGCACACCATCTCCTTGGGATGATATAGTTTATTACATGCAGAATATTTAATATGTTTTGCGGCTTTAGCCATCCCTTTAGGGAGAGTGAGGTAATTACCTGAGGCAACAGATGCTGGAAGCCAGTAGTGAAAGGCTTTCAGCTGTTCCAAAGCTTTTCTCCTGGTCTGGGTGGACAGGAGGACACCTTTGTGTGCCATGCAACTGGTTCTCCACTCCCTGCACTGGCCATGTACAGAGAGGAGTCAGCAGTGTTGAAATACAGTGATGCCTCGCAAGACAAATGCCTCGCGCAACAAAAAACTCGCAAGACGAAAGCGTTTTGCTATTTTTTTTGGTGTCTTGCAAGACGAATTTTTCTATGGCCGTGCTTCGCAAGACGAATTTTTTTTTGCATTTTTTTTAAACTTAAATTTCAATGCATTCCTATGGGAAACCACGCTTCGCAAGATGAAATTTTCGCAATACGAAACGACTCGCGGAATGAATTATTTTCGTCTTGCGAGGCATCACTGTAAACATCAGTTGTGAAAACAGCATGTGTCTTCACATGAAATGAAGGGGTGCCATCTAATACCTTGCTTCAGTCAGCAATATCTTCGGTACAGTGTTTTATTACACTGAAAGTATTTAGTTGGAGGGCTTAGAAGACACATATGTCAAAGAGCTAGGCAAGAACATTATTGGCTCCCTCAAATGCAATGGCAACACTTTAAGCAATCCTATACTATTGCAGTCTATACTGCTGTTGTTGTTATGTGCCATCAAGTCGCTTCCCTATGAATGAGTGTCCTCCAAAACATCTTATTGTTAGCAGCCTACTCAAGGCTCTGGCTTTCTTTATGGAGTCAATCCATCTCATATTTGGTCTTCCACTTTTCTTGCTACTTCCATTTTTCATAGCATCATTGTCTTTTCCACAGTCTTGTCTTCTCACAATGAGCTCCTGATATATGACAACCTTAGTTTCATCAGTTTTGCCCCTAGAGAGAGTTCAGACTTGATTTGATCTAGACCCGCTTGTTTGTCTTTCTGGCACTCTATATTGTCAGTTTGTATACTACTACTGACTAGGAATATGAGACACCTTAGAATATAAATGCTAGAAAAGCCACAAGGTTTCCTTAATTAATGAGCTGAACTAATTGAAAGGTGGATAAAGGCTGCTTTCAAGAAAAGTTGAGCTTCTCAGAGAAAAAGTTAACAATGACCCTTAATCTGAGGCAAGACAGTACATTGGGGGGGGGGGGGGCAACTGCACTATTTGATCATGACATCTTCTAAGTCATGTTGCATAAAATATTGAACCAGTGAAAGGGGACACTATTTGCAATTTGTAAAGGATGGTGCTATTTTCAAAAGAAGCCTGTTTCACTGACAGCATTGTATTTACCTAAATTCTGCTACTGCCTACAACTGAGGCTGGCAAATAGCCCCAGGAACCTAGTCCCACAGAAACCACTTTTTATTCAGTATGATGCATATTTTTGTTTAATAGCTTAGTTTTGTTTAATCACAGCCTGTAATAATACTCTAGATGCAGCTGAATTTTGACTATGTCCTTAAGATCAAATCTGTTACTTGATTAAACACAAATTAGAGACTTTTAAAATTAATTAAATAGGACAGATCTGTAGTAACGGCAGACAATCTAAAAGAACAGGGATTTACACTTCTGTTAAAATTCTTTCCTCCAGTTCCATTTTCTCATTCAGAAGGCTATGCTGCATGATTTTACAAGTTGTTATTGTTGCAGTTATTAACACTCTCGGCAATATTTGTCATAGAAAGCTTTGGGAGGCAAGGATTAAAGCAAGAATATCTGGCAAAATTACTTATTGAAATTAACTGCCTTTTGGGAGGAAAGGAACTACTAAGATTTGAAGCTCACCTTCAGTCTTCAAGTGATATGTTCCAACTTTCACATGAGAAGGTATTTGCCTACTCGCTGCTTTATTTTTATAACCCAGAACAGAATGCATTTGCCTGGAGATTGCATGACAAGAGGAAACTGAAATTTAGGAGCTTTACAACAACATTTTTACTGGCTGATTTGATTTTTATCACGGCAACATTTTTCCCCCACTAACAATGACACGTTGTTCTCGCTTTCTATTTCACTGGGACAAATCCAAATGAATTAAGCATTTTATATTGTTGCTGTCAAAAAGAGAGGCATACCTTGTACCCTGGCGAAGGAAACTTTATTATGCCATCAGCACTACTTTGAAACTATGTCTGAACAATCATTCTTGCTGCTGATAATTCACAGGCCTTAAGCCTCACAAGAATTGTTCTCATCACTCAGTCCAACTGTTTCTGTGTCACAGTAAGATCTGGTGTCAGAACAGAAGGAGACTGTTGTGACATCACCAGAGGTGGGCAATTATGAAGTCATGGAATGGGCCTTCCTTTAACAATTGGAATGTAATGGCTGAACTCCTATTGCCTGTGGCATCTTGTTCTTATTCGATTAATGGTATATAAATCAAATAAATAAATAGTGTAAAAGTTATGACTGTGGATGTTCACAGAGAGCTGAGTACATGGAGTCTCCATGTCTGATTGCACAATGAACCATGCAACTAACTGTAGAAAGAACTGCACAATTGAGCACACAACTGCCCATGAACTGACCACACACGCACTGTGCAAGTGTGCCTGTGCTTTCTGAATGCAATTTCCACCTTGGTGCAAATTTCACAACAGCTTGCACAGTTTCAAGTTACACAGGCTTAGGTATACAACAGGATTTTGGCCACTATTCATCCATGTGTGTGTGCATGAATAAATGATATAGATGTGCAGATTTTCTGCTTTACCTCCTAAACAAGTGTTATGTGCTCAACATGTATGCACATACTTCTTGATGTTTACTTAAATGTCTCTTACGATTTTTATTGGCTTACTGGTTGCATTGTTTTAGGATATTGCAGGGGAATGGTTTGCATAGGGCTGAAAAGTCATCTAGAAATGCTAATATAAAATGACTAGTAAAGAAGCAACCAAATAGCTGGACTCTCCACCTGGGTAGTATTGCTGCTCAATATCATTACTTAGAAATTAATCAAAAGTGACTAAAGAAGGAAGAGAGGGCTTTAATAGACATCTGGTTGATTAACATGTCTGGATCTGAAGTTTCAAAAGCTGCACTAAACAATAACATAAACTTCTGACAGAAATAATAAATGAAATTATTTATCAACTTAGCACGAAATATACAGAGGCTTTACACTGATAGTAAAAACATGGAATGGATGACAAGTCCAAATTTGCATACTAAAGAAATGATGAACAAGTAATTTGAAAGTGAGATGAGGTCTTTGGGAAATGACTGTTCTTTATTTATTTCTAAAATAATGGATCAGGGCAGCAGTTTCAAAATAAAGGCATGTCTCAGTCTTGAAAGTTATCCATTTGCTATAATCAAGAGTCACAAAATGACATGCACAAACAATCCTGTAGAGAGTAGTAAATGTAGCTTAAGAATAAAGAGCTAGAGCTGAATCTACTAATAGAAATTCAGCTGGTTTGCAGTAGGTCAGCATGGGAATCTTCCCCACTTAATAACAGTAGTAACAAAACTATTTCTCTACACATACCCAAATTTATGCTGCTAAAATGAAATAAGCTTGTAGGAGCAAGGAGCTAATTTTAATGTTAAAAGACTGCGAGCTCAATTCAGTTTTGGTTTCCCACTCGAAACAAGCTCAGGATTATTTAATTCTTCAAAGAATAATTATTTAATTCCAACTGTATATCTTGTACAACAAACTCGAGCTGGTGTACCTAATAGTTGTAGCAGAAAATAAGATAGGTCCTATGAGCTTGTAAATCGATCTATCCACTAAAGAAAGTGTGCTGCTTGTATACCACACCATAGCACTAAAAGCACTGGGCAGTTTACAATTTAATTCTGCAGGCTACACATAGCCTCTCCACCTCGAGCAAGCTGGGTACTCAGTTTACTGAAGGATGGAAGGCTGAGTCAGCCTTGAGCAGGCTACCTGAGCCTGTCAGGATCAAACTCAGGTTGTGGGCAGAGTCTTGGCCACAGTACTGCAGTTTAACCACTATGCCATGAGGCAAATGGGATGTGTGAATATTGCTTACTTGTGTATAGCTCCTCCCCATTAAAAAAAGTGGCTATGTATGTTGGATTGTACAAATATATCCTTTTGGATATATTATTATCATGTTAATGACCAAAGCTGGCTCAAACAAGGCCAGTTCACTGGGAGGATAGGAAAAGCTAGCACTCATGGACATCTTCAACCGATGAGTTGGGGAGGTCTCTTCATGGTTCAAATGAGGGAGTTGGTGTGTTTCAATGTAAAGTTTCAGAATGAGGTGCCATCCTGGGTTCAGACTTTGTACTATCTCCAGTAAGGAGGAAAATGATATTCAAACTAGCCAGGAATCAATATGGTAGAAAAATATAACAGACTTATAATGTAGTTAGTGGGAGAATTTCATTAGATCCAGTATGTACCTTGTACCCTCCAACCTTTTATAGCATCAGAAATAACCTCAGCAGACCTATATGTTTCCTTTAAATTTAATGATGACAACGAAGTTAATAGTAGTGAGTTAAATTCCTCTTCCTTGCACCAAACAGAAATAACTGCTCTAAAGTAACTGAAGGAACATCCACTATATTTTTTAGGCAAGAGCCAGCTGGTGTGCTTTCCAAAATGCTATTGAGAGATCACTCAGGGGTGTTTGCATTGGAAGCCATGCGTGGCACCAGTCTACAAGGGTGCCGTTCCTTTCACCATCAGATCAGGTTTCCCTGGCTTGCAATAAAAGAAAAAAAAAGTGCCCTACAAATTCTCCCACACAGCAACATTTTTCTGCCTGCATTTGATTTGCCTATTGTAGATCGTGTTAATTTAACCCATCAGAGCAAGCTTTCAGGTAGTTATTTCCCTCTAAAATCAGATCTCTTGAGAAACACAATGTGGGAAATGAAATCTTTCCTTCCTCTTCTGCCCTTCTTCTGTATCTCTTGGCATTCTTTCAATCCCCTTCTGCTATTTGCTGTGTCTGGGCAAGCCCTTCGTGTCTGGAATGCACCTTTAGACAAAATTATCAGGGGAAGTGATCATTAGACAGCAGGTGGCAAAGCATTTTTGTCCCCCTCCTGTCTTTCGCCACAGGTATTCCCCCCCCCACCCTATCCACCCTAGGCTGCTGCTCTGCAAAACGAAGCACCAAACTCATTGTATAAAGAAATACTTCATAATGGATGCAAGCAGGGCTCAGCCTTTTCAGGAATAATTTGGAAACTAACTCAATGACATGAAGACTTGGAAAGCAACATAAAGGTTCCTGGTTGGCAGGGCTGGCCCTACCAATTAGGCAGAGAAAAGTGGCAAACACAGGGGGAGGGGTGGAACTGCTGGGGTACAGCAGTAAAAGCTCCCCATCTGCTCCTCATAAGCTATCCAGCCATTCCCCTCTGTTGGAAGACAGAGGGGTGTGTGACACATATCTGCATATCTTTAAACTAGCATCCTACTCTTGGTGCAGTGGAGGACACTACTCCATCCCTTGTGTTACTCCACTTCCAGTTCATTCCTGTCTGTTAAATGGGGGAAGAGATCTTAGTCTTTGCCTTTGCCTCAGGCAACAAAGAGTCTGGAGTCTGCTGTACCAATGAGGATTATAACTGTTTGCCCACTTTTAGAATCTGCAGTGCTTCTCTTCATATCTGGAGCCATGAAGCTTTCCATGAAGCTCTGAGGGCCATTCTACCTTGTTCTGCCCATATTATTTCTCTCAGGATGTCTGTTTCTTTTCTGGCCTCTAGTTGCCCCTTCCTTGAGAGCAACACAATCTCCCTGCCTCCTTTCTTCCCAAATTGGGCACTGCAATCCTATTGCTAGCTGCAGGGAATTAGGATGAGGCACAACACCTCTTCTGTAAGCAGAAATCATATTCTATAAGAAGAACCCTCTTCTGCCAGCTGGTCTCAGAGATCCTGTTGACATAACAATATGCTGGCTAAGATATAAAAGACAGATGGCTAGAAAGGGGCCACAGAAGGCATAGGCCAAGTTAGATGAGTTTCAAACTCCTTTCAGCCCACAGTCACAATGCTGGCAAGTTGTTAGGCCAAGGGGAGGATAGTTCAAAGTGATTTCCAATATCCTTAGCCTGGGAAAGGTTTGGTTTCAGCACAACTTTGGCATGCTTTGTCTTGGCTCCACTGGCCCATGAAATTGGACTGAAATATCTGAATGTTTGAGCCCAGAGAGAGTCATAGAGCCCAGTGACACTAAGGTTTTGTAGCAGACCAAAGCAATTGGCAACTTTGCATGATATTTTTCTTCTTACTACTGTATAGTGATAAACTAAGATGAATATCTTCCACTTATGTATTTTAAATACTTGCTTCTTTCAGATGGCAACTGGATTTGCTACATGTGCAATATATGGAACTGACTAAAAAGGTGCATGGGGCTGATCACAAGGCAAAATAGATCACAGATTGGACAGCTTGTGAAGCGGTCCGGTGCAATCTATTTCCCAGGGATTACACCATACATGGAAAAATGCGTTCCAGCCAGACCCTGCTCTGTGCCCAAGTTAGATTGTTTTTGGTCCAGCTATAGGGCTTCTACTTTGAGGTGGCTGGGCTAGAGTAATACTTTGACAGATGGAAGGGTGACTTTAAGGTTGATGGCTCACATGAAAATAACTCATTCCAGTGTGATCAGGCATGCCAGTTTGTAGCAGTCTGATTTCACCCTAAGTGCATTTCAAAGACATTCTTTTCTACTTGAGTGTAGTCCAGTATTGTTACTGGAGATGGAAAACATAATTGTTCCAGAAGCTGTTCCAGAAATGACTCTGAGAATGCAACTGTAAGTCTTCTTCACTCAGCAAAACCTGCTGCAGATATTTTAGTCTGAAAAAAGTCCATAAAGTGTATAACAATTGCTCCAGTAAAAAAACAGAAGTCAACAATTTTAAAGGTGCTCTTTTCAACTTTTCATTTTTTAAAAAATTAATTGTATTTTCTTAAAATATGTAAATATATTGTGATATGGCTAAGGAAGCATACAGCAAGTATTAATGAAATTGTAATCTGAGAAATTTACAAGGTATTTTACAATATGATTAACACTTTCCAAAGTCAAGGTGTTGTATATTTCTAAATAAATGCATGAGCTCTGTGAAAGCATCTTTCGTGACACAGGTTAACTATGTTCCTGGTGGGGCATCATATTTTGTGTTTGCAAAGCTCTGCTCTGCCTCATTTTTCCTGTGGAAGTCTACAAACCATAGTATGAAAGATGTCCTAAAATAGGGGAAAGAGGAGGAACCCCAGGAGGTCTTCCTGGCCACACATGAATTTGGTGCAAAAGCTTTATTTTTCTCAACACAAAAGCAGAAAGAATAATATGCCCTGAAATATGTCTAGTGCTTAATTAAAAGAGTTCTTTCCCTCAAACACCTCCTTTGGGATTTCAGGGATAGAAACAAAACTGAATCTTCATCTGAGAATTTTCAAGCAATTCATGAGCTAAGCCTTGAAGAGTAAAACAGCAGCTTTCATCAGTCAAAGACCAAAGATGTCAAAGGTTTCCTATGGAGAAATCCTTTGGCTGCATATAGAAAGGTCATATGAATGTTAGCAGAAGTGGTGCAGCTGAGAAATTTCAGAGATGAATGCCAATGTGGGTGTTCCAATATGAATTGGTGGTTCATTTGGTGACAAATTTAGGTTTACGTTGTACAGAACAAAAAGCATGAGGTAATCAAATGCTGTTTTCTTTTTTTACAGGAGCTATTCAATTACATTAACAAGATAAGATGAACCTCAAAATTAAGCTGAGAAATAATTATCTATATGCCTCAGCTTTCATTCCAGATAGAAAAATAAAGCAAGCCAAGTGGTTTTCCCCCCTTATTGTTCAGTCTGAACAACAATCGTGTCATTTTAAATGTGTAACAAATATACCCCTTCTAAACATTTCATTCAGCTTCAAAGCTTGTATTGGAGATGAAAATACCGAAAGCATATAAACACAATAATGGGTCATTTAGTCAAACGTGTATCCAAACCAATTCTGTCATCCAAAATGTATTGTTACTTATTTGTGTATTAAATGAATCCTGCCTTTCTTCAAGAAAAAAATAGAGGACAGCTAAAAACAATACAATTAATATAAAGAGAAATACATTTTCTAAAAAAGAAAGAAAGAAAGTTATAAAACTATGTAGAAGCCATTCAGCTTAGATGTCTAAGGCCTATATGAATTCAAATGCCTTTGTCTACCAGAAGAAAAATTATAATGGGGAGCCAGGCTAGACCCCCTTCTCAGGTATTCCAGAGCCTGGAAATGGCTACCAAGAAAGTCTTGTTCCACAGGACAAAGAGACCCCCCAACATCTGGACAGAATTGTAAGTAAGGAAGAATACAGTACATTTTGGCTTTCCTCCCACAGACATATTTAAAACTGCAGTTCATCACATTGTGAAGAAACAAACAGGGCTTTTCATCAGTGCAGGTATTTAGCATATATTATTTGCCAAGTATTTGTATTCCATTTTTTCTCACTATCAGGGGCAAATTATCACTCTTTCTTTGCCTACTTCTGCTTTCAGTACAGCAGTCTTCAAGGCAATGCTAAAATGAATGTTCCAACTGAAATTTTAATCCAGTGTATCTGACTCACTGAAAAAAATACCTCTTAATTTCATCCATTTGTGTCTTAGAAATGCTTACAACAGTAGACAGTTGTTTAAAATAGAATTCTGATTTTAGGAAAACCAAGATTTTGTTTTGAATGTTGGGAGTTTTGGAGAACTAAACCACCAAATATAAATATTGTGGCAATATAAATGTTTTGATTTCTGTTGTATTGAATTAGTGTATGACTATTTCCGACATTACATTTGACCGTACTTATCACTGAAAAATATGGAAGACTATGATATTGACTTGCCTGCCCTGCCCAGAGTGATGAGGCACAACACAGGAGATGGGTTAAGCAGGGGCCACACATTATTGAACTTTAACGCATTAACACAACACCCCCTTTCAAAAGGGGGCCTAAAGTAGGGCGGAGTCATGCTGTGTGTCTGGGGCTGGCCTTGCCCCAGACACAGGCCTTAACTGGCTGAGTTCTGGTAAAATCTGGAAACCCTGCAAGGACGCAGCCCAAATGAGACTCAGGACTCAAGACAATCCGCACCCCAGGGGACCACTGCCTCCTCCCCGTCCCAGTGCCAAAACCAGTGGGCATTCAACGCTGTGAGGTGGGATGGCTCATACCTCTATTGAGTGCCCACTTGAACTCACCTTCAAACTTATGACTTCTGCCACTACCCGCCAGTGTGACCATAATATAATCTACACCTCATGCTTAACAAATAACAAAAGGTTAAGAACAGGATGGGCAAAAACACACATGCTCCTAAGTGCCAATCAAGGGCAGGACAAAAATTCCCATCTGGCCCTGAAGTGACCAGCAAAGCCTGCTCTTAACAAAGGGTGGGTGGAGGGAACAACGCTTCGAAGAAAAGGTAAGATGGCAGGGGCAAGCAGCCCTTTAAAGGCTCACCTTAGTCCCCGCCACATCACACCACTTTGTGTGCCCTCCTGTGCACACCTTGCCCAAGCAGGCAGGCAAAAAGCTCCCACAGCTGCAAAAGTGGCTATGAAAGAAGCCTTGTTTTCAGTTTATTAATGCAGTGCACTCATTTTCAGAGAAAAGAAAAGACTAGTTTGAAAAAACAAAATCCATTCTGTAGGAATTCCAATAACTCAATTGGAATTTTCTCCATTAAAAAAAAACCCTACAATCTAAACAAATTCTGTAGTGAAAAAAAGACCCAGTTTGTACCATCTTTCATTTTCTGTTCAGAAGCAGGTGAGGATTTGGTCCAATTTAGTTTATATTTCAATAGCTGGCATTTTGCTTAAAGGTCAAAATAAAATAAACAAGCAGTTGAATAAAAAGAACAATAATTAAACAATAAAGAGGATAAAATCAAAGTGCAATGCACACTAGAATACTACAGCAAATAATCAATTTATTAAATAGTTATTAATTAAAATAGCCCTGTGTATATTTCAAAAGTATGTGTAATAGCATTCATTGTTATTGAGTGCAATAAAAACTTTTCTCCTGTACAGATAATTTAACCTTAAATGGCATAATTATCTGTTCATCCCAATATAAACAATTTTATTGATTAAGATTCCAGTAACATTGAATCAGGTCACACATTAAGTCAAATGCACATTGTCTCCTCTTCCAAGGTTATGCTTTGCCATTGTTCTGTGATGCTAAATCACTTCCAAATTTATAGAGACCCTATGAATGAGTGACTTCCTAAAGGTTCTTCTCTTAACAGTTCCTGCTTAGGTCTTACAAAGTAAAGATGGTGGCTTCATTTACTGAGTCAATCCATCTCAAGTTGATCTTCCTCTTTTCCTGCTACTTTTGACTTTTCCTAGCTTTATTGTCTTTTCTGGTGACTCTTGTCTTCTCATTATGTACTCAAAAGTATGATAGCTCTTGACGAAATGTTATCCCTCCAGCCATGCAAAATGTTCAATTAGAGATGGACATGAATCAGAAAAATTGTGATTTGTTTTGATTTGTGATTCATCAAGGTCGACAAATCACAAATAACAAATTTACTCTTTTTTTGATAAATCAATGAATCAACTTGTTGATTCATGTTTGCATCTAAAAGCCTATAAAATGGCCCTCTAAGCACCTAGAGACACCAAAATCACGGGGAAGCTTCCTGTGACTCTCCTCTACAAGCATTGCAAGATTGGTGAAGTTTAGGTTTAGGACATTCAGGTTTTGCACCCACAAAGTGGGTCCCCCCAGGAAAGTACCCTTTAGCAGCTGTCTTGGGAAAACCTAATCTTCACCAAACTTGGAGGGATTGTAGAGGAGAGTCAGGGGAAGCTTCTCTGTAATTGTGGTGTCTCTAGGTGCCTGGGAAAATTTTTTCTGGGGTGGCTCTTTGTGGGTGTATAACCTGGACACCTGAAAATAAGTCTTCACCAAACTTCACCAAATAACAGATTTTTTAATAAATTTGGTGATTCATTTATTAATTTGTGCCCATCTCTGCTTTCAATGCTTTGTGCTAAGACATCAGATGTGCAAAGTCAATTAAACTAGCTTTGAGGAGGTACAAAAGGTGAAATATCTAGGAGTTACCATTACCAAAAAAACCCAAGTAATTTGATGAAAGAAAATTATTTTACAATTCAGAAAGAATACAGAGAGACTTGGAGGACTGGAATAAACGACAAATCTCAATGATGGGACGAATCTCGATAATAAAGATGATGATTCTACCAAAATTGTTATTTTTGTTTCAAAACTTACCAATTCTATTAAATTATAAATACTTTGAGGACATGGACAGCCTGATCTCAAAATTTGTATGAAGGCCAAAAAAACAAGAATAAAACTTAGAACATTGCAAGATTTAAAAGAGGGAGGAGGTCTAGGACTGCCGAATTGGCTATTATATTACAAGGCCTGTGCTACGGTTTGGATAAAAGAATGAATAACATTAGAAAATTAAAGACTGTTGATACTGGAAGGTCATGATTTAAAAATGGGCTGGCATGCATATGTGTGGTATGGAAAGTTCCACGAACAGACACATTTCTCAGAACATATTGTGAGGAAAGCATTATGTCTACTATGGCAAAAATTTCAAATGCAAACTTATAAGAAAATTCCAATATGGGTAGCACCAATAGAGGCATTTACATTGAAAGTATTGAATCAGAAGGGAGTTTTACTTACATATAAAGATTTGTTAACTAAAGATCAAACTATATAAGATAAACAAGATCTAGAGAAACTGGGTCTAGCGACAGATTGGTGGTCAATGCTGAAACTAGAATCAAGATATAAAAAGGACAAAAATATGGGCTTTTTTGAGGGGAAAGTTCAGGTGGATGAATTATGGATTTATACGAAAAAGAAAATAATCAAAAAATGTACACATACCTATTAGAGTATGATCTAGAGGATGAGAGAGTGAAGGAGACAATGATAAAATGGGCACAAAAGTTTGGCTATAATATTGATATTGATGACTGGACAAAAATGTGGAAAGATAATTATAAAATGATTAAACCAGTTAATCTTAGAGAAAACATCCTTAAAATGTTTCACAGATGGCATTTTACTCCGGTAAAATTGGCAAAAATGTCAGAAGGGATCAGTAATGTTTGTTGGAAATGTAAAAAAAATCCAGGGACCATATCATGTATGGTGGTCATGTGAAAAAGCAAAAAATAAAAAATAAAAAATGGTTACAGGTTTGGGAAATGTCACAAGAAATCGTTCAGCAAAAACTAAGTTTTAAACCTGAAATGTTATTATTGAATATAATGTGCTGAAGTTACAAGAAACCAAATTTCAATTGAATATCAGAAAAAACATCCTAACTGCTAGAGCAGTACAACATTGGAACCAATTACCTCGGAGGTGGTGAGCACTCTAACACTGGAAGCATTCAAGAGAAAGTGAGACAGCCATTTGTAAGATATACTTTAAACTGCATTCCTGCATTGGGCAGAGGGTTGGACTTGATGGACTTATAAGACCCTTCCAACTCCCTTATTCTATGATTCTGTTATTTGAGGTGGGACATGAACTGCAGGAGGGGAAAAACCACACTGTATTAATCTATGAATAAAACCTAGGAGGTTGGATAACAAGGTTTTCTAAATATTATGTGTCAGAAATTCCCATCAGCCCTAGCCAGTAAATGGTGTAGATGGTAGAATTTGCTGTCCAACAACATCTGAATAACCATATATTTGCTGTCCCAAATATAGATCCTTAGTCAGAAAGGTACACAAGCTCACTTTAGATCATGGAGGGCTCACTTTAGATCAAGGGAGTTGCCTCTAGCATTTCAGGGAGAGGTATACCTTCTTTGGTTCATGAACCTCTGTTCTTCCACTGAGCATATTTTTCCTTGTGTGTTTCCTGTTATTCATGCTCCACATATTCAGCCCACTTCTTTGGAATGTTTTTACCAGTGAAGATTTACTTGTTAATATTTACTGTGTCAAATTAGATCTTCTCACCAAGAGATTTCTGCACTTTCTCGTCACATCTTACAAAAGGGGCAATCTCATTTGAAGAAGAATCACTAGGTAGAAGAGGAGCTTTGCATTGAAAGAGGGTCCTGTCACATATTGCTGGTGCCATTACAGACAGTCCCTTAAGGCCACCGGTAGTCTTGTACTCATGACATTATGGCTACCACTGAAAAACATGCAAACTTTCAACAGCTCATGTAAGTTTAGGTGTGAGGGTGGAAAAGTGTATATGTGTGGAGGGATAGGGAGAGATAGAATGAGAGAAAGAGCCTGAAGCTGAGAAGAGAATTTAGGGAGACTGAGTGCAAATCCCCAAGATTAGGTGAACTGTACCAAATGGTATTTTTCTGTCTTGGTCGTACACCTCACCTGAAAAAGTGTTGTTGAAGGGGCCAGACATTTAAAAACACACCATAATGAGTTCATGAAAGCAGATAATATGTGCTTGAGCATGGAGCTTAGGTTACTCTTTTTGACATGGCTCTCTTCATGATTAGAAATCCATTGCTTGGGCTCCATTGAATAACTAAGCTAGCAAAAGCTTCCAAGACTCCCCAGTGTGCAGGCAGATTTTATCTTGCCTGGGGCCAGACTAGCTTAACTCTGGAATGCATTGTAAATCCAATAAGTGCCGGAGTTAGTATAGTGAGTAATTTAAGAAGACAGTACACTCCCTTCCCTCTTCCACAATTCACCTGTCAGACTCATACAGAGAAAAACAAAAAGACCTGCCCTCATCCTACTCCCTCTTCATAAGCATGAGAGATATAAATGATGGTGAACAGAAGAAGAAATGTTTGGGAATGTTTAGGCAATACTGATAGCAAATGCCCTGTTTGGCTATCTAGGCCCTCTAAGGTTCAGCTTTGCCAAATGGAATGCCTCTTCTGCTCATAGAATGGTTGTTTCTGTCTTAGGAGCAACCCAGGGATAATATAAGTGAACTGTAACCCACAAGTGTTCTTCCATTTGGGTAAGCCATTACACTGCCATTTACATAAGAATCTTTACTATCTTTTCTCCGAATTCTGTATCTTTCAATTGCAGAACACGTTCCAGTGGCAGAGCCATGATGTTTCTTATTTCAGTGCAGAATTCCAGGGAATGAGGTGCATGCTGGGTTGCCTTGGAAATCACCCATAGCAAACAACCATTTGCAAACACCCAACACAAAGGGAGACTTACATTATAATGTGGAACTCATCGCCATTCCAACAATTAGGGCTTACTTTCCAAAGTACCCCATGCATCTATGAATGCTGAGTTGTTTGATCTGTTCCCATACTTTGATGCTGCTCTCAATACATTGCTGCAAAAAAAATTTTTTTCTTAACTTTGTGCCAAAGAGCACTACTGACTGAAGTCATTCTGGATCTCATCATCTACATTTTCTCTACATCATTCCCCTTACTCTTTCCTGGACCCTGTCTGTAAATATCTCATATCACATACGGCATGGAAGTGGCGATGGTGGGATGGCCTTAAGTTATGAATTTAGTAGTTTCACACTGATTCTATTCTGCCTTTGATTCTTCAGATTTCTCTAAAGTGCTTGTTGCTAGGGCAACATTTCTGTTAGGGCGTAACCACAATGAAATTTGTCCTGGGTGGGTGAAACATAAAGAAGAGCCTTCAGAGAGGATCTGAAATCCCAGGCAGGTTCATATGGGAAACAACAGGGAGATCAAAGCCAAAAAGCACATTCGTGTTAGAGAGAAGTGATTTTGGCAGACTTTAGTGTTCGAGAATTCAGACCTCAGGAATTTCTTGATTAAGTCCTTAAGACCAGATGCAAAACAAAGCAAACTAATTTTGAAGATTATGGAAGGTGAGAAAAGCTCTTCTGCTTTCAGATGTTTTCAGCAGTTAAGTGGTTCCTTCTTCTAATGCCAGATTATCTGTGATATCTTTTCCCCATAATCCTTCAGATATTTTGGCCTCCAACCACTTTAGAATTTAGCAGTAAACTAGCACCTTGAATTGTGTCCTGGAATCAAGTGGCAGACAGTTTACTTGATTCGAGATACAGTAATATAGTCAATGAATTGTAAAATGGAAAGTAATCTAAGCACAAGACATTATCCTAACTTCAGTTTCCAAACAAACGTCAAAAGACCCAAACAGGGTATATTGCAGAAATCCAAATTTGGGGACTTCTGTCAAAAGCATACAGACTCTGTCCTGCATGGAAGGTTTTGCTCACTATTCCTCAGTTTAGTTTTCTTTATTATTATTTAGATTTCACATTAGGGGTCTGAGTCAAGTTGAAAATCAACCAAAATTAAACACATTATTACATAATCTTCCTATTTTGGCAAGAAAGTTTCTGCTGTTTTCAGACTTTTTCTTTCTCTTGTCTGTAGAAGCCTTAAGTGAGCTTCTCCAGAAAAGATATCAAAGCTGTTCTAATAATAGTGTATTCACCTGAATCCAATATTAACTACAGTTTTAAAACATAGATGGTGTTACAATCCAGCCCCAGCCCTATCTCTCCTTAAGTAAACTTGACTGAACATGTAAAAATAAAACAAAAATAATAACTCTAGTCAGAAATCTGGAAAGGAGATGCATGATAAATTATACTGCTCATTTTCTCTTGTCCGTTGCTTTTCCTCTAGCCATATAGGTAAGAAGAGACTGATCCTGTTGAAAGGAGTATCAGCTCTGTGTGGAACAATCTTTGGGAGACAATTATATTTGCTCATACCAAATGCTACTACTCACTATTTCACAATGAAATCGTTCCTCGCATTCTTTTGGTTTGTTAGCTTGTGGGTGACAAAATGCCGCACATTGGCAATGTGAATCTCATAGCCTGCTGCTCTGAGAGAGAAATAGAGAGATTCCATGCAGAGAGATTTCTCTGCATGACATGATTTCCCCAAAAAATTTCATGGGATACCTTGTGGCATTTCTCAGATGCTCCAAGGCATTTTTTTTGTGCTGACCTGTGCAGGATTATTATAGAATTACATCTTTCCTGTGCAAAATTTATTTAGAAAGGGCAGAAGAACCACTGAGCTGTAAAGTATTGTTATATTTCCTGTGCAAAAATAAGATTCACTGGAAAAAGCGTTAAGCTGCATGGACTCTGATACTTTCCTGGCCAGGTTTGTACAACACCCCTGCAGAGATTCACTCTTACTGAGACATGTATTTGCATACCACAGACTGTTTTAACTGAACACTTGTCAGACCAAGGACATATATAGATGTAAGAGAAGAAATAGCCTTGGGTCTCAAAGTGAGCCAAGACCCCATAATTCAAGGATCACTTACAGATATGTATCCAAACATGTGTGAGTTCATATATGTACTCTGAGAGCATAACTGGTAACACAGTGTCACATCCAGCTTTGAGCCAGTATTGAGGCTGTGTCATGCGCTGAAAGATGTTTGGATCTGGCGTAAGTTGCTTCTTCTTTACCTCAGCCTATCTCTGTTTGTCTTTTCTGACTTCAAATCATAGCCAGTAGAGCAGTTTTGCTGGCAGATCACTCTGTTTTTAGATCTCTGAGACCACCTGGTAGAAGGGCATTTCTACTGGCAGCAGGTCTGTGTTTAATTCTTAAAATTGTGCCCAATCCTTAGAATTAATCCTAGCCCAATTTGGTCAGCACATATTTCAGTTATGATTAACTGAATATTAAGTGGAGCCATCTAAATTCAATGCAAAAAAAAAGAAACATATAAACACAAAAGAGGACAAAGGTAGAAATCTGGATAACATTTGCAAATGCTAATTTAGACATATGGGGCAAATTTAGAATCAATGGTTAAATTTTTTTAAAAACATAACATATCATATGTGGGAAGAGCACGGTTTAATGCTGGGTGTACTATCCAGATCCTAACAGTTGATGAAAAACTGAGGCCTTGCCCACTCTTCCTATGTGGCCTAAATCCAACTATTAGTCCCATTCTAGAGCAAATCTACTAAATCAGTAGGAAAGTGCACATTTATGTAAGTCCCTTTGATTCCCTGTGCATTCTATGGTTGGGATTAATACTTATATTTATCTGTGTATCTTTAAACCAGACTTAGGATGGAAACTCTTCAATCAGGGACAACATCACAGTTTTAACACTGTTAATCCCAGCCAAGGGTAAGGAATTACATTTTTCTCCTTGCCAGAGAAAATGGCAAGGTATTTCCGATTGTTCTGACAGGGTTTTGTGGGGAAAAATCTTCCATAAAGGATTTTGTGGGCAAAAATAGTCCAAAAAAAAATCACAATTAGCACAATTCACATAATTGTACAAACTGTGTCAATTGATCAAAATTAGGATGACTGCCTTTCAAAAGCTAAAGCAATAGATCAGTTGCTAGTATCTTTCTTAACAGGCTTGCTATACATGTGTTCTCTGCTTCCTCTTTCTCTGTGTATATTGCTTCTCAAAGGACACTAGAGACATTTTATGCAAATTACAAAGACCATCAGAGGGAGTAAAGAGCTCTCTGTCCTGCTCTTGGCTGGAAGCTAGGAGGCTTCCAGGGCTTCAAAATTCCTTGTTGAAGTTCCTTATCCTGTCAAGATAGCCTAAATCAATGACGAGAAGGAATTATGTGAGTATTCTTTCCATCTGTGCTAAGGATGGACCTCTTCAAAGACCTTTGGAAACATTCTTGTCTCCGAGT
The DNA here is from genome assembly GCA_037013535.1 of Intellagama lesueurii. Taxonomy (NCBI): domain Eukaryota; kingdom Metazoa; phylum Chordata; class Lepidosauria; order Squamata; family Agamidae; genus Intellagama; species Intellagama lesueurii. The sequence continues at coordinate 198,570,070 of JBAJHW010000004.1, forward strand.
ATCTAATCATAGTGATCAACTTTTGTACCTTAATATCTTTCCAAGTTTTTTCCTGCAGCTCCAGAGCAATCATCATACTCTCTCACCACATCACTACCTGACTTACCCTTCTACATCAACTAACTCAAAAGCTCACTGAAGAGGTGGAGCTAAATGAGTAGGAGATATTTCATGGCTCTTATCAGTACATCATTCTTGCCACAGCAGAAACTTTTATTAAAATAGGAGGGTGAGGGGAACCACAAGTGTTTTGTTTTTGTTTTTAAAGATTTTAATCAGGAAGACAGAAGCATGGTTGGAGACAACCACTGGCTAGAAGTGATGCTCAAGTGAAGAGCAATGAAGAATTCACTTGAAAATTAAGCTTAATCCCTCTCTTCTCCCACCCCTGTTGTCCAGCACTCTTCTAGGCAGAAAACATTACTCCCTCCAGGCAAGCATTTTTAGAGTGCAAGATACAGAAACTGCAAATGCCTGCTTCCTCTTCTCATATGGAGGAGCTAGAAAAACCTTAGTTGGTGTACCTCAAGCTTGTCTTCAGCCAGGCTTGGGTTACTGACAGTTTTTGAGGGATCATTCTTGTCTTCAAATATTAAAACTTTTAAAACTACATTTAAATTAATTTCCAAGGGTTGGATGTGTGTGGAAATCTGTTAAAGCAAATATGCAACTTTAACACACACAAATGCTGCAAAATGTTGTCACTGGAAAACTCTATGTACTTGATGTTTTTTCTTGGGCATCTGATTTATAAATGCCTACACAACTTGGATCCAGACTGTTCAAAAGACTGTGTTCTCACATCACGTCTGCCTGGGTTTTAAGTTCATCAGAGGAGACACTTCTTTCAGTTCTGCTACCATCTGAGGCACTTTGGGGGTACACAGAAAGGCCTACCCAGTGCCTAGTGCCCACTCCCAGATTCTAGCACTCCTTGTTGATGGAAGCTAGGTTCACCCCTTCTTTGTTGTCTGTCTGCTAGCAGGAAAAGATACTTTAATCCAGATAGTCATTGAGTATGAAACCTAGTCTCTGTTGATGGAGAGAGAGAGAGAGAGAGGTTAGGATCATGGCATATGAGACCATAGGACCATGGCATGCCTCTGGGCATGTTTTCATCTCCTGTTTAAGTTTCAGTCAGAATTTCCCTGATAGGGAACACCTATCATTCCCAAGGAACATGGCTGATGGTGAGGCATCATTGGAGTTCAAGTCCAACATATCACGCAGGCGACCCCAAACTGAGAAAGCTTCACACAAATTATTTACTTGTTATTTCTATTTTTATCCTATCTTTGTCCCTTGTTTTATGCTCACAACAAACCTCTGAAACAATTTAGCTTGAGATGGTGACTAGATCAAGGCCACCTATGTTGAATAGGAATTTAAACTTGCAGTCTAACCACTGCAGGTACACTAGCATCCTCACTTTGTCTGCCTTACATAGATTTGTAAGGAAATTGATCTGTCAGTGATAATTAGCTAGACACAAAACCTCAATTCTTCTGTTTTCCATCAGCTTAGAACAAACAAGAGGAAATGATTGTGTGCCATTTTTTCTTTTTGTTGCCCTATAACTGAGTGAATCTGTCTCACCACTGGAGGGGGAGGGATAGGAAAGAAGCAGCCAGCCAGAAAATTCTAAATATGCATTTCTTTAAAATGTCAAGAATGGTCAGAGATAAGTCTAACATGCATTTTGCAGATCTCCCTGCATTTTCTTGCTAAGCCATATACACTCATGTTTGACGATCACCAAAATGTACTTATATTAGATAAATAACTTTTGTATTTCAGTGTTGCTGTGTAGATACATTGTAGGAGGGAATGTAAGCTTTGCAAATCCTGTGGCCTTACCTGGTTGTGCAAGTCCAGACACAAAAGGGTTTGCGTGAGATGGTGAAATGAAATACACCTTTGAGACAGTGAGTGATGTCAACTACCCCAGGCTCTGCTTGGTGCCTGCTCTACAGCAAAGCTTATGCAAAGCATGTCATTTCTTGTTTGCTACTTGGACAAAGGGAATTTAACTCTAAAGGTGCTTTTCTTTATCTTTTTTTTCCCCTCATGGAGGTTTAGGGATGGGCCGCTGCAGGAAAACACAAGCATTTTTCAATAGTGCAGATTGAGAGCTGCTTGGTCAGAGAGAAGCCCTGAAGACTTGGAGACCAAATTTGAAAAGAAAAAATATCTTCTGTTCATAATATGTGACAGAATCTATGTGGAGTGGCTTCCTCCTAGCCAGATTTACTCTATTAATGTTTACTCTGAAGAAAATCTCACTGAGTTCAAAGGGGCTTCCTCCAAAGTAATTTTGCTTAGAGTCAGCTTTAGACCTAGTCACTCTCTCTCTCTCTCTCTCTCTCTCTCTCTCTCTGTGTGTGTGTGTGTGTGTGTGTAGAACAGACTCTTATATTGCCACCCTCAAATTAGTTACTTTTCAGAGACATAAAATGCTTTAAACTCTGTCAGGAAAGGCAGGTCTGAATTCTGAATAATTAATGGAACATCAAAATGGAGGATTTGAAAACAAGATGGAGGATTTACTATGGAGGTGTGGTAGTTTCACAGCCTAGCAGCATGGAAAGCAGAATTCCATACTGACAAGAATTAGTGCGTTATATCTTCAAAATTTTAAAAGGCGAGGTACACATCATGTTAAGGCTTCGTTTCATTTCTTATCTCATTAAATTGGCTACCACTTGTGGCACTAGGGTGTGAATTCCAAACACAGAAAGAGAAAAAAGAGGAGAAAAAACAAGCAAAGTATTAAGATTAAACTTCTTTGTATGTGCTTCTGTTTAATTTCCTGTTTTTCTGAAAAATATACATCTGCCATTTCCAAACATAATTTTTCTGATATAGTTCAAATGTTTCCCAGTCACAAAACTGCATTCAAAAATTGTCTTTTGGTGATATAGGTTTTGTGCTACTGAATCAACCATTAGTTTATCTAGCCCAGTGCTGTCTATACGGGCTGGCCCCTACTCTCCTGCATCAGAAAATAAGAGCATCTCCAATGCATACATGTCCCTAGCCCCATCTGAAGATCCCAGAAACTTTTACTGGATCGCTGTTTCACGTGTGGTGGATGATGCTATCCCTTGCCACTGTTTTCTGCTCAGTGTCTGCACATGCATTGGGAAGGAGGTGCCATCTTGTCTTTCACTTCAGGCAGCAAAATATCTTGGGAGAGATTCAGTGTTAGACTACATGTTTTGTATGGGAAAGGTCTCGGGTTCAGTTCATGGCATCTCCTGGTAAAGATTTTAAAAATCCTTTAATTTTTTTTTTAAGCCTGAAACTGTGCAGAGCCTCTGCCAGCTAGTATCAGCGATGCTAGGCTAGACAGCCTGATTCAGTGTGAGTTTCCACTACTATTACATTATATATAAAAGAAACAAATCCATCAGTAGAGGGCAGGCTACAGCATTAGACTTACACATAGCACCAACTTTGTGTCTGAACTACTTATTAAAGATCATATTGTGGGTGGCATAAAGTCAGACTAAGAGTGCAACTAGGAAGACCCAATTATCCTGATCTGGATTGGGTCTAGATCATACTAAACATGGTCTCTTGGAACTGCAGTATGTCATTTGGGTTGATGTCTAGACTAGAGAAGGGGGTATTCGTATACGAATACCCCCGCACAGGTGGACATAACACAGGTGGACATAACTCACCTGTCTGCTGCTCCCTCCAATCACTCCAGAGTTCGCGGTCGACTAGTCACTTGTCAGCCTGGCACAGAGGCTCATCTTCCCTCCTTCTGCCAGGAGTGGCTAGTCGACCATGAGCTCCGGAGCAACTGGAAGGAAGCCCGGAGCTGGTGGCAGCAGTGGACAAGTGAGTGGACGGTCTGGCCCCAGGGGGCTGGACCCTCGTTATGTCCACCTGTGTGGGGGTATTCATATACAAATATGAATAACCCCATCTCTAGTCTTGACCAATCTTCTTTCCCATTAAAAGGAAAGAAAAAATGAAATGAAAATCTCCCTGTCGTCTCCTCCATGCTTTGCTTCAGCTACTTAATGTTCTCGAGAAATGGAAAGCCAGGGAAACAAAGCTTTCCATTTCTTTCTTTTGTCACTAACTAACACAATGCTTCAGTGACGTATTGAAAAGACTTTTAAAAAAACTCTTTCAAAGCATTGCTGATGCATTAGCAACAATTTTTTAAAAATGCAAAACTTCCTCTCCCCTTGCTTCCACAGGGGAGTTGGAAGGAAGCTTTTAATTTCTCAAGATCTTTTAGTGGCTTAAGAAAACAGATAGCTTAAGCCATCCTCCTTGGTTTGATCCTAGCAATCACAAATGCTGGCACAGAACCAAAATAGTGCTGTATTTTGGTTCTGTGCCGCATTTGTGATTGCTGTCCTACCAGCACAAAAGAAGAAGAAGAAGAGGAGGAGGAGGAGGAGGATGAAGAAGAAGAAGAGGAAGAAAAAGAAGAACTTCATCAGTAGCCCCTGACAGGGACCTAAAAAGTTGTGGGTAGGCATGATGGGCTGGTTCACAATAGCATGAACACGAGTGAACCAGTCTGTCTCCAACCAAGACCAAACCGCAGGACAAATGCCAATCTACTTGCACTCTAAGATTTTAATGACTTTGAGAGGCTTTAACCTGGAGCATTGGAATGTGGATGCATTAGAGAACATGGTTACAGAACAGTTGAGAGGACTGAGGGCATTAGAGAAATACATGGGTGCTGTATTATGTGCAAATCATAGAAAGCCCATGCTTTAAGCTAAGGAATCCCTGTCACCAAAAAGGACAGAGTACAATAAAAGCTTATATTTATTGCCACATATGTGGCAGTATAAATATGGCATCATCCATTGCAAAAAAAAAAAAAAAAAGAGTAGAAAAAATGGCAACATGGATTTGAACCAGAAGTATTGCCTGTAATTCATGCACAGAAAGCTGCAATGTCACAAAGTGGTAATGTTCTGAAGTAAAGGAATTGTTGGGGGGGAAATGAATGTGATTATAGTCAAGTGTTGACAGAGAAAGCTGAAGCCAAGGGGAAAGGGGGGAAATCCTAAATTTATCAAGTCAGACAAAAACCAAATGCAAAAGATGAATCAAAGAAGAATTAAAATATGAAGAAGAAGAAGAAGAAGAAGAAGACAAAGACGAAGAGGAAGATCATCCACAGCTGTAACATATAATCAAAAGAAAAGGACTGTCTCTACAAAAAATCTTTCTAGGAAAAGTTATGTATCTAACAAAGTTTATTTCAAATATTGAACGGTAGTTGCCAGTTCTATAGAAATAGCTGCTTTATTTTTGTAGAAAAGCTCACATGTTACACATGCTTCCAAAACATTGTCAATTGCCCAAGAAAACGATGTTGAAATAGAACTGTTGGAAAAAGCATTTGGATGTTGCAGGACATATATCAAACAACAATAAGAAAGTAGGCTCTGGGGAAGTTGATATTGCTCTACACCTCATGATGACTCATTTGCCAATTTCTCAGAACCAAATTGAATGGATTTCAAACTGTTACTACAAATGGTAGTGTAGTGTAAATGTTAAAAATATCATTTTGCAGAGATAGCCAGATAGAGTAGAAACGGCAAGCAATATCATTGCTTATTTGTACTGCAGATTGAAACTGAGCATACATGATGGATGCATTAGTTGGATGCATTAGTTAAAAAAAAAGCCTGAATCATCATGCCACAAGATCTAGGGGGGGAAAATATGAACTCTAGTCTCTCAGGCCAAATTAAACATGACATGATTCTCATTAACACTACACAAATGATGTGTCAAATCCTGATCCAAATTAGGCCAATCTGGACCATTTTCAATTAAGTTTTAATGTGGATTGGGTGGGTCCAGGTCAATTTGCCATAGAATCTTTATAAGTCTGAAGCTTTTTGGGTGGATTTGGTGATTCAGACACCAAAAGAAAGCTAGACAGTGTATCTTCAAAGTGTTGAGAAACAGCACTGTATAAGGAAAATATCAGGGTAGTGTGATATGGAGGGCGAGGAAGAGAACTGCATCACGGAATATATCTAACTACTTAGCTATAGGTAAAGGTAAAGGTTCCCCTTGACAATTTGTCCAGTCGTGTCCGACTCTAGAGGGCGGTGCTCATCCCCGTTTCCAAGCCATATAGCCAGCGTTGTCCATAGACAGTTTCCGTGGTCACATGGCCAGTGCGACTAGACACGGAACGCTGTTACCTTCCCACCGTGGTGGAACCTATTTATCTACTCACATTTTTACATGCTTTCGAACTGCTAGGTTAGCAGGAGCTGGGACAAGCGACGGGAGTTCACTCGGACGCGTGGATTCGAACTGCTGATCTTTCGACCTTGCAGCCCAGAGGCTTTGCAGTTTAACCCGCAGCACCACCACATCCCTGCTGTGCCACCACATCCCCATGTCACTTAGCTATACGTACCCTATAAACCAGTATTGTGTGTGTAATGTGCCATCATGTCAGACCTCACTTACAGTGACCCAAAAAGTTATTTTACGGTAAATGAGATATTTAAGGAATTGTTTTACTAGTTCCACCTCCTTGGTGAGTTTCCAAGACTGAGCAAGTATTCAAACCCAGGTCTCCTAGGCTTGCATCTGCACATTTGGGAAAACCTGAATAGAAGTCACAGCAACTTCAATCGCTGCACATAACACAAGTCTTGGTGTGGTTTTAAAAATGATGCTAATGCATATTTTTGAAAACCACACTGGGCTTCCATCATTGGCTGGCCAGTCTTAGGAAGCTTTGCAGCTACTGACAGCACTGGGCTCAGGATAGCAGAATCCTCACCTGTTTGACATGCAACAGAGAGTTGCTCGAACTGCCACCACCCCCAGAAAGAACAGTGTCACTTCCTGGCCAGTGTTGGGAGACTTCCTGGCTATCTCAGCAGTGGCCAGTTTGTGATAGCTGTGGGCAGCTCCGGCAGCTCTTTGTTCACCATTAGTCAAGCGGGCAAGCTGCTGCCTTAACCCTGGGCTGTCAATAGCAGTGGGTAGCCTCTCAGCACTGACAGGCTATTGGCTGCTCCACATCCTGTTAATGCAAGGAAGCATATAAAAATAGGACATGTAAAACAGGTGGTTTTGTGTCTCTTTACAGATAACCCAGAATAAAAAGCTTATTGTGGGTTATCTGAAATGTGTAGTCCCTGCCCGCGTTCACCAATCTGTCAACTACAAGTAATTATAGTGATTCGCCAAGAAAATTACTTATCCATGAATATGCGAAATAATTATTTTGCAAATTGCTGAAGACAGAAATAGACTATTAGTGGAATGAGTGGAATTTCATATTTTTGTGTTTTTTTTGTTCCTGTAACATAGTAACATAGGTTACACTTGTTTTGCATAGTGAACACATGAAATGTGAACAACATATGTGTATCATCCATATTTTCATGTATTCATTATAGCACAGTCAGGGTCATATAGTGGCCAAAATTCTATTGATTAGTGTAGTCACTTGCAGTAGAGTAGACAAATTGAATCAATGGGGATTTGGTGAGTCAACTCCCCCACAAGTGTCATTGATTTAAATGGGCCTAGTCTAACTGTGACTTCCTCTGCTAACATTAAGTCACAGTTAGAGGAGGCCAATTTGAACCAATGGTGCATATGGAAGAGTTGACTCACAAAATCCCTGTTGATTCACTGCATCTAATCTGGTGTCATTTACTATGCTAAGCAGCAGGATTTTGGCCAAAATCTGTTTAAGATTTGTATGCATTCAGTAGTTACCTATTTTTGATATGTTTGTTTGAAGAGCTCCTTATACTCTGCGAATTGTGAGAAGGAATAATTTATAGATATTTTCCATTACTTCAGGCATGACCAAGTAATGATTTTTTTTTCCAGATCATTGTTTAAGACTGCAATCCTAAAGTGCAATTACTATGAAGCAAATTTAATTGGACTGTTAGAACTTTTACATGCTGATGATTGTGCCTATCTTCAAGTGGGAAATTATCCAAACACTAAAAAGAAATGAGTTATAATTCACACAAACTGTAATCCAAATCTAAATGAATGAGGTACACAGACTGATTTGATCCATACTTTAGATTACATTATTTTGCACATCTGGGGCAGAATAGTGTCTTATGTCTGCAAAGGTGGGTTCCCAAACCTGTGATGCAATGCTGAGATAATGCAATACTGGCATGAGACATGTGCAGATGATGTCTGGAAGTGAAGAAAGGAGTTGCTTAACTTTTCCTCCCAATCTCTTCATGTAAGCATTCCTCTTTTCATTGCTAAAACAGGTTAAGAGGAGATTTGTAGGGAACAATTAACAAGTAGGGGTAAGAATTATGCATGCCTACCCACACATTTGAGCTGCCTATGGCACCTGGAATTTATATTTATCATAAGCCTCTTTTTGGAGGGGCTGAGTCTTATTTCTGACAGATCTCAAACTCTTATTCTGTGCTTTGAAGCATATTTGAAGGCCAACATGGGTGAACTGAAATTTTCTTCCCCCAACTTAGAAGGAGGATGGATACACACATATCTAGAGTGATGTTCATGATGGAAAGTATTGGCCTTTGTCCATCAGTGGGTTTCTGCTGGGTAAATGGGAGGCTACAGAATGATCACGAAGTGATAATCCCTGTCCCTGTTGAAGCCTCCTTCCTCTGTGACCCCCAAACCATTTCTACAAAACCTTCCAGAGCCAGTTTTCAAGTGATGTGGAGGGCTGAGAAGGGAGCAGGGAGGGAAGGGGGAAGTTCCTTTGTGCTGGTACCTGGGTGCCAGTGCAACATTAGATTTGAACCAGAGTGAGTACATTTGTACATCCTTGTATATCCCTCTAGCCCAGCACACACATAGCATTAGCTACCTACACACAACACACGGATTACAAGAAAAGTCCAGGTTTTGGAACACCGTCTTTGGTTTTTACTCTGTAGCCCGATCCTCAGTTGAATGCAGCTCCCTCTGATCAAAATGGGACATTTCCAAAGATGTATATGGTGTATTATTAACATTTCCACTACAAAGTAGATTGCTGTAATTGACTGGAAGTAGTTTGAAATTTGCCAGAGAGTTAAGTTCATTCTCTATTTGGAAGTGTGTTACTTTAGAATAACTCCATGTATTTGCTCTTTGTTCAGATACTTTATGTGTTACTGTTCAAGACAGTTTTAACAGACAAGTTGGGACAACTTGAAGCTGAATGAAGCTCAAAGACAGACCATTCCCAAAGGTGTGCCTTCTACTGGCATTGGAATCACAACGTGGCAAAGCCAGCATGTGTCTTCATGTCTTCAGAAGGCAAAACGCTTGGTATATTCACAGCTGCACTCAAAATTGCTGCTAGACAGTCAAAAGCAATGTTACTGCAAACTTTTGTCATAGCATGCTCAAACACATTATGAAGTACATACATACATACATATTTTTATTACAGTTCTTAGACCAATTAAACAAAAACAATTACAGTTTCAACCTTTCCAGCATAAAAACATAACAGAATTACTACTTGGTTTAAAATCCATTTAAAATCTTACAATTTAAATCCATTTAAAATCCATAATTTAAAACCATTTAAAATCTACACATCTAAAATTTATCTACACTTTGATTTCTGGAATCTAAGTATCACCATGCAGAAACTTGCAACGTGATAGGTAATCTTAGGGTCTTTATCTGAGAGAAGAAACTGGAGTCTACTTTCTTCTGTACGACCTGGGATTTTTTTAATCGGTGGAAAAATAATCTGGTTACGTGCAATCTCATAGTGGGGACAGGTAAAAAACATGTGAAGTGAACATTTACAGAGTGATTTGCCACTTTGGGAGCTGACGGAAATTGACCAATGGAATGTTGGCCTCTGACCAGTTCTCATTCAGAATCAAAAAGGGCCCGGGGAAATTCCAGGGAAGAAGTGATGTAACTGGGGGATTGAGGAAAAGGTCACCCAGGCTGCTAAAAAGAGTCAAATTTGTTTTCCTCTATTCCTTGCTTCTTGTCAATAAAGCATTTTGATTACCATTTTCCTCATAGAAGAAGGTACTTTGATTTACATTATTATTATTAGTAGTAGTAGTAGTTTTATTTATATGCCGCATTTCTCCCAACAAGGGACCCAAAGCGGCTCACAACATTAAAATTCACACAATTTAAAAACACAGTAAGTTAAATATTAAAAGATAAATTAAACAATATATGATTTAAAATACAATTAAAACATTAAAACATTAAGATTAAAATTATCTGCTAAAATGGGGTTCAGGGCAAGTTTCTGTATGTATTGTAATCCATAACATGCCTATGGATGCCTATGGATTGCTAGAAACTATGCTGCATAATTCCAGCCACTTTTCTTGGAGATTATGTTTTGTCCAGAAATGAATAAAAATCTCTAGAAAAAGCATTTGTTTAATTTTTCCTGTTCTGCAGTTCCTTAGCCACATAGGGCTGATGATAGAATTATTTCCTTCTTTGTGTGAGTTGTGAGCCAATGTATACTCACCTGAGGGCCAGTCCCATTGCATTCAGTAGGGCTTGCCTTTAAGTAAACATACACAAGATTTCATTGCATAGTTATCAAAGTTACACCCCAACTTTTCCTCCCAAAAAAAACCCAAGGCAGGTAACACACCAAAACCATTGAAATTTCAACTATCATCTTTAACATTCCAAAAATAACATCCAACCAAATGAAAAGATCAAAGGCTAGGAGGTTTTTGGTTGTTCCCCCTCCCCGTATGTCATTAAGGTTTGGATATCAGATTTCACTGAAATTTCTTAATAGGGTTTTTAAAAAATGATGAGTGCTAAGAAAAACTGGAGAAGGCAGGGCAGGGTGTTAGTTTGCTATAGGGCAAACTCTTGTAGTTTGCTATGCATGCAAATGTTGCAGTTTCATGAGTGCCTAAGGTGATGAGGGGGTGTCTTTCCTTATGACTCAGAAGGTGTGCTGGGATGCAGGTCCAGATGAGTTGTACAATTTGCATCTGCTGGCAACAAATGAAAGGCATTGAAAGGCAAACCAAACAGTTCTGGGCAATGAAATCCGATGAAACAAACACTTTCAAAATCAGTTACTATCAGTGTCTAACAGTCCCTCTGTTTGCTACAATTCATTGGAGTGGACCAATATTTTCACCATTGTGAAATATGAGGGAAAAGCCACGAAGGGCCATTGAAGATAAGCAGCATATGGGAGGGGGGAGTGTCTCAAGGAGCATCTGCCTTAACAATGGCTGACATATTTCTCAAGATACAGTTTCCTTCATTAGGGACTACTGATAAGGATTTAGTGCATTCTGTCTTAAATGCTAGTAGACCACATGAAATAATTAGCAGTTGCCCCTAACAAGGGAAACAGTAATTTCTGTAATGCAAACAAGCATTTTCTCTCTTGGTTTTACTGCCAGGATGAAATACCACATAACTCTTGTGACAAATTTCCATGCCAACATGTGTAAAAGGGTGCAAGATAAATGTCCTAAGAGGAAGAGTGAGGGTGTCACTGTTGCTGAGGTAAGTAGGCCAAGACTCATCCAGATTCACTGGATGTGAAAGTGTGTAGACAAGAATGCACATTCAAATCAAAATGTCATCTGTCAATACAGCTAGCCTGTCCATGATGTCCAACTAGCCATCCCCCAAAGGTGAACAAAGGTGAGACAAAGGTGAACAAGGTGAGAATGGTCTTTTGCAATGAGATACCAGGGCTGAAATACAAAATGATTACCTCTTGCCATTCCAGATTTAGGCTGTGATTACATGGTCAAATACTGTGGCATTTGGTGTGAGTGTAAAATGGATATGTGAGGCAACTGAGGAATTTGGGGAACATGGAACCTGAAATCCATTTGGAACATTCAAGGCTTCTTTGTGAATGTCTGGGGAAAGCTGGCTGAGAAAGCAGTATTGGTTAAAAACAACGGGGAAAGTGATACCCTCAACTGATTTCCTGTCTAAGAGGACACTCCCACATTATCTCTTGTCATCAAAACCAATCTGCCTCCTTCTCTGGAGTCATGCAAAATTAAACCAGGATTTCAGCTGTATGAAAGGAAGAGGGGAAGAAGGTGCTTTTTTGTCTTGGTTAACATGAAAGGAAATTAAGATGTTAAGACAGATCTGGAATAGGTCATTTAATGTATAAAAGAGATGCAGAAAACTGATTTGTCAGCTTAGCCTGGACTATCTCAAAGGAAAGAGGGCTTCCATGATGCCTATAAGGATGCACTCTTAGCATGTCTAATTACATTGACCCCGCATGACAACGTGTGAGTATCAGATAGATCAGTTTAGCTTTGTTATTTTCTGGAGTGTTTCTTTGTGGCTTAAATTTTGACTCAGAATCTGTATTTTACTCCAAGTAATTTTGAAACTTTCTTGTAACTTTGTGGAACCTTTTGTCTTTTCCCCTTTTTATCCTTTATCCTTTTCTTTCTTTCTTTTAATAAAATATACAAATTTCTTCAATCAACTTTCTACATTTTTGGACTTGGAGGGTTCGTGGTACTTTTGGTATTTGTTTGGGTGTGGTAGCAGCTCTCTACCCTTGCAAGGTAGGCAAAAGTACTTAGCCTTGTGGATTTTTCTGGATTCCCTACAGACAATGCCAGATCTTGAGTAGAATGGTACAATTCCAGTCAGGTTCCACAGCCTTCACATCTGACTCCTCCCTGTGCTCACCTACCCCAGGACAGGCAAGGAGGTTGTGTGGTTGAGGGGCTATAGAGAGGGACTCTGACTGGGTAACCATCACAGGATGAATTCACCTTTTTTTTCACTGACCATATGATCACATGGCCAATTCAAATCAGTTTGGTCCTTCTTGGTTCTGATGCGGAGTTTTCTGTACCACAAGGGGCTTCTACTTTTTTCAAGCCATAATGATTCAAACGGTCTTTTCCTTGTATGATCAGTAGTTTCATTCTCCAAAAGGATGCAGGTCATGACTATGAGTGGTATTCTGGTAATAGACTAAACTGGGTGTGATGTTTTGAACAAGAACACCCATCCCTGTGATCTTTCTCCCTAATCGCCTAGAATTATTTTTGTTTTGTTTTTTTCAAATTTTGTTAAACAGGTACTGAACTAACTATACTAATTTAGAGTTAGGTCATCTCTGCATAGACAAAAAAAGAGATAACAATTGATATGAAATAAAAACAACTCCAGCAAACTACAACATATTACTGTATTTTTACAGTATCTGTCTATATGTTTATACATTATCAAGTACTTTGAAAAACTGTCCCTTTTCTCTAATGCTGTGCAACACTTTGAAAACCTCACCAGCTTTACAATTAACTATAAAAGGAGAGCGAAGGATCAGCAGAGGAAAGCATCAAAAGAAGGTGAACCATGGACTGTGGCATGTATCAAACCAAATCAACTTGATGAACCAGTGTGGACACTGGCACTAAAACAATCAACAGTCACAATTTGAAAATCTAATCCAGTGGTCCCCAACCTTTTTGACACCGCAGAACGGTTGAGGGGGGATGGGGTCCGTCCACAGGAGGGCGGGGCACCACACGTTCGTGCGCATGTGCGAAGGGTTGGTGCTCCCTTGCGCGGGTGCACGCACACTCACGAGTAATACACAAAGGAGCGGGGGTGCTCGCACGGCATGTGCACACACTCGCACGCATGCGTGAAGGGGTGGGGGTGCTCACAGTGCACGCGCACTCACACGCATGTGCGAAGGGGCTGTGCGGGTGGGCGTGCGGGGGGGAATGCGTGCAGGGGGTGAAGATCTGTGTCCGCGGCCTGGTCCGGCCAAGGCCACGGACCGGCACCGGGCCACGGACTGGGGGTTGGGGACCCCTGATCTAATCCAAACTGAAGTGTAAACTAGGACGTGGATTAAGGTGCAGCTGCCAATTAAGACACAGTGTAGTAGCAGCCTTAGACTGATAGCCAAATCTTATTTTAACACTTCTTTATACCTAAAGCAACAGATTAGCAAATGAGACCCAGGACAGGAATTGGTAAAAGGCTGCAAATGGTATCTTGCAATTTGTGCTGACTGTTTCAGTTTGCCCTTCAGTTTGTGCTATGTCACAATGCACCAAGACAGGAAAAACCCTGTCCACGTGTGTGTGTGTGTGTGTAGTGTGTAGTGTGTATGCATGTGTGCGTAAAAGTGCATGTATACATGTGCCTTTCCTCTTCAGAGTAGTGCCACTGGAAGGCTCTACTCTGAATTTGCCCTTGGTTAAATATCATGTGGTTGAATATATCTGAGTGCAGTAATACCAGCTTGTCATCATATACTGTACATTATAAGATCTAGATGGAATTGTGCAATTGGGAAAAAAGAGAGAGAGCAAAAGTGGCAGTGGACTGGGGAAACAATCAAAATGTATAATGGAATGAGGTTTGGGGAAGTACCCCACACATTCCCCCCATCATCCCAGAACTCTGACTTTCACATAGAAACTGAATGTCACAAAAATTAGCATTGTGCTAATGAACATACACACACATCATTTTCTCTATTCACATTTCCCCCATTATTCAGTGCAATTGGGAGCACTCCTGATTATCCCATGCAGTAGTCTGAGTGATTGATTGATCCGCTCCCAAATAGAGCTGTGGGTTGCATTCTCTGTTGTAACATTAAAAGTGGTGACAGAGAAACCCCTTCCTCTATTTTTGTCTTCTCTGTTTTTAAAAAACATTTTCCTAACTGACACAGTGCAATTCTAATACATTTGGTACCTACCTTGTATCTAGTGTAGCACTGACACATTGCAAGGGGGGGAAGTCATCATGATCCATGAGCAAGAAACAAAACAAAGGGGGGGGGAGTCTCCATGACCCATGAGCAAAAAAAGTTGGACAGGGTGCAGGGAAGGAGCATCAATTATTGAAAGGGGGAGAAACTGGAGTGATCTGAAGTGCTGTCTGGATCCTTCTCATGGGAGAAGAAATATCTCTTGGGTGAATGGAATGATCGCTCAAATAGATCACACTGAAGACAATAGCCTTTTAAGTGTGAACCAAATTGCTTCAACTTCCCATGTCTAGTCTTGCTCTATGTTTGTTATTGCATTAATGGTTGTTTTCATTTTTAATATCTTTCTTGTGTTAAATGGTTTGGGTTTTTTTAAGTCCTTTCCCATTAGCTACTCAGAAAAGCTGGTAGAAAAGCAAACATAATTTTTTAAAATAAATAAACAAAAAATTCTTGCGCAACTGCATATTTTCCCTTGAAATCCACTCCTTTGATTTTCACACACTCTATGGATGCTTTCATCTTCTATGTGTTTTTGTAGAAGTTGTAAAATTATTCTTAGCTGGCAATGTAGTCTATGATGGATGGATGGATGTATTGGAAAGTGTTAATTTCCCAGTTAACAGAGAAAATAATTGTCTGCTGATGAAATCCTGCACATATCATCATGGGGAAAAATAGGTTCTCAAGCATGTAATAGAATCTGTCTCCTTTATTGCTATGTGTCATCATATCACTTCCAAACTATGGTGACTCTATGATTCCCAAAAGATCCTATCATTCCAAAAGCCCTGCTCAGTCTTATAAACTGGAGGCCATGGCTTCATTAATTGATTTGATCCATCCCTTGTTTAGCCTTCCTTTTTTTCCTACTGCTGTCAACATTTCCTAGAATTATTATCTTGAATAATCACCTCCTGCTTTCACTACAGAAACCATTATATAGACCAGTGCTACTAGGTACAATTTCAGGTAGTTGAATCTCAGGATCTGTGCATAATGGAGGGATTGGTGAACTCTAAAACTAAAGCATGTCCTTCCATACAAGTGGTAAAATTAAAACCAAGATTTAGACATTTCTTAAATGGTAAGATCAATTCCACATATAAAACATCCTGCTGATTCATGTGCTGTTAGGCTGAAGTTTATGGTTTTATGGACAGTAGGTTGCAAGAATTGAGCAGGACTGTTGAAGACAGGACATTTTGGAGTTGGCTCATTCGTGGGGTCACCGTAAGTTGATGGCACATAATAACAACAGGTTGCTATGAAATCAAGTGTTGTTTTTTAAAAAAACATGGAATTGTGAAATTGATTACTAGCTTATTTTATTTGCCATTCGTTAAACAGGATAGGACAAGATTTTGTTGGTAATGAGAAACGGCTGTCTTTGGAAAGGAGTCTTAAACATGCTTAAATATATCATGCTATTACAGTTGCTCTAAGAGCTATCACAGAAATACCACTTAGTGCTGAAAATCAACAGAAAGTTAAAAATAATAGCAGCAGATAAAAATTTGCTAAAACAGAACTCTGTGGATTGGATCCACCCACACTTAAACCATGTTTAATGTAGACACAACTGGCCCAAGACATTTTGCTGCCTTAGGTCAAGGACAAGATGGCATACCTTTCATTATAGGTGGAAATGTGACTGGAATGTCAGCTAAACCTTACTTCAACACTACCACTGGGATAGCTTCCTCCACCAACAGAAGGCAGCAGGCTAGATTATAGGGGAAGTGGAGCAGGGCATGTGGAATGTAGAGCTTAGTCCTTCAGGAGGAAGAAATTGGCTCTAGGGATCTGGTGGAATAGCCTCAGAATCACACTGCTGCCCCCAGGACATGTCACCAAAATGGCTGCCTAACTCTGCCTAATGTTAGGGTTGGGTCTGGTTATCTAGATTCATGGTTTTGGAAAAGGAACAAGGTCAAAAGTTATTACATGCAGTTTTTTAATAACATTTTCTCAACGTTCAAGTGAAGCTGTTTTCTAGTGGAGAATATAGCTGGTGAGCAGCAAGTTATTATTCCTTTCTTCCATTTTGAGTCTGCAGTATAGAAGTGTAACACTTAAGGCTGAGCCTCTGAGGCCTTAATATGAATGGAAGGAAGAAGTTTGAGTAGCCATTTTACCTTTCATAATGTTTAGGTGATGGAAGAAATTAAGCATACCAGCAATTTTCTTTTGGTATACCAATAGATAGACAGAAGCATAGAGCAACAGCTAGATGGACAAACAGATATATAGCTACACAATGGATAGATATTAAAATCTGTAAATATACCTGGTCCCACATTGAATCAGGCATCCATAGGAAATAATATTTACCTCACTCTGAAAGTGGATAAAAAAGTTTACCATAAGGAAGAGATGCCACAGTGGAAAATTACCTGTTAATGCCCACCATCCACCTCATCTTAGAGCAGGGCACAGAATCCAGTTTGAACATTTATGCTTGATCAGCTGGTTGACATGGTATATGGATTTCAAGCTTTTTTTTATGAATTAAGAACCAACAACCATTTGTGCCTGGAAATAGATCTGAGACTGAGATGGATAGATCCTGTGCCCAGATGGATTCTGACTTACCGCAACCCTTCCCAGGTTTTCTTAGGTATAAAGTACTCAGAAGCAGTTCTCCAGTCACTTCTTCTGGGGGAACTCTCAGACTGTACAGCTTGCCAAAGACCACAAAGGTTGACTTTTCTCCCGGAGGGCACAGTGGGGAACCAAACTCTCACTCCTCACTCCACAGCCAAGTGTCCACCTCACTGATCTACAGTATCTGATACAGTTTTTCTAAAACTGGAAAGACAAACTCGATACAGTTATATCCACAGCTAATAAGCATGCTGCTAAGGTTTTCATTGACTATAGTTTCTGAACAGTCTTTGAGATGGTCCTACATATAACACATCATAATAGTTTAAGATGAAGAATGGGTAACTGTGGGAAGTCTTTATCTTTTCTGTCTTGAAGGAGTCACAGCCGATAATATATAAGTTCTTCTGCAACCATTGGTCTTCTGTGCTTGATGTACTTGTTCAATTTTAAAAACATGCACTAATGTAACATCTACTTGCACATGCCACTTCAGTCATCCTCTGTAGAAATCATAATGTGCATACCTAACAATGTGCATAACTAACAATGGCTTTTTAATGTGGCTGAGCATTGTATATTCTTATTTACTCATCACAGGCAAGAATCCAATTGGAAAAAAAAAGTTGGTGTAATTCCATCAGGATAAGTTATGATGTGATTTGCTAAAAGTTAAGAAGCCAGTGTCAGTATTTGCTCTTGGTCACTGAGTCACAGAATTGGTATATAACAGCAATAGCTATTCCTGACTTCTTAACCAGTGGCAATGTACAGCTGAGATTTGCACCAGTAGAATTCTGCTGGCAAGCACAACTAACATGATTCTCATCTGGCCATTATCTTCCATGTCAAGCTGGACAGGCAACTATAGCCCTCCAATTCAATTTGGCCTACAGTTCCTAGCAAGCCTAGTATAGCGCAACCAATGGAGAGGCATTATAAGAGTTCCAATCCAGCAACATCTGGTGCCCATAACTGCCCACTCCCCACTCTAAAGGGAAAATAAAGTAGGAGGGAATTTACACAGTAGTCCAAGATACTTCATCTCTGCTCTTAGTGTGGAGGAAGACAATGACAAGTCCCAAAACAAAGCCCCCAAAGCATCTCTGGCTCACAACTTAGTGCAAACCAACAACACAAACCCAGAAAATCTACCCAGAAGTAAGGTGTATTCCATTCTGTCCTTTTGTCCTCATATTTTTTACATTTATTTCTTATCTTCTGATTTTAGCTCTCTCCCTTTCCTATAATCCTTGATGCAGTAGCCCCACTTAGTTGCAACCTGGCTATTTTGTAGTGCATTGTTTTTCGCCCCCTGGATACTGGGGTTTTGCTGCACTCCTGTGCTAATGTGGGGAGTATGAAGAAGGTGCTTGTATCTCTAGGAGACTGAAGGCATTCAGTGTGGCTATGCTTCCTCCTTGAAGACTAGGCAGGTATAGAAGTGGGCCTCTCTGTGCATTGCTCTTTGTATTCCCCCCCCCTTTTCTCTCCTTAACCACCCTCCTGGGCACATTTTTGAATCCTAGGTAAAGAGTTACATACACTAAATTATAGCCCTAAATTGCATTCAAGGCTCCTTTAAATGGCATTGTTCCTTTGTTCACATTTACCTTTAAAAAGAAAGGGTATGTGTGATGCACTTATGTGCACATAATAGTTATTATGTATGTGGACACGTGCCTTGGGTCCTTTGAAGGAGAAAGGCAGGGAATAAATAAATAAATAAATAAATAAATAAATAAATAAATAAATAAATAAATAAAATGCACCCCCCCCCCCCCCGGTGTATGAACTGAATCTGAATGATATCATGGGAACTTACCTTACATAGAAATTAAAATAAAAATTGTGTGTGAGGACCAGAAGTGTGGGGAACGATTCTTTAAATAATTAAACATGACCATCCTGGCTTATCTTTAATTAATGACAAAGTAAAATCCAAGCACCTAGAGAGCCTCAAGATATTGTTCTACAATTATATTACAACCTGTCTTTAATTGTTTTACTTTGAAATTATTTATCTCCCTTCGTTTGGAGAATCTCTTCTGAGACCCTTTACACAAGCACTGCAACCAGTAGCTCCTGAAGCCCTGTTACCCTCGAGATGTTTGGGAATTGCTTTGCACATTTCGTTTAAGAATTAAACAATGGGCTCTTGTGTTCCTGAATGGAATTTATATGGCTATTTGGTTCTTGTGAGACAGGAGCTATGAAAATAGGCAAGTACTTGCCCCACCGCCCCAAACATATAGGAAACTGAAAGGTCACACTAGGACTGGGTATGAAGCAGAGAGAATCTCCACTGTCAATCTTAAAAGAAGACATTTGTGTTTGATGAATCATAGCATATGTTTGAAATCCATAGCAACTGGGCTTGGCAACTGTGTGGCAGAACTAAGTATATCTCAATTTTTCCACTACACAGCAAATTAAAAAGAATGCCATAGTTAAACTGGTGGATTCATCCACATTTGCCATCCTATAAATACTGGTGAGACATGTACTGCTTCTG
The DNA here is from genome assembly GCA_037013535.1 of Intellagama lesueurii. Taxonomy (NCBI): domain Eukaryota; kingdom Metazoa; phylum Chordata; class Lepidosauria; order Squamata; family Agamidae; genus Intellagama; species Intellagama lesueurii. The sequence goes on from JBAJHW010000004.1 coordinate 198,589,911, forward strand.
TGATGTGTCATTTAAAGTCCTTTTTTACTCACCTTGGCTCAAGATCCAGCAAGTTTAAAGTCTGCACTCTCTGACTTAGAGAACTATGTTGAAGCAAGGCCACTGGCTGCATGGAAAAGAAAAGTATAAAGGGTACAGGTTATAGCTTGCAGTTCTAACTGGAATGCCAGGAGAAGATTACTCATAGCACTTTGTTAAGAACAGCTAGTGAACAACCTTTTGATACAGCATTGTTTTTATGGGCCCTAAACCTAAGATTCAGGACATAAGACTTCCTCACCTTATCCTGACTTCTAAACCTGCAAGTAGATCCAGCCTGTGTGATCCTGGGCAAGCTATACACTCCCAGGACACCTCCAGAAGAAGGGAATGGTAAACCACTTGTGTGTATTTTGTACCTAGAAAACCCTGGAAAGGGTCTTCAACATCATAAGTCAGAACTGGCTTGACAGTACAAAACCATTATTATTAAACAGACTACAACAATATGTTGTGGACAATGTGATTCATTGTATCTAACAATCACTACTTACAGAACACAGACTGAAAATGTTGCACGGTCGTTTCCAGGGTCTTCAGCCTGCAAACTTGTGAAATTTGTCTTCCATTTCTTAATGGTTGGAGGAGAATAATTCGTTAACTGGAACCAATTTTTAGTCATGTATTTTTAGGAGCCTGATTTTAGAAGAAATTGCACTGAGGCAAAAGTACATAAGGACAAGCATCAAATCAGGGCACAGGTTCAAATGCAGTATTCTCCAGTTGTGATGGGTCAATCATGTCATCATTTCAAATGGGTTTTGTGGAAGGAAATGAATTGCAGATGCATTATCCCTTGGAGAAAATCCCCTCTGTCATTCAAAGGCATAGGTTCTCTTTAAGGACTGACATGTTCAAAAAATGTATTCTTCAATTTCACTGCATTCCTTGTAGGTAGTCATGGATTCCACATAATTTTTTTTAGTGGTGAAGAGAAGAGTTGTTTTATTTAGATTTAACTAGGGATGTGCATGGTGAAAATTATCATTTTTTAAAAAAAATTGGGTTCTTTTGAAGGACGCTTCTTTTGGTTTCTTTCATGGTTTTTTTGTTTTGTTTTTGTTTTTTTCAGGTAATGGCCCTCATCTGTGTTTCCTGGCACTCCAAAAGCCCTTTAAAAAACCCTTAAAACTAATTCTAAAAATGCAGAGACAAGGCAACAAAGAACCAATGTACTCCAAATTGCCTAAATAAATCAGGAGAACTTTTTGAAAAGCTATCCCAAAGAGCTAAGCTGACACAGGCAGGCTGTCTGGCATAAGCAAAAATTGGATACAGACCTCACAATCTATTGGATGAAAAATTTCTCAGGAAATTTGACATACAAATGGTGAAAGAAAGGTTACACAAAAGAAGAGACATGTAAGAAATACAATACTCATGTACATGAAATCATTTGTGTTTAATGTTCTCTTTCATCAATAATCAAAAAGAAGAAATACATGAGAGTCCTTTTTGTGTTTTGGATCTTTTGTTAAAACTCAAGTGGCCCATCCCTAGATCTCAAAGTTCCTTTATTGCTTAAAAACTTAAGAAATGTTTTTTTGTGGTTGTTAAACCTGCTTCACCCTCAAATAGCTCAATTACATGAACTATACCTGGGTAGCCCATGATCCAACTGGAGGTGAGCATCTGAAATGTTTGGACCACAAGCCACCAGTGATATGCCTACCCAAGATGCAAATTTTCAAGAGTGTGTAGCAGCTGAAGATACTCACTTCCTAGTATCAGGTCCATCACAAAACTGGACCACATTTATGTGATAAACTGTTAAGGTGCTTTGTAGTATCCAAAGGATTTTATTCTATGCATTATCTCTGCAACCTTCACACAAATCTTTAATGCTATTCACATCATATTGCAGATTTTGGTCTTGGGACTGAGAGAATGACTTGCCTTGAGCCAAGTGGTAAATGTGTCCCTGAGCTAAGAGTCAACTGGAGAGCTTCAAAACTCACAGTATCTCATAGCCAATGGAATTCTGAACCTTGCAGAATTTATGTAAGAGGAAGTGATGAATTCACTGTTTTTGCTTGCATTATAAAAAGTCTGGGGTAGATAGCATTGTTTCTATATCACATAATGATTGCTGGTGTTGTTCAGTACTTCTGTGTTTTGAAATAGGATTTCTTGTCTAGCTTGTTTCAGGGTATGTTCAGCTACAATCACTTTGTTAGATCACACAGGGAAGCCATTCAAATCCACAAACACCAGCACAGCTTCAACAAAAAAGAAGAAAGTCTAAAAACCAACAAAGCCTGGCTCCTGAAAAACACTCCCTGCAAAAAGGTCAACAAACTCTACCCAGCCACAAGGACCGGTGATCACTGCACACAAAATACTAGCTAACGACACACATCAATCACAGTGACAGATCATCTCCCCCCTTAGCACAACAAAACACCCATAACAAAAAACAACCTGATCACAGGAATCACCCAATCTCCTGAAAAGAACAAAAACCTGATCCCACAGCTACAAATACTCAACAATCCCACACACTACACCAGAAGTTCTAGCTCCTGTCTTCTGAAGATGCCGGCCACAGAGACTGGCGAAACGTTAGGAAGAAAAACTTCCAGAACACAGCCAAACAGCCCAAAAAACCTACAACAACCATTGGATCCGGGCCATGAAAGCCTTCAAGAACACAAGAAGTGTGATTCTTCTCACCCTAATTGCTCAAATAAATTATAGTTGAAAATAATTTATTAATAATTTAAGAAGATCATAGACACAGTTCATGCTATGGACTATTGAGTCCATAGCAAGGACTATTGAGTTTGCAAGCAGAATTTTAACATGGAAGACCAAGATTTCTTCTTCTTAGAAGCTACGCTGAAAATCCAGGTATGATAGCCGGAAGGCCAACAGAGAGATAACAATTGTTCTTTAAACTGATCATTTGGGAAAATGGCCGCCCATCTTCTGACACTAGAATTAGGATGGAGTGGGGGTGGGGACTAGAAAGGAACAAAAACAACTGTTTTACCAAAATGGTAAACATGAGAAAACATTCTTGTTTGATAAGACCCTCAACTTTTCTTACCATGGGAGTGTGTTGTAGGAAAAACATACACCATGATTTCAACAATATAGGTTGCAGTGGAAAACCTTAACAAGGCAAGTTGGTTGTCTATATATATATGTCACTGACCACTAACCGTTACGTATATGCAGAAAATGAGGATGCAGTCCTAAATAGTATACTTCTGTGTACATTTGACAGCAAAAATACAACACTCAGATGCATCACCGAAAGAAGTATATTTTTCTCAGGCAATGTGTTGTGACAGAAGAGGAGCCATGCATGTTTAAATGTAGATTTCACAGCTTAACCATCTTGGCATGCTGTAGGTCTGCTATCATTTTATGAATGTGCTAAATTTCTTGCTGTAGGAAAAGAGGTTGATTGTATTGTAACATCTGTGTGACATAAAAGTCCCGAGGCGAACATCTGAGTGGCATATATATTCTTTTGCAGGGGGAAAATATTACTATTACAACCTAATAGAACAACATACCTCCTGTTTCCTGAACAGCCAGCTACTTTGCCTTTCATAAATAAATTCAGGGGGAAAGGTTGAAAAACCTTCAAGTGATTATTCTCCAGCTATTTGGTGTCTGGATTTACAGTGGACAATTTCAACAGATGTTGTGGCCCTGAGCTTTCATATATGTGACACTGGAACCCTGTAGAACAAGTAAATAACTTGATTTCATTTAATTGAAATTTAGAGATCAGGACAGATAGAATTTCAGGACCACAGAGGCTGCCTTCCCACAAAGTGAACTATGAAAGCTTGGGAGAGATGGCTGGATTAGAACTTTTCTTGATATCCTCAGAGTTTGGAAGTAATTAACTAATCAGCTACTTTAGGGATGTGTGATAAGTGCTTGCAAAATGCCTCATTCTCTGCAATTTTTCATTTTCACCATGCCAAGACCTGTCACTGAGACATTCTCCCTGCTCCCTGGGAAGATGAGATCCTTGTCTTGTTAACCTGGTTGGCGGAATACTTTTTTCCCCCCCTCATACGAACTGACAAATTCTATGCCACTGCCTTTTTTGGTGAATCCTACAGAGAAAATATAGCAATTTATGCAGGGATTTTAGCACTCTTGTGTAGCTTGGCATCACTTCTGCCTTGTTTGGTAAATCCTGTGCAGAAAAGATACAATTCTATGCAGCCCTTACAATGCATGGCTGACTCTTTTTTTTTTCCCCCAGAAAAAAATGGCCATGGAACATCTACAAAATCCTGTGAGAATTCCCGGGGAAAAAAATCTCACACAGAGAGATCTCACCACAAGAAGAGAAGTAAGAAGCAGAGTGAGAAGCAGAGAACATCACATCCTTAAGCTTCATTACATACCATTAATTCCTTTTTCCAGTGTTGAAGATGCAACTACCTTTCTGATTGATCCTTAATGTGGCATACCTGCATGCCATTCCAGCTATAACTGTAATTTCTAGTTACTTATAATTTCACAGAGTATTTACTGGAACATGGTGGAGGATACTGCATGATTCAAGTGCTGGCTCATGCTACTGTCTCATGTTGTGTTGTGTTTTCCCCATCCCAAGACAACCGCACTGGCTGTTTGCTGACCGGTGTACTTTAACTAAGTCACAAGGGATACCGTTGCAACAACATTTGTTCAGTAAAATGTTACTTTTTCATGATGATAAACCTACATGATGATGTATAATATTGTGTGCATGGCTCTAAGCAGGTCTATTGAGGAGAAATGGCAGAAAAAGCATTGTTGGGGATGTTGCAGATAAAGTCAACAGTGCTATGTCAGGACACCTTTCAGCTTCTAATTCTATAAACTCAGTCTGAAGACCTTCCACTTCACTGAAGACAGTCAGTTTGATTGTGGAGGTTCTTAGGCAGATTGCCTTACAAAGCTACTCTTCTGAGGGTTTGGCTTTACTTAAAAAGGGATGGAGTGTAGAGAAAAGGTGAGGTTTACTAACAGATATGCAGAAGCGCACTTATCCCTGGAGGGTGAGGTTCTGGGTGGGTGGAACTAGGTAGAGAGATTCTGTTCCCTATTGGTTGGGAGATTTAGGTAACCGGAACCCTCCAGATACATAATACAAATACAGACTCACCCTGATGGACACCACTTTAAATGGGTAGACATTTAGTCTTTTATCTGTGTCGCTTGGGCTATTGTTGTTGTTGTTGTTTTAATCCCTTTAAAATTAGTAGTTCATGTCCTCTTTTTTCTTTTTTCTTTTTCTAGAACTCAAACATTTTCTCTTCGTGTTGCTCGTTTTCCCATTCTTAATCACGCACTATTTTTCCCCTGTTTTTTAAATTTTCTTTCTTTTGTAAAGAAAGAAAGCTCTTGGGATTTCTATTTTATTTCCCTGTTCTGTTCTCTTGATGTGTGTGTGCATGACTCTGTGTGTGTGTGTGTGTGTGCATACGTGTGTGTGTGTGCATATGTGTGTGTGTGTGTGTGTGTGTGTGTGTGTGTGTGTGTGTGTGTGTGTGTACGTGAATTGAATAGTGTAAAGTTAGATGAGGTGCTTCATTCCTGGATCTATACATAAGGGATCAAGAGACAGGTAAGTAAGCAGTACTGCTACAATTCTTTTTTCTTTTTCTTTCATATAAATGTTTGCTGATACTTCAGAAGAGGTGAGGGGAACAAGTTATTTATTGTTATTATGTGCTGTCTACTCACATTACTGCTCAAATAGTACTGCAAGGGATATAACCAACTACAAAGGCTGAATGTTTATACACATTTATTTATTTATTTTCACTTAAGTGTAGTTTTGGCTCTTCATGTAGAGCAAAGCCAGAAAGAAAGAAGGCATTTCTTTCCAAGCCAACGTGCATGGCCTGCAAAACGATTGGAAGGGGATGATGTGCTTTTGAGGGTGGGGGAATATATGGCTTAGAGAATGTCAAAACAGCTGTCTCTTGCCATTTGAAATGTTTGCAATCCCCTTTTAATTGGAAAAGAAGTGCATGCTTATTTATTTGTAACATATGCATAATATATGCATTCATTCATGGTGTTTATCATGATATGTACCATTGCAACAAAACATGAGCTGTAATTTCTGGAAACATAGTGCAGCAAACATTTTATCCCTACATTTTTCATTTCCATCCCCTTTCATTTGGGGTACACTCACAATCAGTTGCTGTAAATATATTTCCTCCTTGATGGTTCAGAATTTTATACATGAAAAACTTTAATGCATTCCTCCTATAAATTAAGTTGAAGCAGGAATCAAGCTTTCTTTTTTTTTTAATGCATAGGATTCTATGGAGCCATAAGGGCTGAGATAAAGTCAAAGGAATAGTTTTTGTTCACCAGTTTTGTTGCTTGCAAACACTAGCCTAACTTCTGTCACTAATCCAACTAAAGTTGATCCATTGAATCAATGGGATTTACGTAAGAGCTGATTTATGATTTAGTTATTGATATACTGGGTCTACCCTTGTTAGGACTAGCAATTAGATAAAAGCAACTCTCTGCTAAAAGTGATTCCAATTTCCTAGTTCATTGTTCAGCGAGGATTGTGAAGTACCTTACATCTGGGTAGTATCTTTAAGAAATAGTCCTTCACAACACCATCCACTATCTGTCACAAGTGTCCATGGCTTACGTCCACAATAAGAAAGGAAAGAAACTGCCTCTGACCATTCGTAAAGCTTTTAAAAACTGATCTTTCAGTAGTCTGCATAAATGCAAGCAAATGCATTTGTTAATTAAAGCCAGTCACTTGATCAAACTGTATTAAGACAAGCACTTCAGCATATTTTAAAATCTCTCTCTCTCTCAAAAGAGAGAGTCTTGAGGCACTGTTAGGATTTAAAAAAAACAACATTATTTCAGTACTACTTTTTGTCAGTTCTGTTTTTCCTCATGTGTTTGAGGAGGTGAATTGGAATGTATTAAAGCCTGCACTAAAATAAATCTGTTAGTCTTAAAGGTGTCACAAGACTTTTTTTTCCCTTTTTCCTTATCTAAGATTCAGTATGGAATTTGGTTAAAGGGCTTGAGGAACAGTGGCTGAAATCCAGTAGTAAGTTGCTACTAGACTAAGCCCATTGAGTCAGCTCTTCCATACATTCAATTGATTCAGTGAACCTACTCTAGTTGTGATTTACTACTGGATTTCAGCCAATAGTTCATTACTGCCTCTTTTCAAATCCTCTCAGAAGGATGAGAAAATGATGTGGGGCTGCCTCAAAAATCTCTAATTAAAGGCTACCAACAATGGACACTAAGCGGTACCTGAGGGGAAGGGGGGGATAGTCTTTTAGACATGAGATCCTGCCCAAGAGCACACCTTGAAGTCATTTTTCATCTGAAATTTGCTCAGCCAAAGGGACAGACTATGGTCGAAAATAATGAAGGTGATGGCTCCCCTCTGCTCAAAGCAGAAGCCTGCAATGCTTATCAGTGAGACATTGATGGGAGAGTGTCCCTTGGCACAGTTTTCTGTGCAAAGATCCATTCTCCCAAGAGGCCTTGCCCTGGAAAGGGTTAACCCTCTGGGAATTGAATTAAGAGTTTGGAGGCAGATTTCACCACCCCTGCCTCCACCCTAGACCAGTAGGAACATGCCTCATGAAAAGCCATTTCAAAGAATTCAGGTTTGCAGGGAGGAATTTCAGCAGACAGGTCCCTGCTTAGACCTTTTGTTCTGTTAAAGTTCCCAAAAGGTTTCAGGCAAGTCTTGACATACCCAAGGGAGAGGCTTTGCAACAGCAGGTTTGTACTCTGAGCAAAAAGCCTTCAAGCATTTTGAAGTCCTGTATCAGCACCTGCCTGGTTTAGTAACTCAGTTTGGAATCCTTGTTCTATGACATAAGGTGTCATTATTTTGTGAGGGAGGAGAGGAATCTTTCCAAAGATCCAGTTTCTCTGCCTGAGCCAATATACTAACCTTTTTTTTTTAACCTCCCAGTCCCCTCTATCTTTGCTCAGAAGTATGCCTCACTATGATTTGCAACATATTTTATTTCTCAATTGTCTACTGAGAATGTCTTGATTATTTTACGTTGAGAAAGGAAACTTTCTTTGGAAATATGAAGAACATTCAGACTAAGCTGATGTATGTTGGAAGTCTCATCAAATTCAGTGGACATACTCCCTAATGTTTATGCACAGGAGTCAGAGGAACGAGGATGCTGGAACATTCTTGAAAATTAGGGGTGGGTGGGAATGAACTCAATTTTGTAATTTTAACATAAACACTTTATAGTATCTTAGAAAATACTTTAGTTTCTCTGCGCTGGAGCTTGGATTGTGGAAATGGATCAGGCAGCAATCCTGTGGCCCCATATTGAGAAATAAGTGTCCTTGAATTCATTGGGACTTGTCATAAAGTAAATGCTATATATAAGACTAGATGGCTAATAAATGATCAGTAGTTATAAAAGGTCATTTGAACCTCTTGTAGATGTAATGTTCTCTTTCCCCCTCTACCAAGTAGAAATAATTATTACTTTTTCACAGGGATTCATTCATTTATGTACTTTTTGACCATTTTGTCATCTTCTTTTATTCTTTTCTTTGTAGCAAATCAATATAATGATTGTAAATCAATATAAATTGCATCTTTAAATGGAAGCTGCTATTCAACATCTGGAAATGAATGTTAAGCAAAAGTTTCCACAATTAAGTTGTCATGCTGCAAAATAAAGCAACCCTATATCTCCCACAAAGGATGGAAATGATGATGTGCTCTCTTTGAAATAGAGATGATTCACTCTTTTTGAATAGTGCCATTTTCAGCTATCCTGTGTGAATGACACTTCCATGTCTTTAATAATTTTTGAATGTCTCTTGTTCATGCCTTTGCTTCCATTGATTCCCTTTTTTCCTTTACCATATTTGAATAATAGTCATGTTTTCTTCTGCATTTCCACAGGGTGTAGTCTAATGTGAGCTGATCACTACTGGGTTCTGGGATACATCTACTCCCTCACCCCAAAATGTACCCAATATAATATGTATCTGCCACAAGTTGCAGTAGATTAATCTTACAACATGTGAATAAATAAACTGGTGTTGGGATATTCCTTCAATCCATCTCTGCTCAGAAGATTTTAGTCTTTCTGCCCAGTGCCATGCTGTTTGACAATGTTGTGAATACTCAAGGTGGTTATCCTCATTGTCCCCTGGCAGCTCAGATTCATAAAACCAGTGTGCCATGGAATATTCTGGCAGCCTGTGAAAATACAGTGGCATACGGAGCAACTGCATTCTGGAGCATATAGGCATCTGATGTCCATGTGGATCCCTACCTAATGTGACTGAAAATAATACTGTGTGATATGAAAACAGCAAGCATTTGAATTCAGTCTAAAAGAGAAACAATTTAATTCAAGAAAGGATTATGTTTTCCTTGGACTTTGTTTATGCCATGTGAAATCAAACTCCGTGTTTATAGATGTTCATCTATTTCAGTAAGTGTGTGATTTCTGACTGTGATGATAATTGTGCTAATGCAGAGATTATCCACAATTTTTTTTATTTTTAAATTTTTGGTGGATCATTTCTACATTACAGAACAAAACCATTTTAAAACCACAGAGTTTCCCAGGGATAGCATAACAATCTCTTATACAAAGGTAGCATATGGGCATTGTTTCATTCAGGATTTACTTAGACTTTCTTAACTGCTGTTAAGAGTTTAGAGCAAAAAAGATGACTCTGAAGAGGAAAACTGAATCTAGTGTTCTTGAGCACTAAAACAAAAGTTTGGCATAGTGTTGGAAGAGCTTGCAACAGGAGAGAGAAAGAGAGAGAATATATTAAACATTCTGCATCTCATACAGGCCTATAGAAAAACTGTTCTGAAAGTTCTTTATCTCCTACTTTAATTTGAATTGTACTTTTCAAATGTATCAACTTTTTTCTATGTGTTCTTTTTTTCACAGTTCACCATGTGCATTAAAAATGTTCCATGACTTCTGTTGTCCTTCATTCCACCGGAGTCTGTCTCATAACAAACCAGATTTCAGTGGAGTGAAGCACAAGAGACATGGAGTTGAATCAGCTGAGTCTTCACGCTGGCTGTGAGAAAACACTTTCCAAAAGGAACCTAGAGAAATGGACTGCCCTCAGGAAAGATTGGGTTAATGCTGAGGAAATGAAAATAAACAGATTGTTAGTAACTAGCAAGCATATTTGGAGAGAACCATTTTGAAAGATTACTTACATAATGTATATGTGTGTGTGTGTGTGTGTGTGTGTGTGTGTGTGTGTGTGTGTGTGTGAAATCTTCCTTCCTTTCTTCCTTCCTTCCTTTTTCAGTAAAGTATTTAAAAGAATACAATCTGTTTTCCTTCAGAACTAAAATATACTTGGCCAAAACTAAATCCTCATAAGTTTGAAGTCTGAACTTGTCTTTCTTTTCTCTGTAACCTGATGCTAATTGTTGGTCATCCTGTTTGATTTTCACACTCACACTATCCCATGGATATGAGTTTGCACAAGCAGATTCAGTCTCACTTTCACAATCCACAGGAAAGCAAACTCTTCTGTGTGTTCACCTTTTCTTCCCCAGCAATAATTTCTGGCAAAACTCTCTTCAAATGAGAAGCACTTTTGTAATATAGTATGTATAAATAAGCTATCTATTGAAAGAATTAGGAAAAGGCTGTCTAGTCCTTAGGATTACACAAATGTAAGAGTAGGGTGGTTCTTTTTATTAGACCACTAACAATTCAAACAAAACTGCGAGCTTTCATGAAGAAAATTCCTACTGAAGGATGTCAAATATCTTTTTGGCCAACACTCAAGACACAGTATTTACACTACAGTCTATAATATCTACTTAGATGTAAGTTCTATTTTGTTCAGTGGGACTTGCTCTCAGGCAAATGGGTGTATCAGATTACAGCCTTAAAATGTTAGTGTAAGTTCTGAAAAGGTTAACACAGTTACACATATCTGATAGGTGTATCAGATATAATGCCCTTCTCATCAATTTCCTCTCTCTGACAGATCCAGGCTGGAAAAACAAGGAGTGGCAAACTTCAGACAGTGCCAGATAATGCCTTTGCACTACCAGCTTGAATTAATTGTTGGGAAAGATTTAGTACTCTGTCAAAAAATGTATAGGCCTGCATTCTTTTCCCTGCCTAGTCTTTTTTTGTTTGTTTTTAAACAATACGCTTGAAAGAATCCAAAAGCCTGAAGCTATATAATATTGCTTACAAATCCAAACCTCAGCAAGAATGTGGTTATTCTGAAAATGAGGATACTTAGAACAACTGGCACCATTTCAGAAATCACCCTCATGTATGTTTGTGACAACCAAACAAAATTGGACCCCAACCCTAAACACCTTCCATAAGCAGCACTTTGAGATTTTCTCAGTGCTACAAGATTATTATTCAGCCATTAGTTACATCTACTGTATATCCTACCTTTCCTCCAGTGAGCAAGAAGTGGCACATTTGACTCCCGTCATCCCCCATTCATCCTCATGACAATCCTCTCAGGTAGCTCAAGCTAAAGAGACAGTGACTAGCCCATATATTCTTCTCAAAAGCTAACTTCTGAAGCAATGATAAACCCATCTTTGAAAATTACCCCATACCTTGAAAATCCTTTTAGAATCATTGTAAGTTGGAACTGACTTGATGGCACATACAAGCAACAAGAACAATCGCAGCATTCAATACATCTCAACTGTGACATCACATTTTCCTAACGTGAGGTCAATCTGATTCTCATCTACATGACAGAAGAGAGTCGTAATCTGGCACAAGTTAACGAAGGTATAATGTCAATGCAGACGTTTCAGACACCATGGTAAGCTTGTTTAGAGGATGATGTTTTGTGGAAGTGAGACTTCTCCCAAATGCCCAGTGGCAACATAACTTTTACAGGCAGATATATATGTATAACATAGGCCTTAGGAATAACATGTTATATAATTATTATAATATTGCCTATTTTTTAATGGTTTGAATGTTTTTAAAGCTTTAATCTTGTTGTACGCCGCTCAGAGACCACTGGTAATGGCACGGCTAAAAAATCTTGTAAATAAATAAATAAATAAATAATTCAAATAAAGTTAAAATGCAGACAACAAAAAAGAACACATGTACACATACAGTATAGCAAAATCACCAAAGAAATAAAGAAACTCATTAAGTATTATTCATATTTCCAAGTAGGTCTTTAAACAGGGAACATCTGTGTGCACATAAACTCACTCCTGAACACCAACAACCAATAACCTGGCATTGTAGTTCTTCATACAGGCACAGAGGTCTGCAAAGCTCTATATAACATGTTATAAATACATTTAATAGAGCACCCATGGACAGGAACTCTGATAAAGATGGGTGATTTCTTACCCCGAGTGCAAAGGACTCTGAAACTGCATTCAAATGAATGTACTTGCAGAACTCCCATGATTGGTAACCCTGTGAGGTCAAGCTCCCAGTTACGGGAATCTTGCAACCATGTACATCCAAACACAGTTACAGAGCACTTTATAGGACTTTGCACGTTATGTGTGAAGGTTCACGATGCTGGAGAAGCAGTTGTACCATTCAGGGAAATAAATTCAGGGAAAAGCTGGAGGCATTCAAGAGAAAATTGGGCAACTATCTGTCAGATCTGCTTGGATTTGGATTCTGGCACTGAGCAGGGGGTTGCACTCAATAGCCTTATAGGCCTCTTCCAACTCATTTATTCTATGATTTTATGAACTATGCATGTATATATCCCTGCCTCTACATCAGCAAAGCACCTAAATAGGACAGAGATTACCATTCCAAACACTTTGCAGAGAAATCATAATAGTTGATGTCTAACCAATGAGTTAGATCCTGATTTAGGCATATGCAAGTACCCTACTGGAACCATGTTTCTTTTGCTATGCTCCTCACAGCAGCACTTCCAGTCCCCTGAAACTGCTACCAATTGGCTGAATGAAATGTGTTGTGGTGTAAAGACAGGGTGCATCCTCCCAAAGACTCCTTGAACAAAACCCATCAATGGGAGGCAGATCCGATGTCCAACCTAGTATGTTTCAGGTTAGGGAATATAGGGAGTATTAAAATGCCATTTATGGTCATTCCATAAATTTTCCAAGTACTGCTTTATGGTCCATCTTATGAAAGAACTTTGCCTGCCCAGTCCGGAATAACGAGACAGACACAGATATATGGATAACTAGGGCCACAACTTTATTAACTTATTTATAACCCAAAAACTTCCCTTTTGCAAGGGGGCCTACCGTAGTGCATCAAACTGGTCTGTAACTGGAGTCTACCTTGACCTTCCAGTCCAGACCGCCAATCAAGTTCCTATAACAAAAGCATGCAGTCTTACCATACAGCACATTTCCATGTATACCATAGCTGTACACATGTGGACCCGGCGCTTACCATGGAAACCCAGGTGGCGTCAGTGGTCCGTCCCGCCTATTACCATCTGTGGCGGATTGCCCAGTTGCGTCCCTATCTTGATGGCAGGGCCCTCACCACTCTGGTCCATTTATTTATTTATTTAATTTTATTTATTTATTTAACTTATATGCCGCCCACACTACCCAGAGGTCTCTGGGCGGCTTACAACATTTGCTCCATGTGCTTGTAATCTCGAGATTAGACCACTGTAATGCGCTCTACATGGGGCTACCTTTGAGATTGATGCGGAAGCTTCAGATGGTGCAGAATGCGGCAGCCAGACTACTTAGTGGAACGAGAAAACACCAGCAAATCTCTCCCACTCTGGCTGCCTTGCATTGGCTGCCCATTCGTTTCCGCATTGATTTCAAAGTGTTAATGATGACATATAAAGCCCTAAACGGTTTAGGACCTCGATACCTAGCAGAACGCCTTCTCCCACCTAGATCTACTTGAGTCACTCGCTATAGCCAGGAAAGACGGCTGAGGGGCCTAACGCCGAGAGAGGCCCGGAAAGAAAGAACAAGAAACCGGGCCTTCTCGGCAGTGGCCCCTCGACTTTGGAATAGCCTGCCGTCAGAGATCTGCCTGGCACCCTCGCTGGGTGTTTTTAAGAGCCCAATTAAAGACTTGGCTCTTTAGGCAGGCCTTCCCTCCTGTCAATACTTGACTTTTACTTTCTACTTAATCTTTTGTTTCATATTTTCCATCTTGATTAATACTAATATTGTCAATGTAAATCGTTGTTTTAATTGTTTTTATGAATAATTTTATTGTGAGCCGCCCTGAGTAGACATATGTCTAGAAGGACGGGATAAAAATCTAATAAATAAATAAATAAATAAATAAATAAATAAATAAATAAATTCAATTTACATCTATGTATTCAATTTATGCTATGTTATCTATTATTTCTCTCTCTCTCTCTCTCTCTCTCTCTCTCTCTCTCTCTCTCTCTCTCTCTCTCTCTCTCATGTTTATTTTATTTATTTATTTGGAAAAAACCTTGTAAAATGCAAGCGATGGGGGGATCAAAAGCCCCCAATTGTGCAGGGCTGGGGTCGTTACCAAGGCCCCAGCCCCACCTGTCCTACTGTCTTCCTTTATTCACCCTTTCTTCCTTTTTTAAAAAAGTTATATTTATTGCATCTGTTTCCCTCTTTCTCTCTCCTTCCCTCTTCTTCTTCTTCTTCTTCTTTACACAAACACTTGGTGGAGCCTGCAAAGGCTCTCACCCAAACCCACCAAATCCTTTCTGACCCAAAGGCTGTGCCGATGCAAGTCCCAGTGATACAGAAGTGCCGCAGGTCCATGCGGACAAAAACGAAAGCACCAGAACCGCTGCGACACTGTTCTTCTTTCCCGCTCCAGCTCCGGCCAAGAAGGAAGGGTGAGGCGAGGCTGGGCAGCCTTCTTCAAGGCTTTGTTCTCACCCAGCCCCTCGCCCGATGTGACGCAGCCATGGCTGTGTCCGTCTCTTCCGTCTGGGCGGGCAAAGGAGCCCCGCCCCAGCAGCTTCACGCCTCACAGAGAGGCACTTAGCTGGCAGCTGATGGCCCTACTAAGGAAAGTGCTGAAAAATACCACTTGAAAAGTAAGTAATGAGTCTATGTCTTTCAAATAAATATATTTTTCATATCTACATTCTAGAAATGCAAATGACTATTGTCAGTCTGTCTCTAAAACAAGTCTTTTATTAAACCCACACAATCCTCAGAGCCCTTCACCACCACTGATGGCCAAAGTTAGCTCTACCATTAGTGGAGCGATGCAAAGATATTGGGTGGCAAGTTCATGATGAGGGCAGGAGTCCAGGTCCCCAGTTGTTTCTTGTTAACATTCTGGCTATCCCTATATATGGGGTCGGGGGAAGAGAGCTGTGTGTGCTTCATAACTTGCCCTAGATACTCTCCCACATACTTCTTCCTTCCTTCCTTCCTTCCTTCCTTCCTTCCTTCCTTCCTTCCTTCCTTCCTTCCTTCCTTCCTTTCCTTTCCTTTCACATTTCAATACTGCCCCATTAGTATCTCTGGGCATTTCACAACATATGATTAAAACATAAACACAATATGATTAATACAAATAAAATAAAATAAAATGCAATAAACCCTGTCACTAGCTGAAACTACTTTCAAATAAAAATACACAAATTAAAGCCCATCTGAACATCTCTGGACATGTTTACTCTACTAGAAGGCAACTTTGTATAATTTGGTCTTAATTAGCTTCTAAAAACAGAAAAGGGTGGTGTGCGGTAAACCCCTGTGCATGAACCACTGTTGTTACACATTTCTTATCCAGGTAGGGGAACAGCTGGGTAATAGTACCAGCTTATCCTTTACCTGAGGCAGCAAAGATGAGTTTGATTCTCCTAACGGCCTAATGGCTTCTTTGTGATTTTGGTGTCTCTAGGTGCTTGGGAGTGACGTTTTATAGCGTTTAAAAGGTAAAACAAATTGATGAATCAATTTATCAATTTGTCAGAAAAAATGTAAATTTGTTATTCGTGATACATCAACCATGACACATCATGAATCAAAACAAATCACAATTTTTCTGATTTGTGCCTATCTCTAGTTATTGCTCTTGACCTATTGCATGTTTACAAATGAAATGAAAATTAAAGAAAAACTCTGGTTTTGTGTTTCCCAGAAGAACCAAATATAATATTTCTGGCATAGAATTTTCCCTTCCTTTAAAAACCTAGCATTAATACTTTATACTAAAAAAAACCTCTTGCTCTACATTTCCATTTCAAACTATTTTTAAATCAACAGTTCCCCTTTATGCCCTCTGCATGTTTGATCATTTTAACAAGGCCATTTTTCATGTATTTGTTAGCTACTATATATTTTTTCTTCTCCAAGGCATCTCAAAGAGGCTAATGGGGGTCCTATGATGTCACACTTGGAGCTGATTTCTGATCCAGGTTAATGATGGGCTTAATCAAAGTAATGCTGCAACATTTGAGCTTTTGATCCACCTTTGAAAGAAGGAAGATATGAGAACCAAACATAAACAGAGGAATGACTGTGGATGGCATATCAATTTGTATAATTACTCTCCACTTATTCTGCATCAGGGCACTTTTCTTGTCAGACAAATGGCACTACTCATTGGGTAGAATTTAAATAAAATGAAAATGAACTTAATAAAAGTCCATGTAACAAGTCCTGATACTCCAAAAGGAGGGATGGTTGAACTTGAAAAGCTCTCCTCATCCAGATCTCATTCCTTCTGAGGCCACAAGAATTAGCAAGTTCTGCAGTCAGCTTATTCCAATTCACTGTTCTGGTAAGAACCACATGATATCCCTCAACAATGATTTAGTCTTATCCTGAGTGTGGTGAGAAAATCTGTAGGTTTTACTTTCTCCCACATTTGATTTTTTTTAATGTCAAATTCCTTCCATCCCAAACATGTGACACATTTTAATATATTTTTGAAATCAGTGTCAGCAATCCTGACTGAGTATTATTATGGCTAACTACAAGTGGATTCAGATCCAGACTTTGAAGAATTAAATATTAAAAGCCATGGATAGGATGAATTTGTTGTATGAGTTTCTCAAATACTCATTTTTCTCCTTTCAATTTCTTCCCATTCCAAATAGGAATAATTTGAAAATTTTGGTTCCGTCCTATATATTAAAAAACCTCTAAAATATTTCTTCCTCATCTCAGTTTCTCAAACAGTTGCCCATCATTCCTGACAATACTCCATATAACTTTAGATGTTCAAGAAATTTGTCTCCCAAATAATGTGAATTCCAGCTAATGATATTCCAGGAAAAAAAACCAGAAGCTTGCCACTATCTGCCAGTTTAAGAAGTTTTACCCATACCCAAAATAAAAAGGGAAGAAACTTGACATTGTCAATTAGGGTCACAACTTTATTAACTTTACAACAAAGGAGATCTCTGCAACACCATAAACCATGTAGGCATTATAATAGAAGACTAATACTCCCTCCTCCTGCAAACCAGATGAAGACAACCTTGATGGAGGACTTTGTCCAGAAACAGTTACAGCTCATTTCTGTCCCCTTGGCCACACCTATGTGGTTGCTGAGGGAGGCCATATTCCCAAATCACAACCCTCTAGAACCCAAAGAGCTATCTTTCTCTTCCCTTGAATTCCAGCACCTTGATAGGTAGATCCTAGGAAATCTCTGTTGTCCTTCTTGTTCCTATAGGTATTCAACAAATGCTACACTCTGCTTTTTAACTACCTTACCAGAGAAAAAGACTTCTTATCACTCTTGTGGCTGATACTTTCATTTAAATATTCTGAAACAGCTATGACAGAATCTGTATGCACTTTTTTAAATCATGTTTTATGATTGTAAGCAGAATTGGGCACTCCCTATTAGTGAAAAGGCTGGCTATGAATGAATGAATGAATGAATGAATGAATGAATGAATGAATGAATGAGAAAATCTGGATCCCCAAAAATTACTGGCTTTGTGAGCTGAATCTAAGCCTAAAGAACTGTTTGATTATTTGTATTGCTGCTTGTCTTTTGGTTTTCTCACTTGAAGAATCTCCAGAGGAATATTTTATCATCCATGAGAGCTCTATGGAATTTCCCTTCACTTCACTTTGTAAGGAACCAACACTGGATGGCATTTGCAAGTTCATTAGCAACATGACACATTGATTTGAATAAGAGGCACAGCAAATCTTAGATTTACAATAAATAGAAATCTGGCATTGGTGCTTGCTGCTGCCTCTTAGTATTTCTGAAGGTTCCAGTGCTAACCAGAATCTGTCACTTCAAGACTAATGAGAATTGACTGAGCTTACTAGTTTCCTTCTAAAGCTTTATTACTATTAGCATTTTAGATTGAACTTTACAGAGTGAGCATTTACCATGTGAACAGAAGGGTGAAATATTTCCATACAAGGACACAGAGTGATAGCAGGATTAGGGTCTGTACACTTTTATTTTGTTCACACCACCCTTTCATCAATTTTAAGTGCTTGAAATTCGAGAATACATTGCTTGAAATTTACTCAAACCCTGAATCAGTGCCACTGAGTCCTTATCAATGTGCCCTGTGTGGCAATAATTGCTGATAATAATAGCTTTATGATGAAGACTACTCTGCAGCTATGTTCTCTAGAAACAATGTTTCAGATCTAGAGGGCGTTGAGTGAACAGATGCATACACACACCACAAGTTTCCACAAGCTGCCCTACAAATTTCAAGGAAAGGAACCCACACATGCTGATATTCCCTTCCTTGAAATGAACACAGGAAACTCTAATTGGTAGTGGATCACTATCAGGGCTGCAGCATCCATAAATATCACCATTTGGGGAAGCAATCCTCAAATAATGGGTCCCTTACCAAAACTGTATGCTGTGACACAGTACACAAAGCAAGATAGCTCGGAAGGGATGTGCATGGAGGAAACACGGTAGTGAGTAATGACCAGCACATTATAGCAGAAGGAATTCTGAGCATGTCCTAGCAGTTTTCCTTCCAGGTTGTCTTTATTGTTTTATTTATTTTATTTATTTAAAATATTTTTACCCCGCCTTTCTCCTTTAAAAGGACATCATTGAAAGACATCATTAAAAGACAGAATTAACAACTTAAACAACAACCCAGATTTGGGACTTGCATTTGGGGCAGCCATATTGGGGCCTCCTCAGTTGGGTCCCTAGGCAATGTCTCAGTCTGCATGGCACAGTCCTTAGCTGTGGGTTTACTCTGTACAATCTCCCCCAACAAGGCAGGCACACTGCTTTTCTGGGGGCCTGAGACGGGACTAGACAGCCTGCCAGAGGTATCTCTGCCAACCTCTGCCTCACATCTAGCAAATTAATTGAAAACAGTCAAAGTTCTCATGGGAGAAATTTTCAGCACAGCGTTACCTGTTATTAATTCTTCATCGCTCTGCAGTCTTGCAGTGACCGTTGCTTTATAAATATAAAAAAGAAACACACTTTTGAAACATGCCTTGTTGATGCTGATCCATTGAATGGTTTTTAAGACCTTTCAATAGAAAAAGATAAACAAGTCACATATTCTTCTCAGAATATGGAAGATGTCATGCAATAATTAAGGGAACAAAGTGGAGGTTCTGAGAAAGAGGTCCAGCAGCTTGCAGTCTCAAGGGCACAGCATCAAGCTTTAACACCAGAGATAGAGCTATCCTTCTTCTCAATTATACATATTTTTTCAACTGAGATCCGATCTGCACTGTGATACTCTTGTAAATGCTCAGATCGCTTTCCTTTGCCCGTGATGAACTGATTAAAGTTTTTTGATGTAAGCCTTAAATAAAATGTTACATTATCATTGGCATTTCACTTTGTGCAACGCTCTGAAGCAGACTGGGATGAAAGGCCCTTTAGAAATGTAGATTTGATTGACGGAGTGATTGAATTAATTGCAGACATTCTCTTAATTGTACACTTAATTACTGACACTATGTGTCAAAAGATTATGTGGCAGCACCTGCAGGAGACCCTTCACAGCTCTAGTCAAAGCCAGCTGCGTGAAATTTCAAGGAAGCATGGTGTATCGCCTGCAGCTTGTAAAAGGGGAAATCATATTATTTTAATAATATACAATTAGACTTCACCATTGCCATCCCCTAAATACACACAATCCCTGCTCTCTTTGTAGGAATGGGATCTTACAGATCAAGAACAGGGAAGACACAAAGGATGCTAATTATAGTTCCATGTGACATGAGGTCTTTCTCTGGGTTGTTCTTAAGTAATTTAGATTGGAAAAGAGAGAAAGAGCAACTGAGACCTGGTGAAAGATGATGCAAAGTAGTTACTGGATAAATGACTGCAGGGAAAATATTACTGCTAATCAGTGAGCCAATTCATGGAACCAATCTCTACATGGCTGAATTCTCCCCATCCCTTTTTTCTTGTACATTTCTGTCTACTCTCCATGGGTTGGACCAATTTTGTCATTCTGTGAATTGAAGAGCTCATTCTGCCAGTAGAATGCATTCATATCCAATGGAAGTTTCCAATTGGAAGAAAAGGAAAGAAATTCCTGCTTCTCCCTATGGTGCTTTCCCCACTGCTCTGGAGACCCCTCTCCCATCTTCCAGAGCAGCTTCATAAGAGGACAAAAATGGCAGATGGGTGTGGAGGTGTGGATTATAACTTTCAGAAACCCACAAGAGCCATGTTTGTTCTGGGATTCTGGGAGCTGAAATACAAAAGAATAAATTTTCCATCTGCAGGAGGCACAGGGGTACAGGAGTAAACCAGAATTGTGAAGACCACTTTTCCAATTTTTTTTTCTACAATACCAGCTAGACTCTGCTAACTATTATTCTGGATATCACCCCATGGATACAGACCAGCATATTGTGCCTATCAGTTTACTTAGCAAATCAGAAGGCTCGTATTGGAATGCAGACTTGCAGGCTATGTATAGGGATACCTGAGGAGATCAGTTCTTGATCATACTGATAACAAGCTTTTCTAATCTGATTTGAATTTTCCTGATTGTGGGCTCCACTACTCCCACCAACTGTAGGGTTGGCAGACAAAACCATTTCCAGTCCAGTATCTATAGGCAGATTTGTAAAGTGGAGTAAACAGGCTTTTATTAACTCTTGGGAGGGTAATACAACCCTGGCAGAAACATGAACAATCCTCTTTCAGTCTGTCCTTCAGGGCACAGACTTCTCAACCCTGGCCAGGTCTCCTTCCCAGGGGCACATGAAACTGCAGCAAGACCCTTGTCCAGGGATCATTTATCTAGGTGGAGTCATACACCCCATCTGCAAGAAGGGTTGGCTTCTCTTCTTCTATTGCATTGCAAGAAGTCCCTTCCTCCTCTGATTCTGTCATGTCTGCATCAGGTGCCTCTTCCCCTGTCTTGGTCAGCCTCCTGCCTCTCCATATCTCAACTTGATCATCTCCAGCTGGCTACAAAGGTCCACTGCTGCCTACCTACCCAGGTGACTCACCAGTGCCCACCTGTAGCCTGGCAGATACCACTTCCAATTGGCTTTTCAGGGAGCATGGTGCAAGAAAAGACAGCCCGTCAGGATACGTCAGAGGCAACCCCCTCACACTGTTTTGTGTGAATTGGAACTTAACTATCTGCTTTTGACATTTCCAGATTCATGAGTTTTTGGCTCATGAAAATACATTTTAAATATTATTTTGGGAATATTATATTTTTTAAAATATGCATTATTGAACTGGTTAGACATGTCATCAGAGTAAATCAATCAACAAAACTAATTTCAGACCGCAATTTTCCATATTCACTTACAGTGTGAGTAGTTTGGAGGGTCTGAGAGCCATCTTTCTACTTCTAGGACACTCCAGAGATGTGGGTTACACCATCCCTAAAACATGAAAAAATCAAAAAGAGATACCCATGGGACAAGTTTGTTTTTGAAAAATGTCTCAGGGTTGGCAAGACTGGAAGGCTGAGCACTGTTTTATCATAAAACCACTATTCTTGGATGTAAAGAAAGCAAGAGAAGGCTGGGCTTGGTGGGCTGAGACCAGCAAACACAGCCTTGGAGGCTGATTGTGGAGCACAAGCTACATTAGGGATGCACTTAATTAAAAGTTCATCAAGAGATTGTATGCCCCAGGAAATAACTTCTGAGAAGGTCTTTCTGGCTTCTACAGCAAAAGATACCTTTGATGAATATGCCACATTTTACTGGGGTGGGGACTGTATAATGTATATGCAATTATGTTGACTTAAATCATGGATGATCCCTTTGACTTCAGTGGGAACTATATGCACCATGGAGTGGGACACTATATTCCAGTGTCCCACAAAATGTAAACTGTATTTTCTAAACTGTGACTTTCCCCTTAGACGAAGTACAAGATGTTATCCTATCACCAGTGTTTAAGCTAATGATCTATTTGGATTCTGGAGGGAGCACAACATCTTGTGTTTTGCCCCAAGAAGCAAATTGGCAGCTCTGCAGTACATCATGACACAGCACTGTTCCCAGGGTTGATAGAACCAGAAAAATGACTAGGACAGACAGACTGACATTCGAAAGGGCAGCAGATCTGCTTTGGTGGAGAGAGAGAGAGAGAGAGAGAGAGAGAAACCACCTCATAAAAGTAAACAGATGATGAAAAGGTTTGAAATTCACCCATCTGAAATCACTGAATATGCCCCCATGCTTTTATGGGGGAGAAATGGAAGAAGGAGGGCTATTGTATATTTTTAAACTATTTTGTAAGCCACCTTGGATATTGGGAGAAAGGTGGGATATAAATAAAACTAAGAAAGACAAATAAACATAAAAATAAATATTTGGCCTACATTTTCTTTAGTGTCTTATGCAGGCCACATGTTTATATTCTTCCCTGCACCTTTTGGTCTCATTACTATGACAGCATGCTTCTTCAGAGAGAGAAAGACAGAGAGATGGGGGGAGGGAATGCAGACAATTTAGATTGTCTCCTTATAAAGCCAGGATGATATGGCCCTTGGATCTCAGCACGTGAGCTTCATACACTCACATAGGAAAATAGCTGCTCTGTGGTAACCTGCTGCTGAATCAGAGATGTGGGTTTAATGATATTTGCTTCACAAGAGAGGCCATGTTAGCCAGTACTGCAAACAAAGGCTGCTATGTTTTTAAGTTATACAGAATGAAGAGGGGAAATGTTGCCTCCAAGCCCTCCAGTGGAAAACAACAATGCATAAAACATCATGATCAAAGGAAAACCGAATGACAGAAAATAGGATGAGATTGGATGGGGAAACAAGATGAAAAGTGCCATTAACAAAACACAACACAGAAATTGCAGTGGTGTTCATGATGTAGCTTCCTGTCTCTTCACATACACAGGGACTCAGAGCAGCTGTTTGCCTGTCTCATTAGGGGCCTTGTGAAAGAAAGGGAGAGCAAAAAGTGTTGTACAGATGAATGACTGCCAGCCTGTCCTAAAATAGAACTAAAGCTACATTATTCTATCCGGGAATGTTTTTGAATAGCTAGTTCTGCTTCAAAGGCTTTGTTACATCTCTCAGATGCCCTTTGCCTGCAGACATGTTTCAGGAGATAATAAATACACACAGTTCTGCTGCTGTTCCTTCTCGAACCTCATGCACAAGGGCAAGTAGATTTATGAAGATGTGAAGCCTTACATCACTGATCTATCAACCCATCATAATCTGTTCTGATGGACAAAGATTGTTCAGAGGCTCAGGCAGAGACTTTCTCTCAGGCCTTGTTGCCCACAATCCTGTTGAATGGGAACCAGAGACAAAAAAGAGTGTCACCAGGTCTTAGAGTACCAACTGAAGTCTCAGGGAATTGCTAGGCCTCCCTGGGTCTCCAGGTAGGGAAACAAATCTCAGGGTGAACAATGCTGAAAAGAAAGGTTTTGGTGGCGGTGGTGATGGTTGGGGGCTGCACCTGTTCCCAGCACATGCTAGAGTTCACTGGCTCAGAACCAAGAAGTTTGTATATGTATCGAATTTGTGCAATCTCAGCATGCCAAAAAGCCAAAAGGGAAGGGAAGGTGAGAGAGAGATGATGAATATGTTTACCTGGTCCCATTATGCCATTTGCAATAAGGCAGTGAGTGTCATCAGTGTCATGACTTGTGTGAGCCTTCTTGTTGGATAAGCACTGGCTGCAGTCAGTTTCGACACATGCTGGTAGCCATCAATGCACTCCAGCCACTGTACAGAACCTGTGTATAGAGCCACTTGCCCTGCATACTGTTGATAAGGCTGCAGAGGCAGATGTGAGCCATAGCAGAAATGGCGGCAACTATTGTACTTGCTGAGTGCATTTTGCTGCCCAGCCAGCTGCTACAAAATATTTTCCCCCTAACTCTAAGTTGCCATATTATCCAGATGCCTGATTTTAGAAGAGATTCTGGATCTTTTTATTTTGATTCCCTTCATGCCCAGATCCATAAACAGCTGTCTGAGAAAGAAGCAGTTTTCCCCCCACCCCGTCTATCCTGTGACATCACAAGGTTTTGGCCTTGAAGTATCAAGGACTGGGACACAGTTAATTTAGAAATCCTACATCTGAACCTGGAGGTGTGAGCAACGTTTGTGTTCCTTTGGAGAAAAGGACCTCTAAATATTAAGCTTTGAAATAACAATCACCATACTTCAGCTTTCTCAAGAAAAACTCCAATTTCTGAATAGCTCAGTGGTTTAGGTGTTGGGAGTTCAATTCCCCACTGTGCCTCCTTGACAGGGGCTAGACTCGATCTTTAAGGTCCAGTCTAGCTCTGTAGTTCTAAAATGATGATGATGATGATATTTTTTTCTTCTGTTTACTTCTAAAAATTGAAATCAAAACAATTTCAGACTTTTTTTAAAAAAATGAACAAAAAAGGGGTAATATATCACAAAGAGAAGAGTGTGAAACCCTATGCCCCACCAAAGAGATGAAAATGTTAATGTATCAGAAGTGTTTTGCATTATCGAAATTGGCTAGAATGTTTTTAAAACTATATCTTTTCAGCATAGGTTACAATCTTATACACAGCCCTATAGCAAGTCCCATTTGACTAAGTGATAGTTACTTTGGCTTTAGAAAGCCTGAAGTTGCCCTGTTAGTCAGACTGGCAAAATGACAGAGCTTCATGGGTATCATCTTTCTTTTATTTTTTCATTTTAAATCATGTTAAGAGAAAAACTCTCAGTCAAATAAGGTGTGTTATCTACAGAAATTTAAAAAGTCATATGAAATTGTCAAAATGATCCAGGTACACAGTTCTCCAGTTATATCTTCTCATCATTATTGTAATAATCAATAGTGGCAATATAATGAGAGACAAACAAGTAGATAGGCAAAGCAATATCCCTAGCCAAACAGTGCTTCATTCACTACTTCTAACCCATTTAAGGTTGAGACTGCTAGGGTATGGTTGTGATTTTTGTGAACTAGTATTAAATCACTACCTGTTTGTAGAGGTCCTCCCTTTATTCCCATGATTTGTGCTGGCCTTTTGTCATAATGAAATCAGCAATTCAATCAAAGATCCATCTTCGAACTGCAGAGCTGGAAGGGACCAAGGTAAGGCTGTAATTTATGTGTAGTTGTGAACAAGACATGAACCATTTAAGTTAGATTTCAGGCTTAGAAATCAGGTTTGGAGATACATATATTCACTCATTTGCTGATATCTATGCTAATTATAGTTGCCTTTTTCACAGGCTCTGTGTATTGTTTTAAAAAATGATCAGAATCCTATTAGTGTTAGTGTTCAGGTTTGCTTAACTTGCTGCAGCTAATGGCAGTGAATAGATGAGGTACTAGGACGTGTCTCCACTGCAGGCCTGGTCACATGCCCAATTGTACAACCAAGACACGCCCCAGCACCTCATCAATCGGCCATAGTTACCATAGTTAGAAAGATTCTTTCTTTCTTTCTTTCTTTCTTTCTTTCTTCACATCAGCATTGCACAACTCAAAGTAATGGACATCAAAAATCAAGGACCAATTAAAATGTCAAGACAATCAGACTATTTTAGACAGCAGCAGACAGAGTTTGAGATGTGTGCACAAACTCTTCCTTAACTTCAACTGTCATCCAGGGGGTTGCCATTCATGAGGTGGGTACGTTCGGTGTTATTCTACTGCAACCCTTCTGGAAGTGAAGGATTAGCTGGTTGCATGTCATTGCCCAGGGGATATCCAAGTGTAACTCACAATGTTTTTTCACTCTTGGAGGAGGTTCCCAATGAGAATAAGGTAGATTATCATTAAATAATCTACCCTCTATTCCCCTCTGTTTTAACAATGGTTAGGCCTCATCTTGAACACTGCATCCAGTTCTGGACACCATACTTTTAGAAGGATTCTGACAAACTGGAGCAAGTTCAGAGGAGGGCAACAAGGGTGACCAGGGGACAGGAAACTAAGCCTTTTGAGAAAAGAGTGAAAGAACTGTGCATGGTTAACTATGAGAAAAGAAGACTGAGGAGAGATACTATAGCACTCTTCAAATACTTAAGAAGTTATCATACACAGGAAGGGCAGGATCTGTTCCTCATAGTTCTAGAGTGCAGGACACATAAATAATGGGCTCAAGTTACAGGAAGTTGGCGTTCAGTTGAATATCAATAAAAACTTCCTAACTGTTAGAGCAGTATGAGAATGGAACCAATCGCCAACTAAAAACATGGATGTACATCCAGGCCTTCCCTCCTGTCAGCACTTAACTCTTTTTCTTTTGCTATTTATTATTTATTATATTTTTTCACTGTTTTTATTATTGATTATGTCTGTGTTATATATGTATGTTGGTAGCCGCCCAGAGTGGTAGAATATACCAGATGGGCGGGATATAAATCAAATAAATAAATAAATAAAAATAAATAAAGGTGGTGAGCACTCCAATGCTGGAGCCATTCAAGAGAAAAGTAGACAACCATCTTCCAGATATACTTTGATTTGGACTCCTACACTGAATAGGGTGTTGGTTTTGATAGGTTACTTCCAACGGCATTACTCTATAAACAAATTCCCCACCAGCATCCCTACTGCTAGGAAAGGTGCTTCTAATACCACAGTCCCAAATAGACAAATGAGAATTTTCCTGGGGATGGACATTTTCAAAATATACATGTTCTCAGATTGAAATGTCTGGATACATTCCAAGAACAATGTGCATAAATTGAATCTGTATTAATTAAATTTAATCTCCACCTGATCTAATCTGCTAACTTGTATTGAATTCATATTCTCAGGGTTATCTTTTTATGTCATCTGTGTTACATACTTAAATGAACAGCCCACAACAGTTGAATATGAGAAAAGGCTGAATCTGCTGTTGTAACCATTAGTTTTATGCAGTGTGTTTACTACCCTGTTTCCCCAAAAATAAGCCCTAACCTGAAAATAAGCCCTAGTATGACTTTTTAGGATGCTCGTAATATAAGCCCTACCCCCAAAATAAGCCCCTGTTAAGTGAAACTCTGTCCTACTCCATTGTGCAGCAACCAGAAGAAGATGACATGTGTTTGAATAAATGTAGATTGTTGTACATGAAGAAAATAAAACACCCCCTGAAAACAATCCCTAATGCATTTTTGAAGCAAAAATTAATATAAGATCCTGTCTTTTTTTCGGGGAAACACGGTACTCACTTGCCAAAATACTATTAGTAATGCCCACCAGCATAACACAATCAGCATAAATCTCAGTGGTGAATTTTCACAAGTTAAGAAGTCTACATAGGCATTTGCTGTTGCTTGTTGAGTCCCATGATCTAGTGACGAATAGCAAATGCTTACACTGACTTCTTAACCTCAGTAATTCACTACTGAGATTTATACTAATTGATTTATGTTGATGGAAAAACTATTCACACGTGTTCATCAAGAAGACCCCTCATCGTTTGCTTTTATACCCAAGTCTTTGGTCGCCCTAAAATGGAAACTACATTGCTTGGAAGATGGAGGCCTACATTCCCAATTTCTTATGAAAAAGGCAATAGGAAAACTAAACTATGGGCAGTATGCAGATGAGATGTTATTTGTTTTCTATCTAAATGAATGCAACTTGCTCATAACACATGGAGCCTCGTTAATTTACCTGTGACATGTTGGTACACTTAATTGCTTTTGACAATTAGTAACATTTCAACACCTCTCCTAATGGCCCAATTAGGCTCATGCTTGTCTCCTGTGTACTAGATAGGAGAAAATAGATGGGCTAGCAAACTATCCAGTGGGGGGGGGGGGACCCTCCTCTCTGGATAATGGCAACATAGGGACAAAACACCAGCCATTTCAGTTCTGTTTTAGTCAAAATAAAGGCGGGTGTAAAGTTCTGTCTGTTTCTTCCCATGGACATGCCTTTCTCATGGCAAAAAAACTAAGCTTAGAATGCTTCATTGTTCAATTAATTACAGGGGAAAGTGCTGAATCTTTGCTTCTCTCTCCTTAATGTTTTATTGATCTCTTTGTAAAGTAAACAAACAATGTAGAGTTGAATTAATCCCTTATCTGGGCTGAAGAGACCTGACGGAGAAATAAAATGAGAACAGGGCCCTTTCTTGTGAACTTACAAGCCATTGACTATTTAAAAGAAATGTATCTGAAGGAAGGAAAACAGCCATTTTCCAAGTTGTCCTGATAAAGTGAAAAGTATGGTTTTTGGCATAGGGTCATTTAGCAAGGAAGAGGCAGAAGCCAATATATTGTCAGAGTACTATTATAAGTACAAACGGTCTCTCGCGCTCACTAATGGAATTAAGACCATGTTTCTGAAACGATTAAAGGCATAGAATACATGCCAAAACTGAGAGCAGATTCTGTCTCCAGCTCATTTTTGCCCCTGTGTTCTGTACCCAATTTTGGGTATTTATTTATTAGGCTGCTGATATTACATGCTATCAAATTGCTTTCAACATCCAGTGACACTAACAGTGTTTTTGAGGTACTGGAGATCTTCAAGGAGGGATTTGCCTTTGCCATCTCCAGTGGAAACCTCAACCTAAGCATCTTGAGTCCTGGTCTAATACCCTATCCATTATGCCACATTTTCTCTCTTTATTAGATTATCTCACCTACTCATCCCAAAATTAAGAACTGTTCAAGCTTCCAAGATTACTATATATTCATCAGGTGTGATTTTAGAAAAGAAAGAGAAGGAAAAAGATGGGCAAGGCAAAAGTGGATAAAGCTTGATGCTATCTTATTAATGCACAAGCCGTCTTTGGGTGGAATGGAGAAGGCAAGCTGCAGACAATGGGTAATGCAGGTGTGCTAGATTTCAGGAGAGGAAACTCCCAGTCATACTGGAAGCTGGGAAGTTAGAAACATTTGGTCCTCCATCTTAAAAAATACACATTCCCACAGTAACCTCAAAGCAGTGACCACTTGGCACAACCACACAAGCTCTTTAATTGGTGGAAAATAGACAGCCTTATAATATCAATTCTGGAGATAAATTCAGATGCTTGATTAGGTAAAAGACGCAAAGGTAGGAGGAGCTTTTCATATTGTTCTAGATGATTACCTGAGTTCCAACAAAATAAACTACTCCAGTGTTTAAAATAAACTACTCCCACCATTAAATGACTAAATTAAATAATCTACAAAATCACAAACAAAAGCTGGGGTTGTCATGATCTATCCAAAGGTCATTTACAAGTACATCTGCAATGTTGGAGTAGAAGCCCATTCTCATTCTTGCTTTAAAAACGTTAGGATAGGGGTATACCTTTCCAGAAAATAACCTTTCATGTTTCCTTCCCTTACATCTGCAAAGTACCAATATTCAGTGTAACAAATGCTCTTTTCATATCTTTCTGATCAACAAAGGGAGGTTGAAGGGAGGTTGAAGGTGGTTGAGACAGGACCAGAGTAATGGGTTCCTGTCTCCCCTCTAAGCTTAGGATTTGAAAATGCTTGCCCATGGTATCTTGTCCAGAACTCATAACTAAATTTAACTCAAATATCCCAATCTTCAATGCTGTAATTGTGTTACAGACAAACTGAATACATCAGTGCCTTTATATTCCTAAATGCTTCTCAAATTGGAAAAGCCACATTGGATTCGAAGGACCTCTGCCACTAACAAGCTGCATCTTGCAAATACCTTTGATGACAAAACGTTGTTTAGGGTTATTTAAATTTTTTAACAAATTCAAATAATTCAACAATCTTAGTATAAAGCAGGGTCAATGTCCTCTGAAATCTACCTAAATTCTTCAAAGAATTTGATAGACTGTTGAGTCGCAAAGTAACTCATAACTAGGACTGTGAAAGGAATCTTGCTAAATTACTTATTCTTGATGAGACAGGGTTTCTCAACATGTTGAGGCAGCCTGTCAGGATCCCACAAACCTCTTTGAGATTTCTTTTCTTTAGCACAAGAATGACAAAGTTTTCTTTCATTAAGACTTCTGGCACAAATTTCTTTTGGCACAAAATATGTCTGTACAAAGGTCTCTCTCTCTCTCTCTCTCTCTCTCTCTTTCTTATGTTGCCTTTCCCCCATGAAAGGATTTTGTGAAGGAAAGTATACCCATTGAAAATACAGAAAAACTAGTTGATGAATCAAAAAGATGCAAACAAACAACCCAGTGCTTCCAGTTTTTTAAACTCCATGCCAAAAGACGTCTGCTATGGTAGTTTAGATGCACTGTATACTCAATTAATGCAGTTTACATAACTTGAAAAAAATTATGCAGTGTTTGAAAGATCAGTCTTGCAACTGCAAAAACTCTCATCTAACAAAAACTGACAGAAAATATATTGCAATCTCACAGGAAAGACTTAAATAGTTGTGAATGAGAAAAACAGGGAATTTACATCATGACCTGAAAGTCAACAAAATTTGACCAGGGATTGGCTCAATGTATGTGCCAAGAATAGTGTATACAGCTGCAGCTGTGCAACAATTGTTTCTGAGCAGCTGTGACCAGATGTTCAGCAATGCTTTCTCACTCTAAATCCTGTTTGATTTACAATAATGACATTTAAAATATAATAAATATTTTGTTTTTAGCTTCTGGGCAGCAAAAGACAGTGCTGCCAGATTTTTCAACAACTTGTCTAACCAAATCAATAGGTTTTTATCCCAGATGGAGAAATCAATGCCTCTCCCTTGAAATCAATGAGCCCTAAATCCTGTGATGGTAAATCAGTCCACATTCATAAAAGTCATCAGATGACATTGGCCTTTTCAATGGCGGATAAGACAAAACTACAGATTATTATGCTGCACTCTTCTTCTGGATGAACACGTGATATAGTGGCTGAAATATAGTAGTATCACTTATACCATGTAACTTATGCTGTCACCACCTGCAGGAGTTTTCTTGGCAATTAAAACTTTCAGATTCCCTCCCCCTCCCCCATCAGGTCCCGGGCTCCCTTCAGATTCTTTTATCATGAGGAAACCACACTGGGGCAACTGAACAGAGAAATTTTTATTTCTGAAAATTGCTGTCACTGGTTAAATCAATCCAGTGGTGTGATTTCCCAAAAAAAGCAAATACTCCCCCTCTGTGGCCCTCAACATCTTTTCAATGAGGAAAGGGATTCCAAGGGACCTTTAGGAGGGAATTAGAAAAGTTTTAATCTAAAAAAAAACCCCTGTATTTTATGACATAATCAGCCTTATGTAGTGTAAGTTAAAGCAACTGGCACACTCCACGGGCAAGGGACTTTGCCACGCGGAGCCTCTTTGCCCTCCCCATCCAGAATAGTACGAGACGTGCTTCATTTCCTGGCCATCTGGGAGGGGAGGGGGAAGGAGCACCTTATTTAACAGATGCTCCTTCCCCAATCGGCCTCTTTCAAGGCTTTCAACCCACCCGCCCACCCTTATAACTAGTGTGAGCTTTGCTGGTCACCTTTGGGGCCAGATAGGAATTTTTGACCCTCTTGCTGACTGGCAGTTGTGAGCAGGGATTTTTCGCCTATCCCACACTGGTAAAGGGTTCAAGGCAGTTTTACTGGATGCTGTTGCTCTTGGTTACACTGATGGGTAGTGAAGAATAAAGATTGATCGGTGAGTTCCCCGTATACTACAGGCAAGGTATAGTGCATCTGAACCCTCAGAGCCGCAGATCGTGAGATTACGGTGCAGGGGGGGAGGATGCACTGGGGACACCTCCAGGCCAAAGGCCTCCAATAGACGGGGGCTAGAGGCCCAGAGGTGGTCAGATCATGGCCAGCCAGGGCCACCCTGTTGTTGGGACCATGTGACCTCGGGGCAGGACACTCGCCCATTGTTGTGAAGAAGGGGTCCTATGAGACCTCCACTATCAGCACCATTCCGCACTACAGCAGGTCCCCTTTCATGTTTTGAATTGGGCTACGAATTGATGAAGTTCTATGGTTAATAAAGTGTCGCACTGTTTTCATCCCATAAATTGAGTCTTGCCTCTTTATTCTGGGGGGGGGGGGGGGCAAAGAATTTCAACTACTATGTGTCAGGTTATCTAATTAACTCACCCTCATCTGATCTGGACCTGACTCTATATTTATATTAGTTTGAGTTCAGCATCTGATCTCAGATATCCTGTTTTATCTTTCTGAATTCCCTGGCTAGGTAATTCAGACAAGAAAGAATCTGGAGTGTCTATAACTCCTGTCATAATGATGCACATATGTGAAGGACCACTGTTGTGCTCAGCTTAGGAAAATCAATACCATACCAATTGTGTGCCAATTTTCCTGGTCCCTGGTGGTATCAGCCTGTTTTCTCTCCTTGCTTTCCTTTTGATTTTGTTTCACAATCTACCCTGAAGCTGCAAAAAACCTGAAAGGTTTGTGAAAGCAAGCATATATAGAAGGAAGATATAAAACTGCTGAACACCTGGACTGCTCACTTGACTGGCAATGAACTGTAGTCTTTCCTCGGTTATGGAAACACATATTCCATAATACAGGGTGGATAATATTTTGACATAGTGGAGCATCATCCTCCCTCAATTCATCATGGACCTCACCACCACCTTTGTTGTTGAAACGTGGCAGTTGCTGCTAAGATCATCACTACCACAAGATTTTGTGCAAGAGAAACGGACAATGGATGAGGGAGCGTATGGAGGAGACATACTCATCAACTTTGCAAATGATACTAAAGTGGAAAGTAGCTAATATTTCAGAAGAGAGAATAGGGATTAAAAAGGATCTAGGAGTCCTGGTAGATCACAGTGTAAACATGAGTCAACAGTGCGATGTGGCGGTCAAAAAAAGGCAGAAGTTGCATCAATAGAATTATATTTCTAGATCTAGGGAAACAGCAGTACCGCTGTATTCTGCTTTGATCACACCTCACCTTGAATATTGTATCCAGTTCTAGACACCAGAGTTTAAGAAGGATATTGACAAGCATGAATATATCTAGAGGAGGGTAAGCAGGACAGTAAAAGCTCTGAAAATCAAGCTTTTTGAGGGACAGCTGAGGGAGCTGGATAAATTTAGTCTGCAAAAGAGAAGATTGAGAGGCAATATGATAGTCATCTTCAAATATTTAAAGGGCTGCAGTATGGAAGATGGAACACGTTTGTTTTCTGTAATTCCACAGGGTACAACCCAAAGCAATGGATTAAAGTTACAAGTAAGTTGATTTTAGCTAAACACTGACTGTAAGAGCTCTTTAATAATGGAATGGACTTCCTCAGAGGGCAGTGGGTTCTCCATCACTGGAGATTTTTACATAGAGGCTAGATAGCTCTCAGGATACTTTAGCTGTGGGATATCTTGCTTCAGCAGGAACTTAGGAACTCAGGAATCCTGCTCAGCTCTACAGGCTGAGCTCAGTTCTATGATTCAATGATTCTACAGAGTCAGGGAGGGGGAAAGAGCAATATTCATCTAGTGTTTCTGAATGGTGTGTTTGTACTGACAGAATCTGATCAGGAGAAAAGCAGCCTATAAATAAAACAAATAAATAAATCACCAGATTTGGCAGCAATTATGGTGTGGGAGAGTTGAGGTTGCAAATGTGATCATGATGGCACATGCAAACTGGAGGCCATTTGTTGCCCATCCTTACTTGGAAGGCCACAGGAAGCATTCAGATTCTCACATGTGTGAGTCACTTCATAAGATCTGCTAAGACCAGCTTCATCAGGCTTCTCTGACCTTCATTCTTCAACTCTCTAGTTATGGCCATAATGTCAGACTGCACCAGTCTTGTTGAGGGACCGAGATCGTTGGAACATATGTTAATCTCCTGTTCAAAGGTCAAATCATTCTGGTTTGATGTAATAGAATGGTTGGGCAAATTAACACAGCAGGAGATAGTCCCTAATGAAACTTTATTATTATTCTCATTATTTACTGGAGAGAATGAGAATTTAGTTTATAAAGAGTTGGTGGTGATTTTTGTAGGGGCTGCAAGAACTGAAATTGCCTGGACATGGAAAATGCTCAAGGACTTTCCTTCCAAAGATATTTGGATAGAATATGAGCAATAGCACTAATGGAAAAATTGACTGCTTGTCTTAGACTGCTTAAAGGAGGAATAAAAGTACTTCTCTTATTTGCATTAAAATTTGGCACCCTTTGTTAGTTTTGGATTTGGAATTAAATAGAAAGAATGATCTTTTGGGTAGTAGGTGGGACAATTGGTTTATTGTATTCTCAAAGGCTTTCACAGCTGGGATCTGATGGTTGTTGTGGGTTTCTCGGGCTCTTTGACCGTGTTCTGAAGGTTGTTCTTCCTAACATTTCGCCAGTCTCTGTGGCCGGCATCTTCAGAGGACAGGAGTCAGAACTCTGTCTGTGCTCTGGTGCAGTTTGTTTGGATAGTTGAGTATTTATAGCTGTGGGATCAGCTTTTGTACTTTTCAGGAGATGGGTGATTGTTTATTGTCTTTTAAGCTTGAAAATAAATGTATTAAGGCAGTGGTCCTCAACCTTTTTGACACCAGGGACTGGTTTAGTTAAAGACCATTCTCCCAAGGACTTGGGGGGGGGGTGTACTTGATATGCAGTAGGTTGTTGGATAGCTTTGAATCGAGCTCATTACATGTATTGTGCCAGGACAGATGAGCAGTGAGCAGGAGCAGGACGTGAGCTGTAATTGAAGCTCCGCCTCCTGTTACATCAGCAGCAGCTTAGAACCTAATAGGAGCGCAGGCTCCTATTAGATTCTAGTGCTACAGGCACAGCTGATCTATCAGCAGCAGGAGGGGAGTGGGGAGCGAAACTCCACCTCCTGTTAGATCAGCAGCAGCATTAGAACCTAACAGCAGCGCGCTGACAGGAGGTGGAGCTTTGCTCGACGCTTACCTCCTGCTCGCCGCTCATCTGTCCCGGTGGCCCAGTCCTTCCAAGGGTTTGGAGACCCCTGTATTAAGGGACTATAGGGGTGGATTGTAATATTTGTACTGATAAATATATTGCTGAATATGTGATTGTATTGGTAATTGAGTTATAAAATAAAAAAACTTGCATTAAAAAAAGTTAAGAGACTATCTCGCTCTGCCGTTTGGGGAACTACTACTCCACCTGCAGTATCTCTCTCTCTCTCTCTCTCTCTGTCTAGTTTATAGGGACTGGTACATCACTTTCAGAAGCAGCTCCTTCTGAGTTTATTTGTTTTTCTTCTTCCCCATGCCTTTTCGCTTTTATGTTATTTCTTTTCAATTGCAAGCCTGTACTATCTTGTTTTTATTGATCTTACATAAACACTGGGAGTCATTTTTGATAGAAGAGAAGTACTTGCTTCTCAATTAATGATGATAGCATACAGTAATTTTAAAATCCAATTTCCCTTGATTTTTAGAGCATTGAGAGATCAGCATTCCAAATTTGGGGTTTAGAAATATGTGGTTCAACTTTATTTACTTATAATAGGTGTTTTAGCAAATTTTGAAGTTGGGTCAATCCTGTGGTTGGGGGGAGAGTGGTATTGCTTAATTGATTTATTTGTTTTGATTCATATATCACCCCATTAGTGCACACAGTACTCTGGGTAGTTTACAAGTTATAACTACATCACATAGCATAGAGAAAACACAGTGCCCAGAATAACAATAAGCAAGATGTTACAGTGCTCTTTCTGACATTTGATTCTTTGTATACTAGTGTGCACACATTTCTGAACAAGAAGAAAGGTCAGTTGAGGAGGCAACATAGTTCAGGACTTATGGCTTATGTTATCATTGTGGACACTGAGTCTTACGGTTGGTAATATTTTCATAAAGAAACTTCCCATATCTGTGAAGTTCTTCCTGTCTCTAGTGTTTAATCATCTTAAATAATACAGCGCCCCAGGTCAGGTGGACTATAGGAAGCTGAACCAGAAAGGAGTAATTATGAGAAACAAGCTGGCCAGGGCAGAACATCACATGACCATTAAATATAGACAAGAGAAATGTCTCCTTTGTAAAAAAAAGTGAACCTAATTACATTCTAGGAATTTTCTGAAACATCCCTTAGATTCTGTTGGGAAAATTAATGGGATTTTTGTTTTTACCATGGTAGAACTCAGGTTCTATGACAGAATCACTGGTGGACATAAGATATGTAGGGTTGATAACTGCTGTGGTACAGTAAATAACTGAAGGGTATGTGATGTTGTTTTTAATGTTGAATCTGATCATCACATTGAACGGAAGCAGTGGTGCTTAGTTTATCGGAGGCACTGAAGGCATAAACCACACAGATAACAAATGTTGCTGGTATCTTTATTTGTAGATGATCTTAGCAGAAGGGACAGCAGATGAAGAGCATTGCTGATGTGCCCGTTGCCAATGTTTCTTTTCTTAGTAAAGTGGTTGAGAGGGTGGGGGCTGATCAGCTTCAGGCTCTTTTGGATGAAACCAATGCCCTGGATCCATTCCAGTCGGGCTTCAGGCCGCGCCACGGCACAGAAATGGCACTGGTCGCACTGTTGGATGACCTGTTGAGGGAGGCTGACCAGGGCAAAAAGGCCTTGTTGGTCCTCCTCGATATCTCAGCCGCCTTCGATACCGTCGACCACGGTATCCTCCTGGGGAGGCTCTCCGAGTTGGGAATCGGTGGCCTGGCGCTTGCCTGGCTCCGATCCTACTTGGAGGACCGTCCTCAGAGAGTACAGCTTGGGGAGAGTGTCTTGGCCCCATGGAGCCTCAATTGTGGGGTTCCACAGGGCTCGAACATCTCCCCAATGCTGTTTAATATCTATATGAGGCCGCTGGGTGGGGTCATCAGGGGGTGTGGGGCTTCGTGCCATCAGTATGCTGATGACATGCAGCTCTACATCTCCTTTTCACCTACTTCAGTGGATGCCGTTCTGTCCCTTCAGCGTTGCCTGGAGGCCGTACTGCAATGGATGCAGGGGAATGGGTTGAGGCTGAACCCGGACAAGACGGAGGTCCTGAGGGTGGGTGGCCCCTCCATTGGTGGCTTGGGAAACTCCCTCACTTTTGGGGGGGTGACTCTCGCTGCGAAGAGTGAGGTTCGCAGCTTGGGAGTACATCTGGACCCGGCGCTCACCATGGAAACCCAGGTGGCGTCAGTGGTCCACTCTGCCAATTACCACCTGTGGCGGATTGCCCAGCTGCGTCCCTATCTTGATGGTGGGGCCCTCACCACTCTGATCCATTCACTTGTAATCTCGAGATTAGACCACTGTAATGCGCTCTACGTGGGGCTACCTTTGAGATTGATGCGGATGCTTCAAATGGTGCAGAAAGCGGCAGCCAGATTACTTAGTGGAGTGAGAAAATTCCAGCATATCTCTCCCATTCTGGCTGCTTTGCATTGGCTGCCCATTCGTTTCCGCATTGACTTCAAAGTGTTAATGATGACTTATAAAGCCCTAAACGGTTTAGGACCTCGATACCTGACAGAACGCCTTCTCCCACCTAGATCTACTCAAGTCACTCACCAGAGCCAGGAAAGACAGCTGAGGGCCTGACGCCGAGAGAGGCCCGAAAAGAAAGAACAAGAAACCGGGCCTTCTCGGCGGTGGCCCCTCGACTTTGGAACAGCTTGCCGCCAGAGATCTGCCTGGCACCCTCGCTGGGTGTTTTTAAGAGTCAATTAAAAACTTGGCTCTTTAGGCAGGCCTTCCCTCCTACTAATTCTTGATTGTACCTTCTTGGCTTTTGTTGTTTTCTCCCATCTTGATCATATTATTATTGTAGATTTTAATTGTTGTTTTTATTTGTTTGCCGCCCTGAGTAGACTCCTGTCTAGAAGGGCGGGATATAAATCCAATAATAAATAAATAATAAATAAATAGTATCATGTGACTATCACATGATTGCTGCACTTCCTGCTTCATGTGGCAAACTTGCAAACAGTGATTACTAGCTAACAGGACAATCTAGGTGTCGTATATTTTACATAAAGGAAACAAATAGTTTCCTTCCACATGAAAAGTCTAGTCACACAATAAGCTCTATAAAAATGTGTGCAATTAGGGCTTTCAACATGATGTGCCCTGCATCCAGCAAAACAACTCATCTCGTGCTTAATGCCTGTTTAGAATGAGTAACTTCTGTTAGCTTCTTGAATTTCATAGGGAGCGGTGTACCTGTCAGCAGTTTGAACTCTATTAGTGAAAGTAAAAATTGGGCCAATATTACCCTGAGTGCAGATTGGTTTCCTTTCCATTCTGTTTTTGTGAAATAACCATGTGTGCTCTCAAATTCTTTTCTCTTTTCTTTAACACGTAACACGTATCTCAGTTCTTGGGCTGAGGCCAATTCTGAGTTGATTTCTCCTGTATATGGTATTCTCACTTCTGATTAGTTTGCTGTTCTTGGGGTTGGCAGAGAAATTGAGGGTTGTGACATGAAGCTTCAGGTAATGCTCACCAAAAAGTTAAGATGTGTGTGTATGTTTACTTTGATATGGCCTATCGGATGAAGCCTTTAACTAAGGCAAGGCCTTTGGTGAGACAGAGGAAAAATATTCAAGCAATAACGTACAATATGAAATCCTTCCAACATTTGTACTGATTCAAAAGGCAAAAGCATTAAATTCATTCTCTCTGTAAGAATAAGTAAAAGCAAAATTCTGTGGAAAAGATATGTTCTCATTTCCTTTACACCCTTTGTGCTCATCTATTGCCATAGATCTGCTGCTCCCAAATTACATCTTTGAGGAGATCCTTGCCTCACCAGCCTGGAAGACTCATTGGAAGTGTCTTCTCAGAAACTAACAGCCCAAAGGGAGTTCGAGTTTATGAATAAAACAATATTTTATTAAGTTGCTATTAAATTTCAATTGAATAGCACTCAGAATACATTGGAGCAGACATATCCCTGCAAGTAATTGGCTCTCCACATCTGCCTTCCTTTCTAATTGGACTAATTATGGCAGTGTAGGATCATGTTCGCTGCTCCACAGAAAGCAGGAAACCTTGATTTACAGCGAGAGGAGCGGCAATTAGAGTGAATTAATTCATAAGGCAACATCTAAATAAATCATAGTGTGAGTAGAGAGCAATATAATTATTGTGACTGGTGGTTCCCTTGTGGAAAAACATCACGTTTCAACCTAAAGTGAGCTCTTGAACCCTCCCAGGAAACCAATGCAGCTTTCTCCAATTTCAGGAGCTCATATTAGTTTTGTTTTGTGTTCTTTTTTCCCTCCAAGACCGAACTGACGCACAGTGTCAAAAAGAGGATGGCCTGACATTGCTCTTCTAAATGAGAAAAACAATCAGACTTACATGTTTCTTAGCTGAATTAAATGCATATTCATCTAATGTGGATAATGTAGACCAGTACTCATAGTTTTAAAATGGCGGCGGGGGGGAATGTCTTATATCATTCTGGTATAAACTCTTCCTCTCCTTGCTCAATCTACACACAGCATGGTAGAATTTTTTAAAAACAGTGTTATTAACAAGCACAGAATGTTAGAAGTCCAGAATAATTTAATAATTCATTTTGCTTTGCATGCACTAACAGTCTGTGGTCCTATATTGTTGATGGAGATCAGACATTTCTTTGCTAGGCTGGCAGACTGTGAAAGTGATTTTAGTAATGGCTAACACCCCATCATCTGCTTGTCATTATTAGTCCTCACCATAGTGGTGTCCCCAGATTGTCATTAGGGGCTTTGAAGTTTTTCTTTTAAGTGTCTCCTGTGAATAATAGTGTCTTGTCCTCATTTGTGGAATATTTCTACATGGGGAAACATCTACTACTGCAACTCAGCCTGTTTCTTGAACATTGGTGATTTCCATGCCCGAGAAACACACAATGGATCCCAAAGGCATCCTGCTGATAAAAGATAAACAGACTACGTGCACTGCTGGGAAGGAGTTGTGGTTTATGTATGAAGGAAGCCTCTGGGGACTACCAGTTGATAAAGAACACAACTATACTCAGCTTCACATGCAAATACAAGAGACAGCTCCTGTTCTCTTCTGAGAATATTTACAAATGTGCTATCCAATTTTACATGCCATCTTTTTCCACATTTTATGCAAACCAGTCACCTCTCTGGCACATATCTGGGAGCTTTTCTGCCATACATTTGAGTATCTGGTATAGTTTAGCCACATATAGGGCAGATAACAAATAACCTGAAAATATTGCACGGAACAGCTGCAGAATATTGACTATCTTTGTAATATTATAGCTGGCTGAATAGCTCAGTACTTTAGGTACCTGGCTGTAGAGTCCAAGGTTGGGAGTTTGATTCCCCCACTGTGCCTCCTGCAAGTAGAACCACCTTGTGTGGCCTTGGGCAAGTTGCAGTCCCAGGGCGCTCCCAGAAGAAGGGAATTATAAACCACTTTTGAAAGGCCATCAAGTCCAACCCCCTGCTCAGTGCAGGAATAAATTCAAAGCATATCTGCCAGGTGCTTATCAAAGTTTTTATTGAATGGCTCCAGTGTTGGAGCACTCACCAACTCCCTAGGTATCTGTTAAATATTGGTGCAGTATGTATGCTGTTCCTAATACTGCCATTTTTTATTATTATTTTTTTTGTAGCTCTGATGGCGTGATTTCTGAGATCTGCAACTGCTTAGAGTACTGTGTAAAGTTTCTTGATATTGTTCCCAAAGCCCAAATGACTACAGGGCCACTGAAGTGTGTTTCTTCCAGAGGCAAGATGTTTCGATTGCCAGGTCTCTGGATTTTGTCAGTTTTTCCAATTCTTTATTTTCAGCTCTGGCATCCCCTGGAATTGCAATGTCAATAATCCAGACATTTCTTCATTCTATTACTACTATGTCTGGTGTGTTATGTTCAAGGTGTCTATCAGTTTGGATACAGAAATCCCACAAGATCTTGACTTCCTCATTATTATTATTATTATTATTATTATTATTTATTATTATTATTATTATTATTATTATTATTATTATTATTATATACTAGGCACAGTCAATGAAAAGTATTTAAAAATAGACTGGTATTATACAGTATAACAGATACTAGTTAAATATCTGTTATATATCAGTGCAGTATGTATGCTGTTCCTAATAGTGCTGGGTTTTTTTTTTGTAGCTATGATGGTGTTGTTTCTGAGATCTGCAACTGCTTATAATACTGTGTGAAATTTCTTGATATTGTTGCCAGAGCTCCAATGACTGTGTGTGTTTCATCCACAAGCAGGCGGTTTCGATTGCCAGGTCTCTGGATTTTGTCAGTTTTTCCAATTCTTTATTTTTAACTCTGGCATCCCCTGGAATTGCAATGTCGATGATCCAGACATTTCTTCATTCTATTACTGTTATGTCTGGTGTGTTATGTTCAAGGTGTATATCAGTTTGGATCCAGAAATCCCATGATATTGACTTCATCTTTTTCTGACATCTTCTCTATCTGATATTCCCATGGGTTTCCTGAAGGCGGACAAGTTATATTTTTTGCATAATGACCAGTGCACTAATTTTGCCACTCTATCATGTCTAATTTTGTAAACTGTTTGTGCAATCGTTAGGCATTCGCAGATGAGGTGTGACATAGTTTCATCTTTTTCTTGGCACAGTCAACATTTGCTGTTAGCACTAATTCCTTGAATCTTAGCTTTCATCACAATGGTTTGGAGTGCTTGTTCCTGGGCAGCAGAAATTAAGCCTTCAATTTCTTTCTTAATAGTGTCCATTTCTGAATGGAGAAAGCAAAATTTTGCTGCCAGTGGTAATTTAAGTACACCAGGAAAAATATTGCTTGCACTGTGAATATGTGAGGGTGGAAGGCCAACACTGTGGGAACCCTGGAGGGAGAATATACAGTAAAACTTGCAAAACAGTTTTGGTATTGAGCTATGGGACAGTAAGCACCACTAGCCAGTGATGAAAGTTGAAAATATTCCAACATACAGTATTAACAAAAACATGAGCATTGGATTGCACCCACTATATCCGTAGGCAGGCCAGCTTTCCCTCAATCACCAGGATGCCATTGTTAACCTTTCACAATGTATTTGATATTTCCACCAAAAATTAGCAGTGTGGGCATCCCTTCATATTTCTTCTAAATGTTAGACAGTCATTTTGTGTTACGCTGTGTCACATCACACATATGAGCATGATGAAAATTAGCATAATATGATGCTATCGTTTATATCTGGAGCCTGACATGTCATAAATTCCTCTCATCAAGAAAACCAAGCTTCACATCTGAGCAATTATCTGCTTTTAGCAGACGCCTGATCCATTAGGAGTTGTGCTGATAAATTGTCTGTTCAGATGGGTGGAAATGTATCCATCTTGATTTGTGGTGCCTTCATT
Source organism: Intellagama lesueurii (assembly GCA_037013535.1). Lineage (NCBI taxonomy): Eukaryota > Metazoa > Chordata > Lepidosauria > Squamata > Agamidae > Intellagama > Intellagama lesueurii. The sequence continues at coordinate 198,632,476 of JBAJHW010000004.1, forward strand.
GTGGTGGATAAATGCAGCCATCAGTTACACTGCTTTTGTTCCTCAACTTAAGCAGAGCTTCAAAAGAACCAAGTTTTTAAAATGTCACAGGAATGTAGCATGTGACCTTATTTCTTTCCTTAAAATGACAATCCCATTGTTCTATCCTCCAAGCCACTCAGCTATGAAATCAACATTAGGTTCAATGAAGGTGTGAAAGTTAATAGTGGAATATATGCATTGCCCTGGGTATTGTTACAAGATAGATAGCGAGATAGAGAGATAGATGAGCTGGAGAGGGTCATAAGAGGAAATTACATATGTAATAAGTTGAATGCTGAAAAGCAATAAATATAGGATTTTTACATGTAAACAAAAGATTGTTTAATTGTTATTGTAATAAAGTGATTTTTATATTTGTAAATAGTTTAATATTTGTGTTTTTAAATCATTTGTAAGCCACATTGAGTCCCTACAGGGAGAAATGTGTAAAAATTAATAAAATAAATAAAATACATTATTTAGATGAAGCAACTAGAGAACAAGAAGAAGAAGCAGGGAAAAGTTGGTACTTGGTTGTATATTTCTGTTACATATGCCTTTAGGCCTTTAAAAAAAAGTGTTTCTTTTCAATGACCCTGTTAAAATATTGCTTGTTTTATCCATGATGATATCCCTCACATGCATGTACATTGGAACCACTGCAATACAGAAATAATACTCATGATCCAACTAGATTATTGCCCCTTATAAATCTCAACTTCCTTTGAGAGTGTGCAATTGGTTAATATTAGACTCTGGTCTGTAATGATCATATAGATAAAAGGGTGGTATCTATTACAGCCAGAACCCTATAGGTGTTTTGTAAGAACATCCAAGAAGAATGATTACTAAGGGGATGGGCTATTGGAATCAACATTCTTCTTTAAATTAGAGAAATCCCATTTGTATCAGCAGTATAACAGAATCAGTACCAGCAGGAAGCACTACAGGATTCAAACCTCTAAATCTTTAAATTGTTCTACACATAAAAAATAGATCTTTTATACCATCTCCTGTTACTAAAAATGTTCTAAACAATGAGGAATAATGAGATGCACAACAGAACAAAAGAAAATTTCCAAAAATAAATATATTCAAGTCTCACAACAATGTTAGTAGCATTTTCAAGGTAAGTGGCAGAGCTAATAATTCACACCCATTAGTCTTTCATCATTGTGGAGCTGAAGGCTGAGACAATTGCTAAACCGCAATTACCAATAACAGATTTGCATTGAAATAGGATTTGCAGCTACATGTCCTCCCTCTTTCTTCTAAAGAAAGAAGTAGGGGACAGTCAATAAATGAAATTTTAAGAAAAGCTACACAACATGATTTAAACTAGATAATGATGGTTTTTAAAAGCTGCCCGTGAAAGGAAGTATCATGCTGACAGGAGGGGTTTGCTTATGTGGCTTCATACTTTCTGGGTTCTTCAACATAAAGCAACAGATAGGCTAAATGGATTAAACGAGTGAAGATTTGTTAGTCATACTTTTTGTCTGAATCATCCAGAAGACCCACCCAGTAATCTCCTTCTCGTCCACAAAGATAATTTTGTGATATTTCAGCCACATGGCCCGTAACTTGTCTTTCCCTGTGGTTTTCTCTAGTAAGTACATAAATGTATATTATACTTTGCTTTTCTTTAGGATAACCAGTATGGACCTCTGTAGGCCATGCTCATGAAAACCTCTCTCTTCTAATTTCTCCTCAGTTTCATTGGTTCTGAACTACCTGTTTCTGTTCATGGAATAATAACAATGCAATAGTAATTTGTCATTTGAAAAAATAAATAAATGTCAAGATTTTGAACTCTGCAGTTTGGAGGACAGTAACAGTAGCCCTCGTAGCATCTTTCTTTTGTGAGATGGCAGAGCTTTACCTTCCGTGTAGCTTACACTGTTTCCCCCTTAATAAGCCTGTTACCTTCTCTTTTCTGGAAAAATATGTTCCATATTCATTAATGCTATTCCAAGGGTGGTCCACACCACCTTACTCTCCTTATCATAGAGAAAAGCAAGACAGAAGATATGTAAGCAAAAGCAGAACTTCTCATCACTGTTGCTTGGAACACATAATTTTACTCTCTAAAATGAAATAATGATGATGAATGATCCCTTAGAATAAGAACAGCTCAACAGCCAAGTTAAGGTTCCATCTCTATTCCATCCTGTCTTATTCGTTACATTATGGCAAGTCAAAATCACTATTGCAGATATAGCTTGAGCTGCTAAATGTAAACATTCCAACAAATTTATTAGACTATTATCAATATTATTGTTCATCCCAACTAGATTAGGTCCATTGAATCAACTGCTGAAGAGTAAATCAGCACGTTTGTAAACTCCATTGGCCAAAATCCTCTTGCATAGTTTTGTCAGTGTCATGCAAACAGTGTAACACAAGGAGGTGAATTGCCTCAGGTTAAGAAATTACCCTAGGCATTATCAGTAGAATCCTGAGTTACATGACTCACTACACAACAGGTTAACATCAATGTCGGTTTCTTAACTTGACACAATTCACTTCCAAAAGTTTGTTTGATTGTTTGTTTGTTTATGTCTTTATTTATTACATTTATATACTCACCATCTAGTGGCAAGCCACTATTCTGGGTAGTTTATAGCAGTTAATACAATAGTTAATAGTATACAACAGTTATATCATTTTTGCTATGCCTGCATAACTACAGAAGATATTGACCAGTATTGTCTACTCCAGCTTAGGCTAGCAGTTGGGTTTAGACCAGGGGTCCCCAACCCCCGGTCTGCGGCCCAGTGCCAGTCCATGGGCTTGCCAGAACTGGGCCACAGAGATGGATCTCCACCCCCCGCCTGCCCGGTGGGGGTGTTGCACTCACGTGGCGGCATGTCACGCTCATGCAGGGGCGTGTCTTGCTCATGCAGGGGGCATGTCTCATGCTCGTGGGGGGCATGCCACCCTCACGCAGGGGTGTGTCACGCTCACATGCATGCGTGCAAGCGTGACACCCCCCATGAGTGCAGGGGGTGCCCCCCACTCATGGAGCCCACCCCCCAACCATTCCACAGTCCCAAAAAGGTTGGGGACCGCTGGTTTAGACCATTACAAGCAAATCATTTCCTGCTTTACCTTATTCATCCTCTGACCACCTAAATAGCTACAATGTAATCTAATGCTGAAAAAAACTATTATTAAATGACAGTGTAACTGAAAGCAAAGATGAATACTAGTCTATAACAGTACACCAGAAAAAAAGAAAAGTCTGATGCTCGGTCCGCTGGCGAGCCCTGCTTCGTCAGCACGGGCCACCATTGCCTCCTTCCCGGGATATTGCGAGATGTTGGGAGTCTCGCAAGAGTGACCCAGGAAGGGAGGGGGAAAAGGAGTGTGTTATTTAAGAAAGGTTCTCCCCTCCCTTCTGCCTCTTCCTTTCTGGCATCAGAGGAGGACGGAGCTCCGCAGCTTGGGTTCTTTTCGAACTGAGTCACTCTGGTTCAGCTGGTTTCACTTCTTGGATGGGGGGGTTGGATCGGCACACACACACACACCACAGTTTGATTATCGTGCATCAGCTCCTGATTTTCAGGGCTGATTGCGTGGAAGGAGTTAATTCTCATTTATAATAATAATAATAATAATAATAATAATAATAATAATAATAATAATAATAATAATAATAATAATAATAATAATAATAATAATAATAATAATAATAATAATAATAATAATAGAATAAAAGAGAAGGGTTGAGGGTGCATTTGAAGAGGTGGCGTGGCCTCTGGGGCCAGGCCGGGCAAGGGCCTGGGGTACTCGCTAGGCTTTGGAACCGCTGGTGGATTTCTTAATCAAGCCAGCAATTAATTAATTTTAATTTGATACTGATTATATTCAATTATTAATTTGTAGGCATATATTTTTAAAAAAAAAGGAAGAAAGGGAAAAGTTTAATATATTAGAGGCAGCGGACCGTGGGGTATAGCACGTGACACCATAACGGGAGTGGGCATGCAACCCACCCGCCCGCCAGCAAAAGTGGGATAAAAGCGATTTTAATATTAAAGTGCTAAATATTAAGATTAAATAGAGAAATAAATAAATTGATATTAATTAACCAGACGGGGCAGCTAAATTATGGTTAATAAATAATTGTTTCATTTTCACGTCAGGGCGGAGGTGACTTTCGAACTGGTTAATCCCAATTGGAGGCGGGCCAAAGCATTGCAGAAGGTCCTTAAAAAAATTATTATAATAATTAAAACAAACAAACAAACAAACAAACAAAGAACAATCACTAAAGATGGACTTAGAAAGAGAGTCAATAGAACCCGGGCTCCAGCCTGGGGAGGTGCAGTAGAGGGGCTTTAGAAGGCCCATTATATTAATTTCCTTTTTATTTAACCTATTGTTTAACGTAAGCTAGGTGCGGTATAATAAAAGCTAATTTTTAAAAAAATAGTAGTGAGCTTAGGGATTGAAGTAGCCCTTTAGGGAGACAGATGCGCATAAAGGCTTCTAGGAAGGGCCAAGGTACAGTGGTGCCTCGACTTACGTACGCCCCTACTTACGACCATTTCGACTTACGACCAGCTCCGGCCGCAAAATTTTGCTTCGACTTGTGGCCGGAGCTTCCACTTATGAACCCAAAAGGCAGGGGGGGAAGGCGGGAAATTCAAATTTGAAAGGAAGGGAGCAGCCGCCGCAGCCCCGGGCCAGGCTCAGCCTCCCGGCACCGGGACGCTGCTGCCGCCGCCCCACGCCCCATCCCCGTAGGAGCCCGTCGGGTGGCAGCAGCGCTTGCCCGGCCACGCGGCTTCCTTCAGCGCCACTTCCGCACCGGCCGGCCGGGCCTGGCAGAGCCTCTCGCTGCCGGAGCCGGTGCTGGTGCCGGAGCAGGAGGCGCTGCCAAAGGAAGCCACGCAGCCGGGCGAGCGCCGCTGCCACCCCACGCCCCGTCCCCAGAGGGCGAAGCTGGGCCAGCTGCAAACATCTGCGCCACTGTCTTTCCCCCCTGCCATCCTCAGCAGCAGCAGCGTAGAGCGCCGGGCCGGGCGCCCCGCTCTCGTCAGAGTGCCGTTCGCTTTTTTGGAAAGGTGAGGCGGGGAAAAGAAACTTTCTCTACCCTGCTTGCCCGCCTGCTCTCGCTCTGTCCCATTCGTAGGCTAGAGACAAACAGCAAGTAAAGATGCCAAGGGCGGGCGGGCAGGAGGGTGAGAGTGAACTGGCTCCTTTGAGCTGGCAAGTGAGGGACCGAGGGAGGGACCGACCGGCTGGGTGAGAAAGAGGCTGCCGAAAGTGTACGCGCAGCAGCTGACTTGGGTGCCAGGCAAGGGGCAACTTCTGGAGCCGCCGCTGCTTTAGTGGCACACCGCCACCCGTCAAGCCTCAGCTACTCCAGAGAAGCTGGCGCTGCATTCAGCCTGGCCGAGTACGCAGTAGGCACGTGTGAGGGGACTAGGACTGGTCGCAGAGTGAAGGGTGCACTGGAGTTCTTGCAGAGGGGCTGTGCGTAGCAGGAATGTAGGAGGAAGCGAGCGCCCAGCCGCACGGCTTCCTTCAGCGGCGCCTCCTGCTCCGGCACCAGCTCCGGTGGCGAGAGGCTCCACCAGGCCCGGCTGGCCGGCACAGAAGCAGCGCCGAATGAAGCCGCGCGGCCGGGGCGAGCGCCACTGCCGCCAAACGGGCTCCTCCGGGGACGGGGCATGCGGCAGCACCAGTGGCGGACCGGCGCCAGGAGGCTGAGCCTGGCCTGGGCGCTCTGGCCGCTCACCCTGGCCTCGCCCTCCACCATGGCCTCGGCAGCAGCCAGGGAATGAGTGCAATCGGAGGAGGCTTCGGACTGCCTGGTAAGGTAAGGTGCTGCTTTTTGCTTTTTAAAAACTGTTCTGGGTGGGTTTGGCAGGGTGGGTTTGGGCTGGGGGGGTTATGTTTCTGTGCTGTGTTGTTTTGTTTCTTGTTATTTTTTATTTATTTATTTTTTTTGCAGTCCCAGCATGGGGCTTGCTCCGATGTTTATTTTTGGGGTTGTTTGTGTGTGCGTTTTTTGCAGCCCCAGCACCTTCGGGGCTTTTTTTTTTTTTTTTTTTTTTTCAGCCCCAGCGCGTTCCTATGGGGCTTGCACTGTTTTATTTTTGTTGTTGTTGTTTTTTTGGCTGGAACGGATTAATCGCATTCCCATGCATTCCTATGGGAAATGGTGCTTCGCCTTACGACAATTTCGAGTTACGTCCATCTTCTGGAATGGATTATGGTCGTAAGTCGAGGCACCACTGTAATAGGAAAGGCAAACAGCCTGCTAAGAAGTGGGCAGCCCCTCAAGTTTCACCTCCTCAGTCATCTTCAGATGACTGTAATGATGGCGAGAGAGCAGCGCATCATGATAATCAGCCACAGTTACATGTTTTGGGCAGCTCGCTATGCGGCGAAGTCGGCCTGGGGGAGTAATTTGGGACTTGGAGCAAAAGCCCAGATAGAATGGAAAGGGCTCCGAGGAATGCAATGGGGCCAAGTTTGCAGAGCAGCTGCTTTTGGCTTGCAACACCCAGATGTGTTGTTAATACACTTAGGTGGTAATGATTTGGCCAGGTATGGCAGAAAGGCCTTGATATTGGATGTCATACACGACTTCAGATGGCTGAGGGTGATGTACCCTGCTCTGAGCATTATTTGGTCCACAGTCATCCCCCCAGCTAGTTAACACTGCATGGAGGAGTGTTAACAGGGAAGTATGCAGAGTGGTATGTAATGGTCTTGAATCGGTGATTGGTCACCAGGAGATCCGCGCTGATAGGCCTGAGTTTTTTCGGCATGATGGAGTGCACATCTCAGATAGAGGTTTGGAGATATTTCTTGAGGACATCGGGGGGGGGGGCTGCTTCTTGAACTTGAGAGGCTTGATGGCGGGCATGGGACTTAGTGTCACTAGTCCCTATGCTGTGGCAGGTAGTGCGGATAGAACAGGTTTCAGTGAGTCCCCTCGCAACCACAGGTAATGTATAGCTCATCTGACTTCCCAGCGCTGCGGATCGTGCAATTACAGTGCTTGGGGGGGGAGATGCACTGGGGCCACACCCAGACCAACAGTCAACAAGGAGAAGGTGACTCGAGGTCCGGGGGTGGTCCAATTTGGGCCGGCCGGGTTCTCTCTGTCTTCACAACCGCGAGAACTTGGGGCTAGGGACTCACCCATTTGTTTGGTAAGGGGTTCTTTGAGACCCCTGTGCAAAACCTGATTCCGCACTACGGCAGGACCCCCCCTTATATGGTGGGCAATAACGATTTTTCAATAAAGTGTGTCCCATGTTTATTCCATAATACTTGTCTCGCATCATTATTCCAGGGTAAGGGGGCAATGTTTTCATTTCATATCAAGGCTTTTAAACTGATTTACAAATTACTGCATTTTTAACACAAAGTACAGGAAGACTCTTATTCTGTGTTGTAGATAGCAAGAACCAACAATTGAACTTACCAAGAAAGCCTAACATAATCTGTGCATTTATATATATTAAAACAAAGGGGCTGTTCTCACTGGTGACATGAAAGATTAAATGCTACAGAGTTTAGAGTGAGGCCAGACAAGAAAACTTGGCTCCTGAATGCAATTCCACATGCTTTGTAATGCCTAGTTTCTTGGCATTCCAATTGTGAGGATTAACTAAGGAATGAAATCTACCTAGACACACTCAAAGTGCTTTGGGAAATACCACTCCCAAGAAAGGCAAATAATGTGATGCAACTTTCGGTTGCTTATTAGAAACATATGTGAAGAAGAAAGCATTGTTAAACAACTTCTGTGAAAATCCTGTTTCATGTTCCAGCTACTTAAGACAAAATTTACTGCTTATTCTGCTCTGCTTTCTCCACCCAAAAACTGTTGGGAAATTAGATTCAGGTTGAGGGAAATGCTGTGGAAGCAAAACAAGCTGAATAGTTGCTACCACCAACAACAACATTTCTGTAGGAAGGTGTCATCTGACTGTAACTTGAACACCAACACTCCTGGCTGGAATAATCCTACCTGACAGAATAAGAAATCAAACATTTTGCCTGAAGCAAACAATCAGGCTAAACCAAAACTATTCACTAGTCTTCATTAATACTTCTGACAGTATTTGGGAGGTGATTTTAATGCTGTTCCAGTACTAATCAGGAAAGCATTTGAAGCACAGTCTAACTGGCTATGTAATGCAATACCTGATACCCACATAACTAACCCAGAAAGCAGGAGGGACATGGAAAATGGCATTGATGATACAGCTTAGTTTTAGAAAAGCTACTTTTATTATTGTGATATTCTCAGAGTTTTCATTTGCTTGAACAAATGTGTATTTATAAGTATAGAGCACTAGCCAAAGTAGCACCCTACTAACTGCCCCCCCTTAAAAAAGTAAATAAAGAGGTGAGACACAAGAAATTGATTCAAACTTGGGCCACAACTTTATTAACTATTTAATCCTGTAACTTGAAGTGGGCTCTAAATTAGTGCATAATCTGTAGGAACAGAGGCAACCAGACCCCTCTCCAGTTTGGGTTGGGGGAGTCCCTTGCCCCATGGCAATGCTGTACCTGGTGAGCCATGACCTGGCCAGCTCAATTGGGAAGACACATCTTTGGGTCCATCACCATCCTAATTCTCATGAATCAAGGTTGGTCATCTCCCAAAGCTGCCTCAGAAGGCCATCCTTGCTTGTGTACCTGAATCTCATGATTTGTGCTACCCATTCAAGGGCCAAATGGGCTCACTGCTACCACCCCTCTTCCTTTACTACCCACCAGATTGTGACCTATTTAAACACAACAACAACCCTGATCTGCCCATTCATGCCCTGTGAGAATCAGAATGGAATAGGCAAAAATCACCTGGGCCCCAATCCGAGAACTGGGCCCAACATTCCTAGCCAGCTCCCATAGGCGACCCAACATCACTCTGGCTCACAGGGCAGGTTATCAGCAGCACTAAGAAACAGGCTGGCATTAGAGTGGGGTTGGCTTTACATGCCTTTTCCTGTCCCCAATGCCAGCAAGGCTCTGATGCATTTGCATCACTCTCCTGTTCCCCCTCCTTTCCAGCTGCTTAGCAGTGGAGTTATGAAGGTGGCATTCTACAGATATATAATCCAAGAACTGAAAAATGTTACTTTTTTTGGACTACAACCACCAGAATCCATACCCAGCATGGCCATAGCGAGTTAGAACCCCAAGTTTACCCAGTTGGTGGTTAGGAATTGTAGTACAAACAAAGTAATGTTTCCAAGCAAGCATCCATACTCCCTTTAACTCCACTGCTTGATCTTTGGGATGTGTTTGAGGTGATGTGGGAGGGTGTCCCATTGGGAAATCAGCAACTGTTTCCCTTTTTAAAAAAAATTAAATAAACTATTCACCTTTAGTGCTGCATCCCATAAGTGCTGGAGTTTTCTGTCTGCAACATTGATGTGGCATTATGACACTTAGAATAAAAGAGAGAGAAAAAAACTCTGGACAAGATAATTTTGGAGGAGAACAGAATGCAAGCAGAGTCAGGACAGACCCATGGGTGGATCAAAGTGCCAACCCTGGGTATATTTAGGGCCATTTAAAAAATGATGTAGTCTCCTGCACCAAATCAGCCTGGTTCAATTGAAGCTGCCCCGTGAGAACAGGGACAGCAATACAAAAAGCATGTGCCGTGAAATGATACAGTAATACCTGACACAACTCTCAGATTATTTAGGCAATATAGTTGCACCCTCAGTCTTCTGATTTCTTGGTTGCAGTCTCCATTTGGATTGATGACTGAAACAAGGTACAGATAAATATTTTAACATTTTGGTGTATTCTTCCACAATATTGCATCTATCCCTAGTACCTCTTCCAGGACTGCTGAATGTTGCTAGTATATATTCTAAACCATATTTAACATAATGGTGCTTTCACTTCTTTACCATCGTACTCTCTGTAGGTTATAGAACCATCTACAAGCAGAATTTGTATAAGCTACTTTTTCAGACTCCAACTCCCAGTGGCTTTGCTGGCTAGGGAATACTAGGAGTTGTTATCCAATCAATAAGTTTCCAAGTTCTGGGAGTGAGTAAAAAGAAATCACAGTGAGGTTTTCATATCTCCCAGGTTACATGAAACAAAATCTTGCTGCTTTCCTCTTCCAAGTTCTTGCCACAATGACCTTCTATCTCTAATAGGTATGGCAAAACAGTAGGACTTTTCCTCTGGGATCCAACAGAGGTTGTTAGAGGTTTGGGACTATTTCAGATCTTTGCTCACACGTCGCTGCCATCTGTTCATTCTCTAGTCTTATTTTCTGCTCTAATTAGAAAGCTCAGTACATTTTAAGACCAACGGGTAGACAGGTGAATGAGCACATCTGGTCAGTGTCTCCGCAGATGAAATATGGCAATGAATACTGCCGTATGGTCTAATCATTTCCAGGTCAAGGGCAAATGGGGGAAGATAGCCCTTTGCACTTCCTCTCAACTGTGTTGTGAGAGAGGTCAAGGTTCACAAGAGAAAGCCTGGGCTTTCATTCCCTTAGCAGGTGTTTGCAGAACTCACTGTTTCATTGGAATGGTCTATGTCTGGCTCAATCAGCTTGCATCTGTTTGCTTCCACATCTCACACATATTCCACCAACTGCCTCAATTCCCATAAGGGGAGAGACTGGAAGCTTCAGCACAAAATGTTGTGATAATTACCTTGTCTTCATTTTCCCTCTCGCCAGCTTGAAGTACAGAAAGGGATTAATCTGAATTAACTCCACCGTATTCTCCCAGTTGCTTGGAATCAAACACAATTACATACAGGGCTAAGATGTGTTGCTAGCATTTCCGATGCTCGCATCAGATATACACAAAGGTAGAAAAAAAAACGTCAGAGAAAAAGGCTGTACTCCATAACATCCTGCTGTAAAGTAAAATTATCCTCCTCATCATCAACATCATGACTGCCATTACTACCACCATCATCACCCTATATTTAAAGCCTTAAATTCTCAGTATATATAAGGCAGACACTTACATATGGCCTTCCTGAAATTTTCCACTCAGTGTTCTGTACACTCCAGACACATCTTAATCTTTTGTGCAGCTGTTGTTATAGCCATTTTCCTTAACATTTAACCTTCATCTGTGTTGTTTCACCTTAAACTCATTAGCTCTAATCCTTTCATTTCAGACAGATTTAATTTTTTTGTTCTTTCTTTTTTTAAAAAGCACTCTATCAGACACGATTGAAAAGGCTAAACCCAAAATTAAGGATGCAAATTTACTCCAGTGGAAATATGTACAGCACTGGTATTGATTTTAATTACTCTAGTGGAAATATATGCACCAAAAAGTACTGGTTTTAATGGAGAAGAATTACAGGCTTCAAAATGGGAAAGGACTGTTTCAGCTTTTGCATTAAATTGCACAAATTGATTGCATCATTGTGGTCAGCTTGGCTTAATTCAGATCTGAATCTGGAATGACTTGTCCCCAACGAAGCATACTGAAAGTGAAAAGCTACACTCAGATTTCTTATCCAAATAAATAACATTTTAATACTATCAGCTCAGTCTTAACAAACACTTGAAATCTTCAGCCCTGTTTTTAGCAAGTAACACCAAGTTTAGGGGCTAGACAGTATGCCAGATCTAGTCAGACGTATTGCTGGAATTTAATATAAGACTTTTTTTAAAAAAAACAACGGTGCAATAGAGAAATATTGACTGTTGTGTGTTGTTGTCAGAGTAGAGGAACAGTAAAGGGAAATCCCCAATGAAAATTAAATAAGTGGAATATTTTGAAAAGAAATGATAACAAATGGTATAGAACATTGATTTATAGAGCCAAATGTAATGTAGTGCATAGACTGGACTGGGACCAAGGAGACCTGGGTTCAAATCCCTGCTCAGTCATGGAAACTCACGGAGAGATGGCATGATCAAAACTACTTCTTAAATAACTCACATACCTCAGAACCCTACTAAGATCACCATAACTGTGAATGCACACATTGGGCTATGTAGTACAATAAACACATTTTAACCAAGGCTGTACACAGGTCCCCTGATCAACTATGAGACCATTTCAGGAGTTTGGAATATATCCTGATTTGCTCCAGAGTGATTTGCACTGCATCCATGTTGAGTTGTAATTCAGGATTTGTCCAAATCTAGTGCACAACCCTAAGTTTAAACAATTCAGGTGCTGAAATCCTGTTCTGTAAGTTATGCCACATAAACTTGATGTCATCAACCAAGTTGTTTCTTCGGAAATAAATTTCTCAAACCCCCCCCCCCCCATGTCCTGAGGCTCCCATGAGATCCTTTTTTTTCTGGGGAAGCAATTGGGGGGCCAAAGCATGGGAGGGAAGTCTTTAATTGCCAAAAATCACCACCACCAGGTGATTTACTGGTGATGGTGGTTTCTGAAAGTTAAAGACTCCTCCCTGTTGCCCTGCCCCTAAAGGCTTCCCCACAAGGAAAGGAATCCTACAGGATCCTGAGGATATTCAGAAATGTTTTGTACATCTCAGCTTTATGTGGGACAGCTGCATGAAGATGATTTCAGCCAGAAAATACTAAATCATTTACATTATAACTAGACATGGGGATGAATTAAAAAATTAATCGCGATATTCGTTAAAAATCACTGATTCATTATTCATCCCTTCATATTCGCCAGTTCCAGAGACCCCGATCAATACGATGGGACAAATATTGCCCCATTTTTATTCATCCCCCATAGGAAGAGAGGGAAGGCTAGCCTTCCCTCTCTTTCTATGGCCTTCCCATTCTGCCTATGGGCCCATTGATCAGCTGATCAGTGGGCTGATAGGGAGCCAGCCAGCCCCACAGCCACCCACTCCCGCCCCCTTCCTTGCCCTACCTTAGCCACTGCGCCACCACCCGGCAGCGCCATCATCCATCGCCGCCTGCTGCAGTGGGCTCCGCAGGCACAGCCTGCAGTAAGGGACACTGGCGGCCCTTTGCAAAGATGGCGGCTGCAGCATCATTTAGAGTAGGGAAGCTGCAACTGCCATCTTTGCAAAGGGCAGCCTAGATTCCCTTAGCCTGCCTTAAGGGAATCCAGGCTGCCCTTTGCAAAGGTGAAGGCTGCAGCTTCCCTACCCTAAATGAAGCCGCAGCTGCCATCTTTGCAAAGGACAGCCAGTGTCCCTTACTGCAGGCCATAGTGGTGGAGGCCAGCTGGAGACTATGGCAGCGGTGTGGCGGAGGGGGCAGAGGGGGCAGCAGGGCAGCAGTGGCAGTGAGGAGTGGCAGTAGTGGAGGGGGCGGCAGCGGGGGCAGCAGCGCAGTGGCAGTGAGGGCAGCAGCACAGTGGAGGGTGGCCGCAGCGGTGGCGGTGTGGCGGCAGGGGTCAGTGGCGGGGTAGCAGTGGCCACCAAGTTTGGGAGGCAACAGGAGCAGGGGGCAGTCTATGGGGTGGGGGGTCAGGTTTTCTTTTTACAGCCTCTGGCTGTTTAACCCCCTCCAAGGAACTGACAAATGCATTCGTGCTTCATTGGTTCATGTGGGGAGCTTCGTGCTTCGTGATTCGTCAACTTTGACAGATCACGAAGCAGGACAAATCGCCGAAATGGCGATTCGTCCCCATCTCTAATTATAACAATATACTTTCACATTAATGAAATAAAAGATGTTACATTTTCTAAGCAGGCACATTATCATTAATTCTCAGATCGAAATGCCCAGTGGGAAACTGGTTAACTAATCTATTCATAAACAATTAATCAGGTCTGGGCAAAATAATTGCAACCAACCTGGAAGATGTACATCTAACAATGAAGGAAGCTAGATTCCATGCTGATCCAAGTACTTAGTCGCTGACCTCATCTCCCTCTAGGAGCCTTCCCAAGCATTCGAGTCATCAGGGCAGGCCTTTCTTTCAGCCCCACCACCCTCACAGGTGCATTTGGTGGGGACACTGGAGAGGGCTTTCTGTGTTGCTGCTCCCAGAGCAGACTCTGGAACTCCCTCCCACAGGAAGCCAGGCTGGCCCGATCTTAGCTGTCCTTCTGCAAGCAGGCAAACACCTTTCTCTTCAAACAGGCTTTCCCTTAGTGACTGGCACTCTGAGAGTAGGTTTTTAAATTGATTGTTGTGATCTGCTGCTTTTAAATGTGTTTTTGGTATTGATATCATTTACAATGATTTTATTCTTTTTAAAATATTGTATAATTGTTCTTAGCTTTTAAATATTGTTTTTTCAATAATGTAGCTGCCTTTTAAGGAGAAAAGTGGGGTAAAATATTTTTTAAAAATACATAATAAAATAAGGGTGCATCCACCTTATTTATCAGAGGAAAGAGCACCTGTATTTTATGAAATATGTACATATAACTTACTCTGCCAAATCTCAAGTCCTAAACTATGATAGTACACTTTGGACTGATCAGAGTTAGTCTGAATTGATCCAAGTTAGTTTTTGGAATGATTCTGTGACCTAGACAATAAATGTTACATAACAGCACCACATAACATAAACCGTAAGATAGGAAGGTGGAGCTGGACTTTGCTCAATGACAGCTCCAATGTCCATTAAGAATCTCAAAAGCATTGTTCAATCATAGTACTTGACGAAAGGATGCATTTTGCTCCTCCCCCAGGTTCTCTATTAGCAGGAGGAAAGTTTCTGAAAGCACTTTGTTGAGATTTATGACCCTTTTGTAGGCTGCTTCTCCTTCATTCACCTACTAGTCAAAACATTCATCTTCCTTTCATAACCTTTTCAGAATCCAGTGACATCGTTCCATCCAAAGATTTCCTATTTATCTGAGTGAATGTTCCTTTAGTAGTAGTATAACTAGTCAGTGGCAAATCCCTTACCAACCTCAACCCCATTTTGGCCCTATATTTTTCAGTAAGGTTTGATTTTGATTTCAGTTTGCTGAAAAATATGGAGTACATAAGAGCAAACACAATGTTAAAGCAAATGTCAGACATATACATAAGTCTGACATTTAACAACACACATTCCTCTTTACAATGACTACCACACCACCAAAATGCATGCCCTTATGTGAAAAAACAAGTGTATTACTTTCCTGTTAAAGGCAAACTTTAAATATGGCTAGCACAAACAGCCTGAACCTTCTAAACAAAAATTATAAAACTTAAATTATCCATTCTAGCCTACTACGGACCACCAGGAAATAAAACAAGTGAGAAGGTCTTCTGGGGGATGCACTGCAGGTGTGAAGATATCCTACACTTATGATGACAGCCCACAAAGTGTTATCATGCGTGTCTTCAGTTTACATGGCTAATGTGAAGATTAAGCAAAAGGATGCTCGAGTTTCACATTACTGTAATATCCTTATTATCCCACCATGATGCAGACCTTGTGTATGTGGACAATGTGCCCTTGAGTACATTAGAGATAAACCCCACTTTGCCTTTTACTTGTTTATTAAGGTCATAATAACAACTTTCCTAATACAAGCACAGTCTGTGTCCTCAGCAAGCACTTTGCAAGCTCCATGGAAAAAGTGGGATCCCTTGAGACTTGAGTTGAGAAGAAAAAATGCTTTAGGTCTTCTCAGCATTTATTGCTTTGACCCTCAGTCTTTGCAAAAAAAGAACATGGAAGCAAGCAAAATAAAAACAAATTAACAAATGGATATTAAAAGCATAATGCATTATATGCAAACTTCAAATAAAAATGCCTAGTCCATTTAAATGGGAGTGGTAACTCGGCTTCTGAGTATTCTATACCTAGAAAACCATGCAAAGAGCCACTGTAAGTCAGAACGAACTTGATAGCACATAACTAATTAAATGTTGACTCACTGTGAGTTGAGTGCCTGGTTGAGGATGCAGAGATTGGGAATTTGATTCTATTCTTTCCCTTTTGGGAGAAGATCCAGCCTGTGTAACCTTGGGCAAGCTGCACAGTCCAGAGTATCTCTGGAAGAAGGAACTGGTAAACCACTTCTGAGTACTCTATACCTAGAATACCGTGGAAAGGTGGCCATAACTCTAAATTAACTTGATGACACATTATGGAGATACACAAATGTTAACTATGTGGAGTAATTTATTGATTTTAAAATATAAAGGCGCATATGGAGATGTATAAACAAAATTTAAATTCTTGTTAGTAACATTTCTATAGTTATTTTAATAATACTTCTTATATATGTACTTTAAGAACTCAAGTTCAGTTACTGAGAGAGCATGTTTAGTACTAATCTAAATAGTACGGTGTACCCAATTTTTTAATAGGGCAACACATTGATCAATTCAATCAAACATTTCTTGGGTAGTGTTGTGTCATCCAGCCGTTGTGCTTTAAGTCAATAGCATAAGATTCTTTTATGAATAAATTAGGATGCTAATACATTGGTCTTTAACACGACCATAGCAGCTGGTACACCTTTGGGTAAACCCAGCAGACCTCTTAAAAGAGAGTTGTATGGAAGTTCTAAAACTGACATAATCAAAATAAAGGATTTGGACCATTAATTTAGCTTTGCAATTTATTACAGAGAATATCAAGTTTCCTCCTAGTCTCAACTCAGTCATCACGCACCTGAAAACTGAAACAGATTGACTCTTCATATGTCTACTTTAATACAAACTAAAGCTTCTGAACAAGGTGAAATAAGAGCTTTTATTCTCACAACGAAGAGAATTAGCTGGAATCAAAGACTATAACAAGGACTAGGTCAAGGACTCAGAGCAGAACTGGATAGATCAAGAAACAGATGTCAAAGGTTACCGTTTCATGAATTCAAGGGATGCAGTAGTGATTATACCTAAGGATAATATGTCCTTGAATTTCTTACTCCCATACACTGGTACTGAAATAACTCTGTGCTACTGGTTTATAATGTGACCTGGTGTACTCTGCTTGCTCATGACTAGGAGTCGTGTGCTTGAAATTTACCACCAGGGCTGGCACCAGAGTTTCAGATTTACAGTGCAGTGAAAGAAAACCCTATTAATCTTTCATCCTTCACTCAGCTATAAATCTGGATCATATTTAATTCAAAGGCATCAAGGTCTCTCCTGTTCCCACCATCATCAAGATGCCTATAATATAAAACTGTCTGGATTGTGTGGAAAAATCAAGCCAAAAATATCCAGCACTGAGAAGCATATGGGCTCATCTTCTTGTGTTTTATCTCTTTTATTTTCAGTTAAGGTTGTGGTGAATGTTGTTCACTCATAAATATGTTCAGAGCATAAGTATCACTTTGAAGATGTGTGTGAAATAGAGACAGGCACAAGCCTCAGTTTGGAGGCTCGTGCTGGTTTGTATGCATGGCACCACAGGTGCCATGTGTTCCCTTCCCCACTTCCTTGGCCAATGACCAACTCACCAGTTGGAGCACACTCCTTGCCTCTTCCTCTTTGGCTGTTCAGCCAATACCTGGCAGGAGCATGGGTTCACCTGTCCTGCTTCCTTGTCTGAGTGGGCTATCGGCCAAGGAGGTGGGGCAGAGAAGCCCGTGCTCACGCTGCAGACTGGTTGAACAGCCGAAGAGGTGGGGGAGAGGAGCACACACTGCCTGGTGAGTGGGAGATCCAGCCAGAGAAGTGCGGGAAGGGAACATGCAGCACCTGTGGTGCTGTGCATATGAACCAGCACGAACATTCAAACCAAAGTTCATGCCCATCTCTAGTGTGAAACTGTCTTCCCTTCTACAGACATACTCCCATCTTTACAGAGAAAAATGTTCTTTCAAAACTTTCAGGCAAGAAGAAAGTGGAAGCCCCCAGGTGGGATAGGAAAAAGCCACTTTGCAATTAAAAAGTACCAGATGGATTCAAATCAACTTTTGTGTCATGCAAACAGCAAAATATACTTCCAATTCACCCATTTTATAAGTTGAACAAATCCCAATATATGATGGTGTAGTTGGGCACTTTGGCTAGCCTTACTGACATCATCATGGTTACTTATTATTATGAATAAGTAAATGAAGCTTTCAATCTTTTTTTTTTTTTTTGTCCAAGTCTGTGAAACATTGGTGACAGATGAGATTTTTGGAAATATATTTTTGAATAATGACAACCCAACCATTTTGTTTCATCTTAGTTCTGTTCTCAGTATTTTAATCTATTAGGGTTATGAATAGACATGGGCTATTTGTATTTGTCTCTCTGGGGATACGAATACAACCTATAGCACCACAGGTGCTGGGGCCCCGAATTCCCTCCCCCAGAACCAGCTGGCCCATTCACCTGGCTCCACATGGTGCTGGGGTCCTTTGTTGTTGTCATCATGCCAATTGCTACAGGAGCCCAGTCAACTTTCCCTGCCTCCCCACACAGCCAACCACTTTGGCAAGGAGGAAGGACATGGAGTCTCCTTGCTTAGCTGATCAGTGGCTAGCTGAATGGGGAGGTGGGGAAAGCTGGCTGGGCTCCTGCAGTGATTGCTGCAATGATGAAGGACCCCAGTGCCATGTGGAGCCCAGTGAGTGAGCCAGCCATTTGAGGGGGAGGGAATTGGGCCTCCACAGCACCTGTTGTACTGCAGGTTCTAGTTGTATCCCCAGAGATTTGAATATGATTAGCCCATATCTAGTTATGAATGAGGAAAATCATCATAGGTATTGAAACATAGCACTTAAAGAGGAAAATGATACCTCTAGCCCAGTATCTCAGAATTTACTGCAACTAATCTAGGTCATCATACATATGTCATGTTCACACTTTAAAGTTTCAAATGGCTCAAGTAATCAAGCTACATAAAACCAGATCTCATTACTCCACTAGGAAAGGTCTCATCAGGTGAAGACCTAGAGCTCACAGAAAGAGAAGTGTTGCAGAACTCATCAGAGACCACGTACAGGATGTGCTAGGGAGACCCATGCACCAGAAGACCCATCTTCTCCAGAGGAAAGGGGCTGAGAAACAAACTTTGCAGCAGAGGTGTCTACAAGCCTTCGACAGCACAGATGCTTGATGAGGCAGCACAAAATGGATCTTCCTAGGAGAATCTCAAGGCTGCAGCTGAAGATTCTTTGAAAATAGTGAACTCTGATTGAAACCTGCACTACCAGGCTCCAAAGCAACAGATCTATATCTCAGGTAGATCTGAAAACCCCTCTAAAAGAACTGCCAGCCATTGTCCAAACTGTCAGAACAATTGACTTTTATCTGCTTACACATTCCTATTATTCCTTGATTCTGCTGATACCTCACTGTGGCTGTAACAGACTCTTTTATAGCTTCCCATATTTGACCTAAAGTCTGCACTGGTAGGAAGGACCCTTCTTTGCTAAAACCTTGTTCCTCAACATCCCCTCTGCACAATCCTTAAGGTCTCATTAACTCTACTTCCTTCTGTCTTTGCCCTCACCCTTTGGAGATCCCTTATATAAACCTCTTGTTGACTTATCTAACTTGATATTTGACTTCTCCAGCTGTTACTGTTAGTAGTCCCTGATATCAGAAACAGGACGTTACAGAAAGTAGGAAGTATGTTTATAAGGATCATTACTCATTCTGACTTGAGGAAAACATCCCACATCCAAAACTCAGCTAATAAGGTGCTAGTCAGTTGCAAAATTACCACCTGTATCCAAAGACTTTTCCATTCTATTATCTTCATAATACACCTTTCTTTTTGATGTTGAATTATTTTGTCCAATGTGTAAGAGCCTATGTAGAAGCAGGAGCTGCAAACTTCAACAGTCCTTTTCCAGTTTTCTAGGAGACTCTCACAGCATCATAGGAATGACAGGTTTCATGAAGAGCACACTATAGTCTGCGGCAGTCTTTCCTTTGGGAGAGGAAATATTCCTTACTGAAACGTGAAACACTGTTCTGTACATTCCATGAAAATAAATCCATTGGTTGTGTGCTGAGGCCCTAAAACTGAGCAGATATTACAAACAATGTTTGAAAAACTCCTAGGAGGAAAGAGTTTTGAACACTGTATATTTGTCTCAAACACTGGGGAAAAGAAGCCAGGTAAGAAACATTCATCCTCCCTACTGACCATGGAAGCTGCAGGCAATACTTGTGGTGCAGAGGTGATGTTGCAGTATTCAGCCAATGAAAGAAAATCCTTGGTGGAATGGCGTTTTACAAGCAGTATGCGAGATCTCTGCTGTAACAAGGAGTAAAGCCATAAAGGAAAAAATGGGAAACAGTGGCTGAAATCCTGTTGCTTAGCATAATACGTCACACTAGAGTAGGCCCATTGAATCGGTGGGGATTTAGGGAGTCAACTCCTCTATAAGTTCCACTGATTCAAAGGGGTTTATTCTACTTGTGATTTACTTTAGTGAAATAAGTCACAACTATAGTACGCACATCTGAATCAAGGAACTTACAGAGGAATTGATTCACCAAACCCCACTGGTTCAGTGGGTCTACTCTAGTGCAACTCATTACACTAAGCAACAGAATATCAGCCACAAAGTAATAGTATCCTTATTATTTAAATAATAATAATAATAAATTATGCCATTGTTTCTAGAAAGACAGGCTAGTTCTAAAAAAATGAACAAAGCAAAAGAAGGTTAGACATGAAACATATGACTAAACAGTGTGATTATTATTTATTAACAACATAATAGCTAGCAATACAGTCCTGTGATTGCGCACCGAGCAAGTAGTCTCATTGATTTCAGTAGGGCTTACTCCTAAACAAGTGTGCATAAGATTGCAGCTTAAGTATCAGTGTTGAATTTTGCATTTGCAAAGAATTATTAAAAGATGAGAGAATGAAGAGTCAAATGGCAGGCACGTTTTGAGATTGTTTTGTTTCCTTCCCACCCACCCCAACAAACATAAATAAAGTTGCTGGTTCACAGTACTCACTGCTGCAGTACAATGTATAACATGTTTTGCTTCACTATTCATTGCAGGGGGGAGTGTCAGGAGGAAGATAGTTGAATAATTGATAGAGTTAGAAACTGGTGATGGGACCAGGGCTTCTGCAAGCAAAACAGGTGGTCTGGCATTGGGTTTGTAGACTGTGCCTCTACAATCAAACTGAGCAGGTAAACAGAGGAAGCAATTATTCAACAGTGCATATTGTTCTGCATATGCTAAGAGGCTCTCAAAAGCTTTCCGATTTAGAATTATCCACTCTTGATTCACCAATGATCTTTGTTGCTACCAAACAGATGCACTTCAGTATTACAACAGTAGATCATTATCCTTTTAGCCAGAACAAGTACATCATTGTTTATGCACTTTTTCCAGTCCAGACAAACACGCCACATTATCTGAAGGGTAAGCGATACACATGTTATGCGGTATGTAGGTGAGTGGGTGTTCAATGTGCACATGAAAAGAAGAGAAACACACTTCAGTGACAAAACTTAATTGAACAGGCTGTTGGACATCATTCCCCAACCTGGCAGTTTCCAGGTGCAATATGCTAAAAAGCTCCCAAGCCTTAGCCATCAGTCAGATTGCAAGTTAATAGTTATATGATTGGCTGTATTTTTTTCCAAACTGCCAGTGGTGGAGAGAAGTATTGGTGGGATTTTCTGCCTCAGTTCTCAATTTGGGTGGCATTGGGCACCATGAATCTTGACATGGGGGAATGAGGAATATGATCTGCTGCTTTGTCTTGGGCCAGGCCTCCTCATCAACCATTTTTGCTCTGTGAAAGAGGGGCTGCAATGAGCTCCATGAGGAGATGGATGCAGAAACGCACCTTAACTACAGAGATGAAGCCATCTCATGTTGTAGCACACATATCATCAATACAGATATTTCCTACAGTGTAAGGGTATGTCAACAGTAGCAGCAGGGAGCGAGCTAGTATGAGTCATTTGGGAACAGTTGGGTTTGATTAGAATGATCTAATCAAGCCTGACCATTCCACGGAAATAACCTGAAGTGGATTAATAAGCAAGCCACTTCAGGTTGTTGTTGTTGTTTAGTCGTTTAGTCATGTCCGACTCTTCGTGACCCCATGGACCAGAGCACGCCAGGCCCTCCTGTCTTCCACTGCCTCCTGGAGTTCAGTCAAATTCATGTTGGTCGCTTCAATGACACTGTCCATCCATCTCGTCCTCTGTCGTCCCCTTCTCCTCTTGCCTTCACACTTTCCCAACATCAGGGTCTTTTCCAGGGAGTCTTCTCTTCTCATGAGATGGCCAAAGTATTGGAGCCTCAGCTTCAGGATCTGTCCTTCCAGTGAGCACTCAGGGCTGATTTCCTTCAAAATGGATAGGTTTGTTCTCCTTGCAGTCCAGGGGACTCTCAAGAGTCTCCTCCAGCACCACAATTCAAAAGCATCAATTCTTCGGCGGTCAGCTTTCTTTATGGTTCAGCTCTCGCTTCCATACATCACTACAGGAAAAACCATAGCTTTGACTATGCGGACTTTTGTTGGCAAGGTGATGTCTCTGCTTTTTAAGATGCTGTCGAGGTTTGTCATAGTCACAGGAAGTGATTAATTTGTCAATATCCTGAAGTGGCGCACTTATTAAGCCACTTCACAGTATTGGCAAATTGAAAGACGAAGACTTACTTTGGGTCAGTTCTGGTGATCCCATCTGCTGGAACTGATCCAAACCAGAGCAATCCTACCTGCACCAGAAAAATAGAAGCCCCTTGACAGGGGGCAGGAAGGCACACTCTGGGAGTGGGCTTGTGCACTCTAGCAACAATCTAGTCTCATCACCATCTTTAAGAGCACACCAGCCCATCCATGCAGTGCTCCAAACATCAGGCTAAACAGTCCACGTAGTTAGCCTCTAACTTTGTTCTGTTCTGTTTTAAAAAGACAATTGCTTGAGCTATGACAAGAAGGTAGAGCCTGCCACATCTCAATTTATAAGGTGGAGATAAACAACAGTATTGTTTCTTATGAAGGGAAGAAACACCCTATTATTAAAACAAAAAACAAAAAAACCCACAACACTCTGACTAAACACGTTCAATTAAATGCATATGCAATATTTTCCAGATAGTCTGTAATTGATGATCTGATTTATAATATAGGTGGAACTGACTCTCTGGCGATGATCCAAGTGGGAGAGAATGCCCTATTTTAGCATGATTTCCCCTGAGGCAAAACTTTAAACAGTTGCATTTACAAACAACTTGATTTCATATGAACCCAGTTTCGTAATTGCCTCCTTGGGAAAATAAAACCAAGGCTTCTGTATCTTCTCTCCCAAAACTTCAGGGTATTAATGCAAGCAATTAAAGAGACAGTTTTTAAGAAGGGGATTGTAAAGAGATCAGCTGGAGGTCAAGTGCATTTTATTGGGTGCGGGGGGGGGGAGAGTATTGGAAGGATTCAGAAAAAATAACAGATAGTTATTTATAATATGCTTGGGATTTAAGTTTTCTTTCCCTTCCCAAATCATGTTTATTGTAGCTTTTCACAAATCCAATTTTAAGATGAAGGCCCTAATTTAGAGAAAAGACCATGGAAACTGTTTTCAAACAGGACATTGTAATGGTCACCACTATATTGCAACCATCTCAGCCACTTCCCCTTCTTCAGTATTCCATTGTAGAAAGTGTCTTTTAAAGTTATCAGTATTTACAAGAATCATCCTGGCACAATTCAAAGTGCTGGTTTTAACATATAAAGCCCTAAATGGCTTGGGCCCAAGCTATCTTAAAGACCACATCTCCCTCTATGAGCCTATCTGTATTAGAGTCATCCTGTAGATTGGTCCTCACAATCAGTCTGGCTTCCTTGACTTATTCACTTCTTTGGCTGACTACTGCAGTCTGAAAAATCCTAATGGCCATGGTGAAGATCCATAACTGTCTTCCACAAGGACCTGTTATGGCCCCTTAACAGCTGCTGCTAAGATCATCACAATGCTGGACCATTTATATTTCCCTGTTCACCATGCCTGAATACATGTTTGTCTACTGTGACAACATTCAATGCTTCTGAAGAAGTGAACATCAGTCCACAAAATTATATGCTACTTTTTAGTCTCCACTTGATTTTGTTGCAACAAACTAGCACAGCTACCCACTTTGAAGCAGTCCAAAAAATGACACTTCCAAACTCTGGTTAGTCTATATTTCCCTTGCCTCTGCACCAGGTGTTGTTTTTTTTTTAATACTGTGAAGCCAGGTTCCTTCAATTACCTTCTGTTACACTCTATCCACCCACCCACTCTATGCATTTGCTCCTGCTCACCATAGTTAAATAAAAATATTTTCAGGTCACCTTCTAGCTCTCCCTGAAAAAAGAGGATATCTGTCTGCTTTTGGCTCCTAATTTCTCCTCTTATCTCTTTCTGCCTGGCTGCTTTTTTTTTTTTTTGGCTGAGGGTTTTCTTTGCTCCAGCCCTCTAGCAACCCCTAGAGAACTTTGCATCACCTAGGAAGAAATCAGGTTCTGCCATTATTGGCTTCCCTCCCAGGACTAACACAGCTTTCTGTCCTTCTCCACAGCCACCATTTCCTCTCAAAATTAGTGCCTTCATTTCTTCCACATCTCTTTGCGCTCTACTACACTGCTGCAACAGCGAAATAAGGACACCCTTTACCACAGATAGAGATGAGTGTGACTCAAACAGACCAAGCTGTAAGAAAGTTCCTGCATGCTTAAGTCCAATTGAAACCAATTGGATAAGAATGAGTTACTAAATGTAATATTCTGATCTGAAGCTTCTTATGGATTCTCAAATGCACGGACAGGAAGCCTGTATGAATGGATTTCTACATGGAGTTCAACTGCAGTTCCACTTAACTAAATGGAAATACCCTGATGGGCAAAAGACCATCTAAAAACTCTACTGAATGTCAAGAAACAATCATCCACTGTCTGATTTGTATTATATGGTCTGCACATGTTTGATGAACCTATAGCACTGGTTCACTTGCTACCCACATCCTTCCTGGCAAACAGGGGTTTGGGTAGCTGCCCTTGGACAGCTTGTTTGTCTTAGGTGAAGGATTGGCATCCATTGTTTGCATACAAAAAGGCTCTCACACTGGCAACAGAGCTAAGGTTGTGTTCTAGTGACCAATTCTTGGCTATCACGGCATACATTGAGTAGAACATTTTCTTCTGATTCCTTTAATTCTATTGATTGTTTCTTTTCTTGGATCTTGTTGTATTACTGGAACTGATACCCCTCTAATAAGAAAAAGATAAAATTTAGGATAAGTAAAAATATAATATCTGTAACCAATTTATAGTTACAGTTAATGAAAAATAATTCACCCCAAAGAAAGTTCCAACTTAATGTTCTTTTAAGTATTTCCTGAAAGCTATGTGTGGGACTGGCAAGGGTCCCCCTGGCCATGAGAGTGGGCTTTCCACCTCCCTGAGAAGAAGGGTGGGATTCCTGACCTGCAATTCACCTGTGGTCTCGGGCATTGGCAAGGGAGAGGTTGATGATGCCCTTAAGGCCAGAGGTGTAGCTATGATAGGACTGGGATTTAAGAAGGAAAGTGACACAGGAGAGGCGGACTGGTGGGTGGACACTGTGGACTGGAAGGCATGTGAGACCCAGAAGGTACTGTCACTGCTGGAGAGATTGATGGCTGGTTGGGAGACGGTATGCTGCCATGGAGGCAGTGGAAGACAGGAGGGCCTGGCGTGCTCAGGTCCATGGGGTCACGAAGAGTCGGACACGACTTAACGACTAAACAACAACAAATGCTGCCATGATCCCAAGACTGAGCACCAAGAAGCTCGGAGCCTCAAGAATCAGCGATGAGCCTGCTGAAGCAGAGGGAGCAACAAGGGCAACCGACCCCATCGCAGAGACCACATACACCCCAGTCGGACTGCCTACAGGTACCTGGAAGGGCAGCCTCCAGCTCCCCTTCACCCCACAAACCACTACACAGGAAAGGCGAGCTAGTTCCAGGTAGAATTTGGCCATGTGTACCAGAAGGACTACCACACCTACAAGACAGCAGCTGGTATGGAGACTATGGAAGTATAGTGGGGGGGGCAAGGGGACCCTTGCCTTTGTCACTCACCTCCAGAGAAAGCTGACCGCCTGCATACAGCACCCTTGTTGCAGCACCCCATGCCTTGCACATCTGTGAGGTATCCTGGAACTAGTAGAGGAGGCAGGACCACTGAGGGGCACGGCCCCAAAGATCTGGGAGTGCAGCTAACTTCTTGGCGTCCTGAGTTGCTAGCTTGTTCTTGGCCTTGTTGGCCCTTTAAGAGTTCCGTTGCTCCTATAAAGAGCCTGTTCCAGCATCTACCCTCTGTGTCATTATGGAAGGGGGTGCAGGGGCCCCTCACACCATATTGTTATATTTTTGTATTTTAAACTGCTTTTAACAATGCTTTGGGGCTTTAATGACATCTGTGCCTTCCATTAGAAAGTTAGAGATTAGCATAAAATGACCCTGGTGCCAACTTAGCATTTAATTGCATAACTGTAAGTAGTTTCACAATGCCAAAGATTAGGCAGAAATTGATATCTAATCAGAAATTACACTATATATAGTGTTTTAAGGCCATTCAAGGCACACTTTTTCAAGCACACCAGTGAGGTTCAATGAGAGAAAACATAATTAATTGATCATTTCTGTAGATAACAAATTTAGCAGGACTTTTTAATTCAAATCTTTCTTTGACCACTTTTTAAATTTTAACATCTATCAAAATACATTTCTTTTCTTTTTTGGTAGGTTTTTATTTTTCCAATTCCATTTGAAATTATCTTCTCATTTAACAACTAGTAGATAGATGAGAGGAGGGAGAGAGAGAGAGAGATTAGACATCATTTCAAATCATGTTTATGTAACTTTATGCTCTTACCCAGATTGTGTCCTGGAAACATTTAATTTAAACTAATGGAATGTTTCATATATCTTTCAGGTTCTGGGCCTCCCTAGGCCTCCATTTTGCACTGGGGAAGCCTTTTGGAGCCTCAGGATGCTGAGAGGAGCAAGCCTTTAATAGTTAAAAATTGCCACCAGATTGCCACTGCCAGGATCAGGACCACCAGTGGCAATCCAGTAGTGATTTTTTACTATTAAAGTATCTCCCACATCCCAAGGCTACCAGAGGCTTTCCCTGGGCAAAAGGGAGGCTTAGGGAGCCTTGGAAACTAAAAAAAAATTGTTACAAAAAACGTTCTATGAATTTAAATTAAAGTTTCCAGCACCCAATCTGGGTTACACTGGCATAAAGTTAAAACAAACATATTTTGCCGAATGAGACTTCTTTCCCCTAAATACAGATCAGCTAGACTGGACTGGCTGGTGTTTCCTTGAGATAGAAGTTAAGGTAAAAGAAGGGTGCAGCAGTATGTTCATGCTCAAGTGAAGGGCTTGATCTGTGCTGCGCATTTCTTTGGTAGAGCGGGGATAATTTCACTATAAGTGTTTGAGTTAAACCAAAGGGTCCTACAGTTCTGATGCCCAGTCCCATATGATGAGAATCAAGATGTACATGCAACTAAAGGAGAACCATCTCCCAGCAGCAACAGCACACACTCCAGTATGCTCAGGTATCTCTACCAGACAATGTTTTCTCCAGTTCTGCAAGGCAACTGAAAAACTATATGTTCTCCAGGCTGTTTTACATGTCCTCTATGCAGATGTAAGAAGTCACAGAACTATATCAGGTTTGACAATAGAAAAAAAAATGGCTACAGCTTTTTAGTTAAACTAGGACATATTACTATCACTTCCTAATATGTTTATTCCTGTGCACTGATTAAAAATAAGTTTAGAAGCAGTCCCAGCATCTTGAAATTGCTCATGCATTCACAAGGACTATTTCTGCTTCTGTAAGATGGCCAGAGCGTGCCAATGATGTTCTGCTTCCAGCCAGGGGATCCCGATGGAGTTGTCTGGAAAGAAAACTATTTAGTGCTTCTGAAAAAAAGGGGAGAAACTACAGCAGAGCCTGGGAAAATAGCAAATCAAGGTCAAGTCCTACCAGACAGTGTCAGTTCTAAACAGGGAATTTTTCAAACCAAGGTAAATGATTGGAAAACAGTAGTCAGAATATATAAAGATGAGTCCTGGGAGAAGAACAAAATACAGTCTGGGTCGCTCATCCCAGAACAGTAGACTTGAATGAAAAAAGCAGAGTGTGGCTGTCAGAAGACCAAGCAGAGTTTGGATCATTTGGTCTCAGCAGTGAGCTTTAGCGAACCAGCAGTTTACATACTGCTCCCATCATGGACCCTACCCAAGACTCAACCATGGCCCATTTAGCCGTAACATCTTCCTGTGAAAATGGGCTTACTTCAGCAGGAAACTCCATCTTATGAGGAGACCTCTCCAGTACTTCATCTAGGTGTCTTATTACAACCTGAGCTTTTATTCTTCTTTGGCTTTGTGAACTGGCATGAGATTTAAGATCCTCATGTGAGTCAGGGTGCACACATTCCTCCTTAGGGAGCATAACTGTTTGCATTCAGAAGGCCCAGCATCTTCACAGGGCCTTCATCTGTGAACGCAACTTCATCCTCAGTAGAGGACTCCTCCACCAAGGAGATGATATCTGAGCTGGATCCATTGGATTAAACAACTTTTAGTTTTGGAACCAGTTGTTGTTGTTTAGCCGTTAAGTCGTGTCTGACTCTTCGTGACCCCATGGACCAGAGCACGCCAGGCCCTCCTGTCTTCCACTGCCTCCTGGAGTTGGGTCAAATTCATGTTGGTAGCTTCAATGACACTGTCCAAACATCGCGTCCTCTGTCATCCCCTTCTCCTCTTGCCTTCACTCTTTCCCAACATCAGGGTCTTTTCCAGGGAGATTTCTCTTCTCATGAGATGGCCAAAGTACTGAAGCCTCAGCTTCAGGATCTGTCCTTCCAGTGAGCACTCAGGGTTGATTTCCTTCAGAATGGATAGGTTTGTTCTCCTTGCAGTCCAGGGGACTCTCAAGAGTCTCCTCCAGCACCACAATTCAAAAGCATCAATTCTTCGGCGGTCAGCCTTCTTTATGGTCCAGCTCTCACTTCCATACATGGCTACTGGAAAAACCATCGCTTTGACTATGCGGACCTTTGTCGGCAAGGTGATGTCTCTGCTTTTTAAGATGCTGTCTAAGTTTGTCATCGCTTTCCTCCCAGGAAGCAGGAGTCTTTTAATTTCGTGGCTGCTGTCACCATCTGCAGTGATCATGGAGCCCAAGAAAGTAAAATCTGTCACTGCCTCCAGTGGAACCAGTATCATGACCTAATACTGAGAGCTTGGAAAGTTACTTTCTATTAGTAATGCTATTGTTACATGAAAAATATATCTTTGTTTTCATGTTCCTCAAAAAGCAGATTGTGGAAGTAATGTACTACAGCATCACCTGTAAATCATCAAAGATAACAATGAGCTGCTCATAACCTGGGACAGAGGGGCACCTTTCCCACAAATTTCAAGAGGAAGCACACCCATGCAACAGTCATAAGCTGCCTTCAATGGGGCAATATCATTATTGTTGAGAAATTTAACTACTGGTAATATCAATATGTGTAGCAAGTAGTACTTATTATCTCTACATGAAAGTGTTTGTGGTTCACATTGAGAGATATGTGGGACATTTATGTATTTGAGCTCATTTGTTGAAAAGTGAGTAAAAGTAACACAGTGGTGATGTATTGGGGAAAACTGGGTAAATAATAAGTAATGAGTAACAGCAATGAGTGGAAGGACAGATCCTGAAGCTGAGGCTCCAATACTTTGGCCATCTCATGAGAAGAGAAGACTCCCTGGAAAAGACCCCGATGTTGGGAAAGTGTGAGGGCAAGAGGAGAAGGAGACGACAGAGGACGAGATGGTTGGACAGTGTCATAGAAGCTACCAACATGAATTTGACCAAACTCCAGGAGGCAGTGGAAGATAGGAGGGCCTGGCGTGCTCTGGTCCATGGGGTCACGAAGAGTCGGACACGACTTAACGACTAAACAACAACAACAAAACAGCAATGAGTTACTTTCTAAAGGTAATGGCTGAGAATAAATAAATTTCTTTTTTAAAAATAATGCTCCAAGCTCTGACTTTAACAAGTGATTTTTTAAAAAAATAAAATCTGAGTGCAACAGCACAAGGTGCAGCAGGAGCCAACACTTGAACCATGTGATATTCCTTCTTCACCATATAGTGATGACATTCCCCATACTTATAAAAGTGACTCAAAGGACACTTATATTACAAAGATGTTATATTTCATCTGTTGTGATTTTAATGTAATTATGTATATGCTTGGTTTTTTTTTAAATTAACCAATTACATGTAACTCATTATTTTGTAAGTAGACACAGCTGTGCTCTATTAATCCTGGAGCATCTTGTGAAATATGACTTTTATCATTGATTCTCTTCCACTTGGTGAAGACGACTGAGCACTAAGAGCTCATAAGCAGGAGACATGAATTACATGCACTCAATAATTCTTTAGCTGAAAGAAAAGACAGTTTTGTTAGATAGCAATAATAAGAATGAGATATGCACAAGCTTTTTGCTCCTTCAAAATGCATCCAGTGTTTTTCCATTACAAGAAAGCCCTTCAAAACATTTCCTACCTTCTGTTCATCATAATGTAGCTGCAAAAGTGAAGTGACATCATTAATATCAATAGGATTAATTCATTCCTATATGCTTATTGCAACCATATACAAAGAGAACAGAATGCATGCTACAGATTCAGTAAATTTGTATTGGTTGTTATATGCCTTCAACTTGCTTTTGACTTATGGCAACTCTATGAATTAGTGACCTCTCAAAGGTTCTGTCATTAGCAGTTCTAGAAAGTCTTGCAATCAAGGCTGTGGCTTCTTCCGTTGAATCAAACCATCACATATTTGGCCTTCCCCTTTTTTTTCTGCTGCCTTCAAGTTTTTCCAGCATTATTGTCTTTTTCCAGTGAGTGCCTTTATGTTCATGCTAAATTTTAATTTCAAATTCCTTAGCTTTAACATTTGGGAGAGAACACTTACTTAGTCTTATGTTCAAAGTCTTCTCCAATGTGTTGATCCAAAGGCCGTCACAGAGGAGCCCAAAGTGGATGGCAAATGGTGGAAATAATGCTAGAGGAAGATTTACATCTGCGGAGTTTCACATGAGTGTACTACTCCTCCATGATAAATATGTCTACTTGACAGTAGAGTTCCTCTCCACCATCAGATTCTTCTGTGCTGGCTCTATGTGTGTGTGCGTATGTGTGTGCATGCATGTGCACATACATGTTTCAGCCCGCAGGAAGGACGTTACAACGTCCTTGAAATGCGGGGCTGGCTTTGCCCTCCTCGGTCCCGAAGGACGCAAGGCAGCTCCGGTCACGTGGAAAAAGGAGGGGGCGAGAGGTTATTTAAGGAAGTGCTCGCCCCCGATGCATCCTCTTTCTTGTTCAGGCAGTGTGGAGTCGATTGGAGGATCCCGAACAAGAGCAGAGTTGCGAGCGCGAGCAGCGAGGAAAACGTTCCTGGTTTGAAGGAGGGTAGCCTTGGCTCCCTCCTGGCTTTTACTTTTTGGATTGGGGATATTGCAGGGGAAGTGTTTGGAATTTAAGGGCTCTGGTGGTCCTTGTTTGAGCGGACTGAGACGGGCGCGGGCGGTGGGGCGGGCTCGCCCTGCCGCAGCGGGGAGCGAATTTACTTTTAATTTACGTTTAATTTTAAAGAGAAGGGCCTTACTTGTAAAGGTATTGGGACAGGTGGAGGCCCCAATTCTTTTCTTTTCCTTGCCTCTTCTGTCCTGCTAGCGAAATTGGCTGGGTTTGCAGCGGGCGCCATTTTGTTTAGTGTCTCTTCCCGCATTTTTTGCTCCCGACCGCCATTTTGTTTTCCCCTTTTCTACAAATAATTAAAGGGGAAGGGATACAGAGACTAAAAATAATTAAAGATAAAGGTTATATAAGTTTATCATCCTGATTATTTGGTAGCTATTAATGCTTAATTTAAATTGTTAGTATTTGGGTGTGGCGGACGCCATTTTTGGTGTGGCGGACGCCATTTTGGCCACCATTTTGAGTGTGGCGGACGCCATTTTGGGTGGCGGATGCCATTTTGAGTGCTCATTTTCCCACTCTTTTCTCCCTCTCTGCCATTTTCTTTTACTGGTTAACATCTATAAATTGAATAATCATAGATCAATTTAAGAATATAGATTTATTTATTTATTTTATTTATTATTGGATTTTTATCCCGCCCTTCTAGACAGGAGTCTACTCAGGGCGGCTCACAATATATTGTGCACAAACAACTTAAAAACAACATAGTTGCTGTGGATTAATTTTTCACAAGCTCTGAACAGGCTTTCTGATAAATTTAACAACCAAGGATATACACCTTGGGGCTCAATTAGACATTATGCCGCCCAAAAAAGGGGGTGGAGTCAGTAAAGCTAAAAAGAGAGCTGTGCCTCAGGTCTCGCCTCAGCAGTCCTCTTCAGAAGAAGAATCTTGGGTGATCCTTAAGGACCTGCAAGATAAAATGTTGGCTTTAGAGGCGCAGAAGCTGGCTAGACAGGCCTCCCCACAACGCGAGGTTACCCCTCGTCGATCCGTCAGGGACACGAAGGGTCGCCGTAAGGCTGAGTTTAGGGCCTTAACGCAGCAACTCATGGAGCGTTTTACTGCTTTAGAATCTCAACAGGGTCATGGAGGTGAGGAACAGGCTGTGGAAGAAGGGTCCCCCACTACGGCAAGGGTGCCAGATGGTCGTAAATGCAGGATGACAGAAGCAACTGAGATCCAGGAGACAGCGGAGGGATCTTTGGCTGGGTACGATCTCTATGAGGAGCCATGTACAAGCTCGCATCGGGCTTTGGAGGCACTTGGAACATCGACTCCTTCTTGCGGTGAGTGCACAGCCATACACAACACCCAGTCCAATTCTGCCGCCTGGCCTTGGACTGGTGGCACCCAACACTCTCATGTTACACCTAACCACTGTGGAACACCACCCATGGGATGGCCCAGTTTTTTCTGGCCTCCTGTAAACCCGCATTGTTGGGGGTGGGGCACGCATTGTGCGACCCCTCCTACGGCTGGGACATCTAGTGAAGGTAAGAACACAGGAACATGTCAGCACCCTTCAGTGCCTAACACAGGGTATAACACGGTCCCGCTAGCTGCACTGCCCTATGCGGACTACAGTACGCCTTTGGGCGATCATTTGACCCCTGCAGTGAAGGAGAAAATATGGAGGGGAGAATTCTTGGATTTTTATGATCTTCTGAACCGCGAGGTGGAAATTAAGGAAATTGACAAAGACGATGAGAAATTAAAAGAAAAATACAGAAGGAAGAAGCCTGACAGAAACTGGCCTAATTGGATCACAGGCTTCACTATATATGCTGGGGTCCTGGTTAAAACACAGCCTTGGAAGGCTTCGGCTCTATTTCAATACTTTGATATAATATGTAGGGCAAATTCAGATTTTGTAGGCCAGGCTTGGCTTCGTTACGATGAAGCTTTTAGAATGAAGAGCGCCATCAGGCCTGAATTACGCTGGGATGAGCCGCACCCAGGGCTTTGGCTGCAACATATGACACCGGCCAAATGTAGTTTAGGTGACAGATTTGATAGCGGTCATCTGAACAAGAAATTTACCGGGAACGTTATAACCCGCCCAGGGGCGGGGCAGGTGGTTCAACCCCGCCTGCCCTGCTACGAATATAACACCAGAGGTTTTTGTGCAAGGTCCCCATGCAGGTATAGACACGACTGCATTACCTGTGGGGGGAAGCACCCAAACGCCTCATGCTTCAAAGCGGGTGCACAGCGTCAAAACAAAACTAGCGGTCCCGGCAAGAAGCCAGAAGGGGGCGGTGGTGCCCCTGGAAAGGGGGCCCACACCAATTAAAATCAAGGTTCTGGAAGAGGGTCTAGCAGATTACCCAAGAATAGGGAATGCAGAATACTTGAGACTAGGTTTTAGATATGGGTTCCGAATCCCAGCTTTAGGCGTAAGAACGGCCTTTGTGACCAAAAACCTTAAATCAATAAAAGGGATGGAAGCTATAGTATTAGAAAAGATCAATAAGGAGGTTCGAGAAGGTAGGGTCTTGGGACCCTTTAAAGAACCACCCATAGCTAACTTGAGGGTTTCCCCCTTAGGGATTGTCCCCAAAAAAGCCCCAGGTGAATTTCGTTTAATACATCACCTATCGTTTCCAGAAGGGACATCAGTTAACAATGCAATACCCCCGGAACTTTGTTCTGTGAGATACACCTCCTTTGACGAGGCGGTTCGGATGATTAGGGCCTGCGGAGTGGGTGCTGAACTGGCAAAGGCGGATGTTAAGTCGGCCTTCAGAATTTTCCCCGTTCACCTATTGGATTTCAATTTGTTGGGTTTTCAATTTCAAGGGCAATATTACATCGATAGGGCCCTCCCTATGGGGTGCTCAATTTCGTGCGCAGCTTTTGAAAAGTTTAGCACATTCATCGAATGGCAAGTTAGGCGATGATTTCCTCTTTTGTGGAAAACCGAACTCAGGAAGATGCAGAATGATTCTGGATAACTTCCGTGAGATGGCCCTTGATATGGGTTTGCCCCTGGCGGAAGAAAAAACGGAAGGGCCAGCGACGTCCCTGACTTTCCTAGGGATTGAACTGGATACGCTTCAGCAGACTTCAAGGCTGCCTCGAGACAAATTGCTGAACATTAGGACTATACTTAGCAACTTAATAGGAAAGAAAAAGGTGACTCTTAAAGAGTTGCAGGAAATGGTAGGACACCTGAATTTCACGTGCAAAGTAGTAGCACCAGGGCGCGCCTTTTTGAGGCGACTTTGTGGCGCCATGTCAGGTTTAAAAAGGCCAATGCACAGAACGAGAGTTACCAGGGGTATGCGGGAAGACCTCACAGTGTGGAAACAATTCCTAGAACAGTTCAATGGGGTATCCTTCTGGAGATCGAAACTTAGCCTGAAAGCGGATGTTCAGGTAAACTCTGACGCCGCTGGGACCTTAGGATTCGGGATTTATTACCGTGGCAGATGGTGTGCAGGTACTTGGCCTAAAGAGTGGCACCAAGAGGGCATAACGAGAGACTTGACATTTTTAGAATTTTTTCCAATTGTAGGAGCCCTATGGCTTTGGGCGGAAGAATGGGCACATACTGTAGTTCGTTTTTGGTGTGATAACCAAGCAGTGGTACACATCATTAACAATCTGACATCACACTCGGAAAGAGTCATGGATTTGGTCAGGGCTTTCACCCTACGGGCGTTGCAGTTTAACGTAATGGTGCACGCCCGACATGTGCCAGGTGTTGACAACAGGATAGCTGATGCTCTCTCACGCCAACAGATCAAGCATTTCAGGGAGATGGCACCGGAGGCCAGGGATCTGCCAGAAGTGCTTCCAGCGGAGGTCTGGCAGATTGGCATGAGGAGGCGTCGAGAGCAATAGGTCTTGCACTGGCCCCGAGGACAATAAAGGGTTATTTAGCATCAGGTACCGAGTTTTATGAATTTAGGAAGTCAATGAGGCTAGAGCAAGCATGGCCGGCTCCAGTGGAGCACCTCCAACAATTCATAATATTTTTGCATAGAAGGGGATTAGCGACAGGCACTATTCAAGGAAAACTGTCGGCTTTGGCCTTCTACGCAAAATCAAATGGGCACAGGGATTTTTCTTGTGACTTTCATATTAGGAAGATGTTAGAAGGTTGGTCCAGGGAAAGGGGGAGAGTACAAGATGACAGGACACCCATATCTCCGGCTCTCCTTGGACACCTATGCGAACAATGGAGCGCATTGTGTAGGGACCATGATGAAGCGGCATTATTTCATGCATCTGCGCTAGTGGCCTTTTTCGGGGCCCTGCGTATTAGCGAGCTAGTGGCAATGGGTAAGGCAGATATCTCACAGAGGGCTTTGCAATTGGGGGACATTATAGTTCAGGAGGGGCGGTTAAATATTAAGATAAGGCGGTCTAAAGCAGACCCGCTGGGAAAAGGCAAGCAATTAGTCTTAGGGCAATGTAGTGTAAAAGGCATCTGTCCCGTAAAGGCGGTTCAGGAATTCATAGAGTTTAGGGGTCCAAAACCTGGGTACTTCTTCCAGCATACGGATGGGTCGCCACTTACAAAATACCAATTTTGGAAACTTACTGGCATAGCATTAGAGAAGATAGGTTTGAAGAATATGAGATTCGGAACACATTCCTTTAGAATAGGAGCAGCTTCAACAGCAGCAGCTATGGGTTATAATACAGACCAAATTAAACAGTTAGGGCGTTGGTCGTCGGCCTGTTATCACAAACACATCAGACCTCTCCCTAACGTATAGGCAGGGGCTGTTTATATCGTTTCAGGTGTCGAAAGACAGGAAGGCCGAAGGCACGTCATGATCATCGGCCACAGTTATGTTTACTGGGCGGCGCGATATGCCGCATTTTCCCCGTGGGGGAATGATTTGGGGCTTGGTGCCCATGCGTTTATTACATGGAAAGGCATGCGTGGCATGCATTGGATCCAGCTCGGCAGGATGATATCTTTCGACCATCTGCCACCAGATATTTTAGTAATTCATTTAGGAGGCAACGATTTGCCTGGATTGTCTGGTAAGGCGGTCATACTTGACATCTTGAGAGAACTTGGGAAGCTGAAGGAAAGGTATCCTGCTATGCGGCTCGTTTGGTCCAATATCATCCCGCGTTTAGCCTGGCGAGGTGCCCAGAGCATTGAGAAGATTAATAGGGCACGGCGAAGGGTCAATAGGGAAGTGTGTAGAGGTGTCTGCAGCGGCGGCCTCGGATCTGTGGTCAATCACCACAGGATTCAAACTTCCAACACTGAATATTTTCGTAGCGATGGCATCCACCTGTCTGATGCAGGCTTGGACATTTTTCTTGAAGATATAAAAGGGGGCCTGCTTGCTGAGCTAGGACGGCTTGATGGCGGGCATGGGACTTAGTCAGGACTAGTCCCTATGTTGTGGCGGGTAGTGCGGGAAAAAACTGGTTGTCTCGGTGTGTCCCTTTGATAATTATGGTAAGCCAACAGCGCATCCGACCTCCCGGCTCTGCGGATCGTGCGATTACAGGGCCGGCGGCGGGAAGATGCGCTGGGCCACTTTCGGGCCGACAGTCATCAAATAAAGATGGCTCGAGGTCTGGGGTGTTTATTAGAGGCCGGCTGGGTTCCTGCTGTCGTCAAGACAGCTGGAACCTGGGGGCCTGGGACTCGCCCATTGACTGAGAAGGGTATCGTGGATGCCCTACATTTATTTCTCCGCACTACCGCAGGCCCCCTCATTTGATGAGGACAATGATTTTTATAATCAGAAATGATTTAATAAAGTGTGGCCCGTATTAATCCATATCACTGTCTTGCGTCTTCATTTCGGGGCCTGGGAGGGCAAGTTTCAGCCCGCAGGAAGGATGTTACAACGTCCTTGAAATGCGGGGCTGGCTTTGCCCTCCTCGGTCCCGAAGGACGCAAGGCAGCTCCGGTCACGTGGAAAAAGGAGGGGGCGAGAGGTTATTTAAGGAAGTGCTCGCCCCCGATGCATCCTCTTTCTTGTTCAGGCACCCACCCGCCCTCCCTCTTTCTAGTGTGTTTGTGGTCGCCTTTATGGGGCCGGATAGGAATTTTTGACCTCTAACCTGATTGGCTACTGGATGGAGGGATTTTTCGCCTATCCCACACTGGAAAAGGGTTTGTTGGCATTTGCTTGGTGGTTCTTCTCGGTCACACTGGCGGGTAGTGCAGGAAAAAACTGGTTGTCTCGGTGTGTCCCTTTGATAATTATGGTAAGCCAACAGCGCATCCGACCTCCCGGCTCTGCGGATCGTGCGATTACAGGGCCGGCGGCGGGAAGATGCGCTGGGCCACTTTCGGGCCGACAGTCATCAAATAAAGATGGCTCGAGGTCTGGGGTGTTTATTAGAGGCCGGCTGGGTTCCTGCTGTCGTCAAGACAGCTGGAACCTGGGGGCCTGGGACTCGCCCATTGACTGAGAAGGGTATCGTGGATGCCCTACATTTATTTCTCCGCACTACCGCAGGCCCCCTCATTTGATGAGGACAATGATTTTTATAATCAGAAATGATTTAATAAAGTGTGGCCCGTATTAATCCATATCACTGTCTTGCGTCTTCATTTCGGGGCCTGGGAGGGCAAATGTTCATGTGTGCACATGCGTGCATGCACACACACACACACATACACAAACACACACTGGTGCCCATAGGCTGTATTACAAAGGGAAGAGCCATTTGTGCAAATTGTGGAAGCTTCAATGGGAGGAAACTGTTTTTCTTGTGTCATTCTCATGCTGGAGATGAGTCATCTCACAATGGTCAGTGATTCCTCATCTGGTTGTCTTATCAAGATCCAGTAATTTTGTGAGAATTCTTCACATTTATAACCTCCACATATTCTATTGTTTTCTTCTGTCTGCCTTGATGAGTGAGTCTTGTTTATCTTTTTAAAGTCGGCAACCTTGTACTGTCAAGACATTTTTGCCTACATGTCCTGCAATCTCTAGTCATGCTAGTGCAATGTATTGGTTAGAGTGTTGGACTCAGGCTTGGGGAATGCAGAGTCAAGTCCTCACTAAGCCATGAAACTCACTGTCAATCATTCTTTCTCATCCTGCCTTTTCTCATAGGGTTACTATGCCAGGGAAGAAAATGCCAGGGAAGAAAACCATGTGCATCACCTTGAGATCACTGGGAAGGGTTAGTAATGAAGATGGTGGTAACTCCAACAATACTTGATAATATCCTCAACAACACTTTTTTTTTTTATTAGACTATATCTTTTCCAAACTCCTGCAACAGCACCCTGTCTCAAGCCATGGAATACGGCAATGCTTGTTTCAGAAACTGGTTAGAGGCAGTTCCATGGATGTTGCAGCTGATCTTGATGAAATCATGAGAGGTGTTCTCTAGAGAGCACCAGACATAAAGCTGGGAGCACATTACCAATGATAGAGGACAAGAACCCAAGCACTTCCTGACTTTAGAATTATTTTAAATTACACTACTGTACTTTGCTGCTTATTAGGTTATATCCCAAGTACCTGAAGGGTACAATAAGGCACTTTTCCCATTGCTTCTATGCATCTAAATAAGCAATTATGCCAATAGAACAAATACTGATTTAATGTCCCATAAAGCATGGAATGATGACTATTAAAACTAGGCATTATGCACAATTTACAGAATTATCTGTAGAAGTACAATAACAAAGACACTGAAAAAGATATATATTCACCCTTGAAATGTCACTGTTCTGTGTTTCCTTTGTTCTAGCAAACAATGGTAAACAATATTCCACTGACCTCCAGTGGGGACAATTGGAAAATGCATCACTTTTGTTCCCCAAAACAATATGATGAGAAATGTCTGGCATTCATTTTCTTTTTTTGCCTGCACAGTAACGTCAACCAACAGCACTTGGCCACAGAGGTATATTCTGCAAGCACACTCAGACCTGTGCCTCACCTTAAATGACACCATTCAAATCCATTAAAACTAATGGTGTGGATGATTTCAGACCATTACTTCCCACAGCAGTGACAACAAGTACACAAAGAGATTCCAGGAGCCTGTTTCTGCAAGACATTTACATGATGGATAGCCACACTGGGGACACTGTTCTAAGACAGACAAGTTTGTTGACATAATGACACATATCTCTTGGCTTGCAGTTCTGCTAATGCTCTGAAAACAGTGATGCCGTTTACTGGGTTTAGCAGATACACTGCTGGCCAAAACAGGAAGGCTGGACATGAGATAAGAAGTCACCAGCATGGTGTCCTAAGCTTTGACCAAGCATTCCACCCATATTAAATAGTGTGGTAGCCTTGAGGAACATTCACCGATACACAGCACTAGTAGATTTATTTAAACAGGGAATATGTAGCTCTTCTGGTCTCTTGCAACAGAACTGACCCAGTGTCTGCTCTGCCTGACATCACTTGTCCAGAGTCTTTTTAACAATGTTTTAAGAAAACAGCGTCTAGTAAATGTGAATTAATATTCATACATTTTAAAATATAATAGGTCTACTTTTCCTATTAATAATAGGCATATAAGGACATGAGCCCCCCCCCCCCCCCGTAGCCTGGTTCCTTACCAAACTGCTGGAGTATTTCTCATTTCAGTTTGATTTGTTTCCATTCTTTTATTTAAAAAATTAGGATTTTATAAAAATTCATACATTCCTTCTTAAATCAAATTGGAATAATTTGAGATTTTTTTTAAAAAAATTGAACACGAGACAAACAGAAATTGACATCCAAGGCTTGAGTTTTTACTGCTTAATTCTTAAGCATGTGAGTTTGAAACTCTGTGTGTGTTCAGTTGTAACTTTAGTCAGGTATTATATCCTGAACACAAGTAAGGCTTGACGTGTGTGGGGACTAGTGATGCTCACATAAATCTTTCATCTATGTCTTGACTAGTCATGAGATTTTTTTGACTGCAAATTCCACAATACTCCATTCTGAGTATTCGACTTGACAAAGCCACGCCCACAGACCTAAATGTGGCTCACCTGGAGAAAAAGCACAGCCAAGCAGGCTTCAAGGCCTAGCATAGGCCAAGTTCTGCTATAGTTTCTTGTTCAGCAAGGAAGCTCGCAGCTATCAGTGGGGTTGCTTCCTTTGTGCACAGGAAGCTAGTGCAAAGCTAGGCCTTTACTAGGCCTCAGAGTGTTCCCAGCTAGGCTTTTTCTCCAGGTGAGCCACACTTAAGTGTTTATAGGTGTGGGGTTATCAGGTGGAACTCTGAGAATGGGTAATTATGAGATTTGTAGTCCAAAATGTTCAAAAATCCCATACCTAGTCTGGTCCCCAATTGGAAGACATGTACTGTACATCCTTCCATGATTCCATGCCTTTCCATGATTCCACTCCCTCCAAAAGAAATGTTGTGAGCACATTCAACAAAACATGCTTGCATGTGCTTCTAGAAACCTTCACTGAAAGCACACAAAGATCTGCCCATCCTTGGGGTGGGAAGGGCATACATGACAGTGCAACTTACATGTGTGTCTGTCCCCACACTACTTCAATCCCTACCTATATTCATACTATAACACCTGCATATATCGAATGTTAGTGCTGAATTAGGGTTGCCAGCCTAATTGAGGTGCTTAAGTACTACATAACCCTCTGTATGCAAGGAAGAGGTGTATTTGAAATCGGTTAGTGTAGATGAGGGGGAACATTGTTTTGGGACAATTTATTAAAAAAATATGCAAATTTCTTTGTATGGGGAACATTGGGATTTTGAGGTTTTTGACATTCTTATTCTGTGAGAAAGTGAAGCTGGCCAAGCAAACCCCTTATCATCCTTAATGATGTCTGAAATCTTAATCGAAATGGGAGGAGTCCATAATGGAACTCTTTCATATTGCCTCAAAAAGGTTTTTTGTATTTGTTTGTTTTAGTCATTTTACTAATATATTAATACTTTCATTAATAGCAATAGATCCAAAGTCACATTCTCATCTGATCAGTGCATACTCTGATAATTAAGAAATACACACTAGTGTTTGTTTCTTTTTTTCAAAAAAACAACTTGCACAGAATTCCAATCTCGTCCGTCCAAGGACTAGCCAGACCTGATCCTGCTTAGAGTAGATGAGATTGGGCATGTTCAGAGTAGTATTTGACCATCCCACATTGTCTTATTGCTAGATATTTTTTCATAAGCATACAGAATCATATTGTTTGCTTCTATTGCTCCATTGATAGTATCTGTAGAGTTTTCCAATACTGGGCCAGTAAGACACAAACTGATATTAATACATAACATATCATTATTTTGTCACCCTGTAGGATATGATTTTTAGTATATCCCAACAGTGTAACTGTGGGATTTAGCTGTAATTCACAAGCTGTAATAAATTTTGGTATTCCTAATTGCATCCATTCAATACTTTGTAGCCATAGGACAGAACCATCATAGATGAGTGAAGGAACCTCTTTGATTCTTAGATCTCCAACACCAGTTTGGAGCTGCAGGAAACATTTTATGTAATCTAACTCTGGTGTAGTACCACATGTGCAAAACATTATGAAACTGTTCTCTTGGCCTTAAACCCAATATTCTCCAACATGAATTCGAAGGTCTATGAGCCCACTTTTCTTATGGTATAGTTATACTAAATTTTGCTCCTATTTCTGTTTTGTCTCTGCCAACTCTCTAGAACTAACATCCATCAGTATTTTATATATCTTGGATAGTTATCATTTCCAACTACCTGACAATATTGCCTTTTCAAAAAGGCAAAGATTTCCAATACTGCCAGTTTCATTAAACGTATTGCAGATAAAACTTCTAAGGTTTCTTTTCTTTTCTTAAAATGCCCATTGAACTATTTATCCCTCCACAAAGTTCAAGACTCAAGGTGATGAATGCATCCAGAAATTAGGTACTAGTTAAAAATCCAGACTAACAAGAATAAAAGAAAGCTACTAGCATTCCATTTCCCCTTTTTTGCAGGGGGTAGCACTGCAAGTTAGGAGGAGTAGTCCAGAATGATTTAATCTTTTCATTAAAATGAAAAAAAAGTGTTTCTTGTTGCCTCGTATTTTATTCTGATAGCTCACACCAATGTATTTTTCCTTCCAGACCATTCTTATTATTTGGCTGACATTTTATTAACAATATCAGAAGAAACGTGTTGACTTTTCTGATATAGAGGTGTTAATAGAAGATTCAAAGTTGCTTTATCCTTGTGTTGTTTTTAATGAGGAACCTAATTTTAATGTAAGGAATGCCTCGTGTCACCATCTGGAGTTAGAGAGAAATCAAAGACCTGTTGACACATTAATAATGATGGGCTCTGAAAAATCCAGTGAAATACATGAAAGGTATATCAGTCATTTATGTACCATCCCAATTAAGGTTGTACAAGTGACCTTCAGAATTAAAAAAAAAAGGTTAAGATGAGAAAGTAGGAGGAAAAAGATGAGAAAGTAGATCTTGGGCATGTACTAGAAGCTCTCACCTTCAGTAAAGCAGGTCAGCACCCCACCCGTCATATCCTGGAAATAAGATGCAAAGCAAATGCAGCTACATATCTCTTGCTCATTGTCAAGTCTGTTTATTACAGCCTGAGCTTGCTAAATCCTATTTTATTCATTATGGAAGGGGGAATAATGTACACTTCCCTGTAGTGGGTTCTGATAGTACTTAAAAACAGGCTCACCAAGTTCATGTGGGTGCAACATATACAGTCAGAAAGGAAGGACACTGGCAGGCACAATGTTAGGGATGGAGTGAGCATACGTATAGTGCTGAAGTGCTCAAAGTATGTGAGCCCCCTTGTTAAAGCTTTTACATTCCGAACTGAGAAACAACTTACTTCTAGCTGGTCTTCTCACCTTGGTTCATCTTGTCTCTCCCCAGGCCTCCTCTAACTGCTATTTTTTCTCCCACTCCAACTCCACCCACCCACCCCAAAACAACAAGCCCAGCTTAGGGGAAGGAACGACAGGGAGTGAACAGAGAAGGGCTGCTAAGAGAACAGAAAACCCAAGTTGTTGTTGTTTTTCCTGTTAGGATTCTGTTAAAT
Organism: Intellagama lesueurii; assembly: GCA_037013535.1. Lineage (NCBI taxonomy): Eukaryota > Metazoa > Chordata > Lepidosauria > Squamata > Agamidae > Intellagama > Intellagama lesueurii. Next base: position 198,675,840 of record JBAJHW010000004.1, read on the forward strand.
CAATTTTAATACAGAAGTAGTCACAGACTAAATAATCAGAAAAAGAACTAATTAGAGTTGAATAAAAATACCCTTGAAGAAATCTGATAGGCCAAAACACATCAGGCATTTTACACTGGAATAAAGAGCATTTTATTTTCTACATCCTGGGACTACTGTTTTCCCTTTTTTTAACCTAATATTTCAGGTAATGTACCAGCTCCTTTTGTTATTTTCCATTTAGATTAGTAGCATCTGCTAAAGTGACAGGCTTCAGCCTTCCAATGTCCCAAGAGGAGTCCAGCCTAGTCCTACTTCCTGAAATCAAGATCAAACTTTGAATCAACAAACTTCTACATTAGGTTGAGCAACCAACCTCCACTGAACCTATATATTCCCTGCCCCCACTCACATAATTTTCTTTGAAAATGGCTATCTTACTGAAAAAGCCCCCCATGCTCTCAAGTGGCCTTTTAAATATATATATACAGTGGTGCCTCACTAGACGATGTTAATCCGTTCCACGAAGATCGCTGTCTAGCGAAAACATCGTCTAGCGAAGCACGTTTTCCCATTGGAATGCATTGAAATCTCTTCAATGCGTTCCAAGGGAAAACTCAGTCGTCTAGCGAAAATCTCCCATAGGGAAACATCATCTAGCGAGTGCGGGTCCCCGTCGGAATGCACTGACAGCTTTTGACCACTAGTCGGCGCATTCCTATGGGGAAACCTCATCGTCTAGCGAAAATTCCCCATAGGGGACCATCGTTTTGCGAAGCGCAGTAGCGATCGCAAAAAGGCATCGTCTAGCGATTTCCTCGTCCTGCGAGGCAATCGTCTAGCGAGGCACCACTGTATCAGAAAAGGCTGTGGAAGGACTCACTTGTGGTTGGGAGGGAACATCCTCCACCATCCCACCCACCACTCACAAAGCAAATAGAGATGCTTAGAGCAGAAGAAAATTGTCTTTGATTTTGGGGGATGTGGGAGCCTTCAGAGATGGTGGGGGCAAATTTGGGTGCCCGGGATCTTGCATGTGGACCATGGGCCACAATTTGCCCACCCTGGTGTACAGAAGTGTCTTCTACCACTGAGCCCACTAAGCCTGGCCTTTCTTCCTACACAGAACAGTACAGTGAATTTGTTTGACCTTGAGCTACTGAAACTGTAAACAGAAGGAGTTTGATTTCACAGTAACAGGAACGGGTCAATCCTTAAAGAATTCCTAAAGCAAAACAGTTTGTCCAGATAAACACAGTGCTTGGTAGACAATTTTCTGCTGCCATTAGCTCCCACTCCAATCTGGAGAAAGAAAGACAAAGGAAGAAATGGTTCTGCTTAGCTAGAAAGAAGATGAAAGGGATGTGGTTTAAATACAAGAGGAATCAACAGTGAAGGAGGGGAAATATCCTCACAACTTTTCTTCACCTTGAACCCTGTCTGATACATTTTGGAACAACAACAAACATGTTTGGAACAAAGCCCTGCCAAATTGCCTGGCTAAAAAAAGAAAGAGCTGAACCTTCGGTTGTGCTGCATCGTTCATCATTCAATCCAGGCCAGTTGTTTTCAGATACTTCAATGTCACTGAACAGCAAATGATGCAATAGGGGTGCATTAGCTAGAAAACTGCAGCTTCCGTCCATTGGTCTGTCAGGATGTACATTACAGTTGCAATTCCCACCGCTTCTCACTCTCAGAGAGAAAAGGAGCAGAGGAATCTCTCTTTCTTCCTCACAGTGCAATTTTTCTGTGCAAGATTACTTTTTTTCTCAAGAAATCTCACAGGATTTCTCAGACATCTCATGTTCTTCTTTTTTCTGAAAGAAATGCCACACTATGCAGGACTGTTACAGTTCCTGCTCAGGAGGGTATCTGCCCTGCAGCAGATTCATCTGGAAAGGCAGAAGAAATGTCCTGGTACACAGGATTGTTACATTCCTTTTTCAGAACAGTGTCTTTCCTGTGCAGGAAAAATTATTTCTAAGCTTCTGAAAAGAGCCCTTCAAAATATTGCCAGGTCATCATGTTCCTTTTTAAGAAAGCTCAGTACTGGGTTTGTTGTTTTTTTTTAAAGGGGGGGGAATACCCATTTAAATGATTCTATTCAAAAATCAAACCAAATGCTTGAGCTGCTGCTGAGCTAAAGCTTCAGCAGCGCAGCTCGCCTTTGCCTCCCTCCCTGAATAATGCCAGACCCTAGGTCTCACAGGAGCAGTTGGGCGAGAGGGGGAAATGTTAGGTTATTTAAGGGATGTTCCCCCCTCTCTCCGCCCTCTTCCTTTTCTGGCACCCACTCTCCCGCCCTATATTCTAGTGTCAGTTTATCTGGTCACCTCTGGGGCCGGATAGGAATTTTTGACCCGTATCCTGATTGGCTTTTGGATGCGGGGATTTTTTGCCTATCACACAATGGAACAGGGCGCTGGTATGTTATGAGGTGGAAATTCGGTCACACTGACGGGTAGTGCAGATATAACAGGTTTTTCTGGTGAGTCCCATTGCAAACTCAGGTAAGCTATAGCCCATCTGACCTTCCAGCACTGCGGATCGTGCGATTACAGTGCTTGGGGGGAAAGATGCACTGGGCCACAACCGGACCAACAGTCAACAAGTAAAAGCTGGCTTGAGGTCCGGGGGTGGTCAAATTGCGGCCGGCTGGGTTCTCGCTGTCTTTAAGACCGCGAAAACTTGGGGCCGGGGACTTGCCCATTTGTTGCTTAGGGGGTACTTTGAGACCTCTGCGATTTAACCTGATTCCGCACTACGGCAGGCCCCCCTTTGCCAAAGGATGGCAACATTGATTATGATTAATAAAGTGTGGCCTGTGTTTTAACCCATAATTCTTGATTCGCGTCCTTATTCCGGGGTTGGGAGGGCAATGTATGTTATCACAGTCACAACTCTACCCAAAATAATTTTAAACTTATGGGCCAAAATCCTTTTGCTTAGAATAGTAAATGGCACTAGAGTAGGCCCATTGAATCAAAGGGGATTTAGTGTGTCAACTACATAACATCTACATTATAATGGGAAGTAGAGTCATGGCAACTGGACTTCTTTCCTATTAGGTTGAAACATTTTGATACTCATCCAAGTTGCTTCTTCAGTCAGATGAGAGTTGGCAGGAGACCCCTGATATATTCTCCACGTTGTTTTCACTTCCCCCTGGTCTGAATAGGCTTGTTAGATGGACAAAGGACTGGGGGTGAGTGAAAATCCCACTTCTGCAGTCCTTCTGCAATTTACATCATCTCCTGATTGCATTGACTTCTAATGAAGTCAGCAATCCCAGGCCTATCATGAGACCTATATGTACATACATAATGGCTGAAATCCTGTTGAATAGCATATTAAGTTGCAATAGTTTAGGCCTCTTGAATCAGTGGGGATTTGGTAAGTCAACTCCTCTGTAAAGTTCATTGATTCAAATAGACCTACTCTAACTGTGGCTTACTGTACTAAAGAAAATTGCAGTTAGGGTAGGTCTATTTGAATCACTGGAGTTTACAGAGGAATTGACTCATCAAATCTCCATTGATTCACTGAGCCTACTCTAGTGTGATTTAGTATGCTAAGCAACAGGATTTTAGACATGGTATACTAATTTGCATTTTGGCCCTGATCCTGCAGATAGTTGATAAACATTTTTCCCCGTAACATCAATAACTGTATGAACTAATACCTTGCGGGATTTGGATACTATACTTCTGTTAATGCAGCTTAAAATAGTATTTGCCTTTTTTGTAGCCACATCACACTGTTGGCTCATATTCAGCTTGTGATCTACGACAATTCCAAGATCCTTTCTCACATGTAGTATTACTGAGCAAGGTACCCCCCATCTTGTAACCGTGTGTTTGGTTTCTTTTTCCTAGGTGCAGTACTTCACATTTATCCCTGCTGAATTTCATTCTGTTGCTTTCAGCCCAGTTCTCAAGTCTAGCTAGATCATTTTGAATTTTGTTTCTGTCTTTGAAGAAGAATCCTGGCTGTTTGATCTCAATCTTTCTCTAATCTTGAAGGATAGAAGTGGGAATCTCACACAGCCTGCCCTCCATGTCTCTTCTCTAAAATAGACTGGTGCCCTCAAGTACAGTAGAGAGTCCTAAGGGTTGAAGTAAGGATTAGGCATCTCTGCAGACTGCTTCTGTATATGGTAGGGATGTGAGAATTTTGTCCCTTGCTTCAAATGGCAAAATATCTTTGGTACTTTACAGAAGTCGCTGGAAAATGTAGCTTCAGAGAGAAAATGTATTAAGTTATTATATAATTTTCTGTTAAATTTTGAAACACAAGATGAAGTGGTAAAGGCATGTATGATTCAATGGGCAAAGAATGTAGGACATAATATTGAACTGGATCAATGGGAACAAATTTGGAAAACAAATATAAAATTAACTAAATCTGTTGCATTCAAAGAGAATATATACAGATGGTATATGACCCCCACAACTTTGGCTAAAATAAGCACCCAATTTTCAAATATATGTTGGAAATGTAAACAGAAAGAAGGAACATTTTATCATATGTGGTGGATGTGTAAAGACGCCCAAAGATACTGGAGTAAAGTGAACCAGATACTACAAGAGATATTAGAAACTTCAATACCGATGATACCAGAACTATTCCTATAAAATATTTTGCCAGATATACTAGACTCTGAAAAATCATATCTAACTATTCATATTATAACAGCAGCAAGAATAGTTTTTCCGAAACACTGGAAGGAATTTAGAACACCGCAAATAGACGAAGTAATAGGTAAAATACTTGAAACCGCAGAAATGGACATACTGTCAGATTGGCTGGATGCAAAAAAGAAAAAAGACCACCGGAAAATTTGGTTGCAATTATATACATGGTTACAAGGTAGATAGAATAGTAGACTGATACACAATTATCTGTATGGCTGAAGAAGAGATAGTATAAATGATGGATAAATACTATCAGCTACATAATTAATAATTAGAATTACAAAATATCTGTCTGAATTTGATTTTCCCTCTTGCACACTGTCTATATTTCTTTATGATATGTGGAACTCTTTCTAGAAGAGAATGTATAGAATTACTATGAAAAATATTGATTTATAATGTGTCCATTCAAATCCACCCCCTCTGAGGGTACCCTTACCCCAGCTGCCCCTTACCCTACCCTACCTTTATAAGGAGAAAAATAAAAAAATTATGGGGGAAAAAATTAAAATAAAATAAAACAGTCAAAAAAGAAAAGAAAAGAAAAGAAAGAAAAGTAATTGTAGCTTCAGCCAAACTCCATAAAGGGGGAAAGCGTCCAGATCATGTTCAGTTCGACCAATTAATCAGCAATCAGCAATTTAGAGATTAAAGAGAGAGAAAAACCTGGTAAAATGTGCAGTCTGTCAAATTCAGAAAGGGTTTGTGCTTTTTTCCCCTTGATTTAATATTGAATCATTTGTGGTGTGCTCAAAATGTCCAGAGCGAGTATAGCTCAGACAGGATCTGGAACCTCAAATCTCCACTGTGAAGAAGGGTTACTGAAGACCAGCTGAAGCATATGTGGCTGTTGAGTTCAACTGTCTTGCCCATTGTACAGCCTTGATCCCAAAGTCCGCCAAGAAGGAGAGTCTGGTAAGCCAATTCTGAGTAATAAGGATTGCCTAAGTTCTTCATGTCTGTCAATCTCCACTGTGATCCTTTTCTCAGCCCCCTGCTCTCAAGATTAGTTGTCTCCCAGCTAGACTGCCTTCTGGTTTCAGACGACAGGTAAAGAGGAGCCAACTTGAAGCAACATGGAATGACATTTGCCAAGAAGAAGCAGGAGATGGGTAGAGGGTTAAGCATGTTCTTCTCTCTTTTGCAACTGTCCTTCACATTTCTTATTAATACTATGACAGGAAAACAAGATCAGTCACCTTCTAATATAAACCTTGGCGCTGAGAGTTTAGAGTGTTTGTGACTCTCAAAATTGAGTTTATGGTATTCCTCAGAGATTGGCAAAGGCCATATTGGCTCAGGGTTTCTGGAAGTCGCAGTCCAAAAAAAGTAAATTTGCGAAGCTCTGATACTATTATATTATGGTGGCATTATATTTACTGGCAAGTGCTACAAAATCAAGCTCTAAATTAATTAACTCATTAGATCTCACTATGCTTTATTATGATGTTTGGTGAGTCCTCTTGGCAGCTACTGGGGGAATCTGGGCAGTTTTGACCCCAAGGCGCTAATTGATGGGGCACTATTTCATCCTAGGCTCATCCATCATCAGCCAAAGAGGGCATTGTGATCTCATCTGTCTAAGTAAAAGTAACATAAGAGGATTTTATCAAATGAAAGCAGGGGCTGATGGATGGTGATCTTTACTAAGTCAAGAAAGTATTGATTCTGGACAATATATTATTTCTCACATTAATATCTCACAAGCCAAAGAAATGGAGACCCTGCAATATTTTATAGTGTTTTATAGACAATGAATAATAGCACTCACAAGTGGCAACATTGCAGTGGGATCCAACACACAGGAAGGCTAATCAACTTCTTAAGAAAAATGCTTTTTTTCTTTTTTGTGTGCAATAGAGTCCTACAAAATAATTGGTCTCATCAGAAAAGCTATGGTGCAACACAGAGAAAAATCACATGGAATAGGGCTGGGTCAAGAGGAGCAGATCATGAATATATGATTAAGATAAAATTTGACATCGTAAGCTAGGATGGGCAAGGCACAGTGAATGAGCCACATGCTGTCCATGACGATTTTGCAGGTATAGCCAACCCCTAGGGCACCCACAGCTGAATTTGCAGTCACATCACCAAGTTTCACTAGTGCAGCTGGAAAAAGGGAGCGGAAAGGTGCAATGTTCATGTTTCAAAAGATATGGGTAGAACACATGCTGCTTTTAAAGCAAGCTCATGCTTTTGGAAGTCTCCAGGAACTGTGATTCTGTCTTAAATTCTGCTACGTAGCAGCAAATTCGGCACTGCAGGAAGAGTGGCTAGTTGTAACATGGGGGGGGGGCTCTGGGGTTCAGGGGAGTGGCAAGGAGGGGCTTGATGCCCCGATTGAAGAAATGGACACATATATTAAAATGACTTTTTAATATATATATATATATATATATCCCACCTACTTGCAAGGACCACAGGGAATCATTCTGTCCTTAGCGTAACTCTGTGTAATAGAAGAAAGTGAATTTGCCAAGTGATGTCAGGTTTTCAACATTCAAATCCAGTGTTTTCTAAGGGTACATGCACAAGAGAACATGACTAGATAACAAAAACATACACCAAGTCAGAAACCTGTGTAGATGTAACAGCTGGTTATCGAGACTGGAGAAAAACTGAGTGTTGAAGAACAAACAGACCAGGCCTCTGATACTAATTACTCACTCAAAAATGAAATTCTTGAGAGCAGAAGAAGCAAATCCCTTGCTTTGTCTGATGTCAGAGGATCATCTTCTACATCCCCTTTCCAATCATCTCAGTCTTCAAACAGCTGAAGTTCAGATGTCATAAGAGATCTGGAAAATGTTGGGAAATGTTCAGTCTCATCAGGCAAATGAGGAGGTAGAGAAAAGGGCGAGGGGAAGAAATATCCATTGTTGCTGGAGTGTTGGGAGTTTGTCCTATTCTTATTATTTAACTGTCATTATTTAACTACTTTGAATATCATCCTGCTTGTTGATTGTTTTGTTGTGTGTGAGATGAGTGGTGTTTGTCCGTTTTACTATGTACACCACCTAGAGTAGTGTTCATCACTAATCAGGCAATATACAAACTCAATAAATAAATAAATAAATATTCACATGCAAGTCAAGGTCCTCAGATATCAAAATTTGAAACAAATGCAAGGTCCCCACCATGGCATTTGTTGTTGCTATGTGCCATCAAGTCAAACTGACTCCTAGAGACTCTAATGTGGCTTTCAAGGGGTTTCCATGGCTGAGCAGGGATTTGAACCCAGGCCTCCTGAATTCTAGTCCATCACTCTATCCTCTACATCACACTGAGTATCTACTGTGGAATTTACATACTGCCAAATGTGTGCACGCAACAAAGTGTTTTGTGTAGAGCTAGTATTTTAGAGAAAGTTGATGGTCAGACTCCTGTACTGTTTCTGTAAGGTTTGTGTAACTTGCCACAAGTAACCATGACTCATTGACAAGTGTATCGGGCATATGGTCATGCACTCAATGGCAATGTGTAATTTATTGTGTTCTTAATTTTACTAGTTTTAAAGTTGTGAGCTGCCTTGGGTCCCCTCATCAGGGAAAAAAAGGCAACCTACAAATAATACAAAATAAGCAAACCAATAAATAATTTTATTTTCAGTTCTAACAATCTTTTTCCACAGCTATGTTCTGCTACTGGGAAACAGGTTTCCACTAAAAGAATAAGATATGTTAACTCTATAATTTGCCGAAATGTAAAGGTATCGCTTAAAGGAAAATACCAGGTTTAGGACAAGCATCTAAAAAGCAGGAGACAAAGAGACAGAAAGACAGACAGGTAAATAGATTTACATGTATGCACATTTAATTAGTTAGCTGCTGAATTTCAGCTATCTGTAGGGGGGAAAATATGTTCTTCAGAAAGAAGCTTTTGAGCGTTGCTTTAAAAGCACTTGCTAAATGGAATAGGTATATATAGCACACACAGAGATTCCATGCTGCCATCTAGTGGATCTTTCTATGCAACATATACAGGGCAATAGTTATTTTTGTAGTTACTGTTTGGGGATCTTGTCATCGCATTTTGAGAAACCCTGGCCTAGAATAACATGTTGGGATTAATAGCATGAGAGCCCTGCTAGTGGCCTGTTCTGTTCTGTTTTGCTTTTGCTTTTGTCTTTATTAGATCTTGCAATGCATGGAAGGAAAAGTCCCTGCTATGCAATAAGCAAAGCTGAGAGGTGGCTTAGGAAGAGATATTAAGGGAAGCTGGGAAAGTAGAATATTTGTTCAGCTACTCTGACACTATCAGCCAAGAACAAATGTTACTGACAATAGTGACAGAGCAGTTGGGTGTAAGGATACATAGCAGTTATAGAAGTGCAGGTATGTGGCTAGGTGTTTAAGAAGCAGCTATGATTAAAAAAAGGAAGTGAAAAACTTTTTGTGAATGTTTTTGTGGCCTGCTGAAATGGGGAGGCCTGGGGAGAAGGGAGAGTATTTGCTTGTTCAGTGTGAAGGCAATGCTTCTTGCCTCATAGCTTAGAAAGGGTTGTCTTTGGAATACAGCATCCAGAATCCTCCAGCCACCCTGGCCAGTGCCTGCAAGATACAGGCATATGTACTCCAAAGAAAAGTAAATTCTCAAAGCACTGACTTATTCTGATTTGTGTTACTGCTATAAACTAGGTCAAACCAAATGGAAAACATGGCGTTGTCACAAATCCAGTTAAGAGTGAGGGCGGGCAGCCTTTCCTTTTATCTGAACCGGCTTTTGTGTGGTTGGCACCTTGCCAAACCCAACTGACTCCAAATGTCCATGTTCTCATTACACTGACTATATGATCCCACCCTGTCGCATCCACAGTTAGACAGGATGAGATAGAGTGTATGAACAAATCTAATGTGTGAAGTTGCCAAAACAACAAACATAATATATCTGTTTGATACAAGAAAAGAATGGAATAATAAGAGGGAAGAAAAAAGAGTGACGGGCAGTGGCTAGACTCTACAGGGAGGCAATAAATTAAAAACGATGCTCAGATAATTTATTTGGCAAGTATGCTTGACAAGTTTCAGCATATTGTCTTCTTCATGAGCAAAAATCTTATTGTATCGGGTCATTCAAAACACATTGCTCTCTTTAAAAGACAATGAGGGGGCTGAAATAGCTGCTGTTCAAGCTGTGAACCTGTGTTTGGGGAACAATTTGATCAGAAGCACACAACTATTTATTTATTTATTTATTTATTTATTTGACTTTTTATCCCGCCCCCCTAGACCCCTACATACACAGGCCTCAAAAAAAAACCAAAAAAAACAGAGAGATACTCTTGTTAATCTGTTGCATCCAACAACAGGTCTTGTGAAATCTTAAAGACTAAACAGTTTCATTTGTCATATGTTTTGGGGGACTGTAGACCACTTCTTGGTGTCCTATAGTCCAAAAAATCCTATACAAAATAAAACTAGTTATTCTTTAAGGTGTCACGGGCTTCTTCATTATTTTTCCTACCTGAAGTTTCATTTTCGTTGTGAAAATACCTAGTTATGAATAGGCAAGGCAAGGCAAGTTACAAACAATGTCTGTACTTTCATCATCATCTAGATTACATGAATGCAGATATATTACCTCCAGTCCTGGGACTTCCCCCTTTCCCAGGCTTATCTAAATGTGGCACACCTGCTATGGAAAAAACACTCCTTAAATATCTCACCATGAAAGCTCTATTAAGGTAACTATAAACTGGTTCCAACTTGGCGGCACATAGCAACATATATATATATATGTTGTGTGTTGTTTAATCTGAACTGGCTTTTGGGTGGTTGGTTCCAACTTGGTGGCATATAACAATATATATTTTGTTGTTGTTTAGTCGTTAAGTCGTGTCCGACTCTTCGTGACCCCATGGACCAGAGCACGCCAGGACCTCCTGTCTTCCACTGCCTCCTGGAGTTAGGTCAAATTCATGTTGGTAGCTTCGGTGACACTGTCCAACCATCTCGTCCTCTGTCATCCCCTTCTCCTCACACTTTCCCAACATCAAGGTCTTTTCCAGGGAGTCTTCTCTTCTCATGAGATGGCCAAAGTATTGGAGCCTCAGCTTCAGGATCTGTCCTTCCAGTGAGCACTCAGGGTTGATTTCTTTCAAAATGGATAGGTTTGTTCTCCTTGCAGTCCAGGGGACTCTCAAGAGTCTCCTCCAGCACCACAGTTCAAAAGCATCAATTCTTCGGCGGTCAGCCTTCTTTATGGTCCAGCTCTCACTTCCATACATCACTACTGGAAAAAACCATAGCTTTGACTATGCGGACCTTCGTCGGCAAGGTGATGTCTCTGCTTTTTAAGATGCTGTCTAGGTTTGTCATCGCTTTCCTCACAAGAAGCAGGCGTCTTTTAATTCCGTGGCTGCTGTCACCATCTGCACTGATCATGGAGCCCAAGAAAGTAAAATCTGTCACTGCCTCCATATCTTCCCCTTCTATTTGCCAGGAGGTGATGGGACCAGTGGCCATGATCTTCGTTTTTTTGATGTTGAGCTTCAGACCATTTTTGGCGCTCTCCTCTTTCACCCTCATTACGAGGTTCTTTAATTCCTCCTCACTTTCTGCCATCAGAGTGGTATCATCTGCATATCTGAGGTTGTTGATATTTCTTCCGGCAATCTTAATTCCAGTTTGGGATTCCTCCAGTCCTGCCTTTCGCATGATGTATTCTGCATATAAGTTAAATAAGCAGGGAAACAATATACAGCCTTGTCGTACTCCTTTCCTAATTTTGAACCAATCAGTTGTTCCATATCCAGTTCTAACTGTTGCTTCCTGTCCCACATATAGATTTCTCAGGAGATAGATGAGAGGGAGGTGAATAGATGAATGGGAGGTCAGGCACTCCCATTTCTTTAAGAACTTGCCATAGTTTGTTGTGGTCGACACAGTCAAAGGCTTTTCCGTAGTTAATGAAGCAGAAGTAGATGTTTTTCTGGAACACTCTGGCTTTCTCCATAATCCAGCGCATGTTAGCAATTTGGTCTCTATTTCCTCTGTCCCTTCGAAATCCAGCTTGTACTTCTGGGAGTTCTCGGTCCACATACTGCTGAAGCCTACCTTGGAGGATTTTGAGCATAACCTTGCTAGCGTGTGAAATGAGTGCAATTGTACGGTAGTTGGAGCATTCTTTGGCACTGCCCTTCTTTGGGATTGGGATGTAGACTGATCTTTTCCAATCCTCTGGCCACTGCTGAGTTTTCCAAACTTGCTGGCCTATTGAGTGTAGCACCTTAACAGCGTCATCTTTTAAGATTTTAAATAGTTCAACTGGAATACCATCACCTCCACTGGCCTTGTTGTTAGCCATGCTTTCTAAGGCCCACTTGACTTCACTCTCCAGGATGTCTGGCTCAAGGTCACCAACCACACTATCTGGTTTGTCCGGGACATCCAGATCTTTCTGGTATAATTCCTCTGTGTATTCTTGCCACCTCTTTTTGATGTCTTCTGCTTCTGTGAGGTCCCTACCATTTTTGTCCTTTATCATGTCCTTTTTTTCACAAAAGGTTCCTTTAATATCTTCAATTTTCTTGAACAGATCTCTGGTTTTTCCCTTTCTATTATTTTCCTCTATTTCTTTGCACTGTTCATTTAAGAAGGCCCTCTTGTCTCTCCTTGCTATTCTTTGGAAGTCTGCATTCAATTTTCTGTAACTTTCCCTATCTCCCTTGCATTTTGTTTCCCTTCTCTTCTCTGCTATTTGTAAGGCCTCGTTGGACAGCCACTTTGCTTTCTTGCATTTCCTTTTCTTTGGGATGGTTTTTGTTGCTGCCTCCTGTACAATGTTACGGGCCTCCATCCATAGTTCTTCAGCACTCTGTCCACCAAATCTAGTTTCTTAAATCTGTATTAAAACTATATATATAGTGGCACATAACTCGTATGTATGTATGTATGTATGTATGTATGTATGTATGTATGTATGTATGTATGTATGTATGTATGTATGTATGTATGTATGTATGTATGTATGTATGTAGAGTGTTATGTGTGCATTTTCCACATACTAGCTAAATGAATCCTCTAAATAAAGGAAAAACTTAACTTCATGTGTTTACATTTCCTTCAAGATATCCAAACCAGAGGAAAAAGGAGCTTCTGAGGTAGTGGCATCTCTTTCCTAAGAAACTTCATTACTCTGCTAAACGTCTTTACTTGATTTTACTTGATGCTAAGTACTTTCAATATAATACCAACGTAACCTTTTAGAGGGGGCTTTATTGATAGTGCTACTCAGCCCTTCCTGGTTCCTGAGGGTTTGGATAAGAAGGAGGGGAGCAAATTAAATTACTTAACTTAGTGGTCTTAATTATCAGGAATAATTACCTCCATTCAGTTCTCAAACATGAGCTCTCCAGAGAATGAAGCATTTCAGTTGGGGGAGTGAGCAAGGAACTGAGTCCAAAGAAACCAGTTTGTAACTTATTTAGAGGTTTCTAATTAACCCACTGAGTGTATAATGCAATCAAAGCTTCTCTGTTAGACTTAATTATTAAAGCTATTAAAGAAAAGAAAGCATCTGTGTGCTAACTGATGTGCCTGGAAAAACTGTGTGTGTCCATTTCCCCTAAGCATCATCTGTCACTGAAAGAATAAGTGAATTGTACAGAGCCTTGCAGGTAAAGCTCACATGAAGAATGGACTGCACGAAGTATTCAAGAGAGTACATATGAATTTCTTATAGCTCAGCAGCAGAGCCCAGATTTGCACATCAATCTGCAAAGACGTGGGCATTAATCACTTGCAGATGTATCAGACAAGATGGCAGCTGTCACGCTAACGTTAGCCAGAATGTACAGTGACCATTAACAAAAACGCTGTACACTGCACAGCACCAGTGTCAATCTCCTGTCTTTCTGGAACCTTTTATTGCCGCTTGCTTGACCATTCGAAGGAGCACTTCCAGCACTTTGTGAAACACTTGTAAAGAATAGTTATTCCTGCTGTTATTCTGATGCAGTGAAACGTCAACCGTTCCTCTCTTGGGCTACCAGAATCTCTCAGTCACCGGTTAGGCTGTCAGGGGGTTCTTGTAGCTGTCGTCCAGAAAGGAACTTCTGCCAGGTTCTATATTTTGCACAACCCATGTGGTGCAATGGATAGAGTAATGGACTAGGACTCAGGAGATTTGGGATCGAATCCAGGTTCGTCCATGGAAACTCACTGGGGATTGGGGGCAGGTGAAACTGGTAAGATTGCTCCTTATATATCTCACTTAAACCTGAAAGTCCTATGAGTCGGTTTCAACTTGATGTCACATATGTTCTCATCTCATACTGCTTTCTAGTTTTTGTAGAATGGTCAAGTCAATATTTGCACAACGATTTTCATTTTAAGCACTCCACCATCGAAGTATATATTTCATGCGAGTAAAACACTGGTTTTTTAGGAAGCGTAAGATAAGATGCAATTTAATAAATGAAAACTGCCACACATCACTGAAAAATTGCAATTTGCTTCTGATATAGCCCAGATTAGACTGATTTGAAGAGATCTGTGAGGTGTTCAAATCCAAGCAAGTGTCTTCCTGTGTGCATAGAATCCAAATATGACCCTCCTTCCATCCAATTTTTCTGAAACATGGGAATCTTATAAAAGTGGCAACCATCTCTCCATGTTTCATCTAGGTCTGTCATGAAATAGAAATAGTATCATCTATTATTTTTTAAAAGCAAAATAAAAATGTAAAGGCATGTAGCACAAAAAAAAAACCCTTTGCACTTTCTCTAAAATTTGGTATAAAACCCCTCATAAGGATGCGTTAGAACTGTAAATTTCATCCAAACAGAACACAATTATAGCCATTTATTGATTTCTCATAATAGTCACTAGGGACGGAACTACATGTTCAGTTGAAACTGGTTTTAATGTGAAGTGACTTTTGTCACTTCACATGGTGCATACTTTACAGCACTTTAATGTACTGAGTATTGGACACCATTTGGAAGTGTAGCAGAGCTTCAGTCAGGCAAGAGAGCCCTTCCACTTGCCCGGCAGGCAGCTGAATGGTGTTAACCAGGAACTACGGTGAGAGCATCAGAGGTGCAGGCATCTTTAACAGCTGGAGAGACTCCCGCCACTGTTGCTGCTGCCAACATGTGCTCCCCAGTGGCCAGTGCTGAGAGGCTTCCCCACTACTTCAGCATTGTTCTCGCCTGGGAGGGAGAGGCATCCAGCAGCTCCATTTTCACCATATTAAAACAAGCATGTGATTGAAGCGATTTGCAGATAATACACAGTAAAAAACTTACTGTGGGTTATCTGCAACGTCCAGATCCAGCCCAGGATGCATGAAGATTTCTGCATCACAATTCAGATTCACCAAATACCCTCAAAATTGGTCTGATCGGACTCATGAGGAGTACCATGTTCTGCCTGTTTGCAATACATATGATTGAGATGAGAAGTTTCTCAGAAGACGTGGCAGCCCTAGTTTGGTACTGACATGGCTAAATAGGCAAGGGTTAAAACCAAGGCCTTCAGAAATTAAGCACTCAAATCCCTGTGCTCAAACAGAGGAATCTATCAGTACTGATATTCTCCCTGCCCCTCCTCCTCCTCTTCCTCCTCCTTTTGTCCTAAGTTCTTTCTGTCTCCCATACGAACAAATTTTAAAATTTTGGCAAGTGTTATAAGAAGCAACATTCTCATTGATCCCTAATCATAATGCATAAACTGGAAGCTGTTCAACTCTAAGTTGCTGTGGTTAATTTTCAAATGAAGCACAGCTTATTCTCTTGGCCATTTTGGCTTTTGGTATGCCACTCCAGTTCCTCAAAAAACCAGGCTCTGTAGTGGCATGTCCACAGCCACATCTCTTGTACTTGTGCCAGCAAATGTTTGTCACAGCCCCATGTAGGAACATAATGGACAGGCAATGGGTGTTGGACTAGCCACAGTGGGCAGGCAGTGGTTAGGGTGTTGAACTAGGACTCAGGATACCTGAGTTCAAATCCCCATATATCCATGGAAAATCACTTGAGGGGGTGCTAAACTACTCCTTCAGCATCTTACATGTCTCAGAGGTCCTATTAGGGTCACCATAATTCAGAAACAATGTGATGGCTTCTAACAACAACAACATGTAGGAACATAGACACCACCTTGTACAGAATCACACAATTGGTCCATGTAGACTAGTACTGAGAACTGTAACTGACAGCAGTTCTTCAAGGTTTCACAGTAGGAACATTTCCCTCCCTGGAGTTCCCTACAATTGCTTCTGAACTCAGCAGGATCAGTAAAACCAGACCTGATCCTGCTTAGCTTCCATCATCAGATGAGAACAGGTGGGTTCGGGGGGGGTGGGGGTGCAAAGCCAGGTAGCTGGTGAAAGATTTTTCCTGCTGACTTCATCACCACCACATACTGAAAAACATTAGTGGGAGTGATAACCTCAGTCTATCCTGTTGAAGGATTTCTGGTTTTAACAATACAAACATCCATCCCTGGGGTTTTTCTAGATGCTGTGCTGTCCAACAAAAGGAAATGGTCATTTGCACTCCTTGTGTCTGCCTATATCTAAACAAACAAAATGCTCCAAATATTTATTAGTTGATCGGCGCCTGGCAGCCAGCAGGATGTCCTCATTTTCATGCAAATGAAGGCTTCCTATTCAGTATCTCAGAGTTATGGCTGTTCCGTCTCACCAAACCTGCACAGGCCACACTAATAAGAAGCAAGGGCTGTGGAAAGATTCATAGTGTGGCTCCTATGGGGAGCTAATCATGGGAGAGAAAATTAATCAGAAAGAGGAAGGCAGAGAACTAGGGCTTGTTAGAAAAGACATCGCTGTTTTTCGACAGCTACGGTCCTGTTGCATGTCTCTTTCTTTCTAGCCTATGCTGTGACCCAAGCCAAGAAAAAATTATCATGGGCCGGGCTGAGCTGGTTGGGGAAAAGAGGATTTCGAACTACAAATGCTTTCTCATGTTTTTGTTTCAGTGGCATTCGGAAAAACTGACAAGTAGGAAATCCCCACATGGCTCAGCATTAGAGGCAGGGGCTTGGAGATGCGTGTTTGTAAAATTCTTTACAATCAGGACCAAAAGAAATTGATTCATTGGTTTAATTAATTTACTGAGCACATATGGAAGGCAAAATGGCAGGTTTTGCTTGAGGCAAATGAACCAGACACACATTTGCCACAAGCAAGAAGCTGCAATTGGGAAAAGGCAGCCACGCTGGATGAGGCAGGAATTGTATGTGTATTGGCTTGAAATGCCATATGTCCCAGGATTTACAGTGCCAATTGTCTCTGGGCATCACATTAAACATTTCAAAACCATTCCTTTCCGAGTTCTGTTCTTGTAGTTTTCAGATGGAAACAGAGGTTTGCCAAACAGGAGATGCAGGGGTTTGATTCTCGGACCTTCTGTGTGCAAAGTAGGTGCTGTGGCATTGACCAACGGTCTTCTCTGTATTTAAATAAGATCTGAAGGTTAGGCCTTGGGCAAATTTTCCCTGAAACATTTGATTCTCTCCCAGAACAAACGTTCATTCTGAATTTCATTTTGGCAAGCAAGTACACAGCTGTGCCCTGATTAGATTATGCTAAACATTGTGTCAGCCCCCGCCCTTCTAGAAATCATGGTTTATATTAAAGAAGAATATAAATATTTATTTAAATCTGGAACTATGAAATGATTGGTGAATGACCACATTTCACTTGTTAATACTATCCATACTACACTGAACTGGACTACTTAGAAATAAGTCCCACCGAGTTCCACAGTAAGTAGGTCAGCCATATATTGGTTATAATTATTTCACAGTGGATGGTCCTCTATTTGAAGGCAAGTTACCCAGTCCAAAAACATTTAAATAATTAAGAAGGAAATGCAGAAGCCATGGAGCCCCCATCAAGAGTTAGCACTGAGCCGCAACCTCCAGGTCTCAGGACACCTCTGTGTGCTGTTTCTATTTAAATTATAGTAATTATTTCTAAAGTGTAGCAACTGGTTCTATAAATATGCATTAGCACATGTAAACTACATGCAATCTGCCTTCTCATTTGTCTTCTTTTGGGGTGATGCATTGTCTCTTCTTTCATGATGTACAGGCTGGCATCCCTATAGGGAGGTGTGCATATATCAAAGTACCCGGTTGACAAGCCAGTAGACATCAATGCAAAATAGCAAAAATATAAATGCACTTTGATGTGCATGGGGCATTTATATATTTATAGCTCAGTAGTTTAGGGTTTTGGCTGCAGAGCCAGAGGTTGGGAGTTCAATTCCTCACGGTGCCTCTGTGACAGGGGTTGGACTCGATGATCCATAGGGTCACTTCCATCTCTGTAGTTCTAAGATTAAAACAGCTCCTGGATAATTAACTGTATTTTATGTTAAACTATGTTGCATTGCAGTTTTAGTTCTTGCAACATCCCTTAACTAATTGCTCCCATGGTGTACTCTTACCTGCTCCACCCCAATATGGTCACATTGCAAAATTGGTAGCTAGAGAGACCTGTCATGAGATCACAGTTCATGGGAGGAGACTACTATAGAGCCCTAGGCTATATTCACTTTTACACCTACAGGATTGAGATTCATACAAAGGATAGCACTCAGAAGTTTAAGTGGAAGAAAAGGCTGTAGAAAGAATGCACAAAGAAATTTTTAAAAGCACCTGAAATTACTGATGGACTTTCCAATGCACAGCAAATCTCTTTGGTTGCTATGCAAAGAAGAATAACTTGTCAGTTCTCCTGTGTAATGAGCTTTTATTTTCTTGTTTTCTCTTTTCTTCCATGCACCCCAAAAAGTGCCAGAAAAGGGAGGGTAAGGTAGAAATAAATCAATAGGAAAATGAACAAACATTGGCTCTTGAAAGGTTACATTCACAAAGGATCTGCTATTGATAAACTGTGTTCCACTGTCAGAAAGCAAAATGCAGGGAAAAACATGTGACAGCGAGCTTATAGGGTGAATGTGCAGTTGAAATTCATCATGGGCCACAGCTGATTGATATGTTTAAATCACATTCTTCTGACACATCAGGAAAGGTGGCTTTTCATCAGAAGAAGCAATGCAGAGATAAACTATTTGCCCAGACAAGACGTGAAGACACAACATTCCAACAGGCTCATTTGAGAGCTTGCACTAGCCAAATATCAAGAAATAGCAGAAGTTTGAATTATGGACTGATAAGTTGCAAACAGTGCAATTTCTGTTCAAAACCATTCAAACTCCAAGGGAAAGATATGTATTGAGATTAGAGATGGGGATATTCGTATTAGTGTACAAATATCCCCGCACAGGTGGAAATAATGAGGGTCCGGCCCCATGGGTCTCCGCAATGGATTAGCCACTCTCCGACCTAGCAGAGAGGCTTGTCATCCCGCCTCCTGCCAGGACTGGGTAATCAATTGCGGACAATGGCACGATAGGAAGGCACTGCAGAGCCGGTGGCAGCGGCAAAATCGTGAGTGGACAGTCCGGCCCCATGGGGCCAGACCCCCGTTATTTCCACCTGTGTTGGGATATTCGTATTCATATACGAATACCCCCATCTCTAATTGAGATGCATCTAAACAAACTGTAATAAGCTTCTCTGCATAAAATTCCTATAACCTAGCTGAGCTGAAAGCTGTAAATTGAGCTGAAATTACTCCATTTGGGATACATTCTTTCTCAAGTATTTTTCGAACTATATTCTACATTTTCTCCAACATTGTTCTCAAAAATTAACAATAATTAGAACTGAGTAAGTCCGCACAGTTTCCTCTTCCTCGACTAAGGCTGTATTTCTGGCTTGAGACTTCTGCAAAATCTGAGTATCCTCAGCACATGGGCAATTCATAATAAAAATACACCATTGTGATGCACCCTCCACACACACAGAGAGAGAGAGAGAGAGAGAGAGAAACACAGAGAGAGAGAGTCCATCAGTCACACTGCTTAACATGCCCCATTAGGACTTGTTAAATATTGTGTGTGTGTTCAGTAGCAGAAAACAGTCATAGTAAAACAGCTTCAAAAATAGGTTGCTTGGGTGTTTTATTTTGCTTTTGTTGTTGTTTTGTTGTGTGGTTTTGCATAGCATGTCTTCTGATTTGACAAAAGCTTCTACCTTTTGGAAAGGGCAAGCTTTGATGTGAAAATCAAAAACTATTGCATATTTCAAAGACAAGAGTGGGTGATACCTTCATTAGACCACTAAAATCTCACACCTTAGCTTTCAACTCCACATGAGTCTTTGTCAGGCTAAGCTTTAAAGAGTTAGCTGTGGTACAAACAACAACAACATGAAATTTCCCAAAAACTGTGCAGGCCAGTTTTTTAAAAAAGTGTAAATGGGGGCTGCAGAAGCCACACAGAGATGACAGATTTCAGATTTCACTTGTGGCAATGTAGTTTAAAATACCCCAAATTTGTTAGGCGAAGTACTGATGGTCACTAAATAATTCACCAGCTCCCTCCCTCCATTGCCCTCCCAGCCCAGAAATAAAGAGGCGAGACACAGGTTGTTGAGTTAAAACTTGGGCCACAACTTTATTAACTATTTAAACTAATCCCCCAACTACAAGGGGGCCTGACCGTAGTGCGATCTCCAGAGTAGCCTAGACCTCCGGATGATTCAATAGAGCAGGGTGAGCTCCTATTTCTGAATCGTGCTGTCCATTAAACAGCACGCATTCAGGTGCTCTGTGCTAAGGGTACCCCCACCTTCTCAGCCCACCGAGTCTCATGACCCTAAGTGGGCTGCTGTCCAGGAGGCTGCCCTATGTAAAAACACCTCTCCTCAGATGCCCGATTGGCTCCACCTGACAGAGAGGTGGCATAATTCTCGCACCACTTGATAACCTTGAACTCACCCCAGCTCTTGTCTTCGCACTACCCGAGGCTGTGACCAATGACTTTAACTAAATTAAGAAGCTTTATTCTGAACCACACCCGGCAGTTAAGAGTGGGATGGGCGAAAACGCACCTGCATCCAACGGCCAATCTAGGATACAAGCCAAAAATTCCCATCCGGCTCCAACAGTCAACCAGCTAATCTAATTCTTAATTTAGGGTGGGTGAGTGGGTTTGCAAGAAAAACAGCAAAGAGGCTGAGCCAGAGGAACCATGCCTTATTAAAGGCTCCGTCCCTCCTCCCCTCGGAAGCGGCGTCATTCAACCGTGACACCGCTTTCCGGGCGGGAGAGCAAAGCCTCCCCACCATGATGACACGGTGGAGCGGTCATACTTTAACATCAAAACACACGGTTCCCTTTTGGTTGAGGGCAAAGAAACACAAAATGTGACAAAACCCATACTAGAGAAGTTGGGATAAAATCTAATTTACATACTAAGTAAGCCAATGCAGCCAAATTAAAAGTTGGAAGAAGATTCCTCAGTTCTCAGATCTGCTTGGGTAATGTTACATGTTCTTGCTTGGCTGTAAGTGCTGCCCTGGTTAAGTATCTTCCATAATAATAATTTTGTGTTCTAAAGTCGATTTTTACTTCTTGTGGCCCTTTTCAGGATATTTAGGTAGAGAAGTGGTTTACCCTTTCCTTCTTTGGGAGACACACTGGGACTGTGCAGCTTGCCCAAGGCCACAGAGGCTGGCTCTTCTGCAATGCACAGTGGGGAATTGGACTCCCAACATCTGACTTTGCAGACAGATATCGAACTCATTGAACTACCCACCCAGCTATAATAATAATGTGCCATCACGTCAATGTTGATTTACATTGTCCATTCTCAGGGGTTTCTAGGTAGAGACTACTCAAAGGTAGTTTTCCATTCCCTTCTTCTGGAGGCATCTTGGAACTATGTAGCTTGCCCAAGACCACTTGTCCCTGGAGGCACAGTGAGGAATTGAAACCCCAGCCCCTGGCTCTGCATTCAGATACCAAACTCACTAAGTTATTATCCTCCATAGTCCAGCAAACAAAGGGGAAAACCTCCTGTGTGGTCCTTGTACACAATCCAAAGATGAGGGCAGGTGATAACCTTTATTAGATCATTAAAATCTCTCACACAGAGGCTAGCTTTCAACTCCACACAAGTCTTCATCAGGCTGAGTATTAAAGAACTGGGGAATGTGCCAACAAACCATAAAAGCTGCAAAATCTAGGACCAAAATCTTTGTTTAAAGCAAGTTCCAAAATGTGTGTGTGTGTGCGCGCGCGCGCATGCACACACACGTGCGCAAAATCCACTCAGAGATCCACTTACCAAATATTTGACTCAATCATAGAATTAGCACTTGCAAGAATAAATAGAAGGTCTTCTGAGAAGAAAGTTGGCATCATGAGGAATGTTAAGAGAGATCCATTTCTTGAGAAAGAGACTAGAACTCAGTTGTAGAACTTCAACACTTTCCTTTCATCACTGCATAACCACAAAGAAGAAACATCCCTCCTCTGTAGGCTACCTCATTACCAGCAAAGTGACAGTAAATGCCTCACAAATGCTAGTCATTTTCTGTAAAAAGCCTAGGGATTAGCAAATCTATCTATTCCGAATACATATCATTTCCACACATGTTTATCCAGAGCTCTCTTCTATCGCATTTCTGCATTAATCAGCTATTTTTAAAGGTCTGCTCAAAACACTGTATTTTGATATGTTTAAATTTCTGAGAACTGTACGAATACTTTAGGAGTGTGAAATCTGATAACTATGCTCTGATCTGCACGTTATTCCAAGAGGCAGTGGACACAAACCTGACATTAGAAACAGCAACATTAAAAACCTAGTGGGAGAACACTTCAGCCTCCCCATATAATTTTTCTGTGACCTCAAGGTAGCCATCTTGAAAAAACAAGAGCTTCAAAGACAAATTCAAAAAGAAAGCAGCTGAGCTCTATCTCCCTTAGTTTTAATGGAGATAGGCTTCTTACATCACTGTCATTATTTGTTGTTGTTATGTGCCATCAAATTGGTCCCGACTTATGGTGACCCTATGAATAAGTGATCTCCAAAATGTCTTGGCCTCAACAACTCTGGCCAGCTCTTATAAACTCAAGCCTGTGATAACTGTTAGGGAGTCAATCCATCTTGCATTTGGTTCTCCTCTTTTCCTGCTGCCTTCAGCTTTTCCCAGGATTATTGTCTTTTCCAGCAAAATTTGCTTTCTCATGATGTGCCCAAAGTAGGACAACCTCAGTTTTGTCATATTTGCCTCTAGGAATAGTTCAGGTTTGATTTGTTCTAGGACCCACTTGTTCATGTTTCTGACAGCACAGGGTATCCACAAAGCTCTCCTCCAGCACCATATTTCAAATGACACTTTTGTTGTTTGTTTGCTTGCTTGCTTGCTTGCTTGATTTTTGCTGTCAGCTTTCTTCCCTGTCCCATTTTCACACCCATACATACTGATGGGAATTCAAGAGTGTAGATGGCCTTGGTCTTAGTCTCCAATTACACAACCTTATACTTGATTATCTGTTCTTATTCCTTCTGAGTCTCAGTCTTCTGATTTCATGGCAGCAGCTTCCCTTTGGATTGATGATTTCATGAAAGTATACAAAATCTTTAACAATTTCAATTTCTTTATTGTCAACATTAACATTGTACAGTTCATCTTAATGTTCAACTGCAGTCCTGGGACTAAGAGAAGTGCTTCCCTTGCAGATCTTAAGAGCTGAGAAGGCTCATATAGGGAGGTACAGTCCTTTAGATAGCTTGGACCCCAGCCATATGAAGGCTTATAGTTCATAACCAGCACCTGGAACTGGACCAGCAGCCATTGAAACTTGTAACAGAGGAGATGTATGCTCCTTGTAACCAGCCAAAGTTTCTTAACTATCTTCAAAGGCAGCCCCATGTACAGCACATTGCAATAATTCAAGTGGGATGTAACTAAGACATGTGTCTTTGTAGCCCAATCAGGCATTTCCAGGAAAAGATGCAGCTAGCACACCACTTTTAACTATGCAAAAACACTCCTCACCACACTGAGACCTGAGCAGCCAGGCTCAGGGAGGAGTCCAGGACTACACCCAAACTGTGAGCCTGAATTGTCAAGAGAAGTGTAAGTCTACCGAGCACAGGCTGAACCCCTATTCTGTGATGGGCCTTTTGATTGACCAGGAGCACCTCTGTCTCCTCTATATGAAGTTTCAGTTTGTTTGCCCTCATCCAGTCCATTACCAATGACAGACACTGTTTTAGAACAGGAACAACTTCCTTAGGATTGGTTTAAAGTAGAGATAGAGCTGGGTGTCATCCACATACTGGTGACACCAAACTCCAAAACTCTGGACAACCTCTCCCAGTGGTTTGATGCATATATTAAATTGCATTGGGGGCAGCAACAAAAATGCTTAGGGGCATGGCAGGCCAATGGCCAAAGCATCAAACAGGACTCCCAGCACCACTTTCTGAAATCACAATTCAAGATGTACTGAAGCCACAGCAATACAGTGCCTCCAAGTCACCTTCCAGCAAGACAGCCCATAAAGATACTAAGGCTGGTGGTATCAAAAGCTGCCAAGAGGTCCAGAAGAACTAACAAGACACATTTCTCCTGGCAAGTTTCTGACACAGACCATCCACCAAAGTGACCAAAGCTGTCCCCATCCCATATCCAGGCCTAATGTCAGTCTGAAGCCAGCCTGAAGCCTTCTCTTCAGAAGTACAAATCCCACACCCTGAGAAGAAGGTAAGTGGAGGCAGGAGGGGAACCTTTGAGGAAAGGGGAAGGCTACATCCAGGCCTCTGTCTTAATTAATCTTGATCATGTTGGCAAGAACCATTTCTGGTTGAGGATAAGAAAAGAGTTCTGCGGAATCTTAGTGTCTCAAAGTGACATTTTCTCCTCCTCCTTATGGGAAGCAAGGTTTCCATACCTCCCAAGACTCACTATGAGAAGAAATGTGCTTTATCTGAAAAATATGCACATTTACAAGGCTTGCAGGGCACTCTACAGAAATAAAGTTGCCCCAAACAATGTGCACCTTTTAAAATGCAAATAGCAAAAAGGAAGCAATTGAAAAAAATGTGCCCAAACTTATTTTACTTAGTGTGAGAACATGTATACATTGGGGGGGGGGGGGTGTAAATGTGCACATTAGGAAAAAATACACACACAACATTTACATAGTTTGATGAGCAAAGAAAAAAAATGAAATCTTGCAACTGGGTACAAAATAAGGATGAGAGGAATATTTTAGTGGGATCTGGAAAAATTGAAAAGGAAATGGAAATTGAGTGATTTTCCAATACTTTAATGAGGAATATTGAGATTATTATGCCCTATGCCTCCTGCGCTGAACTGGAAGACAGAAGAAACTAGAGTGGCATGCTCCTTGACAGGAAATGGTGTTCCTTCATCTCCAAATAAGGGCCTGTCCAGATGGGTATATATATCTCTGTTTGGATCACTGTTGGTATGGTTTGGTTCAAACAAAATTGTGTTGTCCACACGTGTTTCTACTTAGATCGCTCCATCCTGCCCCTTTAACAGCTGTCCCACTCCTTTCTGGCACAGTGCTAGGGGCTTCTGGTTTTTTTGGCATGATTCGGTGAGCTCCTAATTATCCTGTTGTGTTGCCTGTGCAGATAGCTATTTCACATCCAAATGGAACTGTGGTTGGCATTATCTGAGGTGACAACCTTGTCACATATTAGGTGGGTTGTGACATTAAAAGGAAGGACTAAGAAACCCCCTGTTCTATTTTCATCTTCTTCTTTTTTAATATTTCCCTGACTGACACAGCAAGATTCTAATACCATGCTAAGTCACCATGGTTGCTTAACAATGGCCATAGGCAAAGATGGAGAAGGGGGCTAGTTGACTCCATGAGCCTTCCGCTCCTGCCTCCTTACTCGTGAAGACATCAGGTAAACTTGCTCATGGGTAAACTAGGTACACTTACACATGAGTAAACCAGGTACTCTTACATGCGAGTAAAGTGGCAATACAAAGACTTGTGTGCCTTTCTTACATAGAGAAGACACATCTCCAGTGCAAATGGAAGGATCAATAAGTGGGAAATAAAATATATTTCACTGAAGATAGGAACCTTTTAAGTGTGAACCAGACCACTCCCAAGTCACCTGCCTGGACAGGACCTTCAACTGCAGTCTACTTTCTCTAATGAGCCTTCCTCAGCAGGAACTGCCATTTCTCCCTTCTCAAATGCAAGTTCTTTGGCTCAAGAAGTAAGGGAACTGAAAACAAAGAGGGTTACAATAGCTTGCTTGTTTTTCTGTGCTTAAGAGAATATTTTTTTAGCATTTCTTATTAGCATTTTTCTTAGGATTCTTCAGGGAAGCCTAGGGAGTGGGGGTTGGAATGATTTCTGCCCACAGCTAGTCTTGGACTATAGCTCAATGATTGGAAGCACTTCACACTAATATATTGAGGAGCAAATATCATCATCTAGTGGAACAAATACAAAATTATATGATTGATGTGATCGATTTAGAAGCATCCATCTGCTTCTTAAAGGTCACTTGTCATTGTGCTGATCTGTCTGGCCCTCCTTGCATATTCAAGCTTAGGGTCAAACTGACAGACAGTTTGTTGAAGCCAAATGAGAGTGCATCCATATAAAACTCGATAGGAGCTGTCCACTTGGAGAAGTATTATAATGTGGCAATAAAAGCTACACAGCAGACTAGCATTCCGTTTCCTTTAACTGTCTCTGGAGGACAGGCAGATCAGATTCCATCCCATTAGGACACTTTGATTAGTGTTATGTCATTTCAGGTGTCATTGCCACAACAGTAACAAGAGCATATTAAAACCCATCTTTCATGTCTGAAAGATATTTTTTTTTATGGTCTGATATACACTTCTGGTTGAGTCACTTAATCATATATATAGGTAGGAGGTAATATGCTTCTCTATAAGTGATGCATCTATTCACATTTATAACTTAAATATGAAGAATGTCTTCTTCAATCCATGTTCTACGAAGGGAAATAAAATAATATGTAATTAATAACTGAGATTTTTTTAAAAAAATACTTGAATTTCAAGCACTTGCTTTGATAATAATACAAAGCAACATCAGCTAGTACCAGAGTATAAAACAAGAATTGTTACACTGGAGCTGATCTGATAAGGGTAACCAGCAAAGCACAGTAACATCAATACCACATTTGGTCAGCATTAAATACAAGAAATAATCTATGTTATAGGATAGAATCTAGGCTGCCAAATAGACCTTACTCCTGGACAATACTCAAGAGAGCTGTGTTCAAATCCACACTCAGGACTGCATGGGGCTCCTGAGACAATTTTTGAAGCCTATGAAAAATATCACAAATAAAATGAAATGAAACAAAACAAAGTGTTCTTTTCCCCATTCCTAGAGTCATCACCCTTTTTTCAGTGAAATAAGGCACAGGACCCACCTCCAAGCTCCTCCAATTCAAACCCACAAAATGAAACTGGAAGTGGATTACAAGCAACTTGTTTGTTTGCAATGTTTTATTTATTTGGCTAACTAGTATGGCCTCCAGAGAATTCTGGAGTGGAAAATTGCCCCCCGGACTTTCTGAGGTTGCCCACCTTTGAGTTAGATCATCCCACAATCATCTGATTTTCATGCCCACCACCAAAATCCAAAGGCTGGGCTTATCAAATCTGATGTCTGCAAAGTAGTTGGAAACTGTTGGCAGGACCTACAAGCTCTCCCCACATACACACACACACTCAACTGACTTTTACAGTTGGATTATATCCTTACAGATATAATACTTCCTCAAGAATACAATGATGCTGACCTTCCAAAGAGGCCCATGGCATGCAACAGGATAATGAACTGCCAAAGAAAGGCCTAGCAGTACTGAAATAGGAAAAGCTAATTTGTATGATGTAGGAGAACTGATTCATGTAGTCAAGTATGGTCTCCTCTGTTTAGTGGGGAGTCGGGGACTGCCCAGGATTTCAGACAATATATTGGATTTTTCTCACTCTATGTTATTTGACCAGGATATTCATAATCAGGATATTCTCTTGCATGCAAACCAAATCCACTATGTTATAATCTTTCCCCAATTTGTCTTCAGCGGACATTTCTTTTCCTTCCCACTCCAATAGTCCCCTTAAGACTCCAACAATCAAAGCACACTCACAAGAACTGTGGACAAAAGGGGAACTTGTTTTGGAGATAGTGTGTTGCAATGAACACACTGCTAGACCATGATAGTTGCATTTTTCTTCAGATGTTGGGCTCATCTGAATTCAAATTATAATACCCATGTGTTCTAGGAATATCTCATAACCCAAGTATATGCTTGAAAAGAAAATACTCAAAGGTGCTCTGATCACAATATGTAATTATAATTACATATTGTGATCAGAGCATCTTTGAGTATTTTTCTATTATAATTACATATTGTCAAGTCGATTTGGACTTATGGATAACCTTTTCAGAAGTGGTTTACCATTCTGTTCTTCTGCAGATGCTCTGGGACTGTGCAGGTTGTGTTAGGCTACACAGACTGGCTGTTCTCCTGGGACACACAGCAGCTCTCAACTTCAGAAACGTAATTCACTGAGCTATCCAGCCAGCTTCTGATCACCGTACACAAGTGCAGTATTGCACATAAGGTCAACTTGAAAGTAGGAGGAAAAGATATGATGAAATATCATGTGATGGATGAAGCCAGAGCAGAATGTCCAGAATGTCCAGTGGTCATTAGATGGGGCTTCAGTATCCAGCCAAGGCAGCCACATCAGTGTGTTTTCTGACCATGTTCCAGCCAGACAATCAGAAGGTAACTTTGCTGGCTGGTAGGCAAGTCTTCTATCAACCAGCAAAGCAAGTAGATCAAAGTGGAGAAGTTTCCACTCCAATCCAGCTGAGAAGTACTTATTGGCCTCCCCAACTCTTTCCAACTCAGTCTCCACCTGGACTCTTCTCCCCAGTAGGTGCTTTCTAGCTGTGGAAAGAAATGAGGAAGCATAAATAGTATTTGTCAGGAATTGTTCCTTTAAGTGAACAAGGGGTTAAATTTAATATTGTAGTAAAGAATGCAAAGTCATGCATGTAATGTCAGAAGCCAAGTAATGACTGAGAGCATACAGGTGGGACAAGCTTATGTAATGCTTGTTGAATATGATCAGCTGCCATGTGTGCAGTGATTGGCTGTTCTGTGTATATAAGCAAGAGAGTCAGAACAGAGCCTTGCCACTCAGTTGTGAGTCTGGTGTGGTCATTTGCTTTACTTGAATGTGTATATAATGTTGCTCTGAGATGTCTATGCCAATGTATATGTTGCCATGTATATACAGTGGTGCCTCGCTAGACGATGTTAATCCGTTCCACGAGGATCGCTGTCTAGCGAAAACATCGTCTAGCGAAGCACGTTTTCCCATTGGAATGCATTGAAATCGCTTCAATGCGTTCCAAGGGAAAATGCAGTCGTCTAGCGAAAATTTCCCATAGGGAAACATCGTCTAGCGAGTGCGGGTCCCCATAGGAATGCACTGACAGCTGCACTGACAGCTTTTCACCACTAGTCGGCGCACTCCTATGGGGAAACCTCATCGTCTAGCGAAAATCGCCATAGGGAAACATTGTTTTGCGAAGCGCAGTAGCGATCGCAAAAAGGCATCATCTAGCGATTTCCTCGTCCTGCGAGGCAATCGTCTAGCGAGGCACCATTGTATATCTAACCAAGCCTAATACATAATGTTATAAGTTGTATCAGAACTGTCTCCGTGCATTTTCTCACATTTGCTTCTTTACTCTGCTAATGAAGTGGGAGGATTAGAAGCAGCCAGATAAGAGGTTCTGTGGTAACTTGTTGTCTTTAGTTCCAAGGTTTGTTTTTTCAAACAGAGTGCTCTTACAAGCTTCATATCCAATCTGACTCCAAGCTTTTGGAGAGGCAAGAGCCATATAAAGCCTCTGGAGTTGGCCCCACGCCAACAGTATTATACTGAGGTATGGACAACAAAATACAGATATTGAAACACAGTGTGTGGGTATTTCTAATCTCCCTCTGCCAGCTACTTGCCTCTTCTTTGTGATTAAGCAACACAAAACCCAATCTTACATGTATCTACTTAGAAGCAAGTCCACTGTAGTCAATGCTGCAATCTTAGTAAACATATGAGTTTCCCCTATGAGGAAAGATGGAAAAAACTGGGCATGTTTAGCCTGGAGAAAAGAAGACTGAGGGGAGATATGATAGAACTTTTCAAATACTTGAAAGGTACTCATACAGAGGAGGGGCAGGATCTGTTCTCGATCATCCCAGAGTACAGGAAACATAATAATTGGCTCAAGCTACAGGAAGCCAAATTTAGGCTGAATATCAGGGTATCTGAATATCTTAACTGTTAGAGCAGTACCACAATGGAACCAATTACCTCCAATGAGCTCTCCAGTGCTGGAGGCATTGAAGAGAAAATTGGACAACCATCTGTCAGATCTGCTTTGATTTAGATTTCAACATTGAGCAGGAGGTTGGACTTGATGGCCTTATATACCCTTTCCAACTCAGTTATTTTATTATTCTAACTGTCTTAGCAATAGTAGCAGTGGTAGAAATCTCTGCTGAAGAATTCTGAAATAGCTGCATTGCAGGTAGTAATTTAACAGGTACAGCCTTTTCCAGAATGGAATGATGAAGAAAATGTTCAACATTCAGGTATCAAAAGGCATCAAACATTTGTTAGGAAGAAGAGGTCCTCTCACAATAATGATGATACCCATGCTTTCCCCAAATTCTCTGTCACTTCATGACCTCACTCATAATAATCAAGAGGAAAATGCCCTCAGAAAGATTTTTTTTTTAAATGAATCAGATGCTTCTTGTAATGCAAAATTGTGTTGTGATACAGAATGAGGATTGTGCGTTCCTTTCTGTACTTTGCACCTTGACGAAAGGCTTAGCATGAGAAACTAAGAGGAAAAAGAGTGAACTACTTGAATTAGGACACCTGAAAGTGAGTTTAGAGCTTTACTGTCTAAATAACAAATGAGTTGTGTTCTAGGTGGAATCTGGTGGCATTGGATGACTTGAATGATAAATCAGAAGAAAGGAGGGTGGTCTGCTGACTAGCATCACAAAGCTGATGTGCAGCTTATATGAGAAAGGGGTTGGCTTTCAGAAGAATAAATCACAATAACTCTCAGTTGCTTAGAAGTTATAGCACTTGGCAATGTCATGTGGAGGCCCAGTAATAATTCATACTCTCCTAATGAAAAGTCGGGTGCCAGGAGATGGATTTAGAGACTGCTGAGAACCGCCCTAACTCTTGTTTTTATTTCTCCTAATAGTAAATTAAATTAAAGACACTGTAATTCAACATATTTGTGGAACAGACTGAATGTTGGTCTCATGGGAAGAGCAATAAACACAGGAAATTGGGGAAGTGTCTCACAAGGAAACTAAACACTTCTTGAATATTTTTATACCTGAGCTCCAACCAAGCTTCTTTGGTTGGAGTGGATTTACACAATAAAAGGAGCACTGGTTTGCTGCTCTTGGTCAGGATACTCCACACATGCACATCTGCTGCAAGCGGGATGTTGTATAATTCCTCTTGCATCTGTCTTACTATTGCAACTATTCTCTGGATGGGGGAGAAATATTTAATATTATAACAGGAGGATGTAAGTTTTCCAGCACTTGGGTTGTTCAGATTTGTGTTTTGGGGTTACATCTCCCAGAACTCAGGAGTTTATAGTCTAAAACCACAACTCTGTGCACCTCTATTCAGTGCAATACAGAGTAGGAAAGAGAATTCAGAATCACATTTCTGTTTTCTGAGACAGAACCAATTTGCTCATGGCATTTTTCTTGTAAAACTTCTGCCCAGAGAATTGTTGCAGAGTTTTGAATTTTGGTTAAAATTTCCTTAGCTGCCCAGCATAAGTGCAGGGATTCACAAAGCAGAACAGCCTCAAGTGCTTCAGACTAGTCCACCCCTTTTTCTCATTAACTGGCATGTACAGTCTCAGTAACTCACTCTTAGACATTTGTAAGAGAAAGAATAAAACATTTGATTTACTTACATTTACAAACAACAAACTGGCAAACATGGCTGACTGACTTTCAGGAAAAGGCCTCAGTAGACTGACTGCTTCCAACACACTGACAGAGAGTTAAAAAAAAACAGCAAAGAGGCAGGGCTGTCTTTGAATCACAGGCAGGAGGGAATGATTGACTAGTGCTGGATAGATTGATAGTCACCCCAGTCCAGAAAGGTTCCTCCCAGCCACACCTACTGGAGACAGCATGCAATGTTGCAAAAACTCCAACAAGGATAAATATGTATGAAAATAACAATGAATTATAAAACTGCCAGGAATTTCAAAGTGTCCTGCTTCCCCTCCCCTCAGCTAACTTCTGTTAATTCCAACCTGAGATGAGGGGTGCTCAGCACCCCCTAAATGCCCCTTTAAAAACTCACTTGACCCTATTTCCTTTGCACTACCTGCCATTGTGACCTAATTAAAGCAATTCTTATTAAACTACCACTACCGCCCTCGCTAGTGAGAATGGGATGGGCGAAAAACCACCAGTACCCAGGGCCAATTGAGGTTGAAGTCAAAAATTCCCATCCGGTCCCGAAGCGACCAGCTAGTCTCATTTTTACTATATAGGGTGGCCGGGTGGATCAACTTCTCTGCGACGAAGAGGGCGAGGCCGAGCTGAGCAGCCCCTTTTCAAGGCTTCTGCTCTTGTCCTCGGCAGCCCTCGCGATGCCTCGCCCCTTCCCTGCCGAACGGTTGCCTGCTCAGCCAGGAATAAAGAGATGAGACACGTAACATAGGGTAACTGGGCCACAATTTTATTAACTTTTTAAAACTTGAATTCACCTTTCACAAGGGGGCCTACCATAGTGCAATACTGGTCTGTGAATGTAGCCAAAATTGACTTTCCGTTCCAGACCTCGCTTTCGTGAATTCTAATCCGCAAGCGTGCTGTTCTACTATACAGTAGATGCGGCTCCAATTTGAAAGGAATGGGTACCAAAGTGCCAGCCCTGTATCCCAGCCTTGCATAAGGCCTGAGAAGTTATTTTCCAAAATTGATACTTTGTCATGGGTGACTTATCCTGATGCCGCAAAAATCCTCCGTCATCGTCTCCCCTGAGCTGTAAATAATCCTGTGTAGCTGTAAATGGGCAAATCTCACTTATGGAACACCCCCCCCCCCCAGAACGATCAACTTTCGCTTCTCACTTTGGTCCGTCTTTGACTTACATAAATGTATAACTAACTGATTCTCTCCTACTATTACGTCTGCCCTCTGTAAAGAGGACAGGGACTGGTCGGTTTTTGTTAACGCCACCGGTTCACTCATCCTAAAGGCGCCAAAAAACACTATAAGCATTGCTGCTTTAAAAAGGCAGGCCTCAAAGTGGTCCCTACAGACCGTATACCATGTGTTTACTAACCTTATCAATATCGCTGGCGAAAAGGGGGAATGAGAATCCTTTACACTACCTCTCTGCTTACTCTAACCTTCAATCATTTTCTTTATCCTGAAATCTATAACATAGCCTTTACACCCCTGTACCTTAGCATAAAATGCTAGCGCAGCCATTCTCCCTTGGATAGACCAGGGTGCTAATCCTTTGCGTTGAAGATGCACCGCAAACTGCATCATGTGATCATCCAACAGAGGCCATCATTGTCCTAAACCCTCTACCTCTCTAAAATTGAAAAATTCAGCACAGGCTGCTGTGTAACTATGCCTGGTGCTAGGGAATATAGCTAAACTCATGGCTCTGTTGGCCTCAGCCCGCCAAGATTCCATACCTCGGTCAGCAACACATCGGGTTGAACCTGTGCTCCTGGTGCCAACGCCCTGAACCAATCCATCTGTTGATGGGACAGGGCATCAGCAATGGCATTATCAATCCCCGAGACATGCCAGGCTTGAAAGACTATATTAAATTGTAAACAATGAAGCACCATCGCTCTAACTAGTGCAATAACTCTCTGGGACCTGGATGTCAGTGAGTTAACTATGTGCACCACTGCCTGGTTATCGCACCAGAAGGTAACCACCGAGTTAGCCCACTGCTCCCCCCACAACCACAAGGCCCCAACTATTGGAAATAACTCAAGAAACGTAAGATCCCTCGTAATACCTAACTTGTGCCAGTCCTCTGGCCACGTACCTGCTCACCATTGACCTCTAAAAAAGATACCGTAACCTAGGGATCCCGCTGCATCCGTCTGTACTTGAAAATCTGCCCCTAGCCGCAGGTGGTCCCTCCAAAGGAAGTACCATTGAAACCCTGGAGGAAAGGCAGCCACACCTTCAAATCCTCCCTCATGCCTTGCGTTAGTCATCTCTTGTGATGTGGCTTTTTAAGTCCCTTCATCGCCTCACATAATCTCCTGAGGAAAGCTCTCCCTGGAGCCACCACTTTGCAAGCAAAGTTTAGGTGTCCTACTACTTGCTGTAGCTCCCTCAGGGTAACCTTTCAGCGTGCTAGCATTCCCCACAATCGTGCCTGCAGATCTGCCAACTTTTCCTCCAGTAAACGGCTGGCTTGAGTAACAGTATCCAACTCAATGCCCAAAAATACCAGTCTCTGGCTAGGACCTTCCGTTTTTTCCTCCGCTAAGTGGACACCTAGATCCCTGGCAAGCTCCTGAAATGCTCCCATCAACTCCTGACATTGAGGGGTCCCTTGGGT
This sequence comes from Intellagama lesueurii, assembly GCA_037013535.1. NCBI lineage: Eukaryota > Metazoa > Chordata > Lepidosauria > Squamata > Agamidae > Intellagama > Intellagama lesueurii. The sequence goes on from JBAJHW010000004.1 coordinate 198,710,080, forward strand.
ACCACAAAATAAAAAATCATCAAGGTAATGAACCACTCTGGCTCCCCTAACTTTACGTCTAAGTGCCCATTCCAAAAATGTGCTAAATTGCTCAAAGACCAAGCAGGATATGGAGCATCCCATTGGGAGCGCCCTATCCATATAATAACTTTCCTCAAAAGCAAACCCAAGAAGGTTAAAATCCTCCAGGTGGACGGGCAAAAGTCTAAATGCTGATTTGATGTCACATTTCCCTAGCAGAGTGCCAATCCCACAACTCCGCACCATGCGTACCACCTCATCAAATGATGTATAGCCGACGCTGCAAAGTTCATGTGGAATTTTGTCATTAACTGAATCCCCCTCTGGGAAGGATAGATGATGAATCAATCTAAACTCCTCAGGCATCTTCTTAGGGACTACTCCCAGGGGCAACACTCTCAAATGTTCAACTGGCGGTGCGGGGAAAGGGCCCAAAACCCGTCCCTCCTTAACTTCTTTACCAATTTTTTGTTGTACAATATCCTCCTGTCCCTTTATTGATTTTAAGTTGTCAGTCCAGGTGGCTGTTCTATCACCCTGGACAGGAATATGAAAGTCAAACATGAAACTTTCCAACAAAAACTTACCTGCGACTTTGTCTGGATAACAACTGAGCCACTGCTCCAAAATTGAGACCCTAATTGGACTAGGGCCCCTTTGGAACAGAGGGTGAGGCTGGGGGTGGCTTGCTACCCCCCCCCCCTCCAGCATCCCTTCCCACATTGCCACCTGGTCACCCTTTTGGGCAAGCAGACGACGCGTGTGGGCCGCTACCTATGGAACATAGGTGCTTAAATCTGCACGGCTTCCTATTACATGAACCTCGGACATTGAATTCCCAGCAGAACAGGCGGGGTTGAACCACCTGACCTGCTGTCATGTGGGAATTGCTGGTTTGCGCCCTCTGCACCAAATGTCCACTATCAAACCTATCCACTCATGTGTCCACTGCCGCCGCCGGCTCTGCTCTCCCTTCCAATCACTCCAGGGCTCGTGGTTGACTATCCATTCCTGGCAGAAGGAGGGAAGACGAGTCTCCCTGCCAGGCTGACGAGTGGATAGCCGACCGCGAGCTCTGGAGAGATTGGAAGGGAGAGCAGAGCTGGCAGCGGCAGCGGACGTGTGAGTGGACAGTCCAGCCCCAGGGGGCTGGACACTCATTATGTCCAGCTGTGCGGGGGTATTTGTATTCATATACGAATAAGAATATCCCCATCTCTAATTAATATGTAAACAAACTAGAGAGGATTGTGGGCAGAAAGATACAATCAATGGGCATTTGGTCTCATCCAGAAAAGCACATTTATGGCTTCATGGATAATTAAAACACAAATTCATCATTAGACCTAGTAGCTGATTAATGGATATATTAAATAGATTAACAATTGCAATTTAGATGTGTATTTTAGGTAGAAGTTCATACATTGTCTATTACTCTAACAAATGTTACAGCTATAGTTTATAACAAAGGTTAGTCACTCAGAAATAAGCCTCATTGAAATCAATGGGTCATGTTTGGAAGTCAGTGGTGGCGCTGCGGGTTAAACCGCAGAAGCCTCTGTGCTGCAAGGTCAGAAGACCAGCAGTCGTAAGATCGAATCCATGCGACGGAGTGAGCTCCAGTCGCTTGTCCCAGCTCCTGCCAACCTAGCAGTTCGAAAGCATGTAAAAATGTGAGTAGATAAATAGGTACCACCACGGTGGGAAGGTAACGGTGTTCCATGTCTAGTCGCGCTGGTCACGTGACCATGGAAACTGTCTTTGGACAAACGCTGGCTCTATGGCTTGGAAACGGGAATGAGCACCGCGCCCTATAGTCGGACAGAACTGGACTAAATGTCAAGGGGAACCTTTACCTTTACCTTACAAAGGTTAAACGGAACTCACAGAGTACTTCAGAACACGCAATGATTTCTAAAGAAGATATAAATGGCATAGCTGGGGAAACGCCAAGTGCCAGCATTCAAACCTAGTATAAAAGCAACTGATTATCAGTTTCACTATCCCATATAATGAGATGATAATAATCTTAGTACTGCAGAGCTGGAAGGGACCCTATGGATCATCGAGTCCGGTCCCTGTCATGGAGGCACAGTAGGGGATCAAACTCCCAACCTCTGGTTCCACAGCCAGATACCCTAACCACTGAGATATGATTCCACGGATCTTCCAAAGTAACCACTTACAAGTAGTTGCATCTTCAGCCAATCCTTATTTCAACCCAATAAAACATTAAACTGTATCCTTTCCCTGTAATTTCTCATATTATTTTATACATTTTTACAAATCATTAGAATAAGAGATTAAAGATAATAAAAGATTTTGGGTGCTGTCCTAAATACAGTTAGTAAGGAGTGAACCCCTGGGTGTCTCAGCCAGCATAGTAGACAGAATGTCAGAACAGGATTCAGGAGATCTGGCTTCAACTCCCAGTTTGGCCATGGAAACTTACTGGGAGGTAACAATGGCAAACCTGCTGTCTGAACACTTCACAGATCTTGAAAATCATATTAGGGTCATCATAAGTCAAAAGGAACTTGATGGCACATAACAACAACAAAACTCCAGTGAAACATGTGGCTCACTTTCAGAGAAACACTCATGCTAAATAACCTTTCTTAAAAAAGAAACCCAGAACCATACTTCAAATTTTAAATGTGATAAGAGTCTGGTTTTCATTCTGTTTTACTGTTTGCATCGCTTAAGGGTTCAGTCCAATCTCAGTTAGATGGTCATTCAAATAAAATCATTGGTTTTTAAGTGACTAACTTTTCACATTGATTTCAGTGGGAAATCTGCCCTATGTCCATCTGTCTAGCTTTGCACAACAAAATGTGTGTTTTGAATCCTTAGTCAACTGCAGCTTTAAACCTGATTTCAGAATTGTTTGTATCACGAAAAAGACATTAGAATGAACTACAAAAGAAATGGGAATATTATTCTATGAGAAGACATTCTGCTCCCCAACAGGTAGATTCCTAAAAAGCATGAAAATACCATGAGAATACAGAATGCACATTGAAAGCATACTGCAAAGTTTAGAGAAATTTCTGGAGGAATAATAGCCATAGACTAAATTTAAAAAGCCAAATTTTTACAAGATCTTCCTGTAATTTTGGAATGACATGCCATTTTAATGGAGCCACTGATTTCCTTTGAAATTCTATTTTGCTCTTTGAAAAAAATAGTGCTAGCGGTAGTGTAGTGACATTGTCTCTGATGTAAAAAGAAACCATGGCTCACTTGTGCTAGACAACATCATTTTGTAAGCAGCTGTGCAAATGAATGTGGAGTTACGCAATCCCTTGCCTAACTTGATATGAAAGGTATAAGTGGCATAGCTGGAGAAACACCAAGTGCCAGCTATGGTTACACAATTCTTTGTACAATTGTACTCCTTGTACACCGCAAAAACTTTCTTGGGAAGCTTCTTTGTGTTAAGTCTGATTGGTACAGGGCTAGAGATGGGCACGAACTGTTGGTTCAGTGGTTCATGATGGTTCAATTACCAGCTGAACAGGTATTTGGTGGTTTCCTGCCCCTCCTCTGCCAGCAAGTGCCCAGAAGAGACGGGGCAGGGAAGTTGAGGCGCTGCCTCTGAGTGGGTGCTAACCAGCAGAGGTGGGGATGGGAGCCTCCAAACATCTATTTGGCTGGTAAATGAACCAGCATGAACCATTGAACCAGTGATTTATGCTCATTTCTTAGTATAGGCTACTAAGGCCAAATTTAATTATTATTCTCTGTTATCTTTTCAGATGCCTCTCATGTGTCTTCCTGCTGATGTTAAGCAGTCTGTTAACTAAAGAAGACTTTTTACATCATAGCACATTTCTTCTGAGAATATTTCCTCTGTGATGCCTATTTTCATGTCCTATCAGCACTAGACAAATCCCTTTTATATTTTTACAAGGTCATTTTAAATATTACTGGACATCTTTCTGCTGTTTCTACTATGTTTTTAATGTTTCTGAGATTTTTATAAAGTTTTGATTATAAGGAAGAAGATGATCCTAATGATAATGATGATTCTGGAGCTCCTGCAAGAGCAGAAATGCATGTGGAGAATATGGGACCTTTCCCCCCTCCCCCAAAACAGACAGACTGATGGATATTCCTCAGTCCTAATCACACATGTTAGCTGCCCGTAGACATCCTGACACACTCATCTAGTAACAAAAAAGTCCTCTGTAATATTGAAGCTACATAATATAATTCTCCATATTTATATGGACAATAAGAAAGCTTTGTAATTGAAGCCTCATTATTACATAAACAAAGAAATAGTCCATCATTAACTATTGATCTGTTATATTAGAGTTAATATTGAATACATTAAGTATTTATAGTCTACATATTAGAAGAACAAATTTCGAGCTCATTCTTTTATTTCTGCCAAAAAATAAAAATAAAAAAGGTTTCTTATATCACCTTGAATTGTACACTTGGATCTCAGTCAAGTTGCACTCAAGTTGACAGCAAAATCACCACCAATTTAAACGAAGAACTGGAAATAATGCTGGAAGTAAGCACAATAATAAAACAGCTGCCATATAGCAATGTTTTGGGTATTGAAGAACTGATTGTTGAAATGCAAAGGGAACATGGATGGGGTAGAGCAATGAATTCCCACAGTAATTTCCACCTCCCCCAGCTTCTTGTGTATTTCTTTCATTGAATAGCAGCAATGAGCAAGAGTGAACAGTTGCTCATAGGCAGCCATTTCCACTCTATGAAATATTAAAAAAAAAACAGGTCTCCCCCCAAGACTGATCAATTTTTGTCAACAGGGTGGAAGATCTATTTTTTTTTAGAGTTTCTCCCTCCCTACATCCATAGAATGAGGTTCCAGTTGTGATTACTAGAATAGAATACCAACTACATTATTAGTAGTAGTATCGACACTACACTTCCTGGCACTCAAAAAATCTAACTTTTAAAGATGGGGCTTTTGGATTTTCTGGACACAATACCATAATTGTCCATTCTAGGAGTTCTGCCTACTTTGTAGGCACTTGCAAAACACCTGAATAGGATGTACCTGGGAGAAAAGCCTCACTTGGAAGGCTTTGAAGCTTAGCGAAGCCCAGTTCCACTCAAATGTCCTGTTCAGAAAGAAAATTCCCAACTAGCACTGGGCCAGGAACTAACCAAGCTGCAAAGCCTTCTGGTGTAGCCTTTTCACCCTCATGCACCACATTCAGGCATCTGCAAGGTGCCTATAAGGTAGGTAGAACTCCCAGAATGGAGAATTATAGTATTTTTGGTCCAGAAAATCCAAACATTCCATCCCTAAAAACATGTTCTGAGTATTTCAAAGCATGCTGAAAACTTCCATCTTATCCACTGCTTGAGCTCATCATTTCTATATCCAGAGGTGTACAAGTACAGTAGAAGAGACTCAGATTTATATTACCACATGGACACCCAAGGCTTAGGGACTCCTCTTAATTGCAGAAGTCCAAATGTTGGCTGCTTTAAGATACGCTGCACGTTCATATGCACAATTTTTAAATGAAAACAACTTTAAGACCATGGCCCAGGGAGTATGCGTCTAATGAGCTGGATGGCTAATTTAAAAAATAACTCTTGCATAGTACATTAAAATAGTAGTAGCAGTTGATGGTGTCAGCAGTGAAGAAAGACCGCAAATGATGGCAGTTCAGGGAAGCAGCAACGAATGGAAGAGACTGACATGGAGAGCAGTGAGCTTCTCAGTAGCATTGCAGAAATCCCACTTCTCTGTCCTGGAATCTGAAGCTGAACAGAAGTGGAAATGGATCAGGGTTGAAACGTTCAAGTACTCATCCTTGCCTTTAAAGCGATTACATTATTGGAAGGTTTGTTCTGCAGTTTCTCAGCTGGAAGTGAAAAATAACCTTCATTTCCTGCAGGCATTGCAGTTTTTTTGGAGGCCAATGGAGGGAGCAACTGGCTAAGAAATCTGGGCAACCTGAAAGGTCATTGGCACCCAGCAGTGCCAAGAAACCATCACGCTTCTGAGTGGATGTGACAGATAAATAGGGCCTGAGATTCGGTTCATGCTTTTGGGACATCTGTTTTAAGGCTTAATTAATTATCTGTCAGGTTGTAAAGGAATTGATTAAATCCTAAATCGCATTTTAAATCCTTCATTAGTATTCTCTGTTGGTGTTTGGTCCTGGTAATTATTTTTCCATTCCCTTTTTGTTTTAATAGTCCCTAAAACTTTGTTCAGCTAATAAAATGCCCAATTAATCAAGTACTGATTTAGGAGATATTTTCAAGTAGGTGCCTGTTGAGCTCATGTTACAGTTATCTCCCCAGAAAGACTGTCATTGCCCACAGGTAAGCGTTACCTTTGAGTGCATTTGTTTTGTCTGTTCCACACCTGCTCATAAATGTGGGACAATCTTCTTTCCAAACACTACCCCTGCTATTACCACCTCTTTTTTCCACAAAGCATTCAGAGAAAAAATAAATGAAATAGGGTCATCAACATTACTTTGTGTGGTGTATATCAATACCACACTAAAAGATGGCAAGCAAAAGCAACACCAAAAACACATTTATTTATTTGTTATTTAAAATATTTTACCCCACTTTTTTATGGGGGGCTTCCTGTGGAAAATGTCAGGAAACGTCAGTGGGTTCAAAATGCAGCAGCTCCTTAAAGAGGACCCAAGGCAACTTACATCATTAAAAGGAAATATTTAAAGCTGAAAACAATGAGTATTGAGATCCGCCTGGCACCCTCGCTGGATGGGTTCAAACGAGCATTGAAGACTTGGCTCTTCTCCCAGGCTTTCCCAGAGCATTAAGATCTCGGCCTCCCTTTTACCATCCTTTTTGCCATCCTCTCCATTCAATGCAGTAAGGTAGAAGAATCCATTTAAAACCCCCACTCAGGCAGCCAGTTACTGAGGGAAAACTTGCTTGAAGATAAAGGTCTTCACCTGCTTGCGAAAGGACAGCAAAGATGGGGCCAGTCTAGCATCCTGTGGCAAGGAGTTCCAAAGTCTGGGAGCAGGAACAGAGAAGGCCCCCTCCTGTGTCCCCACCAAACACACCTGTGAAGCTGGTGGGACTGAGAGAAAGGCCACTCCTGATGATCTTAACACCCAAGCAGGCTCATAATAGGTGTTAAAACCAGCACTTTGAATTGTGCCCAGAAACAAATTGGCAGCCAGTAGAGTTGCTGTAACAGGGGCTATAGGATCCCTGAACCCAGCTCCACTCAGCAGTTCTGCTGCTGCATTTTGGACCCACTGACGTTTCCTGCCATTTTCCATAGGCAGCCCCACATAGAGCATGTTACAGTAATCCAGACAGGATGTAACTAAGACATATGTCACTGTGGCCAGATCGGACCACTCCAGGAATGGGTGCAGCTGGTGCACTAGTTTTGATTGTGCAAATGTACTCCTAGCCACCAGATACCATGGTCAATGGTATTGAAAACCATGGAGAGGTCCAGCAGAACCAACAGGAACACATTCCCCCATCTGTTCCCAGCATAGGTCACCATCAAGGCAACCAAAGCAGTCTCCATTCCATTACCAAGTCTGAAGCCAGATTGAAATAGATCTAGATAATCAGTCTCATCCAGGAAACCTTGGAGCTGGGAAACCATGATCTGCTGTAGCACCTTGCCCAATAATGGAATATTAGATACTGGTTGGTAATTATTCAGTATTGTGGGATCCAAGGAGGGCTTCTTCAACAATGGTCTTACTGTTGCCTCTTTTAAGCATGATGGGGTCTGACCCTGTTGCAAGGAGGCATTCCCTTGGAACCACTCAGCCAGTCCCTCTCTGGCAACTTTTATGAGCCAGGAAGGGCAAGGGTCCAGCAGAAATGTGATATTTATTTATTTATTGGATTTCTATCCCGCCCATCTAGACCAAAGGTCTATTCTGATAGCTTTCTACTGATAGCTACTACTGATAGCTTTCATCTCTCCAAGGGTCCTGTCCATGTCATCAGGTTACAGACTGAAACCCATCCATTAACACAGAGCAAGCAACAAGTCATAACCCCATTGAAGGAAATTTCATTAACCCCATTAAGGGAAAGCTTACCGAAAGAGAAAGGTCTTCGCCTGCTTGTGGAAGGACAGCCAAGATGAGGCCAGCCTGGAAATTCCAGAATCTGGGAACAGCAACAGAGAAGATCCACTCCCATATCCCCACCAAGCGCACCTGTGAAGGTGGTGGGACCGAGAGAAAGACCCCTTCTGATGATCCTAACACCTAGGCAAGCTCATAAAAAACAAACATTGGTTTGTTCCGGTGGTTTAAAATCACTAAGATAAATCAGCATCCTTACTTCACTGATAACTGAGTACTTAAAGGAGGTAATAAATTTATCCCTTAACTATAGCTACTCATTTCCAGTTCACACAGGTTGAAGATTTGCTCTGGAGACATAATTGGACATCAGCACTCAGGGGGAGGGGATGCTGCTCAAGGTCCCCTCAAGCGAGCATTTTATTTTACAGCATTATTGTTTTAAAGCTTCCTCTTCATCTCAGGTACCTCAGGGCAGAGTACTATAAACACTATAAGCACTATAAACAGGGAGACAGATAAATAATTCTCTTCTTTGTTTGGTTTTAGGGTATGCGTCAGATTTCACATACCATTTACATTTGCCATTTCAGCCTCCAACTTATTTTTTTGATATTGATTTGAGCTTTAATATGTACTCAGACCTGACAAAGATGAAGTATAATAGGAAAGGTTTTTCTGTCCTGTGGCTTGTTTAGCCACCCCCTGCCTCTTACATGCTGACAAAAGCTGGTACAGCATGTGTTCTGTCCATCAAAATAGCTTAGTTTAAATTGTTTTGCAAAATATCATCCCTCGAGCAAACCTACTGCCAAGATATCTCTGGTAGAATTGCTTGATAATGTGCAAGGTCTCTAATGTTATCCTTTGTTCATTTTCTCATCAACCTCAGCCTTGAGTTGTGTGGCCACAGTTCAGCAAAACAACTCAGCTGTTTTCTCCTTGAACGTCCTATGATGTGAATGCAATAAATGCAGCCAACTTTGTTTCTACCACTGCCCACATAATAGTCAAAGAATCTTACCACTTTACACGTCCCTGTGAACATAAATTAATATGTTCAGATGAACTAAACTGTACATTCATGTTTGCTTTGTTGCTGGTTGGAATGTATTCGCTTTTAATGTGGCTTGTGAGCATGCTTCTCTCTATCCATCTGTCATAAAGATTATTTTTCATCAGACTTTTCCCCATTCGTCCTCAAAACAACTGTGTCAGGAAATGTCTGTGGAAATACTAAACCCTACAAAAATGAGTTCTTTTTTTTTTAACCCCAGTTGGGGTAATAACAGAAGGCTGCAATTGGAAGATTTATTTAAGTTTAGCATGAAATGAAATTACCCAAAGGAAACAGTCACTTTGGTGTCAGGTGAAAGGACTGGTGTCTGAAAACAATAGAGGCGAACACACACACACACACCGAAATGAAAACCGAAACCAAAAATAAACAAACGTTTTCACTGTGCACTTCAGTAGTAGTTGCTAACAACCTTTCAGCACAACTTTTTCTTTCTTTCTTTAACCAATTGCCCATTAAATAATGCTTTATTCTGTTAACGAGCAAGGAACAAAAAAACAAGTTGTTTCATATCCATGTCACTTTCACATCTGTTCACTTTTATGTCCAGATAGGTCCCTTTTCTGCATTTATGGCAGGAATCCTACTGGTGTTTGGGTAAGGTTTGTACAACCTGTCATGGCAGCTGACTGCCATGGTGCCAGGCATGCCTCAATTGCACAACTGAATGTACAGCGTGGCACGAAACCATGGTTTAAGTAGCCACAATTAGCCCCAGCTAGATAAACAAACCTTACACAAATACCAATATGGTTTTGGTCACTATGTGTTGGTTTGTGTATGTGTCTAATTTTGATTTCTATGGTTCCTATGTTCACTGTTTTTAAATTGCTGCCTATTATCTAATATTATGTTATAATGTTGTAAACCGCCCAGAGTGGTCTTGGCAGCCAGCTGGGCGTGTAAAAGTCAAGTTAAGTAAGTAAGTAAGTAAATATTTTTCTCATAATAAAAAAATGTGTTTGGGGATACCAAAACCGCTAGGGATGGGCTAAGACATTTTGATACCTGAGGTGCTGGTTCCACACACTCGCCCATCTCAAGGTGCATGTTACCCAAAGTCAGCCAAGTTGTTCCCTTCCATGAATCCGAAAATCCTACAAGCTCTTTTCCACTTTTCTTGTATTAAAAATACAAAACAGAACCCAGCATCTTCTGATTGAGGCAGGAGACTCATTCAGCCTATTGGGACAGTCACCCTGAGAGCTTAGTTGTCACAACTACTGTGGTTTCATGTATGCCCTGCCTGTGCAAAAGGCAGGGTCCTCAATTTTACATGCAGAGTTTATCCACAGAAGTTAGATGTACATAATCTTGTTCCACCCTTCAGATGAATGTGAGGAAATCCTAGTGTGCTCACCACTTTGCTCCCTGAAATGTGCATAAAAAGATTAAGCAAGCAGTAGGTATTGTCTCCTTGGTTTAAAGGGGAAAGCAATTTCTCAAATTGCCTGCCACACAAAAAGCAAGTGTTCATTGGAGAGAAAGTTAAAAAAAACCTGTGTTCTTGCCTTGAAGCTTCATGTCTTCACTTTAGAAAAGAAAAGATGCAAACATGACTGCAGGGCCAGTGATATTCCCTTTGTGTGAATCTTTAAAGTCCCCAAGCAAGGCAGATCAAATTTTCTTTCTTTACAAGCACATAATTAACCCCTTGAGTACATATCTAGTGAAAGCTAAATAATTATGGTACTTAATTTTCCAATCGCTGATGAAAATCTTTTAGACTCCTAATTGGCTGCCACCTCCTATTAACGCTCTCTATGAACACTTAAAACTATCAGCTGGGGAAACAGCCTCCTGTAACAAGGGGAAAAGACAGCATCTGGCCAAAATAGCAGAAAACATGGCCTATGGTGGCCTACGGATGGAACACGAGACTTATTAGGAAACATTGCCATTTCTACCAGAACCAAGTGAGGCAGGATGCCTCAGCAAGCCACATAAAACCATTCCTATCTAAATGTTGTGGAAGAATGCACTTAGAATGGATGTAAATATAGCAGGAGAAAATACCAACAGTTCATTGCTCTTTTGTGTAAACAGCAGTTACTCAGGCATGTTGATCAAAAGGTGGAGGGGACCCAGATTCCTTCACTTTTCATTGTAGCACACACACACCTTGCTCCACCTTTGAAAAACAGAAGGCATGGAAATGATTTGGCTTAAATCAAGTGGGGGTGTGGATTTCATTAATGGGGTCCCTACTCCCCACCTCCATAATTCAAATACTGTTCAAGCTATTGTTTCTACAGCCCATCTTGCAGCCAGATCCTCTGATATTTGCTCTAAGTCCCACTGAGTTCCAGAGATGCTTATTCTTCAAGTAGAGTTCATAGGTTTTCAGATTTCAGGAAGGTCCATAGCATTATATGGGCTATATGTACTCACACTTGTACATACAAATAATTGAATGTTTCTTTCCTTTGTTATGTTTATACAAATGCTTTTGTCTATTCCTTTTCGATACTTTCATAAAAATCTCAAAGAAAGCTTTAGGTTAGTGTAAGGCCAAAACACACAAGCTTTCCAGACAAACAAACATCAGTTAGTAACATCTTGAGACATACCTCTTCTGTACACGAATTGCATAAGTCAGCTCTAAGTGAAGGCTGATACATTGCTGAGATGAGTGGAGTAGAACAGTAACAAGCAGTATCCCACTTTGGAACACAGTTTTCTTATTCTGGAGTGCTCTTCCTGTTCATGCATTAGAGGTAAACCTTTTTTCACATCTCCCACAGAACACAAGTGTTCAGTCATTGGCTGCAACACCCTTCTGTGACATTAGAGTACATTAGCCAGCATGTTTCAAAGAGGTGAAGCAAACCAGGAGGCCAGAGGTTTGGGAAGTGGTAGCATGTCTCATGATTTGACTAGGGCAGGCAAATCTTTGGCTGTCCCAGTGTTGCGGACTTCAACTCTCAGATGCCCCAGCCAACATGGTCAATGATAAGGGATTATGGGCGTTGCGCCCCTATACTTCTAGAGGGCCAACATTTCCCATCCTTTGTTTAAGTAAATGTGGTATGTTTTATTTGGAAGGAGAAGAGAGAAGAGTGCTGATGAGGACTACACAGTAAACACTGAACAGAGGGTAAAGAAACAATGCCACACAAAATGGCAGCACCTTCTTTGAGCTGTGAGACTTCTAAGAGCAGGCAGGGAACTATGAAAGTAAGCAAGGTCAGTGGCCATTCCTGCCTCCTTTCTGGGCACTGCAAAGACAGAAGGAAGGATTGTAATTAGACACTTCCACCTGCTTGCCTACCTACTGTCTGCCTTGAAGCAATACAGCATACAGATTGGATTATAGAATGAACAGCCACCTCCTCTCTGCACTCTGCCTTAGAGTGGCATGGTGGTGCCTCCATTAGAAAGAATGTTAGAAAGAACATTGGATAACACTAACAAGAGTTGGTCATCCAGATAAGCCATATGTTAGCATTTGTTACATGACATGCTGTTTCTTGTAAGCAGTACCCTATACTTTGGAGACTTGAGATGGGAAAGAATTGATGTAAACACATTTTGCTGCAAACCTATCTGATTTGCAGTCCCTAAATTACTACATTAACCAGAATGTGGGTGTGCTCTGAAATCACCACTTTTCCAAACACTGCAATCACATTCAGCACTGGGGGGAAATGGAACACAAAAATATATAAGGGAAGAAGGGGGAGTGGAAAGCATGCCTTGCATCAGGGTAAAGAACATGGTGGTGGAAGCAGCAGCACTGAGGCAACAAGGGAGAGGGGAAACCACAGGTCTGGTAGAGCTGGCACTGGGGCAAGGCACAGCAGTGGTGGCAAGGGAAGAAGGGGGAGGGAAAAGTGGGGCTGGCAGCAGGGCAAAGAGGTGTGCAGTCGTGAAACAAGGAAAATTCCTCAGACTATTTGGGAGCAGAAGAAGGTTAACAAAAGAGGGAAACACAAAAGATGCACAAATTTCATGGTCCCTTCTTTTGTTTGCATGAATCCGTTTTCGAGAATCTACAAAAAAGCCCAAAAGTGAAAATAAGACTCTTTCCCCCCCACACACCATGTTTTTTCCTTTTTATTTTTAAATGGATGCCCCATCCCTATTACACAAAAATGCACACATTTTCATGTGGGCTTATGAGAATAATTTCACAAATTAATGCTCAAAGGGGATGGAACAGACTTGATGATGGAAAACTGACAAGCAGACTGAAAATGAACTTGACAGATTTGCTGGCCATACTCCTGATTCCTCTTCTATTTTCACCTCTATTCACTGAACCCAGGATGTTCACAGTCAGTATTTATTTAACAGGGGAGGTCTCCTAATGTCATAAGAAGAGAGACCAGGGGAGTATCAGCATATTTCTTTTCTCTCTTTTACTGGAATACAAAGATGGAACTCTTGGTAAAAACAAAAAGAAGGGCACCCAGATTTACTTAGATAACTAATTAAGCCATAAATAAATGTACCATCAAGTAGCTTAATTAGCAGCATGTGCTTATTAGGAGCCAATTACATGATCCCTTAACAGTTTTAATTAATGATTGTCAGCCCAAGGAATGTAATTGGTAAAGGTTAAAATGAAAATGAAAATGTCTCACTAAAGTTAACCACCTAAACTTACTTGTAGCAATTACTCATCACAGAAAGAGGTTATAGTCTTGTTTCTATAATAATAATGAAACATACCATCAAGTCAATTCTGGCTTATGGTGATCTTTCCCAGGGTTTTCCAGGTACAGAATACTAAAAAATGTTTTATCCTTCACTTCTTTTGCAGGCATCCTGGGACTGTGCAGCTTGCCCATGACCACACAGGCTGGCTCTGCTCACAAGTGGCACAGTGGGGATTTGAACTCCCAACACATTGTTCCACAGTCAGATACCTAAAACACTGAGCTATACAGCTAACTGCCTTGTCTCTACAGGCAGAGTTAATAGAAGGCCCTGCAGATAAAACTAAGCTACTCACAACTCCTAGCCAACACTATCTAGTGTGTGATCATATTGAGATTCTGGGCCACTATGTCAATAGGGCATTCATTCTACTCATCAGAACCAAATAGTTTGGTCTGACACAGGTTTATGTGCAGGAATTCTGTACTACAGGATGGGCAGATATCAGTACATGTTGTTTCTTATGCCATGGAAGAAAAACAATAATCAGTCAAAATCCATGTTGGGGTATTAACTTTATTAGGCCAACCTCACAAACACAAAAATATGTGCAACATTTTGTTAAACTTTTCCTACAGCCAAATTGCCCAGGAAATATCTGTTCTCTAGGTATGATGTTACAAAAGGAGGCAGGATAGGAGAAACTTGACTGGGGTCATCTCATCTGTGTGTTGCCTTAAGTCTTAAATATGTGTGAGTTACATGTGTGCAGCTATACATTCATCTTTTTTTTAAAAAAATCTGGGCAGTGCACCTTTCCCTTAGGACATTTGGTCATGCCCCCTTTGGGTGTACCGGTTTTGAGCAGTTGGTCAACTGGAAAAGTGGCCCCTTACCTTGCAGAATTTTACCACCTTGACTTAAGGTGGGCAAATTGGTGATGGTTAAAAACCATCTGCCAACTATCAAACAGGGCTCATCAACCTAAATGGCACCTAAGCTGATTGGGAACAGAAAAAACAGCAGAACAAACAAAGAAAGCATTGACTGCATTTTCACATTACAAACAACCTAATTTGAAACATCAGAACTGTGGAGAATATGCTCTTTGTCTCTGTTTCTGCTTGATATCAGTCTTCATCATCCTTGTTACCCTTTTCTGAACTTGTTCCAGTTTGTCAGCAGCTTTCTTAAAGTGTGGTGTCCAGAACTAGACACAGTAATCTAGATGTGGCCTAGCCAGTGCTGAATAGAGTGAAACGTGGACTTAATATGATTTGTAGACTATACAAGAGTTAATGCAGCATAAAATAGTATTTGTCTTTTTTTTGCAGCTGCATTGCACTATTGACTCATATTCAGCTTGTGATCTACCACAGTTCCAAGACCCTTCTCACCCATAGTGTTACTGCCCCCATCTTGTAACAGTGAAAATCTCAGCTTTTTAAGCAACTGACTCAGCTTTTAAAAAAACTATTGACTGTATTTATATCCTCTTTTCCCTCTAAAGAACTCTAGGCAGGGTACATATTTTACTCCTCCTTTTCTCCTCACAATAATCCTGGGTGGGATGTTAGTCTGAGAGACTTTTATTGACCCAAAGTCACACAGTGAGGTTCATATCTGACTAAGGGACTGAATCCCCAGTCAGATAAAGAGTGGGGGAGTTACCGAGAAGACAAGAACAGCAGAAACCAAGGCTGTTTTCTCAACTGCTTCATCTGAGGAGTTAAAAGTAAACAGTGAACTTCCACAGATCTTGCAGCTCTGTGAGGAGGAGCACAGTGAAATGTCTGCACGGTTCCAACATTTCATGCCTCCAAATCTAGGTTACTCAATGCGGGCTGACATTTTGTGGCACTGCTACTGCATTTAAGAAGTGGCATTGGTGGTACAGTACAAACAATGGCCTGTATGGAAGAAACTGGTACTTGGGTTTATCACAAGATACTTGCATAAATGCATAAATGACTGGTTTTAATATGAAGCATCTAAATGTTAACACTTTGGCTGTTCCTGGACTGTACCATCATTGTGACTGAAAGGGTTTGTTTGCTTGCTTATTTATTTTTCTAGGTTCCATTGTGGTTTCCTTCCGTTCAATGTGTTGTTGTTGTTTAGTCGTTAAGTCGTGTCCGACTCTTCGTGACCCCATGGACCAGAGCACGCCAGGCCCTCCTGTCTTCCACTGCCTCCCGGAGTTTGGTCAAATTCATGTTGGTAGCTTCGATGACACTGTCCAATCATCTTGTCCTCTGTCATCCCCTTCTCCTCTTGCCTTCTCTCTTTCCCAACATCAGGGTCTTTTCCAGGGAGTCTTCTCTTCTCATGAGATGGCCAAAGTATTGGAGCCTCAGCTTCAGGATCTGTCCTTCCAGTGAGCACTCAGGGTTGATTTCCTTCAGAATTGATAGATTTGTTCTCTTTGCAGTCCAGGGGACTCTCAAGAGTCTCCTCCAGCACCACAATTCAAAAGCATCAATTCTTCGGCGGTCGGCCTTCTTTATGGTCCAGCTCTCACTTCCATACATCACTACTGGAAAAACCATAGCTTTGACTATGCGGACCTTTGTCAGCAAGGTGATGTCTCTGCTTTTTAAGATGCTGTCTAGGTTTGTCATTGCTTTCCTCCCAAGAAGCAGGCGTCTTTTAATTTTGTGGCTGCTGTCACCATCTGCAGTGATCATGGAGCCCAAGAAAGTAAAATCTGTCACTTTCCTTTCAATGTACTTACATGCTATAAAGCGGATGGTTTTCCATCCTGGCAAATAAAACATGTCTTCTCCCAGCTACCTCAGGGTTGGTTTATGGTGAATAAAAAGCAATGGCAAAGGTACCTGCATAAGTTTTTGCTGTGAGAGTTTGCAAATAACAGGGTAGGTTTTTTCTGCAACTGCTGGTACAGGTATTGTTTGAGCCAGTTCCATTGCTGAAATGTATTTTAAATATTAGTTAAGAGAGGGAGGGGGGCTTACAGAAATCCAACACCCACAGATGTTTTATGGCTACAGATAATTACTTGAGAAGAAGTTCTGCTAAGTCAAGGGCTTAAGTTTGAGTAGACATAGATTTGCACTTTAAAAGAAACTAATTCATTCCAGTGAACCAAAACTGGAACAATTATATTGCAACTATGCTTTAAACTGAGGATTTTAAAAAAATCTCATCCAGTCAATTTATCAGAGTATCTTGATGCACATTCCTGATATTAGTTAAACTAGATTTCTGGATATTAACTTTTTTACTCCTATTCATTTCAATGATCTGAAATTCAAGTACTTTAGATTTACTAGTTCATGGGTCAGTTTCATTGCATATCCCAGCTCAGTGAGATAATTACCCATCTCATCATCATAAGATACTGAGAATGATAATTCCATTATTCTATTACTTAGCAGCATAGTCAGACAATTCTTACTATTAAATAATTTTAGGTTGTTGTAAATTTTGTTAAGCAATCTCTCTGAGCCTTTTAACTATCAGTAATGGACAAATGAAACAGACCAACCAAATCTACTAATTTTTAGCATGTATACATTACTGAAACAGCAATGTCTACATTGGCTTGGGCATGTCGTGAGAATGGCTGATGGTCGGATTCCAAAAGATCTCCTGTATGGAGAATTAGTGCAGGGAAAGCGCCCCAGAGGGAGACCACAGCTGCGATACAAGGATATCTGCAAGCGGGATTTCAAGGCCTTAGGAATGGACCTCAACAGATGGGAAACCTTGACATCTGAGCGTTCAGCCTGGAGGCAGGCGGTGCATCACGGCCTCTCCCAATTTGAAGAGACACTTGTCCAGCAGGCCGAGGCAAAAAGGCAGTCCTGAAAGCAGCAAAATCAGGGAGCTGAACAGGAGACAGATTGTATTTGTCTTCAGTGTGGAAGGGATTGTCACTCTCGAATTGGCCTTCTCAGCCACACTAGACGCTGTTCCAAGTCCTCCATACAGAGCACGTTACCATAGTCTCTCGAGACTGAAGGATGCCTAATAAATAAATATATTTTAAATGTGCACATTGTAGGATTCTCATTATACATCTACAAATGTGTAGATGTAAAAGTAATATCTAAAAGGACGTAAATAATCGTAGTACATTAGTTAATAATGTGTGGTTTGATTCACGTTAATTGTCAAATGCAGACACAGATGAATGCTGCATAAAAATATAAGGTTTGAAGTTTCTGATTTCAACTTCATTGTCTATCTTTGGTTAACATTTCCCTCATAATCCCATAAACATTTAGCAAGTTGTGTGTTTCTAATATATTTGCCATTTGCTGTCCAGCTGCATTTGATTTATACCAATCATAGTAGGATTTTCCAGCTATATGATTTTTCAAAAGTATTTATTTATTTATTCATTTATTTATTTATTTCCATTAGCAGATCCCCAGGGTTTTTCCATGGCTGAAGAGAGACTTGAACCCAGGTCTCCTGAGTCTTAGTCACTTTATCCACTACAACACATTGGCTCACATGCTATATTATTCAGGCTTACAGAATGCCTATACTGTTTCAAAGAAGTTCAAAGTTTCAGGTGTCACTTTCCCAGAAGTTTTACATCCTGTATGTATTTATTTAGCTCTGGTGCGGGATTAGCTAAAAAAATAAACACCAACAACCACAAATTTTGGGATCTTCTACCTATTGAAGATACTGGCTGGATAGCTCAGTGATTTAGATCTCTGGCTGGGGAGCCAGCGAATGGGAGTTCAATACCCCATTGTGCCTCCTGGGAGAAGAGCCAGCCTGTGCAGTCATAGGAAAGCTGTACAGTCCCCTCTTCTGGAAGAAGGGAATGGCAAACCACTTCTGTGTATCTTCTACCTAGAATACCCTGGAAAGGGTCACCATGTCAGAACTGACCTGAGGGTATGCCATTATTGTTATTGTTGTATAGCCATTAAAGAGATACTAATCCTTTTTATGCTACTGCTGTAATATATCCAGGGCCCATGGCAGGAGAGCAAGGGGATACACACACATCTTTAGTCCTAAATATATTTATATTATTGTAAGGAAGATCAGGAGAGTTGTAGTGGTGCATGTTATTTTAATTATACTAGCATATAGCAGAGGCAAAGTTGCATGCCACCATGTAACATTGTCCCCATCCACCCCCCAAAAAAATTGCTGCAGACGTTTTAGGTAACATAGAAAGTGATGTATTCTGACATAAAGGACTTACAGACTTAAGACTATCTGTCTTGTCATTTGGCGTGTTACACCAAAAGCCTGAAACGAGCACTGGGAATCACTTGCCTATGCTCTTTCAATGTCTCTGAAAAACTGGTTTTATTATTCCCTGGGCTCATAGCTTCACTCATGCCACAGTGTGTTTTTCAGTTCATCCCTGAAGCAGGTGAAGTAAGACTAAAAATAGTGTGTCTCTTCATTCTGGA
This sequence comes from Intellagama lesueurii, assembly GCA_037013535.1. Classification (NCBI taxonomy): domain Eukaryota; kingdom Metazoa; phylum Chordata; class Lepidosauria; order Squamata; family Agamidae; genus Intellagama; species Intellagama lesueurii. The sequence continues at coordinate 198,729,237 of JBAJHW010000004.1, forward strand.
ATGAGTGCAACTCACTTCCTTTATAGTTATATCCTGGTATTCCTCACAAACAGCCCAGAACAGCTAACATAAATCACACAGAACAAAAAATGCAATCACACACACACACACACACACACACACACACACACACACACACACACCATGAACATCATAATCCTATTAATTGATAATAAAGTATAATAAAATATCATCAAAAGTCATCAATAAATATATGAAGTTCTCTTTCTCCAGAATGCTTGGACAAATAAATAAATTTTCTACTAGTGCCTGATGGCAACAGCAGTATGGGGAACAAGCTAGGGTGCCTCCACCAAGATAGCTTCGCTGTAAGTTGGTTGCTCTAAGGGTACCATGAACAGAGCCTCTATAGCCAGTCTTAAATCCTGGTTCAATCAATATGAAGGAAGCAGTCCCTCAGGTTGATTAGAGAACAAAACTTGCAGAGGAAACCAATTTTGCTGGATTTCAGGTAGAGTTTTCTATTTGGAAATTGACTATTATCCACAATGTCATTTTAGGTGATTCATTGATTTTTGAAACTGGTGTTAAAAGTCAGGAAACAAAAGCAGACCAAAGACAGATATATTTGTTTTCTGAGTGATGATTTATAATGTTTTCCTTCTCTTTATATGATTTCTATGCCCCACTGAAAATACGAGGCAAAAGTGTTGTTTTGCTTTCCTGAAGTTGTGGTAAGATCTACATTTTTCGTGTTTGTTCAGGCTCAATTTTCTTTTCTTTTCTTTAACAGCGCCAGACAAGACATCTCCATCCACTTTGATCCAAACTAGATTTCAGATATAATCATTAAAGTTTTCAGTTCTTATAATATCTAATTACCCACCTACTTTCACACATTTTTAGCATCAGCTGCAACCCTATCACCAAACTGTCTTTGAAAACCTGCCAAGTGGATGTCAAATGGAAATGGTTATCAGCCAGCATGAAATGAAAGCAGTCTCCTGTGCAGATATTCTTGTCAGAATTTGGCAGTGTAACTGGAAAGAACATGTCCAGGGACATGAGTGGAAAGCTTATGTCGTTTACGCAAGGGGAAAGAGCTACAAAGTGATTCCATCACACTGAGCGAGTCAGTAACATCTTAGAGAGGAAGAAACATTTTAATCTAGTATATTAAGGCCACAATGAACCCAAACAGGTGGAAAACGCCTGACAGAGGCTAGAAAGAAATCACTTATTTTTAAAAATAACAAAAGTTATCAACTGGAAGAAGTACCCTAAGTATATGATTGTAATATCTATCACTTTAGATCAATTTAGCTTGCATCTGTATTCTTTATTGTATCCTGACGCTTATATTCCACCTATCTTCAAAGATGCTTAAAAGGCCTATCTTCAAAGATGCACATGGTTATTCTCTCGATTTTATTCTCACAACCAAATGGTACGAAACTTCAAATTAGTAACTCAGGAGTCCCCGCTGGCCCAAAGTCACCCAGGGAGCTTGATGATCAGATGGTGATTTGAAGTCATGATTTTGTAGCCATAGTCCAACATTCTGTAATATTACCTTTGCTCTGAATTCAGGAGTTTGGAATAGTTTGAAAATGAACCTTTGGAAGTGGGTGCACTAGCTCCCACTTTCCACTTGTGGAGAACATCATTCTAAAAACAAGAGACTTCACAGCACGTGGAGGCTCTCCATGTGATCTCAAATGCTGATTTTTCAGGATTCCAGATCACTTCAAGAATATCCATAGCCCTATACAGTTGCTAGGAATATGAGGGGGCAAACCAGCCAGCCAGCCAATCAGATAAGCAGGCCAGCCAGCCAATCAGAATTGTCTTTGATCAGTTGGAAAGAATCATTTTGCCAGGAGTGATCTCCCTCAAAGTGACCCTTCCATCCATTGGAGAATTGCTTCATCCCATTCCTAAAAAAAGTAGTGCTGCCACTGAATCAAAAAGGTCCAGCTTGGGCATGGATGTGTGATCACTGAGAAATAGCTCATACCAGATGGTGCCACAAGCAGTCCAGAATTTGAGCTGCTTCCCAATCTGATCACACGTTCAGTGAGTGAACATGTGAGCAGAGACAGCGATCCAGCCTTAACTTCCCCCAATGCATTTTCTGATTGTCCTCCACACATGAACTCTGGAGAACTGTGAAAGCAGAGGTTGGGGCCAAATGACTCATGTGATTACCCACCCGGGTTCCTGATGACTGAGTATAGCTGATTTGTAGTGTAATCACAAACATGTGTGGTATAATTCTAGCCAGCACTCTCTACATGAGCAGGACAATGGCAGAGGAGGGGAGTGAGGCTAGCACATTTCCTTTTCTCACATGTTGAGTCTCATATTATTAACCAAAGATTCCTAAGATTTGGGTTCAAGGTTGTAAACAGCGCCCCCAACTCAAAATTGATTTAGGGTTCCCCAGTGTGATGTAGTGGGTATTGTGATGGACTAGGACTCTGGAGAACAGGATTTTAATCCTCACTTGGCCATGGAAACTCATTGGGGAGTGGAATTGGTAAAACCTTAAATATCTCACTTATTTTGAAAGCCCTGTTAGGGTTGCTAAGTCAGTTCTGACTTGACAGCACACAAGAAGAACAACAACAATTGGTGTAGTGAATAGAGTGACAGACTAGGACTCAGGATGCTTGGGTTTGAATCCCCTCTCAACCATGGAAGCTCACTGGGGTGGTGCAATTGGCAAAAACACTGCTTAAATATATTGAAAGCCCAATTAAGGTCATTATAAATTGTTTCCAACTTGATGGCACATAACATAGCAGCAATTATAAAACTCACAACTTATTGTTTCTTACTTTGTTCAGCTGATAACCCCCTCTTAAAAATTTAAAAAATGTAAAATGTAAAACATGTTGTTTGTTTGTTTGTTTGTTTGTTGACGTATAGGCTGGCTGGCTGGCTGGCGTGCTAGCTTGGCTATTTATTTTATTCATCTCCCAATTTTCACCAGGAACTGGAAACCAAAACTGAGATGAGAGCATATAATAAAACCAACATTACTAGGAGCAGCATGAAAGCAACAAAATCAGCTAAGATTTTTTTTCTTTTAAAGATCAGATTGAATGGGAAGGTCTGGGACCTGTTTATTTATTTGGACTTTTAAGCAAATTTCCGTAGTACCAAATATGACATCTGAGTAAGCAACAGCCGAGTCTCCATATGAGAACATTCCAGATCAGGGCACCACTTCTAGGGAGGTTGTCTTCCCAATAGCCGCCTGATATACCTTGGAGGGGATGGGAGCCTGGAGAAGGGCCACTGATTCAGAGCTATCCCAAGACTTTTTGCTAGCTATGGTAGAGGGCAAGATGGTGTCCATTCTCTGGTTTGAGGCTGGCTCTAGTATCAAACAGATGAGATTACTTCTTCAGGTAGCAGCTTTAGGGCAGAGGACCATAGCTTAGTTTTAAAGCCATGGGTTTAAATGGCTGAAGTTTACTGCCTAAGGATGCAATCTAACTAGGCAGGTTGTCTAAGGGCTGGTTGAGCTAAGAGTAAGCCAGTTGAGGCTCAGCTGAATCCAAACCCCTTCCTGGCTAGGAATGTTGGAAATTACTAAGGATAACCTGACCCTGGCCTAACTTTATACCGGCATTGTTCTTGTGAACCTGGGGTTAGGATTTGGTGTCACTTAGTTCCTCCCAGATCCTCTCCTTCTCTGCTCCTTCTTGTGTCTTCTGCTGGCTGATCTCTGCAAGCACAGCAGCTGTGCCAACAGATCTAAGATCAGCCAGTACAAGGGGGTTGTGCCAGCACAAGGGCAGCTGTGCTGGCACAGGAGGCTTGTGCAAATTCCAAACCTACTACAGCTGGTGTCTCTGAGTTTGGAATGCACTGCCTGTTCTCCATAGAAATAATGGTCTTTTTTATATCTCACACGTAATGTTAGCACTCCAGTGTACATATACTGCCAGATGCTGTAAAGTATATGGAATCACTTTGAAATTGTCTAGTACAGTTTGGTCTCTTTCAGTGCAGTGCAGGGTTGCCTCAACTAGATAGTCTGTCTTGATGTATGGCAGCTAAATGCAAGTATACCAGTAGATACCACTTTCAGAAGGGCAATGGAAGGCTGTTGCCTTGATGATAGCCCATTACTTGTTTGAAATGGAATTTTGGATAGATCTCGCAAAGTCCATCCTATATAAGAACTCTAAATATCTAGAACATTCTAAATGGTACATGGGTTCTGAATTTTCTAATGTACGTACTAGTAGAGATGGGCACAAACCAGCTCATCCCAGTTTGTAAAGGCGGCAGCACAGGTACTACTGCTCCCCTCCTCACCTCCTTTGGCTCAATCAACCACTTACCAGGCCCAGCATGCTAGCTTCCTGCACCTCCTCAAATGATCTTCCAGCCCCGGCAACAGCTCAAGCTTCTCTGCCCCACCTTCTTGGCTGATCTCCCACTCAGACAAGAGGGCAAGGCAGAGAAGTCTGTGCTCTTCCTCGTGACTGGGAGATTAGCCGAAGAGGTGGAAAAAGCAAGCAAGCTGGGCCTGGTGAGTGGCTGATCATCTGAGGAGGCAGATGATTAGGGCACCACAGCAGCACCTGTGTTGCCATCTTTACAAACTGGGATGAACCAGTTTGTGCCCATCTCTACTTACTACTAGAGATGGGGACGAACAGCCAAAATGGCGGTTCATCCTGGTTCGTGGTCCATCAAAGTTGATGAACCACGAAACTGCTCCCCATGAATCGACGAACTATGAATCAGTTTGTCGGGGGTTCAAAAAAAAGCTGACTCCCCACCTGCACAGCCTGCCCCCTGCCCCCTTCCCACTACCCCTGTCATCTCCCTACCTTTGCTGCTGCAGTCTGTGCCACTGCCGCCACCGCCATCCGTGGCAGCCTGTGCCATGGCAGCCTCCACAGCCACCAGCCACCGCCGCTCATAACAATGGTCTTTGTGCCTCTGGCCTGCCTTAAGGGAATCTGGGCTGCCCTTTGCAAAGATGGCAGCTGCAGCTTCCCTGCCTAAGAGAAGCTGCAGTCGCCATCTTTGCAAAGGGCAGCCCAGATTCCCTTAAAGCAGGCTAAGGGAATCCGGGCTGCCCCTTGCAAATATGGCAGGGGCCCTAAAAGAAGCTGCAGCCATCAACTTTGCAAAGGGCAGCCAGTGTTCCTTACAGCAGGCTGTGGCTGCAGAGGCCATCGCAGTTGGCGGTGATAGATGGTGGCAGTGCTGGATGAAGGCAGTGACTAAGGTAGGGAGGGAAGGGGGCAGGGGCCAGGTGGTGGTGGTGGCTGGCTGTGGGACTGGCTGGCTGCCTATGGGCCTGCCGGTCAGCTCATCGGCGGGCCCATAGGCAGAGTGGGAAAGCCATAGGCCTTAGAGGGAAGGCTAGCCTTCCCTCTCTTCCTATGGGGGACGAATAAAAATGGGGCAATATTTGTCCCTTCATATTCGTTGGGGGTCTCTGGAACTCACAAATACGAAGGGATGAATATTTAATGAATCAGTGATTTTTAACGAATATCGTGATTTGTTTTTTTATTTGTCCCCATGTCTACATAGTCTTTTGGGCTGCATTTGTTTATTGTCTGCCTGTTTTAAAACATTTCTATACCATTCTGCAGTGGATAGAATGATGGACTAGGACTCTGGAGAACATGGTTCGAATCCCCACGTGGTCATGGAAATTCACTGGGCGAGTGGAACTGGTAAAACCACTCCTTAAATATCTCACTTACTTTGAGAGCCCTATTAGGGTCACTATAATTTGGTTCCAACTTGATGGCACAGAACACACACACACACACACACACACACACATGCTCATCCTATCAGAACATAATACAGCAAATAGAATTAAAACTAAACAAATGGCATTAAAGTGAAGTTTGAAACATTTTGAATACCTTTGGACCACAGACAGAGTGAGAATCCATTGCAACTTGAAAAGGAGTAGCACGCCAAGGTTTGGAAAGAACACAGGAGCCCTCCTCCTGCTTGTCTGAAAACAGGACCTCTGCAACCAGTGGTATCTCCAAAAGAACAAGTCCCTTTCTTTTGCAGAGTGTTCGTTAACTTCCTTTTCTGCTTAGAAAAATGGAATATTCCTTTCTTTTTTAAACAGAGACCTGGTTTTTTTAGCCAGCTAAGATTGGTGAACAATAATAGTGTACAGTAGAAAATGGAAAACCTTACTTACAGCAGCATCCTCTGTGTCTTCTCAGAAATAACTTCCACTAAGTTAAATATGAGCTTATTCCTATGGAAGTCAATGTAAATCTTTAGACTTAGAAAGGAAAAAAGCTGCTACTTTTCAGCACTTCTGTTTCTCAGCAGCCATACAGCCAGCACCTTTTCTCCACAGGGGGCTGTGCATCTGCGATGCAAGTCTGATTCATCTTCAGTGTACTTGGCTTCATTTCACTTGACACAATCGGCATCCCAGCAAATCTAGCTATTCTCTATGCCATCATCAAAGCCATCTGCCAGCAAAATGTCACGTCAAGCGAAATAACCCTGGGCAAACTGGCACTGACCAATCTCCTGGTGATCCTGTCGAGGGGTGTCCCACTCACTCATAAAACCTTTGGCGTCCACATGATGCAAGATGCTTTGAGCTGTGGCATCACTTTATATCTGTTGTGTGAGCAGAGCCATGAGCATCTTCTTAACCTCTGCATTGGGCTGCTTTCAGTGTCCTGTAATCTGTGTCCTCTCAGGTGCTTGCGGCTACAGCACTGCATCCTTGAAGAACTCCTTTCCATCATGATTTCCCTTTGGTGCTCCAGCCTCCTAGGCTGCTGTACCCGTGTGCATTACTCTGTGCCTCACACTGGTACCAACTGTACTGAGGAAGAGAGAACGGTGGTTTGTGACTTCTGTTGTGTGATGTTCCCAACCCAACTCTTATACTTTGGAAATGGTGTGGTGTTTGTTGGTTGAGACACGTTATTCCTGGGACTGATGACATTCCCTAGTGCCTGTCTTTTCTTTGTTCTCCATCAGCATGGGAAGCTGATGAAGTGTTTACCCAGGCTACAGATAAAACACGCAGAGATCCAAGCAGCAACATCAGTCTTGTGCTTGCTGACCATGTAGCTCCTCAGCATTGGGCTGGATAGTATCTTCTGGATGGTCAATCTTAGTATACCCCCAGTTTCACTGAGATTTGCAGAGGCACACATGTTCTTTGATTCCCTCTACTCAAGCATGAGCCCAGTGTTGATCCTCTTAACAAACAGAACGATTCAAGCTAGTATTACATGTGCTTGAAAAATGAAGAATGAATGGACCAACAGTGGGCTCCATTACTGGTCTATGGCTTTGCTCTGCACTGTGACTTCACTTTCTTTTAACTAGAAATTCTCAAATTCATTGTGAAATTGGAACATGTGCAGCTTGTTCCTGCTTTGCTCTCTACTGTCCTTGACCCTTATACTTCTACTGCTTTGGGAAGCATAATACAACAACATAGGGTTGTAACATGGCTAAAGACAGCAGTGGAACCAAGCAAATACAAGTTCAAAAAAACGGGGAGGCCACTTTGATCAATGGGAGTAAAACAAAATCCAAACTCCAAAATCCACAGGCGAGAAATGTATTTTAATTCATTCATTAATTTTATAAATTTATATACTGATGACTTAGGGCAAAGCATGACTCTAAGTGGTTTACAAAAAACTAAAAAGGAAAAAACATCACAAATAATAAGAACAGGCCATCAACTCATCCACCCCACACCAACATTAAACACCAGGAAATAAAACATATGGAACAATATAATATAAAATTCCCAAAGATGTCGGAAACAAGAAAAAGAGGGCCATCTTTAGCATCCTCGTAAGAGATGGAAGGGAGGTGGCCCAACATACTTCTGTCGGGAGCCTCTGCCAAAGGGAAGAAGCCACAATTTCTGGTGACTGCCTTTTTTGCCTCTCTCAACAGGGCAACCCTAAGAAGTGAAGCCTGTGATGACCAGGTAATATGGGACATTAGGATATACAGTACTGTAAAGGCACAACAAGTGTTAAGACGTTGAGCTCACTAGAACTCATAATCAGGTTATACAGTTTTTAAAAAAAGTCAGGTGGGCATGGAAATCCAAATGCAAGACCACTTATCCCATCTGATGGAGAACTACTGTATATTCAAATGAAATTAGAGGTTAGAAAATGATTTTGTGAATGGGATGGAACCATCTCCAAATCTATCTGGCAACATCAGAAAAGAGCTGACTGAACAAGATAAGGCAGGAAGAGAACCAATAGAGAAGAAGAAGAAGGAAAGGGTTAACTTGTTTTCCCGAAGAGGGAGGAGGAAGTTAACACAGAGAGAGAGAGAGTTCCCTTGTTTCCCAAGGAGGGCAGTTGGGTTTTTAGAGTGGGCTGTAAAAGAGAAACACTTTGTATCAGGGAGAGAAAGGAAAGTTGTAGGAAAGTTGGCATGTAAGATTAATGAAACCTCAAGCGAAAATCTGTGCATTTTAACAGTTGTTGTTTTACAATAAAGATCTTATTTTTATGTTTCACATTTAAAACTGCTTGGGCTCTTATGATTTAGACTTAAGGCATGCCTGGGGAAAGGAAAGAACAGTTTAAAGGTGATTAGCCAGGTAGAGCTGGTCACAGCGAGTCACAGTCATCACAGGGTAAAGGTGCCAAGAAGGAAAATATTGCCTTCTTACACCCTGCATCTGCTGTTGCCACAGCAAAATACACAGTGGCTGAAATCCTCTTGTTTAGCATAAGAAAACTTGTAACTTTAATTCCATTCCTAATCAGGAAATAAAGAGTCCCCATTGTGATTCTCAGGGGCTTGCGCATGCGCATGCTGGTTTGATGTGTGCCCACATGCCCCTGAGAATCATGGCAGGGACTTTTTATTTGCCAGTTACGTAGGAACAGACTGAAAGCCACCTTGGATCCTTTTGGGAGAAAAGCAAGGTTAAAATATTTTAAATAAATATGACTTTGTTTATACCAAGCAACAGGATCTCAGCCAGCAAAAAAACTCAGGTTTCAATTTAATAAGATGATTCCATTACAAAATAACAATGTGTTCTGTTGTTCTCAGAAATGGTGAATGTGGCAATGACCACTTGAACTTAGAAATGAGTGCCTGTAAGGGACAGTGGTAACAGAAACAGCTAGTTATGGCCATCTGCATGTTTCCCTCTTGTCTTACCTGATTTGTCTTTTCTTTATCACTAGACTGATACTCTGAGAAGCTGCTTCTCTTCTGCCTCTCTTTCCTTCAACAAGGAGAGGAAATTGTAGTTTGGAAACCCCCTCTACATATAGATATTCTTGTGGTACTTTTATTGTGGCATACATTTCCATGGATTAGATCCCATTTTGTCAAACACTGGACTTCATGCCTCTGATGCCACCTTACCATAAACAAAACAAATGCAGGAGTCTACAAAATGTGGAACAAAAGTGACGGAATATAGACAATTTTCTATGCTAAGCATAGGTAACACAGCCGTTTTCTTTTCTGGCTGCAGCACTTTCATGCCACATTAAATGCTTCTATGGGAGATATTTCAGAAGCAGGTTTTCAGGGGCTATGGGAAACCGTGATAGGTACAGGAGGACCTGAACCCTGGAGATCTGAGATCTGTTGGCCCAGGAGCTAAAACTCTAATTTAAGCATTCACTTATCCTGAGGTTGCAATAGTGTGAGTCAGAGAGACAAGCTCCATTCAGCTGAAGCTTCCAAATCATGCAGTTAACTTAGCTGCATAGAGGAGGCTTCTCAGTTGCATTCTTCTCTCCCGGCTATTTTGTGTCAAAGACTGGAAATGTTGCTTTTGTACTACAGTGCCCATGATGCATAACAGCCATGCTGACTGGAGAAATCTAGGAACTTCAGTCAAAAAACTAACTTCTGCAAGCTTTTGTTTGGGGGATGAAGGCCAGGACCAACATGTGAGCATGGCCTTGCTGTCTCCCTCAATGCAAATTTACCAATAGTTATAGTGAAATGCAAACAGAACCAGCCCTATCATTAGGTATACTGAGGCAGCTGCTTGGGTGGGAAGTCTGGGATGTTATGAAAGGGCAGCAAAATGTTAGTGATTTAGTTAATGCTGAAATCTTACTGCAAAGGTTCAGGAGAGGTGCCTGAATGACTTCTGCCTGCAGTGCTAAAGAAGCCTTGATCAGGGGTACTACACACCTTAATGAGGAGGGGCATCATATGCTGCTCTGCCTCAGGAAGCAAAATGTGTTAGTCTTGAATTTTTGGTAAAATTCCTTTTACTGCACAATAGAAGTACAGAGATCCACAAAGAAGAATAGCTACAAGCTCCCCAGAGTCCACAGCTTTCTCATTAACTGGCACTTAAAGTCTCAGTAACTCACTCTGAAACATTTGTTGTAGAAAGAGTAAGTTTCTCTACTTACAGTTGCTTGAAATTGCATACTTGTGTGTGCTGCTTTCTTTACTGCACATACAGTTAACAACCAACTCAATAGAGCAATAGCAAACAAAAAACGGCCACCAGCAGAGTAAAGAGAGGGGACAAGCACTTATCAGATAGAGGCTCTCTTTGAAATCAAAGGCTGGAAGGAAAGATGGTTAGTACTGGATAGATAATCACCCCAGCCCAGAAAAGTCCCTCCCAGTCACATGAACTACAGACAGCATGCAAGATTGCAAATAAAACTGCAACAGATGGTTCTATTCTATTTTTAACAGGGGGCACAGAAAGAGAATTCTGATGGTTTTGACAAAGGGTCAGACCTCATGTAAAGGCAAAAGGGATTTTTTCTTCTTTTAGATGTTATCACTCAGGCAACACAAGTCTTTCAGCACCACTGTGCCTGAGACATCAGACAGGCAAACCAAGTTGTGCTATGCCCCGACAAAAGAAAAATAGCCCGCTTTACTAGATGCTGACTGAGTCAAAGTCATGTTGCAACAAACAGCCTTTTCCTTTTATGGGTAAACTGCTTCTAAAGACAGAGCCTGTGTCACATCTAGCAAAGCCCCTACGCTATCCCGGTTGAACATCTTCAGACTCCCACTCTGTGCCAATTCTGCAATTCTGTGTTTGACTTTTCCAAACAGCCTTTAATGATAACATGAATTGCTGCAAGGAGTGTTCTGAGGAAACAATCTATCTTAAGCAATTGCTGTGGAGCTACAGCCAAGAAGAATCATGATCAGTAGCACCAGTCAGAAGAAAATACAAGCTTCACGTATTACTGTTTCACCATGGCAGGGAGAGTCTGTATCTTTCAGCAGGGATGTCATAGGCTCCTGAGTCCTTGCCATAATTGCTAAAGGTGAAATACTAATTATGGTCCTATCTGGAGACACTACAAGTGAAAGGTACATATAAATCCTGCTGTTCCTATTAAAGTTATTTTAAGTGCTCAAGGTTGCATTTCGAAACAGCATCAAAGGAGGCTTTTTGAGGAAGATTTGTCGGTCTGTTGTTACCCTTTGAAGGTAATCTATGCAAACCAAAAGTGGGCAGAGTATGGTTTGGATTAACTAAGAAAATAAACTGTGCTATGTGATATTTATTTGAGAATGTGACCATCACAGTATGGTTGGGTGAGCTTTACCCCTGGTCATGCTACCATCAAGTCTACAATCTTACATTCCCAGGTGCTGTGGTTGGTCAATGGAAATAACACTCTTGGAAAGTGCTGTAAGCAAAAGAAAGCAATGGAAGCACCCAGGAGGAAAGCAGAAAGGACCACACCAAAAGAACCGTTTTCTTCTTTTCCTCAAAAGAAGGTGCTGTGCTTGCAGCACATCGGACAGAGATGCAGTGATGCAGTGCTCTAGTTGTGCCCCACAGCTGGTGGGGTGCTCTCTCTTTCTCTTTCCTGCCTGAGCTTTTAAAATCATAGAATATCTTCTGAGTGGGAAGCGAACAGGACTTTCCACTAAAAATGCTCATGACTGCATCGGTAGTGATTGCAAGCCAGGATTATCATTCTTGGTAATAATATTATCTTTCTTTTCTAAGCAAACTTTGCTAGGGGAAAACACTTCTAAAACAAATCAATACCATTACTGGAGGACTGGGGAGGGGGGGAATACAAGGATGTTCTGATTAAATGGAGTGAAGTCCAGCCAAAGCATCAAAGTCATACTGCCAGCTGCTTAAAATGCTCCTTAGCAGTGCTTCTAAATGTCTTTCATTTAATTCTGTAAAATTGTGACTCGGCCCAGTTATTGGATTGCTTGTAGTCTACTGCCCTCTACTGGCCATTCTTATTAGTATCACTGCTAAACAATAGTAGTAAAATGTAAGTTAGGCAAGGCAGAAATTCGGAATATTTCAGGAATTTTATTTCAATGTCCTCTTATTTGGTGCAAGACTGAGCATGTTATACAGCTTCCCAAGGGGATTCCAGGGATGCTTGCACATAAGTGGAGATAGTATATAACCATCACAACTCTGGAGATAAAAAAAACAAAGTTGGGAAGGATTGAGTCTCATTGAAACCGAGGTCAGATGAGGCTGAACTTTGAGACATGGGGCAAATTGATGAGCAGTTCTCACACTTGCATCAATTGCTGGACCTGGGAGTCGCATGTAGCCCATATGTACCTGCAAAGATACGGTTCACCTTAGCTGATGGCTCAAGCTTGAGTGGATTGTCAGCAGAGCAAGTGATAACCACATTACCTTGTAGATTCAGCCTAAAAAACCATAGAATCATAGAATAGTGAAGCTGGAAGGGGCCTATAAGGCCATCAAGTCCAACCCCTTGCTCAATGCAGGAAAACAATCAAAGGACATCTTCCAGGTAGTTGTCTAAGTTTCTCTGGAATGCCTCCAGTGTTGGAGTACTCACCACCTCTCGAGGTAATTAGTTCCACTGTCTTACTGCTCTAACAGTTAGGAAGTTTTTCCTGATATTCAATCAAAATCTGGCTCCCTGTAACTTGAGCCCATTGTGTGTCCTACACTCTGGGATGATCGAGAACTGGTCCTGCCCCTCCTCTGCATGATAGCCTTTCAAGTATTTGAAAAGTATTATCATATCACCTCTCTGTCTTCTTTTCCATAATGGTTAACACAGAGCTCTCAATTCCTTTAGAAAGAAATCATCTCCACACTTCTTAATGTGGGAAAATGAGAAAGCTAGTATTTATTGGAAAAATGCATTGTGATTGAGAAGAGAACAAGAAGCCTTGTTCCAGAGAATTCTAGAGGCCAGGGTTCCAGTTCTCTCTAATTTCAGTATGGGGCAGTGGGTAGGATGTGAAACTAGGACCCAGGAGACCTGGGTTCAAATTCCCACTCAGCGATGGAAGCTCCCAGAGAGGTGGCAACGATAAACTCTTTAAACTTTCCCCTTCCCATATAACCCAATTGGGATTGCCATAAATTGGAAGTGACAACATATAACAAGTTGTAGTTAACTAAGTGGAGATGCAGGGAGTCCTGGCTGCCCTTTCAACCCTCAAGAAGAAAGGCAAGATTTCTTCGCTGTCTGCTTCTGCGGAAAGTCAAGAGGAGGAAAGAAGAAACATCAGCTACCCTGAGATTATCAATTCAAACTGAAGTGAAGTCAGCATAGGTCAGAGCAGGTAAAGGATGAGGTCCTCCTCTCTTTATTTGCTCCTCCCTGTGTGCAGACATATGTCTTCTTCAGTGTAAGCAAAATTGCATCCAACCACCTCCAACACATACCTCTTGAGGTGAAAGTGGTGTGGACAGTCACTCCAGCTCCTCAGATGAAGAAACGATACCACACCCACGAGGAAATGATGTACTGTGTGTATCTGTTCCTTTTTTAGTTTCAATCTAACAGCAGTGTTTATCTCTTTCTTGCTAATCCAAAAATACCAGCTTAATATCTTGGCATAAATCATGGTGAGAATATTTTTCTGGTCATGGAGAGATGCTGTGTACTTGTGACACTGATTTGTGTGAATTTTTGTGAACTGCGCATCATTGTAAAATGTAATGTTTTGCTGGGTTGCATGAACTAGCAAACGAGGATGGGATGATTATTTGTGGCTCTCTGGTCACTCAGCCTGCCTCTTTTTTTTCTTTTTTTCTTTTGTTTTTTTTTGTTTTGTTTTTTTGTTCTTGTGAATATGTATGTATACTTTGGGAAAAGCTGGTCATGGTTTTGTGCTACTGTATTTTGTGTAAAATATAATAAACACGGTAGTGAGGTAAAACAGTCTTGCTTCCACACTGGAGGTGAGAACTCTTCTGGCAGCTGGAGAATTCTTGACAGGCTTGGTCACCATTTTGAGAGCCTGGGTTATTGTTGCTGTTGCATAACCAACAATGAGGCACTGGTACATTTCTGCACATCTCTAATCACCATTCAAGGCAGTCTGTTCTGCAATTGCATAGCTCTGGATGTTGCTCCTTATGGTGAGGTGAAATTTCCTTTCCTGTCATTTCTACCCATCAGTCCTAGTCCTGCCCTCTGGAGCAACAGCATCTCCTCCACCTTCTTCAGGACAGTCATTTACATTTGGAAGGCAGCTATTATGTCCGTCCCCATAAGTTTCTCTGCACCATTTCTTTCAACACCTCCAGACTCCACATCATGCTGGACACATTTTGGCTGTCAACACCCTCTAAAAATGTGGTGTTGTGAGCTGTTCAATGTCTGCTGAGAGGGAAATTTTACACACCTTTTCTTCCATAAACCGTAATATTTTGCATGCAGAAAATGTTTACTATGTTCCCCTGAAGCCCAATAAGGTCGTTAGTATCTTATTGAAGATAACTATAGGGCCCAATTACATCACGAATCATGTGGGGCTTGCATGTTTTCATCGGCCTCTTCTCCCAATGTTAGACAGTTGAAAGTGGAAGAGCTCCCCTTCACTCGTTCACATAGGTCCCAATCCCAGTCCTTCCAGAAGGATCTGATATTGCAACTTTGTGGGTCTTACTCTTCACCTTATGTTTTCCTTTACTTATAACTAGTTACAAGTGTGACTGGAGATTCACCACCTACCCTACACATGTTGCTGGAAGAATAGCTGTTGATAGGTGAAGGGGTGTGTGTGTGGGGTGACAGCTGTGCTTTGTCATATGTAAGTTACTATCTCAGGGAAGGGGGAGCTAAGGCTTGGTCAGGACTCCCCCAGGTCAGCTGAGGCACTGCAGCACTTCCCATTATTTCCATGTTGGGCTGCGTTTATTGGTCGAATAGCCTCATCCCTGTCACTCCTACTCCTTCTCAGCTATATTTTCCATTTTTACTGGCACCATCCACAATAGTTTCCACACCAGTGTGCCATTTCCTGCCCTGCATGTGCCCATCTGCGCCTTTATTGGATGTATCCTCATGTCCCCATCCCATCCCAGCTCCCTTGCATCTAGCCTCCCTAATGCCCACCATCCCTTTCCACTAGGGAAGCTGGCTAGAACCAATGGGAGTACGGGAACCAACACATTACCAAACCATAGACTGACATACTGGGAAACGTACTCCCAGCTGGCAGTGGAACCCTCTGAGGACCAAATTATACATCATAGACAACCCATCATTTGAGCTGAAATAGCATTCCAGACATGCGATTCAGGAATATCTTCGTAAATGGGCCATTAGACCTGCAAACAAAGCCATGCTTACCACCTGAAGACATATGACAAAACCAAGCAAACTAATCAGTAAGGAGGAGAGGCCAGGGAAGAAGAGCCCCTGCTGTGTCAATCATGTACTTCCTTGCAATTAAGATATTCTATCTTCCGATGAAAGCTTATTCGTAATACATAGTTTAGCCTTCAGCTCCATCAAGAGCCGATGGGCCCCTGTCCCATCTAATATGTTCCCCTCTGAAATGTAGTTTTAAAAATTGACCTGGGCTCCAGACTCCTTTTTTTGTGTATATCACTGGCTATGAAAGGAGGCTTAGGGGACTCCCTGCACTCAGTCTATCATAGATCAGATCCTTTCCATGCTGCTTACTGGGTTGTTGAGCTGTAATGTTCACAATAAGTGGAAATTTTGTTCTCTGATAGGTATCATAAAGTAGACGCAAATGTCAGGGACAGTCCTATTCATAACCTCCAGGCCATCAGAACTTTGATTTCATTTGGTTTTTGTGTATTTTATACCATCAACATTAAGTTTGTTCATGGTAAGTTATGACTGTGTATGTACTGTTGGTTTCCTGCCATGGATTGTGTCTTCCTTCTAACCTTTTGAGAAGGTGGATTTCACCTCATGGTGAGATGCTTATCTTTAAACACTAAGCCACACTTATGTCACCAAGCAATCTGACTGCTACTTAGTGTAGCTAGATATCCTGTTTTGTGCTGCCCTAGAGCTACCCAAAATGTTTCTTTTTTTCTTCTGTTTGTTATCTAAAATTCTGGAAAACTAGGTAATCATCAAAGGGATGAAGACTGTCCTTCCTTCCTCTCTTTCTTCCTTCTTTCCTTCCTTCCTTCTTTTCTACCTTAATATATCAAAGGGCAAAGCCAATTCCAGGACCCCTCATGCAAAGCAGTGCTGATGATCAACTGTGGTTCTATGCAGGAAAATAAAAGCTTCCTTCCTTCCTTCCTTCCTTCCTTCCTTCCTTCCTTCCTTCCTTCCTTCCGGCAAAATAAATAAATAAACCTGCCAGCAGATAATATCACAGCCTGCTATCACATTAAGGAAAAGAAAAGAAAAGAAAAGGGGGGGCAGGGAAGCAGCATTAGGATCAGCAACAATCCAGGCCTAATGCATTAAGCCCAGCACAGAAAGCAGTAAGAGGAGAAAGACATATACCAGAGAGTATTTGCATGGTTTAAGGACCAATAATAGGAGGAAAGGGATAGAGAACTGTTATCGCTAGAGAGTTGCTGCCTTGGGAATAAAGAACATCTGATTGTTCCCCATCATTGTTTTATAGATTCACAAGTTGCAAATTAGCTTGCTTTTTTTGATGATTGGTCATCAGGAGGTAAACAATGAGCTGGTGTTTGCATATTTGCTTGTGCAAACATGGCAGCTGTGAATAATGTGTCTCAGCAGAAGAATATGCTTTTTATTGCTTTCTAACTAAGGAGCTACCATTCCCTCACTTCTGCCCTCTGATGGGGGGAGGGGAGCAGGGTGCAAATAAACAGATAATATAATATATTTTGAATAATTTGGATAAAATAATATATTATATTTTGAATAATTTGGATAAAAACTGATTTGTCATTTATGAAATTTAAATTCTAGTCATTCTACTAACTAATTCTAGTTAGTAACCTCTATACATACACACAGGGCTAAACATCCTTGCTTTTCTTAAAGGCAAGGAATTGCAACATTATTCTCCTGGATGGCGAGCTGGGTGAGGAATTTCCTGGTGCTCTTGATAAAGTCTTCATATTTGGCAAATACAGCACTTTGTGCAAAACCTTCCAATTTTGTGCAGCATTGTCCATATTGCACAACAGTATGCAATTGGGCAAATTGTCCAGAAATAGGATGACAGATGTCTGATTTAAGAATTTGAAACACTAGATGGGTTGCTTGCATTTTTATTAACAATCAGCCTGTCTCTGTGTGTGGTTTGTTTCTCAGAAGGAAAAGGCATGAGGAAGACTTTATGCAAGTTAGAGAATCCTTGAGCAGAATAGTAGAACTCAGTCTAATTCTGAGCTGCAGGGTGTTTTTAAGAGTCAATTAAAAACTTGGCTCTTTAGGCAGGCCTTCCCTCCTGGCAATTCTTGATTGTACTTTCTTGGCTTTTGTTGTTTTCTCCCATCTTGATCATATTATTATTGTAGATTTTAATTGTTGTTTTTATTTGTTTGCCGCCCTGAGTAGACTCCTGTCTAGAAGGGTGGGATATAAATCCAATAATAAATAAATAAATAAATAAATAAATAAATAAATAAATAAATAAATAAATAAATAAATAAATAAATAAAGCAGCACTAAACTTCCTTATCAAGATTTCTCATTGTGTCATGACCCCTTCCATCTATGAGAACAAGGGATTTAGAAATAATTTCCATTCCTATGTTTATATTAGCAAATACAGGTTTTATACAAAAGTCAGCTCTTCTTTGTCTTTCTTTTTTTGGGTGGTAAATCTTACCTTTTTTGTTATTGTCATGTGCTATCAAGTCACCTCTGACTTGTGGCATCCCTATAATTTAACAAACTCTCAAAGACCCTGTCATTGACATCTCTGCTCAGATCTTGCAAACCAAAGGCCATGGTTTTCTTTACTGAGTCAGCCCATCTCATGTTTGATCTTTTTCTTTTCCTACTCCTGTCAATTTTTCCTAAGATTATTGTCTTTTCTAGTGACTTGCCTTCTTATTGTGTACCCAAAGCATGATAGCCTCAGTTTAGTCATTTTAGCTTCTAATGAGAGTTCAGACTTAATTCAACTTGAATCCTTTACTTGTCTTTCTGTCAGTCCATGATATCTGCAAAGCTTTCCTCCTACAACACATTTCAGAAATGTTAATTATTTTCCTGTCAGCTTTTTTCCTCCTCCAACTTTTGTACAATGTACTCAATAGTCAGTACATAATAATTGGGAATACCATAGTCTAGATTATTTTGGCTTTGGTCTCCAATGATTCTTTACACTTACTTATTTATTACATAGATTTATATACCACTGACCTAGTGTGGGACATTACTCTAAGCAATTTACAAAGGTGAAATAAACAGTAACCCCGACCACCAAACAAACCAATAAAATAGATACCTACTTCCAATAAAATCCCAAATAATGGCAGACTCGGGGGATCACATATAGCCAAAGACTTATGGGAGGATGCCCTTAAATGCTTCCTGAAACAAAAATGTCTTTATCATCCTCTTGAAGAAGGAGAAGGAAGAGGCCTGATAGACTTCCACAGGGAGCCCATTCCATCAAGTAGGGACCACGGCCGAGAAGGCACAATTTCTGGTGACTATTTTCTTAGCCTCCTTCAGTGTAGCAACCCAGAGAAGTAAGGCCTGTGATGAAGGGATGGAATGGCCTAATATTCTGAGGAAGATATGCTCAGACAGATAGCAGGGCTCCAAACCATTAAAGGCTTATTGATCTGTTCGAGTTCTTCCATATCTTTTCTAGTCTCTTCATCTTTCTTAGTGATGTATAAATGGTCACTCTACTTCTACTGTGCAAGCACACATTTCCATGGCTTTCTGAATAGGGTCACCACACAGAATGTTTCCAGTGATCCTTATGCCCATAGATGGTCATTTGATCCCATCCAGAGTCATTGTTGAGATTCCAAAGAGCCCACTTTCTTGTGATGTGGTTGATTCATCTTGTGTGCAAAGCCCCATATCTGCAATCTGAATTGAAAAGTTGTTACCACTGACTTGCCGCCCAACTTCATATACACAAATGACAATATACAGCTAGTGTGGGAGAGAAAGGAGGGCAGGAAGTAGACAGAGTGGTTGTCCGTGGAAACCTAGTGAAGTGACTAATCCGGCTGTGCTTCTGGTTTCAGAATGGTAATGGAAATTATCTGCCTCTCTTTACAACATATAACCACCCAAGTTCTCTTATGGGTTGCGAAGGCCATAATTCTCTCATTTCAATCATCATGCAGCTGGGTTGCTTTTCACTCTGCTACCCAGCCCTCCTCTCACGCTGTGTTAGATTCCTTTGTGAGAGGAATAAAAGTACCTTGCGGCCTGATACTTGGGGTAATATCTCTTTCTCTGCTCGTTGCCTCGCCCTCATGTGTGCTTATTGTCTTTTCCAGAAAGAAGTGGAATCAAAGGGGCTGAGAACGTGCAACCGCATACACGAGTCCTAAACTCATTTGGAATGTCCCTGTGTTTCCCACGTGCTGAATGCCAAGGGTTGTGGGGGTAGTACGGAGCAGGAAAGGGGAAAAACAATGGAGTGTTGATGCAGCATGTTTGAAACACTGGAGGAAATGTTTAGAGAGCACGTGCATGTCCCTAGCTATTACTGAGTACCAACAAAAGCAAGTTAGCATTCTTGCCATGATGAATACTGAGTCCTAAAGCAAAGTGCTCTCCCACCCCAGATGTTGCTGGGCTACAGCTCCCATTTCTGGCATAGCCAATAGTAAGGAATGCTGGGTGTTGTAGTCTACCAACTCCTGCAGGGTTGAACTTTGCCTACCCGTACTGTGAATTCTGTCATAGAAAGGAGATTGCAGGTGGGGCAGAGAGGGGAGGCTTGTTTGGCAGGGGGAAAGGGGTGGTCCTATACCACCTGAAACTACAGTGAAAAATAAATACGCTAGAGCAGAACAGAAAGGATTGGGTGGTGCTTTGAACCCACTGATTACAGGTCCCCTCCCGGAGGATGCTGAAAAACACAAATTATAGTGAACACTATTTTAATAATGAACACTATATATAGCGTGGTCTCTGGTTCCTTCTAGTGCCCAATTCTGGAACTGACATTGTGGAAATATATTTTTCTAGGATTTTTCTTTTAATATTTTTAATATTTTTCAGACTGTGAATAAGTGAATCAGCAGATACTAATCCCATGGATAAGGGAGTCCTACACTGTACTTTCATAGGTGGAAGCTCAGCTGAACTCAGTAGTTCAACTGAGAAATGCAACCTTTAGGTTTACATTAGAAATGAAAATAGATAACAAAGAAATATAACTACTTAAACCACCATTGGGAAAGAAGAACCTCATGAAAGTTAGAAAAAAGGAAAGCCCTGCTTCTTTAATATCCTCTTTGACTTCTTCTATGCTAACTTGTTGAAAGGATACTTTCTGCTGCTTCAAAAACAGTCTAGACTGTTGAGGTACCTTAAAGTGCAGGTGGACAACTTTAGTGCACCTGGGGCCCAGTTTTCTGACCCGGAACCCTCTGGGACCCACACAGATTGTGAAATATGTGAAATGAAGAAGTGACCAGAATCCACACTGGGTTTTGAAAAAACATTATTGTAGGGATGTTAAACACTATTAAAACTTGTTTAATAGGTGAGTCACTGCTCCAGGAGGCATCCAGGATTGTCAATTCTTTTGGACAGAAGCTAAGGAAAACTATTTGGGGCAGACAGCAGGAAAGTCTGATGAGACCAGGGGTCTCATAAAAATAGCCATGAGGGCTCTGTGCTTCCCAGAGTGAAGTTCTCCCCAACCAACTCCCTTAAAGACTTAGAAGTGTTATTTGTCAACCATAGCCCACTTCTTCATATGCATGAAGAAGACAAAGACAGCTAACCCTTGAAAATTATTGCCTCATTCTTTTGCCAGAGCAAGGAGCATCCATAGCTATCCTGGGCCTCTAGCAAATACTTCATTGTTCCTACATGCTAGCAGAGGGATAAATGTGGAGGTGAAGGTGTTCATTGTGACAATCTGTTTACCTAGACCCCACCAGCAGCATAGGCAGTCCAAAAATGCAGGCAGCTGGATTGATCCATATCAGCAAATGAGTTCTGACAATTTTTGTTTCCAAGCAGGTATTTTCTACAGTATCTCCTAGTGGCTCCCATTCATGACCAAACAATCCTCCAATATTTTGTTAGAGTAAAATAGCTTGCAACAGTATATTCATCCTGGAAAATTAGCTTCACGCACACACAAACTCTGCTATCAGGATTTCAGGGAAGCTCAGAAATGTTCCCAGTGTGGTGCAGTGGATAGAATGATGCACTAGGACTCTGGAGAATAGGGTTTGAATCCTTGCTTGGCCATGGAAATTGCTGGGGGGAGAGAGGACTGGTAAAACCACTCCTTAAACATCTCACTTACCTTGAAAATCCTGTAAGGGTCGCTATAAGTTAGTTCCGACTTGATAGCACAAAACAACAACAACACCAGAAAGAATAAAGAAGCCTGAAGGGCATAACAGATGACCACATAGTCCCTACTAATCAGAAAGCCTTGGTGCTTCAACTCTGTGAACCCTGACTCCACTACACCACTGCTTCTGTATCACGGGAAGTTATCTGGAAGTTGAGTCATGGCAACTGGACTTCACTACTCATCCAAGTAGCTTCTTCAGTCTGAGGAGAGTTCGTTGGAGATCCCTGATATATCCTCCACCTTGGTTTCACTTCCCCCTGGTCTGAATAGGCTCGTTAGATGGACAAAGGATGGGAGGGTGAATGAAAATCCCACCTCTGCAGTCTTTCTCCACCCACTGTCATGGGTCGTTAACAGTCGTTAACAGTGGTCTCTCTGG
Organism: Intellagama lesueurii; assembly: GCA_037013535.1. Taxonomy (NCBI): domain Eukaryota; kingdom Metazoa; phylum Chordata; class Lepidosauria; order Squamata; family Agamidae; genus Intellagama; species Intellagama lesueurii. Next base: position 198,751,306 of record JBAJHW010000004.1, read on the forward strand.
TGGGTGTGGTCCTGATCTTTCTGTGGATGAATGAAAGGCCAGCATGATAAATAGGAGACAGATTGTATCTAAGGCCTCCACCCCTGCTGAATGAGGGATTTTCTATATGCACATGTATGGCTTCCCTGACCCCTCTCTCAAACCACCTATCTTCTTGGTCCAAAATGAGTACATCTTGGTCATCAAATGAGTGTCCTTTGTCTTTCAAATGAAGGAACACTGCTGATTGTGGTCCTGAGCTGTTGCCCCTCCTGTGCTCGGCCATTCTCCTGTTTAGTGGCTGTTTGATGTCTCCAATGTAGAGCTCCGAACACTCCTCTTTGCATTGGACCGCATATACTATATTGCTCCTGTTGTGTTCTGGTGTCCAGTCTTTTGGGTGGATGAGTCTCTGCCTTAGAGTGTTTGTGGGTTTGAAGTGTATGTGGTGTTTCCCAAAAATCCTTTTGAGCTTTTCAGACACACCCGCCATGTAAGGAATGACCACGTTCTTCCATCAGCTCTGGGTCTCAGACTGTTCCATTGTCCTGCTGGGTCGGGACATTGCCTTGTTAAAGGCCCATTTTGGATATCCACAGGCCTCAAAGGCCGTGTCTTCAGATGTCCGTCTTCCTTCTTCTTGGCTTCTGTGGAGGTGGGGATGTTTTATGGCTGACTCCTGGCACACAGCTTTGGGGCCCTTTTTTTACACTATGGTTCAACTCTTACTTCTCCAATTCTTTTGTAATTTTACGTACTGTCTAAACTGTAGGACTTTGCCACACTCTTGCCATTGTTAAGATTTTAATCAAGATTAAGCCAAAAACATGAATATGTATATTCACTCTTCAAGACCTAAAACCACAGCAACCACACAGCAAAGGTCCAGAAGCATCTATTGTATTTAACCCCTGACTTGTTTCCAAGGAACTCAAGGAGCCAAACATGGCTCTTCTGTTTTCTTCTCACCCTCACAAAAACCCTGAATGGTCGGAGAGCCTGAGTGATGGTGACTGGCCCAAGGTTGTACAGTGAGTTTCATGATCCAGTCAAAACTTGAATTTGAATCTCCCAAGTCCCAACTCAACCTTCTAACCACAATATCACCCTAGCTGTCAGTCCTGTCCTGCTTCCACCAAAGTATTGGTTTTGGCTCAAAAGCTGAAATGACATTCAGCTGAAACATCACGTTGATCTGTAGGTCTGTTAACATAGACCAGTTTTGCAAAAAGCATTTTAAAACATCGACATATAGGGGAGACAACTGTGATGACTAGTACCATGTTTTTGCCCAAGGAGAGTTCCTTCTAGCCAACAGCAGGGCTGCAACTAGGGTGAGGCAACTAGCACTTTGGCCTGGGGCAACAAAATTTAGAGGGCACCAAATTCAGAGGTGAATCCACTGGGGAATATTAGGCTAATAAACAGTAGTATCTTGCAGTCCATTCAATTTTCCCTTCTGTTGTGCAGTGGGGAATCGAACTTCCAACCTCTGGTTCCACAGCCAGATACCTACAGTATATCACAGAAGTGAGTACACCCCCTCACATTTCATAAATATTTTAGTATATCTTTTCATATGACAACACTGAAGAAATGACACTTGGCTACAATGTAAAGCAGTGAGTATACAGCTTGTACAACAGTGTAAATGTGCTGTCCCCTCAAAATAACGCAACACACAGCCATTAATGTCTAAACCACTGGCAACAAAAGTGAGTAAACCCGTAAGTGACAATGTCCAAATTGGGCACAAAGTGTAAATATTTTGTGTAGCCACCATTATTTTCTGGCACTGCCTTAACCCTCTTGGGCATAGAGTTCACCAGAACTTCACAGGTTGACACTGGAGTCCTCTTCCACTCCTCCATGACGACATCACAGAGCTGGTGGGATGTTAGGGACCTTGCGCACCTCCACCTTCTGTTTCAGGATGCCCCACAGATGCTCAATAGGGTTTAGGTCTTGAGACATGCTTGGTCAGTCCGTCACCTTTACCCTCAGCTTCTTTAGTAAGGCAGTGGTCGTTTTGGAGGTGTGTTTGGGTCGTTATCATGTTGGAATACTGCCCTGCGGCCCAGTCTCCAAAGGGAGGAGATCATGCTCTGCTTCAGTATGTCACAGTACATGTTGGCATTCATGGTTCCCTCAATGAACTGTAGCACTCATGCAGCCCCAGACCGACACTCCCACCACCAAGCTTGACTGTAGGCACGACACACTTGTCTTTGTACTCCTCACCTGGTTGCCACCACACATGCTTGACACCATCTGAACCAAATAAGTTTATCTTGGTCTCATCGGACCACAGGACATGGTTCCAGAAATCCATGTCCTTAGTCTGCTTGTCTGCAGCAAACCGTATGTGGGCTTTCTTGTGCATCATCTTTAGAAGAGGCTTCCTTCTGGGACAACAGCCCTGGAGACCAATTTGATGCAGTGTGCGGCGTATGGTCTGAGCACTGACAGGCTGACCCCACACCCCACCCCTTCAACCTCTGCAGCAATGCTGGCAGCACTCATACGTCTATTTCCCAAAGCCAACCTCTGGATATGACGCTGAGCATGGGCACTCAACTTCTTTGGTCGACCATGGCGAGGCCTGTTCTGAGTGGAACCTGTCCTGTTAAACCGCTGCATGGTCTTGGCCACCATGCTGCAGCTCAGTTTCAGGGTTTTGGCAATCTTCTTATAGCCTAGGCTATCTTTATGTAGATCAACAATTTGTTTTTTCAGATCCTCAGATAGTTCATTACCACGAGGTGCCATGTGGAACTTCAAGTGAACAGTTTGAGAGAGTGAGAGCGATAACATCTGCTCCCCCTTCACACCTGAGACTCGTGACACTAACGGGTCTCATGACACCAGGGAGGGAAAACGGCTACTTGGGCCCAATTTGGACATTGTCACTTAGGAGTGTACTCGCTTTTGTTGCCAGCGGTTTAGACAGTGGTTTAGACATTAAAATATTTATGAAATGTGAGGGGGTGTACTCACTTCTGTGATATACTGTAAATCTTCTTCTCTTTTTCCATGTGGAGCTCACATCCATGCCTCATGGCCAGAGTGGGTGGGAAACAATGCCACTTGCCCCAGGTACCAAAATGACTAATTACAGCTCTGGCCAATAGTGCCCTGAAAAGACAGATCTTCAGACGAGTCACAATGGCATCACATTGAAGACCCCAGAATTATTCTGTTTATGTTAAAATGCCCCAAGAGGTAATTTCTATGCTTTTACCAACCCCTCCTCCTCAGAAAGCCTCATGGTAGCCAGGATGAGAAAAAGGAGACTCTGCCCCTCAACTGCTTCTTCTTCTGGGTGAGTAGATAATGAGTTGCTAAGCAGTCTGTGGATGTTGACAAGAAGCAAAACACAAATTGTAATGGAAAGAAGGAACACATAAGTAGAGCAATATTACACTCTTGCCAATAATGTTTCTTTCACTAACAACGTGCAATGCTTTTCTTAATATTACATTTAAATTGGTTTTCAGGAGAGAAAGCCAGCATGAACAGTCAGCTTCACGTTCCTCTGAGCTCTCTTTAGGAGCAAATTATTGTACTCATCACAAATAGCAAAGTTATGTGGAGGCTCAGGGCTAATTATCAGCCTAATTAAAAACAATTCTGTATTGTAATGACTAGGGGAATAATAGTCAACTATGAGGCTTCTTAAAAAATTGTACCATTACAATTTGCTATAGCTGTTTCCCTCTATCTGGATGATAGATGATATATCTTTTTAAAAAATAAATTTAAAAAATAGCTAGAAAATCTTGCTTTCGAAGCCAAGAAGAAGCCAGCTTTTTTTAAAGGGAGGGGGAGGATTTTAGATGTATTAATAAGCCTTTCAACTAGGTTAGCAATTACCATAGCATGAAACACCAGTTACATTAGGGTGTTGTGGGGGGAAAAACTTTAATTCTCTTTTGGTATAAATTGGAACAGGATACACAGTGTGGTGTAGTGGATAGAGTGATGGACTTGGAGCCTAGGTTTGAATCCCTGCTCAGCCATGGAAATTCACTGGGGGTGCAGAACTGTTAAAATCACTCCTTAAATGTCTTTGTTATCTTAAAAATCCTCTTAGGGTTGCTATAAATCAGTTCCAGCTTGATAGCACATGGCATGGCATGGCATGGCATGACATAAAGTGAAACAGAATCCAAAAATCAGAAATAGAAGGAAGGCCTATAGCTCAGAGCTCAGAAACTTTAATTTGGACTACAATTCCCCAAATCCACCAACTATCATGTTGATTGGTTTTTTTGTACTCTGAAAATGTAACTTGTTTGCTTGTTTGCTTGCTTGTTTGTTGTTTTAATTGGTATACTGCTCCCATTAATACCAAAGCACTACTCTGGGTGATTTACAATAAATACATAATCAAAATATAATAAAAACCATGTAACAAACTAAGCACATAGGGACAGAAGGCGCCTGAGTAATGATGAAACTAAGCATAGGATGAAAATGAAAATAACAATGACAGTAACTGGACGGAGATGTACAATCACCTCAACTCAGCTAGGGTCAGAGTGGAAAGCCTCCCTGTAGAGCCATGTCTTCAATTGCCTCTTAAATGTCAAAAGGTGAAGGTCCTCCAGGAGCTGGTTCCACAAAAATGGAGCCACTGCAAAGAAGGCTCTTCCTCTTGTAGAAGATTTGTAGAAGACTTTTCCAAACTTTTAGCTACAGTTCAGTATCAAAGCACATGCTTTGCGGATAGAAAGCTATAAATTCAATCCTCAGCATATCCAGGCAAAATAATAATAATAATTTGAAGCAGCCAACTTGATATGAAAGACTTACGTTAAAGAGAGTCAGTGTTAATCAGAGAAGTAGACAATCCTGGGCTAGCTACACAAACACTCTGTCCTGATACTGGACAACTTCATTTGTTTAAAAAGTCATATCTACAATATGCAATACATTTAGAAGACTCCAGAGAAATCTCAATTCCCATCTGATTAGTTTAGGGACAGGAGTTGGAAGATGACAATATTTACAAAAAAGGTGTCTCAGTTGTTTTAGGATAGGAGTGGGCAACTGAGACTGCTAGCATGTGTTTTTTGTCTGTCTGTTGGTTTGGTTTGGTTTGGTTTGGTTAACAACTCCCATCAGCCCTGGACTGTACAGCCAGTGGCGAAGCATCATGGGAATTCTAGGCAGGAAAAAAAAGAACCCATCCAGAAGTTTGCTGTTGGCTACCCCTTTGCTGGGCACATATATACAGTGGTGCCTCGCTAGACGATTGCCTCGCAGGACGAGGAAATCGCTAGACGATGGCTTTTTGCGATCGCTAATGGGATCGCAAAATGATGGTCTCCTATGGGGGATTTTCGCTAGACGACGAGGTTTCCCCATTGGAATGCACCGACTAGTGGTCAAAAGCTGTCAGTGCATTCCAACGGGGACCCGCGCTCACTAGACGAGGTTTCCCTATGGACGATCTTCGCAAGACGACGACTTTTCCCTTGGAATGCGTTGAAGAGATTTCAATGCATTCCAATGGGGAAACGCGCTTCGCTAGATGATGTTTTCGCAAGACAGCGATTTCCGCGGAACGGATTAACATCGTCTAGCGAGGCACCACTGTACCAGCAAGTTGAATTCAAGTTTGCCTGTCAGGCGTACCCACTGCCTAACATGTTGTTCGCTAGGGAAGGAGTAAAGGATGTATGATGCTACCAGGCTTGTTGGACTGTAATTCCCATGATTCCTCACCCTTGGCTATGCTGCCTAGAACTGGTGGGAGTTGCAATTCAATAACATGAGGGGGGAAAACATGTTCCCCAGCCCTGCACTTAGGAAGTACTATGGACCAAAACTTCATGCTACATCCTCTATCAACTTACTGTATTTTGGAGCAAGCTCTGCAGAAGTGACTAGCACTTGTTTGTAAGTAGATGTGTAGATTTGCACTCCCAGTTGCTTATTCCCAGGTTCAGCTGACTTCCCATCTCCTCACAGCATTCATTCCAGCGAATTTACTATTAGTGCAAAATGACTTCTTCTTACATCACCTACCGAGGAGTATATACCCCATGTAAAGTACAAAATGTTTGTAGATAAGGATCCAGCAACTTGCCACATATAAAGCTCTCACCAGTGATTCAATTGCCCAACAAATGCTTGCATTTTCTATACCTGTCTTGGTGCTCATCGACTTACAGCAATCATGTTGCATTAAATTGTGCCCCCCCCCCCACCAATTTCAAAGGTGGCAGGTTCACAACATCTTTCTGATTGTTTCATTTTATGGAATAACTTTCATTCCCCCTTTCCCACTGCTTTATGAATACTTTGCTGACAGCCACTCTCTGAACAAACACACAGAGGAAGTCTACAATTGTTCCATACCAAGTTTAAATAAACAAATGTGTTTATTCTATAAGCTGCTACATTTATCAGCTTTGCTCCTACTTTAGCCTTGATAGTGGTGCATTAATTTCCCATCAGTATATCTTCTACAACAGGAGGACAAGGAGGTTTTTCAAAATCATGAAAGATATTCAAGTCCTTGGAAAGCACTTAACAAATAAAGATGAGACACATTATTTTAAAAAGAATTGATGCTAGGAATTTTTTTTCTACATAAGATGGCAAATATCTCGAATGTAATGCTGAGAAGCTAAAGCTGCACTACGGCACACACATCCCTCTGAATAGATTCCTATTAAACCTACTGGAGCAATATACTCAGAAGACCTCCATAGGATGGGGCTAAATTTGTAGGTCACTTACTGAGCTATACTTATGTTTAAAATCAATGGGACAAGTTCCAAAGTTGGTTGGGCTTTATCATGTTCATCCTGCAACCAGTGGCAGATCATGCATTACAGCAAGGGGGCGCTACACCGCCTAACCTCTTTCTGCACCCTTCTGTCTCATTACCAAAGGTAGAGAACTTGGGTATACGTGTGAGGTAGAAGTCTTGCCTATGTTTCTGTGGGAAAGGGGGAATGAAAGTTTTTCCATAAAATGAAACAATCAGAAAGATGTTGTGAACCTGCCTCCTTTGAAATTGGGGGAGGGGGGAACAGCCCCCCACAAATAAAATATTTCTGCCATACATCAAAGGAGTCGCAGACCGCATGGGGAAACTATTGAAAAAACACAACCTACAAACAGTATTCAGGCCCACCACAAAAATACAACAAATCTTACGGTCAGCAAAGGACAAAAAGGGATCCCATCACCACTGCAGGAGTATACTGGATACCTTGCAGTTGTGACCAGGTATATATTGGGACCACAAAATGTAGCATCCAGACCAGAATCAAAGAACATGAAAGATACTGCAGACTAAAACAACTGGAAAAATCAGCAGTAGCTGAACATGCCCCGAAACAAGCTGGACATGAAATCCTATTTCAAAACACAGAAGTACTGGACAAGATCAGCAATCATTATATTAGACTACACAGGGAAGCCATTGAAATCCATAAACACCAGCAGAGCTTCAACAAAAAAGAAGAAAGTCTAAAAATCAACAAAGCCTGGCTCCCAGCACTGAAAAATACAGCCTGCAAAAACGTCAATGAATTCTACCCAGCCACAAGGACCGGTGATCACTGCACACAAAAGACTAGCCAACAACACCCATCAATCACAGTGACAAATCATCTCCCCCCTTATCACAACAAAAAACCCATAACAAAAAACACCCTGATCACAGGAAACACCCAATCTCCTGAAAAGAACAAAAACCTGATCCCACAGCTACAAATACTCAACAATCCTGCACACTACACCAGAACACAGAAAGAGTTCTTGCTCCTGTCCTCTGAAGATGCTGGCCACAGAGACTGGCAAAACGTTAGGAAGAAAAACCTCCAGAACACGGCCAAACAGCCCAAAAAAACCACAATGACCATTCAGGATAATGTTGACCTGAACAAATTATGAAAGGGAACCTGCTGGCCTCACTTCCTTCACTGTAACTTTCTTCATGTAAAAGCTGACAGCCTGAAAAAGAGAGAGTTTCCAGTATCAGTTTGATCACATGGAGGAGGGCCATGTATAGAAAACCTTGTCCTCTTTAGACTATTGCTATTCATGGGAAGAGAGTCACTGTAGAGGACAGGGCTAGCCTGCTCCCTTTTCTCAGGTGTTCAGGTTAATTGTTTCTGATTCAAAGAATGATGTGTCATCAGTTAAAATCTAGGAAGGGTTATGATCATATATAACAGGTTAGAGTTGGATTCAAGTCTTACTACAGTGAGTACATGGCAGCATCTTTGGCTATTTACATCCCACAGTTTATGCTTCATCGCAATTGTTTTGTACCATTAATCACATAATTTCTCCTTGAATGCAAGTTTTTCTTTTTTCATTACTTGCTGATGTCAGGGGTAGGGGAGGCATCCACGTCAAGTCCCAACATGGCAATGGGTTTTAACATTTTGCCACGCATTGCTGTCTTGGTTCAGATCAACTATCCCACAAGTGGAATTTTGTATTAGATGAAAGTGCTCATTTGTTTCAATGAGAGCTTTTTGTCCAAGGCAAATTGGAAGAGTTGGTTGGATAGATTGGTGATTCAGGTTTCTGGCTGTGGAGCCAGAGGTTGGGAGTTTGATTCCCCACTGTGCCTCCTGAGAGAAGAGCCAGCCTGTGTAGCCATGGGCAAACTGCACAGTCCCAAGGTGCCCCCAGAAGAAGGGAATAGTAAAAGACTTCTGGGTATTCTATATCTAGAAAACTCTGGAAAGAGTTGACATAATTCAAAACTGACTTGGCAATATACAATGATTATGTAGCTGGCTGGGCAGCTCAGTGGTTTAGATATCTGCAGAGCCAAAGGCAGTGAGTTAGATTTCCCACTGTGCCTCCTGCAAGAAGGGCCAATCTGTGTGGCCTTATTCCCAGGTGGCTCCAGAAGAAGGGAATGATAAACCACTTCTGAGTACTCTCTACCTAGAAAACCCTGGAAAGGGTTGGCATAAGTTGGAATTGACGTGACAGCACACAATTATATTAAACTGTAAGTATGAGAAAGACCTGAATTAGAGAAGGAAAAAGAAGAAACAGTACAATTAGCATACTTCAGTCCTTAGTTTTTCCAATAACTATCTGATGTGTGGAACCCCTCAGAGACATTCAAGGGTTTTTGTTGAGTTTCCTTTGAAATTCTTTAGATACTTTATGTAAATATGAGAAGGTGGAAAAAAATCAATCAGAATTTTACTATAGGTGACATGTCAGTAGTCATTCTTATACTGGCATGTCATACACACACACACACACACACCTGCTGGATAGCTGGGTGGTTTAGGCATCTGGTTGGCAGTTTGATTCCCCACTATGCCTCCTTGACAGGGGCTGGATGCTCTTCCAGTTCTGCAGTTCTAAGATTATTAACCTTGCTATTATTTGGACAGACATGGGGGGGGGGGGGTTAGCACTGTGAATTAGGGAGGCAAACTCAACAAAAGCAAAAAATAAATCTTAACAGAACTACGTCTTCAATCACTTCAGAACTGCAGTAACCCTGCAGAAAGAACCATACGAGAAAAGGAAACTGTGGGTTATATATGCTTGAAGTTTGCCCAGGATTTTCCTCTAGAGGGCAATATTTGTTCATTCACCCAAAAAAAAAAAAAAAAACCCTGATGAAAAACAAGGCAGGGGATGGAATGCATATTAGCTATTTTAAATTAAATAATTCATCTTTCTTCTTTAGACACAAGATGATGCACTAAGGAGTGAAGTACAATTTATACTGGTCTTTACACTTGCATTCAAATGGAATCTAGTCATCAGGCTCTTTTTTGCTTTTTTAAATTTGCATCTGCTGCAAGATCCTTTGGCATCAACTAGAAGTGAGACTGCAAATGCAGACAAGAAGATTTGCAGAGTATACTGGTTTATGCTGAGAAAATAATTTACTGACCTGCAATAATGCAAGCTTTGCTTTGAGCCAAGGCTCATCAGATTTTTCAATAACATGACTGGGCATCCTCTGAAATATACCAAGCAATAAACAGATAATGCCTCTGAGCATTTTCAGAGTGTAGATCATTCACCACTGAAAAACAGCTTTCAGTACTACCTTGCAAGTGAAATAAGAATATTGGTCTCCAAAGCCAAGAAGGTATGTCAGATGTTAGAGATAGCCCATAACAGAGTTGAAAGAGCATTAATGTTACATAGAGGCAATTGATTCTTTTTATTTATTTATTTCGGATTTGTGAGATCAAACATCAATGGAGTCTCATGGTTTAGTTCTGAAGACCCAACAACTCAGTAAACCAATTTGCATACTTCCACAGGGTAAGAGAAACTCCTGCTATGACAGACACTTTAATTAGTTAAGGGTTTTCCTCTTCTAGTCCTCGACTATCTTCAGTGGACAGCCCTCCAAAAAACAGATCCATCCAACAGAGCACTACTCTCTGTAAAACAGGAAACATGGCCACTCCATCACAAGCAAAAATGTGCTATTTGAGATAAAGAATCATAGAATAATAGAGTTGGAAGAGGCCTATAAAACCATTGAGTCCATACCTCTGCTCAATGCAGAATGCTGTAAATAATTAAAAGAGGTGAGTGAAGGACAGACAGAGCAACCAGATTTAGTGGCACATATCTGAAATAGCAATTACTGAATTTCTAGGGCAAGAAACAGACATTAGAGAACTATAATAAGGGCAGCCAGCGACCTTGGCTTAATCTATCCACTGTGAACATCTGGGCAATGGGCACAGCAGGTGGGCTATGTCACACACATTCCCACTGTGTTGAGCTATATTGTTGTTGTTACCTCCAACGTATGGCAACCCTATGAATAAGTGACCTCCAAAATGTCCTATCATTAATAGCCTGATTCAGCTCTTAGAAGTGCAAGGCTGTTGCTTCCCTTGTGGAGTCAAGCCATCACATCTTTGGTCTTCCTCTGTTCCTGCTGCCCTCAGCTTTCTCAAGTGTTAATATCTTTTCCAATGAGTCCTGTCTTCTCGTGTTGTGCCCATTGTACGACACACCCAGTTTTATCAGTTTTGCTTCTACAGAGGGTTCTGGCTTGATTTGACCTAGGACCCAGCTGTGCTGACTAGGAAATTCTGGAAGCTGTAATAATTTATCTGGGCTGTCAGCTATACATACATATGAATCAGCGAAGACTACATTTTTTTCTCCTTCCTTACTGAAGCATTCCCTCTGTGAGGACCCATGTCTTTGGCAGTCCCTTCTTATCTGCCTGGGCCTTAATGCCCTCTGTGGTGCTTATGTGCAAGTAGCTCTAGGGATGGAGAATCTGTCAGTGTCACCTTCTTTCATATTAAAATTCTTTAAACCTCAAGGGTTTGTTTCTCACTTAATTTATTAACAACTTGCCAAGTTTAGTAAATTGTTATTATATATGAACTGGATGAAATCCTCAACCATCTGCCTTGGACCAGTTCAGGCACAGCTCTTCCTGTCATGGAGAGGACATGATGGGTGTGCTTCTCACATAGCTGTTGAAGATGAGAAGTCGGTGAGGAGAGAAAGAGCACTACAAAGATGGCTGAATACACGGGATTGAATACACAGCTAAGCACTCAAAGTCCTCTGCCTAAATGGGCAAAGCTATCATATTGCTTTGTCCTGCATGGCTTAAAAAAAAAATCCTGATATTCTTTCTGTCACATTTATGGAGAAATCTGTGAATCTTGGAAATATCTTCTCCAAAAATGAACCAAACTAAATTCTCACCAATCCATAATGAGCTCACTCGGGGGGGGGGGGGGTGTTACACATCCCCTATAATTTAAGTAATATGGATATCTTTCTACTGCTCTATTCTAGGACTTGATTATGTTTCTGCCGTGGTTTCACTTCAGCCTCTAAAATATGGGCTTTCCCAACCTGGCTCTTGTGGTACACTATCAATAGCCATTCATGCCTTCTGTACTTTGGCCATTGCCAACAAAGTGACCCTCATACATCTACTGTATGAAGAGCTTTAGAAAAACAAGGCAGTGCAATAAGCCTCAGTCATTGCTTTAGTTAACCTTGGATGGCTTGTGTACCAAGTTGCATCCACCCACCATTTTGAGGAAAGATGCCCCTCTGCCTGAACTGGCACTGCTTTTGCCACAGCAGCTAAAGCAGATCCACGTGTAAGTGTCAGAGGAGCCCAACAAGATAATGAGCTTGTCATGAAAGCTGGGCATTGTGCCATTCTTGGGACCAGCTAAATCTGTTTCCAAGCCTGAAGAAATATAAATGAGTGACTGTTGCTATGTGGCTTGGAGTGCCCTAACGACAGGTCTTCTGGAAGTATAAAATCCTACTTGCATTCCTGCTTCAGAGACACCCACAGGAAAAAAAATGCATTCTAGTGTTCATTCACTCCCCTTTAAGAGCTGCCTTGCTACCATCTCATGGAAGGAGCTTCCTGCATCCCTCCCCTTTAATCTCAGTTTATTGTTAGCACTGTGCCTGCCTTTAATCCCTGCAGACCTGTAGGAGCTGAGCAGGAGAGCCAGAAAACAGAAGTTGCTTCATTTTTTGTCTTGTGGGGTAAGCTGATCCTATTTCCTTGACAACAATTTGTGTTCTGTGCCTGTTTTGTCCCAGGTACGAATGGTATCCTGTTCTGATTGTTTCAAGACTCTTTTTGTCTAGATTTGATGTGATGTTTTCACTAGGAACACATAGCTTTGCAGAGAATATATAGCTGGTGTAGTACTTTAGCTGAGACTTTTCCTTGAAGAAATAAAAACAGGAGGCTGGGCAGTTTTTTAAAGGGATAATGATACTTGGCAATCATTTGTACTAATTTGGAAATAAACACTAAACCTGATTCTGCATAATGTTTTCATTGACCTCAAGCTTACATATTCCTTTGGCATCAATAGTACCACCTGAGTAATCATTACTTTCTGGGTCGTAATTTTCTAATATGTAATTAGTGAAGATATATAATGTTTCTCCTCTTCACCTGTTCTCTTACATATGATTACACCTGATAGGTAGTTTTGATTTGTGTTATACTGAAAGGTAACTGAATTATATTCTTTTATAACCCAATGGTTTGGGTAGTGTTTGGCACCTTCTTTCATCTGGCTACACAGTTAGAGGTTATGAGAAAAGGAGAGCAACAGATGCATGCATTTACTTTCCTATTCATCTTAACTTTGCTTCTCAACTATTATGCTCACTGTTCTCCTGTTTTACTAATGGATGCATTCAATGGAAGACTGAATAACACATCTGCTGACACTGTAAGATAGGAACGCTGAACAAATTTTCCGGAGGAAATATTTATGCAAGGTCATAACACTTATTAGATTATAATTGATGACACATCGTTCTCTGAAACAGAAAAAAAAATCCAAATCTCACTTATCTGGTATCTAATGTTTTTTTTGGGGGGGATACCCCCAAGCTTGAGCTTTAAATATTGCTACTTCTTTCTCTTTGCAAAACAAACACGTCCAGGCTGAGATACAGGCAGAGATGACAGCAATTCAACAACTGTGCACACTGTTTATGTTGAGTGGCAAAGATACATTGCAATGTTCTCTTATGCTTTTACTTGCAAAGTGGGGGGGGGGTGTCTCTGGAGAGTGCTTCCCTTTTCATAGACTTAACTTTATACACTCTAAGTATAGGGTAGACTAGACTACTGAAGCACTTGATATGAGAAGAACTATGAGATACATAACAAATTGTCTATTCTTGCTCCTACACATAGGACTCTGAAGCAAAATATCCCAAGATATTAGCTGGTTGTTGTTTTCATTTGTCTCATGGGTCTTTCAGTTCATGGTTCTTCCTGACATGAAGAGACTAACATATATATACTGTAATTTATATTGTTCTTCTGAATAGTTTAATTAGTATATCAATAATCTTCTTTTTGCTAAAAGCTTGTAAAGTAGACCAGGACTCTTAGACCCACATGAATATCTAGGATCTGGGAGTGCTCAGATCCAGCTCCATGACCTGCTGAACTTTGTCACTAAAGCCAATGTCCTTTGGAGCTTCTGCTGAGTGAAATGTCTCAACAGGGTAACATTGCAGATTTATGGTGCTTGTGCAAGTGTTGCTGTTTTGCAAGTTGTAAACTTCATTAAAAAAAACATAACCCTCTGTTTGTACAATAGCAAGGCTTGTGAAAGTCACACTTTACTACACTGATGGGAATTTCTACTTAACAGAAGCCCAGTAAGATACTAGCCTAAGAATCTAGTGCCTGAGTTTACTTTTGGGGTTTCCGTGGTACCCCCCTTTCTCCCTTCCAATCCTTTTTCTTTTGAGGCATATCTTTCCAATTGTGAGCCTAGGAACTTACAATTACTTCAGAGATTTGTAAGACACTTTGGGAACCTTTCTGGCTGAAGATTGGTTTATGGATACTTTAAATAAATGAAAGACACTTGAAGTGTTATACAAGAAGTATAGGTGGGAGTTAAAACAATTTTATTGTGAGACCTTGAAGCGGATGAAAGGAATATTTCCATCTCCATCTAATCACGATGGCCGATTATAGTTGCCTTGACATCACAAACAAAAAAGCCACAAGCCTATTATTTACCATCTCTATGAAAAATGCTCTTACACAAGTCAGCTTTAGAGAACTGTCTTGATTTTGAAGAAGAATCCAGTCCTAAGGTTAGAGATAAAGACCCCAAGTAGAAATGGAGTTTAGGACTGTGCTAAGGGCAGAGCAAGCTTTTACTCTTTGGTAAATGTTATAAGGAAACACAATATTTTTGATGACAACCTTCCATATCATGAATATAAGGGGTGGGTATATTACAGAGTTACAGGATTCAACCCAAAGATCCATCAGCTGGATCTTTGTGCAAAAGGAACACATTAAGAATGCAAGAATTCTGAGCTCTAGTTGTGTGTATCAGGACTAGGGTAACCTATTTTTCTGTGTGCACCTGGCAGAGCCCCAAAGATCATGTCCTCCCCCACAAAGGGAGGGACAAAGGAGAAGAACTCCAAATTTAGAAGATGTGCTTCTTCACTTGGTGAAAAATGTCTGTTTGTCATAGCACAGGATTCCCCCCATGCGTGTGTTTTGCATTTAGCATGCATTGTTCTGTGATTGGCCATTAGATAGTAAACACAGGCTTCATTTGCAAGTCTGATTGCCAAGGCATATGTTCTCCTTAATATACAGTTTGATTCGGTGAGAAACTGTCTGTGCTAAAATAAGAACACCATGTGCAGTATGCCTCCATATCCTAGTAGCCAGACAGAAGCACCCTCAGATCACTGACTTCAGGAGGATTACTTCCAGGCCGAACAAATGAACGAGGCAAAGCTTCCATTCCCACTCCTTCTACAATGCCCTTTGTATTTCTCTCACACACACCTCTCCCCATTTCTGAAACTTTGTTGCGATTCTGCAGGCAAATTTTATCTTTGTTTTCTTTCTTGAGCTGGCAAGTTCTATTGGAGAATTTTACTTTTTCCTTTTAGTTAGCAGAGTATGAGGTAAAAAAAAAAGAATAACGCAGAAACATGGAGAAATTGAGCCAATCTCAGCACCCTCCCTCTCTCTTTAGTTTCTTTTGCACACAAACTAGCACTTTATATGATAAAATCGCTCTAGAAGCATTTAAAGTATAAAAAGGTATCTTTACTTACAGTTACCATTTGTGATTACAGTTCAAAGAATAAAAGGGAGGGAATGGAGTCTCCACCATATAGAGAGACTCTCTATGCTTGTTCAATGTTAGAGGAAGAGGGCTATCAACAACAAAAGCAATGGAAGTAAGCAAACACTCAGGGCGGGGGGCTTGCCTCAAATGCCAGAGGCAGAAAAGAACTTTTCCAATCATATTAGTTACAAAATACCATCACATTAGGCTGTAAAAACCCCTCCCACTGATACCCAGTGCCAGCACATGCAAGATTGCTATTTTCCCAACAATCTCCCATGGCTTCTCTTACCATTTGCCTCTCCTGGTGTGTTGTGAATTTGAAGATTGGAAGGAAAGGGAGGAGATTGCAGGCATGATCATGATCTCTCTCTCTTTTCTCTGATCCTGCACCCATTAAGTTGTTATTTAAGTGTGTGGGGACCACACCTGTTGAGGAGAGCATGCTGCCCTCCCAGATGCTTTCAACACATGAAAGTTTAAGACAGTCTAATAATAAGCAAAATAATAAGTGAAATACTGCTGTATTCTGATAGCCTCTTTACCTGGTCCAGAACCCCAATTGGTGCACAGTGGTGCAGGGACCAGTGTGCACAGGGTCAAAGTACTTGGACCTTGGTATGTACAGTGACTGTGACATCATCTGCCACTCACCATCCCTTCAGCTTCGCTCTTTCCTCCAAACTTGGCTGTAATCCTCAGAGCAGCTGGGAGAGAAATGGATTTTCCCAAGAAAGTACACCTGTTATAATACAAAGTACTTGGAGGTGGTTTGCTTAGAGAAACTCTGTTTATCACTTGTTGATACAGATTGATCCTGGTGCTTAGATTTTGCACCTTGTGGAGGTGGGTGTTATGCTGAGCGTATGTTTTTCCAGATTTACCAAGACACCCCTGAATATGGCTCATATAAAGATACTACCCAGACAAAGCAACTTCTCCCTCTTTAGACTGTCACAAGTAATGGTGGTGGAGGCTGACCTAGCATGTTAATCACAACACATGTGAGTTCTGTGTGCTTAGGTAATGACTGGATAGAGCCTTCTCTCTCTCTCTCTCTCTCTCTCTCTCTCTCTCTCTCTCTCTCTCACACACACACACACACACACACACACACACACACACACACACACACACACACACACACACACACACAGAGAGAGAGAGAGAGAGAGAGAGAGAGAGAGAGAGAGAGAGAGAGAGAGAGAGAGAGTTCTCCTCAGCTGCTCAGTAAGAAAACAGCAAAAGCAAGCATCTGACTTAAAATGTTTTAAGGACACCACACTGCTCTCAAGCACTCTTGTAAGAGAGCTAACACTTGCCTCTTAAAGGTACACCCGTCTCTAGGCCACAAGCCATGACAGCACCCAAATCCAGCCCTGTTCTCCCAAGATTTCTCCATTCAGCAGTATAGTTTCCAGTGCAATGGGGAGTCATTTTGTTGCCACTATTAGTCAGAAATCTTTGTTGATCTGCCATATAGTGCCAAAAGATGTACAAGTATCTCTTGTTGCATCTGCTGCCTACTCCTGCTGATTAATTCAGGAGAAAAATGCTAAGAGGTTTTGTAGAAAGAAGAAAGGGAAAGGTCCTGCAGCCCACCTTTATGCCCATGTTCTCCCAGTAGGTTTATTAGGACTTATTCCTCGTAAGTATGCAATGGGTTGATATACCTTCATAATTAATAGGCAGCAAGTATTTTGCTGCTTGTGGTGGAGCAGCAAATGGTCTGTCCCTCTTAAGGGTCAAGGTGCACTTTCTTTAGGCCAGCCAAAAAATTTCAGCAACAGAGCAAAAAACCTCCCAAGATCATCTTCCCTTTCCTGGCTGTCACAGTGCAATCACAATGCACTAAATAAGTAGCAGTTTGCTGACCTTTCACGAGACCCCAAATCTGCTGCCTGAGGAGGCCACCTCTCTGCCCTATGGCAGTGCTGTCCCTCCCAGGAAGGATACTCCGTTTGAGGAGCTTATTTCCTTACCACAGAGTACCCTGGAACAACCCAATTCTCACCTGCTTTCAAAAGCTATGGAGGGTCAGGCCTGGCTAGTACCTGGATGGGAAACCAAGCCAGGCTATGTTCTCCTGAAACCCTGGAGAGCCACAGCCAGCTTCCTCTGTTTCCAGGTTCCCTTAAACAAACTATAATTTTATAAACTGAGGCTGTCATTCAGAAACTGAAGCTATCATACTTTGGGCACATCATGAGAATGTAAGATTTGCTGGAAAAGTCAAAAGATGGGAAAAGCTGAAGGCAGCAGGAAAAGAGGAAGACCAAATACAAGACAGATTAACACCCTAAAAAAACCCCACAGCCTTGAGTTTACAAGAGCTGAACATAGGACATTTTAGAGATCACTAATTCATAGGGTCACCATAAGTGGAAGGTGACTTGATGGCCCGTAACAACAATTTTATAAGCACAACTTAATTAGTGGTTATTTCTGGAAAAGGATGAATAGGATCAAGTTGCATGATAGTACCTAGCCCCTATATTTGCTGCATAATATTGAAGTTAAATTATTCTAGCTGTGCAGCAGAAGCTCAGGGATTTACAAAGCAGAATAGTTTCAAATTCCCCAGATTAGTCCACCCATTTTCTCATCAACTGGCACTTACAGTGTCAACAACTCTCTGAAACATTAGTAGGAGAAAGAATAAAAAGTTTAATTACTTCAAATTCAACAGATCAAACAACAAACTGACAAACAAGACTGCTTTTAGCAAAAAAAAAACTCTAAAGAGGGAAAAGGAAACAGCAGAGAGATGGATCTCTCTTAATTCAGAAGCAGGGAAGGAATGAGTGGTTCGTGCTAGACAGATTGACAGTCACCCCAACCCAGAAAAGTCCCTCCCAGCCACATCTACTAGAGGCTGCATGCAAGGTTGCAAAACCTCCAACAGTCTCAGTATAGCTAAACATTTCATAAGTATGGCAGCAAAATCTGGAGAATGATCCCTCCCCACCTGCATTTTTCAGAGGGAAAATGTGATGGTGAGTCAGAGAACTGGAATAGAATTTTAAAGTCTTGTTATCCAGATTTTATTTTCGTTACTTAGTATTGTTTGTTTGTTTGTTTTTAACTACGTTCTTTGAAGAGACTTCATATAAAGTTTCAATAGTTTGGGTAAATAGAATTAAAACATTTGAAAATTGGGTTCTTCTTTTTTCCTGCTACAGAATTGAAAGACAACTTAAGGAAACTGAAAAATAGTAGAGTACTGGGAGTAAACATCAGGGGGGAAAAGAAATAGGTCATCTTTGATTGTGCAGATAATCTTTTGGACAAATTTTGGCTGGAATCATGTTGAAGAAATAGTCCATTGTGAAGTCCATTGGTGTAAATTTCAGTATGAATTACTACTACTATTACTAGTTAAGAAGTCATCATATGCATTTGTAGTCACACATTAAGTCATACAACTGACTACACCAACTTTTTAACTGGAGACAATTCACCACTGAGATTTATGCCAATGGATCTATGCCAGTGGGCATAAGTAATAGTATTCTGGCTAATAGCTTGGTGTTATAGTGCTTTTTTTTTTTTTTTTTTTTGCTTCTCCCCCCCCTCCTCCTGACCTATGTAGATGTTCAAGAAACTTAATGTGTTCAAGCAGAACAGCATTGCAGAGATGGGCCTACCAACTTATGTATGTTCCGTTGAATGCTTCTTGAGAGCCTAGCTTGTGTGTGTAAAGCTTGTATATATACCAAGCTGTGCTAATACAAGGACTCTGAAAACACAGGGCTGTTGGCCTAACTGGAAATGGGTGGCCTGTAAGAAGGAAGAGTGAAAGCAAGCATACAAACCCAATGCTAGGGTGAAAAATGGCTGCAAGTTTCTTGATTACAGTTGAAGGGCCTTGGCACAGCATAAAGCAATGGAACCCTGCATTAGACAACCTGCTTGCTGACTGATGAACTGACACCCACTGAAAAACAGATGAGACTGCCTCATTCCCCTGCCAAGGGTGAGAGATAGACAAAACACCCTAAGCTGGGCATGTTCCAGAATCATTCACCACTAAAATTCCTTAACAGATATATGGGGGTAGATGGGCATGCTCTGTTGGTCTGCCCTAACTGCCTACAGTAAATTTGTGACAGGATAAATGAAAATTCAAGAGACATTTGTCATTACCAAACATTCCCCCACCCCATCCAGTGTTCAGTGTATCCAGTTCAAATGTCTACATATCATGGCTCTCTAGCTTTTTTGCAGGATATATTAGTTCCCCCATGTCCTTTCCATGCTTGTCTCTGTTCACAGGTTTTGGTTTTGCTTGAATCTGTGAAAGCCATTTGACTCAGAACAATAGTAGGCCAAAAGAATGGTCTCCGTGTGTACTTCAGATCCCTTAAAATAATTTCCAGTCTTAACCCAAAGAGACATAAGGCCAAGCAAATGAACACAGCACACATTTGCAAACATGGAGTCTCTGGAAAAACTGACCAAATGTCCTAGTGTCACTTTCTGTCACATATTAACACTGTACTGTAATTTCTGGCATTTAATTTCATTGTACGGAAGTACAATGACAATAAAATAAATTCTATTCAATTCTATTCTATTCTATTCATAAGGGGGACATGAACGCCTATATAAATCCTCCTAACTAATTCCCTAATAAAGCTTCAGTATGATCTGCTTTATTCACAGCCTCTGTTTCACATTTGGCAATCAGTGGCTTTTCAGTTGCTCATGTCTTTGCTGTTTGTTTCAGCAGCTTAATCCAGCTGGCTTTGGAGAGCTCAGCTTTCACATGTTGTCCATGTGAGTTCCCTGAACACAAGCTGAAGCACACACAGTGACTACACATAAGCCCATTTTGCACATACTTGCTCTAAGCAGTCTGTGTATTAGTAGACTGTTCTGTCCTGAGCTAGCTAGCTAAAGTAGCTGTAAGATGTACATACACATTTTACAAGGAAGCGAATCGCATGCAATAGCTGTAGTGCTATTCCTCTGGCAACTTGGCTATGGCCTCATATCTGCAGAGACAAAGAATTAGAGAGGTAACGCCCTTTGAAGTAGCCCCATTTTTCAAGGTGAGTAGGATTTATTACAGATTTATGACCTTAACATCCTGTTCAAGACCTGTGAATTCTCTAAGAATTCAAGAGGAGCTGAATATTTGCTAATGTTTGACCTAACTTCCTCCCAAAGCAAAGGCAGTTTGTGACTGGGGCAGTGGGGCACCTCCTTCAAAAGTCTGGGGTGATGCGCGCACACAACATCCCGACCCACAGGCCACTTCTGCCTTGGAGTATAGTGCTACATTTGATAATGACTCTTGTAAAAAATGTTTGGGTAGATCAAGAATAAGATGCAACTAAATTAGACACTGGAAAGCACTGTAAAAGTTTCTCCTTTCTGAATTCTTCAGTTTTGCTAAAACATGTGCATCGATAAATAATGCAGCTGAGGAAGGCCACCTTAGAACAGGACTTGCAGCTGAACAAGGGGAGGTTATACAGTTGCATGCAGAGAAAGGCCGACTGGTATGTTGGCCTTTAAAGAACTTACAGACCAAAGCTGTCATTCTTTAGAAGCTGAGTCAATTTCTCTTTCACTGCACTTGAATTAACCTTTGAAACTTGATGTCGGGGCACTCAGAAACCTTGTCACCCTGTTCATTAAAGGTGGCAAATACAGTTGCAGTGGGACTTGAAATCCTTAACTACCTGTCACAAGAAATGAACCATTGCCTTCTTTTTTTGCTGTAGTGATTTCCAACTGTTCACAATGATCCATTTTAACAAAAGATTCAATTTGGTCTCTAGAAAAATCAGCCATGAGCCTGGAGGCTCTTATTCCTCCTGGAAAATGAAAAATGGAAAGTATTCAAGCCTTTGAGGCAAATTGCTATTAGCAGCCATTCCTATCTTCCTTTCTGTGTGTTTCTTTTGCCTTCTTGAACACTATAGAAACTTTCTCAAGTACTTGTGTTTAATGTTACATTCAAGAATTTCTTTTTAACTGCAATAATTACTGTTATGATAGAACAGTAGAAGTCCATAGTATGTTTCCAATTTAACATACAAACAAATGGCTAGTGCATATTGGCTGGTTTGAGCTAGTGTGGTGTAGTGGTTAGGTGGTCCAAATCAGATTCAACATGATTTAACTTCCTATCCAGCTGTGAAGTTCACCAAGTAACCACAGACTGGTGACTATCTTTCAGCCTAACCACACCTCACAGATTCGTTTTGAAGATAAGATTATGGTTGAACGGATCCTGAGGAAATATATGTTTCCCTGAGGTCCTTTGAGGAAGAAAATGAGTAAATTTAATTGGCATTTTGAGAAAGCTAGGTTTTGAGAGTAACATCTGTTGTTTATATTTCAGTCTATATAGAATTTCCACTGATCTGCATTTAGGCATTTTGTAAACGCTAATGATAGAGGAATTCCAATTTATTTTTATTTATTTTTTTATTCATTCATTCATTCATTCATTCATTCATTTGGCTTTTACCCCGCCCATCTAGATTCAAACAAATCTATTCTGGGTGGCTTACAGTCCGAGCAATATAAAACAAGAATTAAAACAGACAATGTCCAAACAGAAAAGAGAAGTAAGCAAAGTCCAAGATGGGAAAACACAGGGAACTAAGTGATGGAAGGGGGGAAGGCCTGCCTGAAGAACCAAGTCTTCAGCTTGTTCTTAAAAACTCCCAGCGGGGGTGCCAGGAGAATCTCAGGGGGCAAGATGTTCCAGAGCCGAGGGGCCACTGCCAAGAAGGCCCGGTTTCTAGTTCTCTCCTTCCGGGCCTCTCTCGGGGTCAAGCCCCTCAGCTGCCCAGCCTGGCTAGATCAAGTGACATGAGTAGAGCTAGGTGGGAGCAGGCACTCTGCCTGGTATCGAGGTCCTAAACCGTTTAGGGCTTTATATGTAAGCATTAATAACTTGAAGTCAATGCGGAAATGAATGGACAATCAGTGTAAGGCTGCCAGAGTGAGGGAAATGTGATTATGTTTTTTCACCCCAGTTAATAGTCTGGCGGCCGTATTCTGGACCATTTGTAGTTTCCGCATCAATCTCAAGAGCAGCCCCACGTAGAGCGCATTACAGTAGTCTAATCTCGAGACTATGAGCGCATGGACTAGAGTGGTGAGCACCCCAACATCAAGATAGGAGTGCAGCTGGGCAATCTGCCAAAGATGTAGATGGGTGGTACGGACCACAGACGCTACCTTGAATTCCATGGTAAGCGCTGGGTCAAGATGGACCCCTAAGCTGTGGACCACACTCTTTGTGATGAGAGTCACCCCCCCCAAAAGAGAGGGAGCTTCCGAAACCACTGATAGGAGGGGTGCCCACCCTCAAGACCTCCGTCTTGTCCGGGTTCAGCCTCAGTCCATTCTCTTGCATCCATTGCAGTACAGCCCCCAGGCAGCGCTCAATTTCCATTTACAGGAAGCCAAGAAGTGTCTTTCTGGTCTTCACACCTGGTAGAAACTGTGAAATATAATTTCAGAATACACCACAACACTGTCCTAAACATGAGGCCATATAAGTTCTTTAACAACATCTTCAAGAAGCCTTGACCACCGTCTGTGTTAGCTAGGTCTGCTGGGAGTTGTAGCCCAAGAGCATCTGGATCCCTAGGTTTGGGAACCACCTCCCTTCATCAAGCTGCCTAAATCTTTCACCCTTTGGACAGCCCAACTCCCATCCTCTCCAGTCAGTCCAGCCCATGACTTGGTAGGAGTTGTAGCCTAACACATCTGGAAGAGGCTACATTAAACTCATAGGCTTTTCAAAAGAAGATGCAGGCAGTAACTAGTTGAAATATTGACTCCTTCTTTGCCACTCATATAAACATGCATAAGAAGGGCCTGTTGGTTTATTTGAGAACTACATGGGCCTGTTCCCATTTTTCTTCTTTAATTTGTCACAGAAAGAGCAATAACTTTTGCCAGTTTGAGGCAGCCTTTAATTGCCTTTTTGTTCCAATTCATTTGTTGCAGAATACCGGGTTCAGGGAGTCCCACTCTAGCCACTTAGCCACATTACCCTGTTTATCCTAGGTTGGTGAACCCAGGAGAGTCAAATGTAGGGATGATTAGGGAACCTGCCTGGTCCCAGTGCCTCCCAACACTCTTAGTCTACCCAGATTTGGCACTGCTTCCAGGGAGTTCAAGAATCCACAAGGCTAGGCACTCAGAACCATCATGCCCACCTTGCTTCATTTCAAAGTAATATGTACAAGTAATGGTTTAGCCTTCCTTTCTGATTGTCCTAATACTTTGATGCATTCCAGGTTATTTGGATCAGTTATGTTGTATGCTATGTTTTTGTACATATGAATTGTAATTAGAGATGAGCATGAATCACACTTCAGTGGTTCGGCCTGGTTCAGCATGGTGCAGCACCCACACAGGTCTTCTGCGGGCACCACGCACTTCCCTCCCCCACCTCATCAGGTTATCACCCAATCACTGATAGCAGCATGGGCTTCTCTGCCCTGCCTCCAGCCTGTGCTGCTGGTGTTGACTGGGTGATGACCCAGTGAAGGTGGGGCAGGGAAGCACGTGTCTGGGCCAAACCAGTGAAGTGCAGTTTGTGCCCATCTCTAATTGCAATCCTCTCCTTTGGAATCATTCCTGGACAATATTTTTAATTAATTTCTACTTTGATGAAAAGTGTAACTATCAAGTTAAGTTTTGGGTCTGCTAATTCTTTTCTTGGAGTGTTAATTCTGTGTAAATTGTGAATGTTGAATTTGTCCCGTTTTATGTGTGTTTACCTTTAACTCAGCTGGTAGACTATTAAATTAGATTAGCATAGTCACCACGAGTTCCTACAACTCTTAAAAGCAACTAAAAACTACAGCCATCACCATCTAAATGACTATGTTAGCAACTAATAGCCCTAAGCTTTGTATTTAACATGGGAGCCACACTAATGGAACTAGCATAGTGTATCATTGTGGGGCATTGCAATAAGAATGAAAGGAAATCTAATCAGGATTCTCTGTGTGATAATTTCTAAACAGACAGACAGATTTCCTATAGCAATGTTGAGGCCTCCTGGGCCATATGAATTTTTTTAAAAAAACAAGCTTAATATCTTCCATGAAGTCAATTTCTATTCCATGTCACTGAATGTGAGTCAGCCATCAGTAGAAATGATTGCAGGATCACTGCCACATAAAGTTGTTCTGAAAGCCATAAGCAGTTCACGTGTTGTTCCTGAATCAGCAGATTTAATTTAATGTTAATAGGATATGCTGAATATTTAAAAAAAACTGCTGAAGATTTTTCAGAAGCTTTAAATGCTTAGACACAAAATATTTCTGCTGGGACATTTCTAATATAACAGAGATTCTAAGTAAGCTCTGCAGGTACTCAATTCACCTGACAAGTCTCTCCCCAACAACTATGATACTCACAATTCTGTGAATGCCCTAAAATCCATTTTGCAACTTTTCTATGAAGATCCCTAAGAGGAATTGAGTCTTTTGGGGTTCACATAACATATATGAGGAAGACATTTGGCCAAACTTGTTTTTAATCTCTCCTCAAATATGTTAGCTCAGAACATTTCCAAGAGATGTTGCAAATATCACCTAAGGACTATATCAGGTGTATTCAACAATGGAAAAGATATGCCGCACAAAAATCTAAGAATTAGTGTAGAGCTGTGTTGATTTTCTCCTGTGTGTTTAATCATTATATCATCATTATTGTATCCTATCAGAATTCCCAGCTTCAAATCTGGAGAAGATGGGCCACCAACAAGAGGAGGAGGGTAGTTCCTGGAAGAAACAGACTAACAACATCAGAAAAACATTTATTTTCATGGAAGCACTTGGGTCGTAAGTCTTGTTTTTGCTTTACATTGATTTATTTATGTACACTTTGGTAAGTTTCCTATTGATCATAGGAAACTACTAATGTTCCAAAAGCTCTACTTCCACCCTCAGGCAGAGGCTACTAAGTGCAACTTTTTACAACAGCCTTGATTCCCCAGGACTATGAACCAGTACATTTAGAGGTATGCAAGAAAGAAAGAAAGAAAGAAAGAAAGAAAGAAAGAAAGAAAGAAAGAATGGTGGTAAAAGTCACATACTCAACAGTGTAAGGCAAGATACAAGTCAAAAGTTGTGAAATTAATTGAATGTTATGATGAGTGGTGGAGCAGGGTTTTCTTTGTTATTTAACCTTGAGAAAAGCCCTGTTCCTTTGCTTTGTTATTTTGGTGAATGGTGGGGAGACCCTCCCTAAACAAAGTGCTGCAAACATACCACTATAGTGCACATGCTCAATGGCACACCCCTCACAAGCTCAGCTTTCACTCTCCTCCATTTCATGAACATTTGAGAGCTCTCACACTGGTATCAGTGCATATAGAAGTGGGCACCTCAGTCAGTCCTATGGGAAGTGTTCAGTGAGTGAGTTCTTCCAGGTATTCCATGTTGTATTTATTTGAATTCATTGTATCTTTTGAGTTTTGAATGTAAATGTATGTATATACACTACCTGTTCAACTTATAATTCCATTGGTTTTTAAGCCCGTTATTGGGATATTCATTTATAGTTACAACATAAAAAAAATGAAATAACAGTAACTATATTAATTACAAACATTTTGCTAATATGAAGGGTACAATTTATGGAAATGGGCTGCCAAAGGGTATGCAAATGAAGAAAGGTTGGGAATCACTACTTTACAACAATGGACCTTTTGCTTTCACAAGGCGAATTACATTCCTCTTTATGTAAGCTTCATTAAGTGTGGTTCTGTTAGTGCAACAGCTCACTGCATGTGCAGAAGGCTGAAACAAGATTCTGCCATTTATATGTAACCTCTCCAAGTCTCAAGGCAGCATACAAACCACTGAAGTAGCAATCAAAACTAATTAAAAAGTAATTGCACTAGAAGGAATGTCAAACATGCGAAAAATATTCGTTCTGATAGAAACACATGGACCACAAGTATTTATTAATATTTATTTATTTATTTATTTATTTATTTATTTCAAACACATTACAGCCACTCCCTTCAAGGCTCTAGACAGCATATTAGAATGAAAATAGCTATCAAAGCTAATTAAAACAATCAGTAAGCTAATTAAAAATAATCAGCAACACAAGTGACACTACTTTGCACCCTGCAGCTATAAGCAATTCGAAAGAGGTAGGTTTTATGTCTCCCCTTCAAAAATCTGTAAGGCTAAAGCCACTTTGAACCATTGTTCTTCAGAGCAATACTAAAGGCTATCTTCCCTGCCTTAGATGTGCTCTCCTTTCATTAGTGTATGTACGCAGGGACCAACCTGCAGAATGTAATCAGCATTTATGGGCAGTGATATGTGTCCCCAGGATCATGAACTATACTAAGGAAACAGTGGGAACCTATGATCGTCCAGATGCTGTTGGACTTCAACTCACATCAGACCTGGCCAATGTGCTCAGTAGTCAGGGATTACAGACACTGGAGTCAAACATCGTGAGGGCCACAGGAAAGGCTAGATAACTAGGGATGTAAAAAGTTTGCTTATTTTGTTCTTCAGGTGAAGGTGAAATTTTGACAGCTTCCCATGACTATGGATTTATTTATTTATTTATTTATTTATTGTATTTATATCCCGCCCATCTGGTCAGTTGACCACTCTGGGCGGCTAACAACACTTAAAACAAAACAATTTAATATATCAACAATATACAACATCAATAATCAATAGATCAAGATGGGGGGGGGGGGAAAGATAAATCAAATAGTGGCTGGAGGGAAGGCCTGCTTAAACAGCCAAGTTTTCAATTGGCTTTTGAAAATGCCCAGCGAAGGGGCCATACGGGTCTCAGGAGGGAGCTTATTCCAAAGGCGAGGAGCCACTGCCGAGAAGGCCCGGTTTCTTGTTTTTTCCTTCCGTGCCTCCCTTGGCATTAGGCTCCTCAACCTCACCTCCTGGCTAGATCGAGTGATACGGGTAGATTTTGGTGGAAGTAGGCGTTCCGCCAAATATCGAGGCCCTAAACTGTTTAGGGCTTTGTACGTAAGCATTAAAACTTTGAAATCAACGCGGAACCGAACGGGCAGCCAATGCAAAGCGGCCAGAGTGGGAGAGATAAAAATAAAAATAAAAATAAAAATAAAACAAAACAATATAAATAAACACTATAAGATTAAACCCATAAATAAAATAAATAAAATAAAATATAAACTATAAAAAGTAAACCCACAATTCCTCTCCCCCCCCCCCCCGCCATTGGTCCTAGTCCATTGCACCCCGGCTGTAGGTCTTTTTCTTGTTCTTCCCAGAAAGTTGTTGGTATTAAATTTAAGTTTTTTTAAGTTTGTGGGAGCAGAGGTTATAAGTAAAACACTCACTCAAGAGCGTAGCGTGATCCAGTATTAGAAGGAGAGATGGAAATAGGGAGTGAACTAATAGACAAAATAACACTCCCATTGTCATTCTTCATGGCGGGAGGACAAGATAAGAGTCCTCGCTGAGTATAGTAGTTAGCGAAACCCCACAACGAGCCTCTCAGCTCCGAACGGGGCTCCGCAGCAAGTCTCTCGGGTCCAGCTCCTAGTAGAGACCCACGAGGAGCCTCCCAAACTCCAGGACTCCAAGACTCCAGCGGCCTCTTTGGCACTTCTCAGCCCCCCTTACACCGGCTCACCAAGCTTCACGAATGACTCCTCCGAGCTTTTCAGCAAGCTTTTCAGCAAGCCTTTGCAGTCTTTCAGGCGAGTTTTTTCCCCCAGCAAGGTTTCTGAGCCAGCGCGTTCTTCCAAGTCTCGCCGCGCCGGGTCACGTCTTTCGAACCTCCCAGCGCCTTATGAAGCCTTGCGGAGTCAGTTCTTCTAGACCTTGACGTGCGGGGTTCCTTCAAGCCTCGCGACCCAGGCTCCAGGCGAACTCCGGCTCCCAGACTCCAGGCAAACTTCGGAAACCTCATCTCGTCACGCCAGCCACACCAAACAACTTCTCCTCCCGTTCACCACTCCACCACAAAAATCAACAGCCCGCTTCCAGACAGACCAACAGAGTATTTACCGGGTGAGGGAGAGCAATTCAGGGGTAAGGTAAGGAAAACAAAATTAAAAAAGAACAGAGAAAGAAAAGAAAAAGAAAACAGAAGCGGCGGAGAGAACGCTCCCGACCTGCTACCGGTCCGCCACCTTGGTCCACCCCATTTTTGTACTTCCCCCGACCCTTGCAGGACTTCGACACATTTGGACATTCTTCAGAACAGTTGTCAGCTGCTGAGAGATTTTTCACTGCTGCTTGAGAGTGAAAATATTCCCTTCTTTCATCTGTAGCAGCAGTGCGGAAATACTGTCTTTTTGTGCAAAAAAAAAAATTGCATTTAATGTAAACAGGTTACATTCTATACAAAGAACTATATGTTGTGCAACTTCCTTTTATTTTGTACAACGCATTATTGTTGGGGCAAAATACAACTTTTCTGCACTTTTTTTGAAAAAATTTAATTCAAGATTTTGGATTTAAAAAAACTTTTAACATAAATACAAGGTTTTGTACAAAAAAAACCCTACTCCACAATGTTTACAACAGAGATACCTTGTTTCATCAAGGACAAGAAATTTTGCAAATATTTGTGACATCTTTACAAATAGCCCATCATTAGGAAAAGGAATATCAAAACTGCTGGAAGTATATTATAATAAGAGCAGGCAAATGACAGACAGGACCCCTCTTCCCCTCCACTTAAAAACATTGGCAGTAGCAGACCTCACACCAGCTCCAGCTTTTTATATAGTCCTCCCCAACCAGCTGTTTAAGGTCGGAGGGGAGGAAGAGAGATGCAGGGAAAGCAGCCGCCTCACAGTCCAGACACTAGCAGGGTTTTGTCCTGAAGAGAAGCAGAGGTTCAACAGGCCAAGAACCAGAGGTCCAAGTTCAGCAGGGGAAGTGGAGGGACACGGCAGCAGAAGTTCCTTGGCCTACCCACTCCCCTGCCCTGGCAGATGACAGATGGGACCCCTCTTCTCCATTCACTAATGCCAGCAGTGCCTTGAGACTAGAGATAGGCACAAACTGCCAGTTCGGCCTTCCATGCCAGTTTGGCCATCAGCCCAACAAGTGTTCATGGTTTCAAGCCCCACCTCCTGTGGGGTCCACAGGGGGCTCCTGTGGACCCCCACTCAGAGGCAGTGCCCCAGCACCCCATCTTTCCTGCCTCACCTAGGCACTGCCTCTCAGTGGGCGCCTGCCAGAGGACGTGGGGTTCAGAGCTGCAGAACACCTTTTCAGTTGACAGCCAGACCAGCATGAACCACTGAAGCGGTGGTTCGTGCCTATCTCTACTTGAGACCTGTCAACCCTAGTGAGCATACTGGTTAAAGAATCACATGGTTGTTATACAAATAACACAATTTCCTAAGATCAAGAAAATAATTGAGACACTATTCTATATGCTTGTTGGCAGGGAAATAAAAATTATTGATAGTTTTAATTTTGCTTTTGATCTGACTAGCACAGCCCAACAGTGAAATCATAGCTTTTCATTTGTTCGGATGATTACGTATGTGTATTTGGGAAGAAGTTTATTTTTTTACCAACACACATTCCATTTAAAAACCAATAAAACACAAACTTTCAGTTCCTAGGGCTACTCTACCTGAAGGACATTAATCTTGTATCAGTTATAGTACAATTGACCAGAGTTCTGGATTAAGCAGGAATGACTTGAAACAAAATAAAGAATGCTGGTTCAGACAATTTTGCAACTGCCAGGTTCTCCTAATATTTTATAGGCATCTTTTCAGAAATTGTAAGTTTTCTGCACAAAAAAATGAAGCAGCAAGGTGTTGGTTGATGAGTTCTCCAGAGGGTTTTGGGACTGGAAAAAAAAATCCCCCTCCCCCCATATCCCTGACGTTTGCCCAACACTGCCCTTCAGTGGCTCTTTTTTCTTCCCTTCTATTTGATAAACAAAATCTCTGTGGTACCTAAGAACAGGTTCCCCAGATTAGCAGCCACTTCGCTCTCTTGATTAGGAGTGCATAGCTGAGTAGCCAAACTATTCTCCTTCACACTTTGCATCCTCTTGATTTCTGTCTTGGTATTTAAGTGCCTCTAATATTGTACCACAAGTGTCATTCTTCCCCTCCCTCAAGCCAGTGAGGGGTCTGTCATTTCCTCAATTACACCTGCCTGCAAAGATTCATTTTCCTCATAATGGATTTTTAAAAACACTCAACTTGCTGCATCAATTTACATTTTTTTCCAACTTAGTTTCTCATTTTAAAGAACTCTGAAGAAAAACACAAAATGCTTAGCAATCATACCTTTTTAAAATAAAACCACCTTGTTATTTCAACAGTAACTCGCATCTTTTACCTGCACGAGTTTACTGAAGTCTTGACATTATTCTCATGAATATATGTCCCATTTCAATATATTATGAAATGGGACAGGGGTTGCATTCTAATCTGAAAAACTACCAGCCAATTGAAATGTATCTATTATTTGCTTATTGAAAAGCAAATAATACAATAAATAATTTATTTGCAAATAAAGCAAATAATTCTCTAATTATGTAAAGTAAATTATTCAGGAATAGGGACGCTTGAGGATTTTGCTTGGCCAACAGTTTCACTAACCCCACTAAATTTTTATTTATATTATTTATTTAAAATATTTTTACCCACCCTTTCTCCTAAAAAAAAAAAAAAAAATGACCCAAGGCAGCTTAAGCCATTAAAAATGGAACACTGAAAGCTAAAAACAGTAATTTTTTCAAATATAAAGAAGAATTAATAGCATTACATTACAAATGTTATTTATATTTAAAAAGCATGTCTCAATTGGCATTTCCCAGATACATGCACAAGTTAGTCTCTTTTTCCACTTGTTGAAATCTAATTATATGGCTCTTGCCCTAAAAATATGCCAAAATACATATATTACAGGAAAATACATAGAAATAGTCATATTATTCACACTCTCCCATTTTAAAAAGCAGATTGCATGTGTGAGTTGGGAGAGCTGAGGCAGAAATGACGCTGGATGGATTTGTGAATGGATATGTGGAAAAATAATAATGACTGAAAATAGTCTCCAATCCTGGCCAAAAATCAGTTTGTAACTAGTTTATTATGAAATAAATTCTGGAGTTCATTGTGCATAGTATCTTGAGTGGCAACTGAAAGCATCCCCATAACATTTCTGAGAAAAATATGGCTTCCAATAGAGTCAAAGACCCTCTTTTCCCTTGCTTTTTTGCTTTTTCTGATATTTCATGCCTTCTTTAGTACATTGCACAGCAAACCAGGTACAGAGCAGGTGATGAAGAACAATATGTGGCCCTCTGGATTTTGCAGGTGTTTGACTCCTGTCATCCCCTACCACTGGCTATGTTGGCCAGGAATTATTTGACATGTATGCCAGTGTCCTATTAGTGCTTGTGTAAAGTTTGCATAACTTGCCACAGCTAATTGTGGCTAGTTGACAAAGTGCCAGGGCACAGCCAATATGTTCTCTGGCACTTAATCCATTAGCCTTCATTAGCCATGGCACGCTACACAGATCTTGTGCGCATACTAATAGGGTTCCAACATCTAGAAGGCCACAAATTGCCCACATCTGCTCCATGGTTTCGCTCCCGCCCCCCTTAGTGGTACACCCTCAATATCTTGTTCACAATGCAGAGATAGTGAGCAAGACTGGCATAAATGTTTTCTAAAATTTCCTGAAAGCTTGGAATCTTTAATTAATCAGAGAATAACAGTAAACACTTAAAGTAAATACATTTGTCAGATTGAATTGTAACAGAGCTAGAGCTCTACATATAAAGGATACTAAAAGGTCTGTCCATTTAGATCCTTTTTTTAAAATAAAAATAAAAAGTACTATCTATCTTCTTCACTCATGCTTTCATGAGCACACCCTCTTAGCTGATGATGCATCCTCGGTTAGTCAGCCCTAGGGATGAAGTCAGTTATCCAGAGCCAGTACTCTACGGCAAAATACAGAAGCAGGAGTAGAGAAAGCTTGTATTTCTTCTGTGTCAGCTTGTTGATTCAAGTCTTCTAAATGTGGGGCTGTAATTATCTTAAACTGTTTAGGAATGAAACATGGAACAGATGCCAGAGCATCTGATCTGTGGGATGATGGCTTCCTACTGTCTTCATTTGCGAAGAAGGATGCGGTGAGAGATTCTGAGTCCCCACTGCAATGCAGTGGGTGTTTCACTGCGGGAGGTGTTACTGGAAAGTGCAGATCAAGAGAATAAAAACAAAGTAAAAAAACAGAAGCATCAAACAGAGCTGAAAAAAAAGGATTGAGATATATTCTACATATCCACAGGTACGCTGCAAGAATCTGCTATCCTGATATACAGTTAAGTGTCCCCAGGTTGTTCAATGTTATTCTCCTTTTTTTTTAAGTGACTCAGCAGTTTTGTAGTCTTGATGATTGTATATATAATGACTGCAATCTTGTTGCTTAGTGTAGTAAGTCACAACTAGAGTAGGTCCATTGAATCAGAGAAGTTTTGGTGAGTCAGCTCCTCCAAAAGTTCAGTTAATTCAATGGGCATACCCCACTTACACGTTACTGTGCTAAGCAACAAGATTTCAATGAATTTGAATATCAATGAATATCATTCTGGGCAAATGAGGTGACATGGCATTAACATAAGTGAATGGCAAGAGTAGGGGGACCCAATCTGGACTGGAACCTATACTTGGGGGTATAGAGAGTTCAATCATCTATGGTTGCAATCCTCATCTACTATGTATCTTGGGAAGGAAAGCTTCCATTTTATTACGAAGTGATTAACCCATGCAGGGCAGTCTGCATAATCATGACTAGAGATGGGCATGAAACTTGGTTTTTAGGGCCATCTCAATTCATCACTATGCCCACACA
This sequence comes from Intellagama lesueurii, assembly GCA_037013535.1. Lineage (NCBI taxonomy): Eukaryota > Metazoa > Chordata > Lepidosauria > Squamata > Agamidae > Intellagama > Intellagama lesueurii. The sequence continues at coordinate 198,784,760 of JBAJHW010000004.1, forward strand.
GGTGCAGGAATTCCTGTCCCGCCTCCTCATCTGGGTGGCTGGCTGATGGAGAAAGCGGAAGAGGGAACAGAAGCTGCAAAATATGAGAGGGTAATCGCACTGGGGAGGTGGGGAGGGAAGCACATGTTGCCCAAGGAATGGGCGAACATGCAAAGGAGATGGGAGGGCTAGGGACAAATTGGGTCAGACCTCCGAACCAAGGTTCATGATCCAAAGGATCTCTAATCATGACCATAGTGGAAGCAAGGCCCCCATGCCCCCTCATAGATTTGGAAGGTGCCTCAAGGATTATCTAGCCCAGCACCTTTCTGAGGAAAAAAAATCTGCTCCTACAAGTGTCCCTGACAGGTGTCCATCTTGTCACTGACTGAAAACCTCTAACAAAGGAGAATCTGCCCTCTCTCAAAGGTGTTCACCATCACAGCTTGTACCATCAGCAACTTTATGTCCAGTCTTTCTAGTAAACTCATGTTGAGCTTGTGGTCTAAGTGAACAATCTGACACTGAATACCAAACCTTGCATTTCTTTTAGTGTTTCAAAGAATAAGGTGAGCAGGCATTTACGAAATAGTTTTATAAATACCTATTTTTTAAAACAGAGTTGGGCCCATTTACATGCTATTTCACTTCCCTCAAGTCTTTCTAGGCCTCATATAGCATTTTTTCATAACTCATTTCCTATTTCTAAAACTGACTATTTCAGGCCTTTACACCACAAACTGGAGCCTCCCCACTGCCAAAGGCATGCCAAATCAATCAATCAATCAATCAATCAATCAATCAATCACCATGGTCCATGGAGGTTAAAAATGTCCCCCATCCAGCAAAGTTGCCTGCCTTTAGACTACAGACTTGCCATCTTCTTTTCTATCCCAAGCTCATGCTGTTAACACATACAGCCTAAACCACTCTCAGTAAATCTGCCATCTTGACCACTTCAAGGACAATTATCAATTCCTTTTAAAATTTTATGGATAATATTATACACTAATAATAACCTCAAAAGAGTGGGAAAAGCTGTACTGGGATATAATCTCAAAAATGATAGAATGATTTCAATACGAATCCAAGGCAGACCTTTCAACATCACAGTAATCCAAGTTTCTGCACCAACCACCCATGCTGAAGAGGCTGAAATTGACCAATTCTATGAAGACTTACAACACCTTCTAGAACTGACACCAAAGAAAGATGTTCTTGTCATTATAGGGGACTGGAATGCTAAAGTAGGGAGTCAAGAGATAAAAGGAACAACAGGTAAGTTTGGCCTTGGAGTTCAGAACGAAGCAGGGCAAAGGCTAATAGAGTTTTGTCAAGAGAACAAGCTGGTCATCACAAACACTCTTTTCCAACAACACAAGAGGCGACTCTACACATGGACATCACCAAATGGGCAATACCGAAATCAGATTGATTATATTCTCTGCAGCCAAAGATGGAGAAGCTCTATACAGTCAGCAAAAACAAGACCTGGAGCTGATTGTGGCTCTGATCATCAGCTTCTTATAGCAAAACTCAAGCTTAAACTGAAGAAAGTAGGAAAAACCACTGGGCTAGTCAGGTATAATCTAAACCAAATCCCTTATGAATACACAGTGGAAGTGAAGAACAGATTTAAGGAACTAGATTTGGTGGACAGAGTGCCTGAAGAACTATGGATGGAGGCTCGTAACATTGTACAGGAGGCAGCAACAAAAACCATCCCAAAGAAAAGGAAATGCAAGAAAGCAAAGTGGCTGTCCAACGAGGCCTTACAAATAGCAGAGAAGAGAAGGGAAACAAAATGCAAGGGAGATAGGGAAAGTTACAGAATATTGAATGCGGACTTCCAAAGAATAGCAAGGAGAGACAAAAGGGCCTTCCTAAATGAACAGTGCAAAGATATAGAGGAAATAGAGGAAAATAATAGAAAGGGAAAAACCAGAGATCTGTTCAAGAAAACTGGAGATATTAAAGGAACATTTTGTGCAAAGATGGACATGATAAAGGACAAAAATGGTAGGGACCTTACAGAAGCAGAAGACATCAAGAAGAGGTGGCAAGAATACACAGAGGAATTATACCAGAAAGATCTGGATGCCCCGGACAACCCAGATAGTGTGGTTGCTGACCTTGAGCCAGACATCCTGGAGAGTGAAGTCAAGTGGGCCTTAGAAAGCTTGGCTAACAACACGGCCAGTGGAGGTGATGGCATTCCAGTGGAACTATTTAAAATCTTAAAAGATGACGCTGTTAAGGTGCTACACTCAATATGCCAGCAAGTTTGGAAAACTCAGCAGTGGCCAGAGGATTGGAAAAGATCAGTCTACATCCCAATCCCAAAGAAGGGAAGTGCTAAAGAATGCTCCAACTACCGTACAATTGCACTCATTTCACATGCTAGCAAGGTTATGCTCAAAATCCTCCAAGGCAGGCTTCAGCAGTATGTGGACCGAGAACTCCCAGAAGTACAAGCTGGATTTCGAAGGGGCAGAGGAACTAGAGACCAAATTGCTAACATGCGCTGGATTATGGAGAAAGCCAGAGAGTTCCAGAAAAACATCTACTTCTGCTTCATTGACTACGCAAAAGCCTTTGACTGTGTGGACCACAGCAAACTATGGCAAGTTCTTAAAGAAATGGGAGTGCCTGACCACCTTATCCATCTCCTGAGAAATCTATATGTGGGACAGGAAGCAACAGTTAGAACTGGATATGGAACAACTGATTGGTTCAAAATTGGGAAAGGAGTACGACAAGGCTGTATATTGTCTCCCTGCTTATTTAACTTATATGCAGAATACATCATGCGAAAGGCTGGACTGGATGAATCCCAAACTGGAATTAAGATTGCCAGAAGAAATATCAACAACCTCAGATATGCAGATGATACCACTCTGATGGCAGAAAGTGAGGAAGAATTAAAGAACCTCTTAATGAGGGTGAAAGAGGAGAGCGCCAAAAATGGTCTGAAGCTCAACATCAAAAAAACTAAGATCATGGCCACTGGTCCCATCACCTCCTGGCAAATAGAAGGAGAAGATATGGAGGCAGTGACAGAGTTTACCTTCCTGGGCTCCACGATCACTGCAGATGGTGACAGCAGCCACGAAATTAAAAGACGCCTGCTTCTGGGGAGGAAAGCGATGACAAACCTAGACAGCATCTTAAAAAGCAGAGACATCACCTTGCCGACAAAGGTCCGCATAGTCAAAGCTATGGTTTTTCCAGTAGCGATGTATGGAAGTGAGAGCTGGACCATAAAGAAGGCTGACCGCCGAAGAATTGATGCTTTTGAACTGTGGTGCTGGAGGAGACTCTTGAGAGTCCCCTGGACTGCAAGGAGAACAAACCTATCCATTTTGAAGGAAATCAACCCTGAGTGCTCACTGGAAGGACAGATCCTGAAGCTGAGGCTCCAATACTTTGGCCATCTGATGAGAAGAGAAGACTCCCTGGAAAAGACCCTGATGTTGGGAAAGTCTGAAGGCAAGAGGAGAAGGGGACGACAGAGGACAAGATGGTTGGACAGTGTCATCGAAGCTACCAACATGAATTTGACCCAACTCCGGGAGGCAGTGGAAGACAGGAGGGCCTGGCGTGCTCTGGTCCATGGGGTCACGAAGAGTCGGACACGACTAAACGACTAAACAACAAAATAACCTCAAGCCATTCATGTGGCTACTTCGGGAACAACCAAGGCTAACAATAGGAACACCTGCAAGTTATGTCCCTATCCATATCTGTTTTGTTCTATCAATCTACCTGGCCAGGGAAGTGCACAATCCAACTGGTACTGCTAGTAATCTTAATAAGTAATAAATAATAATCATGTGCCATCAAGTCAATTCTGATTTATGGTGACCCTTTTCAGGGTTTTCCTGGTAGAGAATACACAGACATTGTTTACCATCCCCCTCTTCTGGGGTTGCCCTGGGACTGTGCAGCTTGTCCATGGCCACTCAGGCTAGCTCTACTTGCAGAAGGCACAGTGCAGAATCGAACTCCCAACCACTGGCTCAGCAGTCAGATACCTAAACCACTGAGTTACCCACCCAGCGTGAGCTATCCAAACAGCCAGTAACCTTAGCAGTCTCAAAATTACCTCCATGAAGGTAAACTTCAGTAGGTCCAGTTGAATCATGCATTGAGAAAGGCAAAAAGAAGACTCTGCAGACTGAATAATAATCTCTTTCTTACATTTGTTTTGTCTCTCCACATAACCATGATATACTATGGGTTGCCATTTAAGCACACTTTCTATACTCTAATTCCAACAAAGTGAACATTATGACAGCACTTCTCTGCCCTACGATTTCCTAAGCTTGAATCCTACTGCATATATAAATGAGATGTCTGTTTGTGGGAGAGAGAGAGATTAGAAAGATGATATTACAAAAAAGAAAACATGTCCACCTTTAAAAAAAGGTTTCTAATATTGTCAGTTATATTTTGTCAGTTATATTTTGATTTATTTCTTCATCTTTGCTGTTCAAGCAGAGGTAAACAAGCAGCAGGTTGACCTGAATGGGAAATGAGGCTGAAGAATAAACATTGGCACTCTATATTCAGATGTGTATTATAAATTTTCTTATTTGAAAATAACATACAGGGATCGAAATTGTGGGGCCGATCCATGACAGTTATCACAGATTTTGATTAATGTAATATATACAGATCCTGAAAAAAAGTTTCTCACTCCCCATAAAACATCAGGGATATCTTTCTAATCAATGTGGTATATTACATGCATTGTTCTTTAGTACATATTTGTTTACTATCTCCTCATTGAGCCTGTTGAGTAAGCTTTTCACTAAGGGAAGAGACCAAAAAGGAAGTTTTGCTAGGGCTGAAATTAGCTGGTCTTTTCTAATTCACTCTATTACTATGTGATTTTGATTAACCTGCAGATACATGATCTTTATAGGTAGGCAGTTTGGCATATAGATGTTGATACCTGGACTACTACAAAACACCATCAGCACCTACCTCCTTGAAGTACAGGCTATAGAATTATATGGGTACTTCAGCCATGAGACAGAGTCTAAAGTATAATTCTGGATTCTAGGTTTTCTTTCCCCAGTCTTAGAAATGGAGAGGAGGAGGTTAATAAGCATTTTTCATTTATTGGCACTCTGAATCTATCCAAATGTGTCATGTCATTGTTGCATGCTGATTGTAAATAGACTTCTATTGTTTAAATTATGTTTCCAATTTGTTGACTTCTTTTCCTTCACTGGACAACAGCAAGCAGAGAACTTCTAAAAGCATTCATGCATTTGAGCTAAATTGGCTAAGGTCAAGTGGAAGGTCTTAGATACTCAATTCTCCTTATTTTCCTGCCTAAACAACTTTTTTTTCCCCCAAACTGCAGCAATATTTTCTGTGGTTGTTGGCAGTTTAGGCTGAGAAATGAACCTTAGTTTAACCCTCAAACTTAACACTTAGGAGAACATAAGTGGTCCAAAAGTGGGACTATGGAAGAAACAAAATGGTGTAGACCAGTGGGTCCCAACCTTGGGTAACCCAGGTGTTCTTGGACTGCAACTCCCAGAAACCTCAGCCAGCACAGCTGGTGGTGAAGGCTTCTGGTAATTGCAGTCCATCACCACCTAGATTATCCAAGGTTGGTGACTGTCTACTGGTGTTGACAGTCTCTGTGGTACGTTTTCATTCTTCTGAAAATCTCTCATTTTGGATTAAAGTTATTGGGTTGAGTAATACCCCTTTGGTATCATTAAAAAGTTCTAAAACAGATGAGTTTTTAAGTTCTCAAGAAATCCTTATCAAGCAAAACAGGTTTAAAACAATAGCTGAAATCTGGTAGCAAGTTGCAACTGGAGTAGGCTCACTGAATCACCAGGGATTTGGTGAGTGAATTCCTCTGTAAGTTCCATTGATTCAATAGGCCTACTCTAGTTATGACTTGCTACCAGCTTTCAGCCACAGTGTTAGGACAAATAGACTACCTATTGGACCAGATATAAAAAATTCTGGCTCATGAAACCAGACTGTCAGCAAGGCAAATTGGAGCTTTCAGATTTCACATGAAACAGTTAAATCAGACTTGAAATTTAAGTCCCATTGATTCCAGTGGGTCTACTCTGACAAAGCTGGTCTTCAACCCCTTTTGTACAAAAGTATCTAGAAAAAGAAATCTCTTTTTCCTTAAGACTTTCTCTGTATCAGTGGTCACATGCTATGGTGAAATGCTTGTGAGTTGAGTGAAACGAACATGATCAACATGCGGCTGCAAATGCAAGAACAAGTAGGAGCTTTTTTAACTGTGCCAACTGAGTGCCACAACCATGCTAACCCTTTACTGCCTTTTGGTACCTGTGATATGGAAAATGATGGGCAGGGACCCAAGTATCTCTGTATCGACACCATGGCTGGATGTGGATTACATAGACATCAAGCGTTACTACCTCTCTTCCCTTCTCAATACTGCCGTGTTGATGTAAGTTTTCAATCAGCTCTTGCCTTTATTCCAGGTTTACACATTGCAGTAATATGTTACCAAGGAGTAAGACGTTTCTATGCAGTTGCCATATTTTTCAGCCCACATAACTACCACTGTTCTGCGCCACTGTTTTCTTTCTGTATTTCTTATACAGCCACACAATAAAGAGAAAATCATATCCCACTGAGTCTTTGTGTAATTAATACACTTCAATTTGCTGCCAAATCCCCAAGTCTAATTACTAATGCCATCTGCTTCTGAAAGGAGTGGTAATTTATTACCATATTCCTTGCTGGCTATTTCTGAGATCGCGTCTTCTGTTTATATTCTGCTGTAGTTGGCAGTTAAGTCATGCCACTGAAAACTTACTGCCTACCACTTCATTTTTATGCTTTCTTCACAGAGGTGCCTTTTCAGAGGTTTTCCTGGTGAAGCACAGAGCCACCAGCAAGCTTTTTGCTTTGAAGTGCATTAAAAAGTCACCAGTCACTCAGGACATCAACCTAGAAAATGAAATAGCTGTGCTGAAGAAGTGAGTATGGTCGGGATAGTGGAACCATTTCCTGGGGCCACAAAACAATCTACAAAATGTTCATCAATGGAATTTAAATTGAGATTGAAAATGTTAGTTTCTAAGTGGAAGATAATGGGAGTTATAATCTAAAAAATAACTTTTCCAAAATCTGAACTTGGAGCTGCATCCAATGACCTGTTTCTCTCTTAGCTACAAAAGAAGCCACCTCTGGAAACAGATTTTTTTTTTCCTTTCAGTAGATCCTTTCTGGTTGGGACCTAACAATTGTAACAGTTAAACTGGCATAAAATCTATACATTTTTAAATGTCCATCTGCCAAAAGATTCCAGCAGCGAATACTCTTCTCTGATCCCTTATTTCTAAACACTACATTTAATTTTCTTTACCAAACCACACTTTTTGGAGACAATTGCTGAGTATCTGAATACTTCTCCTGTTTCAGGATAGTCCTCAGCTCAATAAAAGGACACAGAAATGTGGATGACACAAAGTTGGGTGGAACAGCTAATGCCTTGGAAGACAGGAGCAAAATTCAAAACAATCTTGATAGACTTGAGCACTGGGCTGAAAACAACAGAATGAAATTTAACCAGGATAAGTGGCTAGTTCTACACTTTGGGAGAAAAAGGCAAATGCACAGTTACAAGATGGGGGATACTTGGCTCAGCAATACTATGAGTGAGAAGGATCTTGGAATCACAGGCTGAATATGAGCCAACAATGTGATGTGCCTTCCAGAAAGGCCAATGTAATTTCAGGATGCATTAACAGAAATATAGTTTCCAAATCCTATGAAGTACTAGTCCTTCTCTATTCAGCACTGGTTAGGCCTTATCTAGAGTACTGCATCCAGTTCTGGCTACTGCATTTGAAGAAGGATACTAACAAACTGGTTCAGAGGAAAGCAATAAAGATTATCAGGGGACTGGAAACCAATGCTTACGAGGAAAGACTAAAAGAACTGGGCATGTTTAGCCTGGAGAAAAGAAGACTGAAGGGAGATATTATAGCATTTTTCAAATACTTGAAAGGTAGTCATACAAAGGGAGGGCAGGATCTGTTTTCAATCATCCCAGAGTGCAGGACACGTAATAATGGGCTCAAGCTATAGGAAGCCAGATTTAGGCTAAATATCAGGGGAAATGTCTCAACTATTACAGCAGTATAACAATGGAATCAATTATCTTGTGTGGTGGTGAGCGCTCCAATGCTGGAGGAGTTCTGGAGAAAATTGGACAACCATCTGTCAGATCTGCTTTGATTTGGATTCCTCCATTAAGCAGGGGGTTGGTCTCAATGGCCTTATACGCCCTTCCAACTCAATTATTCTATGATTCTGTGATTATATGAACTCCTACATTATGACGGGTAGAATAAGAAAAATGCCATACCTTTTTCTCATGTTCTTAGAATTTGATTGACATATGTCAGTGATCCTCTGCAAGTCAAGGCTATCAACTACAAATGGTAAATAAAAAGTATTTGTTCAAAGCCAGTATTTCTTGGCTTTGAACAAACAATTGTAAGTTTTTATTTCTAAAGAAAGTGTTCTCTTTTCTTTAATGAGTACAGAACAGTCATAGTGAAAGGTAGAAATGCAGTATGCTCTCTAAGAGCTGGGTCACTTGCTGTATTGTATGTAGCATAAGAGATAATGCAGCTCTTCCAGACCCAGAAATAGGCTGGTTTCTAAGCAAGAAAAACTATATCTGTAATTTCTCTTTTCCCTGTGAATGTAGTGCTTGTGACCTTAACTATGGATGGAAAGAAAACTCCAGTTCATAGAATTTCAAGCAAGTTTTTGTTCCGTGAATGGATGATAGTCACAGTGTTGTTGTTTTTAGGAGTGGGGGTGGGAATCTTCCTTCATCCAAATCAGACAGCAGGCATATTAAAGTAATGGAATCTGAATCAGAATGAAAATGAAAATAGCATATCACCCTAGACGAACTGATTTCAGTTTGACATTTTCTGCTTTCATAATTGTGAACAATTTATGTCTTTGGTTATAGAATAAAGCATGACAACATAGTGACACTTGAAGACATTTATGAGAGCACGACTCACTATTATCTGGTCATGCAACTGTAAGTATCAGTTCAGTGGCTGGGTAACAAAAATGTCAGTGAGATATGAGAACATAAGAACACGGTACAGGGATAGATGAATCTGTCGGTCTCAATTTCTTTCTGTTTCTCATTTTTCTAGTGTTTGCTTCATCTTGACCATTGAGAATTTTTGTAATTTTGTTTTCAAAAAAAATAGGTTTGCATGAAAATCTGTATGCATTTGTTTAACCATTTCCCTTGATACATTCATTTTTGCATACATTTTACTTTAATGTACATGTCATTGCAAGCAATTTTCCAAATAGAATTCAATATTTAATATTATGTCACGAAAACATTCATTGTTGTGTACACTTTCTGAATACTTGCATTATTCTATTTTTCTTTCAAATGGAAGAACTTAATTGCAAAACTCAGACAAGCACAAAGTTCAATAACAGAATTTCAGTTCATATATTAGTTTGAAAGTGCAAAATTAAGCAAGTTTGCATTAAAATACAAATGGAACAGATCTTTTCCCTGTCTTGCCATTTTTCAGTATCAGCCACCATCACAAATATGAGAAATCCCATCATGGGGTATGTGTGTTAAATGTTATACTACTGGCACAAGTACATCTTTTTCACAATAGATCTCACACTGTCACTAAATTAACAATGTTATTTTGGTGTAACCTTTCATGGATTGTGTCCCTCTTCATCTGATATATTATAATGGCCCAAATCCTCACCTAGTTCTGCTGGCATAACACAAATGGCTTAACTTTGGAAGGCAAATTGCCTTAAATTGAGAAATCACCTTAGAGATTAAGTTGGAGCAATTTGTCTCCAGAAGTTACACCATTTGTGGAGGTATGCAAAAGGACTTTTGCTAATACATAGTAATTTGATGATAAAGGCTCACAGTCTTTCTGATACCTAAGGCCCAGTTTAGGTGAAATGTGCCCCATGGCATGCATGGACTTCCTAATACAGTTTTTGCAATCCACAGGCCCTGTGGGACACTCCCATGCCCCTCTGCAGTGGCAAAAATATAGAATAACAAATGGGTTCTTATTCCTGAAGGCCTCCAAAAACAGTACTTTTTGCACAAATCAAGCCTGGGGACCAGCTCAATCCCCCCACCACCACAACCGCAATTTTTTTTAAAAAAATCAAAATCAAAATTTAATATGTAAACTGCCCAGAGTGGCCTTGGCAGCCCGATGGGCAGTATAGAAGTCAAATCAATCAATCAATCAATCAATCAATCAATCTATCTATCTATCTATCTATCTATCTATCTATCTATCTATCTATCTATCTATCTATCTATCTATCTATCTATCTATCTATCTATCTATCTATCTATCCTCGAAGGCTTTTACGGCCGGGATCCAATGGTTGTTGTGGGTTTTCCAGGCTGTTTGGCCGTGTTCTTAAGGTTTTTCTTCCTAACGTTTCTCCAGTTGCTGTGGCCGGCATCTTCAAAGGACAGGAGTCAGAACTCAACAGAGCACAGACAGAGTTCTGACTCATGTCCTCTGAAGATGCCGGCCACAGAGACTGGCAAAATGTTAGGAAGAAAAACCTTAAGAACACAGCCAAACAGCCCGGAAAACCCACAACAACAATCAATCAATCAATCAATCAGAAATGGACTTCCAGTTGAGATAAATGTAGTTACACACACACACACACACACACACACACACACACACACACACGCACACACGCACCCCTTGTGTGGTACAGCATACCACAGTACCATGCAGGCCCAACAAAGTTGTCCTCCCCTTCTTTTCATTCCAGTATTGAGTAGACTAACAGTATTATTTTACACATACTACTCAGAATTAAGCTCAATTCCATTTAGTGAATCTAGTCCCACATAATGTAATGAAGGTGTTACATGGTAGTTATGTGTGGGTAAATCAGATTGCATTATAGAAGGCTAGAAAGAGCTTTATACACAAAGCTGATGAAAACTGATCCTGGTTCTTTGGAAATAGCACAGTAGAAGTACTACACAGTGTAAGCCACATTAGATTCAGTGTTTCACCCTGTGCCCCAACTGATTCATTTTTCTTTACAGAACTTACTGTGACACAGGAAACAAAGGGCAGAACTTCTGTTCTGCAGATGTATTTTCAGATTTAGCAAAACTGAGGATTGGAATTCATGGCATCATGCATTTCCATCCTGGCTTTGTGGGGGCTACTGGCACTATTGTCTCTTGTCTGCAGTTTTAAGAAGATGTATTTTGTGATTGTGAGAGTGAGAGATGTCATAGCAGTATGTCTTATCTCAGCAATTAGAGTCCATGCCCATAATTGTTTTTAGATAACAGATGAAGTAATTATGAGGTACAAGAATCTCCACCATTACAAGTAAACATATCCAGCAAGCTATTCAGTGTGATGCTATGTGCAGAAATTACCATGGAAGAGAGGAAATAGAGAACTTAGACAATGCAATTTTCTCTTCCTAAACATGTAATTAAACAAGATTTCAAGCAGTTCAATCAGAACAGCTTTGTGATTCTTCTCATTATCTTCCTTCACAGAGTGTCTGGAGGTGAATTATTTGACCGCATTTTAGAACGTGGTGTTTACACTGAAAAAGATGCAAGTATAGTAATTCGGCAAGTCCTGGGAGCAGTGTATTATCTTCATGAGAATGGGATAGTCCATCGAGATCTGAAGGTATAGTCCTTTGTGGTCTATTACCTTGGTCACCACACCACCAAGTGATCTATAATGCATTCTTATTCATGGCCTCAAAGTTTTACAGTCATCCTCCAGTTTGCACCGAGTTATGCATCCTCTCCATATCTTAAGAAATTGTAGACAGAGTTTCTACACAAGCAGAAAGAGCTGGAAATAGTATTGCCACAAAATAGTGTGCAACATAACAGTTCCTCTTTTAAATAATAATTTGTTGGGCTTTTCATTCCCCAAAGTTCATATGAGTCTCCTGCTCAACAAATGAAAAGTGCACACTATGGTTTTGGCCTTTGTTTTTTGAGTTTCTTCTAAATTAGACAGCCAAGAAGGCCCTTTATTTAGAACGGTAATTCTCATTTTCTCATCAATAGCCTGAAAACCTGCTGTATTTAACTCCAGAAGAAGATTCCAAAATCATGATCACAGACTTTGGTTTGTCTAAAATGGAGCAAAATGGTGTCATGTCTACAGCATGTGGTACTCCAGGATATGTAGGTAAGCAAGGAAAGAGGGGTGATCTAGGGGGTGGTACATAAATAATAATAATAAAGTGTATAATCTGTCAGTGGAGTCATACATGATAGCAGCACCTCAGTTTCCTGCCAGAAAAGTTGCCTACCTAAGTGTGGTGGAGAAAAATATAATGCTGAGTCCTTAGCTACTTCCATGTTTTCTCCTTCCCTTTTCCATACAGCATTATAGAAATTAAAGATAACACTAACTGAATCTGCAGATTAAAGGAAAAATCTTGAAACAAGATATGTATTGCTACTTTCACAATCTTTACTGTTCTACTCACTGTTTACATGTTATCTGAATGGTATGTGAGAGCAGCAGCATGCAGGATAGGCCTTCTAACATTTTATATAATATTTGCCAGAATCATAACAATTATATGTGAGGTGCTTATGCTATTGCTAATCTGGATTTGATTTATATTTGCTGCAGCTCCAGAGGTGCTGGAACAAAAGCCATATAGTAAAGCTGTCGACTGCTGGTCCATAGGAGTCATTACCTATATCCTGTGAGTGCCGTCCATTAATTGTTGTGACTACAGCAGCCTTGTAAATGTCAACAGAAGTTTTCAGCCTTCAGAAATGTATAGTAGCCTGCATGTTCTACTCAGGACAAAGAAAATAAAATGTATTAGTCATTGTACACTTCTGATGGCCTAAAAGAAGGGGAGAAGCAAGCATACCCCACTTGGTTGCCTGGAATATTTTTGGTAAACAAGGGTTTACATGCCTATCTTGTTTATTGTACTATATAACCCTACATTGCCCTGTATTATTATTTTTTTAAAAAAAGACTGCATCTAATTGCTAGTGCCATCAAGTCCCACTGATTCAGTAGATCCTTTCTGGTTGAGACCTAACAATTGGATTCAGCAATGGGACATATGTAACAATGACTTAACATGTTCCATTCATTCAGTGGACCTACTCTACTTGGGACTACTAACTAGATTTAACTCTCAGTTTTTCCATCCCTGTGGCTGCTGTCATTTTTCTTTCTTATTTACCTGCTGTATTACATATTACCTGCCTGCCAAGGTACTGAAGGACATTTCGAATTAAAAATATTAAATAAAACAGCAGGCTGCTGACAGCCGCCTCAGGAACTGATGGCTTGAGTTTCTCCTCTTCTACCTTCTGATTTTTGTTCACACTGTGTCACTGTGATGGTGCCTTTTCTCCAGATAACCTTAGCTAAGAAACATGAAGGCTGAAACCCTGTGAACAGGCAGTGCATCAGATGTAGACATAGATTTCTGCATGCATTTTGGTACCTGGGTGAAGTAATGTGCCATGACACTAGATGAAAAGATAAGATCCTTCTGTTCCAGTAAATGCAGTCTTAATGTTTCTTCATTTCAGAAATTAACTGGTGTATTATTCATCATTATTATGGATAGTGCTAGCCTCTCATTGTTCTTTCTATGCTCAAGTGACCTTCATTAATACCTTTTTAGGGATGTCAGCCATGTCCTGATTTATTCTCATGTACTTAACAAGAAAGTGTGAAGACTCCTCTCCTTTACTCAAGACAATGCTACTTGTTGTTGTTGTTGTTGCCATCATAGTTGTTGTTCTAGTTGCTGGTCTGAGAGAGAATTTTCTCAATTGCCAGACCATTTTTTTCACATTTCTGGAAGTGTGCACAAATTAAATCTATGATAACTCATGCCTTGTTGCATGGATTTTTAATGATAAACTAGATGTCTTGTTTATATATTTGTGAGCAATCACCCTGTCCTTATGAGCTTGCTTCATCTAACTTGTTACCCAGTACAGTATAGTGGACAGAGTGACAGACTAGGACTTAGCAGACTTGGGTTCCATTCCTCATTTGGCCATGGAAACTCACTGGGGGGAGGGGTGGAACTGGTAAAACCATTCCTGAAATACCTCACTTACCTTTAAAGCCCTAGTAAGGTCACTATGAATCATTTCTTATTTGACAGCACTGCAATATAGCCATATGACTGCTTACCTTTGCAAAGGGAAAAGTAGTTAAATCCTTTTTGTACAATTGCACAAAAACACACATACACACACCAAGTAGTGGCCAAAAACTTGTTGCATAAAGTTACTCATGTGGAAGGGTAACAAAGTTACCAGCAGCTTTTCCAACTCACAGATAATTTGTTTCATTTCATGGAGATTGTGGGACTCGTGACATGGAAGAAGGCAGTCTTTTATTACTTAAAATCTCCACCACTGGATAGTATTACCAGCAGCGATACATCTTCTGCAGATAAAGAGTTCCTCCTTCTCACCCACAGCTCCCATGGTTTTCACACAATGTAATGGCTTGTTTTCATGGTGGACAAGGCACAGGACCAAAGGAGGAAAATTTTTAATTACTGAAAATCTCCCTCTGCCAGTGACATTCTCACCCTTCCACAAGTGTAGCATGGAATAGAATTTTGACCACTGTTTTGTTGTCCTGCTTTCCTGCTGTCTCACAAGACATGAGGACTCTTGCAGGGCTTGGAAATTCATTGCTAAGTTGTCCTGTCATGTTGTGTTAGTCTGCTGTGATGAAAAATGTTACTTTTGCACCTTCTGAGCACTGTTTTATTACCTTCTGAGCACTGTTATGGATTCATTGTTTATGTAGATCCTGTAGAGTGCCTGGAATTGTAGAAACAGAGGTCCACAGACAAGAAGTGCAGCAAAAATCCAGCAGGACTTTGAATGAGCTGGTTCTTCCATCTTTGGATTGTTCCTGCCTTGCTGAAATTGCTTTGCTCAGGGTCTAAGAATTTATTCTGATTTCCAGATAACACTGAGTGTGCATTATTTAATAAAAGAACAATATTTCCTCCCTTGTTTTTTAAAACATTAGTCATAACTTTTAAAAAACAAAAAAACTGACCGCTTCTGTGGAGACATTCCAAATTCCATAATGAGGCCATACATTTATAGACCAATGAACAAGTATGTATAAGCACACACAAAATATGCAGGCTTTGAGGAAAACTGTCCCTTCAGCAGGTGGGATGTTAAGACTAAGCAAGATGATGGGAAATTAGGTGCAATGGAGGAAGGATACTACAGACATTTTGTGTGTCTATGAACAGTTTTTTGTGCTTTTTTGGCTGGCCTGTAAGGGCATCTCTTGACTGTGAAGTTTGGAGTCTGTTTGGTGCCAAAACAGCTATCACTGAGTCTTGGGTTTTGGATTTTGTTCGCTATTTGTTTGGCCACCAAATCTAAGGGAGAAAAGATTCCACCCTCGGCAGTAGCCAGATGGTTCCTACTATAAAGAAACAGCTGGTAACACTGGACAGAAACGTGTGATTCTTACATAAAATCTTTTCTGTTACCACCACGAGAATGAACTGCCTGTTGTTTGCTCACAGCACTGGCCTCTATTCTTCATCCAGCCCTTGATTCGTCTTTCTAAACATACAAAGGAAAGGGAAGCTGGAAGCTTCTGACAACAATTACTCATCCAATTGTCTTTTCTCCTCTCCCCCCCCCCCCCGATCTGCCCCAGTCTGTGTGGATATCCTCCCTTCTATGAAGAGACAGAGTCCAAACTATTTGAGAAGATCAAAGAAGGCTACTATGAATTTGAATCCCCATTTTGGGATGACATCTCTGAATCAGGTACTTTTGTCATCTGGCAAAATCTCCGCTTGTTATCTGTAGGGGTGCTTTGAACTGGCTGAATTGCTGTAAATGGGCTATTACCTGGCAGGCAGTAGGCAGTCAAGAACTTCAGGAAACATCGGGTTCTCTTTAATTTGTGGGAATCACTCTGCCCTTCATTTGGAAGGTAACATCTTTCAGGGAATGCAGTGGAAAGATTGGAGGAGGGACGTAGTTCGTATGCGGAAGCTTTTCACTAAAACTGTATGGTGCCAAAGCATCTTTCGGGTGTAGTTGCTCTTTGGGAATTTGAAACAAGGTAGATGTTTGCTGCCTGTTGTTGGAAATCTCCTTGCTTCCAAGAGAATTTGCTTGAAAATCTGCAGGCTGAATCCAACATCAAGCTGGTAGAAGTCTGTTTATGCAATGGGATTTTCTTCTTCTCCCAGCAGCTGAGGAATCTCCTAAAAAACACACCCAAAGACCTGTTTCGAGGGCATGCAGGGTAGAAAAGTATGCTGCCATGCTGATTAATGTAGTTCTGTCCATGGAACATGAGTCCATGAAAATCTGTAAATCTCTTGTCTTTTATCCAAAGAAACTTCTAAACCATGTAATCCTGATCTTAGCACTTAGTGTTTTAAAATAGCAGTATCTCATTGTATTCAAATGTTCTAATACATTTTAATACAATGGAATAATGCCCATCCATAGAGAAGAGCATTTTAACCCTATATCGCACCCGCTCTGCCACCACTATCATCAAAGGGAGAGCCTTTGCTGTCTCTAGGAGATTCCCCATGTGGGTTGGGCTCCTGGAAAATCAGGGTTCCCACTTCCACAGAGAATCCCCATGAACAGCAGAGTGCATCATCATATGTGGTTCTCCATATATAGAAGGGCGATGCAGCGAAGGATGGAGGGGCAGCACTAGAGTACCCCTCTCTATGCATGACACCAATTTAATTTTAGCCTAATACTAATTGGAATGCATTAATTGCCATGAGTGTTGTCGTGCATTTCTTAGATGAAACTAACATATCAGATATTTTGACAGATAATTTTTTTAAAAAATAGTAATAATTCCAATCTTTAACATATAGTTAGGAGTAGGCATAGGATTTGTGGATGTTTTTGAATGTGGCTCACCTCAGAGAAAGGCATAAGATGGAAAGCTTTACAGGCAGCTAGGCCTAGCTCCACCTAGCTTCCTATTCAGAAGAGAAGGTCTCATCTAGCAGTGGGGCAACTATCTTTGTACATAGGAAGCTAGGCAGAGCTATGTCTAGCTAGGCCATAAAGTCTTCCTGCTTAGACCTTTCTCCTAGGTGAGCCACATTCAGATGTTAGCAGGTATCTCTCTGTCAGGTGGAACTCTCATAATGGAGAATTATGGAATATGTAGTCCAAATAATCTAGAAATCCCATGTCTAGGTGGTCATAGTTTCAGAAGACATGTGTTGCATGCAGAATGTCATAAATATAATACCAGCCACCTGCAATTGAAAGAAATGTAGGTAACGGAGCTGAGAAAGAACCTGGAGAGCTCTTGCCACTTAGAGTAGTAAATACTCAACTATGATCTAATCACTATAAAGCAGTTTTGGATGTTCAGAGAGCTTTTTTTTAAAAAAAAAGTCATAAAGGCATTTGATTAGCAAATAAGCATTGTGGATAATACAGATGTTTTGAGCAATTTTAAGATTAGGAGAAAACCCTAAATCTCCTGAGTCTGTCCACTCATAGTCTCAGAAGACAAGATTTCAAGAAGGCCTACATAAATCTGCTATCTAGTGGAATATTACATATGGCACACAAAAAGAAAAACTCACACAAACACAACAACCCGCTTGTTTGGAACAATGAGTACTAGAACAGATTATTTTCTGCATTTGTTCTGAACTTTATCTGTCTTCATTCCTTCTGAACAGCCAAGGACTTCATTTGTCACCTGTTAGAGAAGGATCCAAATGAGAGGTTAACCTGTGAAAAAGCACTCAGACATCCCTGGTAAGTGAAGTGGTGCTAGTACAGTCAAACCATGCAACTCTTTGTGATATAGTAAGAAGCTGTAGTTTTCTGTCATGGCAATGGCCGTGGATCATAAAAAATAATTTTCTTCTCTGAGATCTCAATTAACATGAATCATGAGAAAAGAAAATATAAATATGGAATTGTTATTTTTCCTAACTATGTTTACTTGTGCTGGGATTGAAGGAGTGTTAAATTAGGAAGTGAAATAGTGTAAACAGAGCAGGAGAGAGAATTCTTGACACCTCACTGAACTTCAGCTGCTAGGATTCATTTGGGGAAACCATGGCAGAGCTGATACACATTTTCAATTAAGACAGTGCTTCCAGTTCTCCCAAAGGGCTTTTTCAAGTAAAGACACTATTTGTCTGACTCTCACAAAATTAAGCTAAGGCTCAACAGAGGAAAAATGACTTCTCTCAGGGCTATATCAGTGCAAGAGGAAGGGCCAGAATAAGTGGGTTTGTGTTGAGGGAAATAAATGGGCAATAAGCTGAGAATCAGTCCTGTGCTTCAAACAATACATCCATCTTATGACAACTTTCTCTGTTCAGACTACCTTATTTGTGCTGGTAAATGCTTGTGAAAGTCACCATAGCTTAGTCCTCCCTTTGACCTGTATGTTCACTATTAAGATAGCCAGCAAGGGAGGCATCTCTCTTCTGACTGTGCTAAAGCTATGCAGACTTAGTTTATATTATGCTCTGTTGCTTTCTCCCCCTTATGTATTTAATTATTATTGATTGAACATACAAAGACATTAGCTAACTGCTGCAAAAATGCAAAATGCCTCACAAACACCATCTGCCTACGTGCTTGTTTTTCCTCTCACTCCGTCTGCAGGATTAATGGAAACACAGCTCTCTACCGTGACATATATCCATCTGTCAGTGCACAGATCCAGAAGAATTTTGCAAAAAGCAAGTGGAAGGTATGTTGACTGATGCTGATATTCAAGAATAGTCTCAGAACAATGAACCAAGATTCTAAAGCTGACCGGTGTAAAATTTGCAGCGAAACCACTCTCTACAAAAACAAAACTCTCCAAATTGTTAGTTTTTGGATACTAGAAGACTTAATGTGATTTGGGTCTGGGGTCTGGCACACTGTATGCAGAAATGGATCTCAAATGGTGTGACAACAGAATCCTTCTGGCAATTTGCACTTGCCTGATGGAAATTATGTAAACTGCAGCAGCAAATTACCGCTCATTAATGAGGTGCTGGTTGCATTCCTGGGCATGCAGCCAATTATTAGGAGAGTGTGGAAATCAATGGCTTAAAACCTCCAGCTATGCAGCAGAGAAAAAAAAATCCAGACTAGAGATGGGGACGAAGTGCCAAAATGGCACTTCATCTTGGTTCATGGGCTGTCAAACTTGATAACCCACGACCCATGAATTGCCCCCCAGTGCCCCGACAAACAATGAATCTATTCGTTGGGTCATATTTTTTTTAGATAGCCCATGGGGCTATCTAAAATAAAATAAAAAGCCCCAGCCCCCTCAGCCTTCCTATGCCCCCGCAGCACAGGAAGAGGAGGGAAAAAGGGATCAAAGGGATCCCCCAGCCCCACTGCCTTTGCAAAGACAGCTGGGATAGGGGATTGCTTCTGACAGGCTACGCTCCTCTTCCTATCCCCATCAAGGCATAGGAAGAGGAGCAAAGGGGGACCAAAGCCATCCCCCAGCCCCAGGGGTGGGATTCCCTTCGAGCAGGCTTTAGCAAGCCGCCCGAAGGAAAAATCCCTCTCTGCTTATGCCCCCGAGGAACAGCTGATCCGCGGTGGCATAAGCAGATAGGGAACGAAGGGACGAATATAAAAGGGTTATATTAATTACTTTGTATTCATCAGGGTCTCTGGACCCCAAGAATACGAAGCAATGAATATCTGACAAATCAGGGATATTCAACAAATATCCCAAATCATTTTTATATTGGTCCCCATGTCTAATCCAGACATTACAAGTCTCCCTTGAATATACCACCCCTTATTGTTAGTTAATTTTACCTCACTATAGTCTCAATAGATTCAGTCAGAGACTCTGGTGTTGAAAAAGAATTAAAAAAAGTATCTCTTTTATTTACAAATGTTCATATATGTATATGTATATAAATGTACCAGCATATAAAAAAACCTGTTTACTTGTTACATAGTATGAGATCTCAAATGATTAACCTCATTATTTGACTATCTGACTGTTTACATAAACACTTCACTTAGACTCTAACTGCTGACTCCATAACTGTCAGACTCTAACATACACAGAACACTGACATTGCTAACTGACTCTAATTGACAGTGAACCCTGACTGAGTAAAAAAAAAAGGCGGGAAAAGAAATCTGAGGTAGAGAGGAAACAATTGGCTGCTGCTCACTGATTGACATTCAACCACAAAGTCTCTGCCATCCAAACCTCTTAAAGGCATAATATGCAGGTTGCTATAATTCCAATGCCAATTATGTGACTAGATTCACACCTTGTTAAAGAGTGACTATTCGCTACAAGAACCTGTGTGATTTCCCTTACACAAGTGTAAATTGCCAGTAGATTTCTGGGCCAAATCCCTTAATTATGGCAGAATTGTTATGCTAATTTTGCCTATAATAAAGAAACAGAAAATAAATTGTATCCATTTTGGAAGTGTGCTAGGCTCTTATGAGTTCTGGATAATTTATATAGCTAGAGTAAAAACCTCACTGCAGACAGTTTGCCTTACTTGCAGGTAAGTATGTCTAAGATTGCACATGTGTTTTGAAATCTTTCCTATTCAATTTTTTTCCAATGGATTATCTCTGACATCAACCTGTCAGGTTCAATCACACAAACAGCTTCTAGTTTATGTGTTAATTTTTGCCTGTAATGAAGGGGGAGAAGATCCCATAAACCTGGTTTTCTCCCAGGTTGAATTGTCCCCATGTAGAATGGCATCTGAACAGATTCAATGCTCATCCATCTCTTAGACCAGTCTCACAGAATCTGTTCTCCTCTTGTTTATTAGCAAGCCTTCAATGCTGCAGCCGTTGTTCACCACATGAAGAAACTCCACATGAATTGCCACAACACAGATCTGGCTACCAAAAGCAGTCTTCCGTTCATTCAGGTGCAGAACGCCTCAAGGCCAGCTACTCCATCAGTTGCCAGCCAGGAACAGCCAAATCAAGATGCAGAGAGGTTGATTCCTGTGCTGCCCTACCAGAATGCTCCAGAACTTTCCGATCAACAGGACAAGATGCTTGACAGCCAGCGTGTGGATCACCTCACTATTACATCCCTCTCTGTTGCCACCACCATAGCCATGGAAGACAGCCAGACCCCTCCCAACAGACCTTCAGTGGGCAACAGTGCAGCATGTGGGACACATGAGAAAGTGAAGACAGGCTTTTGCTCAGAGTCAGTACTCCTCAAAAGAGGTGCCAAGCCGCAGTAGGTATCCATTCCACCAGGTGAAATTGTTGAATTAGAGATCCTAATTGCTACATACAGTATATTAGGGCCTTCCCTAAGTAGGGTTGCTTGAGTCAAACTGCTGTGTGGGACTTCATTACCAATGATCTTCTGGTAGCATAGCCAGTGGCTGTGTTTTCTGGGGACGGTAGGAATTTGGACAAACACCTCTGGAGAAGGGTGGTCAATAATGTTATTGTGTCTTAATCACAGAAAAAGATGAGAGTTCTGCGAATCAGGGCAAGGTAGTGATTTCTATGTCCTTATATATCTTGAAATCCATGCTCTTGTTGTCGAAGGGTACCAAAGTCACTCACTAGACAAATACAGAAATAAACACAATAATTAAATGAACTCTATCATAATAAAAAATAATAATAATAAAGTACAAAACCAGCAGCAAAATAGACACCAAGAAGTATTGTGGGGCTAATGTTTGGGTTAAAATGTGTGGAGAACCCTTGGCTCTACAGAGGTTAAACTACAACAATACCTATCATACCTAACCATTGGCCATGCTGGATCAAGTTGGTAGAAACTAGAACTGTAGTGCTGTAAGTGCCATTGCCTGTCTAAGTTTTGGGGTGATGGACAACCCCTTCCCTACATGGGTATCCATGGGCTACAGAGCAGCAGGTTGAGGAAACTCCAACTTTACTGAAAGGGAGGTAACATTTATAGACCTGGTTTCTTCACCAGCAACCTCCTCCCTGCAAGTCCTGTCTTCAGGGGGCTGACTTCCCTGCACTGCTCCCTGAGCAACATCAGTCTCCTCACAGTCCCCAGTTAACTTCACTGAATATAAACCATGGAGTGACCAAAAGTCCCTGCCCCTTGGCTCCCTTCAGGGAAGGTTTGTAACCTATCCCAGATGCTCACCTGGATGCTGAGTCACCTCTGCCTGCATACATTATGGGAACTCCCCTTGGTACTGGTGCTGTCATCTCTAGCACCTCTTCAGCATAGGAGTCAGCATCTGAATGGACAGTGGTGGAGATAGGGAACCTTGCTGACTGCGGTTTGAATACTTCAGCCAAGATCTTCGGGGTTTTGGAGTGATGTTGGACTCTTGCTGTCCCTTTAGGTACCCAAGGCTCCATTAGGACCTCAGTCCAGGGGTCCTTCTTGAGGACATACACAAAGAGGCCAAGAAGGAGGGCATCAGCACAGTTGAGCTAATTCCTTTCCTTGCCGAGTCTCCCATCTCTGTTTCTGCTGACCCTGGTTCAATCCTGACGTCCTCCACCACCTCTAGCTTTACAGTCTCCATCTACACACACATCTACACATCCTGCCCCCCTCCTCCTGTCCCAGGTGTGCATCCTTAACCCCCACAGCTGCAGTAACCCCCTCACAACTACATACTTAGTTTCCTATTTTGATTAGAAATGACCTATTATAGATCTCTCGCAGCTCCAGTCTAATCACTCTGATTATGAAATATCTTTTTTATATTAAAAATAAGACACAGATTCCTCTTCTCTGCCCTCCCCTAAGGAACAGCACATTCTTCCACTGAGTTCATATGAAAAAAGTAACAGAAGCAGCTGGAACCAGTTATAACTGGGAGAGACTTAGGTTCAAACTACACATTAAAAAGGAATCAGTTGATTAACCTTTTTTTTCTGCTGTAATGGGATTTTGTCAGAAATATGTGCCTCAGCCAACAGATTCACAAATTAAAATTGTGTTCACTTTCCCATGAACAATTACAAAATAAAGCCAGCTAAATGCAAGATATAGGGGTAAGGAAAATCCTTTGCCATGACAAATAGGCACCTTTTATCACTTGAAGGGAAACCTCTTCTAAGGAGATGCTAAATTTTCTTGTCTAGTTTTGCCATCTGATAGGATTAGGCTGAAGGATCAGAAGGCCAAATGGAGCTCTTGGAATATCTTTAGGAGAGAAAGTGCCTCTGGTACCATTTCTTGAATATTTGATGGAATGATTGTATAAAATTTCAGAGACACTCTATACTTAATTCCAAGGGTTTAAACATTCAGTGTGCTCTCAGTGGACACTGATTCCACTGTGCCTCCTAGACCAGGGTTGGACTCAATGATCCATAGGGTCCCTTCTGGCTCTGCAGCTCTAGAACAGTGATGATGACTCTGGACTGTTAGCTAAATCTGACCTTTATATTGCAGATGAGACACGAAAACGTCACAGATTTGAAAATACATTGCATGAGACATTCAAATGTGCTTGTACTAATAGATGACCTGCCTCACATACATGTGTGTGTGTGTGTGTGTGTGTGACAATAGTATAGATGTCGTGGCTATATATACATACACTTAAAGATAGTACAGGTGTCAGGAATCTGTGGCCCTTCAGGTTTTCATAGAATCAGAATGATCAGAACTATGAAGCTGAAAAGGATCCCAAGGGTCACTAAGTGGACATCCAACCAGCGCAAGAAAGCTGAGCTCAGATTCCCACTTGCCCAACCAATGCTGGCAGTGAGCAAGGATGATGTGAGTTATCATCCATTTAGAAAATCATAGATTCATAGAAAATCATAGATTCCTGACCTCTGTTTGAATAAATAAATGTTGCTTTTTTCCTGCTCACATAAGAAATTCACTCTTTTGTTTTGTTCTCTGTATCTTCTTCTAAATATTAGTCACTGCAAATCAGAAGTCCTTGTTCCAGTGAAGAGTAGTCACTCATATTTTGGTGGTGGGCAAACAGGAGTTTGTTTGGTAATGTGATCAGAAAAACAGCCATGAGCCACATTCACTCCTTTACAGGTAAGTGTGTCAACATCCAGATGTTACAGAAGACCTTCCATTATATATATATAATGGAGATATATATAATGCCACCATATATAGGCATTACACACACACACACACACACACACACACACACCCCTCTAGAAACCTCCAGCGGGGTTGCCATAAGTCAAAATGGACTTGATGGCACATTGTTGTTGTTATTGTTGTTGCTTTTAAGTACTAAGTGTTAAATAAACCAAACTTCACCATATAAATTCATAGATTTCAAAACACTTAAGCCTGCTTAATTCTGTACTGGATTGTAGTCTATTTGCCTACTTCCTTAATGCTCATGGCCAGAATGTGACTGCATATCTTTGGTGGCAAACTGCCACTTGTTAAGAAGTCTGCACTTCTATTTCTTGTTATCCACCAAGTCGCATGACTAGAGTGTGATGAGAAATACAAGTGGTAACTTTGTCACTAGCACCAATTCACCAATGAGATTTATGCCATTGGAGTTATGCCAGGAGGTCTTATGCTGGCAGCTCCAAGGAAAGTCAGTGATGTTCAATAGTGAACAAGTTGTAGGGAACTGGCACATCCAATAAAAACCAAAAGATACAAAGAGAAACAGTCTCAGGATGTCTGAAATAGGTAACAATATATGGTATCTTTATTGCGTGGTGAAAAGTTTAACATGTTTCGGCAGGGCCTTCATCAGAAGCTTAAAAATGAACAAAATTACAAAATTATAAATGTATACATATCAGATATATTCTTATAAACTATTATATGACTCAAGGCCTTACTAACTCATCATAAAACTTATAAAAACCAAGCAAATAGAACAATAAACCTATATATATATGTGGCTGAGGACCTATATTTTATGCACTTAAAAAACAATTATTAAAAAAATGTTAAAGCCTTATAAATGACCTCAATAAGCGAAATAGTCAACACATACCAAAAGCTTTGTACTACTTGCTTGATTTTTATAAGTTTTGTGATGAGTTAATAAGGTCTTGAGTCACATAATGGTTTTTAAAATACTCCTGATATGTATACATTTATAATTTTGTTCATTTTTAAGCTTCTGATGAAGGCCCTGCCGAAACACGTTAAGCTTTTCACTATGCAATAAAGATACCACATATTGTTACCTATTCCAGACATCCTGAGACTGTTTCTCTTTGTATCTTTTGGTCTTTATTTCAATAGGTATATTGACCCTGGCAGTTGGGATAGCTGTTCAGGAGGCAGCAGCAGAGATTCAGATTTGAACCCAGCTTACCTGGGTACTCAAGAAACATTATCTCATGAATATTACTGGCAGAATCTTTTTAGCAACAGTGGACTGTAATTGCTCCATGATTGCTCCTGTGGTCTGTAGCTTGCAGATAACCCCTCTGAAAATGATGAGTTCATGAATGTACAAGGTGTAGTGAATACCCCTGGGCCCAACTGCCAACAAAAAGAAAAAGAAAAAGAATCTCATGCATAGCAGTCTGTACAAGTGGGGGGGGGGGAGATGCGATTTTGGCCATGGTGTGGTCCTCTTTGAGTCAATATCTCTTCAGTTTCTTACCTATGAAAAAGGGGTGGAGGACCAGTCTCTGTAGCAGGTGAGAAATCTTTGCCCCTCCAGCTCTTTTGGCCCACACTATAAACTATCCATCTGCCCTTCCTAGTATAGCTAATAGAGATGGGCATGGACTTCAGTTCGGGGTCCAACCCAATTCATCACTGCACTCACACAGATGTTGTGTGGGCGTGGCACCCTCCCCCTTCACCCTCCCCTGCATGTTCGCCCATTCCTCAGGCAATGCATGCTTCCCTCCCCACCTTCCCAATGTGATTACCCACTCAGCTTTTACAGTGTGCTCGTCTCTCTTCTGCCTCCTCAGTCAGCTGCCCACTCAGACAAGGAGGTGGGGCAGGGATTCCTGCAGTGGTGCCTTGGAGTGGGCAGCTGCTGGAGGAGGCGGAGGTGGGAAGAGCATGCTGAAAAAGGTGAGTAGGTAGTCATACTGGGGAGGCAGAGAGGGAAGCGCATCTCGTCTGAGGAATGGGCAAGTGTGCAGGGGAGGTGGGAGGGGGAGTGCACCATGCGCACACAACACCTATACGAGCATGGCAATGAATTGGGCTGGACCTCTGAATTGAGGTTCGTGCCCATCTCTAAAGGTAAATGGTACTGGATTATAGACATAAATAATCCAAAACATTCAAAGTGCTTAGGGTTCCCTGCAGCTACTCCACAGTGCTTTTAAAAACGCAAATAAAGATTTAATTTGAAAATTATTTTCCCATTAGACTTGCTCCCACTTAATAAGATGACCCTTGTGTTTCAGAAGGGCTGTTGAATTCTTCTCTTCAAAGCTTCAAAGTCAAACATCAATTGTGCAAGAAGAGAGGACGGCCACTCAGGAGCTCTGCTCGCCCGAAATGCATTCTCCGATGGCAGTGGCCGCTGACTGAAGCACTGCACGTTCATTGGCCTGACAAATCTTATGATGCAAATCTCTTCAAATGTGAGAAGGGCCATTCGTACAAACAGGGAAACATTTTTACTGAAGAATGACACCTGCTTACATTTTCAGTATATACCCTTAAATAATGCTGTATCTTCTTTGATGTCAGGGGGGAGGGCAAGTGCATGCTGCATAGCCATAACAATTCAGTATAGTAACAGAACCATGCTTTGGTGTGTAAGTGGAGGGGAGTATGTTGTTCTTGTTTCATTGTGAGCCCATATGGTTGAAGAGGAGAAAGCATCCCATGCTGTTTCATCACTTGTGTCACTTGCATTTATGATACGAGAGCAACCTGCCAGACATGCACCAGTGCCATTTATCTCACTGCAGCTTGCATGCGGCTTCTGCATTGCTTCCTACATGTAGAGGGGGCCATTCTCTTGATGAAATTAATTTCTGCTTCCAAGTCAGTAATTGTATAATACACGATGTGCTTAATAAAGCGGATTGGTTTCTAAGTGCCTGCCAGTTATTGACAATTATGGAAGCACCTGGTTTCACACTGCAGGACCTGGAAACCAACACCAATGGTGAATATATTTCCTTTGAATTGACTGCAGAGTGTCACAGTAAAGCAGATGGTATCTAATGATACAACATGTCCTGCAGTAGGCAACGAAATCTAAAGTATGTACTATTCTTATTTTTAAGAACATTCTTTGTTTAGGCTTGTTTGTTTTTCTTGCTCTCATTAAATCCAGCTTTAATCTTGTTCCTCAATGGACAAAACCTTGCAAAATAAACACATGCTCTTTAAAAAGCAGCTGCAAGAAAGGTTTACTACCATAAGGACATTCTAGGTACTTTAAGGATTGTGGAAGATTAACACACAAATGGCTGATAAAATTGTTTTATTTAGAAAGAGGCAATTCTGCACATTAGGGGAAAAGCATCAATCAGACGACAAGAATAAACCATTCTAATCCGTACAGGTGGCATAATATGAAACTCGGCGGGTAATATAATCACGAATTGTTTCCACTTTCTTCTCTAGGCCTGCCAGCTTGGCTGATTCCAGGATGAGTGCATCATTACTTGTTTGGAGCTCTGTTTCTATAGCTGAAAAATGACAGAGTAATGGGTTAGATGCAAGAAAACTCTTTGTTTCTCTAGCTTTTCTGCTCACTTTAGAAGCACATATACTAAAAATGAAACCCTCTAGTTCTTTAGCATTATACAGGCTATCAACCAGTCCCTCTGTCTTGCCTTTCTCATTCCTGTTTGTCCAGAGGGCAAGAGATTCTTTAAATCCCTGTTAATTTTATAATGTGTATTCTGTTATGGAGTGTGTCTGCCAACTTAGTCGATCATGGATGTGTTTAACATCTGGAGATCACTGGTTAGCTATTGTGCACAGATGTTTGTGCACATACTCAGCGTTTTTTAAAACCAAAGAATACCCTGTGATCCCTGAAGAAGAAAATGAATATTCATGCAAAAAGCAGGAGCAAAACAAGCTGATGAAAATTCCTGGTGCAGAACAATAATTAGTCCCTGTCTGCTGAAGCAAATTTAGCAATGGATGTCTGCATGGGTCTACTACACTACATACCCTACAGGCAGTATTTTCTGCCTGTCCACTATACCAGCTAGAAGCAGCCTTGTTCAGCTTCCCTAAATCCCTGGCAGGGTCTGACCTCAATTGCTGCTCCTTTATGCAGCATCCTTAATCAATCTAGCATTTCTCTCCGATAAAGCATCCGGTCCTTCTGATGGGGCCAAATGAGTTTTGACATTGACGTCAGCCGAGACTGGCAATATATGCCCCTCGTGCTTTGCATGAGAAATTGCCTCCTGGCTCGTTTAATAATATCAACATTCCTTACAGCTTTCAGCAAACTGTGAGCAGGAGTACCCACCCGGTGGCGGCCCACTGCCAACTCTCTGGCACAGGGAGAGGCACCTTCAATGAAAGGCATTCATTAGAAGTGCAGCTTTATCAATGGAAGCAGCACCAACTCCCCTTGACAATAAAAAATCTCTGGTTTTGGGCCAGTCAGTTATTCACACTGCACCTGCCACAGGGGCCAAGCCACTTAGTTTACATGCTGGCTGCTTCCCAAGACATATTGTGCAAAGGCATTAGGTTTGAAAGCTTCACACTGAAGTATCCAAATGAAGCAGAAAAAAAACTTGGCACTTAGCTTAGCAACTGGTTGTTAGGAAGGGAGCCTGTGAGTGGCTGGATAGCACACAGTGTTTATACTCCCTCAGCATGGATGCACCATTAAAAGAACAAACTGAGATGCAGAGGCTCTACGAATCCTTCAACCTCTCAGTCAAACCTTGGAAAGGAATCAGCAGGGGTTATATCTCTGCTGTACAGATGTGCATAGGCTCCACCTGGTAACGTAAACTCTTTTGCATTTCAGACCACACTTCTTACAGACCCAAGAATGGTTTCTATATCTGGCACCAACGCAGGGAACACAACCAGGAACATGCTCCCTTTACACCAAGCACCAAGAACATTGCCCCTGAACCAATCAAGCTTCCATTTCTAGAATCTTGATTTTTATTTGGAAGGAGCCTTTTTAGTAGACTTTACAAATCCACAATCCTGTTTGGCATGGCAGTACAGGGAGGATAAAGGTTTTGAGATCAGCTGTAAATATGGGAACTCATGTCCATGTTCTCCTTACCTCCCATTTTGGATGCCATACTCAAGGCTTCTTTAAACAATGTGTTGGCTTCCTCTTGGGCATTTTGGATCCGAGCCCTTTGGTCTCCCAGAAATGGCTGTTGCTTCATCCGCTTCTTCAGTTCTGCATATTTTTGTTTCACCTGTTCAAATCCCTGGATGGGTGGTGGGGAATGATGAAGTGGGTGGTTAATAATCTACCCATCACACTCATAACATAGAACTCACATTACCCAAATCTCAAGCGTTCAGATTTTCTGCCATCTACATGGATCAGAGATTATATGGTTCTTTGTGTCAGATGTAATCTTGCATTAATGGAGGTACCATGTATACCCATTTAAGATTACCTATAAAACTGGTTTTCCACCCTGAACATAAAACTGGCAGTGTCAGATCACCTCAGTCCTTTTCCTGCATATCCTTTCCCACTGTTATTCATCACAGTTTATTCTCAGGAAATCAGCCTTTGTGTCACACTCTGCTTTTCTTCTCCCATGCTGTTTAAGGATGCAACTAAATGGAGTTTGACAAGTCAGACAAGCAGCATAAAGAAGGTCTACGCAGCCTGTACAGACCCAGGTCACTGTCAAGAGTAATGGCTAAGCTGAGACAGGAACTCAAAACATCTGCCAAAAAGTATTGACCAGGCCTGTTGTCATTCAAGAGCCCAAGCGCAGCCATGTTAGATGAGAGCAGAAGTCTATCTAGCTAAACATTGTGTTTACAAAGCTATTGTGGGCTTTGCTGGTTTTGTTTGTTTCTCAAAGCACCTATTTTCATACCTGTTGAGTATTCCTAGCTTGATTACTAGCTTCTGATGCTCTCTGCTCAGCATCAACAGCCGTCAGCCGGTTCTGGTTGGCTTTGTTCTGCAACAGGCGAAGTCTCTCAGAGAAACCATCCAGATGATCAGTGATCTCCCTCACACTCTTCTTAGCTGGACCAAGGACAGTTTGAATCTGAACATCCCAAAGGAGAAATAATTTGGCAATTTAATAAAAGAAAATCACATGCAAAAATATTACAAGGGACCCACTCTGCAGTTCGATGATGAGTGCATAAAATTTGTATTCTCCAATATACAGACCAAATCAGTTTGCCTGGATAAGTGTGGTGATTATGTGCAGATGTACCCTGACAAAATTCCACAATATGGCTGTATTATGTGTTGTAAAACAACAGAAGGCAGTTAGTGGAAGGGAGATTGTGTAAGTGATTTCAATGATCACTCAAAAGAAACTGAATTTTGGAAATGTAACTTTTTAAATTTCAGTGTGGACATGAATTCTGCTTTCCACTGAGATGAACCTCAACCAGTCATAGTCAAATGGACTGGAACTTTTGCCTTATCTGGAATAGCACTCAGTTGCCTTCAGAATAACAATAGGAACAAAAGGTTGTCCTGGAGGAAGTACAACCCATGAAGGCAACCCATGAAGCAAACTAGGAGAAGGCTAGAGTGCAAGTGGAGAAGAGACCCGACGGTTCAGAATCAAGTAGCTGTCAGGGTCGCGACTAACCTTTACCTTGCTAAGGTAAAGGCTGCTAGGCGAGCACACTTCGCTGACTGGATAAGTGAAGCTTCAAATCAGCAGGCGGAGCTTTTCCGCATAGTTCGCGACCTATCCGGAATTGGTCTAGGTGATGGGCCTCCCCCTAGTATCTCACCTGACCAATTTGCGGCATTTTTTAAAATCTAAAGTGGAGGCCATCCGCCGGGAACTTTCTCCTTTTTTGGACACAGTGAGTCAAGCAGAGATGTCCAGC
Organism: Intellagama lesueurii; assembly: GCA_037013535.1. NCBI lineage: Eukaryota > Metazoa > Chordata > Lepidosauria > Squamata > Agamidae > Intellagama > Intellagama lesueurii. The sequence continues at coordinate 198,815,761 of JBAJHW010000004.1, forward strand.
GCTCCGCCTTGCCCGGTGAGAATTGATCATTTTCAGCCGGTGACACCAGAGATTGTGGACAAGGCACTTGATCGCTGTCGTGCCACCACCTCATCTCTTGACCCTTGCCCGGCCTGGCTAATCAAAGCAGCCAGGCCTATAACAACAGAATGGGCAACGGCGATAATTAATGGATCTTTCCTTGAGGGCAGGGTTCCCCTTGCCCTCAAGGAGACACTCATTAGGCCCATAAGAAAGAAACTAAATTTGGCGGCGGACGATATTGGCAATTACAGGCCCGTCGCCAACGTTTCTTTCATTAGCAAAGTGGTGGAGAGGGTGGTGGCCGATCAGCTTCAGGTGCACTTGGATGAAACAAATGCCCTGGATCCATTCCAGTCAGGTTTCAGGCCGCACCATGGTACAGAAACGGCATTGGTCATCCTGTATGATGACCTATTGAGGGAGGCTGACAGGGGAAAAACGTCCCTGTTGGTCCTCCTCGATATCTCAGAGGCCTTTGATACCGTCGACCACGGTATCCTCCTGAGGAGGCTCTCCGAGTTGGGAATTGGCAGCCTGGCATTTGCTTGGCTCCAATCCTTCTTGGAGGACCGTCCTCAGAGAGTACAGCTTGGGGAGAGGGTTTCGGCCCCGTGGAGCCTCAATTGTGGGGTTCCGCAGGGCTCGATCATCTCCCCAATGCTGTTTAATATCTATATGAGGCCGCTGGGAGGGGTCATCAGGGGATGTGGGGCATCGTGCCATCAGTATGCTGATGACACACAGCTCTACATCTCCTTTTCTCCAACTACAGTGGATGCCGTTCTGTCCCTTCAGCGCTGCTTGAAGACTGTTCTGCAATGGATGCAGGAAAATGGGTTGAGGCAGAACCCGGACAAGATGGAGGTACTGAGGGTGGGTGGCCCCACCATCAGCGGTTTGGGAAACTCCCTCTCATTTGGGTGGGTGACTCTCACCACGAAGAGTGAGGTTCGTAGCTTGGGGATACATCTGGACCCGGCGCTCACCATGGAAACCCAGGTGGCGTCAGTGGTCTGCTCCGCCTATTTCCACCTTTGGCGGATTGCCCAGCTGCGTCCCTATCTTGATGTTGGGGCACTCACCACTTTAGTGCATGCGCTTGTAATCTCGAGATTAGACCACTGTAATGCACTCTACGTGGGGCTACCTTTGAGACAGATGCGGAAGTTTCTAATGGTGCAGAATGCGGCGGCCAGACTTCTTAGTGGGGTGAGAAAACACCATCATATCTCTCCCACTGCAGCATCATATCTCTCCCAGTGCAGCATTGCACTGGCTGCCCGTGCGCTTTCGTGTCGATTTCAAAGTTTTAATGATTACATACAAAGCCCTAAATGGTTTAGGACCTCGCTATCTGATGGAACGCCTTCTCCCACCAAAATCTACCCATATCACTCGATCTAGTCAGGAGGTGCGACTGAGGAGCCTAACGCCGAGGGAGGCCCGGAAGGAAAAAACAAGAAACTGGGCCTTCTCGGCAGTGGCTCCTCGGTTATGGAATAATCTACCTTCAGAGATCCATATGGCCCCTTCGCTGGGTATTTTTAAAAGCCAATTAAAAACCTGGCTATTCAGGCAGGCCTTCCCTCCGAACACTATTTGATCTATCTTCTTTGTCTTTTTCCATCTTGAATGATTAATTATTTTTGAATATTGATGTTATTTTAATTGTTTATTTTGTTCGATGTACGCCGCCCAGAGTAGTCAAATGGCTAGATGGGCGGGATATAAATATAATAAATAAATAAAAATAAATAAATAAGGCAGGCTCATAAGGCATCTACACTGTAGCAGAAAGTGTACAGATCATGAAAAGAAGAAAGCCTCCCCCTTTATTGTAATGAATTAATACTATCATGATAAAATTATGTGGCATAGATTCAAACAGAATGCAAGGACATCAGTGAAAGTACAAACAGATAAAACAAAAACAAAACATCTTTGCATCAGTTTTTCCTTGACAAGTTTCAACTTTTGTAACAATGGAGATATAGCTTAGCAAACCATCTTAGAATACAAGTTAAGAAATAGAAGCCCCTCTCTCTAAACTCTTTTATACATCTTGAGTAAAAACTTGAAAGAATCATCATGCACCTTAGTCTGTAAGGAGAAAGCTGTGTTTGGCACAACCTTTTGTGGACTGCAGCTCACTTCCTCAGATGGCAGTCTACAAACGCTTAGGCCAAACCAGACTTGTTCATCTTAAGGTGCTACCAGATTTTTTTGTTTTTTGCTGCAGAATACCACAACATAGCACAACTACTCCTCTGGAAACATCTCATCTTGAAGTCTGCAAGTCTTCACAAAACTGTCTTGTTCATCTTGTACCCTCTGACTGATCGTACTGACAAATCAAATAATCATGCATTAAGCCCACAAAGAGCCTGCTAAACTTCCCACTTATGATTGCCTACTTTGAAATGGCAGAGTGTCGAGCATACGGCAGAACAGTCACAACACATGATTGTGGACAGCAGTTTACCTGGAGGATTGGATGTTTTGCAGGCCTGCTTTTAAGTAAGAGCTCATATAAGGGGTTCAATGCCAGAAATTTACTTTACCTCATCAAGGCGGCTTTGAACGAATTGGAGAGAATAACCAGAGCCACGGATAGTGTCTTCAGCCTCTTGCAGTGCCGTGTTTGCTTGTCTCAAATTGTCCACCACATCTTCTACATTACTCTCAATAGCATTGGCTCGGTTCCTGGGAAACCATTGTACAAAAGAACAGGTATTATGCAAGTGAAAAGCATCCTCCTATCCCTACTGTATAAAAGAAGAGGAAAGACAAATAGTCTGAACTTCCTAAAAAGTAGGAAAGTGCCAACAAAAGTACGGTATATAGTACTCTTTGAAAAACTTTTTTAAAATTAATAAAGCAAGGATAAAGTGTTGAATGGCCTCAAAGCAGCATAAGCAGACAAGTTTTTAATTTCACCTCTTCAGTGGCTAATGAGTGTTCACAGCAAAGTTCAAAGAGATCTCATCTCTTTGTGCTACTGGGATGAGAGCAGGGATATTAGACAATTTTGTTTGGTCTCCCTTTTTTAAGCAAACCAATCTAATCCACACTTCCATGCTAAGATGCTCATAGGAACACAGACATCTTTCAAATTCTATGCTCCTCCAAATGTTGTGCTGCAATTTTTCTTTTTAAAAATGTGTATATTAGGGAAAGTTGTGTGCAAAAATGCAGACATCTTGGAAAAATGAGTAGAACATGAATATTTAGGAAAATATGTAAATTAAAAAAATTAGATATAAATTTTGGGTAAATTAAAATGTGCAGAAATCATGCAGGACATTGGTTAAATATATGCAGAGCTGGATATAATCTGATTTGTTCAACCCCAGAAGATAGATAGCAATGCAAGATAGAGGTTACAAGATTACATTTGTGAAACAGGAAGTCTTTAAGTTACATCTCAGTTCAGCTATAAATTTTCTCTGGGTAAACTTAAGCAAGCTACTATTCCTTACTCAGTTTCTATGAACCCACCCACATTTGTGGACAAAGGTGGAAAATAAATAAATAAATAAATAAATAAATAAAATGGTGACAGTAATACTGTCCTACTGTATATAGATATTACTTAAAAACTAAAGTATGCAAAGTGTTTCAGACACTTACTAGAATATTACTAAAATAATTTCTGTTGTTGATGCTGCTGCTGCTGCTGTCACTACCACCACCACCACTGATGAGAGGACTACAGTCTGAAGAACTATCCATACCTGGCACTAGCAACAATGGAGCTGCATCCCCGTGGAAATTCTCCCAAGCTGCTATAGTTTTGTTATAAGAGGTGGGGGGCGGGTTGGGGGGGTCAGCTTCATGGTTCTTCTTGTCTGATTATTGCATGGCCAGAAAGGAGGGAGAAGAACCCAGTGGAAGGAACCTGTTTAGTTCTTGTATGCAACTATTTATTGACATAGGATGGGAAGATAGGCTTGCATCCTACTACAATAAATTTGAATGGAGCACATGAAAACATTGCACCACTGGGTAGAATGCATTATAGCTTTTAAAAGTATTAATGTACCAGATTTTTGAATGTCAAGTGCGTAGAAAATCAAAGAAGACAGATTGCCTTATTCTAGTGGAAAGCCAAGCCAGTAGGAAAGAGGGAGAGTTTCTGAATACAATAGATGAGCCCTAGCTAAATATCACTGGAGCTATGGATCATTCCCTTGACTCTCCTTTCATGATCGAAAGCTACACAAACCACTGTTTTACCTGGCTTCTTCGGCTTCTTGCTGAAGCTGTTTGGCCCTAGCAATGTCCTCAGCAGTTTGGGCAATGATGCTCTCAGGGCACTGCAGCTTGGCAGCTAGTTTCTGAATCTCAGCCATCTTTCTGAGGATCACAGCAGAGTCCGTAGGGAGATTAAGGGAGAGGACATAATCACTGACCTGCTGGATGGTAGCAGCATCGGTATCTGGATCTGCAAAAATTATAAAGGAAAGGAGAATCCAGATCAAGTGAAACTGTGACCTAAATACAACTTGTAGGTCCAACTAGACTAAGTTCATTATATTATCTGTTGAACAGTAAGTCTACACATAAATACCATTGCTTTGCTGGATCTATTCCACTTGGAAATAGCAACTGGATTTAGACCTTTATCTTTCATTCAGACAATTATGTTCTAAAATGTTATACACAGTCTTTCAAATTATTCAGAAGTGTACTTTAAAGCTTAGCAGATTAAGGCAAACCAAATGAGATGGCTCACCCAGGTCTATGGTATTTCCAAAAAAAAAAAAAAAGCACGATAAATCTTGAGGCATATACATACATAGAGTCAGGCTGGAAATATGTGCTGTCAGCAGTGCTTCTGATTTTCATTCTACTTGTAGACAGCAGGAGGTCATTTATCCATTACTTTTTGCACCTGACATCTCCTAGAGTTCTCAGCCTTTCAGAATACATCTTCCCATCTAAGATATCCAAAAATTCTTGATATTTTCCCCTAGAAACCTGTCATTTCACACCATGCCTGCTTGTCAGTATACCTTGCTAGGTATGACAGGACATATTCCTTACCTCAGGCAGAACACTCAAGGAAGTAGAAATAATATTAAAAAAAAAAAAGTTTTTAAAACAGGGAAGCTATTAAATATAGGCTTCACCCAAAAGACAAACAACTCTGACAAAACAAAAGTAAGGTGATGATAATGAAATAGGAAAATATTACATTTCTGGAGCATATTTCCAGGCTGCGAGACATCAAGAACAAGCTTAGTATTTTAAAAAATAAAGTTTCAGTACACCAAAAACAGAAAACCAATCAAGAAGATGTCTGGACCATTAGATGACAAAATTATCAGATGATTAGTGTAGGAGGATGAGAAGTTCGCAGATGTGGTTTGGCTATTCAAAATCCTGCTTCGCCTTATGGAACAAGTAAGGGGGAAAAACTGTGCCACAGAGCTCTGCTATCACCGTGGCATCTGTCACCTCAGCCATCACAACATTCACAGGATGTGGTACAAAGAAGGCTGTGCCAAGTACTCACAATTTTTCTCATCCTCTGCGCTTTTTACATTTTCCTCATGCCTTCACCACCACTACTACCACCTTATTTTCTCCTAGCAACGTGTCATTTCACAGCGTGCCTGCTTGTCAGTATACCTTGCTGCAGAGCTGGTCAGGACTTCCACCTGCACAGACACTTCCCAGCTTTGTGCAAAAATGAGACCCTGGGTTTTTTAAAAGATTTTTTGGGGGAGGAAAAAGTCTCATTTTATTTTATTTTATTTTTCTACCTCCACAGGAAACTGTCCAAATCTCTACAGCTGAATGCCCTCACTGACTAATCTTGATTAGGAAATAATGCTGCTTATGCAGGAATGATAACAATCCTGCCAACCTTGGCATTTCTTTCAGAAACATTAATCACAAGACTTCAAAGAAATCCCATGAGTTTCCCAGGAATTTCTTTTTTCATAGAGGTGGGCAAGGGTGCTGGGGTGGGTGTCATGGCCTTGCTGGATGACTCCTCTGTTGAGGATGAGCCAGATCCCCCTGAACCTGATGTGGGTGAAACTGCTGAATCCTCCAGAACCTAGACCCCTAGAAGAAGGCAGCGAAGTGTCTGAGCCAAAGGGGGAAGTTGGTTGAGTACCCAGCCATCAAGAATACCACAGGATAAAGGCACGAGCCTGGCCAGAATCCCCCAAGTAAATGTATTCTGCATCAAGGTAGGCAATCCCCATTTTATTACATGATAATAACAGTGAGCTTAAAATGTGATGATCTGCACATGTTTAAACTCTCTTTTTTTTCATTTATTTATCATGTTTACCATGTCTTTTCCCCATATTCCATATAGAATTATAACAGCTTTAAAGCATGGTAGGGTGGAAGATAGGAGAGATGTCTACCATGTGAAGTAAGTGAAATAAAACCTGTTGCCTTCCCTAAGAAGGCCCCTGTAAGAGTTCACCAAATTAAATTAGCTAACTAAACTATTGCCAGCACAACTACATCCACCTGCTTTGGAGACAAGATTGATTCATTGTTCCTCTGAAACCGACACATGCAGGACTATTCAGTCTTTTCACTACAATAAGATGTGTGTGGCCTGTAAAGGAAAAACCCCATGGTTTTTAAGCAGAACAGGGGAAGTAGCCCAGCCTATAATTTTGGGGATGAAGTTCTGTGCATAACAGCTATTATGCATTTCAGTACCAATGCTCAAAATAAAGAGACACTTGGCAGAACACTGTGTAAGAAATTTTCATGCCTAAAAAATTAGGGAGGGAGGGACGGACTGTTGACTTACTGCTCTTTGTTGGAGCAGAAGGAATCAGACAGTAACACGTACGCTTCAATAGGCACAAACTTGCTGCATGGTTTTCATTTACTGTCTTGTCTCAGAAGCACTAAAAACTGAATCATTTCTATGGACAAGACTGTGGTTTAATTTATTGCACCATTTTGTTTTCTGAGATCAACAGAAGAAGCCTGGTACCCATTCGTCAAGGCACACAGCAAGATATTTTAAAATATTTAAATATGATTAATGAAAGATGTGAAATGCTTTAATCAATCAACTCATCCTGTAAAGAATATTATTTTGGTTTTGTGTTTCTCCAATGGAAAGCAACATTTATGGGAGGGGGGATCTTATGTACCTTCCCCAGCCAGATGCCCTTCTCATAACTTAAACTACAAATGCCATTATTACAAGCCAGAGGGCAGTTATATTCCAATATCTCTTGAAGAGGCTGGCCTGGGGAAGGCCAACTTAATATGAAGGAACCAGGAGAGATGTTCCAGATATAAGCTTCAGACCTTACCTGATAGAAAGTTGCGAACTTGACGGATGAACTGTTGAGTCCGTCGGATGTCTCCCTCTATCTGGGTCCTAGTTGTGCTCATTTGGCCACCCAAGCTCCGGGTATTTGTTTGAATCTTGTTGGCAGCTATTTCTGCAGCTTTGATCTATTAATATGCAAGCAGACTCAGTTTCTGTATGGTACATACTGCGAGTATCACACTCTTAAACCAATTACACTTGCATCTTCTAGCAATATTGTCAGTCTCTCTGTTTCTTAATTAATTCATATTTTCCTTGTATTTCAGAGACTGAAACTCTGACAAATAATCAGTGAAAAGAGCAGTAATCAAATATTACACAGTTACCTTCTCTGCATCAAGCCAGGGGCACTGAGAAAATTAATACTACCTGTAGAGTTTTGCATTATTCCATTTTAGCATCATAACAACTGCTTGCATTATGCGCGTGCACAGGCATGCTCTCCTTTGCTCCATACTCCATGATTCATGAGAGGTCATGTACCAGAGGTCTCATAAACTTTTGACTTTCCCAAGCAAGGACATACAAATATTCACCAGGCAGATCTTTCAGATTAAAAAATTACATGTAGAGAGACTTCCATTCAAAATAGGTGTTTGCATCTTAAATGTCATGACAAGTTCAGAGTTCTTTCACACTTGTAAAAGTGCTCTCATTCTCCTCCTGCCTTGGAAACAAGCTAGGAGCTCCCTCTTTCCATTCTACACACATACCTTCTGTGCAGTTTCCAGAAGTCGCATATTCAAGTTGCGTATCTCTTGGGTGGTTTTCCTGGCCATTTGGATGGAGCTGCCAGAAAGTGAAATGATTCCTCTGCAACTCAGGCCAGGGCCACATTCCGTAATGTTTTGCTGGAGACACAGCTCTCCCAGACATTCCCTGGGGGTGCAAATCTCTGAACGGATGCCACTACAAATCTAAACAGAGAAGTCACATGATCAGTTGAATTATGTCATTAACAGTAAAAGGAAAAGAAAAGCATTCAAACAGGTAATAAGTATTTACTTAGATTGTTCCTAACCTGAATTTCATTAGATCCCCAACGTAAAAGGCAATGCAACACAAATGACTACAGCCATTAAGTAAATATAAACAGCAGATTAAAGAAGAAAGTCATCAATTAAACAGTGTAGTACAAAACATAAGAAAAAACCTGTCAGGGTAGACCAAAATCCTACCTAGTCTAGTGTCTGATTTTCCACAATAGCTGACCAGATGATTATGCAAACTTCACAAGCAAGATGTGAGGGTAATAGCAATGGGTATTCTGAATTCTGGCTCTGGAGGTAACATATTGCCATCATGACAGAAAGCCACAGATACATTTAACTTCCAACAATATGTCTAATTGCCATTCAATGTTGCTCCAGTTGATAGCCATCACATAGGAGAAATTTCCAAAGGAGTAGCTATGTCAATTTGCCACAGCAAAAAAAAGGAATCTTGTGGCTTCATTAAGACCAAGTTTTAATTGCCATAAACTTTACTGGACAATAGCCCACCTCTGAAGAAATAGGCTACAGTCTGCAAAAGCATAGGCCAAATAAAACCAGTTAGTCTTTGAGACATCACATAACTCCTTCTCATACAAAAGGTGATGGCTAGCTTCAGCTAGCCCTGCTCCACAAGGTATAGCCCATTATGTGGGAATGCATTGTTTCTGATCAATAATGCTTCACTCCTTCCCCTCTCACTGAAGACTCCATAGTGCAAAGGAGTCATGAAAATATAAACAGTTTTGTCCTACACATGCTGCCATCTTAATAGAAAACTATCATCTCCATTGCTTATGGGGAATTGAGGCATACGTATATCAGGGCAGTTTTTTCAAAGAGCTCTGTGAATTGGACAGCTCAGGCATCATCTGGACTTCATCTCTTTTATGATGGGCAAAACATTTCTGCTAATTCACTGGCAGATTATGATAGAACAGAAAATAATGTTCAGGCTTCCAGTATCTCAAGCCAAGGTCCCCAAATATGGAGAAAGTTTCCTAATTAGAAATTCTAGTGTGCATTACACTTCTTACAGCAAATGTTCCAGAACTGTTGGGCAGGTGATACAATTGTTAATATCTGAAAGCATCACACTGAAACAAAACCCAAAAATAATTTGGAGGAAGCTTGGTATAAACATGTAACATGGGCTGCTTTCCATGCCCATAATGAGATCCCAATTCATCCATCCATCCATCTCATGATTTCTATTTATAGCCCAAGTTGGCCGTATGGTGTGTGGGATGAGAATGTGCTTCTGTATAGGAAATGCTTATTTACATTCATTTTGAGCTTGTAAATCCTACAGACAGAACTGGATCCCACTGCTCCTGGGATCAATGTCTCTAATTATTTTGGTGCTTTGTTCCTTCAACCATATATCATTTTGTTATATAGAGAAACACATCTCCATAAATATCCTTCAACATGACATAGTCCTGGCTGAGGTGAATCTTCCCCCCATCTATATTTGGGCCTGTAAACAATAACGTCCTGGACATGAGTGCCCTGAGGAGTAAACAGCATTGACCAGAAGAAAGTTAGTGTCACAGGGAAGTTGTGGATCACTTCTGAGCCCTCACATGAATGTGATCAATGCTAAGATTCATAGGAGGTGTCCAAATGAGTTTGAGAGGCTGTCTGAAGGGATGAGATATTGCCTGAATTCTTCCACATCCATTTACCTTAATGTCTTTGAGAACACTGCTGTGAATGACAGCAAAATGAGTGATTTTCACAGCAACAGAAGAGTCTGGCATAAGTCTCCATGGCAATAATAGAACAGGAGAAATGAAGATTAAAAGCAAGTCAGAGACTTTGGCCAAAACATATCTCTCATTAAGCCACAGCCATTCGGGTTGCAGCCATAACTAAGAACATAAAATTCAGTGGGTAACAAATTATTGAGCATTTTCAAACTGAACTGTCAGACTATGCAGCACCTCCTTTAGCAGAAAACAAGTGCTAGGCTTCACCTTATTAATGACTGGTGTCAAGTCTGGCGAGTGAGCCATTTCACCCTGCAGAGCCTCCAGTCCTGACCCCTGTCCTGTAAGATCACTTTCAAGCTCTTCAGCAAGTCTCCTTTTTTCCATTGATTGAGCCAGAAGTCTAGAAGAGCCAGCTATGCGCAAGCTGGCATTGGAAGATGTCTGATACGCATTGCTGACAGTCTTGAATGCTCCTATGGGAACAGAGGCAAATACTGTATGAATGGCTTAGTGACTCATAATGCAGCATTTCTTACCAAACTTCTGGTGCTGATTTTTACTCTGGAAAAGAAAGAGGAAGGACATGCCAGAGGAATGAATCACAGGGCTACCTATCAAAAAACACACCACTTTTCAATAGAGGAAATTTGTCAGACTTGCTTTCTTTTGAGCTTTTTAACCTTTAAATTCTTCAAAAAGACACTAAGTAGATATTCTTCCACATTGGCCAAAATGAGTAAGTGCAAATATTCCTAGCATGGAGAGGACCATGTTGTAGCCACCTGTCATACAGATGAAGACTCTCAGGGGAGGGAGGAGCCAACCCTAATTTAAACATCCAAAGCCCTCAACCTCTGAAGAGAAATCTCTCACTTTTCATTCTTCCACATTCATGTTTTTTTTTTTAAAAAAAAAAATCTCAAATTCTTTCCATCCGTAATATAGACAGTTGCAAATTCTGAATACATTCTAATGAAAAGAAACTGAAATGTAATTCTTTCCCAGTCCTACTTTTCATTTGCCTTTTAGGTCAGGCCTCTCACTCTTTTCAATGCAACAAATGACGGAGAAAGGAGATGTAGCTATCAAACTATGGACTATATCTCTAAGCTGCATGTAGTATTGCAAGGATCTACTAAGTATGTCTTATAGAACTCCTGCAAGCTGAGGTATGTGAGCTACCATGCCTCCTTCCACTGGGTTTCAAAAAGGAAGCAATGCAGCAGAAATATCTCCTGCAGACCAATCTAGATGAAATGTTGCACCATCAAGTCATATCATATAATAAACAAAAACAAAAGAGCTACAGAAATCAAAGCTGACTGGTTGCTCAAGTGCACCATCTAGCAGAGTTCTCTTACACTTCTTATATCATGCTGTTCAACAACTAATTTGAAATGAGGATGGTCTCATCTTCTTTTGGCACGGCTTTAACAGCTGCTGAACAGACAGAAATCCAAGTGGAAAAACCTTTCCCATTTTTCTGTCTTCATGCCAGAGCCAAAAAAGTTGGCATTATTACCTGAAGGTCACACCAAAGTAAAAGGAACCTGGACTAAGAAGAAAGCTTTGCAAACAGAGCTACACACACTTCTGTCTGTTAGTTTTCTGCTTGTAACAAGAGCACTCATCTCTTACAAACATCTAATAGCAGCCAGGCAGGTATGATGAACAAAAATATGAGTTTTATTCGGAGTAAATACTTCTGATATTGAAAACTCTCCCACTTCCCTTTTAAACTGAAAAGCAAGGGAATTGGGAAAATGTTGTACAAGAACATGGTCACTTCCCCATGGAAGGTTAGTGAGCCTTGTGGCACAGTGGTAAAACTATAGTATTGCAGCCGAAATTCTGCTCACGGTCAGTGTTCGATACCAACAGATCTGACAGCCAGCTCAAGGCTGACTCTCTCTTTCTTCTTTCCAAGGTAAAATTAGTACCCAGCTCACTTGGGGGAGAGGGGGCAATGTGCAGCCTGTATAATTAAGAAATTGTAAACCACCCAGAGAGTGCTTCAAGCACTATCGGGCAGTATATAAAGGACACACTTTGCTTTAGAATTTCAAAAGAAAGCTAAGCAGTTTCTTTAAAAGATGCTAATTTCTTAAAGAGAAGAAAAATGGGGTTTTAGGAATCCCCAGTAAAATCTGTACTCATTCAGCACTGACTGGCACATAGGTGGAAGGAATAAATGCTTCATCTGGAAGAGTCCTAAATTAGATCTAGGGTCACCACTGCATGTCACCTGCATAGATACTCTGAGGCAAATGTGGAACAGCCAGTGACTTCTGAGGGAAACAAAATTAGATTAGTGGAATTTTCCTGGTGATGTTCTGCATCATATCTAATTAGAAGGTGAAGAGAGAAGATTAAAAACAAGATTTCCCTCTGTGGGGGACTAAATACTACTAGCTACATAAGAAAGCCTCAGAGCAGGGTGTACCAGGTCAGTGAGAAAAAGAAATAACTAGAAATCCCTAGGATGTTTGCTTGAGCTTGAGGTCTAATATGAATTCCTACTACCACATTTAAATTGCTTTGACACACAGCATTTTCACACACCAGACTTAAATTGCTTTGAAATTTAACTTGTGTTATGTGGGTGTCTGTTTGCTGTTAATGTAAGATTTACAAGAGAAAGAGTAATTGGAGGAGAGAACAATTGTAGGCCTAGGCAATATAGATCTTATATTTGCACTGCAATGTTAATTAAAAAAAAACATTTCAAACATCATGTGTGAACATGCTTGTTATTTGACATCTACTTGAACTAGGGTTCCTATTTTCAGTTGATACAAAGGCTTCATTGTTTCAGTTCCTGTGACCAAATAATCTATTCATTTTAATTAAGCTCTACTAAATCAAAATGAAAAAGCTTTTAGTGTCTTGAAGGAATTCTGAGCTTTAAGGCAAGACAGCTAAAAGAAAGAGAGGACATGGTGAAAGTGAGAGAAAAGAAAGCAAAGGACTCTGAGGGACAGAGTAACTCATGGGATTTGGCTCTTTCCATTTGAAAGATGGATTTATTATTATATTTTTATTCTGCTTTGCTTTCATATATGACAATAAAAGAATTTCTGATCCTCTGTCAGGCTATTTTACTGAACACTGTTAATGTAGGACAGAAAATGGAAGACAACCATTTTAAAAACAAAATGTAGAGTTGTCAGCGCAATGTCCGCTTTCATATTAAAGGTGTGTGACAAAGCATAACATGGTGTTTTGTATCATTGTGGCATCAAAAATCCTCAAAGCTCAAAATAAGCAGTGAACACTGTTTGCTCATTGATGTAATTTTCATTGTCTTTTAGAGGGACTTGAAATAATTAATTTTTTTTGGGGGGGGAGAACTATTCTTCAGACATTTGTCCCTTTATACAACAATAAAACAAATGGAGACAATGTGGACCTCCAGGTGTTATGGGACTTTTCATTCCTTACTGTTTGCTATGCTGGGTTAGTGCTGATCAGAGCTGCAGTCCCAATAATGTATAAAGGGCCACATCTTTCCCATGCCTGCAGTGGAAGATTCAAACACTTATATGTTAAATTATGTGGAAGGTAAAAAACAACAACTGTTATACTTGAGAGGTCTGTGCTGCGGTTGGCTTCAAACTGAGCCTTCTTCTTTTCATACTCCACAGTTATCAGAAGTAGGATTTTCTCCAGAGTTTCCACATCTACAGACATAGAAGACACTTCATCCACAACGGGCAGTTCAGAGCTTAAACCTTCAATGGTCCGCCTGAAATCAATACAACAAAATGTAGTTCTAAAATTCTTCTCTCCTTCATTCTCCTGGGAATATTGCCCTTAAACCCGCATGCAACATATTCCCAGTACATAAAACATTACTTCTCTGGACAGATAAGAAGAAATTTTTCTTCACACAAGGCACATTGTTACTGTGGTATATGCTATCACATGATGTGGTGATGGCCACCAACTTGGTTTGCTTTAATCAGGGATTTGTGAGCATTGCCGGTCCCACCCCCATATGCCAGCAGCTGCAGGATCTCCCAGTAATAGCTGCATAGTCTCCAGGTTGTATGTAACATCCTTTATTTCCACAGGCTGGCACATAGGAACAGAAACAGAGGCTTTAACTCCATCAGTGAGTTTCCTGAGGAGTTGAATTCCCTGCACTAACTACCCTGGGGAAGTTCCTTTTCAAGAGGGGCCACTGTTTATGACATAGGGAGCCCCGAGAGTCCCAGCCTTGTAAAATGGAAGGGGAGCATGACCTGGCCCCAGAGGGAGTCTTTTTAATGATGGCCAGTAGAAGTTGGCATGGGATACCAGGGTCTACTCCTTTGTTCCTCCTGGAGCCTCCTCTGTCCCTCATGTTGGCCCTTTCACCATCAGCACCATAGTTTACCTTGGACAGCATGGGCACCAAGGTCATGAAGACAGTGCTGAGGACTACAGCAGTTCTAGCCCTTCCTCTGCCCAACTGGAGGTGTTCAGGAACCTCTGCTCAGAGTTCTTCCTCCCACCTGCTTTCCACCTCTCCCAAGGATCAGAACAGGGAGTAACAAGCCTCAAGACCTCCCTCTATGTCTCTTCCTTCAAGTTACCACATCTTCCTCTAATTCACTCAAGCAAGTCCCTGAGTCCTCTTTTATTCCAGCTGCCACCTCCTCCTCCTTCTGCAAGTGCCCCTCACCATTTGGCTTCTCCACAGACAACTATCACCCCTCTCCCCTGCCTGCCAGGAGCCTGAGAGCAGAGGTCTCTCCTGGGCTCTCCTGGTGCAGCAGGGTGAAGGTTGACAATTTGCCCAGGGTGCCAGTGGAAACTGCCTCACAGGATTAAACTAATTCATAGAGGAACGGGCTACCAAAAGGAACTCATCATGATGGCTATAAATAACCACAAGAATCAGAGTGAAGAAAATGGTGAACAAAATACTTAGGAGAATGCTATAGCATTGACTTTCTGTTAGGATCTTCCCATGGCAACTGACAGAACAGGATGTTGGATTAGATAGGTTTTTGCTCTGATCTAATATGCCTCTTCCTATATCATGCCTTGAGATGCCTGAGTCACCATTTAACAAGGAACTCATCTTGTACCTCTGCTGGGCACGAAAAGAAGAGGAAGTGTTCAGTTCCATGTGATACCACAGTGGGATAGCTTAGTGCTTCACAAGGCTGTGTCTGCCAGGAGCTCCGTCCCCTTGCTGGGTGGTACCAGCTGGCCCTCCAGAATTTATCTTGCAGTGAATTAACCTGGGAGGGGTAGGTCCCTCTGCGGTCCACACACACATTCCCCAGCTTAAATCCAGGCACACCACAGTGTCTGGCCTCACTTTCAGGCCAGGCTTCCTAAATTCATAATTCTTTTTGTAACCTGAACTTTTTATATCAGCTCTGATGTCTGAAAATGGTGGATCATGTTTCAGTCAGCTGGTGACAGCTCAAGGCCTCAGAGGGCTTTTAAAAAACATTTAAATAGACAAGGGCAGAGGTGTTCATAAGAATTTCTTAAAACTGGTTTGAACCTTTTGTTACCCAAAGATTAATTGTGTAGTACCTTTAGCACACAAACTGTTTTAGAGTCTTTACCTTGTTAGCTCTTTGAAAAAGATTAAAGCATGTTATTAACATTCCCATTTTCCAAATGAGAAAATAGAGACGACAGAGCTTGTTCTTTCACAGCTCATGAATCTAGGGCTCAGGAAGGTCTAGAGCCCTTTCCTTCAAGTTAGGTGGAATGGTTGCTTTTCAACAGCAAAACACAAACAATATGTTTCTGACTGTTTTAGAGCTGCCACCCCCACTTGTTTGTGGCAGCCAAATAGAAAGAAAATCTGATTTACCTGATTGTAGCAATTGCATGCCTCACTTGATCAAGTCCCTCTTCCTTCATGAGGGGATTCTTCAGAATCTCTCGGATGTGCTGAACTTCGTTTTCAGCTTCTAAGAGACGGGTGCTGAAGCCAGAATTCACTGTCCCCATGTGGAGGTGCTGGCTAGAATTTTTCAAACTGGCCTGTCGCAAGCCAAACCTATGGAGCTCTTCATCATAAACCTGGAAGCAGGGGTGACATGCCTCACAGCGGTGGTGCTTGTCACAATAACCCCGCTGACACTGGTCACAACGGGATCCTGTAGAGCCAGGATGGCAAAGGCACCTTCCTGTCTGCTTGTCACACCCCATCTCCACTGTGCCTTGAAAATTGCAGTCACAAGCTGTTTAGAGGGGAAGATAAGCAAGAATCCATGAATTTGCATGGGCTTTGGTTAATGAAGATAGTGCCACCATCTCCACCAACTTTACCAACAAATGCATGGCACTCTGCTGAACTGTTGAATTGCTGCAGTATAATATGGTATAACGTCCAGCAAGTGGGAAGACACACTGCCTCTCCTTCCTTGAACCTACCAGGAGCTGCAAACCACCTCCAGCAAGAACCAGGTGCTGGGGGGGAAAGCCAAATGTTCATGTTGAAACCAGGTCTAGGTGCTTTGTTTTAAAAGCAAGAACCTGCCTTTTCCTCCTGCCTTTCACAATGGCACACATTGTATCAGAGCCCATAAAAATGGGGCCGAACCAATTTGACTATATTGTACAATGACAAAACCATGTCTTTCTGTCAAAATTATCTGTGTTCTCCTTGAAGGATAAGGGGGGCACTAAGAATAAATAGGACAAACTGGTTATTCATATAGTTTCATCAAGCAGCTGTGCCATTTTCCAAGCCTGTTGGGATGGTGAAGCAAAGTCAGTGAAAAGTAAGATCTATTTTAGGCAGGAAGGAAGAAAAGAGGGGAAAGAGCCTCATTTTATAATATTCAATCATTCACATGCAGCAACTCCAGTAAGTGATCCCCAGACAAACCAATATCAGGAGAGTGAGAGGAGAAGTGAAACTTGCAGCAGGCAGATCCATTGGGAAAAAACCAATCAGAACCAAACTGTTAAAACAGATATAAATGGAAAGATCTCTAGTTCAACAGAGGAGCAGCAAAATGACAATGATCCATGAAATACACAGTTATCACCAGGCAGATTCAGCAGGCTATATCTCATACCTCTGCATCCTGTCCTGATATCACCATACGTCTGGTCTGGACAAACCCGGACTTCAACAGTAGAACATGTTAGGCCACTATAGCCTTCTTTACATGTACACTGTCCTGTAAACTGCAGAGAAATATAAGTAAGTGGGAAATTAACCAGCAACAACTAGTCCATTAGGCTCAGGCTATCCCGAGCCATTCCTTTCCTTCCTGCCTCCAAAAGGCCTGTGCATGTTTTGACTGCTTTAATGTTTCTTGTGTGTTTATGGGAGTATACCCATCTGTGTGTTTGAATACCCACTCTGGCCTCTGGCTCCATCCAAGATTAGCTGCTTTACCTTCCACACCACCAACCACCAGAGGCAACAGCCACCAATGAAAATAACACAGAGTCACATGGCTCCTTTAAGGCTAAAGATTTGTTTACTTGAGGGAATTGATTGCATCAACACAGAAGTATAGAGTTTGGACTAGTGTTTTGGAGAACAATGGGGCAAACAAGAAGAGGTTTGTAAGGAAACTATCCAGCCGTGAAACACAAAGGACTAGTATGTCAAAGAGCACAAAGCAGGAGACTTAGAGGAAAGAAGACCGAGTATGAACTTTCACTTACAAAATTTGGAGAGTGGACTCATCCTACTATCAGCTTACCCCATCTCACAGAGTAGGTAAAAGGAGAGTAAAGGGAGATAACTCCTGTCTCTGATTATGTCACACTAGACTCAAGGTTAAAAAGTGCTCAGTAAACACCATATAATGGTCTGCAGGGAGTCAAGAAGCATATCTGCTGATGTGGAAGTCTCCACCTGAAACAGGGAAGTCTCCATCTGAAACAGGCTAAGATGACTGTCCATAAGCAGATGTTCTCACAGACATAAGTGCTCTAGCCTATGGACACTAATAACAATACACACCATCCAAGATGTAGTGTGGGAAACTGTCAACATTCCTTTCTTCTCATCTCAGGAACAACTAATACTATATCTGTTTGAATGTTTTTTCTAAAAATCTAATTAGATACCTCAAACAAACACAAATTATGATTTGCTCTTATTCTATATGGAGGATTTCTACTTTCATGAGGAGATATTTAAACCTGCAAGTGCACATACAGAAAGAGCTTGGAAGAAACTAATTAGAGAATTCATTCCTTTTTACAGTAGCAAAATTATAACTACGCTGCATTATTATCTGTAACTTCACAAGGGATCAGATAATGCCTACTGTGGTATAAATATGATCCGCAGTTACTTTTACAGTTACAATGAAATTATGCCAGAAGTATACCACACAATTGAAGTGCTGGCTCATGTCGTGTCTCATACTGCTGTTTCATGCTCTGTTGTGAGTATTGAAACAAAGTCGAAGGGAACGGAAGGGAAGGGACGGTGTTTCATGCTACAATCCAGTGGCTTGTGGCAGTCAGATGCATAGAAGTAACTATTTAGTCACTTTTCAGAAATGGTAAAGGAAAATTACTGTTTAAAGATATTTTAACTCTAATGGTAACTAGCTACTTTTGGGACCTTGTAGCTATAACTAATTAGTATTTTAAAACTATTTTCTAAATTCTGTACATACTAAGCATTGACCTGCAATCCGTAAGATCTGGGAAAAGCATTCTGCTAAAGAGTCAGATTACAGTCCTTTCAGGTAAATCTCTTACTACTAACCCTGCCATGAGAAATATACTATCTTCAAACAATAACTTTCTTTTACCATTTCTGAAAAGTGACTAGTTACTTGCATGCATCTGACTGCCATAAGACACTGGCTTCTAGTATGAAACACCTACAAGTAGCCAGCCTCGCTGGCTGGATAACTCAGTGGTTTAGGTATCTGGATGCAAAGTCGGAGATTGGGAATTCAATTTCTCACTGTGCCTCCTCGCGAACATAGCCAGCCTGTGTAGCCATAGGCAAACTGCACAGTCCCAGAATGCCCCCAGAAGCAGGGAATTGTAAACCTGTCCATTCTCTATCTAGAGAATACCATAAGTCAGAATTGACTTGATGACATGCAATTATTATTATAGTAACCTTGCAGGTATTTTGCCATAGTCTCCTAAATGGATTGTTCATGCTAAGGACAGATAAAGCAGGAAAACATATCTGCATCCCAGCAACCCACTGAAAAATTCCATGAATGAAGGAGGGGCTAGTAAAAGCCTTCTCTGGTCCTGTAAGTGCTGCACGTAGCAATGGCTCAGCTATATTGGCTCATGCCGAGTCTCATACTGCTGGCCTACATTCAAAAACTCTGTGCTACTGCATTGTTACCTCTTCCTGGCTAGTACCTGGTTGCACTGAAGGCCGAGAGAATTCTGAGGGTTACAGTTGCAGGGTTGGCAGCCCTCGCCACTGGCAATTTTCCAATGATTCACAGCGCATGCATCACACTTCGCTCCCACCACGTTGGGGAGGCAGAAGCAGCGCCCTGTTTCATCATCACATGGCATGTTGCTGCGGGTGCCCAAGATGCTACAGGCGCAATCTGAAAAGTGAAGCAGTCAGCATTCTTATCAAAACTGTCAGGGGGTCAGGAGAAGCCATCAAACAGTTTCCATTCCAGGATTCAAAATGCAGTGGCAGACAGCATCTGCCTTGTGTCTCTTTATCAGGAGAATAAATAAAAGGAAATAAGTGGCAAACTTCTGGATTGTGCCACTTCAGATAGCAAACAGAGGACAGTTTCCCATCTCCCACTTCTTCACACAATGAAATTCATGATTTCAATGCCATAAAACACGGGGGATGACCACCAATTTTAATGCCTTTAGGAAGGAATTAGTCCTAGAACTTATAAAATTTAGTCTTTTGAACCCTGATTCCCAGAATTTCCCAGCCAATTGGGCCAGTGAAGGAAGGTTGAAAAAAGCTTCACAGTTTGACCCTGTGCTCCAGTCATTTTGGACATGCAGCTGTCCAACAACATTTTAACCTCCTTCCAATCCCAGAGGGGATGCTCTCTACCCAGCTCCAGAGTGTCAGGCTTGGGAGAAAGTGTCACCGTCTGCTCAGTCACCAAAATGAGTAAAATGTAGCTTGAACAGTTACTTTTTTGGATTGCAACACCCAGAATCAGTGGCCATGCTGGGCTAAGATTTCTGGGAGTTGTAGTACAAAAAGAATGTTAATTTTTCCAAGCTGCGGAGCAAAATCGTTGATCTTTGCTCCTCAGATTGCAAAGAGCATTAAGGTTATCAAGGGTGGAATTTCAAACCAAAAAAGCACAATCTTTGCAACTGTCACTATCTACCTTCAATTCCAAATGTGAAGACACTAGTTTGGATGCCCATCAGGATTTATTCCAGAGTGTTCTCCTTTATTTCCCTTCAAAGTTTTTAACATTAAATGTCAAGGTCCTTATGAGTATAGGTACTTTACTTTCTGTCTTCTGCTGCCATTATTTTTCTGGATCCAGTTTAACAAATCATCTATTGTCACCTGCTGAGAAGCAGGTGAAGGCCAATAGTATAGTTTACCAGCTATAGCAGCTTGCTGGTGAGACTTAAGTTTCATTTAAGTTCAAAACAAAGCAGCCTTTGAGAGACTGGTACTGAGAAATCAGAGGTGGATATAGAGGCTTCATGTGCAGAAGCAAGATTAGTTTAGCAAGATAAAGTTAAGCTGGAGCCATAGGCCACAATGTTCTCAGCAACAGGACCTGGCAGAAGAAATCTGGCTGAAAATAAACATTCCAGAGCATTTTAAATTCTTTTTGAGTACACATTGGGGGACAGGGACAGGTCCACTAGTTCTGCTTTTAATTTCTAAGGGAGAATTATATAAAAGAAAAGCAAATTGTTCTGCTTAAAGCACTCTCTGGGTGGTTTAAAATTCAATTATGTAGGCTATTCATTGCCTCCCCCCGCCGCAAGCTGGCTACTTAATTTACTGATCTCAGAAAGATGAAGGCTGAGTCAAGACCTGATGAAAAACCCGAGATCAAACTCGAGTCATGAGCAGAGTCTTCACTGCAGTTTTGCAGTCTAACCACTGGTTTACTAAGCTACAAACAATGTGGAGAAATTGGACACAAGTCAATTTTTTCTCTCCCAAAATAGTAGGATATAGGGTCATCCAATGCATTGATTTGTTTTAGGTTCCAAAACAAACTCAAATTAAGTATTTCTTCACCCACTATATAAATGCTACCATATAGAACTATTAGCCATTAGAAAATATGCCAGCCATTGGCTCCAAGGGTAAGCATAATAGTTAACATCTGGCTCTTCAAAGGATCAAATCTTTGATCATAAAGTGCTGAGAACTAGAACTGGTGAACATTATTCTTTTCAGACTACAATTCCCAGAATCCTCTGATGGCCAGCTGGCTGGAGGATTCTAGAAACTGGAGTCCAGAAATGTGACTATTCCAAGTTCTGCTAAGAACAAACCGCAGGAAATGATGATGTGTCATGCCCTGTTTCAAGCCTTCTAGGGCTATCAGGCTCGACATTGGTGAAAACAGTGGGCTGTGCTGAAAAAGAGTTGGTGTTCCCATCTGTTTCTCAGATGGATTGCCTTGCATTTTTAGAATGGGGCAGCAGGAGGCAGTTTAACAAGGGCTTCATGACAGCCCTTTGACTTAAGCAAGCCGTTCTTGTTCCAAATCAATTCGTTTTGTTCAAGCTGAGAACATTTGAACATTTGCATTTTCCTCCTGCAACAGGAAAGCATTTTTTTTCCTTTTCAGGTGGGTGATGTCATCAGAACAGGCAGTTAACTGAAATAAAGCACTTAAGGGACATTCTGAGCTATCTCAACAAAATATACTGAGACACTTTCAAGATCCCCATCCTGCTTGCTTTTGTAACATTTTGCCTGCAAAAGGGATCTGTAGTTCCCAAAACTTGTACACTTTTTATGTATTTTTGGTTGCCCCTCGTATGGAGTTTTGGATTCTTTTTATGACCATCACAGTTATCTCTATGCATAATTTTCAACTTTGTAAAGTCAAATCGGAGCAATTCTGCTTTGCTGAGGCTTGATTTGCAGCCTGTTTTAGCTTTTATATTATATGACTATGTTATAAAATATCAAAGTTAGTCTTTAAGGTGCCACCACATTTTTGTCTCTTTTCACTTTTTATTTCTATTTTGCTTTGACCTATAATTAGAGATGGGGATATTCGTATTTGTAAATGAATACAAATATCCCTGTCCCAGCTGGACCTAATGAGGGTCTGGCCACCAGGACCGGACCGTCCACTCACGCCGCCTAGCACCACAAAGGTCCCACTCTGCCAGCCAATGGCATGAGGAGCTCCACTATTTCCCAGCTTGGCTGGCCACTCTAGGCAGGGAATGGGAGGACAAGTCTCCCCTTGTGGCTGCTGAGTGGCCAGCTGAGCAGGGAGACAGTAGAAATCCTGGTGCCATTGGTGA
The DNA here is from genome assembly GCA_037013535.1 of Intellagama lesueurii. Classification (NCBI taxonomy): domain Eukaryota; kingdom Metazoa; phylum Chordata; class Lepidosauria; order Squamata; family Agamidae; genus Intellagama; species Intellagama lesueurii. The sequence goes on from JBAJHW010000004.1 coordinate 198,838,230, forward strand.
GAAAAGTGGGACCTTCATAGCACCGGGACGCATGAGTGGACAGTCTGGTCCCAGGGGCTGGACCCTCATCAGGTCCAGCTGGTACAGGAATATTCGTATTAGTTTACAAACACGAATATTCCCATCTCTACCTATAATGCTTGCACCGACTAAAACAGCTTCCTCTTTTATGGTTCATTGTAAAGTCAGTGGGTTATTTAAAGGTTTTCACAGCATTATGGAAATGAGACAGTTTTCCAAAGTTCACCGTAATGTACAAACACATGCACATATACTGCAGAAACATAGTAGTATTCTGTAGTTCATTGGAGTTGTTTCTATTTAATATTGGTTTTTATCCTTTTTGGAGGGGGTTCATGGAGGGGGTTACATTAAAAAAAAACTTGGGGGCAACTGATCCCAGGGATCAGTGTTCCTGCTGTCCAAAACATCATGCTCAACTTAGTACGGCACCAGAATACCACCCAGTCACACCTCCTGTCTTTCTGTGCAACAAAACTGATCACATGGGGAAAAATCTGTTCCAATCATTCCAGCCTGAAAAAAGTAGAAGCCCCCCAGAGGGGGGGGGAATACTGCATCAGGAACAAAAAGGGCTTTGAATTGGCCTTTGCATCATCTGATCAGTTTAAAAACTTACAAATTTGTCAGTATTACACCTGCAGCAAATCTCATACTGTAGTTGTATCCTCAGTTTCATGATCTGTTTGGAAGCTTCACTCACCTCTGCAACCTTGAGGGTTAGAATTGGTTAACTGGGTGAATCCAGGCTTGCACAGATGGCAACGGTCTCCTTGAACATTGTCCTTACAGACACAGCGGCCGTTCATAGGGTCACAGCTAGAACCAGGGACGGTGCCATCTGGGTCACATTCACAAGCTTTTGAAAAGCAAGAAAAAAGAGAAGATGGCAAATCAAGAGCATTTTAGAAACACTGTCCTTATTTCTTTTATTTGCCTCTGCCTTTGCAGGTAGGAATGCAAAACCTTGGAATTTTAAAGAAAAAGCAACTTGGTACCCAGGACAGGCCTTGATGGCAGAGACTGGAAGGCCAAAGGCAAGACTTAATAATCTTAGAACTGCAGAACTGGAAGGGACCCTATGGATCATTGAGTCCAACTCTATTCTTGTGGTACAGTGGGGAATTAAACTCCCAACTTCTGGCTCCGCAGCCAGATACCTGAACTATTGAGCTATCCAGCAGTTCAATGTGATGGAAAGAGCCAGAGTTCAGCTGCACTGACTGATTTTTACACTTGCTATAATGTACTAGACCAAAGAATGCTCCTCACTATTCATTCTTTTAACCTGCAGAGAGAATTAGCTAAAGAAACAAAGAGGACAGGAAGGCACAACCATTTTACCCAAATGGAACTCTTGGAACAGGGCAGTTTCAGAGCTCAGAAAACGGAGCACTACAACTCGCAGAATTCTCCAGCCAGCATAGCTAGTAAAAAGGAACTTTCCCATGCTCTACACAGGGCATACATCTGAATGAAATAAATAAAAGAGATTTTGAAGAAAATTGTTATGAAGCATAAAAAAAAACACTTAAGCACCACTTACGGAGGCAAGCTTCTGGGTGGCTCAGATCATAGCGCCGATTACGGAAAAAGTTGGTCTTGCAGTGCTCACAGCCCCTCCCTGCTGTATTGTGCTGGCAGTCTTCACACACACCTCCACTCCTTCCTCCGTTGGCTTGGTACACAGCTGGGTCAAAGTGACACTTGTTGGAATGTCCATTACAGTTGCACCCTGCAGGGGAAAGTGACAAACCATTCCTTATGTGAAACTATGAAAACAATGGCCTTTACTTAATTCATCAGTTTCTCCACTAGATGGTGCTTTGGTCTCCCTCTTTAGATCCATCAAATCTGAAGCAGAGTTTATAGTAGGAGTACAGACATTAGGCCTTCAAAATATTGTTGGATTAGAGATCCTGATAGCCTTAGCCAGTATAGCCTACACTGGCAAGAGGAGGCTGAAATTCAACATCCAGAGGGCCACACATTCCCTGTTTCTGCTCTAGTCCATATTGCTATACAGCATGTTCCTTCTGGAAAATGTAAATGTTTCTAAGCAACAATGGGGCAGGTATGTTTGTGCAACATCTGCACGCGCCTCTTTTCACACATACTCAGAGCTGTGCATGCACTGGATCTTAAGTCATAAGTCTATAGATCCCACAACTGAGAAAAACCACAATTTGTTCAGTGACTGCAAGGGTCAAAATTATACTTCAGAACCACCAGTTGCACTTCTCAAAGGGTTAGCAGAACAAAGGCATGGCCTGTTTTCCTAGGACATTGGCAAGGCATACATACGACGGCATTCATTACGGTTGTCGTCTTCTGCAGGTCTCCACGGCTGGTCATTGTAGAAATCTGCACAGTGTTCACAGTTTGGCCCAGCAGTGTTGTGCTGGCACACGCATTTCCCTTGAATCTAAAGTGCAAATAAGTTTGGAGTTTTAGGGCACTATCGCTGACCATTTCATCCTCTGGCAAGTTATGATTTCTCACATGTTAAGTGTTTTTTCTTTAATCTCACCCCCTAGACTAAAATATTCTCCAAGATGCTTATATACAATCAGGTTAAAAAACCAAAAAACAGTCCCCTTCTGCAGGCTTAACAACCTGAAAAGACAAAACACATGTGGAACAAAGAGCGATAAAGTGACTAATTCTTTGTGGAGTCTGATGGAATGGCTCTGCTTCCTGACTTGTCTCTCTCTGCTATAGCTTGAAGGAATGGGCTGCTCGTACTGCCTGCAGAGAAAGGAATGTAAGAAGCTATCTCACATTGAGTTTAATCCATCCAACCTAGAACTGTTAACACTGATTGACAGTGACTATTGAGAATTACCCCTTCACGGATTACTGCCTTGTCGTGGCGAAGGGGCTTGAGTAATTCAGAGAAGCTATGGGCTATGCCGTGCAGGGACACCCAAGATGGACAGGTCATAGTGGAGAGTTCTGACTAAACGTGATCCACCTGGAGCAGGAACTGGCAAGCCACTCCAGTATCTTTGCCAAGAAAACTCCATGGACAGAAACAAAAGGCTAAAAGATATGACGCTGGAAGATGAGCCCCTCAGGTCGGAAGGCATCCAACATGCTACTGAGGAAGAGCAGAGGACAAGTACAAGTAGCTCCAGAGCTAATGAAGTGGTAGGGCCAAAGCCGAAAGGACGCTCAGCTGCGGACGTGCCTGGAAGTGAAAGGAAAGTCCGATGCTGCAAAGAAAAATACTGCATAGGAACCTGGAATGTAAGATCTATGAACTTTGGTAAGCTGGATGTGGTCAAACAGGAGATGGCAAGAATAAACATTGACATCCTGGGCGTCAAGGAACTAAAATGGACGGGAATGGGCGAATTCAATTCAGATGATTATCATATCTACTATTGTGGGCAAGAATCCCGTAGAAGAAACGGAGTAGCCCTCATAGTCAACAAAAGAGTGGGAAAAGCTGTACTGTGATACAATCTCAAAAATGATAGAATGATTTCAATACGAATCAAAGGCAGACCTTTCAACATCACAGTAATCCAAGTTTATGCACCAACCACCAATGCTGAAGAGGCTGAAATTGACCAATTCTATGAAGACTTACAACACCTTCTAGAACTGACACCAAAGAAAGATGTTCTTGTCATTATAGGGGACTGGAATGCTAAAGTAGGGAGTCAAGAGATAAAAGGAACAACAGGTAAGTTTGGCCTTGGAGTTCAAAACGAAGCAGGGCAAAGGCTAATAGAGTTTTGTCAAGAGAACAAGCTGGTCAACACAAACACTCTTTTCCAACAACACAAGAGGCGACTCTACACATGGACATCACCAGATGGGCAATACCGAAATCAGATTGATTATGTTCTCTGCAGCCAAAGATGGAGAAGCTCTATACAGTCAGCAAAAACAAGACCTGGAGCTGATTGTGGCTCTGATCATCAGCTTCTTATAGCAAAACTCAAGCTTAAACTGAAGAAAGTAGGAAAAACCACTGGGCTAGTCAGGTATAATCTAAACCAAATCCCTTATGAATACACAGTGGAAGTGAAGAAACAGATTTAAGGAACTAGATTTGGTGGACAGAGTGCCTGAAGAACTATGGATGGAGGCTCGTAACATTGTACAGGAGGCAGCAACAAAAACCATCCCAAAGAAAAGAAAATGCAAGAAAGCAAAGTTGCTGTCCAACGAGGCCTTACAAATAGCAGAGAAGAGAAGGGAAACAAAATGCAAGGGAGATAGGGAAAGTTACAGAAAATTGAATGCTGACTTCCAAAGAACAGCAAGGAGAGACAAGAGGGCCTTCTTAAATGAACAGTGGAAAGAAACAGAGGAAAATAATAGAAAGGGAAAAACCAGAGATCTGTTCAAGAAAATTGGAGATATTAAAAGAACATTTTGTGCAAAGATGGACATGATAAAGGACAAAATGGTAGGGACCTAACAGAAGCAGAAGACATCAAGAAGAGGTGGCAAGAATACACAGAGGAATTATACCAGAAAGATCTGGATGTCCCGGACAACTCAGATAGTGTGGTTGCTGACCTTGAGCCAGACATCCTGGAGAGTGAAGTCAAGTGGGCCTTAGAAAGCATCGCTAACAACAAGGCCAGTGGAGGTGATAGCATTCCAGTTGAACTATTTAAAATCTTAAAAGATGACGCTGTTAAGGTGCTACACTCAATATGCCAGCAAGTTTGGAAAACTCAGCAGTGGCCAGAGGATTGGAAAAGATCAGTCTACATCCCAATCCCAAAGAAGGGAAGTGATAAAGAATGCTCCAACTACCGTACAATTGCACTCATTTCACACACTAGCAAGGTTATGCTCAAAATCCTCCAAGGCAGGCTTCAGCAGTATGTGGACCGAGAACTCCCAGAAGTACAAGCTGGATTTCGAAGGGGCAGAGGAACTAGAGACCAAATTGCTAACATGCGCTGGATTATGGAGAAAGCCAGAGAGTTCCAGAAAAACATCTACTTCTGCTTCATTGACTACGCAAAAGCCTTTGACTGTGTTGACCACAGCAAACTATGGCAAGTCCTTAAAGAAATGGGAGTGCCTGACCACCTTATCTATCTCCTGAGAAATCTATATTTGGGACAGGAAGCAACAGTTAGAACTGGATATGGAACAACTGATTGGTTCTCAATTGGGAAAGGAGTACGACAAGGCTGTATATTGTCTCCCTGATTATTTAACTTATATGCAGAATACATCATGCGAAAGGCTGGACTGGAGGAATCTCAAGCCGGAATTAAGACTGCCGGAAGAAATATCAATAACCTCAGATATGCAGATGATACCACTCTGATGGCAGAAAATGAGGAGGAATTAAAGAACCTCTTAATGAGGGTGAAAGAGGAGAGTGCAAAAAATGGTCTGAAGCTCAACATCAAAAAAACTAAGATCATGGCCACTGGTCCCATCACCTCCTAGCAAATAGAAGGGGAAGATATGGAGGCAGTGACAGATTTTACTTTCCTGGGCTCCATGATCACTGCAGAGGGTGACAGCAGCCACAAAATTAAAAGACGCCTGCTTCTTGGGAGGAAAGCGATGACAAACCTAGACAGCATCTTAAAAAGCAGAGACATCACCTTGCCGACAAAGGTCCGCATAGTCAAAGCTATGGTTTTTCCAGTAGCCATGTATGGAAGTGAGAGCTGGACCATAGAGAAGGCTGACCGCCGAAGAATTGATGCTTTTGAATTGTGGTGCTGAAGGAGACTCTTGAGAGTCCCCTGGACTGCAAGGAGAACAAACCTATCCATTCTGAAGGAAATCAACCCTGAGTGCTCACTGGAAGGACAGATCCTGAAGCTGAGGCTCCAATACTTTGGCCATCTGATGAGAAGAGAAGACTCCCTGGAAAAGACCCTGATTTTGGGAAAGAGTGAAGGGAAGAGGAGAAGGGGACAGCAGAGGATGAGATGGTTGGACAGTGTCATCGAAGCTACCAACATGAATTTGGCCCAACTCCGGGAGGCAGTGGAAGACAGGAGGGCCTGGCGTGCTCTGGTCCATGGGGTCACGAAGAGTCGGACACGACTTAACGACTAAACAACAACAAAAATTGAGAATTCAAGGCAGCATTACTTTATAGCCCTACCTGTTCATCCCCAGCATTCACTGATTGCCTCCCATCCAAGTACTAACAAAGTCCAAGCCTGTTTACTTCTGAAAACATACCAGATTAGATGTATTACAGAATGGTATGGCAGTACTCCAGAGCAGGTATCTTTCCAACAGAGCTGGTAAAAGGACTTACTATCTATCCCATCTCCCTCCACTACAACTTTCTTGTGTCTCATATCTCTTTGTTTAACCTGATGGAGGCAGAGGTCTTGCTCAGTTCACTCACATAGTTATATTCAAGGTGCTTCCATAGAGACAGGGTATTCCTTGGACATGCTACATCAGATCACCTCATTTATGCAAGCCAGAAATCAACTGTGCTGATGCCTTTGTAGATCTCATATATGTCAACAGCTGCTCAGGAAATCAACAATCTAAATATGCAATTTACAGCACATCCTTTATGCTGTAATGATGCACAATATCCAATGCATTCTCGTATCTATTTTCTGTAGGTGCGGTCTCTCTCAACTCAGGCATAACTGTTTGTGCAATAGCTGCAACGAGTCTGTTTTACTATGCTGGACTACAGCCAGTGGGGACGCTGACTGGGGTATTCTGAGAGCTGGAGTCCCAATAGTTAAAGTTTGCCAACTCTGCTAAGAAAGCCTGTTAGAGAAAAACTGATTGTTGTATGCTCGGGACAGCAGCTTTACTGAACCCAAAGGCTGCCATCAGAACTGGAACTTATCATAAATACAAATGTAATCTGAACCAGTCCATTGGCCTTGATGTGATGCTGAGCCATCTATTTCTGCAGCTCTGACAGAACAGGTGGCAAGACCGTACTGCCTTTGTCAATAACTGAAAGATAATAATAGAAAGAAATTCCTTCTCCTTCCAAATGTGCAGATCACAAAGGGCTTGAGATGTTTCTGCAAGTCTGCAGGGGCATTTTTTCACCAGCAAAAATTCAGACTAAAGAGTGGAGTTGCCAGAATCAAAGGCTGGAGCTTATCATATCATCAGATCTAGCAGTCTTCCCCCTTCCTCACCATAGTATTGGATTCTTCAGAACCAGCACCGTGGGCAGCACAGCGATCTGCATGGCCATGGCAAAAGCAGCTCCCTCGCACTTGCATCTCAGTCAAAGCATAGAAAGCACTGGGTAAGTGATATCCATGGAGTGGAAGGCGGGACAGCTCAGTGAAGTTGATTCTCAGGTTGGTAAATTCTGCCAGATCTATTTGAGAGAAGGGAGGAAAGACAGAGAGATGAGTAGATATCTGTGGGTCAAACTAGATGATAACATTTGTCTTGTTTTCTCAGAGGTTCTCTCCCAAATGTCTTAACATGTGTATCTTGGATTTAGCATGCTTACTATCAGCCCTGTGAAGTCAGCCCTCCAGAGCAGCAAGGACCCTACCTGAACAGGGAGAGGACCAATGAATTTGCTGCCTCCAGCACTCCACTGCCTGAGACAACTGCCTCACTCAGGTAGTGGCAGGGCTGACCTGATCACTACTGGGTCCAAATAACTACTTTAAGAAATCAGGCCTAGTATCAGCATATGGAAGCTTTGATAAATAACTGCAATGCTGCACAAACATCACCAATGAAATATGGCATTAGATTAATAAAATAACTTCTCTACATTCTCAGCTAAAGTTATCTATCAAACTGAAAGGAATCAACCACTTGGGTAACCGGAAGAGTTCTGCTTCCTATAATTCTGTAATTAAACCTCCCACCTGCACTACAACCCATGATCCACAAACAAGAATATGTACGTACTGTTGATTTTTTGACTTTGTGGCATGGTCATCCCAGACGCAAGACCAATGGGGTTGAACTCAATCTTAACAAGAACAAAAGGGGAAACAATTAAGATCAAAGGATGAGTTTTCATCTTGCCCCCCTTGAAAGGGCCAGTCCATCTTCCTGTGAAAATATGCCTTTTACACACCCCTAAAATAATGGTGGTATGCAGAATGTTACAATATGCACTGTGGTTACTTCAATGAAAGGTTACATATGTTCTCCTTCCTTCCTTCCTTCCCTCCTCCCTCCCTCCCTCCCTAAAAGGTGGCAACAATTATTGAATGTCAATGCAAAATATTAAAACCAGTTTTTTAAGAGAGCACCCATCCATCCAACATAATCAAAGCAACACAATAAAGATTGTTGGTGGTCTATCAAAACACCAGAAAAATGTAAAAGGAAGTTGCTGCTTACATCAAGATACACCCTGCTGAGTTAATCCTTTGACTGCTATTTCATTCTAAGTATCGAAAATGAAACACTTGACAGAACAACAGACTAGGTAGAGAGATAGTAATATTATAAGACACACGTTGAAATTGAACTTCACTCTGATGGTATGACAGCTTGGCATAAACCTCCCACAAGAAGCTTCAGTTATGCCAGAGATCAACCCCTGAACCACTCTTGGGTGTGTAGGACCATAGCTTTCCTCTTTTCTTTTTGATGAGACAGAAGTTTCAGATCAGGCTTGAACTCTAGCATCTCTTCTTTAAAAATTAATGTTATCCCAAGAATTGATGCCTCCAAGTTCAGGTAGACTAAAAGAGACTGGAAATCCCTTCTATGATAAAATTTTCATTGTCTCCAATCAAAGCTGTCATTTACGCACATTAATTATGATGAGTCCAGATGACAAATGCATATCACACGTATATCACATATCATGCAAATATGACTTAATGAAGTGCTTTACATTTGTTGCTGTGCATTTAGAAGGATAGAAGACAGCAGCCTTCATAATACAGTAGAAAACAGACTGTTTGGAATGGATGAATCAGCTGAGGTCCCACACATTTAATAACACAACTCAGAACTTTCTAGAACACATGTAATCTTTACTATACCTTCCCCCCATTTTGAGGTGGTCTGTGTTGAGTCTGCATATCCTGGCAACGCACATCCTGCCAGGTCTGAGGGAGGCCTCTGGAGATCCGTGGAAATGATCTGGCACAGTCTGTGGATAGGTACTGATACACCTTCCAGGTTTTGCCAAAGTCAGTAGAACGCTCGATGACCATGCCAACAGGCAGAGGACTCTGAAGGAAGAGGGGAAAGATAGTTGAAGAGTGTTTAAGAATCCTACTAAATTTGCCAAGGCAAGGAAAAAAGCACATTGTGGTAAAATAGATAAGCCAAAGGCTTCCTCTGAACCCCACCCATTTTTGACTCCCAGCACTGACTGAAGGCATGGAAATATTTTGGATAAGTAAATGCACAGTGTCTTTCTAAGTCTCCAGCTGCTGCATCATATTTGACGTTACTGGCGGCAGATGGGAGTGTGTGAACTTCCTCTATGTCCCGCAGGTGTTCTGAGATCAATGTGCCCCTTTTGGGCACAGAGGCAGAGCAAATTTTTTTTTAACCCAGGTTTGAACTGTAGGGGGCACAGGCTTGTCTTTTCCCACAGATGCTGTTATGGAGCTGGAAGAAGGAGACGGTTTTTTTCCCCTGACTTCACGCTATATGTGACACATAGCAGGAGGTGTAAAACAAGATCTTGATCCTCAGAACAGTCTTTGGGAGTAGGCCTGGAGACTTCTAATTTTTGACTGGCCATCGTAGCCAGTCAATTTGTTCACCCATATCTATTAAAGCAAGCTTTACTAGACATACCAAAATAAAAGAACATATAATATTAGAGAAAGCAGCTTTGGTATATATAGCAAATACTTTACTACAGTGGTAAAGAATGTGTGGCCCACCAGATTTAGCTGGACTGCAAATTCTGTCTCCCCTAGCCAGCATAGCTAATGATGAGGGATCTTGGGAGATGCAGCCCAACAACATCTGGAAAGCCACCTGCTTCTTATTCTTCTGCCAAAGGGAAAGACTTCAGCAGAGTCACTGCTTATAGCAGCAGCCAATACAGGGCTAAATCATTCAATAGTCTAGCCTCATATAAGGCAGATTCCTGTGGTCTACATTCAATTGTTAGTCCACCTAGAATAGATACGTTGACTCAGTGGGATTTGCAAAAGACTGAGCAACTGATTCAATGAATCACTCTACTTGAGATTAGCCAGTTTTCCTAGATGTCCCTGTTTGCTCCACGTTATGCTTAATTCTGGCGTTCGCACTTGATTTTTCTTTTAGAAAATCCATAGTTTTGACCGATTGTAAAAAGAGTCAGTGCTGTTAAGAAGAAGAACCTGGGGTGAGGGTATGGAAACATGATTTGACAAATCGAATGCAAAAAGGATGCTCATCAATTTTTTACTTAAGCTAATTTAGGTGGAATTTAACCCAATGTCTGTTTGCTTGCTTTAAAAAGTTGCTAGTTGATGTGCTTTATCTACAGTCTTACTTAGGCTATACACTGAGATTCTCCTTAGCTTGCAAAGGCTATGTGAACTGAAATTTATAACAGCAGTTGATAAGATGAGAGCTGCATACGTACCCTGAAGTCCAAGAGGATGCTGTCAAGCTGAAACTTTTTATCTAGATCCAGCTGAAGAGAGACACGATTCACATCTGTGATGAGACAAGGAAGGAAGGAAGGAAGGAAGGAAGGAAGGAAGGAAGGAAGGAAGGAAGGAAGGAAGGAAGGAAGGAAGGAAGGAAGGAAGGAAGGAAGGAATATTTTCAGAGTAGTATCTTATGGAGGCTATGAAAACAAAAGCTTTTTTTTTTCCCCAGTCAGCCAGGTCATCTATTTCCTCTTTGCATTCCACTCCAGTTCAAAGCCTGTTTGGTGAATCTACACAACCCTTGGCCCTTCTCAGCCCAGTTATTCTTGTCATTAGACTTCCAATCCAGACATCATCTTGCAGCACATCTAGATCGGTTTTCTATTCCGCCCGCCCCCCCGAAGATCTATTAAGACACAAACTTACCATTCTGGGACTGCCACCATCTCATGGGTCCAGTGGAAGAGAGGACATTTTCCACCCGGTGACTGTTGAATGATCGTGGGGTTTTGGAGTCACATCGGCAACATTTCATCTGCCACTGAAAGAGAACAAAAAACAGCTATCAAATCAGGATGCTCAGCAAATAAGATTTCCATCATTTAGACAAGAATGTTCTGAATGGAAATGTTGATTTTTTTTCGAAATATCCAAGATATTCTTCAAAAGTAAGTAAAGTCAGAGGTGTGGTGAGAAGTAAAGTGACATGCATGATGCCAAGTCTAGTCAAATTCCTGCTGCCTGAGCAGCAGAGCAGCAAATGGCTACCCCATCAGCCAATCTGCAGAGTACCCAAGCTTGATGAAACTTCTTTTGACACCTGAGGCATTAAATCTCACAAGCGTCTCTCCTGGCACAATAATAATAACTAACAATATGTTGGCTTTTAATTACAAACAAAAACATGTGCCTAAAACAACTGCTTCACTCTGCTAGGCTAGTAGGACTGGTGCACAAAGCTAAAGTATGTCTTAGGTAATGTAGAAAAGCAGAAGAAGTGTATATGATATTAATAAACATAGGGTGTTTCCAAACAAATCTTCCATCATACTTGCCTCCTTCATGGAAATGTTTTGTGGGGAAGGAATATCCAGATAATGTAGCATTCTATTTGGAACCCACTGCTGCTGCTTTTGTTTTCTTTCCACACAAGAATCCAAAAGTGAGGAAAACAGGATGACTACATGACAAGTTGTGCTAGTGTGGCATTCTTTCAAGTCCTGACAGTTCACAAGGTTTTTAAAGTGGAAAAACCAGGGAATAAACCTGCAAACCACAGTGCCCTATTCTTGTGCAGGGGCTGTACCCTGTTCTTTCAATCGTTTTACAAAACATAGGATTTTAGGCATACGTGGTTGAAGACCATCTGCACAGACCTGGTTACACAAACTAAAAATATAAAAGGATCACCAGCTTTGTCCAAAGGTCTCCCATCCATTTGTCTCCTTTTGGTAAACATATGTTTGCTTCTATTCAAGTCACAATAGAGTTAAGATGATTTTACTGCTTGATCAATACCAGTTAGATATTGTGTCCTTCTTCCTGAGAGGTTCAACACCTTCAAGATTAGATTACTGCAATTCAAGTCTTAGAAGGGGCCAGTGTTAAGAGGGCAGTAGACCTAGTTCTCCATGAGTTAGATATTAAATCCTTCTCCATGAGGATACTCTTAAGTCTGAGATCAGGTTATTTATTACCTCATCTACTTTAGCCCACCTTATGCCAACAACAGAGCAAACACTACAATACAGAGAATGCATTCCAGAGGCATGATCAAAAGGGTGTAAAGATACAGCTTGCAGCCAGTGCCACAGTATACAGCCCATAGGAATGTCATGCACAACATACACAGAATACAGGATCCAACTGTGACAGACCAAATCATCCATTTCCTGCTCTCTGCACAAATGTGTCCTTTTCCACACAACTGAGAGTTAAAAATGAAGAACAGGTCTGTGATAATCTCTTAACTTACCATCCTTTAGAATGCTGTACAGATCGTTTAGAACAGTGGTTCTCAGCCTTTCAGAACCTACATCACACAAATCACTCTGTCAAATAATCCAAATCCAACCAGGAAGAAAACAAACAGTCCTCTTTTTTCCACCCAAGGACATTTACAGGTTTACAGACATTCTGTTATATTTATAATTTACCATAAAGGAGTAGGTAGGAAGAACAGGAGTCTAGAAGAAACAGTGTGTGTATGCAGTTCCACTAGCATGATAAATATCACAGATGGATCGTTTGTGGCAGAAAGGATCAAGAAAAGATGGTACACCTCACTCAGGAAGACACAGGTACTGAGGAAGAGTGAATTCTTAGTCATTGTTATGAAAACCATGCATCCAACCTAAAATACTTCTGTGTCCCACCAATGGTATATGTACATGCATTCATTACTTACAATAAGATCTTGAGAACATTACTTTGGGGTCTACAATCCTCAGACTTCCCAGCCATTTTGGCCACTGGCAATGCCAGCTGAGGGATTCTGGAGGTAAATTTTCCAAGCTCTAGATAGAAAAAGAACAATCCGTTCTCTCGCGCAAATAACTAAGGGAAACCATAACCTTAACTAATTTAAGAAGAAAGGGAAGGCAGGGTCTTAAAGTTGTATGTTAGTTGGGAACACCTGTCCAACCAGAGATGAGTGCCTCTTGGTGACAGTTTTCCCCATCTTGGTGAAATCCATTGTTCCTGAATTTAAACTATATTAATTGTAAACTATATACACTGTGGAAAGGAAAACTCCGATTTCAAACCTCCACTGCCTTGTGGCTATAAACACTGTTGGAAAAGGCTTCAGGAGTTAACCTTGAGGCAAAATCCGGAGCCGGAGTCCCGGAGGCAGTTTGTGTCGTTCTGGCAACTCCTGCGACATCACTGGAACCAGTTGTATTGGCTCTTGCCTTTCCATTGGACTATTTCAGTGATGTGGAGAGGGGGGATTTGCTGCTTGGGTAACAGCCTATCCTCCATATTATTTTACCCAGGCTTCGTGCTCTGGAGAGGACACTCCAGCTTCGCATACAGCGTCGAAGCAAAATCAGGGAGCCGGACAGGGGACAGATTGTATTTGTCTTCAGTGTGGAAGGGATTGTCACTCTCAAATTGGCCTTCTCAGCCACACTAGACGCTGTTCCACGTCCTCCATACAAAGCACGTTACCATAGTCTCTCGAGACTGAAGGATGCCTACACACTTTATACACTGTGGAAAGATATTTCCACTTCTGTCTTCTGTTCAACAATGTTCAAGGGGCCGTACTCCTTTATTTCCAAACAGACATAAGAATTGTGTTCCTTCATCAAGGGGGAAAAAAAGCTATGAAATTTTGAGGGGAGGATTTTCTGCATTCAATTTTTTTGACAGGGTAATACATTCAGATCATATTAACACTGAAATTAGCTGAAATTTGGACTGCTTGTAGGACTTCCTCAACATAACTTCCATACTAAATTCCATAGTAATATAAGCATTCACATCTGTTTTGCTAGGAAGAGAATATACATGGTTTTAAGATATGTGTGATACATGCCTGAAAACTGTAGTACTGTTTCTCCAGTACTAAAAGTTAAGGAATGTCGGAGTAACAGAAACAGATAAAACAGATATGACTGGCTAAGTCTATTATACAAAGCCAAGTGCATATGAACAGTGAAAATGGTTCCACTGATTCCACACAAAACCTATCTGCATTTAACTACAAATCCACCAGCCATTGACCTGAACACAGAGAAGTCAGTTTTGTTGTCTTGTGTTTTGATATAAGATGGACACCTTCAGTTTACTGGAAGTCTTTACTGTGGCCCAAATGTTGATCCCAGCAATATTTGCCATGCACCCAAAAGTCAGTGACAAATAACCCAACTTTGCAATGTTTGTCAGCCTTCAATGAGATTTTCCTTTGGGAAAATAAAATGGCCTTTATCTAAATCTCCAAAGTGGTTGAGCCTAAGACCTCTCTCAACACTCTACTCCAAAAGTTCCAAACAGAGGGCAAGCGGCTTTAGTGGGTGAAAGGTTACTGGGTGGAAAGTCAAGCAGACCAAATTTCCGTCCTCAGCTTGAGTGAGTAATTCAAGAAGCAAGATCAGCTGGTCTATCCCTAAAGGTTTGTGCACACAGAAATGGCTTAAAAAGTCTTCAGGCCCAACTTAACAAACAAATACTACAACATGTCAAGCAAAGATAAGCCCTAACTCTAACCCTTATCAAAATATGTATATTTTAAAACCCTCTTGGGTATGTGTGTATCTAAATGGATGGTAGAAAGCACAGAACATTTTATCAGGAGAAAAAATATATATATTTATGAATTACATTCATAAATGCTGATTCCATATATATATATATATATAATGACAGGGCACATTGCATTAATCATTGTTGAAATTATTAATAAACAATATAATCATTACAAAATGGAACACAGGAAGCAATACAATGATACACCAACATATTAATGCCACTGGGAAGTCTTCAAAGGGTGCCCCCAAAATAAATATAAATCTTGAAGAGCATTTTTGAGGCTGAATAAAACAAAGCTGAAGACAGTAACTCCCAGAAATGAGGGCCCAGATATACATGGGCCCCATCTTGCTCTCAACAAGGGTTCATGGGCTTGGCAGGTGTGGGGGCTGGAATAGCAATGGCAATGGTTGAAAGAGAAGGGGGGAGCTGAAGGGGATTCCTCTGCCAGTTTCTGATTAGCTGGCATAAATGGAGTGTATTGGCTGGCAGGAGGAATCCCAAAGAAGACTACAGGGCAGGTGGACCAGAAAAGGAGGGCAATAGGACAACAAACATCAGACAGTACTGTCAGTGCCTGCAACGTCTGGGAGTCATAATCCAGAAATAACTCTTCTAATTCTGAAACATAGTGTTCACGAGTTACACATACCTTTCAATTGTTGGCATTGTTTATTGTTGTGTTTAACAAGTACAAACTGCAAAGTTCTGGATAAAATGTACAAGACTGAACACATTTGTATTCAAGACAGGAATGCTCCATCTGGCATACTCTTATTCACACTCTGATTTAATTCCCTATCAAAGCTGTTGCCTCACTGTTGGATCTTCAGACTGTAAATGGGCTATGCATTTCCTTGTACTTGTATTTAATAAATCCATACAATACAATTATCTCATTCACTCTCTCCATAGGTTCTGTGTAACATACCACTAGAATATTCTCTGATATTAAAGCTTCTCCTGGATCAGCTCACACCGAGTTGCAACATGAGATATGGCATTGGCCATGCTGGATTTTGTACTCTCTTTTACCATCTGCAACCAGTTCAGAATCTTCAGATATAATACTCTATTCAACTTTTACATTACCATTACACTGAAAACACAAGCTAAGCTTCTGAGTAGCTCTATCTCTGATATCCTATGTATGAAGTAACCTTTCCCCTAACATGCATATGTAATATATGAACACCTGCAGCAAAGGAGGGCATTACCCCCCACAATTTTTAAAAAATTGTTTCAACTGAAAAACTCCCTTGTGCTCCCTAGGGGAGCATAGGGTTGTTGTTTTTTGTTGTTTTTTTGTTTTGGTTTTGGTTTTTGTTGTTGTTGTTGTTGTTTTGCCATGTTTTGAGTGGATACAGCACTCCTGACCCTGCCACATCCCTCAATTTTTTATTATCTAAAAATATTTGTTTGGCCACTAAAGGGCAGAAGGGGGGTTTATAATTGTTTAAAAAACCACTACTTGTGTAAGAAAAAAGGGGGCATCATGCTTATACTCCGTCAAGGCTGTCCATATGTGACCCTCAGACATCTGGAAGCTGCCCATTCTTGATCCTACAGGAAGCAGAGTCTTCATGACTTCCCTTTCTTTGTGTGCCCCTTGCTTCCAAATATTCACAGTATATGCATGGATGTCAGAGAAGGGCCTGTTTTCTACATGCAATATTGAGATAGAGCTACTCAACTCGAGTTTACTTATGTGTTCAGCTTATTGGTAAATAGAGCACCAGAAAAGGGCTAACCTGGCGCAGCTTCAAATACTTCAGTAACTGCCTCTGCAGTTTTCTTCAATTCAGAAGTGAAGAGGAAGAGGACCAGGGTGATCATGGAAGATTGATCTCATTACTGGTCTTGTATTGCGACTTTCCTGCTGCCTTCCACTCTCCTCTTAGCTTCAAGTAATATTAAAGAGGATATTCACTGCAATACCACAGAAAATGGTCTTTTTTCTTGTACTGTCTCAAGAAACTGGACTTCTTAACAGCCTAGCCCCAACTGGCTTAATATGCTACCTACTGTGTAAAAGGTTTGCTGTAATTCCAGTGCATTGGCTCATATCAAGTTCATCATTCTCCTTGCCAAATACTCTGCCTACTGAATTTGGACCCTTAGTGCACTTGGACTCTGAAATCATCCTTTCACAAGATAGCAGAATGCCATGGTGAAATCTTGCTCTTATTTCCCATTATCTGGAATACTAAAATTAACACTGGAAGCAAAAGGATTGGGTTGGCTGCCTCACTGAGCAAATTGTGTAACACTGTGTTGCTTCAGAGGAAAATGTTGCCCATTACTGAAATGGCAGTTTGCAAGAGGAGCTATGTGTCTCAAAGTTCCTCTGGCCAGACAGAATTACTGTCCAGCAAAATAAAATTACATCTCTTTATTTTGGCTCAACTCAAGGTCATGTTATACTGCAGGAAGGGCTTTACTGGCAGTGCCAGTGACATTTGACAGAAAGAGGCAAATCCCGTTAACTGATTTTTTTTTTTAGGTAAATACAAGTTCTAGCTAAGCACATGGAGAATGTACCCCTATATGTGGACTCATACGAGTATGTGCTACCATTGCACAGAAGCCATGAGAATCAGGATAAAGGAGGGAGAGGCAATTCAGCCAAGATAGAAAGGGAACAGTAGCCTAACCATGGAGACACCATGCAGCTGTGTGTTCTTCTCTCAGATGAATTAATCCAGGAGGAGGGGAAACATGAGGCTTCCTAAGCATGACCAGTGAAAGTGTGTGTCCTGTTTAGGAACAAAGGCCTCATTGCAAGCAATGACCTGCTCATGAGTAAGAAGAAAGTAGGCACAGAGTCAGGAGAACTACCTATGAACAAGAAAGATCTTTTGGGCTGTTCTCAGGGTAGGCCAGCAGAAAGGGTGACCATAGGTCTAAAGAAACATCTGGAGGGAGACAGGGCTGTTGTGGAAGTTGCCTATCCAAAGTGAGCACCTGAATAGCAAACTCTGTAAACACAAAGACTCAAGTAAGATGTACTGTAATTCTGTTTAAATAAGAAAAAAAATCACATCTAATGTTGCATCAGCACATAAAAATTAGCATATGAAATTTCATGCGAAACACTATCCTCCCTTTTGGTGTCATCTAAGTAGCCATTCTACCTGAAGGTAAAGCCAAGGAAGAGGAGTATGGGTGTTTCTTAATCCTCTTTTCTCCTTTGGAGGCCTTCAGAATTTCGATGGAATCCAAAGGAAGGTCTCATGGGACAGGTGTAGCATATTGTACCATTTCACACGTGAAGTTCTTTTCCTGATTCTGTTAATTTCCTATTTTCTCTCCCAGACTTTATTTAGCTAACTCAAGGGAAAAACTAAGCAAGATATCTCAACCTCTTACAGTGGACCCTCGACTTACAGATGGCTCGACCTGCAGACTTTTCGAGTTACAGACTTCTCTGGCCGCAAAATTTAGGTTCGACTTGCGGCCGGAGAATCGACCTACAGACTGGAAAATCAAACAAAATGGACCAAAAATGGCCGGTTACGGATTAATCGGTTTTCAATGCATTGTAGGTCAATGGAGCCTCGACCTACAGACTTTTCGACCTGCAGCCACCGTTCCAATACGGATTAATTCCGTAAGTCGAGGGTCCACTGTATCATTAAACCTAGGCTACAATTTTTGCAAAGGAAACAGGTGCATCCTGCAGTGAGGAAAGTTTAGACAACTGAAGGGTGCTAATATCATTCTTCATTCAGCCACTTCCTTTTTGCCCCTTCAGCTCCTTACCAACTGCTCTTCCTCCAGACTTGTGCTTCACTGCGAACATGAGCTCTGAACCTATACTGGGAGAAGGCAATCAGCAGAGGTGATCTAGAGGGAGGAGACCACATGCAGAAAAAGGGATCAGTTCCCTTCTCCAGTACTAAATCTTCTCAAGTGGAAATCACAATCTCTCCTAGTCTTAGTTTCTTCAGAAGCAGCAGCTTTAAAGATCTGACAATGAGACGGAATATGTACAATTCTCTTCAAAGATAATTGGTTACCTACATGGAACCTATGTTCTTCTAAGAAGGAATGGTTATCTTTAATTTTTTTTACAATAGGAGGCCCATGCATCCTGCAATAAAGAGGAAAGATGTCTATTTGATTATATTATCTGTAGAACTATCCAACACAAGTCCAGTTTCAAGGTAAAGGGCCACAAGTAGCACTAAGCATGTGGACAGCAGCAGTCTGAGTAGGTACATGGTGCCCATGCTGAAAGCTAATGTATTTCTATACAAATCAGTGCTAGCCCATGGTCTAATGGGGAGATAGGATGTCTCATCCTGAAGAGACAAGGTAAGTACCCATTTAGGAGTTAATTATAATACTTTCCCCCCTAAATTTGCAACTATACTATATATAACTGGCTGGATAGCTCAGAGAGTTAGATATTTGGCTGCAGAGTCAGAGGTTGGGAGTTTGAGCCTTCAGTCTGTGTCCCAGGAAAACAGCCAACCTGTGTAGCCTTGGCCACAGTCCCAGAGCACCCCCAGTGGAAAGGAATGATAAGCCACATCTGAAAATTCTCTATCTGGAAAACCCTGGGAAGGATAGCCATAAGTCTCATAATTGACTTGACAGGACATAATCATTAATGCTGCACTTGCATCCATACTATACTAGCATATGTAAATGTGCAGACCCATGCCTTCTTTCTGACACCCTTCCTCTTTTTTTGGCATAAGTGACCACTCTGTATAAAGGTGAATCTATATTGTACATCAATTCAGAAAATAACTGTCTATAGATGAGTCATTGCCTTTAAGATAAATCTGCCTCCAGTTTTATTTCCTGGTCTAGGGAATTGGTTGTCATGGAAAAATCCATGCCTGTTTGGAGCCTATACAGTTCCATCATTCACTGTTTTCTAATTTTCCATTGGTATTTAAACCCGACCAAACAGGGATTTTTCCCTTGCACTGATATCTCACTGCACCATAAGATCTGTAGCTGTAAGACTTATTCAACACAGAATGGAAGTTATATTCATGTGTATTTTGTTCAGTACTACAGCCTAAGAGTGACTTTGTACTTAAGTCAGTTGTTTTCACACAGTGGTGAAAAAGGTGATAACATTTGCTTTAAAAACAGCTTTGTCTGAGATGTTTCTAGAAAACATGGCAAAAAACTAGAATCAGTTTTGCAATAACACAAAAAACACATTGAAGCATCTGGGATTGATATGCATAGGAGATTTAACAAAAGATTATACATTTCCGTACAAAATCTTAGCACAAGGATTAATGTTCCAGACTGAAACATTCTTATTTAAACCAAAGTTGTTCTTTTTATATATTTGGCAGGAAATTCACATTGTTTGTCACTGGGCCCTGTTCAGGTGTCCAGACAAGAAATAATGAATACATGTATGGAGAAGGCAGTATTTCCACAGCAGTCACTGCTGTCCAAGTCCAAGCAAATCCAACAATTTAGACTGCATGAGATAAGCATTTTAGGCAACAGGAGAAGAGTAGGGAGTAATAACCGGGTAGAAGACAGAGCCAAGATACTTTCCTAGGAGCCCTCTAAGCTAGCCTAATGCCTTTCACCACTAGCCCATTCAGCTTATATGTACCAAATGGGATAAGGCAACATTTTGTTCTTCAGCTCAGGCAGGAAACACCTATGGGCAGCCCTACTACCCTCAACCAATCTGTGTCCAAAGGGAGTCTTTTCTATACATGCAAGTGTGTAAGTAGAATCATAGACAGCCCTAATATTAGGCAGGGTGAGTCAACTGCCTCAGCCAGCTGATTTGGGATGTCATGAAAGGAGAGGGAAATGTCACTTATTTAAATTATATTAGTGCATTTTTACTAGAAAGATGGAGGAAAGATAAATATCTTGAAGGGAGTGTCACAGACTGGTGGCAAAATAACTTCAACAGCCTTGGGCACCACAGACTATGACAGAAGACTGCCTTAGAGAGGGGGGGACATTATTTGTTGCTCTGCCACCAGCAGTAAAATGACTTTGGCTTGTCTTGGGTTCCCCCTCCAATGATTCCCAGGATGAATACTTGAAAAAGCTCTAGTCTACAAAGTTTTCCTAATTGGTACAATGGCACCTGTAATCAAGAATCAATCAATAAGCAATTATATGATGGTTATTGTCTTCCATGAAAAATTGGACAGCATGATGCTGCACACCTATGGCAGTATCGACTTCAGGACAAAGTCTAAAGTTTCTGCCTTTGCCGAAGACATGCATCTCCTCATAGGTGACCCAATGACACTCCCTTTGCCTGCCATCTGACTTTTAATGGAAAAAGGTTTTTTTGTTTTGTTTGGGTTTGGGGCCAAGAATGGTGTAAAATGTTCTATGCACACTCAGGCTTTCCTAACTTGTTCCATGGCTGCCTTTGAGAGCTACCAAAAGTCAGCTGCTGAGGTCCTTCAGAGTGGTGTTGCCATTTGCACATGATGAACATATATTCAATACACTTTTCTTTCTTTAGTTGCAGGGTCCTGTCCCCTTATTTGAGATGTGCAAAATCAAGGAGGAGGCAAGCATGGAAGGCACTCTGAAAGCGGGCTATGTAGACGTTTCCCAGCTTCTCAACTGGCTGCTGTAGGTATTCCCTTAACAGCAATAAGACCTGTCACAATTAGATGGTGATAATATTTAGCTCCGGGCCATTAAAAAAAAATCACTCCTAGTTTCTGTCTACCTGGTCTGTACAAAGGGTACACGGAGATGAAGAGATTAAGGTCTTTTGTTTGCTGTTAGTGGGTCATTTCAAAGAAGCAGCTGTAAGAAAGTTTCCTCAAAAAATAAGGGCAGCTTCTTTGTGAATAGAAGTTCTAAATTGATAAAAAAGATTCAAATATGTTTTTTAAAAACTTGTAAATTTTAGAAGTGGTGAAAAAGACGGAGGAAGGTTGCCAAAGTTCAACCTGTCGGGCCTGCTGCATTTTTCCTTCCATGGTAGTGCAGCAATGAGAAAAATGTACTCACCTGACCCTTTACTAGTTGTACAGTCATTAAATGTGCAAGAATTCTGCTACTAAAAGAGATGTCAGTCGTAGGATAAGGAAATTTGTAGACTGCTTGTCTAAATGGCCATTAAGGATACAATTATATGCACCCTGGCCAGATAGTAAGCACCACTGAACACAGAGGGATGTCTTAGTAGACATGCATGGCCTCACAGCACAACACTATCTGTTTTATGAGACATAACTATCAAAGCCTAGAAAAACACAGAAGCAAAGCACTGAACTGGATGGCAAAATTATTAGATGCAATTATTAAATATTGACTTAATGGTATCACTGTTTACTAGAGTAACTAACATTAAAATCAGTTTGTGTGTACATGCCCATGTATGTTCTGTATTGCTGGATCTTTGTTTTTGGAATCTGTCTTTGAACTAAGCACAGTGAATGCAGTCTTCCAGAATTTTTTACACTCTGTACGATTGTGCCAATGTCAGGAATCTGATACTTAAGAGATGGCACACTAAGGTTTTTCATTCCTTTACCAGAACCCAAGGTTGATGTGAGTGAATATGGTGGCTGTATGGGTGCAATGTGGCTCTTTCTGTGTTCTTTGAGGCTGGCTAGATAGTTCAGTGAGATAGACATCTGGCTGTGGATCCAAAGATTGGGAGTTTTTCCCACTGTGCATCCCAGAAGAGTCAGCTGTACACAGAAGAAAGGAATGGTAAACCACTTCTGGGTATTCTCCACTTAGAAAACCCTGAAAAGGGTTGCCATAAGTCCAAATTGACTTGACAGCACACAATTATTATTTATTGTGTTCGTTGAATGCCTTCTGTGTATTGTTGCACCAAATCACCTGCATTATAATGCAAAAGCAAACAGTTGCCTACAGACAGTGACAGAGTGACTTATTTCATTTGTACAGAATTGTATTCAACAATTCCTCCAGGTTTAATTTAAACCTGTCAGACAGAATGGCTCCTAAAAAAGAAATCAATTTTTTTTCTGTATGTGTCTCTGTCTTTCCCTGCCTCTCTCACACACATCCTTCTTCAATGTACATTAGATCCTCATCCCAGGTGGCCTTGGAACAGAAAGAAGGTCATCCTACTCATGTAGAGAATATTAAGGTGACATCGTCAGCAAATGTCTGAACAGCCTCTCCAGCTTTGCACAGCCTTTTAGAAAAAGAGAAATGTGTTCATACATAATAAAAGAAGGTAAAAACAGACTGACAATGTCTTAGTAAAGCTGCTCCTTTCTTCTACTTCTTCAACCATGAGAAATACAGCTTGAAAACCTTTGAACACTTGGTTTATAGTCATGTATTTCTGTCTTGCTATAGCAAGGTCCCAATAGGCAGTTTCTCAACTTGAACCTTTCTACAGCCTCACATCTGTCTTGTTAATGGAGTTGCTAACTCTTGGCTTCAACATATATTAGGCAGGAGCTGGGAAAGTACTTACATGTAAAAAAAGAGAGAGAGAGTGAAAGATATATCAAGGATTGGCAGGAGCTGGAGTAAGAGGAATGTTAAACCAGCTCAGAACAAGATCATCCCTTAAAGCTGGGTTACACAATACTCTTTTTTTTAATGTATCTAATTCTGATACAAATATAGCATTAAGCCTTATGATAAAAGTAAATTCCAAAATAGAACACTCTCTTCCACGTGTCTCTAATCTGAAAGAACTGAGGGAAGTGGGCCAGACACAGCTTCTACAACTGAGCTTCCAGGGTCTCAAAGGACACAGTAGGTTTTGTACTATTCCACTGACTCCTTTCCACAAACCTCCTGCTACTATTTTTAAAGACACAAAGTTCCCTGCAAGTTGGAGAAGAAGATTACGGCTAAGAAAGAAGAGAGCCCAGCAAGAAAGTAACAGTAGGGACAAGAATTTTCCTGGTGTTCGAGAGCAACAATAATCTGTGCAAACAATTCCTGTAAAGGTCTTTCACATATGATATACTGATAAGTGGTGTATTTTTAAGTTGCAAATCGCATTGGTGCCAATAAGAAGGAAAATGGAAACTGCCACCAATTTATGCCTTACTTGTAAACAAACAGAAGCACCAACCTGAGTGAAGAGAAAATGCTGAATTAAACATAGCTTGTTTTCATCCAGCAAGGCAATTCTAATGTGCTCTTTTTCCTACACTGAGATGGTCCGCAGAGTGTATATACTACTATATCATCATTCTTAAACAGTGGTAATGACTGTTTCACCACGACTACACTTAGGGAAACCCAACACGCTAACTGCTTTCCCAGCATAAATATACATAATAAAATGTATGTACTGTTGTCTAGTTACATCTATGTTTTGCTACACAAGGGAGGAAAAAAAGACAAAGTAGAACAAACAGCTTGTTAGAAAATGAAGCACTGATTCTTATAAGCTGAAATTAATTATTCGGCAGGCCATCCCACATCCATTTGCCATGAAGTATTTGTTCAGCCCTGTACAGACCTGGGTGCTTAGAAATATAATGCTGAGTCATGTTGAAGAATTGGAAATAATATTTCAGCCACGATTGACATGAAACCCAAAAGGAAAGAAATCTCAAGGGGAAGACAGAATTTAATGCCATTTCAGTGTCTGGACTCTCAAGATTTGGCTCACCAGAAAACAACTGCTAGTCACTCCTTCAAAACATTAACAGCAATTTTTTGTTCAGATTCATGATGGCATGATCCTCTAATTTGTTTCTACCATAGGCAAAGTCAAGGAGTGAAAAGATACCATTCTAGTTGTGACCTTCCTTGCCTTTAGACTAACAATAATTTTACTAGACTGTTCTATATGGCACGCATGCATCACTTATATAATCAATCGTCAACACTGCACAACACCCTGAGCTTAATGAACACTACTAGGAATAAGTATTCTTTGGGTGTTTTTAGAAGACCTTCTATCATCTGTTTTAACTGGAAAGAATACTTGCTAAATTTTTCATTATGTGCAATAGCCTTCCTATTAAAATTAAGCAGGCTCACAGTGTTGAATGTTTGGGAGAAACATACAAACAATCAAAGACATAGTCATTCAATCACACCTTTTCCTGATTGCTAATAATACTGGTCACTCCTGCTTTTCATTGAACTGTTTTAATGGATTTTACTATTGTTTTATCCTGTTTTAGACCTGTGTTTTAT
Organism: Intellagama lesueurii; assembly: GCA_037013535.1. Taxonomy (NCBI): domain Eukaryota; kingdom Metazoa; phylum Chordata; class Lepidosauria; order Squamata; family Agamidae; genus Intellagama; species Intellagama lesueurii. Next base: position 198,863,147 of record JBAJHW010000004.1, read on the forward strand.
TGCACTACTGTCAGCTGATCTGAAATGTTTAAATAAAAACTGACATGAAAACCTATAAATAAATTGATATTAAAAACAATTCTCCAGTTCTATGTCACCAGCTGCATACGACATATATTAGGTCATTCAACTACTGTACAGGCAGTACAAGTCTAAGCACTCACACAGGTATCTAAATAGTCTAGTCTCAGCCTCACCTTGAAACATATAGTTTGCCACATGCACAGTGTCTACAGAGAGCCTGTTTCACAACTCCGGTGTACCTGTGCAGGGTATTAGAGATCCTCTCTCCCAAACAGTGATGTTGACCAAGCTTGACTAGAAAGAATCCACATGGCATGTTCCCATTTTGCAGTGAGAGTGGGGAAAATGACTGAAATTTTGCCTCAAACACCCTCAAAATTGTTGAGATTGGTATTAACTCTGAATCATTTCAACTCCGGCTAAAAGGATCAGATTTATTATGTGATTTATAGGTTGGCATCTTTAGGAACTACCATGCAAAGAAATCAGCATGGGTTGTTTATAAGCGGTGGACTTTGCTGTTTAAATTAACACTCTGATGTTTAACTTCCTGCTTTGCCACAGATTTATGACACGAGGCAATAATAAAGTTCAGACAGAACCTCAGATGAAGTCCACATATGCAGAAGGAGCATTTGAGGACACCAGGATACTACCAGCAGCAGGCACTTTGAGCACATACTGTACGAATAAATATGCTACAGTTGAGTACGTTAACTCACACAGTACATGCAGCAATTATGTTTTTATCAAGTACTACAATACCATGAACTTTGAAAGGCTGAATTGTTAGGCTTCAGAGTTCAGAAACTCTCAGTCAGATGATAGAGTTCTTCAACCTCTGCATAAACAGCCTGGTTCTATCCTAACATTAGCAGAGTCTTGGAGTCTTTTGTCTCCTTAGCTTTTCTCTGAGAAATGGGATAGGAATACTTGAAATAAAGCAAAGCAAAAACAAATTGTGCTACTTATATACTGCCCCAAAGCACTTAAAGCACTCTCTGGGCAGTTTAAAATTTAATTATGCAGGCTACACATCCCCTCCCCACCCCCCACAAACTGGGTATTCAATTTATCAACCTTGAAAGGATGAAAGGCTGAGTCAGCCTTGAGCCAGCTACCTGAGCCTGTCAGGATCAAACTCAGGTCATGAGCAGAGTTTTGACTGCAGTCATCATTCTGTCAGAACCCAGACAGGCTGCCTGACTCCCTCTGGAGTCCTACAGAGACACATAGATTCCCCCCCCCCCCCCCCCGGCAAAGATCAGAATCCTGTTGATCATCACAACTGGCATTTATCCCAATAAAGGGTTAATCTGAGAATGAAATCAAATAATCAGACAATCATATTAGTGCTCATCTGTATCAAGATATAATAAGCCTTTTCACTGTTGCAATAATTCTAGGCAACATCAGCTTGTCTATCTATCAAGCTTTATTTACTTACATTGTTTCTAGGTTCCATATGCACAAAATTTCTTCAGAGTTGTTATAACAGCCAAATGTCTTACAGCCAGGTAAAAGCTGTAGTCACATATGCTTAAATATATGAAGACTGAACTTAAGCTGTACGTACATACTTAAGTAAAAAATATAGGAGCAAGATACAATCAAAAATATCAGAAATGATGTTTTAAGTCACATTCTAAAAATACAGGAGCTTTTAGCCTATAAAGGCAGAAAATATATCTCTAAGTAGTAAAATTATTTAAAAAAATTTAAAAAGCAATGTTACGAGTATAAGTCATATAAGTCTTACTAAAAAGAACAGAAAAATATTAAAATCGTTAACAGTAAAAGTATGTCTGGTAAAAAGTATTACTTAGCCTCTAGGCATATTAAGAACACACAGAGAAAAACATTTTCTCTCCCAGCCTAATGTAAAATTCATTCGGTTGTTGTTGCCAGCATCTGGGAACAAAACCTTCTACTGAACTGCTACATCTTTTTTTATGACGGGTATCCAAAGCGGCGTGGAATTGTGATGAGTGTTTGTTCATTCATTCATGACTGTGTGTTCCCTATAACTCTTACCATTTTTTTTCATTTCCTCTTATCTTGTTTTGCTAACTTAGGATTTTTGACAGTAGGAATTTGTACCTGTTTTTGTCTAATTTAAATCTCCATTGACTCAGATCTCGTTCTGTTTCCTAAAGTTGACAAAGTTATTTTCATAACATTTGATATTTTGACTGTCTTTCAACTTTAGGAAAATTGTACCTTCGTTTTTGGTACTTAAGTATAATGTGTTGTCGAATTTCCTAGGGTACAGATATTAATACTTTTCTGAAAGATGATGCAATATCAGTGAAAGATATACAACCATTTAGCTGTCATTGTTTACAAGTTCTATATCAGGCAAAATCCAAAGAAACAAAACTTTCTGTAAAAAAAAAAGAGACAAAAACATGTGGCACATTAAAGACTATTATACTTTAATGTCAGCTTTCATGGACACGTCCACTTTGTCAGACATATGGAAACAGAATGAAAAGTTGGATGAAATATCAGTTTCACATTCTAAATATTCATTGGTTACATGCAGTAATTAGGCCTATGTTTGTTTTAGGGTGCTGTTGTAAAAATTCCTTCAGGAGACAGAAAACAGACACTGGGGCTCAGCAAAGATTGCAGAGGGAGAGAGAGAGAAAAGAGAAGGGGGATTAAAGATGTAGTTACAAGTTCTGTAACCTTGATCTGTCGTCAATTGTTTTGGGTACGCTTAAAGTTTTATGGGATGACCAGGGCTTGAAAAATGCACTTGTCCACTCGTATGTGATGAGTGAAAAATGCTGCTCCACGAGTCACAGCTCCCTCCCTGCCTGCCTCCTTCCCCTCCACCTGTCTCTCTCTCTCTAATCCTGCAGTCCTCCCCTCCCCCCCATTGCAAAAGGAAAACTGCCCTCTTCTTGCGAGAAGAGAGTTCGAGCGGTAGACAGAGATATAGCTCTGCAGGAGAATGTAGAGTAGTCCCATGCTGGAGAATATGGAGATTCCCTGCTCCCAATTTCAACCGAAGGAGGACACATCCTGGGGTGGGAGGGAACTGTGGCTCCTTAAGAGGCCGGGTGCTTTTGCTTTCAGTTTTATTTTTGCTGGAGACATTCAAAAGAAAGGCATTCAAAATACAAGCTTCATGACCCCACAGGCATGCAGGTAATAAAGCAACCCAAGTCTGAGGGTATAAATCAGTGATTCCCAATCCCAATAAATTACAAGGCTATAGTCCGGTCATGCTCACAGGTGAAATTTTTGACTGACTGGTGAGACATTCTAAAATTTTTCAAGCCCTGGGGATCACTCATAGTAGCAATTCCAAGCCATAGTTTTAAACGGCACTTTACTTTCAAGGCCTTTTTCCTGCACCCCCCATGATCCTTTTAAATTCTTATAAAACACCCCATTTCAAAAATTAACAATTCTACCAAGAAACTTAAATTACGTGAAATGGCATAACATTTTATTTTTACAGAAACAAGCATGCCCCTGTGATGCAGGTTAGGCTAACAGATAGTGATCTTCCCAATGTCCTCCTCTCAGCTAAATGATAGAATAAGTATTTAAAGCAATCCTCCTTCATTATCCAAATCTAGTACATGATCCAGAAGAATATAATAAGTCTGTGGTCTGAAGACATGCCTTTTCTAAGAGTAGCTTACATGTGTGTCTCCTACCATTTCCCCTGGCCAGACTCTGAAGATCTAGCAATTATTGTCTACATAATGATGCCGTTTGAACCTGATAAAGCTACCCCTCTAACCCATATTTCTTTTGGAAAACATTTAAGTGCTTGTCTCACAGAGCCTTCTTCACTAGCCGTGTCCCTTATATCATGAGCAAAGTTTTGAACAATTTGTTCAAATAAAAAAAAAAACTGGAGAAACCATGGTGCATAAGTCAGCCATTCTCATGGGAATGTTATGCTGCTGAAGTGTAATGGGGAAAAACAGTGTGTCACACTTCTGTGCTAAAGAAATATGCATAAAGATTATAAGTTTGTTTAGCAGATTACAGCCTTAACAGATGGAATAAGCAGAAAACCCGGGAACTGCTGCTAAAGATTTGAACAGTACAGGTTACAACACATCCTTGTCAAAAGTGATGCATACAAGGAGTGCCCTAATGGAAGGATTAGCTGTGGTTATGAGAAGGTCCTGGCTCTGCTCTTCTGAGCATGTCAACTAAAGCTGTGTACTACTGAGAGACTTATGGGTGGAATTGAGTTTTCATTAAAATCACCTCATGTAGGCATCTGTTCAATAAAATAACAATATTAATAACCTATCAGACACTGTTATTATTTTGAACAGAGGGGTAGCCATGGTAGTCTCAGTTAAAACATCAAAAGCCTGGATCCAACTGATAATTCCAGTTTATAGTAAACCATTTAGCAGTTGGTTTGGAAGTAAACCAATTAACACATGTAGTGTGATAAGAAACCACTGCCCTTATTCAAACCTCTAGTGACTGACTGGACTTCCCTCAGACCTCACCATCTATAATCCATTTAGCATTATCCTTCCTGGATAATGGAAGCTGTAATCTAATAACATCTGAAGGGCCAGGACTTCCTCAGCTGAAAGAGGGGGGGAAAGCTATGTGGTCTTTGTACACAGTCTGAAGGCAAAGATGTGAAAACTTTATTAGGCCACTAAATTGTAATTTTTAGTGGTCTAATAAAAGTATTAGCTTCCCCAATTCTGATTTCAAAACATATCTTAGGTGAGTTTCTTCAGAAAAAAGTTCCAAGTTCTTTAAAACTGCTTCAAAGTACTATCATTGTTGTTGCTTATTAGATTTATAATTCAATTCATCTTCCCACTACTAGATAGTGCTCAATGTGTCATGTAATCATGAAACGTAATAAAAACAACAGTAGAAACAGATTCAAAGATAACGTCACAAAAATCAAATAAAACAAAGACCATAAACAACATTGAAATCAATAAATCTACAAACAATTAAAATCATGCCAATACATTAAGCATTGTAAGCACTCACACTTAATGTAAGCATCCAAACCATGCATAAATGAGTGAGTGTGTTTAGCACAGTAGCTCAGGTATATCAAGTCCCCCAAGCACTACCTGATACTTCTTCACTTGACTTTCCCAACTACATACATAGCTCTCTTGTCCTGCCATATCTCAGATGATAAAACCATCTTCTCACTCTTGTGATTATCATGTGTTAATAATCCCTCACTGCCAGGCAAGATAATCATTGGAGTGAATGTCCTTGACCTAAGACAACATCTTAATAGACAAGGCCTCCAATAAGATAAACACTGACATAAGCCTCCAAGATTATCTCCTTGACCATGAAAAGTTGGGAGGGTGAGAAGGGCTTCACAAAAAACAAAAAACTGAACCGAGTATTATCATATATGGTTTTTTACAAAATCAGGAAGGTCAAAATGTCATCATGCTATCTAATCGTTACATCACTAGTTTAAAGACAGTTGCAAGGCCTACATTGACTAGGGCATCTAGGGCATCATTAAAGGTGAGGAACCAGAAGTAGCAGTTGATTGTATTGGTTAGTTCTATAATCTAGTATGTCACTAGAGCTGCCATATTAGTGTGACTCCTGAACCCTTAACCCTAATGCAAAGAGGCAATGTGGGGATCCTGTGATAACTTGAGGACAAACTGAACTACAACTTATAGTACTAATTTCTTAGTCTTTCAAAGTGTACAGGACACTTTATTGTTCTTGCTGCAGCAATCTGTCCTCTCAGAAATGGTGGTGAGAGTAAAGAGCAAGATCTGAGGAGCCCCAGGTTCAATTACCATTCAGTCATAAAGTTCACTGGGTTGCCTTACACTAGTCACTAAATGTCAGCCCAACCTAATCTGCAAAGTTACTATGAAATTAAAATGGGAGTAGAAGAACCATGTACTTTCCCCTGAGCTCCTTGGACAAATGAAAGGACAAACATTTAATGAATTATTTCCAATCCTCTGTTTTCCCTCAAGCACCCTGGAGGAATAAGCAAATAACAAAACCTACATATATATTTCACTGTCACTGGAAGGACAGATCCTGAAGCTGAGGCTCCAATACTTTGGCCATCTCATGAGAAGAGAAGACTCCCTGGAAAAGACCCTGATGTTGGGAAAGAGTGAAGGCAAGAAGAGAAGGGGACGACAGAGGACAAGATGGTTGGACAGTGTCATCGAAGCTACCAACATGAATTTGACCCAACTCCGGGAGGCAGTGGAAGACAGGAGGGCCTGGCGTGCTCTGGTCCATGGGGTCACGAAGAGTCGGACACGACTTAACGACTAAACAACAACAACAACAACATATATATTTAGATTTGTATCAGACATCCTCCTTTGGGTGTCCTTACTAGAGATGGGAGTATTCATATTCGTATACGAATATCCCCCCACAGGTGGAAATAATGATGGTCCGGCCCCATTGGGCCGTACTGTCCATTCACCATTTCACCGCCGTTGTCCGCAATAGATTAGCCACTCTTGGCAGGAGGCGGGATGACAAGCCTCTCTGCCAGGTCACAGAGTGTCTAATCCATTGCGGACAACAACGCAATAGGAAGGCTCCGTCGAGCTCACGTCAATGGTGAAATGGTGAGTGGACAGTATACGGATACCCCCATCTCTAGTCACCATCAAAGTTTAGTTAAGTGGTGACCATAGCAGTGGGCATTTTCAGTGGTGGTGCCTTGGTTATCCGGGGGGGCGGGGAGCCTCAATTTGGCATTTGAGGTTACTGACCAGATGACATATCCTGGGATTGTGATGAAAAGCTGGTGGTAAATACCAACCAAATATGGCCTATTGAAAAAGCAAATTCCACATTTTGGAGCATAAGGAAAGGAAAACTGTTTATATCATGCTACTTTTACACAATCTATGGTGTGACGACTTGTGAAATATCATATGCAATTCCAGTCACTCCACATCAAAAAACACACTTCAGGCCTAGAAAACATTGAAGCAAAGAGTAAACAATATGATCCAGGGTTTGAAGCAACTAATCTTTGGGAAAGGTTACAACACCTAGGGATTTTTGTGCTTAGGGGGAAAACAGAGAGGATATCCAGTGGACAGAGTGACAGACTACAACTCAGGAGACCTGGTTTCAAATCCCCACTCAGGCATGGAAACTCACTGGGAGTGTGGAAATGGTAAAACCACCCCTTAAACACCTCACTTATCTTGAAAGCCCTATTAGGGTCACTATAAGTCAGTTCCAACTTGACAGCACACAAAAATAAATAATAACTGCATTACAGTTGATTGTTGGTTCCAACTTATTTAAATTCCTTCCAGGGTTTTCTAGTAAATAATACTTAGAAGTGGTTTACCATTCCCTTTTTCTGGGGGCATCCTGGGACTCTACAGCTTACCTGTCGCTGTGCATCCCAGCTCTTCTCCCAGGAGGCACAATGGGGAATCAAACTCCCAACCTACCTAAAACAGTGAGCCATCCAGCCAGCTATTGACTATGTACCATCAATCCTGACTTATGGCTATCCTTTCAAGGTTTTTTAGGTAGAGAATACTCAAAAGTGATTTACCATTGCCTTCTTCGGGGGGGGGGGCAGACTGGGAATGTGTAGCTTGCCCAAAGTCACACAGGCTGGCTCTTCTGGGATGCACAATGGGGGATTGAATCCCCAGCTTCTGGCTCTGCAGCCAGATACCTAACTCCAGTTGGCCAGCAGCAAATAGGATAGTATAATAAACTTGTATTAAATTATGAAAATGTGGAGAAAAGGGACATGGTGTGTGTTTTTTTCCTTCTTGCTTTCTTACTCATAATACTGGAACCTGAAGTCATTCACTGAAGTTAAATGGTGGGGACTAGGACAGACACATAGACATAATTCTTCACACAAACGTAGTTAAACTGGATCACAATCATAAGGTCCAGTTTTGGTGGCCAGCAATTTAGATGACTTTAACTGAATTAGACAAATTCCCCCTTACCATCAACAGCTAACAGTATAGCTAATGGCATTATATGTCTAAATGTTTGATGCTGGGAGGGTGCTAGGCTGCTTGCAGCCTTCCCATAAGCACCTGGCTAGCCAGTGAGGAACCAGAATGCTGGTCAAGATACGCCTTTGGTGTGATTCTTATCCTGCTATTAACACTCACCCTAGGACAGTTTTCCTGACACCTGACCTCATTCAAGAGCAAGTTTTGTCCTGGCACTTAACTTTTATTTGTCCAGGCATCCTATTGATTTCTCGCTCATGTCTTATTGCATGTATGCCATTTTGCTGTCTCTGCTTTAACTGGATGTTTTAAATGTTCTTAAATATTATATTTTTAAGCTGCTTTAAAAACATAGGTTAAAAGGCAGAAGGATGCCCCTCTCCCTCCATATAAGATAAAACAAGCTACATCACAGTCAGAAATTCAGAAGAGGGAAACTTCCCCATGGCTACATCTATAAGCTAGAAAATAACCCTATCTTGCGGAATTCCTGCTATCCTATATCTGTTAATTGAATGTTTAAAAAATGGCAACCTTGACTATCTCCCTATGAAAATACAAATATGCGTATCAACCTATCTTTTATTCAGGCTCGAATTTCTCTATTAGCAATTAAGGCTTTGAGACCAAATGCTTCCAGATCATTGACTGTGTTAATGCTTCCTCTCTGTGTAAGTTCCAGGAGCAGATGCATAGGCTGCACTTTGCCTAGTCCAGGGCCACAGGCTGCCACTGTGGTGGGTACAAAGTATAAAGGTGAGAAGGAATCATAGCCAAAATATAGAGGCAGCAGCTGAGAGATTCATGGGCTGGAGTGCTTCCATCAGCAAGGAACTTTACAGAATTGCAAAATACTTTGGGACACAAAACACACTCACACTTTGGGACACGTCTCAGATTGGCACTAGACTCAGACATACACATTGGTCAGCAGGGCAGAGTGTGTAGAAAGCAAGCACAGAGGTTGAAGAAAAGAAAAGCAAGCTCCATAACTTTCCCTATTTGGCCCCAAAAAAATGGGAACATGAAACATAACCTCATCCTCACAGTTCGGTCAGGAAGCTTCTGCCCAGAAACAAGTATCAGTTTTGAGTCACACAGCACGGCCTCATTAAACATCTCTTCTAATAAAGGGAAGAGGTTAATCCATGCGAACTATGCACTAGCTTGTAATATCCTTGGTTCCTCAAATCCATCCAACCTTATTTCAATATTATACTCCAGGTCAATCAAGTTATTTTGATGCCTGAGGCAGAAACCTCACAACTGAAATTCTTCACTATCTTCATGCTCATAACAATGTTATCATAATAAACAAATTTCCAATGAAGTAGGTGTGTACTTGTTTCTCAGCATGTGGGCAAAAGAAGGGCAAAAAGAAGCAAAAGTCAAAATATTGTTTCACTTTAAAGTCCAACAATTTTAGTTCAGTGTGAGCTTTTGTGGATCAAAGTCCGCTTCTTCAGACCCAGAAGTGCAAATATACCCGTGAATATTAAATTTTTAATCTTCAACGTACTACAGAATTTTCGTTTTTCTTCCTTTGCTAACATAATAAATTAAATAACAAAAAAAATATCTATTGTCCTTTCATGCTACCCAAAATCCATTGCATGGCACATCTCCTTTCGCTTGTCCAATCAATGGCTGTGCTGGCCCTGACTATATTAATCTGAACCCCCCCTGCCCCTGCTTTTTGCAAAATTTTGCAAAATTAAAAGGTAAACAGATGTAAGACATAACCACAAATTTCCATTCTTTCATCCATGTAGGCCTTGAGATTCAAGAGAAGAGAAAAACTAAGTGACAGGCAACCCTAAATAATAGAAGACGGAAGGAACAAAAGGAAGAGGAGCAAAATACAGGACAAGGGTGGGCAATTACAGCCCTCCAGGTGCTTTTTCAAACCTACAATGCCTATAATCCATATCAGTATAGCCAATGGTATGGAATGATGGAAGCTAAAATTCTAAAACATTAGTTGCACACTTGAAATATAGAAAAACCTAGGGGGAAAGAGGAACCTAAAAGAAGGACCAGTAGCTTGAGGAAAGGAGACAAGGAACTGAGGCAATGAGGGACCAATCACAGAGGAGGAGGAATAAAGAAACTTTGTAGGACTAAAGGTAGAAGATGCTGTAGCCTGTGGAAGGAGAGTTGCAGGAGGAGAGAGTAAAGAAGCTAAAGGTGCTCAGTTTATAGCTAGAATTCCCTGTGCCCTGAACATCGGACAGTCTCCAGCTGTAGCTTCTAGTACAGTTGTTCCCAACCTTAGGTCCCCAGATGTTCTTGGACTACAACTCCCAGAAATCCTGCCTGCATAGCTAGTGGTAAAGGTTTCCGGGAGTTTTAGTCCAAGAACATCAGGGGACCCAAGGTTGCGAACCACTGTTCTAGTGTCACTAGTATCTTCTTAGAAATGGCAACCTTAATAGGGCAACACAGGACATGGATAGGCTGGGAGATGCTGGATTTCATACACCCATCAGGCAACTCTCCACCTACAAGCCTTAACATATTCTTTTTTGTATCCAGAAATCATTTATATGCATAAGAAAATAGCACTGTGCCAACCAGTGTCCCTAAATTTAAGGGTCTTGACTGCTTTGAAATAACCATTTAGCTGTCATTCCATGCAGTCCAAATCAATAGTTTTCAGAGACTATTATGGTCTGTCTGAAGTGTGGACATCCCAAATGGCAAAGGAAATCTTCCAAAGCTTTATTCGGTTCTAGTCAATATTTCCTACAAAGAAGTCATTAGCCAGTAAGATCCATATCATTACCATTGTGAACCTTAGTAAAAAATAAATATATAGTGTTAACACTGAACTGCTGGAAGTATGTCACAGGTCAACCACCCTTTGAAAACCTTTAACCCACTTATCCTTGGCAAGGTGACTGAAGGGTATATGGTCTTGTTTTTTAACTTTTGATACTGATTTACCCAGGAGCTACTTTTGACTACACATATGCAATTCTGTCTGTACACAGTTAATGAAAAAAACACAAGGATGTGGTCTTCAGTTCATTTTACATAGGGCTGCAAATCAGTTTTCCTTCCCATTTTTGACCCTCATTCCTCAGATTCCTTCCTGAAGTCAATTTAAACATGATGCCAGCAGCTCTTAAGCAGACTGATTAAATTCTTTGGGGGGGAAAATGATGGGGGTTCCACTTTCATAAAAAAATATCCAGCTCCATGAAGCCATTCACAGGCCTGTCTTCTCAGTCACAAGTATGGCATCGGTGTCATGACTGGCTCAAGATATGCTTGAAATATGCAGTTGCTTTGCTCTGCAGTTTTGTCAGCTTCTTAGACTGCCTTGGCCAGCACAGCACAACACCCAGGGTTATATTGGGTTTAGTTTTCCTTTAATTTTATATATACAACAGGGGGCTGTACAAAGCAGTGCAGTGTAATGGTTAGAGTGCTGGGACTAAGACTTGGAATATCCATGTTACAGCCATGAAACTATGTGTGGGGCCATGGGCCAGTCACTCTCTCAAACTGACACATCTCACAGAGTTTTTGTGAGACCGGACTAGAGAGAGGAAAAGCCTGGTATGCTGCCGTGTACTCAGTGGAGGAAGGGCAAAATACGAATATACATAAGAAAATAATTATTTGCACAGGAACTCACCTCAGGCTTGTATATATATAATATGTATATTGTATGTATATATACGAATATAAAGAAAATAATTATATATATATTATTTTCTTTATATTCGTATATATACATACAATATACATATTGTATATATACAAGCCTGAGGTGAGTTCCTGTGCACCAGTTGATAGGCTGCCCTCTCCTGCACACCTTACACTCTGTGTGTGTGAACCAGCCATGTACGTACCTGCCTGCACATGTATTCAGTAGCTGATTAATGGGAAAAGAATGACAAGAGGCAGCTCTAATACAAGTGAAGCAACAGCCAGAATGGAATGAATTATAAGTAAAACTAGTGTGCTTTTCTTTCCAAAAAGGTCAGAGGTGGGCAATGGTACTGCCAAAATTGCCTCAACATTATGGTTGTTGTCTCTGCTGTCTGAGGGATTTTGGACATTGTAGTTCAAAAGAGTTTCCCACCCCCCACCCCCAAGTTAGAGAATACTAAAGCCGAATATAGGATAGTGAATTAATCTGGACAAATGCACATCCTTAAAGCCTTTAACTGCTGCACAGCTCACATACAGAAAAGCACCAGTGGGGTTGCCTTCCCCATTATCACCGCCACAAAGCTCTTGGTGCCTTAACAGCTCCCTCATACCTAAGGATTCAACTAGGTTAAAAAAATATGTTGCAAGAAGTTTGTGTCCTGAAGAAAGCTTCTCTAGCTGTGTACTCACTTGGTTGATATAAATATTAAAGGAACATTTATCCTTTCAGCAAAAATTGCCAACCCTCAGTGTTATTTATTTGTCTCTTGTAGGCCTCAGCTGTTCTCCAAGGACTTCAAGGTGACATACAGACACACATGCCCCTTTCTGTTTTACCCTCACAACAGCCTTGTCAGGTAGATTAGGTCAAGAAAGTATGAGTGGCCAAAGTCACCCAGTGAGTTTCATGGCTGAGCATGGATTTCAACTCAAGGCTTTGAATTCTAGTCTAACACACTAACCACAACATTGCAGTGGCTTTTCAGGTGAGCTAGGCACAGAAGTATTTATTGTTCATGAAGGAAGAACCTATGTCCTGCACTGCACTGCACTCTGAGCACTACAGGAATAAGTCTTGCTCCTCAGCTAACCATGGCCCTTTGTGCTTCTCCTGCAGGACACAGGCCCTCTTCAAGCATATGCTGTTCCCACTGTGAGCATGCTTAGAGGGGAGTGCCTAGTCCCATCCCCTTTTGTCTCTATGTTCTTCAAATATCCAAACTGTTTATTTTTTCATTTAAAATGTTTTTAATAACACAATGCAAGCGTTACCTGTGCTGTGGCAGCTGCTGATACTATTAACCTTAAATAATCATCAAGATTAAAACTTTAATATAGACATACCATATCCAGAGCAAATAGAGAAGCTCATGTCACTCATATTCTCCAGGAAAATCACTTTTGATTCCACTTATAATCCCTCCAAAGTCCCACAGCATTATCATCAAACTGAATCATCCTACCACACTTCTTAGAGTTTTTTTAAAAAATAACAGTAGTTCCTTATTTGAAACTGTATCTAATCTGTCTGGCATAAACACAAAGCTTCTGCCAGTATTATGAAACATTTGTCTTACGTACTTGCCCATATGGAGTGCAGTAGGTTTCAGGCTGGACAAGTCCACAAGTAGAAGAAGCTTTCAAGTGATGGATTCTTCCAATCAGAAGGTCTCGCACAGGTGGATAGCAAGCCCCATGCGAGCAAGTATTCTGTGCTGCCAGAAATTGTGGGGAAGCTAGGAAAAACATAGGAACTAGATTTTAATAATGTCTTTAAATGAGACTTAAAGAAGACCATAAAAGCCAACATTGATCAAGTTGATATATAAATCTTGTGTGCTTCACCAGAGATGCCACAAAAACTGGTGTGGTATAATCTGCTACATGGCTAAGAAGATTGCAGTCTAAGAGTCAGGGCCAGCTGAGCCAATATCAGGCTGGCTGAAGCTGTATGGAAACCAGTTTAAGGCTGTGGAAATAACTTAGAACCACTTTCACCTTGGCCTAACTTTGTTACCATCATTGTGACTATGGCCCTTGGCTGGAGGAGGTTACTGTTCTTCTGGCAGATGTCTGAAATCTGTGAAGAGGAGAGGGTGTGCTGGCAGAGAGCCTTGTGCTTAGTCTTGATCTCTTGTTAACTACCATGTCTTTGAGTCATGATTATGCTGTAGCGTAGGAATTAGGAACTCTATGACTGAAGCTCACACCTGTAATCACTTATGTGGCCTTAGGATAGTCACCCAAGGATGGACAGTCTTATTTCTGTTGAACATTGCCTTTTCTGTGAGATAAGCTGTTGGGAGACACATGCAGGTGGTGAACATTGATGAAGCCCATGTTAGATGTGGCCAGAGTGTAAAAACAGGTGAGATCAACCTCACTTTCTTCTGTCTCTGTCTCTGTCTCTGTCTCTGTCTCTGTCTCTCTCTCTCTCTCTCTCTCTCTCTCTCTTTTTTTTTTTTCTCCTGTAATGCATTTGAAGCAATTTGAATATTCAACTTATTAAATAAATAAGTTTGTCACACTGGTCTAGTTGGATGCAGTATTTCTTTCATCCAGTAACTTGATTTTCAAGAAATGGTTTGTGCATATTAAAAGTCCAGAAAATTATCTTCTCAATATTTTTTTTCTTTTAATGCTGGTAACACAGCTGTAGCACATTCATCAAGGATTTTTTCAGAGAGGGGAAGGAACCCTATTTGATTGTTTCTTGTGCAACAGGCCACCATGTGAGCAGAGTGACATTTGTGGATCTTGCACAAGCAGTGGTCCAGTACCTCCTTGCACAAGCAGAAGTCCCATTGTCATGAGTGGATATGCTTTGTGATCTCTACCTGTGCAGTGGAGATCAGGTAGAGATTGCATATAGTTACTGTCACCAGTGTATTATGCTCCATAAGTCATCAACAGGTTAACACCAACAGCTTTTACCATGCTGGCTCATTTTATGTCCTGCTTCATTCCCATAATTTTACCAAGATCCAGATGGTTCCACCTCACATATTTTCTCATGCCTTCATCCATCTTTTTTTTTTTTACTCCTCTTTGTTAACGAACTAAAGACAGAATGGCTGCAGAAGGACTTTTGACTTAATGGTCTTGATAACACATTTGATTTTAGTCAATTTCAAGCACAAATCTTATGCAAGCATCATTTGAAACAGAATTTACCTGTGTATTTAATATTAATAATTAAATAAGTGAATTTGAAGTTCCTTTTCCTAAAAGAGATATATGCGTAAGGGCCACTTACCCAGGAGGAGGAGAAATATCCACATTATGAAGTTTCAAAAAGCTGAAGGTCCCTGTGAAATAAAAAAGGGGGGGGGTGAGGAGAGATCAGTGACACAGGTGAGGGGATGTCAAAAGCAAAGCAGCACTGCTGTTTTACAACTGTACAATTATGATATGGTGGACCAGTCTAGAACTGCAAACAGTCAGTAGGTTCTACTTTAGAAAAATGCTTGTCCGATATGGCAAGAAGCCAGAAGGCACACAAAATGCACCTTGTGACTCCATACAGATTTCCTCTGAACGTCAGGGTATCCCATGGCTTTTAGTGAAGGAAACTGAACAGTGTGCAAAAGGAAGGGCATCGCAGGCAGAGGTGTCCATATTACTGAAAAGATGGAGAGACCCATTCCCAGAAATGCAGTGTCTGCTGCATCAGAATATATACAATAATCAGAAATAGGTAAAGGTAAAGGTTCCCCTTGACATTTAGTCCAGTCATGTCCGACTCTAGGGGGCAGTGCTCATCCCCGTCTCCAAGCCGTAGAGCCAGCGTTTGTCTGTAGACAGTTTCCATGGTCACGTGGCCAGCGTGACTAGACATGGAACGCCGTTACCTTCCCACCGTGGTGGTACCTATTTATCTACTCCCATTTACATGCTTTCAAACTGCTAGGTTGGCAGGAGCTGGGACAAGCGACGGGAGCTCACTCCATCGTGTGGATTCGAACTGATGATCTTTCGACCTTGCAGCCCAGAGTACTTTTAATGATACAATATTTCTGTGTAACAGGATACAGAACAGTATACAGTATATACAGAGCATCTGATGACACACTTGTTTGCAGTAGAACGAACTCTCTCTATATATGTCTATATATCTGTATTTTTATATATATGGCTCACTCATATATAGCTGAGTGAGCCATAACCAGAAATGGGAAAATTTTGGACTCCAACCCCCAGCAAACCACATTGTTCACATGTACTTTTATGTGTATCCCATGTGTGACCAGGCCATGGATGTGCAGAGCACAACAAGTTTTCTCTGTTATACCTGTTTGATTAGAAAAAGACTGTTTCCTAAACGCAATATTTCAATTGTATACTCTTTAGCTTCCAGATCATTAGTTTCTTCTCAGTTCACCTTTCACCTGTTTGCTTTTGTTAAAAATCTCTGCATAAATACTTCCTTACAAAGATAAGACTCTCTAAAGCAGTAATAGCCTGAAGTTGATGTTTCATTCTATTCTTTCCAAGTAACAAAAAGTACTAAATTTGTATACAGCCTTTGGAGAACCCGACTATTCAGAGATTACTTTGCTACGATGGGACTTTCATTCGTAAATTAAGTTATAATCACAGAGCACACAGATAACTCTTGAAGGTGAAGCTATAAAGCAAGTAAGCAATCTGCTTTTGAAATCTGTACCTGGAGCGTGTACTGTTTTTCACTTCTTTTCATGCTTTTTTTTTTTTTTTTTTTTGTCTGCTAACCTTGATTCTGGATAATAAAAATTCCCTTGCTTTTCTAGAAGGTTAGAAAGGACAAGTGAATCAAAGCCAAGTAAAGAATTCAGTTTTGTTCTCAAATCCATTTAATCATGAGCTGAGAGCCCACTAAAAGCATATCAATAATCTCTCGAATAAAGTCCGGAAATGCTTTGGCGCAGATGCTGTAGCACCCAGGATTTAGAGCACTCAGTTTCCCACTGCATAGTACTTACCAGGCCTTTGTTAAATCATTCCTTCTCTTGCTTGCAAGGGTCAACTTCAATTCTTCACCTGGTCTTCTGTGCCGTTTGTCTTTCGTTTTTAAGCATGCCTCACCTTGGGAAGTAAGTTCCTGTGGGTGTAGCAAAAATGATAAAAGGAGTGATTCAAGGATCTCTTCAGACAGACACACCCATTTTCTGTACAACTCATTATTCCTCCTAGACAGTGAGCACATGTCGGATTCATGGCATAGTAATTGTTTCAGCTAAGAAACGGATGGAAGTTCTTTACACGTGCAATGAGGCAAAAGCAAAGTGCTCTGTTTTTCTCTCTCCCTCTCTGTTAGACATTTTAAAAATAATTCTGTTGAGCACTAAAAAAATGATTGTGTTGGGCATTCTTGAAATACGTGATGGAGAGCAGGTTGGTTTTGCTTCATTGCACCTCCAGCAGAGATAGCCACAAGTCAAAAGAAAATATGTTAATGCCAGAAAAGCTACACATGACTTTTTCCTCCAGCAAACAATACAGAAAAAAAAATGAACCGTTTGGGTTCTTCAAACTTAGGCAAAGCAACTTGTGACTTAAAAGAAGAAATGGGCCTTATTTCACATATTTGGGTATGATACCCTGTTTTCCCGAAAATAAGACCTAACCTGAAAATAAGCCCTAGTATAATTTTTCAGGATGCTCGTAATATAAGCCCTACCCCAAAAATAAGCCCCAGTTAAGTGAAACATCGCCCTCCACCATTGTGCAGCATTGTGCAGCAACCAGAAGATGACATGACTGTAAAATAAAACATCCCCTGAAAATAAGCCCTAATGTACTTTTTGGAGCAAAAATTAATATAAAACCCTGTCTTATTTTCGGGGAAACACGGTACCTCTTGCGCACAATGCTCAGAAAATATAAATGTTGCTTTCAGCCAAATGGATACAAAAGTTCATTCAAGAAAAAGAGCCATTGATTGATGGGAAATTAAAATGACATATTCTTTAGATCACCCATTCTCAACCTTTTTTGGTCATGGCCATAAACACAATATGAAAGAAATATAGACTGGATCAGGATTGTACAAGTCACATAATGAACCTTATAAGATGGCATGTGAAGCATTGTTTCCACTCTGTGGCCCACTTCAAATCTGCCATGGCCTCCCAGGGGGCCATATAGCACCCGGTGAGAATGGCTGCTTTCGATGACTTACCCAGTAATCAATAAAAAATAATGAAGAGGGGATATGGGAAACCTGTGGCTCTCCAGACAAGTCCATATTAACCCATGGCCAGACCCCTAGGCTTTCAGGTATTTTGGGGACCCCTCCGGCATGTCAATCTTTCAGTCGACAGCCTGATCCTGGTCAACTGAGGGGCCCCTAGGCTTCAGCCTAGTTAGCCTTATGAATAATATGGCCCAGTCTCCAAATGTTGTGGAAATGCAAGTCCCATCAACCCCAGACATCACAGATAGTGGTGAATGAAGGATGATGGGAGTTGTAACTCTATAACATCTGAAGGTCCACACATTCTCCAGCATTGCTGCTTGAGATGAGCACACAGCTACCAAGAACCAAAAGGCCTGACAAGGGTTTAAATGACAAGCTATTCAATATGGTCCCATTTCCCTGGCAAAGAGTCTGAGATGTACCTGTTGGTGATGGAACAGGACAACATAGTATGACCATGAAGGATGGGAAAAGGGGCAACTGTGCTCTTCTTTCTGAAGCCATAAAACCAAATAAAACAAACTGTTTTGCTGCAATCATATTTAGTGGTCTGGTTACTCAGAACTACTGGTTTCCTCTAAACAACAGCACATATTACAACATCACTGAGGTGGATAACTGTAGGATTATTAGTGACTGTGCAGTCTTTTCCCCACTTCAGACTTTCTGGAAAGCTGGTGTCTGGGAAACCCACATATCTGAGTATTTTTTCTGCTTACATATAGTGTGGAGGCTTTCCTGGGGTTACTCCTATTCCCTTAAAATAGCAGCCCAATGCTCAGAAATGCAGCCAAAGAGACGTCACCCGCCACTTCATTTTATGCCAGGGAGAAATTAATCTGGCAGTTTTCAGTGTTTTCAGATTCTGCTGCAATAGAAGGTGGATAGGAATGGAATGCTGGCATTTTTACTGCCATTTTCTTTACAATAAATGCCATCTTGGTAACGGTGACTTAAATATAGCCATGGCAGACTGACTGGAGCTCAGCTGCTGAGGACATATCTTAGATAGAAGGTCTCGATTTAAATTGCAGGCATCTCCAGTTTAAAGGATTAGTAACAGCTGATATGGAAGCCTGAAACTCTATAGAGCTTTTGCCAGTCATAAAAGTTTATACTGGCCAAGATGGACACATAACCTGGCCCAATGTAAGGCAGCTTCTTAAGCTGATCGTTACATTAAAAAGAACAAGCAACACCCATGCCTTACTCACAAATCTTGTTACAAATTAGCTTATCCACACTCCTCGGAATTTAGCTGAGCCCTAAGCCATACATTTTACCGCACAGGTACTTCTGTTCTCACCTATTATTCCTTTCCAGCTTTTTAAAACTGCAGGGCCACAATGTTGTCTCAGGAATGTTATTAAACCCCAGAGATGGTATTGCCTTAGCATCTCTCTGTCTATTTTAGTTATTAAAAGCCAGGAACAAGAACCTGAAGGGTTAAAAAGAAAAGGCAGAGGGAGGGAGAACACAATTTGTTTCCGGAGGCTACGACATTTGAAGGTTTGATTGGGAGTTTTCTTCTGTTCTTGGGTGTGTCAAGAATGCTCGGTAAGTGGGTAGAGATGCAGGGTGTGCCGACTTGTATATTGCTTGCTCAGACTCTGGTGGTTACTAATGCTCGGATGCCAACTTTTTCACTGGAATCTTGATTCAACAAACCACCTTCCAGCGAACAGCTCTCAGCATGTTGGGCAAGATTAGCAGAGTTGAAAGAGGAGGAGGAAGAGAGAAAGAATTGTGTGTTCTTCAAGTATTTTAGACAAATTATAAGGACATGTGAGAAAAAGGCCTTGTGTAAAACACAGCCCCAATCCAAATTTGAGACGAAATCCAAATTCAGGTTACAAAGACTCAGAGCAAAATCAGCCGATTATTTTCTCTCCCTGCTCCCACAATAACTGAACCAAAGTGAAAAAGAAGCGACTAAATAATAGGCCTAAATATCAATAGTATATATATATATGAAAGAAAGCTCACTAGTCATCATCTGTTCTGCAGTCTCATTCACATACATAGAGAAAGTTAGACTCTGGCTGATACCTCACTGTGAGCTCGCTTTAGGTAAACTGCCATAATTGTTACAGCATCCTAAACAAAAAGAAAGATAGCCAAGTAGACCCAAAACAAATTCCAAAATCATACTGGGGTAATAGTTTTGTAAACCAGACAAAACAGCCACAAAAAATGTGGCTTTGTCATCTGCATGTTGTTTCATGTTGTACGGGAGGAGGGAAGCTACAGACAAAGAAATGAGTCTCATCAAGTGATATGATGGCATTAGATTTCATTATTGATCCACCAACAGTTAGAAATTGATAGTCTTCCAACTTAAATATTATAGATCACAGTGAACTGAAAGCATATTCTAACTGCTGAAGTCAGAAAATGTTGAATATCCATGCAGCTGTGAGAAGAAAGTATAACAGTCTTTTGAGATGGAAATAAGCCTTTTGTCATGGCATTACCCTGCCTCCATCACTGAATTTCTTGGAAGCTCCACATTATATCATCGTCCATTGTTCATGTATTTTCTATGTTTTTCCCCCTTGTCTTGAAAAACCCAATAAGGGGGGGGGGGGGGAGAGAGAGACAAAATAGGTACCTAAATGCCTTCTAAATGATAATCTGATAGAAGTCCCTTCTGAAGCCACTCTAGCCATTCCATCAGGCTAGAAAGATGGGAAATTTGAGGACTTGAAAACAGGACTTGGAGAGAAAGCTTTAGGACAGATGGAATACAGCCTGTGTTAAGAATCTGCTTTGATGAGAGCTAAATGTCTTGTTTTAAGTTACTCTAGAGTAATAGAACTTGGAAAAGTCATATTTGGACTACAGATCTCAAAATCCTCCAGCCATCATGTCCATGCTGGCCAGAAGGGAAGTCTAAGAATCATAGTTTAAAAAAAACAACAAGAAGTTTCTCAGTCCCCAAGTTCTAATCAGAAAAAGGTACATCAATAGGTATCCTTCAGGTTGAACATTGAGACCATTATTTCTGGATACATCTAATGATATATTCAATTTCAAAATTCCCTTCTCTGGCTCAAAAGATGAGGATATTAAATATTTCCCACCCCTATCTTATAGTTTCAAGAGATGACCATAAATAATTAATCTTGATGGTGAGAAATAAATACTTATTTTACACATGATTTATTACCAGTGTGCTTTCAACAGCAGAAGCAATGGGGAGGGGAGGGAGATAGACAGACAGCTGGATTACAGTGGAGAAGCCAAGCACAAACCACAACCTCTGATCCTTAAGGCACTCCCTTTTCCTTAGTAAAACTCAGTGCATATAAACAAAGGTCCGGATAGAAAGCCTGTGTCTGGCCACAATTCACAGAGAGAGAGAACTGCGTTTGACTCAGTCAGTGGCTTGAAACAGTTGTTTCCTGTTTTAAGCTTCAGCTGTCAAATACAATTGTGATTCACAAGCTGATAAAACACTGAGTGTTAATGGGCTATAAATGACCAACCCATGTCATTAAGAAGCACCAACAGACTCACCTGTTCAGGGCTGTTCATGCATTTTTAAAAGCTACCTTTCTGAAAACATTGTCTCCCCTAAGAAAATTTTGATACTATTTTATTTAAATGTTTTTTAAAAACCAATTTAGCAGCCTTGAGTCTATTCATTGGGAGAAAGGCATCAATGAAATTAGCCAGCTAGCTAGCTAGCTAGATAAATATTTGCTGCTGGAGCTTCTCCTCCAGCACTGTCTA
This sequence comes from Intellagama lesueurii, assembly GCA_037013535.1. NCBI lineage: Eukaryota > Metazoa > Chordata > Lepidosauria > Squamata > Agamidae > Intellagama > Intellagama lesueurii. The sequence continues at coordinate 198,884,720 of JBAJHW010000004.1, forward strand.
TATATGTCTGGTTTTGAACCTAACTGTACCTAACTTGAAAGCTTCCAACCAGGAACTCTAACCTTGGGAATGAACCTCCAAGTACTTCAAACTCAGAGAAACCACTTATCTCAGAAGTATATGCTAAAATTGTTGAAACTGTATTTACAAGAATTTTTTTTGTTGTTTAGTCGTTTAGTCGTGTCCGACTCTTCGTGACCCCATGGACCAGAGCATGCCAGGCCCTCCTGTCTTCCACTGCCTCCCGGAGTGTGGTCAATTTCATGTTGGTAGCTTCGATGACACTGTCCAACCATCTCGTCCTCTGTCGTCCCCTTCTCCTCTTGCCTTCATACTTTCCCAACATCAGGGTCTTTTCCAGGGAGTCTTCTCTTCTCATGAGATGGTCAAAGTATTGGAGCCTCAGTTTCAGGATCTGTCCTTCCAGTGAGCACTCAGGGTTGATTTCCTTCAAAATGGATAGGTTTGTTCTCCTTGCAGTCCAGGGGACTCTCAAGAGTCTCCTCCAGCACCACAATTCAAAAGCATCAATTCTTCGGCGGTCAGCCTTCTTTATGGTCCAGCTCTCACTTCCATACATGGCTACTGGAAAAACCATAGCTTTGACTATGCGGACCTTTGTCGGCAAGGTGATGTCTCTGCTTTTTAAAATGCTGTCTAGGTTTGTCATCGCTTTCCTCCCAAGAAGCAGGCGTCTTTTAATTTTGTGGCTGCTGTCACCATCTGCAGTGATCATGGAGCCCAAGAAGGTAAACTCTGTCACTGCCTCCATATCTTCCCCTTCTATTTGCCAGGAGGTGATGGAGCCAGTGGCCATGATCTTAGTTTTTTTTTATGTTGAGCTTCAGACCATTTTTTGCGACTGAATTGGGATTGGAGACTTTGGGATTGGGATGTAGACTAAATACAAGAATTTAGCTGAAAGCTAATCCTTGGAAACCTCTGGCCTCATCAATCAACACTGGAAGCCCCATAGGACTGAAATGATCCCCTTGGAACAATGTGTAAATGAGGAAAAATAAACTATCCCTCCCAGAGGGGACAAAGTAGTGAAAAATCTCAGATGGTGACTGTTTTGTCACCACACATACAAAGCCAAGCCTTATACTGTCTGGATTGCAGGAAAAATACAAGCAAACGACCAATCAGGTACATTTCAGAGAAATTATTATCCATCTAGAAGAGGCCTCAGTTTTTCTCAACTTTTCCTTCCTGCTCTCCCATATGTTCCCCTCAAGCAATCAAGACCCAAAGCAATTTTGTTTATTATTATTATTATAATTTTTGCTTTTCAGGTCTTAATGTGTAAAGCCTGGAACAAAACCAGGAAGCCACCTTGGCAAATCAAGTAGGTGTTTCTAATGAATTAGATTGAAACTATTCTTAAACCAGCTTCAAGAATGGAGAAGGGTGCTTGCATCTTTCTGATCAATGAGCTATTCCTTTTGTGCTTGCTGTGTTTATGCTTTGCTTCTGACAGGAAAGGAATCCTAGTTTTGCACAGAGACACTTTGCACAAATTATGGAGGCTTTGACCACAAATAATAGCACTCTGTTTTGCTTTCAAATGGAGACAAGGAATCTGGCAAGGCTTGAAAATTCCTTGTCATCAAGGTGAGACAACTCAAATCAATGAAAAATTAGTGATAGTGCTTTAAGTTCATAGACAACTGCAGAGGTGGCATACTCTGACCCAGTCAAATAGCCTCTGTGAAAACTACAAATGGGCCCCAGGTGAGAACCCCTGAAGTCAAGATGACTTAACATTTAAAAGAATTAATTGCAAATAACTCAATACGTGTAAGTAATTGTTTTTATCCTTTGTTAAAAAGGAAAGCCCCCCCCCCCCAAAAAAAACCCTCTTCAAAAACTCAAACACAGCATTAGTATTCTGAAGACCTGTGACTTGAAGACATGTTAATTCTCCACTGCTACTTATAACAATCTGGTTTAGATATGATACCAGCTGAGTCACACTTCAGGTCTCTGTTTTATTTACATTTGGCATCATATTTAAATCTGGCAGTGCAATTCCAATCCTGATTTCTCAGACACAAAAGATTGTGGGAATTCACATCCCTGGAACACAAATGTGTAGAGATGGGCATGAACCAAACCAGGAACCAGGAAAACCAACAAACTGGGTTGGTTCACAGTTCAGTTCGTGACCCAGTTCAGGAATCCTGTTTTGCAGCTGCCTCCCAGCTGAGCAAGGCAGCAGCACAATGGTAGCAGAGCAACAGGAGCAGGTAGCCCCTTCCACCAGGTACAAACAGAAAACTGAATCATTAACTGGCTCAGTTTTCTGGTTGATTTATGGTGAGTCATGGTTCATGGCTAACCATGAACCATGAACCATCACAAACTCTACACGAACTCTCACATCTCTACAAATGTGTTTTCAGACATGATGTATTATCTGTGACATAAAGACTGGCTTTCAGAGATCTGTTTGTTTTTTTTTTTTTTAATTTTATTTTTTTAACATCATATAACATCCAGGTGAACAACACTCATAAAAAGACAGATATAGAAGAAAAGAAGAGGAAAAAAGAAAAAAAGAGGGAGGGGAAAACAAAACAAAAAAACAAATAGCATAGTCCACCAGCAAAACTCCTCTGCTGGTGAAAATTTCATGGGCAAGGAACGAAAATAGGGAAGAAAGGGTGGGTCAAGGCCGGATCCATGTTATATCAGATCCAAACTTCCAAGAAGGGTGCCACAATGATGGCACAAAATCAGGCTAGGGTAATTCCCAACATGACTAGGATTGGGAGAGACTTAGATCAGTACAGCTGAGCTGTCTCAGGGTATGACTACACTGTGGCTTGATCTGCAGTTGTTGTTTTTTAATTGTTGTATTCAATTAGGATTGTTTTTGTGCCATTGTCCACATTGGACCTCAATCTGATGAGATTTGCTATACATCCACAGCCCACCTTCCTTTGATACTGCCCACTTGGAAATCCTCAGCTTCCCTTTCTTATCTTTGTTTGTTTATTTATGCAGAGGGGCCTAGCATTAAACTAATATATCAATGCAGTCATAAGATGATCTAGCAATAAACTCGGTAGGTTGGGGGGGCATAAAATTAAAAAATACTAGGAGAAAGATTGCAGAGTGGGTGTTCCCACTGCCCCAAACATCATGTCCCAGCAAAATATGTCACTAGAATAGTACCCAGTGTCACCCCTGTCTTTTTATAGAATGAAACAAATTATCACACAAGGAAAACACTGTCCAGATCATTCCAGCAATGGGGAGGGGGACAGGGACTTGGAAGCAAAAAGGTCAGGGCTGATTTGCATTGGCATTATGTTGTGGGATCACTGAAGAGTATTTCCAATTCCCCCCTGCTAATTGTGGAGCAAATCTCAAAGTATTTCCTATGTAGTCACAACCTAAGTATCATCTCAACTGGCCCTGGGACATCATGGCCAGTTATGACTGCACTGGAATTCTAGCCTGCCAATTCTAGGCATGGTTAGTGAGCTAAATAGAATTTACTTCTCAGGAGATACGTATAACCTTGTGCTGTGAGACAACAATCTATGCACACTTACCTTAGAAGCTAGAGTGTGGCAACATTAGTGGCAAGGAGTTTTGGAATTGTTGGGTTTGATTAGGGTGATCAAGATATCAGAAATCACTCTGGCCGATACTGTTAAGAGGCTTAATAAGCAAGCTACTTCAGAATATTGGCAAAACAATCACTTCCTCAGTTCCTTTGACTGTATAATTAACTATTGTTGATGTGCTGCATCAGTTATATAAAAATATATATTTTCATTGCTTTCTCTTAAAGGGCCAGTTGAGAAACTGCCTACAGCTAAAACTACTACCATGGAGTCAACTGTGGACACTTTCTCAACTGGCCCTTTAAGAGAAAGCAAAGAAAATAGTGTTTATTTTTATTACCAATGCAGTGCATCAACAATAGACAATTATACAATCAAAAGAAAATTTTCACTCCCCCTGCCCCTCAGCTGAGGAACAGAGGAAGTGATTAATTTGCCAATATCCTGAAGTAGCACACTTATTAAGCCACTTTGCGATATTGGCAAATTCAGACCATAAGGCTTGCTTTGGATCAGTTCCAGTGATCACATGCACTGTAACCAATCCAAACTAAAGCAATCCCACATGCACTAAAAAATGTAGAAGCCCCTGAAGGGGGCTCAGAAATGTACAGATATGACTGCTCTGGGGGCAGGCTGGTTCACTCCAACAAAGAGATCATCTGATGTCCCTGATTTGTTCCGTTCTTAATAAAAGGAAGAGGGACACTTGGGAAATAAAAGCTTATTAATGTCTGCTTCATTGGAACATATATTTACTTCTTCGCAAATTATATGGCTCAACTTTCAATGAAAACTCTTCCAGTGCGTAATACAACTTTAAAAAAAAAACTGATGGTTTTTCTAGATGATATGGCAAGAGCTTTATTAATTTTTTTAAACTTGATCCTTTTAAAATGTGTTCCTGCCTACCATCCAGCCAAAGCAAGTCTTTTATTTTATACACACACGTAACACATTTTTGTCTGACTTCCAAAATAAGTTTATGGACATGCCGTGGTATTTTGTGTGATCATGTATTTATTCCAGTTGTTAATTAGTTGATTGTCAGGGCCAGGTCTTCTCAAAGCAACACACATGCACAGACATACACAAAGTGACAGAGTACTAGGCAGGATGCTTTGTAAGCAAAGACATAATTTCCAAGCTTGTATCTTATCTAATGCAACCCTCTGTACCAGACAGCTGACCTCAGTCTCACGTACTGGAGGCCAGCTGAGCAAGGTCTAGCAATAAATATCAGTCTCTGTATGGCTGGACAGCTTAAGCCATTTTTGACTGAAAGGAAAAACCATTGGAAGCTGAGAGATGTGGATATTTAAAAAAAAAACTAAACAAATAAGACTGGAATGTTTCCTGTTTGGATTTATTAACCAATGTTACAGTCAGACTGACAGCTGAGGCTCACCTTGCTGAATCCAGATGTCTTCTGCATTGAATGTGTTCAGAGTTAGAGCTTATTAAAGCTACTTTTTTGAATTACAAGTCCAGAATGTCCCAGTCAGTAAGAGCACTGCCCATACTGGCTGAGGAATTCAGCAGGTTGTAATCCAAAAAAGTTAACATTCACAAGCTCTGATTTTAATGGGGGAAACGTCCAGAAGTGAAGAGAATGGAAACTCAGAGAATGGAAGAGAAAGAGTGGATACAAAGATTGTTCCTCCTTGCCCCTTTTCTTTTTAAAGTTTACTCCTTCTTAAAGTTATCTGGAGCACTGTTTTTCAATCTGGTACCCTCCAAATATTTTGGACTATAAATGCCATCAGCCACAGCTAACATAATTATGTGATGAGGAACTATAAGAATTGAAGTCCAAAGCATTGGAGGAGCAAAGTGTATGTTTTAGAGTAGTGGCTCCCATCTTGGGTCCTCAGAAGTTATTGGTCTTCAGCATCTAGAAATCCCAATGAACAGGGGAATTGGTCAGGGATTCTGGAAGTTGTAATCCAACAGCATTTGAGGAGTCAAACTTTGGAGCCACTGCTTAATGAAGGAAGTTTGAAGGACAAGATCTGGATTGGCATGAACTTCTCATATTGATTAGATTCAATTGCAGGGTGAGCAGTTTTGGCAGGTCCTGGGACAATATTCAGCTCTTGAGATCCTGCAGGAGATTCATGGATTGCCAATAAACATAAAGAACGAAACTAGAATGGCCTGTTTTTTTGTTTGGGCGTTAAATGGGGTGGAAGGCCTCTGTGACATATTTTCAAAAAGCAAATTACAGCTTTCGAAGGCAGCCAGAAGCAACGGCACACTATTTTTCACTGAGTTGGGTTTTTGAAGGAACCATGTGAGGGGAGGCAGGGGCCACAGAAACAGCCCTGAGGGAGACTGCACTTTGCCCACCCTGGCACAGATACTCTAGTCAGATATAAAAATAGGGATAGATCTGCAGGCAAAAAATTGAATACCAAAATCTGTCATAAGGTTTCTTCCCAAAAAAGATAGCAAAAGAGCTTGCACAGTTTTTTGTGTCTTTTTGGTTGATCTAATAAAGTTAACATCTTAGTGTGCATACTAGAGATACTCTAGCCCTCTACACTGAAGGGTGCAAAATCATGTACACTAAACTCCACATACTCAGAGCAAGGTTTAACAAGAGGCCCTGCACACACGGCACCACATAGACATGACTGTGGGACCCCTGCTTTTCCAGGACTGGAGAGGAACTGCTGGATAGCTCACTGGTTTAGGTCTCTGGCTGTGGAGCCAGAGATCGGGAGTTCAATGTCACACTGTGCCGCTTTGACAGGGACTGCACTTGATGTCCCATAGAGTCCCTTCCAGTTCTGCAGTTCTAAGATGATGATGATTTGGCAGTGGCATCTTCCCAGATGGAGTTGTGTTCTTCTCATGATATTCCCCATACCATCATCTTGTCTCTCTCATTAAAAAAAATTAAAAAAAACTATCCAGCAGCCCAAATGCACTTCTGGAGTAGGGCATTTCCACCCCCTCACCAACAGCCCTCTTATTTATGCTTTCAAGCTACAACTGGCTAAAACATTTCCCACGAGCAGCTCAACAGATATTCAGCACTTTGAGCACTTAAGCCAATTAATATGGTGGAGGAGGAATTAAACCCCTGAATTAGGCCTCCCTCTCCTAAATAGCATCAGAATAATCAGTGTGCTCTTCTTGTTCCATCCCTTCTGAATGTAATTCTTCCTCTCCCCCCGCCCCCACCGCCTTCACTCAAGACTTCTGTTGCCTTTATTATGTAATCACTGCCTCATGCTAGTAACCAGCAAACCATTTACCTCTCCACAAACCAAAGTCTGCGTGCTGCTAACCTTTGCCCATACAGAAACCATGTGGAACTGGAAGATGTGGCAATGGTCTTGTGTGCCTTGTCAGTACAAGGGTAAAAATAAGGCTGTGCAATATTTGGGAAGTGTTGCTAACTGTCTGGCTGGAAGCAGAGCTGGTCTTCTCAGCAAATGTCCTTGCCTTCCAAGCAGACCTCCACCACGAGACCTTCTGAATCAAAATAGGATCAAATCATATTTGGAGACTGAAACATTTTTCAAGGCCCTGTGTGTGAGAGAGAGAGACGGGGGGAGGGGGAGATTGAATTCTGGATTTCCTTAAAAGTTACATGCCACTATTTATGCAGATTAAAATCAATTTCACTTACAACAGGACTTCAGAAGAATACAGATATTATAGTACCCAGAGTCTGACTGGCAAGGGAGGTCCAGCTTTGAGTCCCAGCTCTCCACCACAATGGGAGAATTTTTTGTTTCGAGTGTGTATCTTTGTTTTATTTTTAGTCCTTCAGGACTAATGGTGATTATTCAGTAAGTCCCTATGTATATTTCTCAGGAAAAACAGTCACAAACTATGACAGAACAGAAGAAAGAACACCAGAAAAACAATCATCAACAAAAGCAAGGCCATTTAATGGTTATGGCCATGATCTTATTGAGCCTCTGTTGAACGGAATGTCCCACATAGTAACTGCACCACTTGTGCAAGTGTTGTCATTGTGCAGCACTGCCACTGCGCCAATCGTGATTTTCATGAAGGAAACCCACCATCCAGTTGCAAACAGCATCATTTAAGCAAGGCCACAATCTCACATTACTACTCTGGTGGTATTTTCTGCTCAGCACAAGCTGAACAGGACACTGGCTTATGGAATTAGGAATTCAGCCAGATGCCCTCTGAGATTCATTCAAACTTGGCGATTCTTGTCCCAAAGGTTACTGTGAATGTGTTTTCTAGGGCACTGTCCAGATGTTTCACATCTTATACAACTCACATAATCTTCACTCACTGGCCAAAATTTCCCAACCTGCCATCATGTAGATGTTTTGGTTTGCAATTCCCATGAGTCCCAGACTCTCACTCAGCACAGCTCATAGGCAAAAATAACAATTGTAGTAAAAAACAACAATTATAGTGATAAATAGGGGGGAAGAATCTGGGGTGGACAAACCTGGTCTAGGCCTTCTACTTATTAATAGTCTGGCAAAGTTGCCCAGCAGCTTATCTTTGTTAAAGAAAGTTGTAGGCTGACGGCTCTTAGTGGCTAGCATGAAAAACACATAAAGAAACCTATGAAGATGGGGAGCATGATGGTTATGATATTTTTAAACAACTTTTATCCAAACAAAAGTCAGGTCAATATACTCAACTAGACCACTCCCAAATGATTAGATAACAACAAAATACTTTTTTTTAAAAAATGCATTAATTAAACAATCTTTTTTCAAGAAATACACTAACTAATTGTAGCTTTTCTCCGAAACTTTTCTGAAGTTAAATGTGCTCCCGACTTTCCCATGCAATAAAAAGTCCTAAGGTTGCTATTCTCATTAAGCTAGAGTAAAAGAATATTGCTGTGTTTTCCTTTGATGTTCAAATATGCAAAGCAAGCAAGCAATCTGCATTCAAACAATGTTCATTTGGAAACAGAATCATTTCCCCTTAAAACAACTGTATTTCCTTGGAGTCAAGTCTCCACGTTCCTTCTTGCTAGCCTGCTGCAAAAATGCTAACTATTTTATCCTTCACTGGCTACTTTCCAAATTTGAAACTGTTTTTCTCTCAAGTCTGAAGTGAGCTTTTTCCAGTATTTAGCAGCCACTGGCATTCAAAAGACAGTAGTGCCAGTTAAAGGAGCAGGTGTAGCTATTAAGCCTTATAAATGCTTATAGAAAATGTCACTTCCTCGCTTTGTATGGCTGTAATAATATTGCATGCTGCAGCTGTTTCCATCTAAGAAGCTTGCTTGGCCTCTACACCATCAGCCAGGTGAATTTGGGACATTAACAACAGCACATAAGTTTGGAACTGCCCACAAGAACCTGATGCACAGCTTTGAAGATGATTTATCATCAAAAGCTTGCTATTTGTTTTTTGTTTGGTTTTTTGTTTTGTTTTTGTTTTATATTCTTAATGGTCGATTAAAAGTATCACCTACTCCTGCATTTGTAATAATACAGTTAGAAAAAGCATCTAATGTGCGTCCTTGAATAAATGAATCACCTGGAATCTGAGAGATACTGTTCACTTCCCCCTCACAAATAAATTTCAGTCTTCACAGTCATTTAAATATATGGGCATTTAATTCACAGGATATAGTTGGGTTTTAGGAATTACTCATCTCCTCTCCCTTTCTTACTGCTTTCAATAGGTCACAAAAAAAACACATTGCTGCCCATGATGAAGGACATTTTACGTGCAGAAGCTGGCTGGACTTGTAGGTCTTCCTTCAGCACTAACATGGAATAATATCCACTAATACTGCTGAGACATCAGATTTATTTAACTGTAGGACAAGTTGTGTAGGCATAGAAAACAGAAATGGAGTCCAGGAGTAACAGCCAGGAAATGGCCTTTGCTGTCCCCAAACATCTGCTGCCTCACTTTGTCTAATAATAGGGACAGTCCTGTTTAATTTACACTGCTTTTTGCCTCCTGTATCTTCCATTTGTTCAAGGGCATGCCTTTCCTGCTGTTTAGAAAAAGGGAAATTGCTAACATCCTTGAGGTTAAGCTGTGCTGTGGTCACCTCTCTCTGTTTTCAAAAGAAAATTATAAAGCAGATGGAATGGAGATATTATGTTTTCACTGAAGTTACATCCATCCTTTACTCTTTTTTTTCCAAATATCATTCATTCAGTTGCTTGTATAGATTGGATATCACATATATTAATACTCACCAATAGCTATCTAAAAGTGAAACAGCACAGAGGTTCTTTTATGAAAGTATAAATATTCAGCCTTTGGAATATGGCTGAAAAGCATGAGAAAACTAATTTAATTCCTTCATTTTGTCACAGACATAGGTAATTGCTGTTTGTAATGTTTAAAGAAAATTCTTTGATGAAGTTCCAGCTTTAATCTGGTCCGCAAAACAAATGCATCATAGAATTTCTACTCACTGTTTCTGATCTTTAAACCTGGAAGGAACTTTTTTCAGAATGATAAGAGTAGCATAAATTAGGTATTATTTTAATGGTTGTTAATGTGGTTCTAAAGTTTTAATATTGTTGTATGCCGCTCAGAGACCATTGGTAATGGCGCGGCTAAAAAAATCTTGTAAATAAATAAATAAATAAAATTCCTCTCAAAATTGTTCTAAAAATGCCACTAAAAAGTAACTTTTGAAAGCAGCTAGAAACCATTACTCATTGTACCAATAAAGTAACTTTGTTCTTACTCATTGTGCTACATTAGAAGTATAAAACGGTTGCATCCTCATTACCCTCAACACTAGTTACAACTAGCTAACTACATGACTTGTAACTTGTTACTCATTATCTCCAGGTTTTGGCTACTCCAGGAAATAAATAGGATTGATGCACTGTGTGCTGCAGTTATTAATGTAAGCAAAGATGTGACATGGCTCATATGCTTGTTAATGTCCATTTAAGGTTGCTGATAGCTTACATGGGATGCCCCACGTCACCTTGCTTACGCTGCAGACCATGGAATGTTTGCAAACACTCAATATCAATACAAAGCTTAGCTGGGCCATATAACTTTATAACCTGAAATCCTTAATGAAACAACAGATCAGCAGCCAGCTGGCCTCTTATGTGTCTGCAGACATGAGCAGCTGTAGGCCCTATTGCTGCTATAAAGATTACAGAGGGACACTTTCCTCACCACAGGCCTTTGTTCACAACAGTGGGTGATAAAGGCCATGCCATTTAACCCAATTCATAAGGGAGAAGGCAGTCACTGCTCCTGGGAATTTGTTCTCATTGTGAGCCAAATAAGTTTCAAGCAGTTCTCACAGACAAAAGATAAAGATGTAGCTATAGAGACAGCATTGTCTATTGAGCAGCATTCTGAATTCACGAGCCACCTACATTTTGTTCTGCTTCATTGCTTAGCTGATGTGTGCTCATTAGCCATGTGAATGTTCCAAACAATATTATCTTGGCTTTGGTTGGTATGTCTCAGCTTTCGAGGATGGGTACACCATCTGAAAATATGGAGAACTAGAGAAGGGATTTTCCAAAGGTGGGTTTCCAGTGATCCAATACTAGCTTCACACATGGCTTCCCCTAAGAAACAAACATTCACTTTTGGCCCTCCTTCAGATCATGTCAGAATCTCCCATTGACTATCTCTACTAGATCAGACTTAAAGCCTAATCACATCACTGAAAATCAACCCTTTCTGTGGTTCATTCCATATTTCTGGATAATGCTACCCCATTTACCTCCTTCTGACACTACCTTTCAAAACTTTTAGCACAACCACAGAGCTGTCCCAAGGTATCTTGCACTCTGAGAAGAAGGACAAGATGCCACCACCACCTCTACATCCCACATAGAGAGGCCAAATGGCCATTGAAACTGCCTTCAGTAACGGAATGGTGTCTTCAGTCCCATTCAAGGCTACAGGCCAGTTTCAGAGGGGCAGACTAATTATGTGGCAATCACAGCTCTGTCCTCCACTAGTGCCTGCTGCAGGATCTGCTGCCTGAGGAGACTGTCTTATGCCACCTAATGATAGGGCTGGCCCTTACTCTCAATACGCCTCTATAATTCGTACTAATCCTAAGTATATGTAACTTCATTAAATGCATATCTTCTGTGTGCCCCTGATTTCATTTCCTCTGATTTCTCTGTTGTCTCCCAGTATCAGTTTCTAGATTGTAAGCACACACCCCTCAGCAATGACATATTCTCTTAAACTCTATAAAGCAGTATACATGTTGATGCCCCTGTAGAACATAATAATAGTAACAACATATAGCAGTCCAATATTAACAATATTTTATGCTTTTAAAATAGCTTTAGCTATTTATTTATTTATTTATTTATTTATTTATTTATTTATTTATTTATTTATTGTATTTTTACCCCGCCCATCTGGTCAGACGACCACTCTAGGCGGCTTCCAACACGCATAATCATACATAACAAAGTATAAAAAATATATAAAAATATAAAATATAACATCAATAGACAAACAGTTCAAGATGGAGAAGGGAAAAGAAAAAAGAAAAAAGAAAAAAAATCAAGTGTTCACTGGAGGGAAGACCTGCGTAAACATCCAAGTTTTTAATTGGTTTTTAAAGGTGCCCAGTGAAGGGGCCGCACGAATCGCCGGAGGAAGGTTATTCCAGAGGCGAGGAGCTACCGCCGAGAAGGCCCGGTTTCTTGTTTTTTCCTTCTGGGCCTCCCTCGGCATCAAGCTCCTCAGCCTCACCTCCTGACTCGATCGGGTGATCCGGGTAGATTTTGGTGGGAGTAGGCGTTCCGCCAAATATCGAGGCCCTAAACCGTTTAGGGCTTTGTACGTTAGCATTAAGACTTTGAAGTCAATGCAGAACCGAATGGGCAGCCAATGCAAAGCGGCCAGAGTGGGAGAGATATGCTGATATTTTCTCACTCCACTAAGAAGTCTGGCCGCCGCGTTCTGCACTACTTGGAGTCTCCGCATCAACCTCAAAGGCAGCCCCACGTAGAGCGCATTACAGTGGTCTAATCTCGAGATTACGAGCGCATGTACCAAGGTAGTGAGCGCCCCAACATCAAGATAGGGTCGCAGCTGGGCTATCCGCTATACCTGGACTTTGTGAAGGGTCACCATTTTTGTGTTTGTCTTGCGTGGACTCACCTCCCTCTATTAGGTTGTTCATGATTTCGTGTACCTTGGCTCAACAATCTCTGACACTCTCTCTCTAGATGTCGAGCTGGATGAACGCATTGGCAAAGCAGCTACCATGTTCTCTAGATTCACAAAGAGAGTATGGCTTAACAAAAAGCTGACAGCATATACCAAGATCCAGGTCTATAGAGTTTGTGTCCTGAGTACACTGCTGTACTGCAGTGAGTCCTGGACCCTTTGTGCACGGCAGGAGAGGAAGTTGAACACGTTCCATATGCGTTATCTCCGGTGTATTTTTGGCATCACCTGGCAGGACAAAGTTCCAAATAGTGTGGTCCTGGAATGAGCTGGAATTGTTAGCATGTATACATTACTGAAACAGTGATGTCTACGTTGGCTCGGGCATGTCATGAGAATGGCTGATGGTTGGATTCCGAAATATCTCCTGTATGGAAAATTAGTGCAGGGAAAGTGCCCTAGAGGGAGACCACAGCTGTGATACAAGGATATCTGCAAGCCGGATCTGAAGGCCTTAGGAATGGACCTCAACAGATGGGAAACCTTGACATCTGAGCGTTCAGCCTGGAGGCAGGCAGTGCAGCATGGCCTCTCCCAATTTGAAGAGACACTTATTCAACAGGCTGAGGCAAAGAGGCAGTCCTGAAACCAGCAAAATCAGGGAGCTGGACAGGGGACAGATTGCATTTGTCTTCAATGTGGAAGGGATTGTCATTCTCGAATTGGCCTTCTCAGCCACACTAGACATTCTTCCAAGACCTCTATTCAGAGCACGTTATCATAGTCTCTTGAGACTGAAGGATGCCTACAGGTGCAGTACAATCCTATATAAACCCACTCAAAGGTCCAACTCACTCCCAGAGAAGTAAGTATGTATATAGGACTGCAGTCTCAATCACCTTGTTCTATAAAACAGGTACAATACTATATGTACCCCACTACCCTTAAAGCTATGAAGATGAAGTTACCACAAGTGTTTGTTTATCCATCTGAAAAATACAAACAAGAAAACAATATAAATGTGCACCTCACCAACTGGTTTCAAGCAATTTACATTTGGGAATAGATAACCACTTTGCTAACCTTGTGAACTATGCCTGTGCTCTGACTGAACATGGCACTGCTATGCATCACATGCATTCAGTGATCACATTTGTGGTCAGTGCTGAAGACCAGATAAGGAACCACTGCCTCAGCTAGTTACGATTTTTTACTTCTTCAGTAGCTTGTGCCCAGATTCAGTGACTGTGCAAATTCTAGGAAACGTTTCTACTTCTTTGGTTGCTTGTGCTCAGAGTTGTTGAACTGTGTTTCAGGTCATCCTGAGACTTCCTCTATAAGCATATTGGCAATGGTAAGCAAACTTATTTAAAAGGCTGTTTGTTTGTTTGTTACATTTCCATCCCATCCCATCTAGTGGCATGCCACTACTCTAGGCAGTTTACAACTCGAAAATAACACAAGAACCCAACTCTCACCCAACCCAAAATAATCTAAAAGACAAGCCCATAAAAAGCCAGGATGGCAACAACAAAACCCAAAGAAAATCAAACACAACATTGTACATCATGTCCCAGGGTGGCTACTCAAAAAGAAGTCATCAATTTGCAAAAAAAATGCATACACGAATTTGAAGACGTAAATGCAAACTTAGAAACCATTGTTCTAATTTAGATAGAAATGCAATAAGCAAAAGCAAAGTAAAGCATGCTGCTTATATACCGTCCCATAGTGCTTAAAGCACTCTCAGGGCAGTTTACAAGTTAATTATGCAGGGTACACATTGCCCACCCCCTTGCAAGCTTGGTACTCATTTTACCAACCTTGGAAGGATGAAAGGCTGAATGAACCTTGAGCTGGATTGAACCCCAGGTCATGAGCAGAGTTTTGGCTGCAGTACAGCAGTTTTACCACTGTGCCATGAGGCTCCTTATAGTGGGAAAGACTGACCAAGGATATGTTTGTTCAATCTGTGATCCAGTGCTAACTGCTGGCTATACCTAGAAAGCTACAGGCTTGAGTTTACAAGTGCTGAGCAGGGCTGCTGAGGACAAGACATTTTAGAGACTGCTCATTCATAGGGTCATCATATGTTAGAGGTGACCTGACTTCACATGACAGCAACAACAAGAAACTGAGGAGACTCACAGAATCCTTGATGTGCCAAAGTTTGTATTAGACTTGCTCCACAGTAGCGTTATCCTAATTAAAGCAGCAGTCCTGCTTGAAAGGAAAGCCCACGGAACTCAGTTGGACTTATTTCCAAGGAAACATGTGTCTCATCAGGCTGTGATCTTCACTGAGGGGAAAGGTTGACCTCAGCTGTTAATGTCACTGCTGTACCAGAACAACATAGCAAAACATAGACTTGGGACCAAAAGTGGCTCATGGAAAAATGGGGGGGGGGGAGGTACTCCCCCACCCCAGCCACAAGCAATCCTTGTATGGCTCCCAGCTCTTGTACACAGAACATGTTTTAACATTTTAAAATAAAGATAGTATATTCAAAGAGTTGGAAAGGTGAGACCAGATCTTGGGAAACAAATTTATTTTAAACATGCTGGCTTGGGGATTCTGTGTAATATAAAGAGAAAAAGTATGATTTTCTAGATCTAGTAATCAGAGTTACTAAACCTAGAGCTTCTTCAGGGTTCCAAATGGATGCAGATTCTGTAACAAATTTATTTCATATGATTCAGATGAATGCAGTTCTTATCATCTTAGAAATCATCATCATCTTAGAACTGCAGAGCTGGATGGGGCCCTATGGATCATCAAGTCGAGACGCTGTCAGGGAGGCACAGTGGGGAATCGAACTTCCAACCTCTGGCTCCACAGCTAGATACCTAAACCACTGAACTATCCAGCAGTTCATATATCATTAATATAAAAATGTACTATGAAACCACATTGTCAATACTGCCATCTTAAACTCCTTTAAGAGTAACTAATAGTCTGATCCTATGTATCCGCACTTGGATGTTAATCTCTCTAAATTCAGGCCTATGAAATGCAGCAAAATTGACTTCTGAGCAAACATACTTAGGATTTTTCTATGATTGTTTGCATGACTGGTTGATCACAGCACTGAAGAACACAATGTTCTCCAGGTATTCTGCACTTATCTGACTCATATAATGTGATGCATTTAGTTTTTGTGCTTAAGCAAGTCTATAGGCCTGACTTAAAAATCAGACACAAGGATTGCTTTTACTGGACTGGTATTTCCATCTGGCATAGATGCATTGCTAATTTAGTGTCCCTGTTATCCTTTAACTACACACAGACCACCAAAATTGAAACCAATGAGAAAAACAAAGCTGGAAATAGCCAAAAATCCCCTTCCAGTTCTGAAAAATTATCAATTTTTTGTGTCAAACATTGCCATGTGTGTGTACATCTCTGTGTCTGTTGTGACCTGTCATAAGTAGGGCAGAGGTATGATGTAGGTGTTGACATTCTGAAAGTGTTTGAGCCAGTAGCAGTCACAACACTTCAGTGGAACTGAGAACAAGTCAAGGAAGGTTGATCAACGTG
Organism: Intellagama lesueurii; assembly: GCA_037013535.1. Classification (NCBI taxonomy): domain Eukaryota; kingdom Metazoa; phylum Chordata; class Lepidosauria; order Squamata; family Agamidae; genus Intellagama; species Intellagama lesueurii. The sequence continues at coordinate 198,900,934 of JBAJHW010000004.1, forward strand.
AGCATTTCAACACTAGTGTCAAGATATATGCAGTTCATGCAAACTCTTTATTGATATACTTAACAAAATTCAAGCAATGTTGCTGTTCCTACACAGAGTCAGGCCATCTGTTGCAAGCCTGGTAGTATATTAACTCTGGTTGACTGACTGTGTATGAACTTCTCTCTCATACCAACTAGGCATTCAGTCATATTTCCACAGCAACCATTCCATCAGCTGCAACTATGCCAATACAAAGCAAAACTATCCAGCCTCACATTTGGACGTATTTTTAAAGGAAAATCTGCAATCATTGGCCACAATGACTGCACTTGTCCCATGAATTTAGCAAGCTGACATGTAGTTCTCAACATAGCTGTTAAGCTTCTTGAATGACTCGTTTATGACTTACAAATTTTCTTCCTAATTTTTTTCCAAAATAACAACAATAACAATTCAAGCATCTTACAATAGTTAACATAAACAGAACATTTCTTTTTAAAAAATGCAAACAGCTTATCTGTAATACAAAAAAACTACATGCAGCCCCGAGAATAATAAATAATCAGGAATGATCAATTGTTGTTGTTGTTTAGTTGTTAAGTCATGTCCGACTCTTCGTGACCCCATGGACCAGAGCACGCCAGGCCCTCCTGTCTTCCACTGCCTCCCGGAGTTTGGTCAAATTCATGTTGGTAGCTTCGATGACACTGTCCAGCCATCTAGTCCTCTGTCGTCCCCTTCTCCTCTTGCCCTCACACTTTCCCAACATCAGGGTCTTTTCCAGGGAGTCTTCTCTTCTCATGAGATGGCCAAAGTATTGGAGCCTCAGCTTCAGGATCTGTCCTTCCAGTGAGCACTCAGGGTTGATTTCCTTCAAAATGGATAGGTTTGTTCTCCTTGCAGTCCAGGGGACTCTCAAGAGTCTCCTCCAGCACCACAATTCAAAAGCATCAATTCTTCGGCGGTCAGCCTTCTTTATGGTCCAGCTCTCACTTCCATACATGGCTACTGGAAAAACCATAGCTTTGACTATGCGGACCTTTGTCGGCAAGGTGATGTCTCTGCTTTTTAAGATGCTGTCTAGGTTTGTCATCGCTTTCCTCCCAAGAAGCAGGCGTCTTTTAATTTCGTGGCTGCTGTCACCATCTGTAGTGATCATGGAGCCCAAGAAAGTAAAATCTGTCACTGCCTCCATATCTTCCCCTTCTATTTGCCAGGAGGTGATGGGGCCAGTGGCCATGATCTTAGTTTTTTTGATGTTGAGCTTCAGACCATTTTTTGTGCTCTCCTCTTTCACCCTCATTAAGAGGTTCTTTAATTCCTCCTCACTTTATGCCATCAGAGTGGTGTCATTTGCATATCTGAGCTTGTTGATACAGTGGTACCTCGACTTACGAACTTAATCCGTATTGGAACGGCGTTCGTACGTCGAAAAGTTCATAAGTCAAGGCAAACTTTTCCATAGGAATGCATTGAAAACCATTTAATCCGTACCTGCTGTTTTTCGTTCGTATGTCGAGGCGCTGTTCGTAGGTAGAGGCATTAGTTCCCATAGGAACTAATGCAAAACCGGTTAATCCGTACTCTACCACTAGGGGGAAATTTTTTTTTATTTTTTCTTCTTTTGACCTAAGATGAACTTAGGTCAAAAAAAGGGCAGGAAAGGGTTTTTTTCGGGGGGTTTTCATTCGTAAGTCGAGGCTCCGTTCGCAAGTTGAAGCAACATTTTGCGAACGGAGCCGTTCGTAACTCGAAAAGTTCGCAAGTGGAGACGTTCATAAGTCGAGGTACCACTGTATTTCTTCCAGCAATCTTAATTCCGGCTTGGGATTCCTCCAGTCCTGCCTTTCGCATGATGTATTCTGCATATAATTTAAATAAGCAGGGAGACAATATACAGCCTTGTCGTACTCCTTTCCCAATTTTGAACCAATCAGTTGTTCCATATCCAGTTCTAACTGTTGCTTCCTGTCCCACATATAGACTTCTCAGGAGATAGATAAGGTGGTCAGGCACTCCCATTTCTTTAAGGACTTGCCATAGTTTGCTGTGGTCCACACAGTCAAAGGCTTTTGCATAGTCAATGAAGCAGAAGTAGATGTTTTTCTGGAACTCTCTGGCTTTCTCCATAATCCAGCGCATGTTAGCAATTTGGTCTCTAGTTCCTCTGCCCCTTCGAAATCCAGCTTGTACTTCTGGGAGTTCTCAGTCCACATACTGCTGAAGCCCACCTTGGAGGATTTTGAGCATAACCTTGCTAGCGTGTGAAATGAGTGCAATTGTACGGTAGTTGGAGCATTCTTTGGCACTGCCCTTCTTTGGGATTGGGATGTAGACTGATCTTTTCCAATCCTCTGGCCACTGCTGAGTTTTCCAAACTTGCTGGCATATTGAGTGTAGCACCTTAACAGCGTCATCTTTTAAAATTTTAAATAGTTTGACTGGAATGCCATCACCTCCACTGGCCTTGTTGTTAGCCATGCTTTCTAAGGCCCACTCGCTCTCCAGGATGTCTGGCTCAAGGTCAGCAACCACACTATCTGGGTTGTCCGGGACATCCAGATCTTTCTGGTATAAATGATCAATTGTACAATGCCTATATCTTTATAACTTCCTATCAGATGTCTAGGGACCAGAACAATGTCTCAACCTGATATAGAAGGTGATAATGTTGGGGCCCGGCAGTCCTCTTTTGGGAGAGTATTCCAAGATGCGGAAGGGCACAGCTGAAAAGGGCCTCCTCCCTTGTCATCATACTCTGAACCTCTCTGAGACAGAGTGGATAGTTGGAGGACAGGTCATTCTCTCATAGCCTAATCTACCCCACAGGGTTGTGGTGAGAAATAAGAGGGGAAGGAAATATCATGAATCCTATCTTGAGCTTCTTCAAGACAGGGCAAAGATAAAATGTAGTTTTTTTATTTCCAGCTTCTCCTGTGATCTGCATTCTCTCTATTTTGGCTAGTGAAGCACCCTACAACAGGGGAGTTGCTTTACCTTCCCCTACTCTGGCATTCTAAAATTGGGTAAACAAAATATGTAAGTAGAGAGAAAAGCCTGTTCACCCTCTCTCACAACATCAGCACTTCTATCACTTTCTATGTGTGGACAGCAACTATCTGAAAAGGAAGGCATTCTCTATCTAAGGAGAGGGCCCTTCCAAACGGGCACCCTAATTTTCTAGCACATTTGCATGGAGTTTGCATGCTCCCTTTCCTCAAATATTTCATTTATCCAGTTTTGAATACTTGAATGTTGCTCCCACATCCATGTCATTCACGTTCATTTACCCTGAGACTTGCCTACAGTACTTCTTCTCATTCTTCTCCTTTGGGAAGCTTTCGTTTTTCCAAAGGAAAAAGTCTATAGCTTTCAAGTCTATATCTTGTTATATATAGCTTACATGGTCTTTCTGTTCTCTGATGAACTGCTGGATAGCTCAGTGGTTTCAGAGAGACAGGCGTTGGGTGTTTGATTACCCACTGGGCCTCCTTGAAGGGGCTGGACCTGATGATCTGTAGGGTCCCTTCCAGCTCTGCAGTTCTATTATTGTTGTTGTTGTTATTCAAAAACTCCAGGCACAGTCAAAATTATAAAAACATTGACTGGTATTATATAACAGATACAAGTTTTAACCAAAAACCTAAGTATCTGTTAAATATCGACGCTGTATGTATGCTGTTCCCAATATTGCTGTTTTTTTGTAACTCTGATGGTGATGTGATTTCTGAGATCTGCAGCTGCTTATAGTACTGTGTGAAATTTCTTGTTATTGTTCCCAAAGCCCCAATGACTATGGGGACCACTGAGGCGAGATGTTTCGATTGCCAGGTCTCTGCATTTTGTTAGTTTTTCAAATTCTTTATTTTCAACTCTGGCATCCCCTGGAATTGCAATGTCAATGATCCGGACCTTTCTTTGTTCTATCACTACTATGTCTGGTGTGTTATGTTCAAGGTGTCTGTGTGTTTGGATCTGGAAATCCCACAGAATATTGATTTCCTCAATTTCTGACACCTTCTCTACCTGATGTTCCCACGAGTTTTTGGAGGCTGGCAAGTTATATTTTTTGCATAATGACCAGTGCACTAACTTTGCCACTCTATTATGTCTAACTTTGTAATCTGTTTGTGCAATCTTTGGATGTTCGCAGATTTGGTATGACACAGTTTCATCTTTTTCTCGGCAGAGTCAACATTTGCTGTTAGCACTAATTCCTTGGATCTTAGCTTTCATCACACTGGTTTGGAGATGATGATGATGATGATGATGATGATGATGATGATGATGATTAAATGTAGGTATTTAGCATTAGAGGGAGACACCAATAAAAATCATGAGAGATATCTATCTAATTCCATGTGCCACAAATAGGTAAGAAAGCCCACAAGATTCTTTCATTCTTAATATAGTTTTAACACACATTCAAACATTTCTTCATAATAATCTTTACAAATGCTGAACGAGGGTAAGCCAGTATCTAGGCCCTAGTGGGCAATTCGCCGAACATGTGCATTGGTGTAGTCGAGGCACACAACTGTAGTGAGTTAGCCATTTACGAACTGGAGAGAAGAGCCCAGTTCATTACTAAGCCACAGTCTTTCTGAGTGATCTTGAATACATGTCTAGCATCTCCTCCTTTTGATTGGAAAGGAAAGAAATCCCTGTGATTTCAACTAAAGTTTCAAGCAAGTGTATCAAAGGATTAAAGGATAAACATATTAAAAGTGTACTTTGCCCCCAGCTGTTCTGTCTGTGAAATGGAGATAACATACATTGTAGAGGAAATAATGAAATTTTGCAGCTCAGTCTAATGCATCCAGATCCAGTGTCAATATGGTGTATCATCAGCATGGATTCAGATACAGTATAGCAGAGAACAAGTTACTTGCTTGGACACCGTTCTAAAACTCAGAAGCCAACATGGCCATGTCATGCTGCTTGGCAGATTCTGGGAATTGTAGTCTTAAAAAATAACTTTTCAGATATATAGCCATAAGTCAACATACTTGCAGAAACTAGTTATACAATTACATGAGCCTATTTGAGTGGGTAACGCAAGAGATATACCTTGTAAAGTAAGCAAGCTGGTTATGATTAGAGATGGTATGTCTGCACCAAGCAGACAGTTTGCTTCATAGTCTTGGGAGACATGAGTCTACAATTAAAAATAACTTTAATTGTTTTTTTAAAATGATTTTTATATAATATTTTAAAATTTCTTATTTTCCCTCTTGTGAGACGCCTTGGGTCCCCTATGGGGAGAAAGGCAGCAAATAAATAAATAAATAAATAAATAAATAAATAAATAAATAAATAAATAAATAAAAAGTGCCTTCTCTCATTTATTGAACAAAAACTCTCCATGTTAGGATATAATTATACTGGCAAGCCAAATCAGAGTGATTCAGCTTTGTTGTGACTTGATGCACAGTCTCTTTTACAGCTGTATTCAGTTTAGATGATCACACAAAGGCCTAGGATTGTTTTGGTGCCAGTGTCCACATTGGCCCTCAATCTAATGCGAATTGATTTGTGGCCACAGCCCACACACCCCTTTCCTTTTATACTACCCACCTGACAATCCCCAGCTATCCTTTCTTATCTTTTTTTTTTCTGTACAGAGGTGATGTAGCGCCAAACTGATATATCAATGCAGTGATAAGATGATCTAGCACTAAACTTGGCAATTTATTTTTTAAAAATACTTTGGGATAACTAGGGAGAAAGATCACAGGGCTGGGTGCTCCCACTGTTCCAAAACATGATGCCCTAGCTTAATGCATCACCGTAATACCAACCAGAGTCACATCCCCTGTCCTTTTGTAGAACAAAATAAATGACCATACAGGGAAAACACTGTTCAAATTGTTCCAGCTTTTTAAAAAAGGAGATGCTCAAAGTGGCGGGGGGGGGGGGGGAATCTTCAAATCAGAAGCACAAAGGGCCGAGCTGATTCACATTGCCTTTTGCATCATGTGATCAGTACAAAAAATCTTCAAATTCGCCCAGACTAAATCCTGAAGTATTTGTTAATGTAATCACAACCTTAGTTTCCTCTTCACTGTGTGCTTGAGGACAGGCTCTAAAGCTGTATTACTGTAATTTTGCCTTTTGGAAACTACAAATTATTTTTATTAACATTGATAATGAGGTAGAACAAAGTGAATTGCTCAGAGATTACTCTGTTATTTTACATAGAGGTTCTCTACCCAGAGCTTCCCTAAAGACCATGGATTTCCTAAACAGAAATCCCTCTCGCACAGGAAACATAAAATAATTACATGTAGGTGACACTATGAATGGTGCACATGCATACATGCTTTTCTGCACGTACTATAAGCACATTTCTTTGAGGGATTTCCACTGTTTCTCCTGTGCACAGGAAACTTTCAAGGGGTATTTCTCAGAAGATCAGTCTTATCTTTTCCAAGACTTAAAGCACTTATACCAGATCTTGCTAAATTCTGAGTGAGTCACTGATGCCCTGTGCGCCAAACAACACGTAGCAAAAGGAGTCTGACTTCCTCATAAGCATGGTTTTCTACAGTGGGCAACTTCCAGAACTGGATATTACTCACCAGTTCAAATACACAAGATTCAGTGACTGTGCAAATTCTAGGAAACCCTTCTACTTCTTTGGTTGCTTGTGCTCAGAGTTGTTGAACTGTGTTTCAGGTCATCCTGAGACTTCCTCTATAAGAATATTGGCAATGGTAAGCAAATGTCTTAAAAAGGCTGTTTGTTTGTTTGTTTGTTTTTTGTTTGTTTGTTTGTTTGTTTAATTTCCATCCCATCCCATCTAGTGGCATGCCACTACTCTAGGCGGTTTACAACTCGAAAATAACACAAGAACCCAACTCTCACCCAACCCAAAATAATCTAAAAGACAAGCCCATAAAAAGCCAGGATGGCAACAACAAAACCCAAAGAAAATCAAAACACAACACTGTACATCATGTCCCAGGGTGGCTACTCAAAAAGAAGTCATCAATTTGCAAAAAAATGCATACACAAATTTGAAGACGTAAATGCAAACTTAGAAACCATTGTTCTAATTTAGATAGAAATGCAATAAGCAAAAGCAAAGTAAAGCATGCTGCTTATATACCGTCCCATAGTGCTTAAAGCACTCTCAGGGCAGTTTACAAGTTAATTATGCAGGGTACACATTGCCCACCCCCTTGCAAGCTTGGCACTCATTTTACCAACCTTGGAAGGATGGAAGGCTGAATGAACCTTGAGCTGGATTGAACCCCAGGTCATGAGCAGAGTTTTGGCTGCAGTACAGCAGTTTTACCACTGTGCCATGAGGCTCCTTATAGTGGGAAAGACTGACCAAGGATTTGTTTGTTCAGTCTTGCTGGCAATGAGACCTAAGGCCTCCAGCAATCCCTTCCTATGGTTCTGTATCTTTCTAAACTGGATTGGGCATTTCTTCTAATACTAGAGGACATGACTTCTGCTACTCTGTGCTGTCACCAAAGAGTCTTAGGTCTATACTATATTTCACCCTGAAATACATGCAGGGTGATAACAGGGCTCAAAGGATCCTATCATTGTTGTTTATGGGCTGCTGTGTACATTACAACTAGCCCAGAAGTCTTTTACTAAGGCAGCATTCTCAGGCAGCTGATACACAGCATCATCAGAATTATTTCTGGCACAATTATTTGCCTCAGCCAAGAGAACTTAAGTAAAAGAGAAAGAGGAGACAGTTATTATGGACTTTGGCAGTAAAACTACCACACCAAAAATAAACCAAAATCGGGTTGGATGCAAAGATCCTTACATCCTAAAGTCAACCACTAAACAGTTGTGCAGGACTGCAGGGATTTGCCTACCCACATGTGCACATTCAGCCCTAGTAGTGAAATTAGCCAAGCTTTTTTTAAAGAAGGGAGGAAAAAAAAATTCTGGAATACAAAACCCAGGTATTATGCTATAGCAGCAGAAGGCCGTCACTTTGTGCTGTAGCTAAATAAATAAACAAATGTGGAAAGCAGCTGCTACAACCCAGTGATGTCTCTCAGAATATTTCAGTGTTAGAATGTGCAAGAGAGATCTACAGCTTCACTGGATGGTGAGGACATTAGCTCTCTTCTGTTGGCACCTGCTAAGCACTTTATCCTACTGATATTTTGGATTTCTTTTCCCTCACTTGCATTGTTTTTATTTCAACATTTTAACCCCATGAATGCTGGACTTAACATGAGGGATCTGGGAAGGGTGCCACTCCACCCTGTGCATGCCCCTGACTCTTTGCTCTGCCCTGTGGTTGCCTTAGATAAACACAAATAGCCCTGATTCAGAACTGTATTTACATATCTGTGCAAAGACACTACAGACTCCTTCAATAAACCATGCTTTGCAAGCACATGTGAGGATCGCAGACACAGGCTTCAAGTAGCCAGGATTGGCTTTGGCTTCTTCCCCTTGGTACACTTGATTGCAAGGCCCAATTTGCTGACAGATAACGTGTGAAACAGTCCCTCGCAAGTCAGAACAGGTTGTGGTATTCTAAAATCTAGCTGGTAAGCAGTGGTTCCCAGACAGTGTGCAAGGATTATCTCGCAGTTTGTAAAGGGCTATCTAGTCTGATCAACCTCTTCACTATTTTTTTAACGCCTCTTATCTCAGCCTACAGCTTGGCACCAAAGGTTACAGCCAATTAATATGTCTAAAACATATTTCCTCATCCATGCTTTGAAAAGTGAATATTAGTACAGATGGTAATTTGCAAGGCACTAGACAGGGAAAGTTCAAGGACAGTGCAATTAGTGTCCCAAAGGTGGTTAGACGAACTGGATGCAGCAAAGCTATACTAATTCTTTAGAAAAGTCTGCTGAAGGAGGAAGATTTGTTTGATATGCCCGTCTTCAGAACTCCAGGGTAGACCTTTGCGACTTAAGCAATCATACTTGCAAATGAAGACTGTGCTTACCTCTTGATCAGCCATCATAAAACAAATCAAGCTAATTTTAAAACTACAGGAGGTATGAAAAGCTACTTCTGTGACAGATGGTTTCAGTACTTAAGGGATTTGCTTTTCTAATGATGAGCTCTCTATAATGTATAGTTCAGTCCTCAGTTGTTCTGTAGCTAACTTGGTGATGAATTCCAGAAAGTGACAGTATGATACTATTTCTCTGCTCCATTGCAGTTACACTTGGATGTCTTTCAAGGAGCTTTTCATTCTAGAGCTTAGAAAAGCGATGTCTTAAGACTGAAACCCTCAGTCGCCATGCTCACTGTAAGATTATGGAAGATGTAATTTATTTATTTTTTTAAAATCAACTTTTGCAAGCATTGTTTTGTCCTTCATGTTTTTTAACATATACGGGAAAATGCAGAATCTTATTACCTGAAAATTCATAGTGAGGTGTTGTTAACATATTTATAAGATCCATGTCTATTTTTTCTGTTTATCAAATCAAAAAGACTCTTTTTAGTTGCCCTGTTTTTGGTATATTTTCTCCAAAGAGGCTGGTTCTACTACTGAGCTGTATGATTTTAGGGCATCAGAGAAAGTCCATTTTTTAATTTGCCTGGATCTTTTAGATCTCAAGATTTTATATCTTGGACCTACTTCTGCTGAGGAGACTCAGGCTGGCTCTATTCCTGCTGAGTTTCAAGCAGTTGGCAAAACCTATATTGTTCTGTTCATCCTTTGGATTTTAAAACTAGCCCTTAAATTATTTTAAATCTCCTTTTAAAGAAAGTTTTTTAAACAATATATATTTACTGGAGATTGATTTGGTGTCCCTGGTGGGCAATTGAGTGATTAATAATCTTGAATGAATGTTGTTACTTTGCTCACAAAAAAAAGAAGAAATAAAAGAAGACAACCTCTTCCACGCATAGGTGGGGCTTCCACTCAAGCAGGAAAACAGGTTCCTTGTGTTGTTGTTCACACGCTTCAGGAATGCCTGAATAGGGCTCCAGATACTCACATATTCTCATGATGCAAAAAGAAGCCCTATTCTAAGTGTCAGTATAATACAAATACCAGTTTAGACGGATTATCATAGTAGGAGAAAAAGCAAGTTGTCTAGTTTATGCTGGAAGCATGATTTGGCCCATGGTAGAGGGCAAATGGTTAAATCTTCCTTCATCCTCATATACCAAGGTCCAATCTAGATAGGATCTATGCTATTTACTTTTTCTGAAGACATCTACATAATTGTTAAATGTACGAGCATCACCTTATCTAGTTTGGCACTCTGAATGGCACTGTTAGCTGTGCCAAATTATGACCAAACACCATTATTTGTCAGGTTTGGAGGTGATTGTGCATTGCTCCCATCCACCATAACCATGTTCCTTTAAAGAACAGAATGTATTTCCTATCTTGGTGAGGAAGGATAATAGCAGCTCGAGGTCAGAAGAGGTGTTACGGAAGCTGACGTACTGTAATCTGCTTTATACAGCTGATGCAATACTCCTTTAGAAACAGAGGCAAAGAAGTATGAAAAGGGGCAGGGAGAATTCACTAGTCTTCTTCACAGAATGTCCTGTACCTTCCAGGAGTGAGTCATTGCTTTAGCGACAATTAATATGAAGTTGGTTCCTCCACAATTTCATGATCGAGAAGGGACATCCATTCCACAAGCAAGAGTTGTAGGAGGGAAAAAGGAAATATCAGAATCTGTCTGTCTGTTTGTTTTATAGGCCACCTTTCTCCCAAGGGAGGAAGATAGCCTAATCTCCCAAGAGAGAGCATTCTATAACCTGGGATCTGCCAGAGAAGGCCCTCTCTTATGTTTCCCCATCAACCATGCCTACACTGGCAATGGGACCCAAAGGAGGGTCACCTCTGATTATCTCAAATGCTGAGACAGCTCATATGCAAGATACGGTCATTCAAGTAACTGGGGCCCAAGCCATATAGGGATTTATAGGTAATGACCAGCACTTTGAAATGGGCCTGGAAACAGACTGGTAGTTGTTATAGCAGGGGTGTTATATACTCCCTATAACTGCCCCTGATCAATAGTCTGGCTGCTGAATTTTGAACCAGGTGAAGTTTCCGAACCATCTTCAAAGGCACAGAGTGTGTTACAGTAATCAGGCACGAGCCACTGTAGCCGAATCAAACATCTCAAGGAATGGGTGCAGCTGGCACACCAGTTGTAACTGTGCAAAAGCACTCCTGGCCACCGCCAAAACCTAGGCATCCAGGCTCAGAGATGAATCCAGGAGTACATCCAAGCTGAGAATCTGAGTGTTCTGAGGGAATGTAACCCCATCCAGCACAGGTTGTATTCCTATTTCCTCATCTGCCTTCCAGTTGATCAGGAGCACCTGTCTTGTCTGGATTAAGTTTCAGGTTTTTTGCCCTCATCCAACCCATTACTGAACTCAGGCACTGGTTTAGAACCAAGACAGCTTCCTTGGAATTAGATGGAAAGGGAAGACTGTGTTGGGTGTCATCAGCATACTGATGACACTGAACCCCAAAACTCCAGACAACCTCTCTTATCAGTTTCATGTAGATGTTGAATAACATGGGAGAATGTTGCATTGTTTTCGTTCTTTTAATTTTTTATTCATAAAATGCTATTAATAATGTAATTGTTAGATTTGTTTCAAAGACAATAGGTGTGTGAGGAGAAACAATGACACAATATCTCACTTCATTGGTAGATACTTTGTGTGCTTTATTTTGAACAAGAGATGGGAAACCTGCAGTCCTCCACATGTTGTTAGACTTCAGGTCCCATCAGGCCCAGCTGGCATGTCCAATGGCTTTGGTGGGTGGGTTTTATGAGGATTCCCACCCACACCAGATATGGGAAGGCTATCCTATACCTTCTTGGAATGAAGGAACAGCTAAAAGCCACATCTCTGTCTCACAAGAAGTTGAAAACAGAAGACTGTTTGGGGAGAGGACATCAAACAGAGTAACCCCATTGGGAAGAATGTTATGAGTGCTGCGCAAAAAATAATAACATGCAAATACTGTTGTGTGATTCAGTCCTGTAGACTGGGTTAAGGTGGCTGTGTGAATTGTAATTTATCATTACACATACCTAAAGGGCATGAGATGACAGCAACCTCTGAACTACTATGCAAAATATTTTCTCTGTGATGTATGTATAACAGAAAATAATACTCATGAAGACAGCACTCATGAACATGAAAGAAGAGATTTTCTCCCACCACTCAATAAGCACAATGCACCCCATGACAGATCTGGGATTAGGATGCTGTCCAAGACATACGTAGGCAGAGCAGCAAATGAGTCACCATACTCCCTAGTCAAGGTGCACAGAATGCACTCTGCCATTTAATTCTGTCACAGGAGAAAAAAACATTCCTCATGGCAGGACTGATCCTGACAAGGATGTCCAGTTCAGAAGCTGTGATCTCCACTTGGTCAAGAAGTGGAGTTAATCAACACCTTGCCAAACCATTTCCAGTTACAGAATCTAAGCCCATCATTTGGGAATTATGATAAATAGTACTGGAGACCAACCATGTAGATTGAAATCTGCTGGTTTATTATTGGATTATTTACAGTTGGTAGGCAAGTGCTGCTGATGACCAGTTGTTTTAACAATGGGAATAACCCCCACCCCCAAAAAAATAGATTTAGATTTGTACTTTTATATGCACATCAACCCAGAACACAGTTCATAGGATGTGGAGGAAAATTAGCTCTGCTTTATTCCCATGACAGCCCACCTAAATTTATGGCAGACTAAACTTGTTAGTCTTTTGAATGCCGTAAGACTATATTTTATTTTATATCTGGCTCAGGTTGCTAGAGCTAATTATACCAGAAGAAGGAGAGGGAACGAGAGATAGTGGACAGAAAGAGAGTGAAAGAGAGAGAGAGAGAGAGCTAGTAACTCTGTCTTCATCTGCTGAATATTTCCCTCCTGCTACCTTCATCTAACCCCTGTTCTGTCATTCAACTGGATGCTTACAAGATTTATGCTTCTCGTCCACTTCCATGCATTTCTCTTTTATGCCCTTGAAAATCAGAGGGCACACTACAGCTGTCATGCAGGAAGCTTAGACATGTCTAGGCGTGCTGACATAGAGAGAACGAGGGCTGCAGGCACAATACCAATCCCTCTGCCCTCCTCCATCCACTCAATTTAAAAGCTATTTCAATCTGAATCAAGCTACAAGGTCTCCCATGCAACCAGCAGCCACTTTTGCAACAGGCAACACACAGTCACAATCCCTTATTGTCCAAAGAGACAACACAGTCAGTGGGTGAGAGGTGAGAGGGAAAGAGGCATACAGGCTTACGCAAGAACGGACTGTGGCTTGGCGGACAGAAATAGAATACAGGTCCAAGGAGTCAGCCAAGTCCTAGACCCATGCCCTCTGTGCTAGAAGGGTACTGTCTACTAACCATCCTGACAGGCTGGTAAGAATCCAAGGTATACTCAGATGGGTCACTGGCCTTTCACCAGAACAAATGGGTTGAGCACTAGAGGAAGGGGTGGAGGAGTCTGTTCAGGGGTGGCCGGTCTCCACCTCCACCTGGAATCTGATTGCGGCTGTCAAAATAAGGATCCTAAATATTACAAAGTAACATGGAGCTGTGCAGTGGTTGGTAAAAGTGCTAGACTAGAACTGTGAAGACCAAAGTTCAAACCATCATTCAGCCATGAAGATCAACAAGTGACTATGGGCTGGCTAAGCTTCTTCATCTAACCTACATCACAGGATTGTTGGGAAGACCAAAATTGTAGGATCGGGAAGAGAGGTGTCAGTAGAAAGATGGGATTAATTATGAGTGTGTGTATGTATATATACATATGCAGTTGACATGACTAAATATAACTTAAATCACAGTGGCTGCGGTTTCAGACTGATTGCAAAGCTATATCAAGTCACCATGGAATAATATTGCCTAGTATTGAATTTGGATGGGCCAAAACGTCAACACTTTGCCTGCATGTGATGCTTCCAGGGGAATGGCAGGCTAGTTTTGTCTTTCAATTGATCATATACCCTACAGTCACAGAAAGAAAATGGTTCTATATATGTCACCATGCACTCCATGAAAGACAATTGTCGTTGCAGCTGCAATGTGCTGTCAAGTCACTTCCAACCGATGGCGTCCCTGTGAAGCACTGACGTCCAAAACATCCTATCAATAGCAGCCCTGCTCAGCTCTTGCAAACTCAAGGCTATAGCTTCCTTTATTGAGTCAATCCATCTCTTATTTGATCTTCCTCTTTTCCTGTTGCCTTCAACTTCCCCCACTATTACTTTTTTCCCTATTGTAGCGATCACCCCTGGTATGAATATTCAGCAGTGTATTTGCATGTACCAATGAGAGCTGTCGGGAGGCGGAGCCAGAGAAACAAGAAGGGAAGGGTGAGTCAGAGTCTAGGGAGTTCAGTCAGAGAGACAGAGTTTGGAAAAAGTTTGGGGGTTTGAGGCAGAGAGAGAGTGTTTAAGGAGTGATTAGTCAAGAGTGTGAACTGTATTAATTAAGATAGAAGAGGTTAAAGTAAAATACTGAAGCTTTGTGTAACTTTAAGAATGTGCTTAAGAACTATTCCTAAAACAACTTGTAATCAATAAACCTGTTTCTGTTTAAAAGTTAAGTACTGAATGGACCTCAGTCTTTCATAGGAAATATAGCTTGATAAAGAGATCAACTGGTGGCAGCGTGTTAAAGGGCGTGTTGGGATACTCGTGTGAGCTCTGTGTTTAGTGAAACAAGCAGGGACCACGGGGTAAACGTCACACCTATCAAGTCTTCTCTTCTCATGATGTGCCCAAATAAGGGTACTCTCAGTTTAGGCATGTTCACTTCTACGGAGCTGTTCAGGCTTGACTTGTCTTACCCAGTATGCATAAAGTTCTCTTCCACCACCACATTTCAGTTGAATTATTTTTTTTTCTCTGCTCACTTTCTTCACTTTCCAGCTCTCACAACCATAAGGACAGGCTGCTTGGATGCTCTTTTTATATACATTTATTGTTGTTGTTTAGTCGTTAAGTCGTGTCCGACTCTTCGTGACCCCATGGACCAGAGCACGCCAGGCCCTCCTGTCTTCCACTGCCTTGGGTCAGATTCCTTGGGTCCCTTGAGTTGGGTCAAATTCATGTTGGTAGCTTCGATGACACTGTCCAACCATCTCGTCCTCTGTCGTCCCCTTCTCCTCTTGCCTTCACACTTTCCCAACATCAGGGTCTTTTCCAGGGAGTCTTCTCTTCTCATGAGATGGCCAAAGTATTGGAGCCTCAGCTTCAGGATCTGTCCTTCCAGTGAGCACTCAGGGTTGATTTCCTTCAAAACGGATAGGTTTGTTCTCCTTGCAGTCCAGGGGACTCTCAAGAGTCTCCTCCAGCACCACAATTCAAAAGCATCAATTCTTCGGCGATCAGCCTTCTTTATGGTTCAGCTCTCACTTCCATACATCACTACAGGAAAAACCATAGCTTTGACTATGCGGACCTTTGTCGGCAAGGTGATGTCTCTGCTTTTTAAGATGCTGTCTAGGTTTGTCATCGCTTTCCTCCCAAGAAGCAGGCGTCTTTTAATTTCGTGGCTGCTGTCACCATCTGCAGTGATCATGGAGCCCAAGAAGGTAAATCTGTCACTGCCTCCATATCTTCCCCTTCTATTTGCCAGGAGGTGATGGGGCCAGTGGCCATGATCTTAGTTTTTTTGATGTTGAGCTTCAGGCCATTTTTTGTGCTCTCCTCTTTCACCCTCATTAAGAGGTTCTTTAATTCCTCCTCACTTTCTGCCATCAGAGTGGTATCATCTGCATATCTGAGGTTGTTGATATTTCTTCCGGCAATCTTAATTCCGGCTTGGGATTCATCCAGTCCAGCCTTTCGCATGAATATATATTTATAATCAGATCCAAAGGAGACTGGATGATGTGGCACTCTTCATATACTCCATTTGAGTACCCTTGGTGGCGTTTGGGTGGTGATACAGGTCTTCCTACACACGTGTCTGCATTACCAAGCCTTCTTCCTGGGCCACTTGAAAAATTTCCCTCCATGGAAGGAAAAAAGCAATGCAAGGGCGATCGCTGTTTTGACGGGAAAGAGTGAAGGTCATCTGAACACTGGCACTGAGACACGTCGCACGCCTGGTTCGGCTCCAGAAGGGATGACCCTCCCGCCCCCCACCTTCCCAAACCGGTGCCTGCCCGTACGTTTGCTACGTGCCTTTCGCCCACCCCAGGGCCGCCGCCGCCGCCTCCTGCTTCTCCCCCCCTCCCCTCCCCCCCCCAGGCATCCGATTGATTTAGTGAGGGCTCCGGGCCTCGGTCCTGCCTCCCTTCCCACGTCCCCTTCACCCCCGGGGGCACGGGAGAGCTGGCGGCGCCCCCAGCCCGCCTTCTGGGCCAGCTCCGCGGCCAGCCGGGGCGGAGCGAGGGCAACGCGAGGCTCCAAGAGCAGGGCGTGCGGGCGGCGTGCTCGGAGCATGGGCAGCCCGATTGATTGGCCCGCCGCCGGCCCCGGAGAAGCCCAGCCGGCGGGGGCGGGCCTTCCAGCCCGAGGGCGCCTATAAAGCCCGCGAGGCGGCCGTTGCGGGGGATCAGCCCGGAGAGCGGAGAAAGTGGCTTCGCGCGCCAGTCAAGCAGCTCAGGGAACGGGACACTCGTGGCTCGCTCGCTCGCTCGCAACCGGGGCTCAGGCGCCGGCCGATTCCTTTCTGGTACGTAGGCGGGACTGTCCAAGCGAAACCAGGGCGGTTGAAAGCCTAAATCGCCAGCGGGGTGGTTTTAAAATGCAGGCTTCAGACCGTCATTCTTTTCAGAGCAGAAAGTTCTGGCTTGTCTCCAATTTCAGACGGAACTGCTCAAGACGCCGATCTGAATTCAGCAGATAGTGCATTGCTTGGATAGTGGAGGGTGCGTTTGATGAGAACGATCCTGGGTCATAAAAAGGGGTTATATTTGGCGGGGGGGAAAGAGATCGTTTCACGCGGCACTTGGACTAAATCGCCATCCCAGCGAGGCTTAGGCGGGGGGGACTGGAGGGTAGATGCACGCGAGAGAGAGAGAGAGAGCGCCTGCGTCCAATTTAGGAACCGTTCTGCAGCCCCGGAACCATCAGACTTTTTTGTCAGCTGGACGCCTGTAAGAAGAAAGGTCTGCTTGTTCTTTCAAACTCTGATTAGCTGAAGTTGGAAGGAGCGCAATCATGTGAGCTGTAACCCATGCATGGGCTTTCTGACTTTTTCTTCTCCAGGTGGTTGTGACCAGGCGGCCTCTCTCTGCGCAGAGCCATGGAGACCATGCAGGAGCTCATCCCCTTCGCCAAGGAGATGCTCAGCCAGAAGCCCAACGGGAAGATGGTCAAGCTCTACATGATGGGGAGCGTCCTGGCCTTCTTGGGAGTAGTGATTGGCCTGATGGAGACCGTCTGCAGCCCCTTCACTTCGGAGGGGAGGATAGACGAGGAGGAGGAGGAGGAAGGCCAAAAGAAACCTGCTCTTCCCCTGATGAAAAAGGAGATGCCCCCTCAGAAACAGGAGGAAGTATTGTTGGAAAAGAGTAAACAGGCCTTGGCAGTGAGGAATTCGGTGAACAGGCATCATGCATCGTAAAAAGAAACACACCTTGCCTAGAGTGAGCAAGAACATGTTGACCTGCAACGCCTCAGAGCTGTTGCTCTTTTTTTTATGCTGCAGATGCAGATCCCTGCAAACCAGAGGACTGTTTCTGTGAGACTGCAAATGCAAAAAGACTCTTTCTAAGCAGGAACATTTTATTTTGCTGCTATGCAGCAGTTGAGCTCTACACAGCTGTTTCAGTCTAATGTACCTGTTCTATTGGTATATGAATATGCAAAGCTAGCTGCATCTTGTGCCTACCTTTGTGTGGGTTTATTTTTTATTATGACTGTACATGCATTTTACAGATATTTTGCATTTAAATAAACGATTTTATATGTAATGTACATGAATTCTGGGGTGGTTGTCCTGCTTTGGGAGAAGGGACTCCTCCAGGTGCATATTTAACCTTGCAAACTCGATATGGCTTCTTTTATTGAGTCAATCCATCTCTTATTTCATCTTCCTCTTTTCCTGTTGCCTTCAACTTCCCCCACTATTACTTTTTTCCCTATCAAGTCTTGTCTTCTCATGACGTGCCCAAATAAGGGTACTCTCAGTTTAGGCATGTTCACTTCTAGGGAGCTATTTAGGCTTGACTTTTTTTACCCAGTATGCATAAAGCTCTTAGCAGAGAAGAAAGAAGGAACAGAGAAGATTTAGTGGGAAGCAAAATAAATCCTCCGGCAGAATGCAAGATATCCATGTGTGGGTTTGTTGGTTTGTTTGTAGAGTGTTGAACACATTCAGCCCATCTGAATACATTTATTTGTTCTTATTAGCAGAATTTAAGTCATGATTCCTATTTATAATTGTATGATACTTAAGTCCTAATGACCCACAGTGACAAAATACATTCAAATTATTTGACAATTTATCTCATGTTTTTTCTGCTTCTCTTGTGAGCAAATTCAGCAATGAGATAATGAAAAGCCCTAAGTGGCTTTGTCCCAAGCTTTCTCAAGGACCACACCTTTTTTGACTATTAACTCCAGAATCCCTTAGCCACTGACCATGCTGGCTAGAATATTCTGGGAGTTGTAGTCCTAAATAAATAAATAAATAAATAAATAAATAACCTTAGAATTGTAGAGCTGGAAGGGACCCTATGGATCATCAAGTCCAGCCCCTGACAATGGGAGTCAGCAGTTCCCGTTACTGATTTAAAAATACATATTAACCACCCTGTCCTTTCATGGTACTCTAAATCTGCTATGTCTGAGGCAGCCACCTCCTTGGATAATAGTACAGCTGTCTATACTACAGTACTACCATGCTAGGAGCCTTCCTTCCATAAACATCCCAGAAACTCTGGCCTGTTCTGCTTGACCTATGTGGCCATAGGTAGCACCCATGAACAGAACAAATCATCATATTCATCCATTAAGTGGGCCTTCCATCTACCAGAAAGTACTGGTGATTAAACAATTCTTCCATTTTTTAAAAAAATTGAAGGATAGTATTCTGTTTTTGCTATGCCCCCTTGATTGTTTTCTGCCTCCCATGGATTATAGCTTTTTTCAAAAGCCAAAAAGAAAGGAGGGTGGTGGGGAGGAAGACTTCATCACAGAAGAATGCTCTGCTGAACCTCTCCTGCTTCCTAGGTCCTGCAATGGCATAGCCTTTACAAGCTTCTCTGTTATGGGAACTCTAGGATGCCAGCCAACAGCTCCGCTTGAGAAAACACTCTGTTCCCACCAAGCCATTTTAGTGCTTGTTTCCTCAGGCAATCAGGATCCAACATAATGAAATCCTCTAGCAGCTAGCATACAAATAAGAAATACTTCAGCCAATATAAAAAATATATAACTTCTTTCCTCCAAGGAAATTGGGACCAAGTTTTGAGTTGAGCCAACTTCACTACACTTGAAGAGCATCATTGTCTACAGAAAAATTCTTTTAAGATAGTCCCACGAGCAAACATTAGAAAGTAACATTACTGTGTAAAAGGAAAAACTGCACTTTAGTAACTTTTTTCCTCTAGTGCCATGAAGTCCATTCTAACTTATGGTGATGCTTTTCAGGGGTTTTCTAGGTTTGTGTAACCTTGGTACTTGTAAGACTTTACTTCATAGTTCCACTTGCTGTTCCTAGGGATTTAAAAAAAAATTCAAGGACTCTCTGTCCCATAATTCAATGGGAACCACCACCTCCCCTAGGACAAATTATGGGTCTGGGGGACCTTAAACTGACAAGAGCCAGAATAGCCCCTCACTTCCATGTTGTTCCTATGCTGCTGCTTCCTACCATTTTAAATGTGCCTTGCTGCACCATGAAAGTCACAAGAATTCCCTGAAACTCACAAAAGGGTCAGATTAACACAATAGGGTTGGAGTATACTGTCCTTGACTGTACCATGGGTGGTTTTGTTCCCCCTCCTACACATAAAATATCCTAATATTTATCTTTTAGTGAAAAAAAAAAAAACAAAAAAACTGTATAATAAAGTTATGTTTGAACCTAAACCTGTAGTTTTGAAAGAAAGAAAAAAAGCTGTTTCTGTATTTCCAGTTAATAACACTTGGTAGATCAGGTGAATACTTTGCATATAACATATCTTGATTTTAGAGAGGCTTTCAACAAGATCCTTGTGATAGTCTTGCAGATGACACGAAACTGGGAGCAACAGCCAACCTGGTAAAAGACAGAATCAGGATTTAAGATAACTTTAAATGGTACAGATAAAATGAATTTCAATTGAGATAAACACAAAGTTCTACATGTAGACAGGAAAAATTAGATGCACAAGTATGGGATGGGATGAGTGGCACCATGCTTGGTGAAATTATCCATGAAAAAGATCTAGAGGCTTTAGCAGACTGCAAACTAAACAAGAGGAGTGTGATGTGGAGGAAAAATAAAATTAGCACAATTCTAGGCTGCATTTACAAAAGGATTGTGTCTAGATCAATGGAAGTAATAGCACATTCTATTCTTATTTGTTTGGACTGAAAATGGAATACTGT
Source organism: Intellagama lesueurii (assembly GCA_037013535.1). Lineage (NCBI taxonomy): Eukaryota > Metazoa > Chordata > Lepidosauria > Squamata > Agamidae > Intellagama > Intellagama lesueurii. Next base: position 198,921,436 of record JBAJHW010000004.1, read on the forward strand.
TTCCAGTTCCAGGCGCCATAGTTTAAGAAGGATATTAAAATTTGAAAATTGTCCAGAAGTGAGCAACCAAGAAGAGGAAGGGTCTGGAAACCAAATTAGATGACGATGGGTTAAGGGAACTGGTTAGATTTAGCCTGGAGAAGAGAAGACTGAGAGTTGTCGAGACAGCTACTTCCAGAAGTCTGAAGAGCTGTTCAAGAGAAGATAGTAAAGGTAAAGGTTCCCCTTGACATTTAGTCCAGTCGTGTCCGACTCTAGGGCGCGGTGCTCATCCCCGTTTCCAAGCCATAGAGCCAGCGTTTGTCCGAAGACAGTTTCCATGGTCACGTGGCCAGCGCGACTAGACACGGAACGCCGCTACCTTCCCACCGAGGTGGTACCTATTTATCTACTCGCATTTTTACATGCTTTCGAACTGCTAGGTTGGCAGGAGCTGGGACAAGCGACGGGAGCTCACTCCGTTGCGTGGATTCGATCTTACGACTGCTGGTCTTCTGACCTTGCAGCACAGAGGCTTCTGCGGTTTAACCCGCAGCACCACCATGTCCCTAGAGAAGATTTTATTTCCACGTCAAGAGAAGATGCTGCAGGCTTATTTTCTGCTGCTCAGAATGGTAGCACCTCATGGGCAGTCCAAATCAGAAGAAAGAAGATTTTGACTGCATTAAGAATAATGCCTTCTTGTAAGATCTGTTTGGAAGTGGAGAAGGCAGAGCTTTGAATAACACACATTAGATTTAACCAAAAGCTGCAGCTTTTATGAAAGAAGAAGCTGGGATGATTTGCATGGTCCATCCCTAAAGGTATTTGTAGACAGTTCCCAAGAGGGAAGTGTTCTATAACTGCAAGAAAAATTATAATTTAAAAAGTGTGTCTTTTAGAACTTTTAAAGACTAATATTACAAATTTATTGAACTGTAAACTTGGAAATTTAAAAAAGAATTGTCTTGATGTTATGAAAGAGGCTTTAGTCTGTTATAGAAGTCACTATAATGGATACCAGACCAATAAAACTGCCTACAACTAGCCATCTCTGACTGTTGGGGAGTGGGTAAAATATATGTAAATCTATATTAGATTAGTAAAAAAAAGAGGAACTTTTCAAAGCTCTTTGGCTAGATCAATCAGTGGTCTGACTCAGTGTAAAGCAGCTTCCTATATTCTTAATACTAAACCATGCTGGGGATTGAGGAAATCATTCTATCTGGAGAGTTGTCATTAAAGAAACAGTGAAAGAAAGAGTTATGAGGTCATGGTGACTTCGAAACAAATATGGGAAAACCATATGCCAGCCTCTCTCTTCCAGCACTTTGGTGGACAAGTGGTTGGCTGACTCTCAGGCTTGATTCAAGTGACAGGAAAAGTACCCTTCCATCAAGTGTGTAGACAATGTGCCAACATTTTTTCCCTCCTGGCATACTTTTAAGTCTCTGAGAAATTGATTCTCAGTGGATATGAGAAGGGTTACTTTGGTAATACAGCCTGGTCTTTCTTGTTAACAGAAATGCCCAGACTACTGATCAATTGGATTTCTGTTTTTGATATTACATATGTACTAACATAGGCAACTGTAGCATTAACTGTTGAGTTAAGCAAATCTCTACCACCATTATGTTTTCATGCCCTTCCCTCCAGAATGAAAGAGACAGAGTAAAATGCACTTGAAAACGATTAGATTGTGGGGAAAACATGGCACTGATTTTTAAAGAAAATTTGCATGGCATGGACTTAGATTTAGCTATAACTTACAGTTACAGACAGCACATCCTTAGAAGGGAGTACTGAGAGCGTCTTATGGTCACAGCAGGAAGTATCCACAATTCCTTTAGCTTGCAAAACTAGCTTGCTTTGTTTTGTGATTGATTATTGAGATGAAAAACCAGAATTCATTTGGAAAAAATAATTGCTTGGTCACAAACTGCTGCCAGAAGCAGTTCTTGAATCTCTATCAGCTTCTAATTATGGCCTATTTCTAACATGAGAGATGGGACTTTTTGATTTTGTGGACTGCAAATACCATAATTCTCTATTCTAGGAGTTCTTTCAACCTTTGTTGCTGTTTAGTCGTTAAGTTGTGTCCGATTCTTCGTGACCCCATGGACCAGAGCACGCCAGGCCCTCCTGTCTTCCACTGCCTCCCGGAGTTGGGTCAAATTCATGCTGGTAGCTTCGATGACACTGTCCAACCATCTCGTCCTCTGTCGTCCCCTTCTCCTCTTGCCTTCACACTTTCCCAACACCAGGGTCTTTTCCAGGGAGTCTTCTCTTCTCATGAGATGGCCAAAGTATTGGCGCCTCAGCTTCAGGATCTGTCCTTCCAGTGAGCACTCAGGGTTGATTTCCTTCAGAACTGATAGGTTTATTCTCCTTGCAGTCCAGGGGACTCTCAAGAGTCTCCTCCATCACAGCATCAATTCAACCTTACAGACACCTAAATGTGATGTACCTGGCAGAGAAGCCTAAACTGAGGCCAAGCTAAGCCTAGCTCCTCCCAAGCTTCCTGTTCCTACTCCAGTTCATTCCTTCATTTATTATTTCCACTTCTATACTGCCTTATTAGTGCAAATACTGTCTGGGCAGTTCACAACATATAATAAAATCATACAATTAAAAAAACGGTATAATAAATATAAGAAAAATACAAGAAAAACCTTGCTGCTAGTTAAACTAGTAAGTGTACCTTTTAAATAGAAATACAAACATTAAAATGCATTTAAACATCTCAGGTCAATAGTTCAACACTGCCCCCATCAAGGCCACGTAAATATCTTCTAACCAGTCTGACTATCCTCCCAACAGTAGGATCTCTGTCTTATCTGGATTCAGGTTCAGTTTATTGGCCCTTGTCCAGTCTATTATCAATGCCAGGCAGCACTCAAGGACCTGTAGAGCATCACCTGCAGATGAAGAAAACGAGACATAGAGCTGTGTGTCATCTGCATATTGATGACAATGAACTCCAAATCTCTGTATGCCTACTCCCAGCAGTTTCATAAACAAATTAAAAAGCATTGGAGATAGTTGATGCCTGGGGGACCCCATAATGGAGGTCCCAAGGGGTGGACATCGCCTCCCCAAGCTGGTCCTCAAGGAAGAACTGGAATCACCTAAGTCCCCAGGTCTTAAACTCGATGGCCATCTCAGAAGGATACCATGGTCAGAAAAATCGAGGAGGAATAGCAGAAAAATTAAGGAGGAATAGCAGGGTTACACTCCCCCTGTTTTCCTCCCTCAGGAGATCACCTTGCAGGGTGACTAATGATGTTTCAGTTCCATGGTGCTGCCCGCATCTTGACCGAAATATAGACTATTCATTTCCTCCAAGAATGCTTGCGGCTGGTCAGCCACCACCCTCTCAATCAACTTGCCCAGGAATGAAAAGTTGGTAATGGGCCTATAGCTATTAAGATCATTTTGTTTCTTTGGAATGGGCCTTATACTCTAATGGTTTCCTTTATACAGGCAAGTAAATGACCCTCCCATAGAGACACATCAATGATGTATGTAGCTAAATTCTAGCTAGAGGCTTTATCTTCTGAGCCTAGCTCAGTCTCAAAGCCTTCTAATGTAAGCCTTTTTCCAAGGTGCATCACATTTAGTGTCTGTAAGTATCTGTAAGGAACTCCCAGAATAGAGAATTATGGTATATTTGTGGTCCACAAAATCCAAAAATCCCATCCCTATCTAACATGTATTTAGCTCTCCAATTTCAGCATGTATATTCTCCGAGTTTGCATGGGGCTGGGATTGCAACAGATGGCTTTCCATATTCAACCCACTTAAAAAAAAACAAATTTCCTAAAGTCTAACTAGGTTGGGCAAATACAGATATTTTTACCTCACACTCTTAAAATAGTGGTTTGGTTTGCAAGGATAAATGATGCACAACAGTTCTATTGTTCCCTGAACCTTTGTGGAAGTAGTGGTGAAATGGCATAGTTGACTAGTTTAAAGCAAAAATATATGTGAAACTGTTGAAATAGCCACATTTTAAGCAGTCAGTTGCATTAGGTAGTAGGATTAAACTAGTCCTTCCTTCCTCTATAGTTTCTGCCTTCTGACCTCCTGTAATCTTGGAGGTCAACCCTTTCAAAATATTACCCCATGAGGTCAACAGATCCATCATACTTTGTGAAAGTGGCATTTAAAAACCAGATTAAGAGGGCAAGTGTTGGAAAGTAAACTGGGATGATAAAAATAAACTTAGCTTTGTGAGCCATGAGTAAAATGATAAAAGTATAGCTAGGTAATATGTTTCCTGTGTCACCAAAATCTTTTTTTAAAGGCAAATTATCATTTCTGCCTATCAGACCTCTTCATTGGGCTGAGTGTTCTTCAGAGCCCTATTTTTTCCTTCCTATGTACTTCTGGAAATCCTGGGGTTTCCCTCAGTCCTTTAGTATCATCCATTGTGCCTGGGAAAACCCATTTGGCAACATAAAGATCCACTCTGAAAGAATGAGTCTCCTTAACATTTAGGTTTTCAAATTCATCAGTTCAGCAGTGCAACTGGGGTGATAACGTGTTGGAGAGCTTCCAAAACAGTAACTTTTTTTCAGACCTATCTCAAGGGCACAGAAATTATTTATGGAAGGGTGAAGGCTATTTACAGTCTTGAAGATCAAGTTCTAAATGTCATCCAGGGACTTCAAAAAAGGAAGTACCAGGAATAACAGCAAACACTGCCAGTCAAATCCATTCCCAATTTTTAAGGTGTTAGGGATACAAGCAGAAGGAAATATTTGAGAGATAGCTATATATCTTTTGTTGTTGTTTAGTTGTTAAGTCGTGTCCGACTCTTCGTGACCCCATGGACCAGAGCACGCCAGGCCCTCCTGTCTTCCACTGTCTCCCGGAGTTGGGTCAAATTCATGTTGGTAGCTTCGATGACACTGTCCAGCCATCTCGTCCTCTGTCGTCCCCTTCTCCTCTTGCCTTCACACTTTCCCAACATCAGGGTCTTTTCCAGGGAGTCCTCTCTTCTCATGAGATGGCCAGAGTATTGGAGCCTCAGCTTCAGGATCTGTCCTTCCAGTGAGCACTCAGGGTTGATTTCCTTCAAAATGGATAGGTTTGTTCTCCTTGCAGTCCAGGGGACTCTCAAGAGTCTCCTCCAGCACCACAATTCAAAAGCATCAATTCTTCGGCGATCAGCCTTCTTTATGGTCCAGCTCTCACTTCCATACAACACTACTGGAAAAACCATAGCTTTGACTATGCGGACCTTTGTCGGCAAGGTGATGTCTCTGCTTTTTAAGATGCTGTCTAGGTTTGTCATCGCTTTCCTCCCAAGAAGCAGGCGTCTTTTAATTTCGTGGCTGCTGTCACCATCTGCAGTGATCATGGAGCCCAAGAAAGTAAAATCTGTCACTGCCTCCATATCTTCCCCTTCTATTTGCCAGGAGGTGATGGGACCAGTGGCCATGATCTTAGTTTTTTTGATGTTGAGCTTCAGACCATTTTTGGCGCTCTCCTCTTTCACCCTCATTAAGAGGTTCTTTAATTCCTCCTCACTTTCTGCCATCAGAGTGGTATCATCTGCATATCTGAGGTTGTTGATATTTCTTCCGGCAATCTTAATTCCGGTTTGGGATTCATCCAGTCCAGCCTTTCGCATGATGTTGTTTAGTCGTTTAGTCGTGTCCGACTCTTCGTATTCTGCATATAAGTTAAATAATCAGGGAGACAATATACAGCCTTGTCGTACTCCTTTCCCGATTTTGAACCAATCAGTTGTTCCATATCCAGTTCTAACTGTTGCTTCCTGTCCCGCATATAGACTTCTCAGGAGATAGATAAGGTGGTCAGGCACTCCCATTTCTTTAAGAACTTGCCATAGTTTGCTGTGGTCCACACAGTCAAAGGCTTTTGCATACTCAATGAAGCAGAAGTAGATGTTTTTCTGGAACTCTCTGGCTTTCTCCATAATCCAGCGCATGTTAGCAATTTGGTCTCTAGTTCCTCTGCCCCTTCGAAATCCAGCTTGTACTTCTGGGAGTTCTCGGTCCACATACTGCTGAAGCCTACCTTGTAGGATTTTGAGCATAACCTTGCTAGCGTGTGAAATGAGTGCAATTGTACGGTAGTTGGAGCATTCTTTGGCACTGCCCTTCTTTGGGATTGGGATGTAGACTGATCTTTTCCAATCCTCTGGCCACTGCTGAGTTTTCCAAACTTGCTGGCATATTGAGTGTATTACTTTAACAGCGTCATCTTTTAAGATTTTAAATAGTTCCACTGGAATGCCATCACCTCCACTGGCCTTGTTGTTAGCCATGCTTTCTAAGGCCCACTTGACTTCACTCTCCAGGATATCTGGCTCAAGGTCAGCAACCACACTATCTGGGTTGTCCGGGACATCCAGATCTTTCTGGTATAATTCCTCTGTGTATGTCACATGCCCTTAAATAACCTTTTAGGAGAATAGTTTGAGATTCATTCACTGACCATAGCATGAACTTCACTGACAAAGTGCTAAAATTTTATAACTGATTTGCAGTGCTGTAAAGAAAGACTTCTAGCTACCAGGATACCTCAATGAATTAAGTATCTGACTGCTTAGGTCAGAGGCCAGGAGTTCAATTCCCCTCTGTGTCTCCCAGGAGAAGAGGCCAGCTCTGTAGCCTCAGGCAAGGTGCACAGTCCCAGAGTGCCCCCAGAAGAAGGAACTAATAAACCATTTCTGAGTACTCTATTCCTAGAAAATCCTGGAAAAGGGTCACCATAACTCTGAAATGATTTGATGGCATGTCAGATCAGAAAACTGATGCTTGACCCTCTCCAGGAGTCCTAGAGAAATGTACAGACATCGGGGGGGGGGGGGGGATCAGAAACCTGTGTTTATTACAACTGGCATTTATCCCAATAAAAGGTTAACTCCAGAATGAAACCAAACAATTACTGACAGTTGATTACTGAGGCAACCTCAGCTTGTCTAATTCTACAAGTTTTATATTACTTCTATGTTCCATATATACAAAATTAATTCAAAGTTGTAAAAATACAGGTCTTATGGCTATGAAAAAACTGTAGGCACAAACTATTAAACAAAATCCTTCTTTGCAACTTGTAAAAAGATTTAAGTTGTAGGCAGAACTCAAGTAATTTTGAATCCAAGCACAGGAGCAAAAGTAGAAGCAAATATCAAAAAGAATGTTTTAAGTTACATTCTAAAAATGCAAGAACCTAAAGCCTATTAAGGCACATTTAAAAACAAAAGACAGATAATTCATCTCTTCAAAATATCTAAGTTGTTTAAAATAAGAATACATACAGCAAAAAAGCAGTTCTTAGCCTTTAAGCATATTAAGAAACACACACAGAGAGAAATAATACATTTTATAAATGTTCACTCAGCCAGTTTGTCAGTTCAAATCTAAACTGGAGTTTGTTCATGAGATGAAAGCACCATAGTGGTATGTGCATTATGCACCAGTAGAACTCACCTATGCATTTCTCATGCATTCATGCTTTGGTTTTGTACTACAACTCCCACAATCCTTTATCATTGGCAATATAGGCCAGGGATTCTGGGAATTGTAGTCCAAAACCTCTAGAGTGGCAAATGTTCACCATCCCTGTGAGAGAGTAGTTGTGGGGTCTGCGTGAGTACATTTGATCAGTGGGAGACAGAGTAATGATTACTTGGGATCAAGAGGAGAAGTTTTAGAGATGCTTAGAATGCACATTTTTCTTTTCACATTGTTATCCACTCATGTTTATACCTCTAACCTATAAGAATGTGTGCATTTCTTACATTTTGAATTATACAAATGCTCTTTTGTAACAGCATGTATTATGTATGAACAAGCGTTGGGAGTTTAACAGAACAGGCCAAGCTCAATGAATCAGTGTCTGTGAACATTAAAATGCATTTTTGAAAAATTAAAATCTTCTCCTTCTCCACCCCCGTGGACAACAGTAAATAGTATCTGCCCCCTTCAATAAAATACAGTGGGCTAAATCCAATAAGTGCCCATTAATGTAGACTCAGAGGAGTGGAGGAGATTTTTTAGTCAATGCTAAAGTATCTCCCACTGATTTCAATGGGCATATTCTGATTTACACTGAAGCTGGATATTTTGTTGTTTAGTCGTTAAGTCGTGTCCGACTCTTCGTGACCCCATGGACCAGAGCGCGCCAGGCCCTCCTGTCTTCCACTGCCTCCCGGAGTTGGGTCAAATTCATGTTGGTAGCTTCGATGACACTGTCCAACCATCTTGTCCTCTGTCGTTCCCTTCTCCTCTTGCCTTCACACTTTCCCAACATCAGGGTCTTTTCCAGGGAGTCTTCTCTTCTCATGAGATGGCCAAAGTATTGGAGCCTCAGCTTCAGGATCTGTCCTTCCAGTGAACACTCAGGGTTGATTTCCTTCAGAATGGATAGGTTTGTTCTCCTTGCAGTCCAGGGGACTCTCAAGAGTCTCATCCAGCACCACAATTCAAAAGCATCAATTCTTCGGTGATCAGCCTTCTTTATGGTCCAGCTCTCACTTCCATACATCGCTACTGGAAAAACCATAGCTTGGACTATGTGGACCTTTGTCAGCAAGGTGATGTCTCTGCTTTTTAAGATGCTGTCTAGGTTTGTCATCGCTTTCCTCCCAAGAAGCAGGCGTCTTTTAATTTCATGGCTGCTGTCACCATCTGCAGTGATCATGGAGCCCAAGAAAGTAAAATCTGTCACTGCCTCCATATCTTCTCCTTCTATTTGCCAGGAGGTGATGGGACCAGTGGCCATGATCTTAGTTTTTTCCAGAAGCTGGATATACCCTACTGCAATAGGACTATGATGGCAAAGTGTCATTGTTTCAAAGGATGTCAGAATGAAGGAGGGAAAAAGCTGTTCATTTTACCCTTTCTGGACAGGGCAAGAAACAATGGGAATTACTTCAGGCGATAGGTGCAGCTGAAACTGTGGGAAAATATTTTTAATGCCAAAAATGGTTCAAGCAACAGAAGACGTCTGTTGGGAAATCTATTATTCAAGAATAGAAAAATAAAGGTTGGTCATGCATTTTTTGGCGACACTTTCGGAATAGGATATCCTTTTCTTTATAGCAAAGTTCTGGACTGTTTTATATATGAGATTCCTTCCAGCTCTGTGGTGTGTGTTGTATGAAAAAGGACAACCATTCAGAACACTAATTATCTTTAAAAGTAGCCACGCTAGTGTGCTTCAGCATGTGTAGCAAAAAGAAAAAGAAAAGAATTGTAGCACCTTAAAGGCTAACAGATTTCTTTCAGTGTGAGCTTTCATGGATTGTAATCCACAAAATCTCACACTGAAATAAATCCATTTGGTTGCAAATCCACACTTTTCTTTGTGCTTTTGCTATACATTTTTTAAAAAGGGCAACCTGGCACATTTATTTGAACAATGAAAAGGCTGAGAAACTGTATAAACTATAGACATGTTCCATGAAAACTGATTCACCCAGAGTAAAACCTGGCAATTATGTGAACTGAATGTAAACATCTGGACAGGGAAATATATCAAGTGAATTAATTGATCTCTTGAGATGTTTCCCTTTCCCACATGTTTCAATTCATAGAAATTAACAAGTTGTCTCAATAAAGTTTTTATCCTGGGTTCAGTTCTTTACCATTGCATAAGAAAACTTCAAACATGTCTAAAGTGGCTGTTATTCATAATCAGCGTCAATAGAGAATTGTACAAAACAGATCATAGCTTAATTTTAGCTATCACACTTTTAAAGTCAATATCAGCGCTTCCAATAGGCTAGTTCACAATGCCACTACGACCTCCTGACCCACGGAAAGCCTGGGAGGGCACAAAGCAGACTTTCTTATATGCAACCACTGTAGAGGCAGTTGCCCATCTGGATGTCTCTAATGCACAACTTTGATCGTGTGTTTTCATTCTAACAAAGATGCTCATCCCTCTTTAGCATCATTAGTTACTGCTGTTGCCTCACACATATAACTGCAAATTGATCTTCTGTTTACCTGTTGCAGCTGTTCCATTTGTGGCAAGTGACCAAAAAGGCCTTTCTCATCTGATTACAGTGATTAAAAATAAATAAAAAAAACTAATTAAGGTTTTAATCCAATTGTAGTCCTGACTAGGGTAGGCCCATGGAATCTTTTGCTGATTTGTGGATCCACATAAGGGAATCCCATCTTTCTGATGAGTCTGACTAGTTGAAGCTGTCAATTGGACTGAGGCCCAAATGATTAGTGCTGGGCTAGGACCCTAGGAGGCAAAGAAAAGAAGTATATTGAAGTAATCCTCTCTTTGTTCATTTCACAGACATAAAGAAAAAAAAACATGTGAATGTAACCAGTGTTACACAGCACATTTCCCCAGCAGTGAACTTTCAGAACAAGACAGAACTACATTCCATTTCCTATAATGGAATCTTACCCTGTTCAGAGAGCATAGTAGGGTTTCTTGTTTTTCTAACCGCCTAAATTACTATAGCATGATGTCAACTGAGCATTTTCATATGAGCTTCCCTATGGTATTTAGCAACTCAGGGAAGGATTAAATTCCTATGTCTGGATTCAGAAACACATGCTTATTTTCTGGTCTCAGAAACACATGCTACAAAGCAAAATCAGTTTCATGTTTCCCTGTTGATCACAGTAGAACTGTGGTAACGTGTGGATCCCAAGACTTTGTGGATAGTGTCATTAAATAGATTAGTCACTAGGTGGTGCTGGACTGCATTCAATTGGCAGAGACAGGCATTTCCTATGTATGCTCTGTTCTTGTTTAACAGTACCTCTTGTTACGCAGAATGAATCGCTTGTGTCAGCGGTGGAGCATCAGAGACAGTAGATTGTACATGCTTCCCTACCAAGACCAGTACTCCCTTTCCAGAGCAGTCAGCCTATCACTCCAGAACTGACATTGCTAATTTCTGTAGGGGCCCATCAGATGTCTTCTAGCTCTGGCAATCTCCCCACACCACTGTTAGATATTGAGAGAAGAAAATTTAAAAAGAGAGAATTATCTTTTATGTTGTTGGAAACCTAGGGCTAACTCTTAGAAACTTCTAAACAGAGGAAGGAAATGTTAGTTTTTGAACTGCAACTCCCAGAATCCCCTACCTAACATGGCCTATGTAAAAGTTACTTTTTCTGGCCCTAATTGGCCTTAAGTGAGAGGGATAGCTATCTTTCAGGATGCAATGGTTGGGCCCGACATTGTGTAGAGAGCATTAGAGAAGGCAACCTCTAAGGTTATTTCCAATTCTCTGATTCAACAAATCTGAGAACAGAAACTGAACGGTGCTCTTAAATGTTCCTTAAAGTGACAGGGAAGTAACATTAATTTGTGTTTTGCATGTGAATAATTCATTCTGTTTGTCTAACTTTTGAAATCAGTTTCAACTGCTTCCTTTTTCCACTGCAGAGGCAAAATGAGATGAGAAAAAATAACAGAAAGATTTGACAAGCTGTTTCATTTTCCGTGCTCGTCAAAAGAAGTTAAAATACATATGCATCATCAAATGGCACAGTATGCTAAAAAGTTTCTCAAATGAGTTTAGATCTGTGATTCAGACTGAATTAAATCCAAGCCCAGCCAATATCTTGTAGATAAGATCAGGAGATACAGTCCTTAATGCACTTACTGCACAAGTAGTGAATGAAACCACTTTGAATATTCAAGTAAAAACATTGACTAATGTGGTGGCAAAAAAAGAGAGAGCATGCTTCACCAAAAAGGAGGATAGAAGAGAGTGTTTATGTACATAAAGCTGCGTGCACTGATTTATATAGATTGATGCAAAATTGGCCAGTCCAGGAAAATGGAGGCAGCACTTTGCTTTCTGGCTTGAGCAGCAGAAGACTCCCAATCCACCCCTGGCCAGGGGCCAGCTACCCAATGCTTCAGCCAGCATCTGAATTATGTCATGGGTATGGATGGCCACATTGCTGACATCATCTGAACTGCAGAGGACTGCAAGGAAAAGGAATCTCATTTCTGATCCTTTTGGAGGGTGTCTCTTTCATTTTCACATTTTTTTTTTTGTACACTGGTCCTTTCATTGAACAAAAATGGGATCACCTCTTTCAGGTCATTTCATTTTTTTCCCCATTTGTGTTTTCTAGTGTAAAAAAGCCCTAAAGAACCCATTAAAAACTACCCAAAAAAGCAGAGGCAAGGAAACAGAGAATCAATCTAATCCAAAAGCAAGCAGGAATACAATCAGCAATGACCACCACCAAAATAAACACTCTTCCCAAAAAATATCAAAATGTACACCTTTAATGGAATAAACGAACAGTAAATTAAATAAATAATATTAAAAAGAACCAATCAAACAGGGAATGAATCTCTTCCCATCTCCTACATACACACAGAACAGGAAAATAAACAACACAACAAAGGAAGCACATAAGAGCAAAAAATAATGAAACGATCAGAACCCCACACAAATAAAAATGATTACAATATGGGGAGATTTCTCTTCCTACTACTACTTGATGCCTTCTTTTGAATTTCCTCTGTCTTTAAGTTCAATATAGCAGGCAGCCAGGTATTCCAAAAATAATCCTAGAAAAGAAAAGAGCAAACGGGATGGGAAAAATCTGCAAAGAAAGACAGAAGGGATTAAAAAGAACCAAGGAAGTATGGGAGGACAGAGCAGCAGCAGCAGCAAAAGTAATCCAAAGAAATGGGAGTGAGGATGTCCCAAAACAACAAGGAAAGAAGAAAGGATTTAAGAGAGAGCAGCACAGGCAGCACAACATGGAGGATGCCAGAAACTCACAAGGAGAGAGTGAAACTAAGAAAGAAAGAAAGAAAAACTCCCTCTGGTTTCCATTCAATCCAGACCCTTTTAAAACTTCAACATTCTCACTCCCCACCTCCTGGACATTCTGATTGGCTGCTTACAGCAATGCTTGTGGATGAAAAAGTTGACAGGCAAAGGGTGAAAGAGAGGTTAAACAAAATAATAAAATATGTGTGTTTATGTTCTGCTTTTGTTAATACAAATAAGTTTTAAAGTTTTAAATTTAGAGGCTCCCCCCCCCCCCAGGTATCAGCAAAAGAACATGAAAGTGAGGGGGGGGAAACCTTTGTCATGGTTTGTTTCACCAAAACGTGAAGGTCCCACCCCTACCTCCCACTTGCATCCTCCTTTAGGCAACATAATGATATGCCTGTTTTCTAAAGATAAGTAGGGCAGCGGTCAAGGAGCTATAGTGGAGCAAGTGGTGACCTCAGAATACTCATGAAGTGCTATGTGAGGATGCAGTGCCAATGTGGTGAGTTCACCCCTGACTTAAAATCCTGTCTTTTGGCCTCCTATTATTTGCCGGTGGCCCGCAATTGATTCCCACCCCTAACCCAATGTGTCCTGGCCTATGAGAGACAAAAGAAGTTCCCAGCTCTTTCTTTTGTGACCTATTCTATTTCTGTTTCTTTCCCAACCCTTTCATTATGTCAGGGCCACCTTTCTATACACCTTGAAGTCAGTGCCATTAAATTCAGACAGACTGGTTTCTGAGCAGGAAGGTATAAGGTTACACCATACCCAAAGCCACACAATGAGCCTCTTGGGTGAGCTGGATTTTTAATCCAAGGCTCTGAAATGGAGCCTAGCACTTCACCTGCAGGGTCTGGTGGGCTTTGTACAGTTAATTAACCCCTTCCGAAAACAGCAAAAACACTTGTTGCATTGACTGAGAGATTAAAGAAACAAATCTCTAGTCTAGCTCTTGGTACAATTGAAATAATAGGGTTTTTTTAAAAATGTGTAGGGAAAATCTCCGTACTCTTTTATGTTGTTATTTTTGGGTGGTAAAAGAAAGAATAATATTTTCAGAATTTTAAAGTGTATTCTTTGAGACATCATTCTATCAACATATATATTAGCTCTTATGGCCATGAACAAAGACCTTTCCCTGAAAATAAAATAAAATAAAATAAAATAAAAACTATTATTTCTTATCACATATCTGGAAGGGTGGCCAGGCGCAGGCAATTAATAATGCTAATTGGAAAAACATCTGATTGGTTAAAAAAAAAGGAAAGCTCAAAGGGAACTAGTGGGAAAGAAACTCTCAACTACCTGGGATCTTTGTTAAATCATTGTAAATATATCAGGTTTCTAGTACTCTGCAGGATCTGCAAGACAGTAATAGTTTAGGCAGTGGTGGACTTACACTTTTGGGGCCTTGAAGCATGAACTGTTATGGGGGGCCCTTTTCAACCAGCAACTAAGTCTGGGTAATCACTGTTATCCTTCAATGAGGTTGTTCTACGATAGATCACCACAATTTTTTTTAAAAAAGGGGACTGAAAGCTCAGAGGTTAGAGGCCCTGAAGCTCATGTTTACCATTAGTTTCATAGTAGATCCATCTCTGAGTTTAGGATTGGGTTCTGTTCTTTTCTGTTCTGTGTGTTTTTTGACCATTTGGACTAGAACAAGAAGCAGCATTTCCTATAGGCTGTTCGAAAACAGATGTGTGCTGTGTTTTCAGTTAGCTTGTAACATGGACTTAGGCTACATGGCCCTTGGGGATAAGGAATAACAGAAGCGGTTCACCAGAGCTCAGAAATATTATTTTTAAGATGAGCTCCCTTAATGCCATAGCCAGTCTGGCCTGGGCAATTCTTGAAGTAGTTGTTCAGTGGAAGGAAGGAAGGAAGGAAGGAAGGAAGGAAGGAAGGAAGGAAGGAAGGAAGGAAGGAAGGAAGGAAGGAAGGAAGGAAGGAATTCAAAGTACAATAAGGGAACATTCAACTTAACATTAGGAAGATGTTAAAAATGGCTTCACAATGGAATGGACTACCTTTAGTCAGGATTTCTAAACAGAAGTTCTTCAAACTCTACAATCTGATGATTGCATGGTTTTTTTTGTGTGGTTTTTTTTGCAAATGGATATTACAGAGATTAGTCTTTGTGGAATAGAAGAGTCTTTATTTGATGGGGTTTTGTATCTTATCAGAAAAGCAAGAAAGTGTGGGAAAGTATAAATGAGCATCTGCCAAGGAATGAAGCCAAGCACATTTTCATCAAATGATTAAATGTCTAGGGGTTTCCATAGCAGCTCTCTGTGAATAATTTTCCTATTCCCTTTTTTAAGTGAATAAGGGAGTTAATATAAGATTCTGTACAGGCAAAGAGACAACTTAAGTTAAATCTGTTTTTCAATATCTAAAATAACAAAATTAGGCATCACTTCAGCATGTTTCATATCAAAAGCTAGCCTCACTGGGTTCCTTTGGACAACTCCAGTTTAAAAGATTCTGAGGAGCACAAGAACACACCAGTTTTATAGACTGAACATTCATCATTCAACAATAGGCATAAACGAAGAGGTAAAGGCTTTATCACTGGATAGTTTTATCACAGATCTAGGTCAGTTATTCATCCTATAGACACCCTGAAGATAGACTACTGCACTGAAGGGTATATATATATATATGGGTAGCCTTGAAGATAGCCCAGAACCTTTCGTTTGTTCACAATGTAGCTGCCAAGGTTCTGACTGAACGATACCTCCAAATCAGCAGGCAAAATCCAGAACATTGTGGCAGAAGGTTGGTTTTAAAGTGTCAAAATAGTGATGATGATGATGTGTCATCAAGTCAATTCTGACTTATGGTGACCCTTTTCAGGGTTTTCCAGGTAGAGAACATACAGAAGTGGTTTACTATTCCCTTCTTCTCAGGACGCCCTGGTACTATGCGACTTTCTGAAGGCCACACTGGTTGGCTCTACTCACAGGAAGCACAGTTGGGAATTGAACTCCCAACCTTTGGCTCCGCAGCCAGATACCCAAATTAAAGGTGCTTTTAAATGCTGCATTGCACTTGCTGTGGTAGTTATGAGCAACCCATGACTAGAGCCCACACAGACCTCAAGCTAAACTAGTTGTATCGTTTTTCTTTTTTTTAAATGCAAAAAAGGTGATGGTGATGGAGGGGCAGGAAGATAATAACTAGGATTACAACAGGCATGGAGGGCGGATTTAATCCTATTCTCACCTGCTATGTTCCTGATGAAAATCATTCTTCGAAAAATATTCGCATTGGGAAAAGATATCCATGTATGCTAATAAAGATTTTTTTCCCCAAAGCAAATTGCACTGTTAGAGAAATGATTTTGCCAAGGAAGGAGTTATATTTCCCTGCCACCACATCTGCTGCACCTCATAGTTAACAGCAGCCCCTCCCCGGGACTGCTATCTGCACATGGAATATACATGCATCATCTAATTCAGCCTCCGAAGGAGTTGAGCAAACAAACCAAGCCTAATATAGTCGTAAAATGAATATTCAAAAGGAAATGTGGTTGGGCTCCATCAGCTTCAAACTGTCTGTTTCAATGAGAAGGAATTTTTAAAACAAAATGTTTGGATTTTTTCTCCTAATGGGCAAGACAAGCTTTTTCATTTTGACTTACTTGTTATTGAGCTCAGCATTGACTGTAGGAGTTGAAGTACTGCTCAATTAAACCCCCAAATCCGACACTGGCTTCAAAAGAACCACAGATCCTACAGGCAAATCTTGCCAGCGAATGAGTCAAACTTGGCTATTGGCTCATTAGAAAACAGAACTTCTATATTCATTCATTTGAAATGACTTGAAAGTTTTTTTTACTGAAACTGCAGTTTTTAAAAGGCCATCAAGTTCCATGTGAGAGGACTGCCTGACCTGTATATTCTACATGTATTAAGAGATTGACAGCTGTCAGTCTCTTGTTTATTCTCTTATTAGGTCATCTGAGTTTGTGACCTCAAAAATCCAAAGAAGACTCATAGGAAAGCTGTGCTTTTCCCTGCAAAACAAGGACTCATTATAATGCCTGAAACCCAGATGAAGAGCTGGTTTTGTTTGCGAGAGCAATTTCCTCTCATTTCTGCAGAATGCAATGTTCAAAGTATTACAATTGGGTACACAAGAGGGAAGCATTTGTAAACATCCAGCTCAATTTCTAAAAGTCTATGGAGAAGCTGTTTTCTCTTGCAACTCCTCATCTCACCATTGATGGAAAAATAAGCAGAAAGCAAAACCTGTGTGATAATATTTGCATTGCAGCGATGTGGATAAAATGGGAAGTTGTTTTGCCAAATGTGAATAGAGGGAAGTTCCACTTAGAATAAACAGACAGTGTCTTCCTTTTTAAAAAAGCTGCTCTCCTCCTCCTCTTCCTTTTTCCTTCCCCACAGGAGGTCACATATTAACACAGCTATTCTGACTATGGGTGCAGCAACTCTAAACAATGATGATGTGTTGCATCCCAACCAGTCTCTGAGGACTTTCTGCTCTGTTTTGAATGAAATGTTCATTGTATTATCTAGTTTGGTTCTGTCTCTCTGTGTGCAAGTGAACAACGAGGAGGCACCGCAGTTTTGGAGAGAGATGCCAAGACAGCTAAGCTGAATTTGGAGGCCTCTGTAAATCATCACCACCAAGTCAACTTGTTTACTTATAAGAGAGATCTCCAGGTAAGACAAGGAAACCCCAGAAAGCTATTGCAAGTCCAAGTTCACAGTGTTGGCCTTAATAGACTAACAATTTGACTCAGTACAAATCAGCTTCTAGCGTGCTCTGAGCAGGCATTGGAATTGGCTGACATCATGTATTAGGTGGTACTTATGCTCAACCTATATCATGGGTGGAGGGACCCTCAAATATTCCAAAATGCACAAACAGCCAATGCTGTTTCAAAGAAAGAAAGAAAGAAAGAAAGAAAGAAAGAAAGAAAGAAAGAAAGAAA
Organism: Intellagama lesueurii; assembly: GCA_037013535.1. Taxonomy (NCBI): domain Eukaryota; kingdom Metazoa; phylum Chordata; class Lepidosauria; order Squamata; family Agamidae; genus Intellagama; species Intellagama lesueurii. The sequence continues at coordinate 198,939,141 of JBAJHW010000004.1, forward strand.
GAAAGAAAGAAAGAAAGAAAGAAAGAAAGAAAGAAAGAGTAATCAGTGCTATGATCTTGGTTCTATTCACTAGGCAGAGAAGTGGGAAGAGCATAATACTGGAGCTGGTTTCATGGCATAGCAGCCAAGATTATAGCAAAAAAAGGATGAATGGGTGAGTGAAAGAATAGGGAAGTAGAGTATATACTTCCGAGATAGGTATTAATCATTTATTAATTGACTAAGTCTTAACATTGCCTGTCTTTTTGCAGAATTATGTGTTTAGACCTAGAGCAAGGGCCAACAAATGGTAGAAAAGGATCCCAATCTAGGTCACCAACCAAGCCAGAATATAAAGAGGGCTGGTTGCATGTACAGAAAAGGAACAAGGTTCTGGCTGCCTCCCAGCTCAGTTTCCATTGTTGCTACTTTCCAGGCCTTCCAGAACTTCCCTTGCTTGATGCAAGCATTGTTTGTTATTGCGTGATTTTCACTGCCAGGGGCTGACAAATACTGTTGTGGAGTACAATGCTAGATAAGAATTCACCATGCCGTAACAGGATGCACTGCAAATCAGAATAATCTTACAAATCATTTTTAATGCAAACTTTCATGCTTGGCATTGATTTTTAGCAGTTGTCCCTAATGAATGCTGGTTTCCATCTCTATGTCTTCCTCTTGCTTGGCCATCCACAGACCATTAGAGCAGATATTTAGGGTTAATTTTTCAGGAACTTGTTGTTCTATGTGTAGGAGGATATGCTCCTCCTTTCTTAATTAGTTTTTAAGTGGTTTCTGGCAGCCAGAATACTGTGGGAGAGATGCCATTATACAGGGCACATCAATACCCACTAACTGTTGCCAAAAATGTTTTCAGTGCAACACAAGTTTTAATCTTGTGTTATTCTTCCAAACACAGATGTTCAAGATCCTGTTAGGTGATGCTTAGCCTAATAGGGGTCATGCCCAGTCTATAAGTACTATGGCATTGAGCCCAGAACCAAACGTAATGAGATGTACCCGAGCATCTGTTCCATTAAGGAAGATTCAACACAGTGGGTAATTTAAGATAATCTCTGTTATATAAGAGCCACACCATCTCTATTATTACCTACTATACAGAGACTTTCCATTCAGGGTGCACTATTTTGGGGGCATGGTGTGCCACTGTCTAATGTTGCTGGGGATAGTGGAATGGGGGCCACACACATAGACACAATCTTCTTGAACATACTCACAGACATCTTAGCTTGTTGGTGAAGAGTTCAGGAAGCTGGAAGGCACAAACCAAGTAAAGTTACCTCTAGCAGTGGAAAAGAGCAGCCTCTGACATTTAAACTAAGATGCATCTTGGCCATGGAGAAAACAAAAACAAAAGCAGTAATGTCACAACAATGGTGGATGGAGCCAGAGCCAAGTAATTTTGATTTATCCCAGAGCTATAATTGCACTTAATAATGAACTTAAAGACCACCAGTAGTGAACAGTTGGACAGTGTTACTTAGTCTGCGGTGTAGATGTTTGTATTTTTAGTGGGGGATTTTTAGGGGGGGGAGTGTTTGGGGATTTTTTTGTATGTGTGTGCATGTGGGTCTGGTCTCTGGGTGTCTGTGTGAATTTCGTTGTATGTGTATACTATGTATAGACTTACAATGACAATAAATTTATTTATTTATTTATTTATTTATTTATTTATTTATTTATTTATTTATTTATTTATTTTCCCCACACTCAACTCTAATTACATCAGCAATACTTAAAGACTGAAGCACAATTTCAAAATATCTAACCAAACTGAAAAATCGTCTAACTTTGGTCCAGCAGGACTGTGTGACAATGTTTTTCTCTCCTGTTCTATGACTGTTTTGAAAACTTTGTATCTGTGAATTCTACTATTGTGCATGAGCTGTTAGCAACACTCAGGTAGGCATTGATATGGCATAATTGTTGGCAATTGTGAAGGATTCAACACAAAACATTGGAAGCTACAGATGGGATTAGAAGGTCCTCCCACAAAAAAAAAAAAGATTGAAAACATATGGATGTTGGAAGCAACTATGGATGTTGGATATCACAGCCATGGGGCAAGCATTTCCTTGGGTAGCCAGCTTGCCTATCCCTGGCTCAAAAGGATTTTTCCACGGACAGCACAACTGACCTTTGTGAAAGGTGAGTGAGATCCCTCCAGTGTTTGGCAGCCTCACAGGGAGCAGCCAAGGGATGTGCCCTTGGCCACAGATTGTACCAAGCTGCCTTAGACACAGTTAGCTTTGCATTAAATCTTTCTTATTCAGAAACTACCTAAGTACCCTTTTGGGGGCCACCGGGAGAGTTATTTTTGAAATAATTGCTTGTATAGTGTGGACTTCCAAAGGTCCAATATGTGATATTGGACCTTTTCAAAGGCTTGAGATATGCCCATAGAGACACACTGCAACCCTTGTGGGATTTCTGACAGGAAGGGCTGAGGCCATCAGAGATTGAGAAGGTCAAGTGTGTCTGTGCATTTGTACGTATGTGTTTGTGTGTGTTTATCCCTTGTTGCAGTTGAGTCTCCATTGTTTTTCCTTTTCCCCATAGGTAAGCATGGCATTAGGGTTGCATTCAGAACCATCACAGAGGCTGGAGGGACCTTAGTGATCCCAAATCCTGGGAATCAAGCCTATGCATAGATATAGAGCTTTTCCAATTCTTCTGCAGCTCTTATCTTGTTCATGCTAGCATGCGACAGGCCTTTGGAGCTGATTAGGCAGATCAATTGATTAATAGGTAGGCGGTTATTATATGAGTCTTGATATCTTGAAAGATCCATATGAATGTAACAAAATAGACTTTTTGGTCTCGCTATCACAGTACCAGTACCTCTTGGATTTCAATTCCCATCATTCCCAGCTAGCCAGGCTACTGGTTGCAGTTGCTGGGAAGGAAGGGAATTGCAACCTAATACATCTGGAGAGCACCAGTTTTGGGGAAGACTGATGCACTCCAACAAGCAGTGGCAAGGTCCAAGGTCTGAGGCAAAGGATTTTCCCAAAGAGGCCAGGAACACCATCATGTTAAGCATATGCTTTAACAATGAGTACCCAGGGGATGTGACTAGATGATCAAATACTGCAAGATTTGCTGTGGTTATAGTACAAGTCGATTCAAAGCATTCCCCCCCCCCCCCTCTTGATCACACAATGCAAAGGCCAATTTGAATTGATCTGACCCTTTTTTGCTTTTTCCCTCTGTCAGTGGGGGCCTCTACTTTTTTCCATTATTTAAATGGACTTTTTTTCCCATGTGATCAGTTGATCCATTCTTGTAAAGATGGGGCGGGTGTTTGGTGGTGTCTTTGGTGGTGTTTTGGTTGGTTGGTTGTGTTGTGTTGTGTGTTGTGTGTGTGTGTGTGTGGTGTAGGCAGTTGGAGTGTGATGCTCAAGACAGCAAGAACACTCACCCCTGCTTTCTGTTGCTTGACCTCTTTTTAAAAAATGTTTTACATATATGAGATTAGTGCTCATCAATTTACTAACCTTATCACTTGTATTGATATACTAGATTAGCACTAGATCACTTGTATTAATATACTTGTTTGGCACTAGGATATTTTTTAAAAATGAACAAAACAGAAACAACCCATACAAAATAAAAGATGTCCCTGTGGCATATGGTATTTTTGTACACATTGAGAGGAATGCTGGAACTCTGCCAGATTTTTTTTGTTTTGTGTTTTGTTTTCTTTTTTCTAGGTTTTTTGTTTGTTTGTTTTTGGGAACACTGTGCAGCCTTTCAAAACCAAGTGGCTTGACAGTGAGCCATAAAAGGATTGGCAGAGGTAGGATCAGAAGAAGGAAGGAAAGAAGGCGGGGCTGTGGCCTGAAATGCAAATTGCATCACATTGACTGTGAACACTCAACTCCTGAATCAATGAACAGCCCCTGTGTGATCCCTGGCTGTGAATTCAGCTGTAATACAGGCTGCAAATCAAACCGCAGCAAAGCCGAATTAGAGCCAGTGTACTCACAGTTATAATCTGTCCCTAGAGATAGTGGCCTCTTCCCAGCAATTCTGAGACTTCCAAGTGTATAGTGGTACACCAGAGACTTAGAACCTAGCGATGCAAAGAGGCGCAAATCATTATGTTCAATTTCTTATATAAAACAATTGAACTGAAGGGTGTATGAGGAGCTTTTTCCCCATTTAAGATTTAGACTATCACAAAAGAAAGAGAATGTGAAGGTCAGTCAGCTCACTGAAAGCATGACACCACTGGAACTTGTCATGGTCATATGAGGTATTCAAGGTTCCTTATCTTATTACCACTACTTGCTGTGCCTCATGACTTTACTTATTGGCCTGGCAAAGCGATCTGAGGACACATGTGGTTTCTTAAGACAACTAGGATTCTGGGGTTTAGTGCCAGTGCCTGCCATCCCCTCCCCTTCTGAGGCTGTGGACTAATTCCATGGATAGAAGAAGATGCTGTCTAGGAACAAAGGAAACATGCTCAGTCAGGCTCTTGGTCTATCCATCCCAGCACCATGTCCAGGTTTATATGGAACTCCCAGGAACTGAATCTGGGACCTTCTGCATGCAAAATGCTATATGTGTTGTGCCCCTGAATTATATTCCTTGCTTTGCTTTAATGCAGTCACTTCTTCCATCTCTTTGAAAGCTATGATGGCAATAAACCAGAAAAAAATGAAGGAGCTGCTGGATTTTGCGGAAGTGGAGAATGGCTTAGTGTGAGAGGAGAACATCAGAGAGAAGAACTAGGGAAGGGGGCTACACTAGGATGACTAATAAAAGCAGATTTTTAGGGTACTCTCATTTCTAGAGCTGGCCTTGTGAAAGTAATGTGGCATTAATAGTTACTGAACTAAAAAGGAGTGCATGCTAAGACTTGAGTAGCTGCATCTAGCCTACCTCTCAGAACAAGGACTGGATGCTTATAAAAGGAGGCAAATGCATGCTTGACCCAGTTTTATCCTTGTAATCCACATGCACAAGCAACTTCAGCTTCGACTGGATTCCTACTGATCTCCATCTATTGATAGTTGGAGAACCACTTATGGGTCATGTGAATTTCACGACAAAACCAAGACTTCTTCCAGCTTCCAAGAAAAAGAGAATTTACATGAGGTCAAACATATTTAGCATCTGAAGCCCTTATCTGTACAGAGTGGACAAACATGTCTTAGAACGGCTTACTCTCCAGTATCACAAAGCACTAATGGCACCAATAGACAAATGAAGCTTTTAGATACTCTACTATCTAAGAGCATCAGCACTTTAGCAACTGACTGCAAGACTGTCAACAATTCCCAAAGGGATCTGCAACCTCAGAGCCACCGAGCCCAGCTTGTTTACCCAGTCTCTCGAGATGTAAGAATCAGTTTTTTTCCAGTCTGTGGACTTGAATTCCTAATGTACTATTAGATCCTCCTCTGCTTCTGTGCACTCCTTTGGGTGTAGCAAATACAGTATAATCTCGTACAGGAGCATCAGATGTGGTGTGGGTGTGGGTGAATGCGTGGCAGACACTGCCAGTGCTTTTGAAGAACATGAGCCCACCTGCAGTAGGCAGCCTGGGATCTTCTCTGAAGTGAAACTTGATGCTTTTCAGCAAAGACACACCTCTTTCAGGGTGTTGTGCAAATTTCTCTATTTTCAACATAGGGACAGGAAATATGAAATGGGACAGCCAGGATCCAAAGTGCCGCTGTCACTTGGGCCAAAGTTTATCAGCTCTTGACAAAGATTGGATCTGAGGCTTGAGATGAAGCTTTCATCAGGAATGCCCTGAATTGTCAGAAGGTTGGACCTTCGAGGAAGTTGCTGCCTCTATACTAGCAGGGTTTTTTTTTTCCCCTTCAGCATTGAACATTGCTCCTTCTGTCTGGAACAGCTCTACAGGACTTTCCCCCCACCCCTTTTCCCTTCTTGCTTCTCATGCTTTATTATTTCCTGACTCTACAGTGGGATGGGGTCTCTTGCAAAAGATTCTGGTGCCTTTTGTAGCATTGGCCTTGGCCTTCTGTTTTTATTCAAGAAAGGAAGACTTTAAACCCGGGGTAAGTTATTTAAAGCAAAGGCATTTAAAATAAAAGCAGGGAGAGAAGAGAAGAGGAGGGAGCTGCATTGGAAGGGCTTTTTAGCACAAGAGCTGGTACACAGCCTAAAATGAAACATGTCTAGGGCATTTCTTGAATTGCTGAAATGAAAATAGCTTTGCTTGGCAAAATTCTGAAATATATCAAGCAACAGGCATGGAGGCGTATACATACATATATATACAAAGAAAACCAGGTGAGATGGGATGAGTGCCATTTGGATTTACCACAGGGCTTTGAAATTCTTTTTTCTTTTCTTTTCTTCTTTTTTTAAGGATTTGATAGTGTCGAAATCAAGGGCGGAATGTTGTTTTTAATTATATGTCTGCTGAAAAATGTCTGAAAAAGTTGGCTGTATAAAACATCTACAAATAAATGCATGTTTTATGTTCAATTAGAGCGGATTGGGGGGCAGATTACAAACATCTCTCTCTAGCATGCCTCTATTTCCCAGTGGAATGTTAACAATTCTTGTCCTGCTGATTACTTGGAAGGAGAACTGTAGATTGGATTGGAGGACTTTTAAAACGGGGCTGTGGGTTTCTAGGCAGAAATGAATGGTTATCGTTTGAGCTTCTTGCTCCCTAGAGATTTCTCAGGTAAACAGGTGGGGAGGTACTTCACTGGATTTTTAACAAACAGCTATCCCTATATCTTGCTTTCCAGAAATGCTGAAAGGGAAGCGTGTGATTGTTACAGGGGCAAGCACTGGAATCGGTGAGCAGATGGCATACCACCTGGCACACATGGGTTCCCAATACTGGTCACTGCACGGACAGAAGGCCAAGCTTCAGAAGTAAATGTCCAAATGCTCGTTTATGCATGTCCTCCCCCAGGTGCTTTCCTTTAGAGGCAACCACATGTGTAAAACATGTGAACATGGAACATCTATGCAAGTAGATTAGAAGAAACAGAGAGGGATGCAGGTGCGGAAAGAAATTAGTTTTTGTTTTGGGAACTATTCTGTCTAAATTCAAACAGACTGAACACTTTTTTTACTTTGGGTGCCAAATTTTGCCATTCATCATCAATAGCATGAGAATTATCCCCCCCCCACCGAGTTTACAGGACTGTGAATTTAATATTCATTTGTATGTAAACACATAACAAGGAGCATGCGTGTCTATGCAGGTGCCCTCTTTAGAAATGTGCTTAGTGAAGAAGGGAGCATTCCTAATGAATGGTCTATCACCACGTTATTCAAGATGGACTAATGTGACCTAAAAATCTTGTCTAAAGCATGCACCAGAACTCGATAGCAGCTTCAAATGGAAGAAACTCAGAACTTCTCTGAATACTTCTCTGCTACCACACGTTTAAGTTTGTACATCTGGCACTTTTATACTTGTACATGGATGCATGTGTATGTGTGCCTATTTCTCCCATATTGCATATATATAGTTAATCTTTTAGCTTGCTCTCAGATAGGATTGCCAACATGCAGCAAATCTTTTTTTTTTATTCTACAGCTATGTGCAAATGACCTCTCTTAGTTTCTACCCTATTATGTGGACAGAAAAATTTGGAGGGAAGATTTAACCAAACTTCTCTTCAAAAAAAGAGGAATAAATTCTTCCACTGTTTCTCATAGGTGGGGCTTAGTCGTGTCTAGAAGTTTTTTTTCCAAGAGGAGAAAGTTGCATTTGGTATGTCAGCATAATTTACAGACAAAGCATGTACAGCTTCAACACATTTATCTCTGTGCCTTGCAATGATACATAAAATCAGGATAATTTAGGATAATAATTTAGGATATTGATAAATAAACTCGTGACAGAGCTCAGCAATAGTAGTGGATGCACTATACTCTTCTTTCCCCCCCCTCCCCCCCGGGTCCTCTGTGTTTGCACAAGTTGTAAGTGGCTGGTGACTGAAAGAAGTGTGCTAGCTGGTCATCTTTTTGCTACTGTATAGTCCTCCCATATCTAGAATTGTTGTCTCTAAAACAGACACTTATAATATCACTCAGGTCCTTCAAGCCATAAATCAGAGGCAGTGGGGAGAAATGTACTGTAACAAACCATGCCTTCTAGTCCTCCCCAGTGCTTACTTCTGCCATGAAAATTAGCAGCACCAACTGGGATCTTGGTGGGATCTTGTTTGTGATTTCCAATAATAATAATAATAATAATAATAATAATAATAACCTTTGAACTGCAGAACTAAAAGGGACCCTATGGATCATCAAGTCCAGCCCCTCTGTCAAGGAAGGCACAGTGGGGAATTGAACTCCCAACCTGTCTCTCTGCAGCCAGAGACCTAAACCACTGAGCTATCCAGCGGTTCCATTTGATCCAGGAGGACTGAGGCACATTTCAGCACTCCCTCTTCTTGTAGTTTCCATGACTGCAAATTCTCCTTCTTCCATGCACATCAGCTGAGCAGGTTCTGGTCCAGTAATGGAAAGGGAGGAATCTGCACTAGGCAGAACTAATAGACTTGTGGTAGGCTATGGAGGTGAGGATTAGGAAAGATATTTCTGTTAGGGTGCAGTCGGATGGCAAAAAAGAGCATGTCTGATTGCACCAAAAAGGATCACGTTGGTGGGAGCCATCTCCCTTAAAGCAACCCTTCTGTCTGTGTAGAAATAGCTCCAGCCAAGCCCCCCAAAAGAGCAGCCCTGTTGCTGGACCAAAAAGGTCCAGCTTGGTCATGGACTTGGGTCAGATTGTTATTGCCCATTTGTTGTGGGATCACCAGAAAATAGCTTGCCCCAGACCATGCCACACACAGTCCAAAATGTGAGCTATTTCCCCACTTGATTGCACCCTAAGTCTGTTATAGCAAAATAAAGGAACAGTCTCGTGACACATTAAGGCCTGAGGGGTTTTCATTTGATGTAACTGTCCATGAGCTCCATGAAAGATTTAGGTGCCACAAGAATCTTTTGCTGTTCAAGCCATATTTTATAGGCATAGGTACCACAATCTAAACCAGGTGGAGAGGAGGTGGACTTCTTACTGCCTAATCAGCTTTAGCTGTAGCATCTTAGGCAGTGACTTGGACAGCGAAGGTAAGCCATTGCTATTCTAGCATCTGGCAGAGCATGGATCAGGTAAGGTTTATCGTTTAAGGCAAGTGGGGCACTGTTCCCTCGATCCCATCTGTTGGATGGAAACAGTGGCAGATGCCCCACATCTCCCTGAGCAGAAAAGCAAGGACAATATATGAAAGCGTACTGCATTGCTGCATGAGAGTGCAGCAGTGATAGTATGTGGCAGATCAAGTCAACATTTTTATAAGGTAGCTTTAAAAATGGGGGCAGACCAAACAAAATATTATAACATTGAAACTGGGCTTTGGATCAGTGCCAAAGTTGACACAGTTGTAGCAAATCCTCTGCTCTTGCTCTGTGTCAAATTTGAGGAAGTTTGGACAAAGGGTTATTGAGTTATGATTTTTAAAACACATAACACTGTTTTACCCCCTTTAAGAAATAGGCGACCCTGCAGTACCCCAGATGTAAAATAGCTCACATAAATTGGGGGGGGGGGGGACCCACAGTCTTGATTATCTGAAAAGAGAATTGTTGACCCCACCTGCTTTTCTTTATTTAGAAAGAATCCAGGCTGAAGGGGTTAAAATATTTGTCCTCAAAAAAGCTCTTCCAAAAGGGAGGAACAGCAATTTGTAATAATACTGACCATGCATGGTACAACCTTGCCAGCAAGGGCTTCTCAAAGAATACATTGTAGCTCCATGAGCTGCACCTCAACTAAAATTCAGGGCTCATATCAAAATGAGTAAAAAAGAGTGTTTGCTTTGAAGAAAGTCATGGAGTGACAGTCCTCCAGAAAGGGGGACATTTTGCCACGTGTCTTCAGGGAATTAGCATACAATGTTATAAGGCATACACAACAAAATGCGATAGGAGTTACGTTTTGTTATTCAGTAAGCATTTTCTCAAAATTTCTGTGACCAGTTTCCTTACACTAGTTTTGAAAGGGGAAATCACCTCCAGGACTGGGGCAATCTGAATTTTTAAATATGTCAATCAGGACTCAATTAGCTGACTCTTAGAAAAACCTTTTAACCTGTTCCCAGCCAAACAGACTGTTTGGGATTCATATTTGCATTTGGCACAATCAGGACAAAGTGACTCTGTGTGGTCTGCTTTTTTGAAGTGTTGTGTATTACAAATGTGTATTACAAGTGATTATTAAGAGGAGTGTTTTGGTGTGCATATGTAATATACTCCTTTTAAAGGTCAGGTGGAGAGCCTATTTCAGCCTAATATACATACATACCTAATACACAAATGCACTTCTTTTCCTTTTCTTACAGGGTTGAGAAACTGCCACAGCAGCAGATTCAGCTGTGGGCAGTTTCTCAACTGGTCCTGTAAGACAGAGGAAAGGAAATATTTTTAAAATATATATGTATAACTGATGCCACACATGTTCACTGCCCTAGGGGGGGGGGAACCAATTTCACTTCTTCTGGCTCTCTGCCAAGGAGCAGGAGAAGTGTTTAGCCAATATCCTGAAGTGGCTCTCTTATTAAGGCCACTTCACAATATTGACAAATCAAAAAAGGAAGGCTTTTGGTTTGTTTTCCAGCAATCCCATGTGCTGGAAATGGATCAAAACACACACACTCACACACTCACACACACACACACACACACACACACACACACACACACACACACACACTCACTCACTCACATCCACTCACTCACACTCCACACACACACACACACACACACACACACACACACACACACACACAAGGTGAAGCTACTGATAGGGTCCAGAAAGTTGTGGGTAGAAACACCCTGGGGGCAGGCTGGTTTGCTCCAGCAAATATGTAATCTAAGTGCCATATTTAGGAGCAAAACAAAACAGGAGACTAAATGCCTGTGTAGTCAACACCACCGAATGCGTCCGGTGCCCAGCTCCGAGCATGTGGCCGAGATTGTGGGCCGGCAGGAATTTGTGCCAGGTAGGTGGGGCTCGTCAGCCTTGGAAGGCAGTCCATCTAGGAGAAGGAAAACTCTGATTTCAAACCTCCACTGCCTTGTGGCTATATCCACTGATGGGAAAGGCTTCAGGAGTTAACCTCGAGGCAAAAATCCGGAGCCGGAGTCCCGGAGGCAGTTCGTGTCGTTCTGGCAACTCCTGTGACATCGCTGGAACCAGTTGTATTGGCTCTTGCCTTTCCATTGGACTATTTCAGCGATGTGGAGAGGGGGGATTTGCTGCTTGGGTAACAGCCTATCCTCCATATTATTTTACCCAGGCTTCGTGCTCTGGAGAGGACACTCCAGCTTCGCATACAGCGTCGAAGCAAAATCAGGGAGCTGGACAGGGGACAGATTGTATTTGTCTTCAGTGTGGAAGGGATTGTCACTCTCGAATTGGCCTTCTCAGCCACACTAGACGCTGTTCCACATCCTCCATACAAAGCACGTTACCATAGTCTCTTGAGACTGAAGGATGCCTACACACCCTTCTTATTTGATGCTAGCAGTGCGTTTTTGTGCCTATACCAGCTGGAAACTACCAGCTGGTATAGTTGGGTACCTCAACCATTCTACCCATCTTGTCACTATAAAAATGTTGGTATTTTTTAAAAAAGATGTCTGTCACCAAGTCACTTCTGATGTGTGATGACTGGATGAGTTAATGACTTCCAAAATGTCTTATCATTAATAGTTCTTGTCAGATCTTGCAAACCATTGTGGCTTTCTTTATTGACTCTCACATTAGGTCAGTCTCTTTCCTACTGACCTCCTCCCTTCCTAGCAATATTGTCTTTACCAGTAAGTTCTGCTCAAGTCTTGCAAACTAAGAGCTGTGACTTCCTTTATTGAGTCAATCTGTCTCACATTAGGTCTTCCTCTCTTCCTACTGTCTCACAGCCACTTTTCCCAACAATATTGTTTTTTCCAGTCAGTTCTGTATTATCCTTATATGTACATTGTAAGATAGCCACAGTTTACTCATTTTTGCTCTAGAGAGAGTTCAAGATTGACGTGATTGAGCACACTGTTATTTGCTCTTCTGGTAGTCCATGGTATCTGTAAGGCTCTCCTCCAACACCACATTTCAAATGAGGTGTTTTGTTTTTGCTGTCTTTTTTAATTGTTCATCTTTTACATAGTGTGGTTGATTTTGATCTTGGTTTCCAATAACAATATTGCTAACTTTGCTAACTCCCAGCCCACCTTTATATTTAAAAGGATGAGGGAACATCTTTTGGAAAACATGCACACATATTTGTACAGATTTTGGTCCAATATCGCTTTTCTACCTCTAGTTGACTATCTCAAGAAAAGAGTTTGAAAACTGGAACACAGCTTTCTAGTCTGCATTCTGCAGAGTGGGCATGGTAAGATTTTAACTGAGAGGTTAACAGGTGTGTATGTTTCTCCATTTTATATGTTGCACTCACTCACACATATCTTCTGGGATTCTCTAGCACTTGGTAATTCTACATGAGGGAAGTTGCTGTTGGAATCTGTAAGACGTTCATGCTTACTTACACTTCCATTTTAAAAAACCAGGACGTTCAATTCAACATTGCAAATGTAAGGTGATGATTCATAAATTCTGGTATTAGGGAGATGGATGAGAGAATAATTCACAATATCTGCTTCTCCATTCATAGAATCATAGAATAATGGAGTTGGAAGGGGCCCATTGAATCCAACCACCTGCTCAATGCAAGAACCCAAATCAAAATATATCTGATAGATGGTTGCCTAATTTTCTCTTGAATGCCTCCAGCATTGGAGTGCTCACCACCTCCTGTTGTAATTGGTTCCATTCTTGTACTACTATAACAATTAGGAAGTTTTTCCTGATATTCAACTGAAATCTAGGTTCTTGTAACTTGAGTCATTATTATGTGTCCTGCACTCTGCGATGAGTGAGAACAGATCTTCCTCCTCCCCTATATGATTATATTTCAGGTATTTGATGACTGCCGTCATATCTGCCCTCAGTCTTTTCTCAAGGCTAAGCATGCTCAGTTCTTTTATCCTAAGGCTTGGTTTCCAGTCCCCTAATAATCCTTGTTGGCCTCTTCTAAACTTGTTCCAGTTTGTCTTTTGAGTACATCCTTTTGAGTACATGTAGAGCAGCAAATCAACAAACATTGAAAGGCTGAATTAGATTTAACACAATTTTTTCAATCCAAAAGATACAGTCAGTCAGATGTCTCAATTTAAGCCATTTCACTTCTCTCCTAAGGTTCAAGTAAATTCAGTAAGCATAATTTTGCAAAAAAAAAAAAAAAAAAAAAAAAGATCCACACTGCACACCCCTGAGACTGGTTTAAATGAAGTACTTTGCAATAAGTATCCATACCTTTCCTTTAGCCTTCTCTCAAAATCCAGATGTGTAGAGCTCCACTCTTGAGCATAAAAGAACATCAGCTCTGAAGGAATATGACTGAGACCTCTTTCTGAATACAGGTGCCTGGGACTCCTGTGCACCAGGTTGCATGGGGCACAAGCATTTGTGGAAATTCCTTAGGGATTAACAATCCAGTACCTTCCAGCTGCATAGATGTACTTGAATTCACACAGTTAATCTGAAAGACAAATTCTAGGCGCTTTGATTTCTACCACCAAGCAATAGTTACCTAATGTGTTGAACAAAAGCCCTGACAATTGCTTTGTGTTTGGGTGGAAAGCAGTTAACTAATGAAAAAAAAAAAAAAAAGAAGTCAGTTTCTGGGATTTTCCCCTGTTGGTATCACTTTGTGAATGGTAGTGAGCACAAGAGAGTATCTTGTAAACCATAATGACTCCTGGCATTGGTGTTGTCAACATTCAAGCTGCCCTTTGCTATGTAAAGTTTGACATCCTTTTTCCTGCTGGCAACATGGGCACAATATTGCACAGCAATATCAAGCAATTCCGTTGCATTTTGAATTGTGGATAGAGAAGCACAATATCTCACATTTACGAACCAGAGGGTTTTTGGAGAATTGATTAATAGACTATTCTTCAATTTAGCTAAATGGTAAAGGGTTCTACTGCATGATCACTGCAGGGAAGGAGGAAAGGAAGGAAACCAGAATCAAATAGACCTGCCTCCTGTTGGTTTTGGCTTCCCTTTCATTGGTTACCCTGCTCTACTAGTTCTGGTCACCAGCTGCTACTGGCACAGATGTAGAGGGTGTTGTTGTTTTTCCTGCAGTTGCCAGGAAGGATGTGTTCAATAATGAATGTAAATGCTTTAAACTGAAGTCTTTGAAATTAGTAGTATGACCAAATTGGGCCTCATATTTACAAATTTCGCTGGGACAACCACATTTCTCATAATGACGATCAATGAATATAGAGCATCCACTGGGGTATCCATCTGACAAGATGTGGTCAGTTTGATAGCTCTCTGTGCCTGGCATCTGACCTGTTTTTACAAGAACAGTGACAAAAAGATGTGATAGATACCACACATGCACAAAAGCACAAAATTGTGTTGAATCACCCATGCTTCTTTTTCAGGAGCCCATATATTTTAAATGCTTCTTGTGTTCTAAATTGGTGTTCAGAATTCTAGGAGCCAGTCAGTCTTGGCACCTAGATAACTCAGACTTGTCCCTGTCAAATGGCATCAGGGTTGATTCAAAGAATTCTGCTCCTATATAGTTCATTTAAAAAAATCTGAACATGAAAGCAAGAAACCAGAAAAGGACAAAGTTCTAATACCAGCCTCCTTCCGAACCCAAGGTTTTAAAGTTCTCCTTTAGAATAAATGCTGGAACTATGATTTTGGTTTTACAAATGGAGCTCAGCTCTCTTCCAGGTGCATCTGTTGTTGAAGCTGCATTTTTTTTGAGCTGCCTTTTCCAGTGGAAATTCCCCGTTGATAATGTTGATCCACTGACGATTAAGTAGACCGGCCAAAAATGTGCTGTTCAGAGAGCCTTCTTGTAAACTGAACTACCCAGCTGTTGCAGGAACGCTTAAAGATGTATTTTGGCAAGAGGGGAAGAGAACTGCAAGGATGATGACTTCCTGGAAATCTCTTTGTTTCTCTTTGTTTCAGGTGGTTGCTCGATGCTTGGAACTGGGTGCAGCATCTGCCAGGTATATGAATGGCAGCATGGAAGATATGATATTTGCTCAGCTTGTGGTGAAGAAAGCAGAGGAATTATGGGGTATGCCAAATTTGTAAAGTTGTTAGAAGAGCCCTGTTCAGTTGAACCAAAGGTTAGATTTTCAAAACATTGCTTTTTTTGGACTTCAACTCCCAGAATGCTCCAACCAGCTGGGCTGGAGAACTGTAGTAGTTATGGTTCAAAAAGTTACTTTTCCAGGCTGTGCTAAAATCCAGCATTCTGTGTCCCACAGCAGCCAAACAAATGTCTTTGAGGAACCCCAAAGCAAGGCATTGGGTCCCTCTCAAGCTGTTGCCATGCAAAAACTTGTACAGAGTGGCATTCTGCCTCTTTACTTCAGTGCTCTCTGGAGAACTACCATGGCTAATAGCCATTGATAAAGTTAAAGCTCTATAAATCCGGCTAATCCCAGTCCTTCCCAGAACAACTCCTAACATTTACAGACCATGTTGTCATTGGGCCTGCTAGCTGGCAGTTAATGGGACATTTAGTTCAGAACATAAGGAGAGCTCAGATTGAAGAAGGTTGATCCAACCCTCTTTCAGCAGGCCACAGCAGTGATGATCTCTACATGTTGCACTAGCAAATTTAATCAATTCATTGTGCTATCAGTTTTGTATGCCACAAGGTCAGCAGAGGTTAGAGCAGATACAGGACAATGTAGGAAACTCAGGCAATCTCTCTCTCACACTGGTTACTCTTCCCCATCCAAGGACACGCATCTTCAGAGTAAGCTGTGTTGCATACAGTCACCTCCAACACAAATATTAGGAGAGAAGTAGAAGTTCTTCATTTTTCTCCACCATGTATCTTTTTTGAACTCCCTCTCATGTTCTCCCTTAGTAAGTTTTTTCCTTAAATAAAAAGGCCCAGTCGTGTTCATCTCCTTTGGAAGGTGCTCTAAATCTAGGACTGGTCCAAGGCACTTTGTTGCTTGAAGCAAAAGACTAGACCTCCCCCTTCCACTGCATTTGCAGAAGTGAACTGGATTAGCAGTTGAATTTTACTTCAGCATTGGCAGCTGGACACCATATATCCCACCATGTCTTAGGGGACTTACGTAGCTTAGAGCAAAAGGTAGCTTAGAGCAAAAGTCACAGGGACCTCTCTCTTTTTTTTTTTACCCCTAAGAGACCCTCAAAAACTATCTTTTTAAGTTTAGTCATTTCCTGGAGGACTCCTAGAGCAATGTTTCTTGTATTAGGGGCCTCAGGGGGGTCCCTCAAGAAACCCCATACTCCCCCCCCCCCCCAATGTAGACAAAACAAAACCAGAAGTGCTTATCTGGGCAATTCATTAATCATCATCACCATCATCATGTGCCATCAAGTCAATTCTGATTTATGGTGACCCTTTTCAGCATTTTCTAGGTAGACTCAGACGTGGTTTACCATTCTCTTCTTCTGGGGACAATTGGGACAGTGCAGCTTGCCCAAGGCCACACAGGCTGTCTCTTCTCACAGGAGGCACAGGGTGGAAATCGTATTCCCAACGACTGGCTCCACAGCCAGATATCTAACTCAATCAATTGGCTATTACTGAGCCATGGGTAAGGCTGGGGGCACAGATTTTGACCCCTATGTCTCCTGAGCTTGTCCACACCTGATGTAAGAGAATTTAGATAGGGCACATAGCACTAACAGAGCATTCAAAATGTCTGGCTAGGGAGGTTCCCTGTAGCATTTGCTGCTGATAGTAGTAGCCTCCCAAATAGGAAGGCCAGCCCTGGCCCCAACCACAGATCATTTCCCTTGTCCTTTGCTGTACAGTGTGGGACGTGGTGGCGCTGCAGGTTAAACCGCAGAAGCCTCTGTGCTGCAAGGTCAGAAGACCAGCAGTCGTAAGATCGAATCCACGCGATGGAGTGAGCTCCCGTCGCTTGTCCCAGCTCCTGCCAACCTAGCAGTTCGAAAGCATGTAAATGTGAGTAGATAAATAGGTACCACCACAGTGGGAAGGTAACGGCGTTCTGTGTCTAGTCACGCTGGCCACATGACCACGGAAACTGTCTACGGACAAACGCTGGCTCTACGGCTTGGAGACGGGGATGAGCGCCGCACCCTAGAGTCGGAAACGACTGGACTAAATGTCAAGGGGAACCTTTACCTTTACCTTGCTGTACAGTATCTGTGACGGACTTGCAGATTACATATTGTATTCCAAATGGGATCTGAACATAATTATTTTCATCAACCCATATAATCCAGACGTTGGGCTATCAAGGCCCACCATCCTCAAGCAGTATGGCTGACTAACCAAAAGGCATTATAATACTGTCAATTTTCTTTTCCATCTCCACCATTAATCCTCAACGTTAAATCTACCCTCCTCCCCACTGCTACCACGAGCTGAAGTTTACATTGAATTACCTGCAATGATCCTAAAATCTCTTCCCTGACCATCATGTTCTATTTACTGATACAGACATCCTTTGCACAGTATAACTCTTTAGCACTATTAAGACTCTGGACTGCAAGCTGAATGACTCAAATGGCTCTACAATTAAGAGATCACTTTCTACCCTGTAACAATTTCATAATGCCTGTCCCCACAGGCAAGATCTTCAGTATGTTTATTCATATTCCTCAGCAAACATACTTAGGATTGCAGTCTTTTCCCAGTCATGGCTCTCTCACCCACTAAATTCATTTATGTACTTGGACTTTAGAGTACCAGTGGAAAACAAACACATTTATTATCACATTTTTTTTACCCCCAGGATTTCAGCAAAATCTGCTATTTATTTGAGGGACTCAGGACTGCTAGGGACTTTCAGTGTATACTAGAGGGAACAATATAAAAATGTTGGCAGGAGAAGGTCTTTACCTAAAGGTTCATTCTACATTGGAAACCTTTGCCTCCTCTAACTATCCATCTGACTGATTTAGCTGGTTGTAGAAATACAACCTAGCACAGTTCTTTTTGAGTAAAGATAGAACCAGAGGATGGAAACATTAGCATTTTGTACTACCACTCCCTGCTTGTGGTGCAAAAGTAAAAATCAGGATGGAATTGTCTGCTTAGGACTTGGGATTTCTGCAACTTCTGGAGGCTACCTTTTGTGGCACAGTAGTTAAACTGCAGTATGGCAGTCAAGACTCCACTCACAACCTATGTTTGATCCCAATGGGCTCAGGTAGCCAGCTCAAGCTTGACTCAGTCTTCCATCCTTTTATTTATGTATGTATGTATTTATTTATTTATTTATTTATTTATTTATTTATTTATTTATTTATTTATTTATATATATACACACACCACCCCATTAGTGTGATGCACTATTCTCATGTTTGATGCTCCTCTTTTCTTTCTGCCTTCCACTTTACCAAGCATTGTCTTCTTCAGAAAGTTGTCTTCTCACAGTGGCTAAAATCTTGTTTGTACAGTTATCCAAATGGCATAACGTTTTACACAAATTGACATAAGGTATGAAAGCATAACCTGTTGCACACTGGTGTGAAGCAAAGCAAAAGCGTGCTGCTTATATACCGCCCCATAGTGCTTCAAGCACTCTCTGGGCGGTTTACAAGTTAATTATGCAGGCTACACATTGCCCCCCCCCAGCAAGCTGGGTACTCATTTTACCGACCTCGGAACGATAGAAGGCTGAGTCAACGTTGAGCCGGCTACCTGGGATTGAACCCCCCGGGTCGTGAGCACAGTTTTGGCTGCAGTACAGCAGTTTAACCACTGCGCCACGAGGCTCTTCTTGTGAAATGGCAACTGGGCTTAGACCTAGGACAAGTTGAGCAACTATAGCTCTCCAGATGTTTTGAACTGCATCTCGATAGTCACTGACTATGCTGACTGTAGCTAGTGTGAGTTGCAAGCTAAATGAAGAAGCAAACTTGATTGCCTCTTGTCTAAGATTAGAAGCAACATAGGGTGTGATCCCATTGCCTGAATAAGCCACCAGATGGCTTGTTTGTTTGTTTGTTTGTTTGTTTGGGGTGTGTGTGGATTTGGACTAAAGTCCCAATCCAAAACTTTTGGGTCTGTGTGTCATCCCCTCTGCTGCTGGCGCTACGTCCTCCTCACTGCCAGTCTGTGTCACCTGTGCCCCATGTGAGGAGAGGGGAATCCAGGTGAGAGAGTCAGGTGGGCAAGCAGGCAAGGAGGGTGGGTGAGTGGGGGATGGGCAAGCAGGGGGCAAGTGGTGGGAACTAGCAAGGTAGGGAGGGTACGTGAGGTGGAGGTGGGTGAGCAGGTGAACAAGCAAGGCAGGGAGGGTGAGTGAACGGAGGGGCTGAATGAGCGGGGCGAGTGACCAAGGCAGGGAGGGTGGGCAAGCGAGCAAGGCAAGAGGATTGCAATGCTTTAAAAAAATCTTGCTATCTTGTATAGCGCTGTGTCAGCAGGACTTTAAAAAAAAAGGTAAACGGAGCATTCACATGTGCAGAACTGATTGCAATGAATTGATTCCACATGCACGTTACAATAAACAGACCTCTGGCAAAGGAGTAACATAACTCTCTGCCACACACACAAAAACTATCCCCAAATAAATCTGCGCATGCACATGCTTCGTGTAAAACAATGTAAAACTGATGCAAAACATGATAAACTCAATATAAATAGAGAGGGTTTTTTAGTAGTGGAAAGAGAAAAGGCATAGGGCTGGCTTTAAGCCAGGGTAACTGGATGCAGTTGTTTAGAGCAATGCTATTTAGAGCAATGTGTTGAACTGCTATGGCCCCTTCCTGTCCATTCCTCTGTGCCTCCTAACTGTCCTGCCATCAATACCCCCTTTCTTTACAGCAGCTAAGGACCATATCTCCTCCAAACCCAATTCCTACTTTTCAACTGGCAAATACATTGAGGGACTCAATGTATCTGCCAGATGAGAGATGACTACAGACCACTTAAGACCACCACCCCTCCTATTCTGTATACAAAAGCTGATTGAACTGGCCACTCAGTCTTTCAGCACTGATGATGGGACAGTGACCTCCACCACCCTTGAAGGCAGTAGGCTAGCTCAGGTGCAAAGAGCAATATTGTGAGAAATAATCAATGGAAAATGAGACCATAGCCACATATGAAAGCATTAAAACAACAAATCTGCAAAAAACATCATGAAAACCGTGGTAACAGTGAACAATTTCCAAGTGTGTTGTGGTGCACCAGTGATTTGTTTGTTCTGGCTTATGATCATTAGGGTAGACCAGTAAATCTCAACCTTTGGTCCTCCAGACATGGGGGGGGGGGGGGGGGGGAGGCGGCTCAGGTCCCAGAATCCCTGAACATTACCCATGTTGGTTTGGCTTTCTGGGAGTTGTTTTTGAAAACATCTAGTGTGCCAACAGTTGAGAAACAGTGAAAAAAATATATATATATTATATATATATTAGATTATTATATATTATAAATATATATATTATATATTATATATTATAATATAATTATATATTATAAATATATATATATATTAGAATAATTACTTGCAGCATACTTCCTACATCTCATTACTGGGGAAAATGCAATATAGCAATACAGTGCAAGATTCAAATGGGGATTGTACAAATGTCCTGCCAGACACTATATATATATATATATATATATATAGTGTCTGGCAGGACATTTGTACAATCCCCATTTGAATATATAGTGTCTGGCAGGACATTTGTACAATCCCCATTTGAATCTTGCACTGTATTGCTATATTGCATTTTCCCCAGTAATGAGATGTAGGAAGTATGCTGCAAGTAATTATTCTAATAAGTTTATGATCACCAGATGAAAGGCACTGGCTAGAATCCTATTAGCAATTGCAGAGCTGGACTGCACCAAGGGTGGAGCTATCTCCAGTTGCTGTTATGAAAACTGGAGATCATCCCATTAGAAACAATGGGACTTACACATGTGCAAGGGAGTAGTGAATGATACCTTGCACAACTGGCATAAAAAGACAACCACACACAGAACAAGCAATGTTTAGCTTAGAAAAAAATTCTTTTTTTTAAATTACATCTTCCAGAATCTCACAGCTAGCATGAAAATGGCCAACACACAGAGAGAGAGAGAGAGAGAGAGAGAGAGTCATGGCCACCTCTTGTATGAAGATTGCTAGGGTCAGTTGCTACACAGAGTTGCTATGATCATGCAATCACCTATCTGCTTTGACTTTAAATGATCTTTTGTTTGTCTTCTTTTCTTAGGAAGCTTAGATATGCTTATACTAAATCATGTTGGCAGTTCCTACTTTGGCTTTTTCAACAGTGATGTTGGGCATGTGCAAAAGCTGCTGGACATCAATTTCCTAAGCTATGTCACCATGACAGTGGCAGCTCTCCCCATGCTTAAGAAGAGTGCTGGAAGCATTGTAGTTGTTTCATCCATGGCAGGTGAGCATGAACTGCAATTGTGTGAAACGGCTCTCTGTGACTTTCAAAGGCTCAAAGCTACTATGAACATTTCTGGTGTTTCTGCGTATGTATGGACCATAATTGTAAATCAGAGTTTGAAGAAGTTACTTTTTGGACTATAACTCCTCATCAGCATGGTCACTGGCCATGCTGATAAGGGAGTTCTGGGAGCTATAGTTGAAAAAGTAACTCTTCCAAATTCTGAGCAGAACAAAGTTAGACAAAATATCATATTAAAAAACAAAACCAAATTGAAAGCAATTTAAAAGCATGCAAGTTTTCTTTTCTTTTTAAAGTACAGCCAGCGGTCAGTCTGGCAGCCTCTAAATCTCTAAATCTTTTTTCCATTGAGATAGGACTGTAGCTTTGAAGCATGCATGTAATTAAGCACAAGGCCTGTGATCATTCTTGTGGAATTTTTTCTGAGGTGGAGAGGGAATAGGAGTATGAGAAATACACAAATGAGAATATATACAAATGAGAAATATGATTTGTAGTTGGGCTGAATTGTGCCGAGGACGGGACGACAGAATCCAGAGAAACTATAGAGGAGATCCAGAAAACATCAAGGATATTTTAAAGACAATGACCCCATGAATTGCAATACAAATGCCTTGTTGTAATAATATATGCTTCTTGTAATATCACAGTGTAATGAACTGGTATCCTAATGACATAATACTGTAACTAACCTTGCAAATGTCTTCACTTCATTCTGCATGGGTTAAACTTTCATTTTTTTTCCCCTCTCAAGTGTTGCATAATTTTTATGTGTTCTTTTGTGTTGTTTGTATATACATGTTACATTTTGTTTCCATCTGTGAATACTTAACTGTGTTTATTGGAACTGACCAATATGTCTGTTTTTGTATGTTATGTTAATGAGCTGTTTTAACTAAAAATGAAAATAGAACCCAGCTTGTTTTTCTATGTGGTACTGAAAGCAGTCAGGTTACATAAGGATAGGAAATACCTGCTCATATTTCAATCTATCCAATCAGACATGTGGCTGGGATTCTATTTAATTGGATGTTCTTGGTACGTACTTCGATGCAATATGACATTCCAGTCTTGCTTCCCCCCCCCCCCCCCACTGAACTATGCTCGTAGCTCAAACTGGGAATCCAGACTGTAGTCCAGTAACCTCACCGGCCTCTTTAATGTACAGAGGGATCAAAAGATTATTTCCCACCCTCTTCCTCTCTTTCTCATTCATTGTGATGGAAAATTGGTTCTACTCAATAAGGCTAAAGGAACATTTACAGCCAACAGTTGTGTCTATTCAGAAGTGAGTCCTACTGAATTCAACACCAATTTATTTCACTTTATCGCATCTGCAGGCAGATCATGGTCGGAGTGGGGGAGATTTTCTCCACTTGGGCTATATGCCAATCCTGCTCCTAACTATTAATCAGGGCTGTTGGCAAGTCTTTGCGTCCGAGTCCGAAGTTCGAATCCAAGACTGTGATAGTGAGTTCCAAGCCCCAAGTCCAAGTCCCTATTAAAAACAAGCTTTTTCCCAAGAAAAAGGGGAGGGGGAGTTCTGGGTTGCGAGTTGAGTCCAAATCATTAAAAAAACAAATTGTGTCTGAGTCGAGTCACTGGTGTGACTTAAGTCCGACTTGACAGCAAGTCCCACAATTTGAGTCCCCGTCCCTGATATGTATGCATAAAATTTATGGTTACCCAAAACTTTCTCTCACATTCTGAGAGAGACAGCGAGGAAAATCAGTACACATTGAAAACCTGAGGTCATGCGAACCAAAGTATGCATAATTCTAAAGCGTGTGTAATATCCATTTGCAAATTCTCATAAATCCAATTGTACCACAGTTTGAAGGACTGAGTGCTCACATATCTTGGGCAGATTTTATGAATAAAATAATGAAACAGAAGCAGGAAGGCAAAAAAATATCTTGTGTAGTCATAAAGCATCAATAGTTTTGCTTCCTTTGCCACCTTCAGGATCACAATGGAATTTACCCCTGTCTGTATTGTTGCTGTGTTTCTAGGCAAAGTTGGCTTCCCCTTATTAGTTCCTTATTCTGCAACTAAATTTGCTCTGGATGGATTTTTCAGCTCCTTGAGGCAGGAACTTGTCATGCAGAATACCAATGTTTCCATCACACTTTGCGTTCTTGGACTCATTGACACAGGTACAGTTTGATTTTTATTAGATGGCTCTCTCTCTCTCTCTCTCTCTCTCTCTCTCTCTCTCTCTCTCTCTCTCTCTCTCTCTCGTGTCAGATCCTTCAGATTTAAGCCACAACAATTTCAAAGTCAGTGAGAATCATTTGCTTTTCATTTCTTCCTAAACTGAAATCATTGCATACCATAACATGAAATGCCAGCCAAGAAATCCATGCCTATTTACACTTTTCTCAGGCAGAAATTGCTTGAAAGTTCCATAAATTTTAGTATTAGTTTTTGAAGTTGTAGCCATGTTAGTCTGTGCAAGTGTTTCAACAAGAAACACAAAACAAAGCAAAAGCAAAAAAAAAGGCATGGCACCTTAAAGACTAACTGCTCTTTCTTAATGTAAGCTTTCATAGAACATGTCCACTTCATCAGACATAAGAGTTACAATACAGAGACTACATGGTAAAACATTTATGCAAGACTTTAAGATAAAGGGACAGTGGTGTTTGGTTGCATTTTACACCTAGTAATGATTTATGACCTTGTTTGGTATTCAATTCTTTTGAAGACCTGGTTCTGTAAGCAGCAACAATGATTATAAGGAAACAGCAGAGGAATAACATGTGGTAATATAGAGAATGACAGACTTTGCCTTTGAGCCTTATTCTGAACAGATGGGTCTGGTTAGTTGGGATGGAAAATAACAATAGATAACTGTAGTACTACTGTTAAAGAACAGTTCTACTGTGAAAATAAATTCTGTTGAATATACTATTGATCCAACATCTTTAAAAAAAAGTTTTAACAATCGATATAGACCTGAAATGCTTTAGCAGTATAGCCACCTTGGGTTCTTTTTAAGAAGAAAGGTGAGATAAAAATATTTTTAAATAAATTAAATGAATAAATAAATATATGACACCTAACATTTTTATGTTATGATGTTGAGCAACCATTTAACTTTAAAAATATAGTTTTCTGAAACACAGATTTATCAAACTTTTAGATGTTTATGTATTTATGATTCCCTTGCACATACCAGCTGATTCAACATTGTTAAAAACAAAAAACAAAGATGTATGCATCAGGATAATTCAAAACTTGTTTTATTTTTAATTTTTATTCATTTAAACCATTCTAGACCACCCATCTGACCAAATGTTTACATTAGAAAGCAGAATAATTTCACTTAAATCTGTCAACTGTAGATTCTAAAAAATAATTTTATAGATTCTATTGTAGATTCTTTTAGAAAGATTAAAGAGAAGTTAACATTATTTTAGTAGCCGTGTAAGCCAGTGGGGTTGAAGAGGCAAAAACAATCATTCCAGCACTGTGCTTCATTGCACACATCTTGATCTATATTCTCAAGACATAGCAACAACAACAAAAATGTTGATGTAATACAATTCCAAGTGCCCCTCCCCAAGAAGAAGAAAAAGAGGGGAAACACATCCACCCGCACTAAAGGAGCACAGTGGGCTGAACAAAATGTGATGGGTGCTCACATGAAGAGATGAGATCTAGGTGGGTTTGCCAATAACATTGTCTGGTCATAGAAAAACAAATATGAAAATGATCAGTGAAGAACTTGGGATAAATACCAAGAATAAAATGCCCATACTGTCATCTTACACTTATTTCCTTGAGAAGAAGTCCTACTAATCATAATAGGACTTGCTGCTGAGTAGGAGAAGGCACTTAACAGTTGCATTTCTGAGCAGTGAGTATCTACTAAATCAAGTTTCTTTTCTTCCCTTAGAAAATGCCATGAAAGCAGTTTCTGGTGTTTTCACATCTCCAGCAGCACCGAAGGAAGAGTGTGCCTTAGAAATCATTAAGGGTGGAGCTCTGCGCCAACGGGAGGTTTATTATGAATATACATCTACAAAGTTCCCTCTATTAATCCGAGACTGGGTTCCAGATCTCCTAGACTACCTCATCAGGAGGAGCTATAATACGGAAAAACTAAAGTGAGATTAATTGCAGTCTTATGATGCTTTTGCTTGTCCATAGATCTTTCCTGCTATGTTTCACAGGCCTGTAGTGCTATAGCCATGCCTTCTTTTTAGCTCAGGCTGTCTCTCATTTATCTAATACTATAGCACAAGGCTGAAAGTGCTGGGCCTCAGTAAGCTTTTACATGAAAACCTAAAAACCACTACCGCATCTTGGAATTCTAGGCTACAAATATGTGTGCTTCCTATGCTCCTGAGCCGGGCAAAGAACAGGAACTGTAGTTAGTCAGGGGGCTTGAGGGGGAAACTATTGAATTCGCAAGCACTGACATGTTCCTGAGCTTCATCCCTTTGGGAATTCCTCTTGTTCTGAGCAAGGTGCTCTTGAGGAAAACAAGGCATGGAAGAGGAAGTCCATGAGAACAGAGGTTGCACTATGGTGCTGAGTTTCATACTAGGGTGTCTCATCTCTCCCTTATGTTCATGAAGCTACATGTGCAGAACCAGAATTTCTTACATGCACAGGCAGGCAACCAATACACACTGCACAGTGCTGTCTAAACTGCATCAGGAAGAACCACTTGGAACTTGGAGTACTTGGAAATAAAAGTTTGCCCAAATTTTAGATTTGGCAAAAGCAAGCAAGATTTTTTTAAAGGACAAAAAAAAAGAAGAAAATTTTGGACTTCGTTTCTTAAAAATCAGTTTTGAAAAAAGCTGATTTAATGTCTTGCTAATAAAAATGTAAAACTCTCATGTTAATTTTATCAGTTATTTTAAAAACCAAAACCAAACCATCAAAATCCAACAGGAATTGTATTTGGAAATACTGAGTTGTTAAAAAAAATCAGGTTAAGTGCATATAAGATTTCTTTTTATCTTTATTTTACTTTGATTCTTGGTAAGACCTTTTTGCTTAAAACAACTGCCTAAGAATTGCTTAAGATACATTTTTGCTTAAGGGAACTGCTTATGAGATTTTTCCTCCAAATTTATTCACCCAAAGGGGTACAATGAGATCCTGAATTAAAGCTCTTTGTTCCCTTAAATTAAAATCCTTGAAATGACCTTCCTTTGGATATATGGAATTACTATTCCATGTTCAAATCTCATCTTGCAGTTATAGCATACTGCCAGTGACTCTATCGGCTGCTTTCAAAGTGTATCCAATAGCGCCCCCTCCTGGTTAATAAAATTGACTGGTGGCCCAATCTCAATGTCATCAAGTCTATATTAAGTTTAGATATAGCATTCCATTGAGTTGAAACTGGAGCATGACAGATCTTGAAACTACCCAGTCTTTTATTAAATTGCATTATGGTTGTCTAATGCTTTAAAACAGCCATTCTCAACCTTTTATTTTATTTTATTGGCTCTGGAAATAAACACAATATGAAAAAAAATATAGACCAAATCAAGACTGTATAAGCCACATAACAACTGCTGGATAGCTCAGTAGTTTAGGTCTCTGGCTGTAGAGCCAGAGGTTAGAAATTCAGTTCCCCACTGTGCCTCCTTGACAGGGGATGGATTCGATCCGTAGGGCCCCTTCCAGCTCTTCAATTCTAAGTTTCTAAAACAGTGTGTGAATAATTGTTTCCAGTCTGTGCCCCCCCCCCCGAAATGTGCCAGGGCCCCCCTACTGTTGAGAATGGTTGCTTTAAAAAACTGTCCGTGCACAATCTCTTATTGGCTTCATTGCAGGGGGAGATAGCAAGATGCACTGTAATTCATTATTTTTAAAATATGACTTAAATGTACAAAAATGTTTTGTTTATCCTGTGCCAACCAAGAAGGTCTTACAAACAAGGATTTCTTGTTTCTTCAATCCTCACACACCAAAATATATATACTTTTAATTGGATTAAGTTACTTATGGTCCTTATGGAATTAAGATTGCCGGAAGAAATATCAACAACCTCAGATATGCAGATGATACCACTCTGATGGCAGAAAGTGAGGAGGAATTAAAGAACCTCGTAATGAGGGTGAAAGAGGAAAGCGCAAAAAATGGTCTGGAGCTCAACATCAAAAAAAGTAAGATCATGGCCACTGGCCCCATCACCTCCTGGCAAATAGAAGGGGAAGATATGGAGGCAGTGACAGATTTTACTTTCTTGGGCTCCGTGATCACTGCAGATGGTGACAGCAGCCACGAAATTAAAAGACACCTGCTTCTTGGGAGGAAAGCCATGACAAACCTAGACAGCATCTTAAAAGGCAGAGACATCACCTTTCCGACAAAGGTCCGCATAGTCAAAGCTATGGTTTTTCCAGTAGCCATGTATGGAAGTGAGAGCTGGACCATAAAGAAGGCTGACCGCCGAAGAATTGATGCTTTTGAACTGTGGTGCTGGAGGAGACTCTTGAGAGTCCCCTGGACTGCAAGGAGAACAAACCTATCCATTCTGAAGGAAATCAACCCGGAGTGCTCACTGGAAGGACAGATCCTGAAGCTGAGGCTCCAATACTTTGGCCATTTCATGAGAAGAGAAGACTCCCTGGAAAAGACCCTGATGTTGGGAAAGTGTGAAGGCAAGAGGAGAAGGGGACGACAGAGGACTAGATGGCTGGACAGTGTCATCGAAGCTACCAACATGAATTTGACAAAACTCCGGGAGGCAGTGGAAGACAGGAGGGCCTGGCGTGCTCTGGTCCATGGGGTCACGAAGAGTTGGACACGACTTAACGACTAAACAACAACAACAACAACAAAACTTATGGTCCATTTTCTAAGCCTAAAGAGCATTCCAAAGTTTGGAGGATTAACATTAGGACTGAGGTTAGAGTCAGAGTTTTACGGACATTTTCTGTATTTCCAACTCCAGAGATAATTCCAGTCTACTAACACCACTGCTACCCCCATGAATGTGCCAAGCTACTGATAACTGGAGCATGACACTTCTGCTTCTGGGCATCAGTCTTTGTTAAAAAAACAGCATGGGTAATTTTTTTGTCCCAATATTACTAATGATGATGATGATTAATGATAATAATCATGTGCCAAGAATTCTGACTTATAGCAACCCTTGTCCGGGTTTTCCAGATAGAGAATATTCAGAAGTGGTTCACCATTTCCTTTTTCTGGGGGAAACCTGGGACTCTGCAGTTTGCTCAAGGCACACAAGTTGGCTCTACTCACAGGAGGCACAGTGAAATGGACTCCCAATTAGAGATATGGAAATTTGTATTTGTTTACGAATACGAATACCCCAGTTCCAGCTGTAACTAATGTGGGTCCACACCCCAGAACCAGCCCATCCACTCATGCGCCGCCACGCTGCCAATGTTGCTCTCTTCCTGCCAATTGCAAAAGTAGCTCCTCTGTCTCCCTGCTCAGCTGGCCACTCCAGGCAGGGGGCAGGATGACGACTCTCCTCGTATAGCTGCTGAGTGGCTAGCCGAGCAGGGAGCCGAAGGAGCTGCTTCCATGATTGGTGGGAAGAGCGAGATGCTGGTGACGCAGCAGCACATGAGTGGACAGACCAGTTCTGGGGGCCAGACCCACATTAGTTGCAGCTGGTACCAGGATATTCGTATTTGTAAATGAATACAAATATCCCCATCTCTACTCCCAACATTTGGCTCCACAGCCAGATACCTAAATCACTGAGCTATTTCGTCAGCTATTCCAATGGCAATAGACAATACAGTCTCATCATCTTTTAAATTTTATGTTATTGTTCTACATTATTCCTATTTAACACAAGTTCATCTGTCATATTTATTCACCAAACTAATAATTAAACCTGAGGGCATGATTTTCAACTTTTTAGATGCCAATGCTTCAAAGGTCTAGTTCTGCGTGGGTATGGCAATATTATGTGGTGCGTGACGGTTAAGCTCTTCTTCATTACTGTTGCTATATACTTGGTTACATCTTGCATTCTCTTTGACTGGAATGTTTCCCCTATTGTAAAATATTCACCATAGCATTGCTTTTGTAGCCACAGAACCCTATGGAGCAACTCTATAGAAAATTCAATCCCCCTTATTGTATCTCTGATTTCAAGGGTCAGTATACTATTCTAGAAACACAGACCAGAGGGGGCAGTCATGTAAGCATTCTTCCTGCACCAGCAGGCTCTGCTTTGCATGCTTGGTCTCACAATGGTTGTAAGATTGATCATGAGATTGGTTGTGTGACTGGTCACACAGTAGAGGGCCTGCTGGACTAAGGGGAATGTTTGCACAATTGCCCTTCTGTTCTGGACAGGTTACTGGCAGATATGTTTTACTTTGGATTGTAGCTCATCCAGAAGGATTCTAATCCTTATTATGAAATCTAGGGACTTTTAGGGGGGAAACGTTGGGTATCCAGGAGATCACATTCTGTCCTTCATATATTGATTTTTCCAAAATGCTTGGCAGACTGAATACATGGAAAAACAGTTGTTTTGAGAAAACCGTATCTTCTAGTTTATTGTATCAAAGCTCAGGTAAATTTCCAGGCAGGCTATTGGGCTTCAAGCTTCCTTCATCACACAAGAAATTATTTTGTTTTCTCCAAGTTAAATAAAGACAAAACATTGGATGACATCTTTTCTCGCCCCACCCACCTGGAAATGCAACTATGTAAAATGGTACAATAGGGGGTTGAAGAACTCATAGGCTCAGCATAATGAGAGAGGCAAAAAGAAAAAAGACAAAGCCTTACAAAATTACAGGATTGTTTCATTGTTCCAATTAACATACATCAGTACAAATATGAAGACATACCACAGTTATTTGTCCTACTGTTGAAGGATTCAATCTGTATTTTGCCTCGAGCCAAAACAATCAGACCTTCAGTTTGGTAGCAAGCTGAGAAAATCTCACCTCTCCCCACCCATCCTCTCACATGGAGGCTCCCGTTGTAGTTTTTGAACCTTAGAATGAGAACCACCCACAGTTTTTAATACTGATTTTTGTTCATATCTTTATTTACTTGCCACTGTCTTGATATAAAAAAGGAAACCATTTTAAAGCTGTGCATGCTCTCAGATGTTGGGGCTGGTTATTTATAATGGATTTATTTCTGGAATAAAAGTCAAGGAGAAGATGATAATGAAAAACAAATTGCCAGAATTTCTAAGTAACATGATGTAGTAGTAATGGAGGATTTCAACTATCTTGATAAATGTTCAGAGGCAAATTCTGCCAAATATGGCTCCTCCAAGATATTCATGGCTTGTGTAGTTGATAATTTTCTCCTACAAAAAGTAGATGTAGAAACCAGAGGAGTGGTTACTCGAGAATTGATCCTAACCAGTAGAGATGACTTGGTGAAAGAAGTGGCCGCAAGAGGAACTCTGGGGGAAAGTGACCATGTTCTACTTGAGTTCATGATTCAAAAGAAACAAAAGCAGAATATAGCCACATGTATACACTGGATTTTAGGAAAGCCAATTCTTAATTAACTGAGAACAATAATAAGTAAGGCCCCATGGCAGGAGATCCTAACAAGAAAAGGAGTCAAAGATGGGTGGGAGTTTTTAAAAAGGACATTCTAAAGTCACAAGTACAAACAATTCCAACAAGAAAAAAGTGGGAGACAGCAAAAAAAGAACAGTATGACTTCACAAAAAGTTCAGAGAGGACCTGAAAACTAAAAAAGACCAGGCCACAAAGGAAGAGTACAGAGAGGTAGCAAAGAATTGCAGGGATGGCATTAGGAATAGAGATGGGCATGGACTGCTGGTTTGGCATTTCATGCCAGTTCAGCAGGTGGCCAAACAGATGTTCGGCGGTTTGGTGCTCCACCCCCTCCAGCAGGTGCACACTCGGAAGCAGCATCCCGGCTTCCCTGCCTCACCTCCTCCAGGTGCTGCCTTTGAGTGGGCAGCCACTGGAGGGGATGGGTCACTGAATCACGGAACACCTGTTTGGCTATCCGCCAAACATTTGTGCCCATCTCTAGTTAGGAAGGCAAAAACGGAGAATGAGCTGATGTTAGCAAGAGACACTAAAAGCAACAACAACAACAAAAGCATTCTTCAGGTATGTACATAGCAAACAACAGAGAAAAGAAATAGTGGCTCAGCTACTCAGTGGGGGTGGAAAAACGATAAGAGACAACAACGGAAACATAGAAGTGCTCAATTCCTACTTTAGTTCAGCCTTTTCCCGAAAGCCAGTCTATGACACTCTTAAGTAAATATGAAGTACAAGTGGAGGACACAGGATTGCACCTTGAAATTGATAACAGAGATGGAGGTATTCGTATACAAATACCCCCGCACAATTGGACATAATGGTGCAGCCCCCTGGGGCCAGACTGTCACTTTCCGCTGTTGCCACGGGCTCCGCGCTCCCTTCCTGTCGCTCCAGAGCTTGCGGTCTGCGAGCCACTCCTGGCAGGAGGCGGGAGGACGAGCCTCCCTGCGAGGTTGAAGAGTGGCTCACAGACTGCGAGCTCTGGAATGATAGGAAGGGGGCGCGGAGCCCACAGCAACAGCGGAAGGTGCATGGACAGTCCGGCCTCAGGGGGCTGGACCCTCGTTATGTCCACCTGTGCGGGGGTATTCGTATTTGTATACAAATATGAATACCCCCATCTCTAATTGATAAGCAAATGGGCAAGGAATACCTCATTACTTTGAATGAGTTCAGATCTCCAAGGTCTGCAGAACTGCACCCAAGAGTATTGAAGGAACTGGATTTGTTATAATACATAAATAACGCCACACACAATCTGTGACATTTTAAAACGATTATGGTGATGATGATGACAACTATGTGTCATCAAGTCAATTTTGACTTACAGTGACCCTTTTCAGGGTTTTCCAGGTAGAAAATATTCAGAAGTGATTTACCATTCCCTTCTTCTGGGGGCATTCTGGGATTCTGCAGCTTGCCCAAGGCCACACAGGTGGGCTTTATTCCCAGATGGCGAATGAACCTCTCAGCCTCTAGCTCTGCAGCCAGATGCCTAACTCTCTGAGCTGTCCAGCCAGCTGACAAAAAATACATTTAAACCAGAGTGTCCAATCTCCTGATGTCTGGGGGCTGAACACACCCACCTCTAGACCTTGGAGGGCCACCCTCACTCCTGTGACACCTCCCATTTTTCTTTGCAACAGTCATTTTTTCTCTTAACTAAAAAAAAAAAGCCCCTTGCACCCTCTAGTGGCCTTTAAAAAAATTAAAAAGGTGGGAACAGGAGTGATGGGAAGCCTTCAAAACATGGCAGGTTCCCCTCATCCCCATGAAGACAAAAAGGGACTTTTTGAACCACTGCCAAGGTTTTTTAAAGTAATAAAAAAATATTCTTAGCATTTGGGGCCCTGGGTACCTGCATGCAGCCTATGGACTCCATGTGGCCCACCTTAATCTAACCTTCTAGCAGACACTTAAAGGAATAATTTAACATCTGTTTCATTTCTGCCGTCTGATACATCATTCCTCAATCTAAACTCAATATGATTTCATATCATGCATAACTTAATTTTTTTTCAAGCACACAGTACAACTCTGGGTCACATAGAGTAAATTAGCATTATTTTCCCTGTCCTGATCTGTGAGCAGAAGTCCTGTTTGGTGGGGATTTTCATCCCCAAAGTTCACTGAAACTTAGCAAATGGATGTAGATTATTTTCTTGTCAGGTCAGGCAATTCTCATTCCCAAAGGCTCATTCTCAGGGTGCAGCCACAGTCTCTCAGCATGAAGGAGGAGGCTCAAGGTGCCAAAACTGATAACATAAACTCAGCAAAGAGTCTCCATGACAGTGGAAGGAATACCAACCGTCCTAATGCAACAGGTTCAAACTATGATAACTTGAACCTGCATGCAAAATTTGAGGTTTCCTGCCACTCTTTGTCATATCAGGGTGAGACAGAAGGAGAGAAACTGTGTGAGAAAGAAAGAGAGCAAAGAGGAACCGACAAGGGTGAAGTATTGCGGCTTGGAGCATTTCCTGTTCTTTAAAACACACACACACACACACACAGAGCTGCAAAGTGAAGTCGTCCAAATGAAGATGACAGTTACAGCATGTTAGTACTTGATAACTGAACAGGCATCTTCACACTTGTGCCTCAGCAACAACAGAGCTGGGCCTCTCAGATGTGGATGAACTCACGCCAGGCCTTCTGTAGAAAAGAAAAGGTAAGACCTTCATTGTTAGCAACAACCTTCCATTTTAGCTGTCAATGCACAGAAAACAACACAATCCTTAGAAAGGAACGTTGTCTTTAAAACACTGCCCCGTATGATTGACAATGTGAAGTTGGAAAAGAAGCAGGCAGTTAATTCCAGGGGTTAAACTGGGGAACTGGATGGTGCCTGCGGGGGAAAAGATTAAGGGCAAACTGCATTTATTAAAAACAAAACATATTGGCCTAAATAGGAAGAAGGAAGTCTGTAGCATGATAAGACCTCAACTAGAAACACGTTTTTGTGAGCTCAAAAAAAACTGAGCAAATGTTCACCATCTTAACTTCTCAAAAAGCAATTACATTATTTTGGAAACTTTGAAAAAGATGGCCACTCAGCAAGGTAAGCAATTGCTGGGCTGTCTGTGGGGGAAATGCTTGCCAATTAATTTCTTCGTTTCACTTTTTTTTTTTTAATGTACAAGCAATGCAGAGGCAAAGCTAGATAAATAGGAAGGAAGCAGGTTTAATAAAATTGAATTGAACATTGTCCAGCAATAGAGTTTGAAACAGATTAATTTTTAAGTGGTTGGGTTTCTTTTTTATTATTATTATTATTATAGAAGCAATGTGTAAACTATAAACACTTATTCAACCTTTTAAAAGGATAATAGTGTGGCAAACAAGCACACAAACATGACTAATGGGTTTCTGGGTAGACAGTAAGCATGAGGAAGAGATTATTACCATACTTCTGGAGGCTATTTTCCTCCTTCCTATTTTCCTTTTTTTTCTTTCCCGTTGACAAGAAAATGCCCATGGCACACAACCTGACTGATTAGTTCAAACAAGCAAAAATAGGATTCTTGTGGCTCCAGTTGAAGTCTCAGGGAATTGCTTTGCTTCTCAAAGTTTCCAGGATGGGAGAGAAATCTCTGAGTCAGCATGCTAGAAGAGAAGAAAGTCTGACTTTATCATGTGTGGTGACGGAGTACCCATCTTCTCCCCACTCCCAACTGGTGCCCAGGATTGCTTGTCCAGGGTCAAGGGGTCTGCAGGGAGCAGGGTGTCATGCTTTGGATGCTACAAGCTACGCAAATGTAAACAATCCAGCGAGCACTATTTGTAGTTTTCCTGTAGCGCAGAAGCAGGCAAAATGTTGCCCTGAAGATGCTGCTAGGCTGCAACTCCCAGCATTACCAGTCACTGGTCATGCTACTTACAGCTGATGGGAGCTACAGTGCAACAACATCTGGAGGACCACACTGTGCCCTATGGGAGGAAACAAGACCATGGGAGAGAAGAACTGATTTAAATTGGGAAACTGCAGGGTTATTAACTTGTACCCAGCTCCACTGCTCGGATCCTTTTGGTGGAACGGAATACATCAGGAGATCCACTCATGGAGCTGAGATGTAATGTTTTAGTTGTATTTTTAATATTGCTCTTGTTTAGGAGTTTTTTATATGATATCTGTATAATGTTTTTTCATTATTCTAATAATTTATTAGAATACTGAAATCCATGTCTATAAGAATTAAGGAGAATTTTTATAAGATTGTTTGGCGATGGTATCTAACTCCAGTGAAACTAAACAAAATAAATAAAAATTACTCTATGTTGTGCTGGAGGGGGTTGCCAGAAAACTAGTACTTATTTTCATATATGATGAGAATGTGAGAGTGTAATGAAATTTTGGCAAATGGTATTTGGGGAAATAAGAGAAATAACCAAACGAAATGTAGAAGTATGTCCTAAAATAGCACTTTTATCAATATTTGATGAGGTGGAATATAATTGGACAACTATAGAATTAATCTCCAATTTATTTAAAGCTGCTAGATTAATTATAGCCAAGTATTGGAAAATAAAACATAATTTTCAATTAAGAGAATGGTATACAGAGGTATGGAATATAGCTATCAATGACAATTTAACATGTAATATTAAAGTAAAGAAAGGAGTGCTTAAAAGGTATACTTTTGCAGAAATTTGGGGAGATTTCATTGATTATATATTAATAAAGGGGAAGAGAAGAGCACCATGGCAAGAAACGTTACAATTTTGGAAGGGGAATCCTTGAAATAAAGGAAAAGGTCTAGTTCTTCATTGGTCCTGGTGGGGGGGAGCACTTTGTTTCAGTTTGTTTTGTGTATAATTATTGTGTTTTATCTGTTTGTTGTTCTTTTGTTTCTTTACTATATGTTTTTGTTTAATAAAAAATATAAATTGTTTGGAAAAATTATTATTATTATTATTATTATTATTGCTTTTTTAATACTGTAAGCTGCCTTGAATCCAATAGGAGAAAAGTGGCATAATAATAATAATAATAATAATAATAATAATAATAATAATAATAATAATAATAATAATAATAATAATAATAAACTGTAAGTTAAAAAAATTAATTCTTTCTCTTACAAATGTCTCAGAGTGAGTTATTGAGATTTTAAGTGCCAGTTAATGAGAAATGGGAGGACTCTGGGTAACCTGTAGCTATACTCCTCTATGTGTCTCTGTACTACACTACACTTGTGGTCAGCTTGGCCTTAGGCCATCCTTATTAAGCAACTGTGCCTACCAACCAAGGGGGGGAATTTGGACAAGCCTCTAGCACAGGGGTCCCCAACTCCCAGTCCGTGGACTGGTCCCGGTCCATAGCCTTGCCACGACCAGGCTGCAGAGACAAACCTCCTCCCCCCCCCCGCACACGCAGAAACACGGCCCCTCCCATGCATGCACGGCCCCTCCCACTCACACACGGCCCCTCCCACGCACGCACGGACGCCCCCCCGCACACACGCTAAACTGATCCGTGGAGGCAAAAAAGTTGGGGACCACTTCTCTAGCACATAGAAATCAGCAGATGACCAATTGTTAACATGAGGACATTTGCCTGTTTGTTAAATGTGTGCTAAATTGTGGTGAACCGCAATAGCACAGATCATTTTTAAACTGTTACCTTACTTTTCCACAAGCAGTGTACAAGGTCAGGAAACTCTGCAGCTCTGGGAAATACATTCTCCACTCAGTCAATTCGAGAAATTATTAATACAGGCAGTCAATTTACTACATGATTAATGTGTGCAGCACTTTGCTACCTGACAAGTCTTCCTCAATACAGAAATCCAAGCAATTCTGTGACAGAAAACCAATCTATCTTGATAAGTTGCTTATCTGTATTAGGGCAAACATTGGCTGTACTATGAAATATGCCTACCTCATCAACATATAACTACTCATCACAGTTCCAGACATACTGTACTGGAACTCCTAAAGGCTGACTGACATGTAACGTGGAACGTGGTAGAGGAGAATTATATGGTTTTTGTAGCATTTCTTTCTGCAAGTTTGGCCAGAAATATCTACTTCTTCCTGGAACTTGATGTTCTTGCTCTCTGGGTAGCATTTCAGTATATGGGCACAGTAGAACAGAAACAGGAAATGTGTGGCTGTCCACCCTGGTAGATTACAATGAGTTTAATTCTATTTTGATATTTGTGGTATTATATCTTTATTGTATTGTTTTTTAATTGTACTGTCAGTTTAGGTTGCCGATCTGGGATCTGGCATATAAGCAAAACAAAACAGGACAAAACAACTCTCTACAGCTGTAGGCACCATAATCTAATGTTAGAGATGATGGGGGAGTTAGTCCAATAAGTTCTCCGTCCCAGCAGTAGAACAAGGTAGCAGAATCATGAGTAGGTAGAGTGGACCATACCACTCTAGAGTAATTAGAGTCACATTTTTATTGCTTCTCCACATGTATAAAAAAGTTATACCAAAGTAATAATAATTACTTTTAGTAATAATCCCTCTCTGTAAATAAATTAACAAACTCTCTCATCAGAGACAAAAAGCATGATCACAGTTGTAGTTTCTACCTGCAGAAAGTATGTAGGAGGAGTTGTTTTGCTTTTTAATGGAGAATATTCATAATGATACTGCCACCACACACTGCTTCATGTGGCTCTTGCTTCTTCACTGAAAATGAGAAGAGTGTTACTGTGTAAGCCAAGAAGCGAAAGCTCCACTGCTCCAGAGATCTGAGTTCTGATTTAAAGAGGATAAAACATAAATGCTTTTTTTTTTCTTTGCTTGTCTTGGAGGACCAATCAAGAATGACCTACATGGATTCAGCTGCAGGGAGTTTCTTGACCCACCCTTCAGAGAAGGCAAAGAAAAAAATCTTTAATAAGTGATACAGTGCATGAGCAATGGTCTAATACATTTAAACATTTTTTCACTTCCCTTGTCCCTCTGCCAAGTCATTCTTTGCTATAAATCACAGCATGCTTTTAGAACTCACCTTAGTTTTAAAAATGATTCGCCATTTACCAGGAGGGACTCGTTCTCAAGAAAAACAAATCTAAAGCACTAACTGGGCAAAGAGGACCAGTTTCACAGTCCCTTGGATCCTAGCTTTCATCTTTGGTTAAATTAACATTCTTGCTTCTTTGAGCTGCACAGAGTGGGTCAAATAGAAGTTCATCAGTTTCACAATTGCCCTTGTCTCTATAGTAGGAGGTTTCTATTGCTGGAAATTAAAGACTCCCTTCCGATCTTGCGGCCCCCAGCAGCTTCCCCACGGGGGATCCAAAGATAGTCTTGATGGCGGGGGGGGGGGGGGGGACATATCAGGAATTTTTAATTTCTGAAAAATTGCCATGACTGATGACATCATCAGCCTTACATGGAGTAAATTACGCTGCTGGGTTTCACTCATCACTTTAAATATCGTAATAGTAATAATAATGAAATGTTTACTTCCATACATTTACTTCCCAACAGGTGGTACATCTGCAGATCAAAGACAAATTCCTACACATTGGTCATACCAAGTCAACACTCATAGATCAAGGTAAGATTGGAAGCAGACTCAACCCATGTCGTCAGCACATTCTGCATCAGATCTTCAGAGTAATTTGCCTGTAGCCTCAACTCATATTGCCATGTCACACGAATCTATCTGCTTTTCCTCCATCTTTCTCTCACCCCATTGTTGCTTTCCGCCATGCTGTTATATAATCCCAGGACACTGTCTCCTATTATCATCAAACTCACCAATCTGTCTCTCTTATTTTCATCAAATTCACCATGCTCCTACAAAAAGTCTCAAAAGTGTTTTTCTTTACTATTTTTTTTAAAGCAGTATACCATTATGGTATCAAGAGAGGCTCTGGTATGCTGAGCAAAAATTGATTATTAAATTCTGTTCTATTTAGTTCTGAATAAACTAAAGGCTGGTTCTAAATGAGGCTTTTTAAAATCATACTGACAGCTTAGAGTTTCTCAAGGAATTAAAACATGGAAGAAACTGTGGAAAACCAAGGGAGTATTAGGAGCGGAGGAAGATTTTATGCAGATCCTCCAGAAAATTTAGTGAATGAGGCATGGCAATGCTCCAATCAAGCTTCATCTCCAGCTGTTCTAGGTTTCTACAGAGGTCAAAGTAGAGCCACGTTATCACAGTGACAGCTGCTGTGAATCCATTACTTTGCTCCAGAGCTTACAAATCTTACTTTTTTAGACTACAGCTCCAAGAATCTCATAGCCAGCATGGTTGCTCGTCATTATAGATGCATGATTCTGAGAAGTGTTATATAAAAAACTGTGTTTCCAATTTGCTCAAAATATTGAGTTTGTCCAGAGGTGATACAGCCAGCCAGCGTAAGTCAAATGGTATAAATCACTTTAGTGACTTAAGAAGTTGTTGCTTGTATATCTCATTGTGCTCCAAGTCACATCACTGGTGTGCAACAAAAAAAAAAACGTGTGTGTGTGTGTGTCCATGTGTGCAGGGGGTGTGCAGGGGTGTGTGCGGGTGTCTGTACATGCATGTGGAGGGTGGGCAGGGGGGTGTATGCAGGTGTGCGTGCACACACACATTCCTGTTCCTTCAGCTCTCAAAAAGTTGGAAAATATCCGGTGTGGCCCTCATTGTAAAAAGTTTTGAGACCCCTGGCTTACACCATTGCTCTTATGCAATGGTGTAAGGCAACAGGATCCTGGCCTTCATATCTTATTGACTGATGTATCACATTTATATACTGCCCTTTATACCGTATTTTTCCGTGTATAAAACAACACTTTTTCCTTAAATAATTTGAGAAAAAATTGAGGGTCCTTTTATACACAGAAGGCAACTCTTTACCACTGCCTTTTGCGAAGGCACGGGGCTTAGCATAAAGGAAGGGGAGGCGTGGCTCCCTTCCTTTTTGCTAAGCTCCGTGCCTTCTCAAAAGGCAAGGAAAAGCGGCAGTCACTTTGACAGCCACTTGCCTTGCCTTTTGCCAAGGCACGGGGCTTAGCAAAAAGGGAGCCCTTTGATCCCTGCTTTTTCTAATTTGGGGTTAGAAAAGGGGGGTTTTCGTCTTATACTTTGGGTCGTCTTATAAACAGAAAAATATGGTAAACCTTTATCCCAATACATTTTCCTCCAACATAAATTAAAAACCAAGAGAACAACAACAACAATATTCATGGAACACATTAAAATGAAATGAAATGATAACACAGAAGAATGGAAAATATAAATTCTGCTTCCAAATATTAGAAGCAAAACTTTCTAACCTGGTATCTGAAGTGCCAGAAGAACATCAACAGATGTGTTCTTTCTTTGGTTGTCCATCACTCACCATTTATGTGAATGACAGATTGGTTCTGAAAAAAACCTGAGCAAAAAGTTAAACTAATGAGAGCGAGGGGAGCATTTTCCTTTGTCCCAAGTCATAGCCGGTATTAAAAATCAAAACCAAGACCTTGAATTGGGCTTAGAAGAGGGTCTGTAGTCCTGCACTGATACATTAGATAAATGTTACACTGAGGTAGATATTGTCTGAAAGAACACACTATTGATGCTGAATTGCAGTACAAGGCAAAGCTTGAAAAAGTTACAATTTTGGTCCAAAAAAATAATTTCCCCAGACCTGTTGTTAAACCAACTAACCTTTGTAGACTTCTTTCCTGAATGCCTGACATGCTCCCATGATCCTGCTTAGAATATACACAAGGATTATCCCCCTGGCTCAAGGAACAAGGAATGTGACAACTAACAGCCATGGTAAAACAAGAATAATAACATGGATGTGAGTTTTTCAAAATCCCTTGAATTCCTTCCCCCTTTGTCTTTTTTTGATAGAAATACCAAAAAAAAATCCTATTCTCTGGCTCCCTAAAACAGGTAAACTTTGCAATAT
The DNA here is from genome assembly GCA_037013535.1 of Intellagama lesueurii. Lineage (NCBI taxonomy): Eukaryota > Metazoa > Chordata > Lepidosauria > Squamata > Agamidae > Intellagama > Intellagama lesueurii. Next base: position 198,980,033 of record JBAJHW010000004.1, read on the forward strand.
GTCATCAATGTTTTGAGGAGGAAAGGAGGTTAATAAACCTCTTCATATTTACACAGAGTGGCAAGGCAATGCTTGAACAAAGGCACTCATTCTTCTGAGGGAATGGTGGGACAACCCACCTATGTCACTTGGATTATAGTCAAATACACACAGAGCCAAATTGTAAGTAGAAGGGGGAAAATCATCTGTAGCCTTCAACTGTAGGTTTTATAGTTCAGTTTTTAGGCTTTCTACAAAGGAATCACAAATATAGTTAAATATATAAAATTATATGATGTTACACAGCATCTCTAAATCCAGTAGACTTTGGAAAGTGTGGAGATCTCAGAAACTAAATCCTACTGCAAGAGGTAAGTGGTGCCAGAGTTTAAAATATATATGGTGGCATGCCTTTTCCTTTTTACAAGGAAATTTGCCTTCATTATTAAGCTCGAGGTGATGCCTCAAGAGACAAAGGATTTTTAAGATCTCTGTTAAATTTTTAAAAAAACTTTTAAACACATGCTTTCCACAGCTCTAAAGCCTAATAAGATGTAAATGTACTATAATGGGGGATATCATCTGAGAGAAACCATCCTGTTTTTTGTTTTTTAATGCATCTTATTGATGTTCCTAAGAATTAAAAAGTGATGAAACATTCATATTCCTCATTTTAAATGTTCTAATATTTCAGAGGGAAAATATATTTAAAATATTTACTACTAGGTATCACATACAGTGTCTTCAAATTTCAGTAGCAGGGTGCATTTTTGTATTTATTTGTTTGATTGATTGAGCAATCAATTTTTATTCTGTCTTCTACAAATGGGATTCAAGGGAGCAACACATTTTAGTTGAACAGACTTTTAACAAGCACTTTTTGGAAAAAAAATGCATGCAATTTGAACCTCTTTCCAACAAAAATAAGGTATTTTGCAAAAAAAAAAAAAGAATCTTCTTTTGAAGCTCCTCCTTTTGATGAATTTTTTCAGATTTCTTAGAAAAGAGTTACAAAAAAACTGGAGAACAGTATTAGATCTGTAGCTCTTTGAACAGCCTTCCCTGGGTCAAATTGTGGTGCTTCCATATTCTGATGTATACTGTACATGAAAACTAAACAGTAGGAATATGCAGTGGAGAACAACTTCCTCTTCTAGGCACACCAGAGTATTCTCCCATGATAGTGTCCTTGATCTTCGTATTCTGCACTCCATTCCAAAGTGGTATTCATTGCAAAATTGTGTACAAAAACACAAAAGAACATATACATTCTCCCTTATTGTCTCTTGGTTTCACTAGGAAAGTGACTCTCCAGTGTCTTTGGAGGGTGTTGTGTTCTGGTGTGGCTTGTGGAATCAGAATGACAACCAGATTTTGTAAATTCCATGGCCGGCATGCGCCCCGATCTGAGAATTATGAAGAAAAATATGAACGCTGGCAAGAAAATCATGAGTGCCTTCGTAGAAAGAATAATAGGACCATGTGCCATCTTACTGGTAAACATCGAAGCAAAGAGGCCAAGGAGCCACTTCAAAGCCCCCGACAAAAGGAACTTCTCAGAAGAAGGAATATAATAATTGAAGAGCTTGGAGAGACGGAAGGACAGCTGCCTGTTAGCACAGAGGCATCACTGTTGCCTGAGATCAGAACTGGGAGTTTGTGGGGATTGTCAACTCAGACAGATCTGAGATCATCACCATCTTCCATTCAGGTAATTTGGAGGCAGGCGGAATTAAAGTCCAGTGCTAAATATGTTGCTTTGAATTCCATCCCAGTTGAGTTCAGTGACCTATTTTATTATTTCCTGTTGATATGGGCTAGAAGATTAGTCATGAATTCTGATTTTAACTTTTTTAAACCACCTAGAAATCTTTGGATATATGACAATATAGAAATGTTTTAAATAAACAAATACAGTTGCCCTTTGAGTACCTTTTCTAAATTGACCCACTGTCAGTTTCTCCTTTAGTGGGGAAAGGAGTGTCGTTGACTTGACACTAGGCTAGCTGAAGCAGTGGTGAATCCAAACTTCTGCCATTCTAAGGGTGTTTAAAATCAATTAGAACTTCCTTCTCCCTGTTCTGATTTTGTAGTAATATTGTTGCTGTCTCTCCATTGCAGGAGGTCTGGATCTGACATAAAATGGCTCGCTTCTTCACCATCCCCTTTTTGGGCTCTTCTTCTGCCAGCAGATTGCTCTGCTGGCAGATCTCTGTGATCAGCAGGCAGAAAAGGATTCTGCTAACAGAAAGAAACTTCTGTTAGCAGAAAAGGCTTATACCAAAATCTAACTCTTGGGGTTATGCTCCTACTGAAAGCACAGGTGTGCAGCTTGTGGGTGCTCCTGGATTCATCTCTTAGCCTGGATGCCCAAATTTCAGTGGGGGTCAGGAGTGCCTTTGCCCAAGTAAAACTAGTGTGCCATCTATGCCCATTCCCAGATATGTCTGATCTGACCATGGTGACACATACTTTAGTTACATCCTGGCTGGATTACTGTAATGTGCTCTGCATGGGGCTGCCTCTGGAAAGTATCAGGAAACTTCAGCAGGTCCAAAACCCAGCAGCCAAATTGCTAACTAGGGCTAGTCACAGGGATCACATAAGCCCCCTGTTCCAGCAGCTCCACTGGCTGCTGATCCATTTCTGGGCACAATTCAAAGTTCTGGTTCTAACGATAAAGCCCTTAACAGCTTGAGTCAAACCTATATCAAAGACCATATCTCCCTTTATGAGCCTGTTTGGGTGTTAAGGCCTTTCTCTTGGCCCCACCACTTCCACAGGTGTGTTTGGAAAGACATGCAAGAGGGCCTCCACTGTTGTAGCTCCAAGACTTTGGAACTTCCTGCCACAAGAAACCAGGCTGGCCCCATCTTTGCTGCCTTTTCAAAAGCAGACAAAGACCTTTCCCTTCAGGCAAGCTTTCCCTTAGTGACTGGCTGCCTGAGTGGGGTTTTTAAATAGATTGTTGAATGTGTTTTACTTTGAACCAGAACTCTGATAGTGATACCTCAGGCCGGACTCGAACCAGAACTCTCTTTTTGGTGCTGATTTTGTTTGCCTTTTGTGTGTGTGTATCTGATTCCACTGGGACTAAACATTTGTTTTCTCACCACTGAGTCCAATATACTGTACTGAAGATAAACAAATTATTATTTTATTCCAGGAGTCTTGGAATACCCATACCGCTCACCTTCATCTCAAATCTGTGAAGTATGGCATCAGTGATTCTCCTGCAAATGGGAACTTGAACTCTTCATTTGAAAACCCACTCACTGTGAAAGTTTCCAGAAGCTGTAAAGGTAAGCAGCAAAGTATAAAATCAGACTTACATTTAGCCAGCCACTGATTCGATTCTACATTTTATTTTATTCCATGTGAACATTCTCGATGTTCTTCCACTGATGCTAAAATACTTAAAATGTAAATATTTCATTCTGGATGAGAGTAAAATGGGAATAGGAATTATTTATTGATTTTACTCCTTATTCTTTTGAGAAGATTACCCATGAAAAGATGAAAAATATCAGGAAATGTTCACATAAAGAAACATTAAAAACTGAACATATGTGCCAGACCCTGCAGCTGCTAGGAAAAATAATTTTATCAGAAATAATGTTTTACTTTCCATTGTTTAACACTAAATCTATTCATTTTATCTTTGCACAGGTACACAAACCATAGATGAAGCCAATGCAGTAAAGAAAAACTCTGGCCAACAAACAGAGTAAGTAAACATGTTACTGTATATCCCCTTCCAGAGCTCGGAGAACCATTCTGTCAAAAAAAAAAAGTTTTATGTCATATTCTTCCTTGGACCTGATATTGTTCAGTTAGAAAACTGGGCCTTTAATGTTCAGTATTAGCTGTTCTGAACAGAGAGAGGCAGGCATTTCTATTCAGACCTCTAGTCAAAGTTTGGCTGTGTGCTTTGGATTTTGTTCTGGGTTCAGGATGCCCCAAGCACCTTCTTTTAGCTCAGGGCTGGGCTGGTCATTAGACAAAGTGAGGTGGCTGCTTCAGGTTGCAGGGCAGCAAGGATTATGGCAGAGCTATCATGACTTTCCACTCTCTGACACCTGAGCCTGCTGCTGCTGCTACCACTGGCAGCCTCTTTCTGTTCCTGCTGCCTCCCCACCTCCACAGAATGGTCACTTCTTCTGCACACCAGGCATTATACAGAGAGCTGGGTGAGAAGAAGTGACACTGTTGACATGAGGAGGAGACTAGTGGAAAGACGACACCACCTCTGCCAGTCGCCATCATTGCAAGCATGCCTGTGGTATTACGGCAGTAGGACGATGGTGGGGATGGATGGGTGGGTGGCAGCACGCTTATTTTCCTGCCACAGGTCGAGGGATGGCTTGTCCTGGTGCTGATGAGGCTCTATAAACTGCTTTGATTTCCTAAGTCATAGCATGCATCCATAAACTTTCCAACTGAAACGTTTGGCATGAGACAGTGCTGATGCAAGACACTTCTGTTGATAAACACCATAGTTTACAACATCAAGGATGGTGTTTCTCAGCATGGAAAGAAGCCATCATGCTAGTCTGCATGGTCTAGGACAGAGGTCGTCAACCCCCGGTCCGCGGCCTGGTGCCGGTCCGTGGCCTGAGCCGGACCGGGCCGCAAAGACAGACCTCCCGCCCCCCCGCACGCACTCCCCTCCCCACAGCTGCTTTGCACACGTGCGCGCGTGCACAAAGCACAGGGAAAGGCACGGATCCCAACCAAGGAAGGCGGGGGGTGGGTGGGGAAGAGAGAACTGGGTCCGTCACAAATCCGAAGCGGGCAGGTGGCGTCAACCTAAGAAACGCGCTCTACGGGGAAGCCAGCGAAGGGCGCGGGGATGGGCTGTAGAGGCGGGGACTTTCCCCCCCCTGAGTGGCACGGCACGGCAGCCAACCAGCGAGGCACCGGGGGGGGGCCCCAACGGGCGGGCGGGGCGCGGGGCTGGCCAATCGGGAGCAGCGCGGGGCCGGGAGCGAACACCTCAAATCCTTGCAGGAGGGGAGGGGCGCCTCACAGCTGATTGTTTCTCTCCGGAGCCGGAGCCGTCGGTTCGAGGCGTGGCAGCGGTGGGCGGAGGCACGAGCGAGTGAGCAGCTGGAGGCGGCGTTGCTGCTGCCCAGCTAGCCCGGGGATGGAGGACCTCCCGCCCCCCGCACACACTCCCCTCCCCACAGCTGCTTTGCGTGCGTGCCAGCGTCAGCGCTCCCCCACCCCTTCACACATGCTCCCGAGTGCCCAAGCGCCCGCGTGAAGGGGACGCGCAGGCAGGCGCCCCTGCGCATGCACGAAGGGGTGGGGGAGCGCTCACACTGGCGCGGGCGGGGGCCCCCCCGCCTTTCTCAGAGGCTCAGCCAGTCCGCGGTCCCTAAAAGGTTGGGGACCGCTGGTCTAGGATATCAAAAAAGCCTTGTGGATGCCTGATTACAGGCTACCACAATTTCACTCCCCTTGCTTTCTGTACTGAGTTAGGGGCTGCCGTTGGCGGGTATGCAGAGTGCCTAACCTTCTTCTCAAGTTCAGAGCTGTACAGATGGTTGCAGGTTATCTCAGCAGATGTACAGTGACCCTTACTAGTGCCCTGCTTCAAAGGAGGGAATGCTAGGATTTGTTTGGCAGCTCTCTGGCCTGGCTGCCTGGAGACCCTGGGTCACCTGTGTCAAAAAAACTCCACCACTGCCACTACTAAGATTTCCTCCTCCAAAGCAAGGAGTTCTAGGAAAGAAGATCAGACCTACTGCATGAAGTCCTTCAGTGCACCTTTAAACCACACTAGGTAATGAGACTGCCTATCAGTTCCTCCATCAAAAACCTTCAAGGCAGCGATGAACTGAGCATCCTTCTCATGTTCCTTTTTTCAAGAAAAGCAGGTGAAGTGGCTTGCTGGGAGAGGAGAACTGGTAACCTGTGCCTAATTAGGACCATAGTTCAAGGGGTCCTCAGACTTTTGTACACCTAGACATAACAGTGGCAGGCCTCATACCAAGTTCTGCTGATTCTCAATGGATTAGAGAAGTGAAGGCAGTTTTGAAAGTGCAGGATGAGCAGGAAGAGGAAGCTGAATTTTCTGCTCCCCAGTACTTTCGCACTTCTACATGCACTTTTAAAATCACTGCACTTTCACTATCACTATCTTGTAGGAATTTGGTGGTAGAGTTGATTCTGAATACAGGTCTCCCATCTAGTTTAGGCCCAGTGTGTGCAATGCAGATGTCTGGCAAGAAAACTGTTAGTAGTTCTTTGCCCACCCAGTCCTGGAATAAACAGCTGAGACACAAATGATAGGTTTAAGTAGGGTCACAACATTTTGAAACATTTAACTCAAACTTCCCCACCTCCTACAGGGAAACTTACGGTAACTGCTCGATAGCTCAGTGGTTTAGGTATCTGGCTGCGGAGCCAGAGGTTGGGAGTTTAATTCGCCACTGTGCCTCTTTGAGAAGGTCTGGACTTGATGATCCATAGGGACCCTTCCAGCTCCACAGTTCTAAGATTATTATTATTATTGTAGAAGAACCTGAATCAAGAGGCAAATGTTCAAACAACTTCCCCTCCTTATCCGAGAGGGCAAGCCCCATACCCTAGGGCCCTGTTGTCTTAAGACGGCCTGACCACAGCCAACTAACCACTGGAAGACCTTCCCGAGTGCACCTCCTGCCCAAGCCTTGGGACCTTAGGCAGGGTTCAGGTGTGTATGGTCCCCCCATGCATCCCACATCCTGGCCCCTGAATTCCTTTATTGCTTGCCAATATGACCTATTTATTCTTGACACCACTCCTAATCTGTCCATAACTATCCTGTGAATAAACAGGATAGGCAAAAATGCCCTGCGTGTCTTTTGTTCAATATGACAATCAGATGAAACAGGACCAAAATTCCTATCCAGCCCCAAGGTAAGGTTCCCCTTGACATTTAGTCCAGTCGTGTCTGACTCTAGGGCGCAGTGCTCATCCCCGTTTCCAAGCTGTAGAGCCAGCGTTTGTCCGTAGACAGTTTCCGTGGTCACGTGGCCAACGTGACTAGACACGGAACGCCGTTACCTTCCCACCGTGGTGGTACCTATTTATCTACTTGCATTTGCATGCTTTCGAACTGCTAGGTTGGCAGGAGCTGGGACAAGCGACGGGAGCTCACTCCGTCGCGTGGATTCGATCTTACGACTGCTGGTCTTCTGACCTTGCAGCACAGAGGCTTCTGCGGTTTAACCCACAGCGCCACCACGTCCCTATCCAGCCCCAAAGTCACCAGCTAACCTTCACAGGATGGATAGGTGAGCCAAGCAGCTCCAAAAGGGGTGAGCTGAGGGTGGGGCTGCCTTATAAAGACACATCAGTCCCTGCCCTCAGCTTCCACTACATGGGTACACAACCTGCGTTCCCACAAGCCTTTCTTCCTTCGTGACAGGAGGCAAAGAGCCACCTGATACACACACGCACACTGCAGTTTGGCAAGCTTCAGGCAGTGGCTGAGGTGTAATAGTATTTGTGGGTCTTTTGTAGTATTTGTGGGTCTTTTGTTATATATATTATTCTTACAGGAGAATATGTTGGAATTCTACAGTTCTACCCTAAGTTATTTTATTTTTATTTTACGGGATTTTTTCTCTTATTGAAAATTATTAGAAATGGTTATGCCCAGAAGATAAAACAGCTTGCCAAGTAATTTCTTTTTTTGTTTCAAGACTGACAGGTACAGGACCATTTTCCCCTTTCTCTGAATAGTGGATTATGGCTTGCTGGCTGTAGTCTTCTGAATTGTCATGGATTAAGCCCTTTCAACCAGAGAGATGTCTTTATAAATATATGAGGGGCATACACTATTTTTGGTTAAGGCATTTGTTAGTAGTATGTTAGGGCTGAGAATTTAGATTTTCATAATAAGATAATAACTGCCAACAGTTTGGGCACAATAGATCATTCCTTAGGTTACACACCTGATTATAAAACATTATTTGGGTTTCAGGCTTGGGCCTTGATGCAGTCTGTCACATGATGGTTTGCATCGGGTTCCTGTCCATTACTGTGACGTACTAGCCAAGAATAGGTGAACCCAGTTCATGCCATCCAAAAATCACCAGCCTTTGCAAAGCTTCACACTTGTGCAGATGAACACTTGTCTGATATACACAGAGCCCCTCTTTGGATGGAAGGGAAACAAAACTACTCATAGCATCTATTTTTTAAAACCAGGTGGGCAACTTTTAGGGGTCAAGGAGCCACACATGCCAGTCCCTGGACCTTGAAGGGTCACATGTGCTCCCATCAGCCTCAAAATTATTTTCCTACAAAGATGAGGAGGGATTTTGTTTTGGGGTTGTTGTTTTTACTGGAAAAGCCCCATGTCCTCTCATGTCCAATTTTTTTTAAAAAAAGAACAAATTTTAAAGGGGCTTAGAGGTCTTCAGAAAATGGCAAAATTGAGGGCCAAGGGGACCTCTTGAACCTAAAACCTTTTTTTTTTCCAGATTTAAAAAATTATCTTGAGGGTATTGCTGGGGAACTACTCGGATTTGGGAGGGGGTTACATTTGGGCTCCTGAAGGTTGCACGGGTTCCATGAGCTGCCTGTCACCTGCCTTGTTTTAGATCTCACAGAAGTGGGAAATTACATTGGAGGGGCCGCTTAGGAGAGGTTGGGAACCGTGGGATTCTTTCTAGCCTTCCTGTCTGGTGAGTTCCTTGGTGGGTTATTTCTGTTTGTTTCTCTTGGTCCCACCACCTTCACAGGTGTGTTTGTTGGGGACGCGGGAGAGGGCCTTCCCTGTTGTTGCTCCCAGACTTTGGAGCTCCACTTTCTCCCACAAGAGGCTTTCCCTCAGTGACTGGCTGCCTGAGTGGGGTTTTTAAATGGATTATTGTTCCTTACTGCTTTGAATGTGTTTTGCATGTTGCTTTTGTTTACCGTTGTTTACTGTGATGTTTGCTTGATTATTTTTAGTATTTGTATACTTACTGTTGTTAGCTTTAAATATTTTCTTTTAATGATGTAAGCTGCCTTGGGTCCTTTTTAAGGAGAAAGGTGGGGTAAAAATATTTTTTTAAATAAATAAATATTTTTTCTGTATGGTTAACAAAATGTACTATTCAAACAATAACTTTTTGGTGTGGTATCACACATTACAACAGTAATGTTTCTTCTTTGATAAAGTCCTGTTCTCTTTTCATTTTCAGCTGTGGAACATCTGTTTTAGATCAGGTATGGAACACATGAAGTTATGATGAGAATCCTGTTTCTCAAGATATTTACAAAAGAATATGCTAGATAGCAGCAAAAACCAGTTCCATGCAATGACATATCCTTGATGGTATAAACTACAAATAGCCTTAATTAAGTTGCATGATCACCTCTATCTCTCTAAAATCAAAAGGGGTGTGTGGGTGTGTGCTATACCTTTATTAGGACCTACTGCATTTTAAAAAGTATGCAAGCTTTTGAGCTCTGCAAAACTCTTAATCTAAAAAAATGGGGGTGGAGACATGGAAGGAAGTCTGTGTATTTAGTGAGAGGATGTGGCTGCATTCATTCAACCATTGCAAACCTTATTGGAAAATGCTTTAAAAATACCTATTTCTCAGTTTCACTGTCTCATTCACAGAATTTTACAGAAAGTCTAGACATTGCTGACTTCCACAAGTAACACAGATGCCCTATGGTCCAGTTGTGGTGGTGGGGTCACCCCACCCTGAAATCAAAGGCAGGCTCCTGTGCTCAGATCATGACTGCAAGTAGCCTGGAATCCTGTCGGTATTTGAGTAAGATTTGTGTAACTTGCCATTGTGAATTGTGTTGAATCGATGATGTGCTGGAGTTCATCTTAGTTGCACAGTCAGGCATGTTATCAGGCATGAGACTGTGACAGATCCTGGCAATTCATCAATTAGTGTGACAAGTTACACAAATTTTATGTGAACACCAGCAGGATTCTGGCCAGGGACTTGCAACATTCCAAAGATCGCACACTGTTTTTCCTGTCCTTTTTCTTGCTGCAGAAAATCTATTGAGGGAAAGATGGAAGAGCTGTATAGCATATTTTGATTCAGAGACCTAGTAGCCCTTCATGTGGCAGCACCCCTTAATATTTGGTCTCTTATCTGACTAACCACGTATGTTTTATCTAGAGGCCAAATAATGACTAGATGCATTCCCTTTCCAAATGTTTGATACATCCATGTTAATTCAATTATAAATGTAAAACAATTTATTTCTCTTTCAGGAAATCATTCAGCTTTCTAATTATCTCAAGGTGAGCAATTACTAAAGTGACCTATGACAATCTATGAAAACAATTATACCATCCTGCTGGATGGTGGGATTATTCATTGTTATATTGCATAAGGCAGGGCTTTTATTGCTGATAGCATCCTGGGTATGGAATGACCTTGTTCCACATGAGTGTGTCTATCCTCACACTGTTGTTATATAGGCAACACTTGAAAACATATGTATCTGTGCAAGGTTTTGGAGTTTGGACAAGTGCTCTATTTGTTTTCCTTTTTATTGGCCAAAAACCTATTGGAGATTTCAATAAGTGTAATTGCATAAATCACAGTGGCAAATTGATGCTAATGAGTGAGTTGCTGCTCAGAAACTCTTGTTCACATGCCAAGTCATGTGACTGGCATGCAACCAGGAATGCGAGCAGCAACGTTTTAATTAGCAGCAATTTTTCACTATGCTTTATGCACTTAAATTTGCACCAGCATAAGCATTTTGTTATCTGTTTGTGGTTTTACAGTTATGATTGCACTTTATTTATTTTGTTAGTGGCTCTGGAGTCTTCGTAGGAAAGGCAGGGTATTAACAAACTAAATAATATTGTAAGTTGTCTATTTATTGAGCAAGTTGAGCAAACACTTGAGCTTCTAGCCTTAGGATTTTCCCCACTCAGGACAGAACTGTAACTGTAATGCTTGAGAGCAAGGAAAATTACCTCAGATTTTCCATGGGCCAGTTTTGTTTTTGCTTTCAACTATAAATGGAAACAATGTTTAGGGTCAAATCTTTGCTAACATTCAGTGACTCAGAGACACCTGGAAGTTCAGGAAGCAGTTCCAACAGAGAAGATTTTCCTGGCCTGCTGTTTTAGACTAAGTAAAAGGGACGAAACTCAGAGGGTCTATCCATCAACAGACCATTGTCAAGATTGGGAGATCCCCAAAAGCACATATGGGGTTGATATAGTTATGAAGAGGACAGATGAGGAAGGGTAGGAAGTAGTGTACTTGTAGACTTGTACTCATGAGATGGTAGATGGAACCCAAAATCTCAAGCAGTAAGTACAGCAGTCACTTGGTTTAATTAATAAACATTTTTAATGAGTTTATAACTACTCCCTGTTAATCAGATTGCAATTTTTAAAAAAAACTTGGGATGTGGCATGGAGGGATTTCCACAGGGTAGCTGGCCGGAATCCTATGAGTGTTCACATAAAGTTTGTGTTACATGTTGTGGCTAATTGACAAGGTATTGGAGTGTGTCTTGGTTGTGCAATCAGGCACATAACCAAGATGCCTAACACCTTGTCCATTAGCTACAATTACCCGTGGCAAGTTACAGAAGCATTATATGAACACCAATAGGATTCTGGTCATTGTAAATAGTAAGTGTAACGATCCTGTCTCCCTAAAGAGACAACAATCGCGGTCAGGGAGTCCCTCTGGGCACAAAACTACCACCTTTATTTCCTGAGGTAGGTCCTCTAGGCCTCAGAAGTGCGTAGTAAGCACCATAGACAAGCCTGAGCCTTAAAAGTTACCTTTGATTTGCTTCCAAAGCAATAAAACATAGGTTTTGTGTATCCTTAGAATGCACACCAGCCTTACCAAGTAGGACAGTAGGACCTCTTAACTTACAGTAGCAACTATTAACTTTCTTTCATCCACACTGGATTTAGATAGTTCTGCTGTATCAAGAGACTAGATCCTCTGTTTAAGAATTATATTTGTTTTATTAAGAAAATAAAGTTTCATTAGAATACAGTTGTAGCTTTAAAGCATAAGCATTGAGCATCTCCAGACTATTACAATGTTTAAATAAACTTACAATTTCTAATTAAAATAAAAAAAGCTAGGTAATCATCTTTGCTCTACGTCCCTACATGTTGGCATCTAGAAGCTGGGCTATTCCCCCCTTCTTATTAAAAAAAAAAAACCAAGCCTCTGTGTCTCACATTCCACAGCATTCACCGAACCTTTTTTCACATACACAAACCCTCTCATTTTACATATCTTTAGGACCTCCTTCCTAATTACTCTTTCAAGCTGTCAACCAATTAAGTCCAAGTAGGTGTAATTCAGAACACTCCGATTACCGCCCAAAGTTCTCATGATCCAAGCTCCAGGTGTCTTATCTTCTCCCAGTTAGTGGTTTTTGTTGCGTCTCTTCTCTCTGGACTGTCCAACCTTGTGACTTTGACAAACAACTGTGCACAACAAGCTCATTGAAAAACATATCTTTCTGAATTCATCTTACACAGCACCTAACAGACTCCATCTTAGTATAACTACAATTCCCAGTTTCCTTCCATTTCCTTACAGTAAGGAATCCTCTTCCAAGGTTGGGATTGTTTAATATGCACAGGCATCATCTAAGAACAGGGACAGTTGGCTTTTTCTTTGAGATTATTGAGTTTTATCAGATAATGGCTTTGTATTAGCAGAAAGTATGTCCACTTGTGACAGACAGAGCACCCAGTTTTCACCAGTGCACAACATGTGTGCTTTTCTTTCTGCTGAAACAAGAAAACCACTCTTACAAGTTATATCAAAAACTTCTTTAAAAGTTTTATTTGGCATAATCTTTTGTGGACTACCACTCAGTTCCTCAGGTGCAGCATACGAAAGTTTATACCAAATGAAAATTGTAAGCTTTAAAGGTATTCATTGTTTTTTCTGCTGCTACAAGGTAACATAGCTATCCTGTGGAAATCCCTCTGAGCCACATAACCATGCAAGAGTACCAGAGTATTCCCCGGCCCTCAAGAACAGCTTTTTAAAGAGCAATTGGACAGCAGCAATTGGTGACACTGGGTGTTCTGCTTTGCACAAGTAGAAGTGTTTTACACTGACACAACATCATTAAATACAACACAATTATTTACTAAAATAAGGTTTTGACACTCACATACAAAGCCCTCCACAGTTTGGACCCATGTTACTTGTTGGAGCATCTCTCCTTAATGTCATCTGGCCAACCCACAAGGTCATCCCGGTTGAGGCTCCTCCAGGTAGCCACTCTGAGGGAGGCCCATAAATCCTCTACAAGAGGTAGGGCCTTCTTTGCAGTGGCTCCAACTTTAGGGAACCAGCTTCCAGAAGAGCTCCACCTAGCCCCCTCCCTGTGGACTTTTAGGAAGCAATTAAAGACATTGCTTTTCAGGGAGGCTTTCCACACCAACCCCAGCTGACCACCTTCCTCCCCTTTTTTTTCCTCTGCCCTCCTCCTCTTCACTCCCCTCTTTTCCTCCATCTGCTCTGAGATTAGTCGGTGCCATCTGGTTTTCTTTTCTTTTCTCTTTTTTTAAGGGTTATTGTTATCAGTTTTAATATTTCTATTTTTCATTTGTGTTTTCTATTTTATGAATTGTAACCCACCCAGAGTAGTGCTGTGACACTAATGGGAGCGGGATACAAATTGAATGAATGAATGAATGAATGAATGAAACAGACATTTGCACAGATTTAATTGTTCAGTCATTTAATTTATACAATTAATAAAGTACAGTTGCCTTAATTAGGAGCACTGTTGGTCCCAAGTAACAGAGTGAGGGGAGCTGAAAAGCCCAAGAACTGTCAGTCACTGGAAACTAGTAGCCAGACAGAGCAGTGGTCTGTCCAACTTTGTTCATGTTGGGTTTTCCTTCAGGAAAGTAACTCAGAGTGCGACCACACTGACTCTTTTAGTGCAGGCTGATGTGGTCTAAACAGGGTTGCTTGAGATTGGGGAAGGAGCAATATGCCATTTGGCGTGATTGTTACACCCAAATAGCATATCTCCTCCCCTCTGCAACTTCAAGGTTCCCCAGCTTGCTTGGCAGTTTTTGAAAGCAGCGTTTGCCCTGACCTCTCCTTGTTCTCTCCTTCAGGCTAAGGTCCTGGGACAACAGGGGAGAACTCATCCCAAGTGGGACTTTTATTTAGAGTAAACATGCTGTGGATCCGGCTGTTGCATATTTCCAATGTTAAACAATCATCCAATGGGTGTGGACAGCTAAATGGGCTTTTACTCAGCAATATTTGCCCTGGAGATCAGATGAGCTTGAATTCCAGTAAACAGGTCAGTCAGGCTCTTGTTCTCTGAAGTGAAGGAAGTTACCTCTTGGAGATCCAGGGGGACTTCCCTGCACTCCAAGGAAGGGCGGAGATGGTGGGAAGAACACCCACCACCACTGCCTTTTGCAAACAGGGAATTTAGGAATGGGTTTCTTTTGCATCTGAAGAGGTAAAAGACTGGGTTTCATTTAGTGCCAAAATGCAGCCTGAGAGGGGATTTCATGGTTAAATATAATTCAATTAGAAAGGTGGACAAACAAATGGAATACTAAAGAAGGGAAAGGTAGAAAAATGACAAAATTTGAAGAGATTATAGAAAAAAGATTGAAATCAGAGGAAAAGACAGAAAGAAAAGGAACTGTAAGCCAAATATATAAACTATTAACGCAAGCTGAACAGGGTACACAAGGATTAAAAATGCAATGGCAATATGATTTGGATAAAGAAGTAATAGGTGAAGAATGGGATAAAATATGGGATCAAAGAATTATGAAGAACATGTCAGTAAGGATAAAAGAAAATTGTTATAAAGTAATATGGAGGTGGTACTTAACGCCGGTTAAAATGAATATAATAGATAAAAGTATCAACATTATGTTGGAGGTGTAAAAAAGAGAAGGGGACGTATTTACATATGTGGTGGTTATGTGAAATAAGAAAGAAAGAATGGAATCAAATCTTTAAAGAAATATCTGAAATAACTGGATTGAATATTCAAATGTCTCCGTTAACTGCTTTATTGAATTTGATTAAGAAGGATCAATTGTTGAATGAAAATAAGGATTTAAGAGTAATAATGATTACGGCAGCAAGATTAATTTTCGCAAGAAACTGGAGAAATGATAATCAATTTAGTTTAGAGGAATGGTATAGAGAATTATGGGATATGGCAATTAATGATAAACTGACATGTGATATGAAAATAAGAAGAGGCCAATTGAAAAATAATGATTTTAAGAAAACATGGAGTGTATTTTTGGAATATGTATTTCGGAGAGGGAAGGGGTATACACCGAGGGAAGAAACAATGAAATTTTGGAGAGAAAATGGATTGAATGAAGTTTAATGCTAGTCCTGAAGGTGATGGGGGCACTTGTGAAATTGTATTTTATTGTTTTTTATTGTTTCTATTGTTTTTTATAGTTCTTTGTGTGGTAGTAGGTTTATGTTGTATTAATAAAAATTAAAAAACAAAAAAAACAAAATGCAGCCTGATCTAACCCATGTTTACTCAGAAGTAAGTCACATTCACTTGTGTGGCCTTGGTCCTATGTATGTGCAAACCGGGTGGCAGCCAAAATTAATTTAGCAGTCTCAGGGCAGGAGTTGATTTTTAGTATGATTCCAGTGATTGCACACTCAAGGAATGGACTAAACTAGAGTGCACCCACCCACAAGTCCTTGACAGGGGCTTAGAAAGGTGCAGGTTGGGGTGCCCTGGGGGCAAATTGATCCACTCATCATGTGGTAGCTGGAAAAAAGTGTGAACTAATCTGCCCTCACAATGCATCAAACAGTAGGACAAATGTCTGTCTGAACAAGTCCTCATTCTAACAAGAGTGATAACCATGAAACATATGAAATGGCATTTCAGGTGCAGGTAAGTCAAAAGTAGTGAGAGGAAGAGTTTTTGCTGGAAGATAGCTGCTTGTGGAAAACATGATTAAAAACTGCAGGTCATGGGCAAGCTCATGGCTATCGATTCAAGTACCTCTGCAGAATCAGAACCCCAGAAAAATGCTGGCAGATGCAAAGAGCCATAGTCCTCCATGAAGTCGTCAAGTTACTCTGTAGCCTAAACCAGGGGTCCCCAACCCCCAGTCCACAGCCTGGTGCCAGTCCGTGGCCTTCCTGGAACTGGGCCGCGGAGACGGATTTCCGCCCCCCCAATGCTCACACGGTGGGCGTCTTGCACTTGTGGAGGGGCGTGTTGCGCTTGTGGAGGGGCGTGTCGTGCTCGTGGGTGGGTGCGAGCGTGACACGCCCCTCCGTGAGCGTGACACACCCACCCACGAGCGTGGGGGTGCCCCCACCCCCCTGCGCACGGAGCCTGCACCTCCCAACCGGTCCGCAGTCCCAAAAAGGTTGGGGACCGCTGGCCTAACCACCCTCCAGTCAATTTCTTCATGGTCCTTTCTTAGGGATGTGGGTGGGGACATGCATTCTTGGAAGGTTAAGGGAAGCCTTGGTACTAATAGAACAGATGGGGTTAGGAATAGATTCCAGCAGTGTCTAGAATATCTTTTGTACAGAGCTATTTTCTTTTCCCTTGTTTTTAGGAGGCATTACACCGAGAGCTGCTGCTGAAGCAGAAGATGGTGATTTTGCAGGAGCTTCTAGCCGTGTTGGTGCAAGCGGCAGATAAATCATGGAAGGTACCAAATGGTCCTGCTGAAAGTTGTACCTACATGTTTTATCAGTGTGTTGCTGGGAACAACCAAATGCATAAGAGATATACTCCTGTAACTCTAATAGTTCATGCGCTATGAACAGAGTTAAGAAAGTCAACACTGGTTTTTCAGTGGGACTGCAACTTCTAGAAATCCACAGCCAGCATGAACTGTGGCAAGGGTGAGCAATACACAGCCCATGGGCCTGGGGGATCAAATGCAGAATTCCACATACACCTCAAAATTCTTTCTTTCTTTCTTTCTTTCTTTCTTTCTTTCTTTCTTTCTTTCTTTCTTTCTTTCTTTCTTTCTTTCTTTCTTTCTTTCTTTCTTTATTTTGCCTTGTTCTCTCTACAAGGTGAGATGTTTTGAAGACTTGCAGCCCCCCTTGGGGTCCCCAAACACTCTGTCCATCCATCCATCCGTCTATCCGTCCACCCACCTACCCACCTCCCTACGACCCTCCTTCACTACCTATTTTTTCCCTGTAGAGGACAAAAGGTGTTTTTTTCCAGCTTAAAAACTAGGTGTTTTGTTGTGCTTTTTGCAAGATTTTGCTTGCTGTGGTGGTGGTCATAGGATCAGATATGACCTGCCAAGGTCCAATGATGGGCACATGAATCACCAGATGTCTGGAAGTTGCCCACCACTGTTCCAGACATCTGGTGGTTCATGTTGGGTGGAAATTCCAAGCGTTGTAGTCCCAAAATGCAACATGTTCAATCTCTGAAGAGTCACACTTGCATCTTTGGAATCAGGCTTTTTCTGGCCTCCTTAAAAGAAGGATCAGGTATTCTTGGGTTGAGTCAGCTAGAGGTATTATACTGAAAAACTGACTGACAAGTGTGACCTCTCCTAATTTTGGAAACAAAGCAGGGACAGACCTTGTTAGTAGATATATAACAAACCATTAGGGAATACTCAGGACCTTCTAAAAAGAACCCTGCCTGAAACCTTAGGCGGCTATTGCTGCCACTCAGAGTTCACAATGGACCAATGATCTGACTCA
Organism: Intellagama lesueurii; assembly: GCA_037013535.1. NCBI lineage: Eukaryota > Metazoa > Chordata > Lepidosauria > Squamata > Agamidae > Intellagama > Intellagama lesueurii. The sequence goes on from JBAJHW010000004.1 coordinate 198,997,693, forward strand.
ATGTAGGACTGCTTCTTCTATTCCTTTACTGTAGTGCAAGATAAAACATGTGTTTGAATTAATAAGCAATGAACTCCAGCTACATTTCTATTCAGTGAAAGCAGCTTTTCAGAATCATTCATAGGGTGTTTCCAGTGCTGCTAATGCTACCTGTTAAAAAGATATTGTGTGGTTCTGCTTTTCTCCTCTTTCTTAACAAAGAGGAATTGTTGTTGTTGCTGCTGCTGGTGGTGGTGGTGGTGTTTTGGTAGAAAGAGAAAAAGCAGAAGAAGTAGCGGGAAAACCCAACAGGTAACGCACGTATAACCCTCTCTACAAAATAAAAGCTTTCTCAGGAAGCACTCTCTGGAACTGTTAAAAACTGAGGCCTTCAAAGAATACTTTATGCAGAAGAAAAATGCAGTAGTTTTCTGAATAGCTGAAAACAAAGATTGGCAGGGGCTCTGTCAAAAGCACAAATGCTCAACATGTTCTGTTTGATCCCTTGTGGTTTGAGACTTCCGCTCTGAAATTCTTTTTTCTGGCTTTAGAGGAGCAGGGGAAAAATTGGCAGGAAATAGCAGTGAAACCCCAACTTAGCAACAGGTGGGTGTGCCCTTTGCCTGTGAGCGTCTGCGTTCTGCAAAACAGTTTCCACTGCAGTTTTTGCTTTAGCTTAGCATCAGAGGAAGAATTAATCTACTGCTGGGATTTCAAAAAACAGACAGCAGATCAGAAACACAGAGATTTGGCATTCAAAATGTAGAAGGAGAGATTAATTAAATGAAAAATAAGAGCCTCTTCAACACCACAGGTGGCATGTAACTCTAGCAGAGGTTCTGGGTACTTAACAGAAGCATAAATTAGGATTTAGGAATTCTTCTCCTCTTCTCTCCTGCTAGAGGCTAGACATTATCTTGATGATACAGTAGGAACCCCCTATCTGTGGGGAATTGTTTCCAAGACTTTGTTTCCATGGATGCCGAAAACCACAGATAATAGTGAACACTATACATAGAATGGTAAATGAAAAAAATCCAGAAAAAAGTATTTTCACCATGTCTTAATAGAACTGTCCACTAGAGGGAGTCAGAGACCATGGTATGCATTCTTCAACAACAAGAATACATAACATGGTTTCTGTCTCACTCTAGTGGCCAGGTCTGGTAAATACACCATGAAAATATATGTTTCTAGGGTTTCTTTCCTTTAATATTTTAAATATTTTCATACCGCGGATAAGTGAAACCACAGATACTGATCCCGTGGATATGGGGGTCCTATTGTACTAACAGTAAGATGCAGCAGCTCTAAAAAATGGTATTGACTTACACCCAAACAAGTCTTCAGGTTCCTCAGCCAACAATTTATTCTCCTTCCTGCATGTCTTTTCCCATTGATTTTACCTTGAACAATCAGCTGTAACAATGTGCACTTCTCACCTCTTATCACAGGACCAAATTATGCTAGCTTTCTGTTTTTTATGATTTTTGGATCGTTTTTTTTCTTCATTTAGTCATTAATTGTTGAAAATCCTGTTTAAAAAAAGAACTGAACTTTTTATTTAATAATGGTCAAGGAGGATGGGAGAGGAAAAATCTTACACTACTCTAGAGCTGACAGCAATTTTTCAGCATTCAGTCTCTACTCATAACTTACATCAGTCAAGTTTATACTGGGTACTTCAGTATGACACTTTTATTGGGCAATTGCCCTTCCTCATTCAGATAATGTCATCTATCTGTAACCCTTTCAGGTTTCCTCCACTTCTTTCATCTTCGTTTCTTTCATCTTCATTCCAAAAAGGAAGTTGCTGCAGTGATTCCAAGGAGTGGTAGTCCTTCTCCACAGCACCCTCTAGAGCAGTGGTTTCCAACCTTGGGCCTCCAGATATTCTTGGACTACAACTCCCAGAAGCCTTCTCCACCACCTCTGCTGGCCAGGATTTCTGGGAGTTGAAGTCCAAGAACATCTGGAGGACCAAGGTTGGGGACCACTGCTCTAGAGAACATAAAGGCCAGTAAGACTACCCCAGGCAGGAGGCGCCACAGCAGCTTCCTTTTTGGAAAATTACCAACAGGAAGCAAGTCAGGAGCTAGCCCTGAAGCTAGGCCCTTTGAATGAAATGTAGGCTGGAACTTCCAAGATCCTGCTGGGCAATTCTTGAAGAATTCTGGAAGTGGGAATCCAAAAAATCCAAATGGCATATCCCTAAATTCTAGGATCTCTTGGATTTCATGGAAAAGATGTAATGCCAAACATTTTCATGTCTGAAGAAGTGGATATACAGTATGCACAAAAGATCATGTTGATATATAATAGTCTTTCAGGTTATATATCAACATGATATATAATGGGAAGGGAGGAGGGAAGGGCGTTGGAGGGGGCAGCCATTGAGGTGGTGCTGGGTAGGGGAAGGAATGGCGGTGGGGGTAGAACATGCCCACGTAGGAGAAGAGAGGTTAGATATCTTACATCTATCCCCTCTTCTAGTCCTACCCCCAACCAGATGGTATCAGGTGACCATATCAGCAAACCCTCGAGCCACACAGTGCTGTTGATGAACGCCAGGTCAGTATAAAATAAGACTGCCCTCATCCATGATGTAATTCTGGATGAGGGTGCTGACCTGGAGTGCATTACTGAGACCTGGGTGGGAGAAGAGGGTGGTGTTCCCCTCTCCCAGCTGTGTCCGCCTGGGTACTCGGTCCAGCACCAATGTCGCTTGGAGGGTCGGGGAGGGGGAGTTGCTATAGTCTATAGGAGTTCTATCTCCTTGACCAGGCTTCCTATCCCTTTGAGAGGAGGTCTTGAGGGCCTGTATTGTGTGTTGGGCTTGCGAGACAGATTGGGGATTCTGTTGGTGTACGCACCCTGCTGCGTACCAACAGTCTCCCTGCCTGAGCTGACGGAGGTAGTCTCGGACCTGGTGTTGAGGACTCCCAGGCTGTTGGTGCTGGGGGACCTCAACATCCATGCCGAGGCTGCCTTGACTGGGGCGGCTCAGGACTTCATGGCCGCCATGACAACCATGGGGCTGTCTCAATGTGTCATTGGCCCGACACATGAGAAGGGCCATACCTTGGACCTGGTTTTCTCAACGGGACTGGAAGATGGTGGTTTGGATGTGGAGGGGCTGGTTGTGACCCCATTGTCATGGTCAGACCACTTCCTGGTCAGGTTTAGTCTATTAGCTTCTTCTTCCCTCTGCAAGGGCGGGGGATCTATTAAGATGATCCGCCCTCGAAGACTAATGGATCCGGATGGTTTCCTGAACGCTCTGGGGGATTATCCGTCTGATATGGTCGGCGCTCCTGTCGAAGCTCAGGTCACCCTATGGAATAGGGAGATGACCCGGGCGGTTGACACGATTGTGCCTAAGTGCCCTCTCCCTGCACGCAGAGCCCAGACAGCTCCTTGGTATACTTCTGAACTGTGGGCGATGAAGCGAGAGGGGAGACGGCTGGAGCGCAGGTGGAGGAAGTCCCGCTGGGAGTCCGATCGAACACGACTTAGAGCCCATTATCAGGCCTATTTTGTGGCAATACGGCTGGCGAAACAGCAATATTTCTCCAGCCGTATTGCTTCCTCAGAATGTCGTCTAGCAGAGCTGATCTTCTTCAACCGGGAAATCCGGTGGAGGTCCCGGACTGCTCATCAGCTCGCTGTGATGAGTTTGCCATTCATTTTGAGGGGGAAATCGCTCAGATTCGCAGTGGGTTGGACTCCACCGTTACTGCAGAATCAGAGGATGTGTCCAGTGTGCCGTGCTTAGGTCAAGTATTAATGGATGAGTTTCAATTGTTGAGACCTGAGGATGTGGACAGGGTGCTTGGATCTGTCCGTTCTACCACCACTCCGCTCGACCCTTGCCCATCTTGGCTAATTGGAAGATCTGCCAGGGGGGTTCGCACCTGGGTCCAGGAGGCCGTGAACACCTCTTTGAGAGAGGGAGTGGTCCCTACCACCTTGAAAGAGGTGGTAATTCGTCCACTCCTTAAAAAGCCTAACCTGGACCCAAGACTGGTGGTTAACTACCGACCAGTGGCGAACCTCCCTTATTTGGGCAAAGTGCTGGAGTGGGTTGTGGCCGGGCAACTCCAGGCGCTGCTGGATGAAACGGATTTTCTGGATCCATTTCAATCGGGTTTCAGGCCGGGTTTTGGTACGGAGACTGCCTTGGTCGCCCTGTACGATGACCTTTGCCAGGAGAGAGACAGGGGGAGTGTGACCCTGTTGATACTCCTGGACCTCTCAGAGGCTTTCAACACCATCGACCATGGTGTCCTTCTGGATAGGCTGGCTGGGTTGGGAGTTGGGGGCACCGCTTTACGGTGGTTCCGCTCCTTCCTGGCTGACCGTGTCCAGAGGGTGGTGCTGGGGGACAGTTGCTCTGTCCCATGGCGTTTATGTCATGGGGTTCCTCAGGGCTCGATACTGTCCCCCATGCTGTTTAACATCTACATGAAACCGCTGGGAGAGGTCATCAGGAGGTTTGGGCTGAGGAGTCAGCAATATGCTGACGATACTCAGCTCTACCTCTCGTTTTCCACCAATCCAGGTGAGGCAGTTTCTGTGTTGAACTCGTGTCTGGACCTGATAATGGACTGGCTGAGGGTTAATAAATTGAAACTCAATCCAGACAAGACGGAACTGCTGTTAGTGGGTGCTTCACCAGACAGACTGGAGGGCCATTTCCCTGCCCTGAATGGGGTTACACTCCCCCTAAGGGACAGGGTCCGCAGCTTGGGGGTGCTCCTGGACCCCAGTCTAACACTGGAAGCCCAGGTGGACTCGGTGGCCAGGGGCGCCTTCCTTCAGCTGCGGAAATTATACCAGCTACGGCCCTACCTGGACGAGCGGAGTCTCATGACAGTTACACACGCACTGGTAACATCTCGCATAGATTACTGCAATGCGCTCTACGTGGGGCTGCCTTTGAAGACGGTCCGGCGACTGCAACTGGTCCAGAATCGAGCTGCGCGGCTGGTGAGTGGTGGGGCCGCTAGGGAACATATCAAGCCGATTCTGTTTAAATTACATTGGCTACCAGTTGCTGCCCGGACCCAATTCAAAGCGCTTGTTTTGACATATAAAGCCCTAAATGGCTTGGGCCCTGGATACCTGAAGGACCGCCTCCTTCCATATGAACCTACCTGGCAGTTAAGATCTAGCCAGGGGGCCCTTTTGAAAGAGTCATCCCTCAAGGAGGTAAGAGGGATGGCTTGTAGACAAAGGGCCTTTTCGGCAGCTGCCCCCAGACTATGGAATGCCCTCCTGACTGAGATTCGTCTGGCGCCGACGCTGATGACATTTCGGCGCCAGGTCAAAACCTTCCTGTTCCAGAAGGCTTTTAATTGAAATAATATCAGCTGTAGGTCCTGATGGCAATTTTTAGAGTATATATTTTAATTGCATTTTAATTGTTTTGTCCTTTTATTGTATTTTAAATGTTGTAAGCCGCCCAGAGACCTTTGGGTAGTGTGGGCGGCATATAAGTTAAATAAATAAAATAAATAAAAAATAAATGATATGTTGATATATAATGTTTTTTTTCTTTTTCTTTGATAAACATTTTCATATAGTTCTGAGGATCAAATTAAATATTACTTTAACTGTATGTTTAACAATCACACCGCTTTTTAAAAAAGACTGCCTTCCCAGTTTTCATTTAGACCATAGTACCCAGAGATTAGGCACTGTTTGTTATGTTATTGAAATTAGTGGAGATTGGGACAGATCGTTTATTCTTTGTCATTGCCATAGAATTAGATCATGCTTAATTTCAGATGGATTGTGCCCATCTGCTGGAAAAGAGAAGTAGTGCATGCCTCCCCACTCCCTCTTGTTTGTGTTCTTCATTGATAAATCTTTGTAACTTAATGATCCAAAATTTCTGACTTGATTTTTCTGTCAGGGTCAGTTAAATGAAGATAAACTCAAGTGCAGACTGGGTGTTTTGGAGAATCAGCTGCAGATCTGTGCCCAGGTAATGTCTTTGGATCAAAATAAAACATCAATTGATTCCATTTTTGGAGAGTACTCTGTTCTCCAGATTGGATGTGGCTTACTAGACTTGCTTATGGACAACCAGAGACTGTAACAATGTCGACATCATCAAGGTGCATTAGTTCATAAACGTGGACTAAAGAGATTTCAAGGGTGAAAAGAATTCAGTGTATTGCTCAGTATGTTTGAGTACACTGAGGCCTGAAAAAGAGCTTTGATATTGGAAAACACTGACCAAAATACATGCATGAAGCAGCAATAAGCATTATTTTATATGAAATCTATGAGGAGGCTTACTTCTTCCACAATTAGTACAAAAAACAAACATGTTTTCTACACCTAGTTTACAATTTTAGTTGGTGTAATGACTAAATGATGTTTGGAAGTGCTTTGGCTCTGGTGGTTGGCTCTAATTTGTTTCAAAGTAAACATGATTCTAAATCAAGTCTATCTAAAATGCTATGGTATTTCTAACACAGCATTGACCAGTTTTGTTGTTGTTACATGCCGTGAGGTTACTTGTAACTTGTTGTTGTTTAGTCATTAAGTCGTGTCCGACTCTTTGTGACCCCATGGACCAGAGCATGCCAGGCCCTCCTGTCTTCCACTGCCTCCCGGAGTTGGGTCAAATTCATGTTGGTAGCTTCGATGACACTGTCCAACCATCTCGTCCTCTGTCGTCCCCTTCTCCTCTTGCCCTCACACTTTCCCAACATCAGGGTCTTTTCCAGGGAGTCACCAGCTCCACCACATGAGTTTTCATGGCCAAGTTTCCTGAGTCCTCACCTGACACTCTGTCCACTATACCATACTGGCTCTCTGTCCACTTTTAATTTTCCATTAATAGGATTCAAGGAGCAACTCATTTTTTACAAATGAATTCAGTGCATTGTTTGCTACAAAAAACTATTCTTTTCAAATGGGTTGGATCCAGACAAAGTCAGCCAAGGTTTAGTCCAATTGAAATAGGTAGGGCTTAGACTTATGAGATTCCAATGGGACTAAACCATGGCCAGCTCCAATATAACATTTTAAAATCATAAATCTTTCTATTTGTCTTCGTTGTTTTCTTCTTCAGAATTACCCAAAGCGAAGCTTGAAGAAGATTCTCCTGGATATGGAAGATCAAAAACAGAACTATGAGCAGAAAATGAAAGAATCTCTTCAGAAACTTCTTGAAGAGAAATTGCAAGCAGAAAGGGAACTGGAGAATGCCCAGGTAGGCATGGAATTTCAGCCTTGAAACTGTAAGTTCTTGTGCAGAATCAACACACTGTGCTTCATGTGAGGCCTTACATACTGGAATCTTGTTATGTATTAGGTAAGGCTGAAGCTCCAAAGCAGCATCAGAGAAGCTTCTTTTCAGAGCTTGAATAATGGCTCTGGAGTATATCATTTTGGTTCCCTCTGCTCAAAACATAATCTGAACCACATTATGCAGTGGATGAGAAAGGTATTTACATTTGGTTGTTACATGCCAGAGCTCACAGGTCTTGCTTTGTTACACCGAACATGTTACCCCAACCCATCCTGTTCCCAGTTGTTTATGTCTCTTTTGAGAGACATAAAAACCATGTTGGAAACCACTCAGAAGCATATTTGTAGTGAGGAATGAAGTTGCCACAGAAAAATAAAACAGATGGAATAAATTGGCTATCCTAAAATACATGTTACAGATAACACATTATTGGAAACTGAAGTCACATGGTTGTTCCAAGGAAGTGAATTCTGTGAACTTTTGTGTCTGAACAATCATACTTGTAAGTGAAGTCCATGTTTAGCTCCCAATGGTCAACTCTACAGCAAAGCAAGCTAATTTGTAAACTACAGGACATGTGAAAATCTTCTGTGTTTCAGCACTTGACAGATTCCCTCTTCTAATGAAAGACTATCTGTAATGTATAGTTTGGATGGATTTATTTTATGTTTTGCTCTGAAACCTGGGCACTCCATCTCTTGGGCAATGAAACACAAAGGCAGCAAGCTGCTGTTTTTTCAACTTGGCCCACTGCTGAGTCATTCTTACTGTAGTTATTACTAGTTTGGTAATGTCCCCTTACTTTATTTTACTGTTTATATATTGACTCTTGCTCTCCGTTTTATAGAAATCCAGATTAGCAATATTAATGAAAAGCAAATGAAAGTAAAGGGGCTACTGTCAATCTGGAGCAAAGTTATCCTCTTCAGACACACCACCACACCAGTTGATTGCAAGTGGGATAGACAGCACTTGCAAAGTGTAGCAAAGCCATTTTTCTCCTGGCCATGCTGTAGTTGGGATGTTACCTGTGTGATGACAGCAGCCACAGTGAGAGGAAAGATAAATCTCTTTCCTTTCTGCACCATCTTGCAGACGACAACAGCCCTGTCCTTTGCTACATTCTCTGAGCTGCTTTTTACCCTGCAGTTGAAGTTGCTTTGGAATTTTTAGGGGTGTGAAATTATCTGAAGAGCTTCATAGTGTGGCAAAAGGTTTAACCAGTCTGGATCTGAGCCCCCACTGGTGATATTTGCTTTGTTTTAATGAATAATACATATATCCAATACCATGTTTCACCTGTCATTTAGTTTACGTCTACAACTGTATGTTTCTTCATCTTCCCACTGGATGGCAGTATTTAGAAAGTTAGGGCATAAAATACAGGATAAGATTTCAGTTTCCTAGTGAAAGAAAGTCTGTTGGCAAGAGTGTTTGAGCTTTTGATTGTTTCCGTGTTTCCCCAAAAATAAGACAGGGTCTTATATTAAATTTTGCTCCAAAAAAAAAAAACGCATTAGGGCTTATTTTCAGGGGATGTTTTATTTTTTTCATGTACAACAATCTACATTTATTCAAATAGTCATGTCATCTTCATCTGGTTGCTGCACAATGGTGGAGGGCAGGGTTTCACTTAACTGGGGCTTATTTTTGGGGTAGGGCTTATATTACGAGCATCCTGAAAAGTCATACTAGGGCTTATTTTCAGGTTAGGTCTTATTCTTGGGGAAACAAGGTAGCTCTCCTTCTAGCAGAAACCTGAGTTGTTGCTCTGTCAGAGAGACACAGGAGTACTGACACTAATGGTAGGTATTGTGACTTTAATAATAATTCTGTGCCGTCAAGTTGATTCTGACTTATGGTGGCCCTTTTCAGGGTTTTTTAGGTAGAGAGTACTCAAAAGTGGATTATCATTGCCTTCTTCTGGGGTGCCCTGGGACTATGCAGCTTGCCCAAGGGTACAGAGCGTGGCTCTTCTCCTGGGGAGGTGCAGTGTGGAACTGAACTCCCAGCCTTTGGCTCCATAGCTGGCTACTAACTAAGGCAGTGTGAAAGTATCAGATGTCTGCAGGTCTTCTTAGTTGCAGACATCTAGGTAAAACAAAACTAATTAGAAATCAGTCTAAGGCAACACATCTGTGAATTCCACAGACAGTCAGGAATAGACAAATATGATCAAGTAGATAGAAAGAAAAAATGTTATTAATTACATAAAAGTGAAAATTGTGCCTTTCAAACTCATTATAGTGAACACACTATCTTCTATCTACCTAAAGCTGAATTCATCTTACAAGAGATATCAGGCCATATGGTAAAACAGATTTCTCTATAGTCAGCTAAAATCCATCTGATCCTTTCTCCATGGTTTATTCTGTGAGTCAAAATCAGACATCTAATGTTTGAGGCTATTATCAAGGACACTAAAATATCTAATTTTGTTAAATTGTCCATTATTGAGCTATTTTTAACATCTTTCATTGAATGTGAAGCATTGGGTCACAGAGCTAAACTAGATAATACAGTTAACATGTCATTAGAAGCAGAATTCCCTTAAGATGAAAAGACATTATCTAACATAAGCTTGCTTCTATCCACATTTGGCAAATTAGTCTGGTTTTTTTATATAATTAGTCTGTTTGGACAGATCACAGCTATGTATGTATGTATGTAAGTATGTATGTATGTATGTGTGAAGGATTTGTATGCCTGGAGAGAAAACATTGAAAGATTACGAAATATGTATTTGCCTTCATATGTGTTCTGACCCAAAGTCTACAGTGCATGTTTGTTAATTCTGGCATAGGATGTATTTCTCAGACACCTATTTCTCCTCTTAGAGATCTCTAGCTGTTACAGAGGAAGACTGTACCCTCTGGAAAGAACACTACAACACATTAAAAAAAGACTGGAGCCTGCTAACTGAAAAGCACATTGAACTAGAAAACAAACTTCATGTACTGGAAAACAAACTTGAGGTAATTTTTATTTTCTCTTTGTTCTCTATTACTTTCCTTATTTTTTTTCCATTAGAAAATAAGTTACACAATCAACAAGGAATTTGTTTCCAAAAGCCCAGTTGCTGAAACTAAATCAGAAACATTTTTATCAAAATGCTAAACTTTCTCAAGAATTGAAGGACAAAGCTATTTTTAATCTGAACCAGAGTGAACCTATCGAATGAAGGAGACTGTTATGTTACGTTGTATACAAATTCAATTGATCCAATGAATCTGCTCTTGTTGGAACTAAGAACTGGATTTAATCCACAAATCCTGTGGAAATTTAGTATTTAGATTCAAATGTCTCAGATTTAATTTCAGTAGCTGGGCATTTGGAAATAAAATGTGAAAAGCATTTTAAGTGCTTTGATTTTAAAAAAAATGGATAGAAAATCTTTATAAATCTAAAAATCAAAAAAGAATTGTTGCCTTCCAGAGACAAATTGTACCATTTTTAGGTGGAATACTAATCAGTTATGGCAATGCTGACCAGGGTTTTCTAGGTATACTCAGAAGTCATTTATCAGTTCTTCCTTCTGGTGGCGCTCTCAGGTGGTGAGCAGCTTGCTCAAGACTTCACTGACTTTTCTTTCACAAATCACAGTGGAGAATAAAACACTCTGCAGCCAGGTGCTCCAACCCACTAAGTTATCCTAAAAAGGTCTTCTATTCAGATGTGGAATTACCCAATTTAATGTCTAAAACGGCAGCCATTTATGGCAGGGGCATGTTGCCTTGCCTCTGCTAATAAGATGAATACTAAAGCCACTGGTGGCTTAACTCTTTCTCTAATGATACACAATGACCAAAGCTAATTTTTAAGAAGCCACAGAGACCAGTGATTTTGGCATATGATTTATATGGCTGTTTTCTCCCTGCAGTGGTCAGACACCCAGAACTCTCAGCTGCACCAAGCTCTGCGGAATTTGGAGGGCGAACGTGCCAGTCTCTATTCAAGAATTGATAACCTACAAGACGACCACAGGGTTACAATGGAATGTCTTAGTGCCATGGAAGGTAAGACGTTTGCAAAAAAAAGCAGGAAGCTGAATTGTGGCATATCTAGAGCTCAGGCAACGGAGAATATGGCAAAATCTGGGGAAAAAACAACAACTTAGAACTAGCCTGCTGTTGCCAGTATGATCCCTATTATTAGGTATTGATGAATTATTCTGTAGTGATGAAGGGCTTGGCTAGGCAGCTTTTCTGGAGCGAGCTAGAGTGGGCTAAATTGGGTCACAAGTTTGGGTAGAGTTCTGGTATGCCATTTGGTGAAATCTTTGCTTTCCACATTGCATATGCAGCTCAAGCAACCCTATTTGGCCCACCTCCTTAAAGAAAACAAACAAAAAATCCTCCTCCTAGCCCCTCTCCTGTCCCCTTCTTCTTCTGGGAGGAAGCTTTCAGTTTTTTTTTTCCCCTAAAAGGTACAGCACCTCAGTGCTGCTCTAATAGGCTTTTTAAAAAAATTGCTACCTTTCCCTGCCTCTCAATGGAGGAGCAGAGGAAGTTTTTACAGTGGTGCCTCGACTTACGAACTTAATCCGTAACGGAATGGTGTTCGTAAGTGGAAATGCTCGTAAGTCGAAGCACCATTTCCCATTGAAATGCATGGGAATGGGATTAATCCGTTCCAGCATTTCAAAAAAAATACCAAAATAAAAATAAAAATAAAACACTGCAAGCCCCTGGGGCTGCAAAAAAACAAAACAAATCCAAAAATAAACATAAACATAACCCCACCAGCCCAATCCCACCCTGCAAAAGCCACCCAAAACAGTTTAAAAAAAGCAAAAAGCAGCACCTTACCACCACCGCCGCCACTGCCGCTGCCGGGAGGCCTCCGGGAGGCCTCCCGGGCTTCCACCGCTGCTGCCTGGCCCGGGCTCCACCGCCACTGCCCGGCCCAGGCTCCACTGCCGCTGCCCTGCCTGTGCTTCCACCGCCGCGACCTGGCCTGGGCTCCACCGCCGCTGCCCGCCCACACTTCCACCGCCGCTGCCCGGCCCGGGCTCCACCGCCGCAACCGCCACTGCCGGGAGGCCTCCGGGAGGCTGAGCATGGCTGGGATGGTCCGGCGGCTCACCTGGCGGCAGCGGCGGTGGAAGCCCGGGAGGCTGAGCCTCCCTTTTCCTAACCGTTGGGTCGAAAGAGCTACAGCCTCTTCACCACCAACGGTTTGAATTTCCCGCCCTTTTCCCCTGCCTTTTTCCGTTCGTACGTCGAAGCTCCGCTCGCAAGTCGATGCAAAATTTTGCGAGCGGAGCTGTTCGTACGTCGAAATGTTCGTAGGTAGGGGCGTTCGTAAGTCGAGGCACCACTGTAATTTCCCAACATCATGAAATAGCTAAGCTGTCTTCTCAAGCCACTTAACAATATTGGGAAACTAAATGAGGAAGGGAAATTTTAAAGCAGGCACTTTGGTTCAATCCCAGCAATTGAATGTGCTGGAAATGAACAAAAATGGAGCAATCCTACCCACACCTAAAAACAAAAGCTCCTGATAGGGACCCAGAAAGATACGAGTAAGAAGGCTTTGGGGATGGGCTGGCTGACACTGGCACGTGCATTATCTGATCATGGGCAAAAGGAGAGAACCAGGCTGTCTCAACAACAGACAAAACAGCAGGACCAATATGTGTATCGTCACCCCCTAAGAGCTGATTTCAAGTGTTGGAAAGTTTGGGACACAGCCTATTTGCAGCTACAGCAATGAACAGTAGAGGCTGCTGGATTGAAAGGTACCACTGATTCAAACTCATCTTGTCCATGAAATAGTTATAATCCATTGAGGCTTGTCTCTCTAACATGCAAGGTTTCCACTTGTATGGATGGAGGTTCAAAACTTCAGGCAAGTGATTTCCTGTATGCATTTTGTGGTGGTTTACTAACATGGAAGGTGATACCACATATCTCCTGGAACACTTATATCTTATGCTCTAGTGCCTTCTTTGAATAAGCAGGAAGCCTGCCTTAAGAAGGCTAAAACGTGACCCCCCAACCTTTGTGCTGTCAGGTGGGAGAGCTCTGAACAACTTAGTAACATATTAATCTCTTTCCCCTATGTGCTGTGATGATCACTGAGAAAAATAATCACATATATTATTGAGCTTCCATGCTCAAACCACAATACTGTATTATCCACTTGAGTTTAATAGGCTAGAGATGGGACTTGAATCACCCAACTCAAATGCAGCTCCCACTTGTCAATGCTCAATGTTGACCTGGAGGAAAAAGAAGAGGCCTACATAGTTTCATTTATTGTTCCTGTAAAATTGTTAATTTCAGACAAGCTGAAAAATGAAGAAAGAGAGAAGCTGGCACTGGATGCAACAATTAAACGTTTGTACAGTAAGTAGAGCTCAATGAATTAAAAAAAAAAAACTGGTCAAGTTCCATGCAAGCTCACAAGCAGTCCTGACACAATTTTCTTCATGATGCGGTACTTTGATTTTAAAACCTTCAAGATGCAATAAACAATTTGGTTTCTGTGAAGCTGTAAATAGAGAAGTACAGGGTTAATTACTGCACACTCCTATGTTTACAATAATTGTTCTCTGTCATGGTCACATATGGAAGGGGATATGGAGGAATCACTAGCTGTCTTCTTGAATGTGGCCTTTATTTTCTAATTATATTAAGTAATCCTATAGTATGTTTGACATGTGAATACCTATTGACACATGACACTGGAGACAGGGATAGCAGTGAGATGACCGAGTTTGCAGACGACACAAAACTTTTCCGGGTGGTGAAGACCAGAAGGGATTGTGAAGAGCTCCAGAAGGATCTCTCCAAACTGGGAGAATGGGCGGCAAAATGGCAAATGCGTTTCAATATAAGAAAATGTAAAGTAATGCACATTGGGGCAAAAAAATCAAAACTTCATTTATCAGCTGATGGGTTCTGAGCTGTCCGTGACGGATCAGGAAAGAGATCTTGGTGTGCTGGTGGACAGCTCGATGAAAGTGTCAATCCAGTGTGGTTGCAGAAGAGAGCGACTAAAATGATGACTGGGCTGGGGCACCTCCCTTATGAGCAAAGGCTATAGCGTTTGGAGCTCTTTAGTCTAGAGAAAAGGTGCATGAGGGGGGACATGACTGAGATGTATAAAATTATGCAGGGGATAGATAAAGTGGATAGAGGGAAGCTCTTTTCCCTCCCACACAATACCAGAACCAGGGGACAACCACTCAAATTGAGTGTTGGGAGAATCAGAACAGACAAAAGAAAGTATTTCTTTACTTAGCGTGTTGTTCATCTGTGGAACTCCTTGCCACAGGATGTGGTGATGGCATCTGGCCTAGATGCCTTTAAAAGGGAGGAAAAGTCCATCAGTTACAAGCCATGATGGGGATGTATAATCTCCAGACTTAAAAGGAAGGTACTTCAAAATGCCAGGTGGAGGGGAGGGCTATCAGGAGACCGGTATCTAGTTGTCTCGTGTGCTCCCAGAGGCATCTGGCGGGGCCACTGTGAGATACAGGAAGCTGAACTAGATGGGCCCTTGGCCTGATCCAGCAGGGCTCTTATGATATTCAAGCTGCATCACATACAGGTATCACATCCATGCAGGCATGTCCTCCCTATGTATACCACACTCTGCATTTCAACAATGTTTGCAAACTGGCACATTGGGTTTTACTGTGTGAAAGCTGACAAAATTTAAAGGGATAAGGAAAAGAAAGGAAAAGAAGAAGAAAGGGCACCACATTTGTATCTGTGCAGGAATACAACATTGTGTGCAGCAGAAGTGGGCAACTGTGAACAGCCCATGTCCCACTCACTTTGAGCTCCCATGGGCCAACCAGATGAAATAAGAAATTGCCAGTTCTCAAAATATGTTATTTTCAGCCAAAAGAAAGTATGGTGGTCACACAACTTGTGTTTTTTTTTTTAGGAGAAACACCTTTTTAAGAACAATTTTCTTGCCAGAGTGGGGGGAAGGCCTCACAAAAGGCCTCACAGACCACACAATCTCCCCTCCTCAACCCCCGTGTATAAAAGCCAGCAATTCCCAGACATAACTTGTGAACTTACACACATTGCTGTTCTGCATTACTAAAGAGAAAAGAAGAGAAGTACATTTTGTCTGAGCTCTATGGTTACACAGGCATTAAGAAAATAAAAATAACTATTCCTACTGAGATAATCTTATCCTTCACTGCAACAGGTCCCCCTTCTCAGGTGTGGTGAGCCAAGTTAGGTACAAGTATTCTAGCAGGATGAGATGTTTAAGGGATGTACTTCTGGGCTACAACCAAATATACACCAGTTGTGTCATCAACCTAGTTAATAAGGATCTCTGAGGGAAGGGCATGGTTTTGTTCAATGATCCAATTTCTTCATTTTCCCCAACTAATATGAGAGAAATTCTCATAAAGATGATCCATTGGTTGCAGGAGGATACAGCAGATATAAATGGTAGAGGAATCATTTCCACAACTGTTTGAATTGTACACGAAGAACCAAATATATTGGTGGACAGAGAAGAAAGGTGGAGGCAGGGACTGGTGTCTGCAAGTGCTCTGGGTTATGATCTCCTGCGGTTTGTTCCATTTACAGATGTGATGCACAATCAGTCCAGGGAGTTTATGGTTCAGCGTGATGAGATGCAAAGGACAGGTCACCTGAACTGGTAGCAAGACTTCCAGCCATTTGGGATTTTGTAATTGGTACCCTAAAGACCACTCTGCACTAGATAGGTCTGGATGTACAATCAATCTGACATGTGTTCCCACATAAAGCCATAAGCAGCAACCAACTCTGTAATATTTATTTATGTACATTTATAGTGGGGGGGAAATTCACTCTTCTGCAAGTAAGTGAAAGATATATATCCCAAAATGTTAGAAATTACAGACTCTGTGGTTGTGAAGCTATATGCATCAGACTAAATTGCTCAAACAATAAATGATTTTTTTCCTCAAAGCTATATCCAGTTTAATGATTTTACTGGTTTTAAATGCTAGAAAGTAACAATGAAAAAATAGCTCACAGCGGTCCATACTAGTACTAGGATGTACTGTATGAGTAAAGGCACTTCTGCTTTCCCAAAGTATTATATAACATGCAGCGAAACTGACACAAACACTTTAAAATTGCACTCCGACCTTACGATTCATGTAGGAATGAGGCTGAAACTAACATGTCACCATATATCATCCACCATGTTGAGGCTAAATCCTCATGATTGTTACATCTCAAAATCAGAGAAGGGAGGAATCCCTGGGGGTACACTTGGGCTGTGTGTACTTGACTATACACTCTTATTGCCATGGCTCCATCCTGGAGAATCCTGGGGTATGTACTTTAGTGAGGTACTTAAGAGTTCTCTGTTGTATTTCAGTGGTGTTCCATACAGTTCTCTGCCAGAGATCTCAGTACCTCAACCTGACTACAAATCCCAAAAATCCATAGAATTTAGTCATAGCAGTTAAACTGGAATCAAAGTGCTATAACTGTGTAGTGTAGACACACAGCCTTACGTCCTGTCCATGTTATTACGTCCCGTGAACTGGCAAGTTCAAAGGTATGACAATCCCACCTAGCAAAATGGAGGAGGGAAATTCTTTATTCACTAACATGCCTATATTGTGTGCCAGACATAGGCATGCTTCATCTTAAGGGATCTACTTTGTGTTTTACTGGAACCCCAACATCTACCAATTAAAGCAAGTGCAACATATTGACTCAGGAGCAGAACGTGGAACATTACTTTCCAGGAAAATAAATATACTGGTGAAGCTGTATGTAGCTGAGAAATGGACAGTGAGATGATGCTCTGAAAACCTAAAAGTGCTGTTATGTATAGCTTCAGCATGCCATCACTATCATCTGGCTTTAAAATAACTTTCCAAACTCTTGTTAGG
Source organism: Intellagama lesueurii (assembly GCA_037013535.1). Taxonomy (NCBI): domain Eukaryota; kingdom Metazoa; phylum Chordata; class Lepidosauria; order Squamata; family Agamidae; genus Intellagama; species Intellagama lesueurii. The sequence continues at coordinate 199,014,810 of JBAJHW010000004.1, forward strand.
GGCAGGATATACTCTCAGAATTAAGAAACAAGAATGATTCTGAACATACTCTTAGATCAGGACTTTTTTTTCAGTACCAGAACCAAAATCACCAACCACTATCCCACCAAATATACAGCATCCTAAACTAGATATTGTGGGGGCAGGGGAATCCATTGTTCCTCTTAAACATTTGGGAGTCACAAATGCTTTGTAATCCACTACAAATTGCCCATGTAGATCCTGATCTACCTTCTGCCGTTCCATACTATAGTGTTAGAGCTTTGTGTGAATTAGCCCCGTATCACCAATTTTCACAGTATTTTAGGGAACAACATTAAGTTAAATTGATGCTGGGACACCTATGGCCATTCCCAAGTAGTTCAAAGGAATGTTACTCTGTCATGGCATATTCTTATGATAACAAGCCATCCGAGGACACAGCTGTCCACACTTCTTAGAAGTAAAGGTCTGAGATCTTGGTGACTCAATATTAATAAATCAGAGAAAGGTTTAACAGGAAGCACTTCTAATCTGATCCCTAAAAGCACTGTAAAAAATATATATTTACTTTTGACCAGCTATCCATAAGATTGCACTCGGCAGCTTTGACTATGGTTAGCACAGGATTGGCTGTTTGAATTTAAAAACATGATTTAAAACCAGCTTGGAAACATTACTGCTTTTGGTCTACAGTTTTCAGAATCTCTTAGCTACCATGGCTTATGGACATGCAGGCTGGGGGATTCTTGGAGCTATATTCCAAAAAAGAAAATATAATGTTTGCAAAGTCTGGTTACCTGAATCAAACACTGATATATGATTGACCTAAACAATGGCCAGATTTTGTTGCAGTTACACAAAAGGTATATAACACCTAGAACCAAATTGCTGTGAGTTAGAAAATCTCTGTAGACCTTTTCTGTTGCACTGAGTTGCACAATTTGATGTGGAACAGGTGATGTTTATGAACATGTCTTAACTTACGGCAAGTCACCTCTAAAAGTTTATGCCTTTTGTTTAACTAAGCTACAGGATTTCAGCCAGTGTATGAGGGGATGTAGGGACTCACAGGCCAGCCCTGCCTTCACTTTTACTGAACATGCTGCTAGCACACATACTGTACATTCATATATGCTCTCAAGTGATTCACTGACTTAAACATGAAATCTAAAATCTAGAGTCCTTCTAAAGACACCATGAATTACTACCAGAAAAAGAAGAGAAAGGCCCCTGCAATGTCTTTGAAATTGTTTGTGCATTTAAAGAGGCAAAGGAAGGAACAAAAACCATGTCTACTAGACCAAAACACAGCCATACGCATGGGAAATTTTCCCAGTAGTAAAACTGCTGCATCTTAATAACTTCTCAACAGATCTTTTGGAAATGATGGCACAAAGAACCACAATTTTGGAATTTTTAGTCAAATTATCTGGATTTTCTTAACACTTAGAATGCTGAACTTTTAAAACAGTGGCACAGAATTTGACCCTTCTGATTGAAATACACATGCCCTCTCTTGGCTACCTGTCATCATGACTTGGAGAAAAACAGCTTCCTTACAGACTAATAGAGTACATTACTCCCAGGCGGAACAGATTTTTATTAATGCAGTCCCTAGGTGGGACTGTTGTTGTACAAAGTGCTCATAATACTAAAAGGAAAGAAGTGGGGTCTAACAAAAGTCTGGCTGTTTTTGTAGAGCAGGGCATCGCACCACCAAGCCAAGTCTTCAGCTCAGCTGAACCAAAACAGAAGTCAGAGAATCACAAGATGGGGACAGAGAGCAGCCTGGAGGATCAACTGCAAAAGAGGACAATCCTATTGGCAGCTAAAGAGAAAGAGGTGAGGCAGTGACTCAAGTGTTCATATGATTAAAAGATTTCATTAGGAGATTAATTGCTATTTTCAAATGTCCCTCCAGTGCAGAGATTAAAAAAAAACTCCAGACAGCTATTCTGCCAGGTAACAAGTGCATCACTTCAGGCAGATGTCAAGGCTACCTGATAATAAACCAGAGGTTTAATTTTAAAAACAAAAAACCCACAGAATTTTAAAACAGCATGATGACCAGAGCGGCTGGGGGATTTGTGGAACTGTAGTTCATAAAGGCAATGTTTTCAAGCTTTGTTATGAATCTGAAAAGCCAACCTTCACTCAGCGCTTCCAAGCTGATGGCATCTGCACATCACGTTTGGGAAGGCTGAAGACAATGACAGGATCCCTGTTGTTGCACAGATGGGGCACAAACAATGACCTGTCTGGGGACCAACGTATGAGGTAGAAGTTATACTAGAACCTTTTCTTCTCTTGTCTTGATCCGAATCTTTAGACAAACACACATCCCATCAGTGTTCAGCATACAGTTTTTGGCATGCATCGAAAGAAGGAGCTTGATTTCAAGTGATTGCACTGCTCAGAAACAGAACACGAAAATTTGGCCCAGATCCAAACAACTTCAAGGGAGCTTACTTGCAAACCAATGGCTTGATAAGCAAAGCCTGTATTACCGAAGTAAACTTTACAACAGGAAGCTTTGCTGTGATTTTGATGACATTATGGGTCAAACTAAACATTAAAAGAAATGCATATTCCCTCCAATTAATTCATTCTTCCTCCTGCAATGAGAACCAGTGTAATGTAGTAGAGTGTCAGAGCAAATCAGCAAATCCTTACTCAGCCATGGAAATTTACTGGAGTAGGGAAATGGTATACCTTTCCTTGAACATTTCACATACCTCAAAAACCCTGTTAGTCACTGTTAAGTCAAAAGCAACATGATGGCACAAAACATCCTGCTGTAGTACAGTTTCTTCAGAAATAAATGCTTATTAAGTCACATCTGTAAAAATGTCTTAACAAAATCTACCATACTTTAACAAAATGTATTTAAAAACTTCAATCTAAAGCATAAGCAAGCCATACAATCTCATCAATAAAAACCTTTACCCTCCCCAGTAGAGTTTCTCCCCTCTAATGTTTCCCAGGCATCATTTTCACTCATTAACTGGCCATACTTGTATATATATTATTTGTCCTTGAAGAACTGTAAATAATTTTTTTTCTTTATCTGAGGTTTTCCTCATCCAGGGGTTTCTGGGTGTGTAACAGTAATTTAAAATCAAATTGACTTTACTTCTATTCATTTTCCTGGGTTAGAAACTGAACTGTTATATATTTATTTCAGTGGTTCCCAACCTTGTTAACCCAGGTATTCTTGGACTGCAACTCCCAGAAGCTGTGCTGACACCACTAGCTGTGCTGTCTGGAGTTTCTGGGAGTTGTAGTCCAAGAAAATGTGGTTATCAAGGGTTGGGAACCACTGATCTATGTTATGACTATTTTCCACTACTATGGAAAATCCTAAATGGAAATTTCTAAACTAGGAAAACCTACAATTCATTTTTTTTTTCATTTTCCAAAAGATGGCATTATTGGATTACAAATACCATTTTCATAATTACATCATTGTTTAACTTTCACATTGGTTTGAATGGAATTATTTTTCCCAAAACATCATTTAGTATAATGATAAACAACAATTAGCTGTCTGAAATGTTTGTACCTTGGTAACCTTGCTTTACTGTAATTGGCTGATTGTTTTGCCTATTTTTTTCAAGCTGCAAGTTTAAAAGTACTTTAATTTTAAAGCAATTTTCATGTCCCTCCCCCATGATCATTGTAACATACTTGGACACACAAGGTTTCAGACCTTAACAGCTGCAAAAAAGATGTGGAAGATAAGCTCCTTGTAACCTTAATCATGGGATGTCTCAAGGGTCATCAATATCCCCAATGCTGTTTAACATCTATGTGAAGCCATTGGGGGAGGTCATCAGGAGATTCAGAGTAAGGTGTCATCAGTATGCTGATGACATGCACCTCTATCTCTCCTTTACCACCTCTGCAGTGGAGGCCGTCGAGATGCTTGAGAGATGCCTGACTTCGGTACTGGAATGGACCAGGGTGAACAGGCTCAAACTGAAACCAGACAAATGGAAATTTTGTTCCACCGAATGTTTGCAGGGGATTATCCCTAGACTGGGTGGTATCGCCCTCCTGTTTAGGAATCAAATTCATAATCTGGGTGCTCTTCTTGATCCAGATCTTTCTTGGGATTCCCAGATCAGCCTTTAACCAGCTTAGGTTTATCACCCAACTCCACCCATACCTAGAGGTAGGGCTTTATCTGCAGTCGGACCGAGGCTACGGAATCAGCTCCCTGGATTGCTATGTCTGGCCCCTTCCCTGTATTCTTTTAAGGAGACAGCTGAAAACACTACTTTTCAGGGAGGCTTTTCAATTCGACCCCAGTTGAGCATCTTGCCAATGGTTCTGCTTCTCTGTGATAATTTGTTTGGTGCCACTGGTTTCTATACTTTTGTTACATTACTGCTAGTTGTGTTATAGTCTATTGTTTGCGGAGTTTTGGGTTTAATCTTTTGTATACCGCCCAGAATAGTGCTTCGGCACTAATGGGGCAGTATACAAATTAAAGTAATAAACAAATAATTAAATAAGTGTGCACTTTCTCTTCCCTTACCACTTAGCTCTCTGCTGACTGTTCTCAGACACTTTTCTAGCCAAACTGACTTGTAGAATTTGTTGAACAACAGATTTCTGAAAGGGACAGATGAATCACCCATGCTTATTTCCATGTCCACTTTGCTGTTTTGTCATTACAATACACAAAACATTGATCTGAGGTCCTTTAAATGATTTGTGTCCAAAGTTCCCTGGGGAGGGGGCTATAATTCCCAGAATCCCACAGCTAGCGTAGCCACTGCCCCTGCTGCCTAGAGAATTCTGGGAGCTGTAGTCCAGAAAACAAACTTCTTTAATCTTGGTTTCTGGTTTGATCGGTGTGCCCTGATAAAGACATATAATGTGAAGAGGGCCAAAAACAGATTACCTCTAATTTATATATCCTGACTGACCCACAAACTGGCACAACCTCACACAGTGTTAAGCTCTGATCTTGAAATCCTAATTGCTTGGAAAAATGCTTTGTTGCAGCATGCAATAACATTTTAACATTCCACAATACAGGTGCTGGGCCAGCTGCTTGAGTCAGCAGCACATACAGGATTTTCAAGTGATTTGAGTTCAGCCTTTCCCAACCTGATGCTCTCTGGCTGAGTTAAGACTAATTCACATAATCCACAGCCTGGCTCACCACAGAACTATGGGAGGTGTAGTTCAGATGGCACTAGCTGGGAAAAGCTGATCTAATGACTTCTGTGTTTTCACGACTTGAGTTTGTGTGCACTGGCCTTAGCAAAAATAATAATCAAATGAAAGCTATTACAATAAATGTGCATCCCTTCAATGTCTGAGGGAGTGGAAAAATGGTCCTGGACTTTCAGTAGTTGCCAATCTCTACTCTAGAAATAATCTGAGGGCATCTAAACTGTACCATAAGACAAGACAGGGGACTAAGGTGAGGGGAATACATTCTCCAACTTGCATCAGTTTTTAAAGCAGAGATGTTTCACCTACCTCTGAACTAAACCAATTTGGAAATTGCTGCCTTCAAACTTATTATAGGAAGATAATAACAACCACATACAGCAAAGATACTATTCTAAACATCCACTTGCTTCCTTCCTTAGTGCACAGATCTCCATCATGAACTAGAAGTACTGAGTGATGAGTATCGCAGTTGCCTCACCAAATTACGGCAGTGCCGAGATGAGTTCAAGAACTCTCAGAGCAAAGAGGCCCAAGTAGGAATGGTTTTCTTTCAAACTTAATTTTGTATTGCCCAACACTGTTGATGCAATCCAAGATCCACTACAGTTGCTCAGTGATGCAACTGTTGTTGTCAATAGTCCTGAGGTGGGGTGGGGTGATGTACCCTGGAAACCTCTCTGGACCAAGTACTGTGTGGCACGGAAGGCTGCAAGGTGGCACAGCACTGCAGGGCTTTTTCATTAGCCTTGGTAAATCTGTGCATTTACATATCAAAGATGTGGATACCTGGAAATAACATTATAGTTCAGTAGAAACCCTGGAATATGTATCATCCAGAATTGTAAACACTTCTTGCTGGACCTTTTCTCTTTATGCAGGTCTTGATGCTAGGTCTGGAAGTTGAATGTATTGATTTACGCATTCTTTCAACCAAATTTGTTGAAATAAATCACTTGATGCTAGTTTAAACTTGGAAGATTTTACACTGGTTTCTAAAAACACATAATGACTGCCTTTGGCTAGAATTTTGGATAACAAGTTTCACAGTTCAGAGGAGAACTACTAAAAAAAAGCCCTGCTCTGCGTCTCTGCTATCCTTACTTATCCAGCAGAAGGCAACTCGTACTGAGCCTTCCTACTTAGATCTCAATACATACATAAGGTGATACAGGATAGCTGCTTCCTGAGACTGACAGAATCAAGGCTTTTAAAGACTGCAACTGACTCCTCTGAATTTACTTTTTGTATCCTAATTTTCCATCTTCTACAAAGCAGATATACTGAAGAATAAGTAAAAATTAACATACATGAGAAAATGAGAAGCCCAAATAAACAGGAACCAGAGTAAAAAATCACAAACAGTTGGGTCTGGAATTGAAAATGCAAGCAGTTTATTCTTGGCCCTAAAAGAGAAGATCAATTGTATTTTGCAGAGGCCGATGTTTCCAAAATGTACCCAGGTTCCCACTCATGGGAGAGCTTCCAGAAAGCAGAGAGGCTCTGCTTCATACCCTATCATCCTCTATATGGAGAGGATAAAGGAAGTGATGGTGGAAGAGGGCAGGGCTAACACTGTCTCCTCCTTGCACATAGAGTGAACGCAAGCAGCAGTGTGCAAAAAATGCACAAATCTCAGTTTTCAACCCATGCCCCAACTGCAAAAATGCAGGTTCATTTTTGGAGAACCAAGTCTTTTAAGCCTTCAGCACAGACTATGAAAGGAATGCTAGGGGAGCCTTCTTGAATGGCAAAGAAATATAGAGACATGAAACTACTTCAGGCTCACTATACCAGTGTGCTCAAGTGGTTCAGTATAATGCGTATCGGCGGGGGGGGGGGGGGGGGGAGAGATTTCAGACATCATCCCTTACAGAAACACATCTCAGTGGTGTACAAAGACAAGTGCGTACTTTGGATTCTGTACAGAAGAGACACTTTGAGACTCCACAGAGCAGTTACCCAGATTAGAAGGCAATCACTTCACTAATCCCCAGTGGGTTGAAACTAGAGATGGGGGTATTTGTATTCGAATACCCCCGCACAGGTGGACATAGCGAGGGTGACTGTCTACTCACCTTCCGCTGCTGCCGCGGGCTCTGCGTTCCCTTCATATCGCTCTAGAGCGCGTGGTCGGTGAGCCACTCTTCGACCTGGCAGCGAGGCTTATCCTCCCACCTCCTGCCAGGAGTGGCTAGCTGACTGCGAGCTCCAGAGCGATAGGAAGGGAGCGCAGAGCCCGCGACAGCAACGGAAGGTGAGTGGACAGTCACCCTCGTTGACTCGTTGTCCACCTGTGCGGGGGTATTCGTATACCCCCATGTCTAGGTGAAACAGATTTTGTTATTAAATTCAAATTCATCTAGTGTGGCATAAAACCAGTAAGATACTATCTTTCTCTGCTTTTTTTTTTTTGGTGGGGGGAAACTGTCTTCTCAAATCATTTTCCAGGTACATTATTTCTTGAAAGTTACAAAGAAGCCTAAGCTTCTTTGCAATACAATTAAAAGTAAAAATATAGGAGAATTTTTAGCAGTAACTATGTGAACAGAGGAATAATTATTAAAGGCTATCAAACATATTAATATATTTAACCATTTGTTTATTATCTCATCAGGGTACATCCCTCTTTCAAAGATGTCATGATCAGTGGATTCCTCTCCTAATGGCAGTCATGGCAACAGCTATCGTATCTTACCTAATCAACTTTACACCTTGAATGGGTTTTCTGTGGACTTTAGATTATGATATACTACTGTTATTTACAGAAAATGATTATTTTTGTACTGAACATATATTTTTATTTTGTACTGCACATTCCACAAAAGGATTTTTTTACTTGACTTTGTTGCATAATTTGTTTGTCACTTTTTTCATTATTATTAAAGCATGTATTAAAGAACATAGTATGTCTATCTGACATATTCACAGATTCTGTATCAGTTAATATAACTCTCAGTGTGACTGCTTTCGAGGTCTTAAATACACCAGTCCACTAACGTACCACTTGACCACCTAGGAGCCAGGATGAGTGCTCTCCTGGTTGATTAAACCAACTAGATTCTTTCTGCCTGGGTTGTTCTTGTTTAGAAAAGAATGAACACAGAATGGACTTAAAATTGTTGCCATATCCAGAACACCTAGTCTGGGTCTAGGCTCCTTAGCAATTTGGAGATAAACAGATTCCCCAAAGTTCATTAAAAGAAAAATTTGTGAATTATTTTCTTTTCAACAGTTTTTAGCCACACACTCCCATATTTTTAAAAAGTTCAGTATGGGGGTATAGTGAGTAAAAACAGGCAAATGCCTCCAGATCAAGGGCCATGTTTACAAGGCCACTGCTGCCAAAGTAACAACTTCCATTGCTATACTCAGATTTGTGAAGCATTTCTGAGTTTTAAAAGAATCTTTCAGCTTTTCACACCACAAGTTAAGGCAATTTTTCATGGCAGGATACAAAACTTCTGGAATACTGAAAGAGTAAAACCGGACTCTGAAATCACTGCTTATCTGACAGAATGCAGCCTGGATAGTGAACACCCTTAGTGGGGTTAAAGAAAGACAGTTATCAAAGCTCTTCTGAGCAGGAAAAACTATAGGCTGCAGGATAGCCTAGCAAAACACCAAAGACCGTGCACAGGTTCCATTCATCAGAAAAAATAGCACTGGATGAAAGCATCTTGGATGTGTCTGCTGCCATGGCTTTAATATGCATCAGTATCTGAGAAAGATGGCCTTTTATGACAGTCACATCTTCTGTGTTACACAGGCTTGGGCATGTTCTGGAAGCAGAAACATCAATGAAAGGTATGCTGTTCCTCATCAGAGCTGACTCCAGCAACAGTGGCATTATTTCCAAATTGATAATGAGAGTGTTTTCAGCTATGCTCAGAACATGCAGCCGGTGGGCAAAGTGACTAATGGTCTCAAGCTGTTGAACATAGCTCAGGATCTGAGAAACCCCAGCAGAATTGTAGTCATACAGGAAAGCTGGTTTCAAGCCAGCAGCTACAGCTAGGACCTCTCCAGCCAGGTTCAAGGAAGCCAAAGGGGATACGGCCTTTTTCTTTCCCATGCTAAGATGATGCCGAGCTGCCCCAATAAGGAATTGGGGTAAGTGCTCAGCCGTTGTCATCCTTAGACTTGGATTCCCTGGGAAACTTTAAATCATATTACTGCCCTCTGTCCATCTGTGACTTCGGTGGGTTCTAGAAGATAATTAAAAAAAACACTAATTAATATTGCTAAAAGCAGAGGCAGTAAATGCACTTTTTTACCTTTAGGGGAAAAATGGTAAAGTAAGCTAAAGTCAGAGAGAGAAAAAACCAACAGTTATACAGTATAAGATCTTCAAAACAGGAAAGTGGGCTGGAAAGGTTACAAGCTTCAAAAGAACCCCAGTTCATGAGAATATATAAATGACATATATATGACTGTGTTTCTCGAAGGCTTTCACGGCCAGGATACGATGGTCGTTGTAGGTTTTTCGGGCTGTTTAGCCATGTTCTGGAGGTTTTTCTTCCTAACACAGACAGAGTTCTAACTCCTGTCCTCTGAAGATGCCGGCCACAGAGACTGGTGAAACGTTAGGAAGAAAAACTCCAGAACATGGCCAAACAGTCCGAAAAACCTACAACAACCTGACTGTGTTCGTTGCAAATTACTTTTATTTATACATAGTCCTATCTTTTATACAGTGCATTCTAATGATATGATTGTTTCAAGGCCTCACGTTCTTTTAAATAACTCCATTATTTTAAGATTTTACTTTATAACTGCTTTTTGGAAGAAGTATAAAAAGATTTCTAAATAAAATAAATTCATGTTTTGAGTATGGACTTCCAAAATCTGACTGAATCCTCAGCCCATGTCAGGAGGCAATTAAGACATGTCCAGGTGCTAAACTGCAAAGACGGTGGGACTTCCCTGAATTTTTCCTTCTGCATCTCCATCTGCACTGCAGGTAGAGTTGAGAGCTCTGAACAAGTTACAGAAGACTGCAGGAAGGAGCCATTGTGAAATTCATACTTCCTGCAGTACTGCCATCTTATTTAAACCAGGAGTCACACCTTTGTTCCTTGTAAACAAATTCTGCATAAGCAGTGTCTACACACAGAACAACAGAGAAACCAATAGTTACTCTTACTGCAACAAGAACTATTAAATATGACTAAAATCTGCAATCTGTTCTATGGTCTAATATTCTTCTTTGAACGTGTAACTTTGAAATCCTTGTTAAAATGGGTTACTTTTTTAAAGCTGCCCAGGGAAATCAAACCAACACAGACAGATCCAGCGAGACCAGAATATGTGCTACCTCTGTGTCTTGTGCCTCAAGTGATCGGTCTTGCAGGATGCGATGTCTCGCCTGATGCACGAGGGAGGCAGTCGCATCCGTCGGTCTGCGTTTATTTATTTACCTACCGCCCCATTCATGGAATCGCTACTAGGTTTACAAGCTTAAACTTAAAAATCCACAGACCCCACATTGCAATTCATGTATACATACATGTATTTATTGCCATTTTATTCCGCTTTTCCATTTAAAAAAACAGCATTGAAGCCAGGACAACTAAAAATTATCATTAAGGACTACATAAAGCATTCAGCAGATCACAAAATTACACCAGGAGGCGCCCATACGAGCAAGGAAACTCTCCCTCCCCCTTGTCTCTATCCGGCACGCCATTTCATTACATCTACAGTACTACTCTCACCTGACAGTACACCGGTCAAACATGAGCATGCGCGCCGGCTTCTACTTCTTGCGATTACACATCCGCTTCCTTTCTCTGAGCGAATGCGGAAGGGAAGCCGATGAGCGTCCTCCACCCATCCCTTAAAGCGACAGGGATCTTTTAAATTTTCCAAGACAAACTGTTGGAGGCGAATGGGTTAAAGAAATCCGGCCTAGGAAAGTGTTCTCGGGGAGATCCAAAGCTACGCAAAATGATCAGCTCCTAATTAACACAAACAACTTATTTTTCAGACTTCCGAGCAGATTCCACACTTCTTTCTTTAATTTTTTCTTTGGAAGAAAGTAATAGGAAGAAAATAAAAGGCAGATCCATGAAATAAAAAACGATCGTCATGATTTCATATGATCCTTGTCAAACAACCCCTCAAATCATAGATCCCATCTCTCCCCTCAGACTACACTGTAGAAATCATGGGTCCTCTGGTGTGTATGGCTTTGCACTGCTGTGCAAAAACGTGGATCCAAAGTGCAGATCTTTGGGGATCCACATGATTCTTATATGGGATCGTTCCCCAAACTACTGTTAAATCATAGGTCCCAACTGTGCTCACATATGTGGTGCAAAAACACCAATCCAACACATGGATCATCATGGATCCATTTTCACATGGGTTCTTCAAGAAATCAGTCAGGTTGCAGGTCCCCTTGTGCCCGTAGAATAAACCATAGAAGTTATGGATCCTCCAGTTCATTGCTTGGCTGAGACACAAATACATGGGTTCTTATGGATCCATATGATTTTAATGTGGGATCCACCTCAAACCACTGTCAAATCATAGGTCCCATCTGTGCACCACAGACCACAACACAGAAATAATTGATCCTTTGGCACATGGCTTTACAGCAGTGTAAATACATAGATCAGAGGCTCAGATCCACATGATTTTTACATGCGATCCACCTCAAACCACTGCTAAATTATGGGTTTCAACTGTGCCTACAGACTACACCATAGAAAGAATAGATCCATCAACCCATGGCTTTGCTGGGATGCAAAAACATGGATCCTTATAGGACCACATGATTTATACATGTGATCTACCTCAAAGCACTGTCAAATCATAGCTCCCATCTTTGCCCATGTACTACAATATAGAAATCATGGTTTCTCCGGTGCATGGTTTCGCTGTGATGCCTAAACATGGATCCTCATGGATCCACATGATTTTTATATGGGATCCTCCCCAAACCACTGTCAAATTCAGACAGTACAGAGGTGTTTCTGGTCAATCAAAGGCAGATCAAGGAATAGGATTCAGCCTGTAGTGAATGGGGTTACGCTCCTTCTGAAAACACAGGTATGCAGCTTGGGTGTGCTTCAGGATTTGTCTCTAACAGCCTGGATGCCCAGGTTTCGGCAATGGCTAGAAGCGCCTTTGCACAGTTAAAACTGTATATGTATAATTTATGTACATTATGTATATGTATAATGGCATAATGTCAACTGCACCTGTTTCTGGAGAGGTCTGACCTGTCCACAGTGACACAGGCTTTCGTTATATCCTGGATGGATTACTGTAACACACTCTACATGGGGCTGCCTTTGGAAAGTGCTTGGAAACTTTAGCGAGTTCAAAATGCTGCAGCCAGATTGTTAACTGGGGCGGGTTACAAGGATCACATAACCCACCCACCGTTACAGCAACTCCACTGGCTGCCAATCCATTTCAGGGCACAATTCAAAGTGCTGCCTTAAACAGCTTGGATCCAAGCTCTGATTCTCTCTATGATACTACCTGGGTGTTAAGGCTCTGGAATTCCGAAAGGCCAGGCTGTCTTCATCTTTGCTGTCCTTTTGCAAGCAAAGACCTTTCTCTTCAGGCATGCTTTCCTTAGTGACTGACTGTCTAGGAGACAATAAATAGGATGGTTTATATTTTGTTGCTTCTAAATCTGTCTTTAGAAATGCTTTTAATGTTGTATTTTTAATCATGTAAGCTGCTTTGGGTCCTTTTTTTTAGGAGAAAGGCTCAGTAAAAATATTTTAAATAAATAAATATAAATAAATCATAGGTTCCATCTGTACCCACAGATTAAACCATAGAAATCATGGATTCTTTGGTGTATGGCTTTGTAATGGTATAGCCCTGACAACTGCTCTGTGTTTGGGTGAAGAAGTGCTTAACTGATGAAAAAAGGAATCAGATTCTGGGATATTCCCTTGCTTGATGTCTCTTTGTGAATGGTAGTGAGCACAAGAGGGCATCCTGTAGACATCTTGATTGCTGATATTGTCAACATCCAGGCCGGCCTTTGCAATATAAAGCTTAGCATCCTTTTTACTTTTTTCAACAAAGCAATGATATTGTGCAGCAATGTCGGGACATTTCCTGGCATTTTTAATTGAGAATACAGAAGTAATGTATCCCACATGCATATACCGGGTGGGTTTTTGTTTTGTGTTGTTTTGATGGATTTAATATGTTTAACCCAGTGGTAAGAGCTAATCATAGTCGGCGGGGTTGAGAGTTAAGCAGATTTAATGAGATTTAAAGATTTGTTTTTAATGTGGAAATTAAATGGGAAAGCCTCACTGCAAGCGATGTCTCCGTCCCCCACCTCTGTTGGTGGTTTTATCCTCATCCATGGCAACCTGATCCACATCCAGTAAAGTAGGTGAAACAGCAACATATACTGATAAGTACCCCTGAGGTCATCCTGGCTAGGGTCCCTGAGCAGCAATAAGGCAGCTGACCAATCCTGTCTCCCACCTGCTGGGTGTTAGGCTGATGATGAAGACACATTTGAGTTTAAGAACCAAGTGGCTTTAGAACAGATTCTCAGTGGAGCCCATGCTGCCCCTTTCACCACCCTGTCCACTCACAGGACACCTCATTTCGGGCCTACCAGCTAATGGGACACATTCTCCCGCTTACAAGGGTGCCATCCTAACAAGCTCCAACCATCAACCATGGGGAGGAAGGGAGTGTGTGAGTGTGCTTAGACAACCGGTTCCCCTGATTGTAACTCTGCTAGCATATTTGCATGTGTGAAGTCAAAATAAGCATTCAATTAAAAACAACTCTAGTTGGCATTAAATTACTGGAATTAAGAACAATTACCATCTCTCACATATAGCATCACCAAATCCTTCTTATGCTGTGGGATGGATACCAAAGAGAATTTTAAAACCTGATCTATATATTGGGTAATGAAGATGTATCCTTACTGATAGCCTTCGAATTGTATTTTGCCTTACCTTTGGACATTACAACAGCTCTCAGACCAGCATTTTCAACCCATTTGGAAAAGAAGTAGTTTAATGTCAAGGCTGAAGGAATAAAGGCTTAATTAAGACCAATTAGGAAGTTTCTTGTTAAGACATTTTCCAACTCAAATAGTTACCATTTTAAAGCTGGTCTTATGTGTACTTGCTTTGGAATTAATCCTGTGGAACTCAGTGAATCATGCACTGGGCCAAGACACATTCTTTCACAGTATTTTACTCAGTTTAGATCTTGCCTTTCCACTACAACTGATGCAGGAACCAACTCAGACTTTGACTACAGTGACAAATAATGCAGGAAATGCTGCAAGATTGTGATCTGCATTATATACTGTTGACTACATGATGTAAAAGTCCATGCTAATCAGCCCGGAATTCCACCATCCACCCAAATCTAATTTTTTTTTCCTCTGCTACTTGAGTTTCTATTTGTTTGGATTTAATGCCTTTATATTTGATCAGGCAGTGTTTTCACCTGAGCCAATGTAGACGGACTTGCAGCCATTGCATTTCCAGCCATTCCAGCCAGCTCCATCAGCAGCAAGAGAGGCAAGACACCAGTGAAATGGGCTACTATTTGAATCCTCTCATGCCCACAACTGGTGCCTGGGTCTGCTTTAATTTTCCCTTCTGTGATGGTTCAACTTTAGGCTCCTTCCTTCAGTCAAATAAATCAGGAGATTTTTGTAATTTTGAAACAGGGGTGAGGTTTATTGGGGTATTCAACAAACAACCGGTATCAACGAAGTCATTCCATCGCTTCTCTCCTGCCAACAACGGGTCAGTCAGGGGTTTCCATCCTTCAACTAGGAACGGGTTCCCGTCACCCGCGTTCCACGGACCTGGCCAGTCTATGGATGTGTTCAGGTTCACTGTCTTTCCTGCTTCTCCATCCAGTAGGGGAACGGTGTCATCGTCCCGGTCGTCCATCCAGCTGGAATGTTCAACCGGTGTTGGGGTCGCCCAGGGTCCTCCCTGTATCCCTTCCTCCTCATTTCGCTCACCCTCCATTCTATTCTCTTTCTCCTTTCTCTTTCAACTTTCTCCTTTTCCTCCGCCACTCCCTGGCTTCAGCCTCTCCCCAATAAGAGGGTCTTGGGGGAATTTCTCTTCTTCGCCTATAATCTGCTTCTTCCTTCGGGACTCTCAATCTTTCCCACGTGCCAGTCCAGGGGTCCTCCATCCAGACCCACTCCCAGCCTGGCGGTAAACCTTCCTCCTTTCTTTTTATATCTGCTGTCCCCGCCTCTATCTCCACCCTCTTCTTCCACTCTACTCCTGCCGTTTTCTCCTGAGCCCCCTCAACCCTTAGCTTTCGTAATTCTCCCTCTAATTCTCGCGTATCTGTCCCCCGCTGTTCTGTTTTCTTGGGAGCTGAGACGGGCAGAGTCTGAGTCTCTCTCTCAGTTGTCATGGGGAGAGACGGCACTCCAGCGAGAGGGCTACTACTCTCGCCCCTCGTCTCACACCTTCCCATTCTGCTTTTTTGTTTCCTTTCAAAGGCTTACTAATCTAGCCCTAGGCCCCTGGCTGACCAAAGACCAAAAAAAAAAAAAAAAAAAAAAAAAAAGTGGGGGGGAGAGGAGAGAGCTTTAAGGCAGCTCTGTTCTAACTGTGCCTCCTGGCAATCAGAGAAGAGCTATCTTAAGCTGGAACAAGGGTGAAAGGAAAACTTCCTCCTCTCTCTCCTATGATCTCCTCCCCTCCCCCTCCCCCCCCCATGCCCCACCGCCTTTGGTCAGCCAGCTGGTCTAGCACTAGACCAGCAAGATTTTAAAAGAAACAAAGAAAGAAACAGAAGAAACAGAAGGCAAACAAACAGACCCAGGCACCACATCTGAGGAGGATTCAATTTACAAGCTGCAAACAAGGTTGGTTTCCTCCCCTCTCTCTGCTGACTCCTGTGTGGTAGGTTGAAGAGGACTCACTCTGGGAAACCCCACTTCTCAGGTGCTTTTTTTCTAGTGACTTTTTTTCCCACTAGAACTTACTTATCTTCTAGTCTGTTTGACTCCACACCAAAATCAACCATCATCGGTTTAGGGTTTTTTCCCCCCAGTTTATTTTATTGATGAGTACAGCATAAAAATCTGATAACCTTAATCAGCAGGTAAGGAAAGATAGGTTTCCATCACTTAGCTTGTTTTCCTTGTCCTGTAAGGCTATTCCAGTTAGACAAAATATGTGGTCTTCCCAGCTCTAGATTTGAAAGTGCACCAATCGATGAAGACTAGATTTCTCAGCCTGAAAATTCTAAGGAAGAAGAAAAACAGCATAGCCCTAAAACGGTTATACTGATGAAAGTCCTAGAAACTCTGAAAGGGCTGAAAGTTGAATTTAAAATTAGGTCTGATGAAATGGACATTTAAAATATCAGAAGTGGGCTTGTCCATGAAAGCTTATATTAAGATATAGCAGTTTAACGTGCCACAATGTTTTTGTCTTCTTTATATATTTTTCTTTTTTTCCAGATATATTAAAACTATCTGTTTTTATCAAGACTGGAAATTTATACTGAGTTCTAGAATCGGCAAATATTGTATATTAATAATAATTACATTATGTAATTCCCAGTGCGGTGTAGTGGATAGAGTGATGGACTAGAACTCTGGAAACAGGGTTCGAATCCCCCTTTGGCCATGGAATCTCATTGGGGGAGCAGAACTGCTAAAACCACTCCTTAAATATCTCACTTCCTTATAAGCCCTATTAGGGTTGCTATAAGTTAGTTATGACTTGACAGCATAGAACACACACACACAATGTCAAGTCAATTCTGACTTATGGTGACCCTTCCCAGAGTTCTTTTATAGAGTACTCAGAAGTGATTTACCCTTATATTCCTACACAAATGTCAATTCCTTATTTAAACATAATTTAAGTTGATTAAGCTGCACTAAGTGCAAAACACGGTGGCCAGACACGTATTGCCTGTGCTGGCTTGTTTGCACTGGCTGCCTGTATGCTTCTGGGCCAAATTCAAGGTGCTAATGTTAACTTATAAAGCCTTATATGGATTAGAACCTTGTTACCCAACAGAGTGCCTCTCTTTCAGGCCAACCATCCACCCCTCCTAATGTTGTGGGCAGCCACTCTAAGAGAGGCCTGGAAACATCTGCCAAAAACCAGGCCTTCTCAGTGGTGGCTGCCTCACTATGGAACTCCCTTCCAGCAGAGAAGCGTCTGGCCCCCACCCTCCTTAGCTTTAGGAAACAAAATCTGGCTCTTTACCCAGGCCTTTGAAAGCCTCACTCTTTAAATATATAGAATAATAGAAAAGTGAAGTTGGAAGGGGCCTACAAGGCCATCAAATCCAATCCCCTCCTCAATGCAGAAATACAATCAAAGCATATCTGCCTGGTGATTATCTAAGTTTGTCTTGAATGCCTCCAGTGTTGGAGCACTCACCAACTCCCAAGGTAACTGGTTCCACTGTCGTACTGGTCTAACAGTTAGGAAGTTTTTCCTGATATTCAACCGAAATCTGGCTTCCTTTAACTTGAGCCCATTGTTGCATGTCCTGCACTCTGGGATGATTGAGAACAGATCTTGCCCCTCCTCTGTATGACATCCTTTCAAATATTTGAAAAGTGCTAACATATCACCCCTCAGTCTTCTTTTCTCAAAGCAAAACATGCCCAATTCTTTCAGCCTTTCCTCATAAGGCTTGGTTTCCAGCCCCTTGATCATCCTTGTCACCCTCCTCTGAACTTGTTCCAATTTCTTAGCATCCTTCTTGAAGTGTGGTGTCCAGAACTGGACACAATAAGCAAGGTGAGGTCTAACCAGTGCTGCATAGAGAGGGACTAGCACCTCGCGGGATTTGGAAACTATACTTCTATTAATGCAGCCTAAAATAGCATTTCCCTTTTTTGTAGCCACATCACACTGTTGGCTCATATTCAGCTTGTGATCTACGACAATTCCAAGATCCTTCTCACTCGTAGTTTTGTTGAGCCAGGTATCCCCCATCTTGTAACTGTGCAATTGGTTTCTTTTTCCGAGGTGCAGTACTTCGCACTTATCCCTGTTGAATTTTATTTTGTTGCTTTTGGCCCAGTGCTCCATTCTATCAAGGTCATTTTGAATTTTGTTTTTGTCTTCTAGGGTATTAGCTATTCCGCCCAATTTTGTATCATCTGCAAATTTGACAAGCATTCCCTGCACTCCCTCATCCAAATCATTAATAAAAATATTGAAGGACTGAGCCTTGGGATAACCCACTTGTTACCTCCTCCCAGTTAGAGAAGGACCCATTAATCATCACCCTCGAAGTACGATTCTGTAGCCAATTGTGTATCTACCTGACACTTATCTAGCCCACATCTAGTTAGCTTGCTAATCAGGATATCATGGGGCACTTTGTCAAAAGCTTTGCTGAAGTCAAGATATACTTGATAGCATTCCCTCTGTCTATCAGGGAGGTTACCTGATCAAAAAACGAGATCAAATTAGTTTGGCAGGATTTGTTCTTGACAAATCCATGTTGGCTTCTATATATCTCATATATAAATATACATAAATCTCAAGATGGCAGAAATAAAAGCAACTGAATTACACAAGAAACAGTAAGCAGTCAACCTAGGGCAATCACAAAAATACATACATACATACACATATCACAAAAATACAAATACAAATATATATATAATGTGGGCAGCACACACACAAACACGTGTGTGTCTGTGTGTGCTGCTCACATTATATATATGTATTTGTATTTTTGTGATTGCCCTAGGTTGACTGCTCACTGTTTCTTGTGTAATTCAGTTGCTTTTATTTCTACCGTCTTGAGATTTAGTTAATGTTTATTAGATAATTGGGCTTTAGGATTGTATTTTTTAATGATTTTTTTTACCTTGTTTCTGTACCTATATTTAATTTTGTGTAGTGGATCACTAGTGGGGTCTTAGTTTAATTAATAACGAACCAACAAACAGATCAGAACTGCAGGGCTAGATCAGTCTTTGGTTTGACTGAGCCGAGGTCCTACTTCCAAAAATTCAAATATAAAAAATTATCATAGACTTTTATGCTGAAAGTGTCATAGCTTGCCACTGGTATTTTTATTGCTCCATTACAGTGGAGATTTATATTGGAAAAGATTCATTATCAGGACTTACTATTCAAGCCATTATTTTATTGCATCCGGCAAAGCAGACAACATATAAAGCCATCTATTAAATAGCTGTATCAGGAAAGGCAAACATTACTTAAGCCATTATTTTATAATACCTGACAGGAGCACATGACATATAAAGCCATCTATTAAATGGCTTTAACAGCTCAATGGAAGAAAGCATCCTCCTTATTTAACTAATAATAATGTGCCACCAAACTGATTCTGACTTATAGTGACCCTTCATGTAGAAGTAGTCTGTGATTCCCTTCTGGGTGCTGTGGGACTGCAGCTTGTCCAAAGCTACCCAAGATTACTCTTCTCCCATGAGGCACTGTGGGGAATCAAACTCCCATTCTCTGGCTCTGCAGCCAACTCACTGAACTATCCAGCCAGCTTTCTGATTTAGGGAAATGACAGGTGGAATAAAGTATGTCTGCAAACACGCAAGTGTGAGTGAATTTGTTAATTTAATATTTTCAGTACAAAACTGTCTTCACTAAAAAATATATTATTTGATTTGGTACTGAGTTTTGTGAAAGCTCTCAGATAAATTCATGTATGCAAGTCTTAATTTGACTTGCAGCCAACACACCTGTGTTAAGTGAACTGATGTTCTATCCAAGACAAGCTAGTACTAGATTGATAAATCAGCCTTCATGAAATATAACAAGGATTTAAAGGCATTTCCAAGCTATAATTCATCTACTGCCAGCATACAGCATCAACAATAAAAATACTTTCACATACACAAGCTATTTTCTCTCCATATGAAATAGGAAGTTATTAAAGAAATGACAGTTATCGGTGAACTGAATGCTATTATGTGTATGCAAGTTAAATATGATTCAATCATGCATAAGCACCATTAGTAGAACACAGAGTCATTAATACACTGTTGTAGTTTAAGATAAATTTTATAAAGATACACAGTAATGCATTTTGCAGCATAGGAAGTAAATGTGCCAAATTGTAGCCCTCCGTCCGTACAGCTGTATTTTAGCATTAAAAGTACTGTTTTATTTACAACGGGTTGGATTACATCTCTAACAATATTAAAACTTCCTAGGTTCCAAGCTGATTACATAGATATAAAACAGCTCCTACATGGGAGAAGCAGAGGGCTTTGATGGCCTTTCTTATCTTCTGGCAATCTGTCACTCTAAGCAAACACTGTCCTGTAGCCAATGTTTCAGTCTGTTTGAAAAGGAGCTCTGTGAAACTGGCCTAGACACACCCTTATTGGCAAAGACCAGTTAAACAGAAAGCATCACTTATATTCTTCATTTACTAATCAGGCTGGAAACCACTGATTGTAGCTGACCATTTTTCACCACCTTGTACAACAATCAACTGATGCACTGAGCTGTGGTATATAACAAGCAGTAACGCTTTTTAGAGTCTCACTTAGCAACCTAGCATAAGAAGTCTCTGAAAGATCTGTCACAAACCACAATGAAGATACTTTAATAAAAACTGCCTTTTCAGGCATAAAATATAATTTTGAACTATGTTTCATGTGATTACAGAGGAAAGATGCTATCAAATAGCCATGGCTTATTAGCGAAAAATTCAAATACCACTAACTTTCAGAGCCCTGCTTTGAAAGCAATTTATGAAAGAGGTGAAATATTTACAAAGCTGTGGCCACTAACAACTGCTTTGCACTGATCAGATATTTCACATATGTGCTTGCAGTACTGGGTTTTAAAACACAACATATTTAAAAGTAAAAACATGCAATTTATGTCATACATTTGACTATGGTATAAAAACAATGGGTAACAAAGTGCAGTTAAAGGCTTTTGAAACTCATTTTGAAATACAACACTTATATATTTATATTAATTGAAGAATAAAATGCCAAGCACATGTTTTTGTCTGCATGCATTAATTCAGATCATCTGCAAAGTATACATTTTAAATGGATTATATTATACACAAATAATTCTTTAAGTTTTATTGAGTCAACAAAGTGACTTAAAATTAATTCAAATAAAAATACTTTTGAACAGGAATTTAAAAATCCACACAGTTTTAACGGTTGGGCAATTCATCATTTAGGAAAGATCTGGTCCTCACTGTGCCGTGAGGGGTGGCGTAATCTGCATGTTTGGAGGCTGCATGGACCAGCCTTCTTGTTGATTCTGTAACAAACGGTAAAGCTGTTTCAGCTGAGAAACAATGTTGTCTTTAATATCCGGAGTAGAGATCTGGAGCCGCACGCTGCCACTATCAAAGGAGCGGGTGAAATCACCAGAGAACATCTCATAGATCATCCGAGCAACCACTGGAATTACCTGTTTCAAAATAAATTCCACATCATTAGTCCAAATGGGATTATCAGTTGCAACAAGCTCACCTGAAAAACTAGAAAAACTCAACTGTGAGGACAACCACCACCCAAAGCATTCCCCTCTCTTACTTAAAATTCCTGTTTTAATCATTGTATTTCTCATCACAAGCTGAGTAAATGTAGTGATTTGCTGTTTGCTGTTCTTGTTGTCATGTGCCGCCAAGTCATTTGTGACTTATGATGACTCTATAAATCAATGATCTTTAAAAGGTACTGTCATTAACAGCCACGCTCAGCTCTTGCAAATTAAACACTGTGGCTTTCTTTATGGAGTCAACTGATTCCAAAGTTAGTCTTCCTCTTTTCCTATTTTTCACCACTTTTTGAGATGTTGGTTTTTCCAGTGAGTCCTGCCTTCTCATGATACACCCAAAGCACAATAGCTTTGGTTTAGTAATTTTTGCTTCTAGTGACAAATCAGGCTTAATTTGATTTGGACCCACTTGTTTGTCTTTCTGGGGGTCCATGATATCCATAAAATTATCCTCAAGCACTAACTTTCAAATTTATCTTTCTTTTATCGCCCCTCAGACTTCGTTACTGTCCAGCTTTCACATACACAGTAATCAAAAATACTACAGTGTGACCTTTGTCTCCAGGAACACATCTTTACTCTTAAAGATCTGTTTTAGTTCCTTCATAGTTGTATTTTCAAGTCTCAGCAGATGGCACTTCATCTCTCATTTTGGACTGCTTTGGGAACAGGCTCTTTCGCTTCATTTTCTAGTGATCCCATGACATACAGGCAATAGATGATATTCATATATCCATGCCTACCCACACTTTTTTGGGACTCTGGCAGGGGCTCCAGTTTTGTTTTAGTGCAGGTAGGATCACTCTGTTTTAGTTTTGTTTCTGGCATGTGTGACCATCAGTATTTAAACCAAAGCAGGAGTCAGCTTCTGGGATTTTCCCTTGCTTGGTGTCACTTTGTGAAGAGAGTAGTGAGAGTGGCAACTGTTTACTGTGAGGGAAGTGCATTCCACAGTCTGAAGCACATAGCAGTAGTCAATGTAACTAAAGCAGATAACTGGCCAAGGTCATGTAAAGTCATGAAAGGTCATAGCTGGAACACTAATTGGAGTTGTGCAGTGGTACACCTTTTCTCCACTGCCATCTGTGAATCCAAGGACAGGGCGGAATCAGATTATGAACCTGTCTAATCAGGGGGACCACAAGCCCTTCTTCTAGAGCATCTTCAATCCCAATCCCTCAGCCTGACCTTCTATTGGCCAGCAGCATTCCATCTTGTCAAGTTTTAACTTCAACTTTTCACCTTCATTCAGTCCATTATCCAGGGTCCTGACAGATCTCTTTTCATCCTCATCCAGTGTCCAAGTTAGATGCCAGGAAGCAAAAGAACTGGATGTCATCAGAGTACTAGTGGCACCACAATCTGGAGCTTCAAATGACCTCTCCCAGCAGCTTCATATATATGTTAAACCAGTACAGAGGATAGGGAAGAGCCCTGAGGGATGCCATATGCCAAACACAGTGGTTCTGAAGAAGCTCCCTGCCACCACCTTTTGAAAACACCCTGACAAGAACAGATTCACAGCAATACAGTGCCCTGTCCTCAGACCCTATCCAGCCAGGCAATCCAATAGGATATTGTGGTCACTGGCACTTGAAGCCCATAAGAGGTCTGGGAGTGTTAATAAGGTTGAACTCTCCTTATTCATTTCCTGGTGCCAGAAATGGTCCACCAAGTTTACCAAAGCAGTCTAAGCCCCATACCCCAGCCAAAAGTCAAACTGAAATGTGTCCACATAATTAGTGTCAACCAGGAATATATGGAGTTCTGTACAATAGATTTCCATCAGCCAGAGGTCCAGGACTATGCACAGTAGTTCTTTTTACTATTTCATCACTGATGGAAGCAAATGCATGCAAATTGTCTCATTTATAGAGGGCAATGAATTTAGCTTTTTCACATTTAGTTATTTTAAACTCCAAACTGACATAAAATTATGCACTATGATGAGTAGGTTCTCTATATGGGATTCAGGAATTGTTCTCACATTGAATACAGTTAACATCTCTTTTGAAGTTCCTGGTTTGTTTTTGTTTTTGGGTGTTTTGTTTTGTTAGTTTACCTGAACAACAATGAGTTTTCTCTCTCTTGATTTTCCATCTGGCCATTCTTCCCCAAAACAGAAGTAGATTTCATGTGGTGGATGTTTTCCAATCTGTCCTTTCTGATGAGCTATCAGTTCTAAATGGATGGAAAAACAATGCTTGCTTATATACGGTGAGATACACATGCTTCTGACTGCCCTTTTCATTTCAACATCTATTCTCAGTTTGTTCTAGAATTCTCCCACATACTTTCTTTTCCCCTTTCCCATAACCCTTCTGCCTAGAGATAGAATAAACAGTATTACGTACTACTTCTTACTATTATTGTTTAGCCCTGTACTAGATCAATACTACAAAAAGCCAGAGCATTTCTCACTTTCATAACATGCAGCTATTCAGTTACACCTGCATTAGCTGGTGACTACTGGGATCTATTTGGGACAAAAGAAGGATGTGGTGAGAAAAATTTGCTAGGACGGAGCATAGCAATGTTTAACAACATCCATTCACTAATGCTATATACTTTATTGACCCAACAGACTGCACCCAAACCACAACTTACATGACACTGCTAATACAGATACAGCTCTAGCTCACATCAACTATATCAGATTTCATCCAAATAGTGATAAAAAAACACAATATTGACTACTCAGTGATGATGATGATCTTAGAATACTAGTTACTCACCACTCAAGAATGTCTCTAAACAGAAGAGTTTGACTTTCTTTTGTCTTTCAATCAAGTTTGGCGTGGTATCTGAAGGGGCACAGGGTCCAGACCAATACACTTTGCACTGGCAAAGCCTGATAGCATAAATAGCATGGCCACTGACTTCCAGGATCAGCCCTCTGTCCATGACATCAAGCAGTCGGCTTGTGAAGAGCTTTTGCTTTTCATTGGTGATATGTTCTGGACCTGGAAACTTTACTTGCTCCAAATTAATGGGACCAAAAAGTTCTTCTTGATCTGGCATGGGACCCAGCTCTCCATAAAAAAGTCTGCAGCCCTGGGGATTGCTCACAGTCGTCGTCTGCCCAAATTCTTTGCCCCGATATTCAAACTTGATTTCAAGGTCTGTCACTTGATTCAAAGGATAGTATTATTAGAAGATCAGACATTGCAACATAACTGGGAAATCTTAGATTTACTCTCACTTCATCTTCAAGGTGAACAAAATCTGCACAGGCACAGTACAGAGCTGTTAATCCTATTTAAAAGGAGGGTCGGGAAGATACAATTACTAAGGAAACCAGATGCCAACTTATTAGGGTTAATTGTCTTACTAGGTAGTAGTCAATAGCAACAACTTTTCAACCGAGCTTTTATGGACAGCTTGCTCTTCACGTGAATGTAGTACATTTCATTTGAACCAACCACACAAGGTGATATGTTTGATCAGAACTACCTCTATGATAACACAAACTGCAATGCTCTCACTGTCCCAAACTCAGCATCATTTCCAACTGAAGCCTTTTTATTTACAGGTTGTCACCAATGCTTCTATAATATTCTCAAATACAAATTATTTCCAATATCACACCAGAAAACTTCAGGGAAAACTGCTGTATGTTCATCTAGTTTACTCACAGTACTTTTCTGAACAAACAAACCCCAACAGGCAATGCACAGTATTCTGCTCTGTTTGATTTAGTGACCTATGCATAGAAAGGAAACTTACTTGGAAGAGAGCTAATCCAGAGTTCTGGAGAGCTGAACATCTCAGGTGGCAAAGCTGGAAGTGCAGGAGGCATAGGCATCTCTATATCTGTAGGCTCATTCTTTGGCCACACAGCTTCAGGGCTGCAGGTCTCCACACTAGAGGGTGCCATTGGAGAGTCTGGGCAGAATAAATGTATTGCAGAGGTTTTTAAACTCTTCATGCTGACATTTTAAGAAATGTTCATAGATGTTTGTATCATGTAGAGCAAAACATATTAGTCTTGATTACCAGTACAGAAATTATGCCAGTGGTTCCCAACCTTGGGTGAACCAAGTGTTCCTGGACTGCTACTCCCAGAAACCCCGGGCAGCACAGCTAGTGGTGAAGGCTTCTGGGAGTTTTAGTCCAATAACACCTGGGTTACCCAAGGTTGGGAACCACTGATCTATGTCAACCTGCCCCAAGTTGGGATCCTTCTGGCATACTGGACTATAACTCCCATCATCTACTGCCAGAATGGCCATGTATAGAAGATCTAATCCTACACATCTGGAGGCTGAGGAAGCTCAAAGTCCAAGATATGATGGTGCCTGACTAAGAACAGTGAACTGTGTGCCCTCCCAAAAAAGCAAGGTACCTAGTATCCTAAGACACAATAAGAACCCTTAGAAGTCCAAACTGGGAAAAAAGACTGATAATTGATTTATTAATTTATATTATACCTTTCTGAACCGAATATATTCAGTGATTTAGGCTTGACAATCCCTCCTGAAAAAGGATTATTTGTTGTTTAGTCGTTAAGTCATGTCTAACTCTTCGTGACCCCATGGACCAGAGCACGCCAGGCCCACCTGTCTTCCACTGCCTCCTGGAATTGGGTCAAATTCATGTTGGTAGCTTCGGTGACACTGTCCAACCATCTCGTCCTCTGTCGTCCCCTTCTCCTCTTGCCCTCACACTTTCCCAACATCAGGGTCTTTTCCAGGGAGTCTTCTCTTCTCATGAGATGGCCAAAGTATTGGAGCCTCAGCTTCAGGATCTGTCCTTCCAGTGAGCACTCAGGGTTGATTTCTTTCAAAATGGATAGGTTTGTTCTCCTTGCAGTCCAGGGGACTCTCAAGAGTCTCCTCCAGCACCACAATTCAAAAGCATCAATTCTTTGGTGGTCAGCCTTCTTTATGGTACAGCTCTCACTTCCACACATCGCTACTGGAAAAACCATAGCTTTGACTATGCGGACCTTTGTTGGCAACCATAGCTTTGACTATGCGGACCTTTGCTTTTTAAGATGCTGTCTAGGTTTGTCATCGCTTTCCTCCCAAGAAGCAGGTGTCTTTTAATTTCATGGCTGCTGTCACCATCTGCAGTGATCATGGAGCCCAGGAAAGTAAAATCTGTCACTGCCTCCATATCTTCCCCTTCTATTTGCCAGGAGGTGATGGGACCAGTGGCCATGATCTTAGTTTTTTTGATGTTGAGCTCCAGACCATTTTTTGCGCTTTCCTCTTTCACCCTCATTACGAGGTTCTTTAATTCCTCCTCACTTTCTGCCATCAGAGTGGTATCATCTGCATATCTGAGGTTGTTGATATTTCTTCCGGCAATCTTAATTCCGTTTTGGGATTCATCCAGTCCAGCCTTTCGCATGATGTATTCTGCATATAAGTTAAATAAGCAGGGAGACAATATACAGCCTTGTCGTACTCCTTTCCCGATTTTGAACCAATCAGTTGTTCCATATCCAGTTCTAACTGTTGCTTCCTGTCCCACATATAGATTTCTCAGGAGATAGATAAGGTGGTCAGGCACTCCCATTTCTTTAAGAACTTGCCATAGTTTGTTGTGGTCCACACAGTCAAAGGCTTTTGCATAGTCAATGAAGCAGAAGTAGATGTTTTTCTGGAACTCTCTGGCTTTCTCCATAATCCAGCGCATGTTAGCAATTTGGTCTCTAGTTCCTCTGCCTCTTCGAAATCCAGCTTGTACTTCTGGGAGTTCTCGGTCCACATACTGCTGAAGCCTACCTTGTAGGATTTTGAGCATAACCTTGCTAGTCTGTGAAATGAGTGCAATTGTACAGTAGTTGGAGCATTCTTTGGCACTGCCCTTCTTTGGGATTGGGATGTAGACTGATCTTTTCCAATCCTCTGGCCACTGCTGAGTTTTCCAAACTTGTTGGCCTATTGAGTGTAGCACCTTAACTACGTCATCTTTTAAGATTTTAAATAGTTCAACTGGAATGCCATCACCTCCACTGGCCTTGTTGTTAGCCGTGCTTTCTAAGGCCCACTTGACTTCGCTCTCCAGGATGTCTGGCTCAAGGTCAGCAGCCACACTATCTGGGTTGTCCGGGACATCCAGATCTTTTTGGTATAATTCCTCTGTGTATTCTTGCCACCTCTACTTGATGTCTTCTGCTTCTGTTAGGTCCCTACCATTTTTGCCCTTTATCATGTCCATCTTTGCACAAAATGTTCCTTTAATATCTCCAATTTTCTTAAACAGATCTCTGGGTTTTTCCCCCCTTTCTATTATTTTCCTCTATTTCTTTGCACTGTTTATTTAAGAAGGCCCTTAATTGAAGAACAATGAAAGGATTCTGTTCAAACTAATTGCTCAAAAGAGTGTACTTCAAATGTAGAGCCATCTTTGGCTATTTTCTTAAGAAAACAAAACAAAACACAAACAAACAAACCTGATGAACTGCTAGCTAACTGTATTCAGACAGAAATGGCAGTTTTCTGAAAGAATGTATCAAAATATTCCTTGAGATGGCTTTAACAAAAGAAAGAACTGCTAGTTTTAAGTTCAGTGCATACTCTGCCATACTAAATCTACCAACCATTGATGTTAAGAAAAGGAAATGTGTCTTGTATAGGGACATGCGGGACATGCTGAGACTGGTTTATTTCATCGTCGTCATCATCATCATCAAGTTCATTATCCTTTTCATCCCATGGAGCTGAACCTGTAGAGCCTGTAGGAAAGACATCAGTTGGACAATTAGCAAGTTATATGGGACTTTATCAATAGAAAAAGAAATAAGGCTGCCCTTTATGTGAACCACAGAAGACATGCACAGAATCATTCCTTTTAGCAGCATTTTTTATAACACGATCATCATTTTTGCAGGGTGGGAGAGGTATTTGCAGTACTGTTTAGCCTCCTTCAAAGCTCCAGAAGCAGCATAACAGATCTAGGGCTCAATCCTTTTTGCACTCCTTGCCTTACCTAAACTTCCCTTCATGTCAATTAAGTTGCACTGAGAACAATCTGGTATGTTCACTTTTAGCTGAGAAACTCAAAAGGATCAACTGACAGCAAAAGTCAGTTGCATGCAGCAGAGCAATTCTTAAGACATGTCTCTATGTATCTTACCTGGATTAATGATTGCTCCCTGGGACTGTGGGATATCACACACTTCATAAATCTTAATGGGGTTCATTGGCACCTCTTTGGTACCATCATAAATGAGGTTGAATTCCCGGCTTTTATTGAGTGCACACCGGAGCTGGGCTTTCCATTTTGCAGGGTCAGGATCATCAACTCCTTCCTGGTATTTTCCGGTTTCCACAGCCCAAGCCTGGGAGCAAAGTACATCATGCTCAGTTGAATACTGTCATTAGGCCAGCTTCTGTTGAATCATGTTGCTAAACAAACTCACCATCTGCCACATGCACCTATGCAATAAAACTTTTGCAGTAGCTAGCCAGTCATTGCTGCTAATGCCCTTTCCCTTCGCAACACATACAATAAAGCATAAAGGTAAATGTCTCTCAATTTTTGCTGTTAACACAGACAGCTTTTGAAACTTGCAATAAAGTAGCAGTTCTTGTTAATGCATTACCTCCAAGAGTTCTTGTCTTAGAGAATATTTTTAGGTACTTCTGTGTATAATGGTTTCTATATCAATATAAACAGAAAGCCCTACTATGGTAGACAGCACAGAGAACGTACTGTGCAATAGACAGTGAATATTCCTTTGGGAGGGAAGAAGTACCTGCTAGTTATTTGAACACAATAGTGAGCCTTCTACAATGGTTCATTTTCACCTTTGTTGTTCAAGGCACATGCTTCTCTCTTTCAGGACTTTGGGCTCTTGGTTTGGCTAAACAATACTAGATATAGTATGTCCACAGTTACATCCATACAGAGAACAATGGTTTCAATTCAGTGAACAAACCTCCCGAAAGAGATTAAATGCTAAGACTTCAGAAGTACTATGAAGTGTCTTGTTTTATATAAGGCAGGAAACAAGTCTGTACTCTACTCTCCTCCTAACACAGAAGAAGTTAGCAAGGCACCTACTCTTGATAGATAGGTATCTCAAGATTAATGAAAATCTCCAACATTGATGGAAGATGTGTGACATTAAGGTACATACTGGGAATACTGTTGTTTAATGAGGTAATGATTTCAAGAGAATGGAATCTTGGTTAGTATTCCACTTTTGGAAGTACTGGGTGTGTGCTTCCCAGTACAAATCACACAAAGAGGAACCAACCACACCCTTATGGTAAAGTACACCTCTACCTCCCATCGCTAGGACCATGGTTGCGCTACAAATATACCTGAAGAATTTTTAATCTCATGGAGCTAAAGTACTAGATGCTAATGTATAATTAAATCCATGTTTAAAGTAATTGTTGCTTCATTACCAAACAATGTGTGCCCACAAATCTCTGCTAAGTGCAGTAGTCTGTTTGATTCAAGAACTGCAGACAAATACCAATTAAGAACCAACAGCAGGAGGCACAGTAGCAATCTTAATGGGGCCAAATGCAAAAAATGTCACAAAACACAGCCTCAACTTTTAGTAGTTTGGGGATTTTTTTTTTTACAGTTTCCCGAGGAATACAGATGAGTGTTCTTCCTCCATCCCCAAATCTCACCAGTTAAAATCCCCCCTCTCTACCAAATATACCACACTGCTCTGAGTGTGGAATTGCTTTCTTCAGCTACCTTAAAAATGGTGTTCTCCTCCTCATGTTGAGGGCTGTGTCGAGTTGCATGCTTCCAAGGGATCTGAAACTGTTTTGTTTCTCTGTTAAGCCAAACAAGGCCTGGATACATGCCACTGTCGACCTGAGCCACTAGCCAGGGTTTCAATCGAACTCTACGAGGATGTAATGCCATTATCTGGAGAGAGAAAGAGAAAGCACACAGGCATATAGCAAACAAATCACTATGAGTTCACAGGGACTTTTGTTTTCTGGTGAATAAGGCAATAAAAAACAATTCTGGTTGCCTTAAACAATGATGTCAGGACTTTCAATTTCTTTGACAATATAAAAAAAATCAACTGATATTTAAATGCACTGGACAAAGATGGGCACAGCTCCAAAATGTAAACAAGAGCTCAAATGTGAAGTCACAAAACTTCCAATAGCGCTCACAATTTTTTTAGTATATTGACACGGGATAGATCAGCTGCAAAAACTGACCAAATTGTTGTGGAACAGCTTTTTATTTTTAAATACTAAAACCATGGACTACACATCATAATGTAAAGAGGTCTCTACCAAAATAAAACAGCTATGTGTCAACTTTCTTTTTTCCTCTCTGTAATTTATAATTGTTCTGATACCACAGTATAGTGCATGTTCCTGGCCAATATCACCTTTCTCACATCTCCTCTGGCAGGTAAAACAAACATCTTCCAAAGTACCCAGAAACCCGGGATGGAGACTCGAGTGGTGAGACTCGCTATCGATTCAGACTTAAGTCACACCAGTGACTCAACTCAGACTTCAATTGTTCCCCCCCCCCCCCATGACTTGGACTCAACTTGCAACTTAGAACTCACCCACCCTCCCTTTTTTTCTGTGGAAAAGCTTGTTTTTAATAGGAACATGGACTTCGGGCTTGGGATTCGGGACTTGGCACCAAAGACTCGGACTTGGTACCAAAGACTTGGACTTGGGACTCGGACCCAAAGACTTGCCAACATCCCTGCCAGAAACTGCTGGGACTGAATCTGGAATCTTTGTGGGTGCAAATAACAAAGATGATAAGAAGTCACTGAGACAAACATCAGTAAGAAGGAATCCTCCTTCCCCTCCTTAAATCTACCAGCTACACATTCCAGTGATCAGGAGAACAAGAAGGTTCAACAGTCATAATTCTCCCCATTCCTCACTTTCATTGTTTTCCAACTGATGTGGCTGGCTGTAACCACAACAACCAATGGAGTAGTGCTGCTGTACACCTAGAAGCTAATAACTTTATCAATTGAGGAGGGGAGGGCAAGGGAAGGTATTGCAGAGAAGCAGACACCAGAATCCCTTTGGAAAACAGCCATGTACCAGAAAATGACAGAACTTTTTCCTCCAGAAGGGAGGAGCTTGGAAAAGTTATTTTTTTTGAACTATAACTCCACATTTGGGGGGGGGGGGGTGTTTGCAAATATTTTTTTCTACAGGAATAAAATGAGATGTGCAGAGCAAAGCCAGTGACATTCAAACTACGAACAATTCTTTTTTCCCCTCTTTTTTTAAAATTAACTATTACCAAACAACTATACAATACAACAACAGGGAAAGGGAAACAATGGGATTAACAAAACATAAAACATATACACAGGGGTGTATTAGCTTTCGTACAATATCTAAAAAGCTCTTGACTTCATGACTGTGATGTGATAATCTCTAATACATTCTCTACTCATATCTGTTTCTGGGCCCATGCAATTTAAAAAAAAAATCTTTAAGGTGCCACTATACTGTTGCTTTTGCTGCAAAAGACTAATATAGCTACCCCTCTGGAGACAGTTAAGATTGCTGGCTCAGATGGATGCTACTGCAGTGATAGGCAAAATCCATGGGAGATCAGCTGAGTCTCCTAGAATACTCTGCCTCTCACTTTTTATTCAAGGTGGCCATCCTTGAATAAAAAACTTTCAACAGTGAGCACCTGAGCAAGAATTCATCAAGAGGTCCAACTGTAATATAGTTTTTTTTCCCACATCGACTCCTAAAAATCAATATTTTAGAACATGTCTATTTAGAACACAATATCAAATTAATACACAGATGGTTTCTGACACCTATAGGGTTAAATCAAATTAATAGCACAATTATTTCAAAGTGTAGGAGAGGCTGTCAGAGTTATAGTCCGTACTACTAACTGTGGTGGGTGTGTCCTAAGTTTCAAAATTTTTGAAACTTTTTTTAGAGATGGAAAATTATAAATTGAAAAATTGAATTGACTCCCAGTTGTTGACAATGGTTGAAATCCTGTTGGTGTAGCTCTGCATGCACAAGAGCCTTTTATCACTATTTAGAAGTTTCCAATAATAACCCTCAAGATTCTTAGGATCTCCAGGGATCCCTTTCATCTTGCAGAAGCTTTAAGGGGCCTTGGGCGAAGAGGGCACTTTAATGTCTAAAAATCTCCACCACCAGCATTGAGACCAGCAGCACTGATTTTTGGACATTAAAAACCTCTCTCGCGTTTCCTGAGGACCCTAAAGGCTTCTGCAAGACAAACAGGATTCCTAGGAAATCTCACAAGGGGAACAATGTCAGAAACATTAGCAATTAAAGGCTGATAAAAGGCTAGGCTGATGACATCAACAGCTTTGTGCATGTGACGGATTTCAGCCAGTTTCACGGGGGAAATGCAAATTTATAACATAAGCAGCTGATCTTAATGTTCTGCTTAGCTGGCAGTCTGGTTATTGCAGTCCATTGGAAGGGCATGATAATTTCCTATCAGTATGTCAAAATTTGGGATGTAAGGAAAAACTAACTGCTCAAGTCTGAGCTCTGCAAGGAAGTGGCGATGGACACAGTTTTATAAAACTATAAACTCAAATGAAAAAGTAACTTCTCCTTATTTATTTATTTAACTTATATGCCGCCCACACTACCCAAAGGTCTCTGGGCGGCTTACAACAATTAAAATACAATAAAAAAATAAAACAATTAAAATACAATTAAAATATATACTCTAAAAATTGCCATCAGGACCCACAGTTGATATTATTTCAATTAAAAGCCTTCTGGAACAGGAAGGTTTTGACCTGGCGCCGAAATGTCATCAGCGTCAGCGCCAGACAAATCTCAATTGGGATGGCATTCCATAGTCTGGGGGCAGCTGCCGAAAAGGCCCTTTGTCTACAAGCCATCCCTCTTATATATGGAAAGATTTACATGGAAAAATCTTTTTATCTCATCCTGTGGGTTTGTTATTTTATGAATTGAAAGTTATGTGTATATTTCGATAATAAATAAATAAATAAATAAATGTGCAAGTATATCAGGCAATATCCAAAGAAACAAAAAAAAAAAAGACAAAAACACGTAGCACTTTAAAAACTATTATATTTTAATGTGAACTTTCATGGACAAATCCACTTCATCGGACATATGGGGGAAAATGAAATCCTGGATGAAATACCAAATTCACAAGCAAAACATTCTAAATATTTATTGGCTCTAAGAGTCATGGGCGTGTGGTTACATCTCATATGCAGTAATGCACCAAACATAGGCCATAAATTCCTCCATGTGAGATGTAACCACACAGCCAAGACTCTTAGAGCCAATAAATATTTAGCATGTTTTACTTGTGAATTTGGTATTTCAGCCAATATTTCATCCCCCCCCCCAAAATATGTCTAAAGAAGTGGACTTGTCCACAAAAGCTCACATTAAAATATAATAGTCTTTAAGTTGCCACTTGTTTTGTTTTGTTTCTTTGGATTTTGCCTGGTATGCTATGAATTAATGACCTCCAAAGGTCCAATCATTAACAGACCTGCTCAGGTCTTGCAAACATAACTGCCTTAGGCAGAAATATTTCTTCACAATATATGTATTATGCTATTTATCTTTGCTTACATGTACATGCCATCTCCCATCCAATGTTTAGTATTACCACCACCATACTGGTTAAAGACAATTTTGGGGTGCACACAATTCATACAAAAATGGATGAAGTCTCATGCACCCTGAAATCCCAAAAGGAAGCCTTCAATCAAAGGCAATTAAACATCTGAAATCTAATCCAAGACATCTTAAATCTAATCTAAGAAAGTTTACAATTATGAGAAAGTGTAGGGCAGGCGGGGAGACAGGCACATTGGCATGAGGTTGCCCTCAAAGGCCTCTGCAAAGAGCATCATCTTCTGCAACCTCTTAAAAGTAGTCAGCGAGGAGGTTAGGCACAGCTCAACTGGGAACCGATTTCCAAAGGGCTGGTACCACAGCTGAGAAGGCCTGACTTCTAGATGTCTTCTTGGCCTCCCTTGGTGTGGCAACCTACAGAAGCATGGCCTGGGAGGATATGGTGGTGCAGAGCAATATTCATGGGGACAGGTGCTCCAAGAAGTAACAGCATCCCAAACCATAGAGGGCTTTATAGGTAAGCACCAAAACCTTGAACTTGACCCAGGGTGGCACAGTTAACCAGTGCAGGCAGGCCAAGACTGGGGAAATGTGGTCGAATTTACTCACACCCATCATCAGTCTGACATGGGACCCAAATTTCTAATTAAAAGTAACAAACAGTAGGATACGTCTGTCACAATGAACTTAATTCCCAGTTTAATGTGTGTACTCTTAAGTATGACTACCTCTGGATCCAGTCCAGCAACAAGACCAGGGCAGCAATTTATCAGGAGCAAGGACCAGAAGATACAGACAAAGAGGAATGCTGTTTATTTTCCATGACATAGGCCCAGTGCCTTTAATAAGAAGCAGAAATTCACCAGGTGCAGCATTTCCAAGAGAAAAAAAAAGGTAACTAAGGAAACTGCATCATCTGGAGTCTCTGTAAGAAAAGGTCACAACTCTTTTCCAAAGAGAGAAGTGATTCTGCCCATACAACTTTATCTGCTGAATACTAGTAGTTATAAATAAGGTATGGAGAAAATAGACTACGTACTTGTCTTTTTTCTAATAGTTGTATTTCTTACATTTATATTGTTATTACTATTAGATTTCTATTACTAACTTTTGACTGAAGTATTCAATGCCCACGTATGTTGTCATTCAGTGCACAAATAGAAACCATCATTTTAGAGCACCAATTAGAAGGAAAAACCCAACTTTATTTTGTCTGGTCAATTTATATTGCACCTTCCATGGCTCTCCTCCTCCCCATATCATCCTCACAATAACCCTATGAAGCAGGTCAGGTTAAGAGAGTATGATTGGCCCCAAGGTTAAGAGGCGACTCTACACATGGACATCACCAGATGGGCAAT
The DNA here is from genome assembly GCA_037013535.1 of Intellagama lesueurii. Classification (NCBI taxonomy): domain Eukaryota; kingdom Metazoa; phylum Chordata; class Lepidosauria; order Squamata; family Agamidae; genus Intellagama; species Intellagama lesueurii. Next base: position 199,050,390 of record JBAJHW010000004.1, read on the forward strand.
ACCGAAATCAGATTGATTATGTTCTCTGCAGCCAAAGATGGAGAAGCTCTATACAGTCAGCAAAAAACAAGACCTGGAGCTGATTGTGGCTGATTGTCAGCTTCTTATAGCAAAATTCAAGCTTAAACTGAAGAAAGTAGGAAAAACCACTGGACTAGTCAGGTATAATCTAAACCAAATCCCTTATGAATACACAGTGGAAGTGAAGAACAGATTTAAGGAACTAGATTTGGTGGACAGAGTGCCTGAAGAACTATGGATGGAGGCTCATAACATTGTACAGGAGGCAGCAACAAAAACCATCCCAAAGGAAAGGAAATGCAAGAAAGCAAAGTGGCTCTCCAACGAGGCCTTACAAATAGCAGAGAAGGTAAGGGAAACAAAATGCAAGGGAGATAGGGAAAGTTACAGAAAATGGAATGCAGACTTCCAAAGAATAGCAAGGAGAGACAAGAGGGCCTTCTTAAATGAACAGTGCAAAGAAATAGAGGAAAATAATAGAAAGGGGAAAATCAGAGATCTCTTCAAGAAAATTGGAGATATTAAAGGAACATTTTGTGCAAAGATGGACATGATAAAGGGCAAAAATGGTAGGGACCTAACAGAAGCAGAAGACATCAAGTAGAGGTGGCAAGAATACACAGAGGAATTATACCAGAAAGATCTGGATGTCCCGGACAACCCAGATAGTGTGGCTGCTGACCTTGAGCCAGACATCCTGGAGAGTGAAGTCAAGTGGGCCTTAGAAAGCACGGCTAACAACAAGGCCAGTGGAGGTGATGGCATTCCAGTTGAACTATTTAAAATCTTAAAAGATGAGGCTGTTATGGTGCTACATTCAATAGGCCAACAAGTTTGGAAAACTCAGCAGTGGCCAGAGGATTGGAAGAGATCAGTCTACATCCCAATCCCAAAGAAGGGCAGTGCCAAAGAATGCACCAACTACCGTACAATTGCATTCATTTCACATGCTAACAAGGTTATGCTCAAAATCCTACAAGGTAGGCTTCAGCAGTATGTGGACCGAGGACTCCCAGAAGTACAAGCTGGATTTTGAAGAGGCAGAGGAACTAGAGACCAAATTGCTAACATGCGCTGGATTATGGAGAAAGCCAGAGACTTCCAGAAAAACATCTACTTCTGCTTCATTGACTACGCAAAAGCCTTTGACTGTGTGGACCACAACAAACTATGGCAAGTTCTTAAAGAAATGGGAGTGCCTGACCACCTTATCTATCTCCTGAGAAATCTATATGTGGGACAGGAAGCAACAGTTAGAACTGGATATGGAACAACTGATTGGTTCAAAATTGGGAAAGGAGTACGACAAGGCTGTATATTGTCTCCCTGCTTATTTAACTTATATGCAGAATACATCATGCAAAAGGCTGGACTGGATGAATCCCAAGTGGGAATTAAGATTGCCAGAAGAAATATCAACAACCTCAGATATGCAGATGATACCACTCTGATGGCAGAAAGTGAGGAGGAATTAAAGAACCTCTTAATGAAGGTGAAAAAGGAGAGCACAAAAATGGTCTGGAGCTCAACATCAAAAAAACTAAGATCATGGCCACTGGTCCCATCACCTCCTGGCAAATAGAAGGGGAAGATATGGAGGCAGTGACAGATTTTACTTTCTTGGGCTCCATGATCACTGCAGATGGTGACAGCAGCCACGAAATTAAAAGACACCTGCTTCTTGGGAGGAAAGCGAAGACAAACCTAGACAGCATCTTAAAAAGCAGAGACATCACCTTGCCAACAAAGGTCCGCATAGTCAAAGCTATGGTTTTTCCAGTAGTGATGTATGGAAGTCAAAGCTGGGCCATAAAGAAGGCTGACCGCCGAAGAATTGATGCTTTTGAATTGTGGTGCTGGAGGAGACTCTTGTGAGTCCCCTGGACTGCAAGGAGAACAAACCTAACCATTCTGAAGGAAATCAACCCTAAGTGCTTACTGGAAGGACAGATCCTGAAGCTGAGGCTTCAATACTTTGGTCATCTCTTGCGAAGAGAAATCTCACTGGAAAAGACCCTGGTGTTGGGAAAGAGTGAAGGCAAGAGGAGAAGGGGACAACAGAGGACGAGATGGTTGGACAGTGTCACCGAAGCTACCAACATGAATTTGACCAAACTCCAGGAGGAAATGGAAGACAGGAGGGCCTGGCGTGCCATGGTTCATGGGGTCACAAAGAGTTGGACACGACTTGACGACTAAACAACAAATTTGCATAATAAAGCTAATCTAATTTAACCAACCTGAATCAAACATTTCACTTATTATAAAGGATTAGACTTATTTCAAAGACAAGACAAATAGGCTGAGGCACTAGCATCTCTTCCACGACTTTCAAAGAATACCCTAGTTCAGCATTCTTCAACCTAATGCCTTGCAGGCTGGGAAAGACTTCATTAGAGACTTCTCAATTCTACCCCTGTAAACCAGGTACTGGCCTATAGCAGTAGTAGGAGCTCCCATCATCCCTCAGAACTGCAGAGGGTGGCTGGGGGCTCTGACAGGAACTGGACTTCAACATAAACTGGAGGGGAAAAGATTTCCACTTCTTCTCTAGTTGCATGTTCAATTCCCAATCAAGCCTAGTTACAGTAGCTCACAACAGATTATTTCCATACTGTAGAGGCCATAGCTTAGTGGGAAGGGAACACAAGCAAAAGATTCTTGAGTTCAGGCTCTAGCATTGACAGTTAGGACCAAGAAAAAATCACTTAAAAGGCTTAGATACGGTTGAAATCAGTACAGCAATAAATTGCCTTACTCATACATTTCTCCTTCCTTTGCCCCTTAAGTTGCACCCAAGTTACCTTGAAACAAAAACTGCCCAGTTTTAAGGCCAAGAAAAACCCCCATAAGTTATTTCATGTTTGCACAACTATAACTTCCACAGAACGGTGTGACTTACGTCTGAGTAAACATACAAAAATCATTGTCCATTTTCCCTCCCCCGCATTGCTTTAAAATATTACAAGGCGTGTTTCTTTCTCCGAAATAAACAATAACAGTGCTGAGCAAGGAACTCATTCAGAGCAGGAACTAAACTTTACACCATCAAAGCCAAGGCCTAGGTAGGGGCGAAAGCCCCCTCCCTCCCTCCCTCCCTCCCTGGCATCCTTAGCCACGGTCTCTCGGCCGCTGAGAGCAGAACTCAGGAGTGAAGAAGAACCAGCCACAAGATCTTGGGAGAGAAAGTGAGAAAAACTCATCAAAGGGCAGGGGAAAAGAAACTTTAATCACACACAAAACTCCAAAATGAACACACATCTAAGAAGCGGGGGGGGGGGGGGGAGACGAGGGAAAAGTCCACAAGAAGGCGCGCTTAAGGGGACCCGTGGGGATGAACGCTCTTTCTCTTGAGAAGGTGAGGGGGGGGGGGGGGGAACGAGGAAAGGACTCCAAACTCGGGAAAAGTTACTTCTTTGAATTACTTTTCCTAGCATTTCCCAGCCCACATGGTGTAATCAAAAGGAGTTTTTCTTCTAAAGGGAACACACGGTCCGGAAGGACATCGGACGAGTAAAAACACGCGAGTCCAGACAGGATTCGTAGTAGCCCATGGAGGGCCGCCACAGGCCTCCTCCGCCCCGGGGAAGCGACGGAGACTCCTCTAAGTCGTTATCCCGGTGACTCTGTGGCTCCACACGGGTGAAGGGCTTTCCCCCCGCCGTTTCTCGCCCCTTCCCCTCGGCACTCACCGCTCGGGTGTCCTTCGGCCGGGCTCCTCGGCCGCCGTAGGTCTCCGCAGCTCGCGCCCCTCACCTGGGCCAGGTGCTGCGGCTGCTGCCGGGCCCGCCCTCTCAAGGCCGCGTCGCGGAGAAAGGCGGCCTGGGAGCCCGAGGGGTGTGGACGGGAACCAGAGCGTGGGCGGGCCAGCAGGCGGCACAGGTAGCCAGGAGCCCCGGGAAAAGCCTTTTAGGGGCTAAAAGGAAGAGCTTCCAAGGCTTCGCTAGCTTGGGATTTTGAAGGGGGGGGGGGTGAAGTGGAATGAAGAGGCGGCCCTTGGGGCATGTGCAGAGTGACTTTCTCTTTCCTTGGTACGGGGCACGGCAGCTAGAAGGATGTATGTCATAGACAGTGTCGGACTAGGACTGGGGGCACCTGGGTTCAAATCTCAACTGGACCATAGAAATTAACGGGGGGCAAGCGCTTGGCAATAGTGGACCTCTCTGTGACTATCCCACATCCCTTGACACCTCGTTAAGAGTCACCATCTCTCTTAAACGGTGGCACGTAACAAGAAATATACCTGCACCAACAGAAGGAGCATACCTGGACCTGCCGCCATCTGGGTTAAAAGATGTAGTACTTCTGAGAAAATTGGAACCAGATTCTGACTCCCTCCCCCCCCCCCGCTCATCATTTTAATTCCCTCCTGTCAATATTGATTTGATTTTATTATAATTTCTGTTTTTTCTCCATCTTGAGTATTATTAATATTAATATTATTGTTTTGAATTGTTTTATTTTAAATTTAATTGTTCAAGTGTTTTATATTTAATGTTTTATGGAACCCCGCCCTGAGTAGACTGTCTAAAAGGGCGGGATAAAAATCGAATAAATAAATAAAATAAATAAATAAAATTTAAGGCTGTGTAGGATGTTTGGGAGGCAGTGGAAGACAGGAGGGCCTGGCGTGCTCTGGTCCATGGGGTCACGAAGAGTCGGACACGACTTAACGACTAAACAACAACAACAGGATGTTTGAAGCTAACTGTTTCAAAAAATCTCTCCACTCATTTTCCATGGGAAAGTGTTGGAGTTAGTACAACAGGTTTAACCAGTACGCCCCCTTGTACCCAGTTTACTCATGCTCTGCCTTGGGCGTTCAAAACCTGATTTGGATTTTTTTTTAAATCAGTACATCTTGTACTGAGTGCCAGAATCGCTTTCTAACTTGGCTGCAAAGTTATCCCGGGTTGGAGCGGACTTAATAGGGGTGCTTGGAGGAACCCTGAGGCATTTAAAAAGATATTTCTGTTTACACACAAAACAGAAGAAAAGGGTTAACTTCCCCACAAATAAGTAGCATTTGCTTGCCAAGTGATAGCATCTGCATTTTAAATCTGCCTTAAGAAAGAAACAGTGTTTCTCTCTCTCTTTATGTTTATCATTGGGAAAGAAAAACAAATCTCCCCTCCCCAAAAACACACCAGACCTCAGAGCAGCTGCCTTAAAGGAACTTCCAGCAGTTACGCCCCCATTCACACTCCTCTACCTCAGGTGTAAGAATAGCAGCCAGTCTGTCAGCTGGTCCTCAATCAAGGAAAGCCTCAGCTTTTGAGCCTATCCTTTACCAAAGCTTATTCTCTCTCTCCCCCCCCCCCACCCGTCTCCCTTGTAGTAGCGCATGGTATACTTTAATTATGAAACGACTAAATAAGTATTTTCTTATGGCGACTCTATGAATGAGTGGTCTCCAAAATGTCCAGTCCTCAACTGCCCTGCTCAGCTCTTGTAAACTCAAGCCTCTGGGTTCCAGTGTCCCTTAATTCATACTTCTCTATATGCCAATTTTGTATGTTGTGCAGCACTTGACTTTCCTTTCAGCTCTGTGCACATCAGCCACCAGACATCATTTCTGCTTTAATCTAGTTCCATCATTATATTAGTACTTGTCCTTTACTGTTCCCCAGTCACTGATTGAGTGCTTTCCGATCTTGGAGTCTCATCTTCCAGCACTTGTTTCATTTTGAACTGTCTTGGAATCCAGACTTGTAATGGAGTCTAGTGTCCTGGTGGCATTGCTCTCAACTTCTCTGACACATTCAGTCCCCTCGCCACATAAAGATTTGCACCCAAGAAGGGTGAACTGCCCTCTACTTTATCATAATTTTGCTGATAAAAATATTGTTTTGCCCCTGCCATTTTTTTTTTACATTGTGGGAAAACAATATATATATGTGAAACAAGATTTTTCCCCTTTACACATCTGTATACACATACATTTTTTGCTCATTTCATATACATCATGAAGTAAGTTCTTGACTACAAAAGCTCATGCAACAATGAAAGCCAGAGATAGCAACTCAGGAATATTGGAAATCACCATTTCCCAGCTTGGTGCTGACATAGTAGCTGCATCCCTTAAATTGAGAAGGTCTCTCACTTTTTGGCTCTCCTGCTGACAGATCTTAGCCAGTGAAGCAATGTTTCTGGAAGATCCCTGAGCTCAGCAAGCAGGAAGAGGGGCTCTTAGCATAATAAACTTCTACCTATTCCAAACTCCCTACAGTTGGTACATCTTTGATTTAGGACTGCATGATAAATCCTTTACTGCGGTCTAATTGTTTGTCCCAGCTGGAGTAGTTTTCTTGAAACAATGATATTTACATAATTATTGACTTATTCTTTAGCAATTCACTCAATGAGATGAATTGGGATTAGCAGTTGGATTTATGCCTTTGAGTAATATTTGAAGGACTGTCTCCACCAGTTGTGAATATGCTCATGTTTTTAGGTGGCGTGGTCCAACATATGTTGTTAGATTGCAACTCCTATCACCCCCAGCCAGCACAGCCAATGGCAAAGAATGATGAGAGCTGCAGTGCAACAACATCTAGAATAGTGTTTCCCGAACTTTTTCAAGTTGTGGCCCCCTTTTATAACAGCCAAGTTACCTGTGGACCCTCCCCCGTGCCACATTTACATTAAAAGGCATTCTAATGGGGTAAATAAAACACATTAAAATATTTTTTCCCCAGAATATGATTCTCTTCTAATCTATTAATATTAATCTAATAATACATAATTATGGGATGGCTGTAAATCTGCCTTTAAGAGATAAAATGTAAGAAAAAAATGTCAATACACTTTGAGTTTAATTTACTTTTTTGATTGTGGAAACAAGTCTCCTTTCATATGTTCTCCCTCCAAAAAAAGCCCCTCTCAGTGAAGAGCCGCTCCTGTCAAGCCCAAATAAATGCCTCCCCCTATGGCCCCTAGTTCTCCTCCCTCACCTTCTTGCCCCTCTTGCCTTCCTCCCCATGTCTCAGGTGGGGCCCAAAGGCATCTTCCCTGGTTTCCTCTCACTGTGCTGCCATCGCCACACCTGGACAACCGCCATCTTGGACATCAGCATTCCTGGCATACACCACACCTTTGCCTCATTCAGGCCTCTTTGACCCGGACTAACACTCAGGTTCTGAAGGGCTGACATCAGTCCTCCAAAGATGGATGCAGAGGAGCAAAGAAAAACAAGCGAGAGCAGCTCTTTCAGAGGAGATGGGGTGATGTGCATGCATAAAAGGAAAATCTGCCTTTAGGGGTACGGAAATTACTAAGAACTCTAGGTTACCTGCAATTCTAGTTCAGATTAAATTTATCTATTTGTAGGCCAAGAAGATTAAAATAAAATAGAATTGTGTATACCATATTTAATATAATAAATATAAAAATAACTGCAACTTTGCAGCAACTCCTCAGAAAACACGTTGCCTGTTTTAAGATAATCTTTGGAAGACCTACTCACCCACCCACCAATAAGAGATCAACGGACACTATTGAGAAGTCCTTCTCAATGGCGGCCCCTAACTGGTAGAATTTCCTCCTTTATTTTTAGGATGTCTCGGAAAAACTACCATTTTGAAAAGCAGCTACAAAATATAAATAGAGTTCTAGGAGTGTTACTTCTGAGAAGCCATGAAGAGGACTGCAATGTAAATGTTACAGTTAATGATGCCACCAGATGTTGTGTTGTTTTTATTTTAAAAAAATAATTAATAAAGACTGTTGAATATTTTTAAAAGTGATAATTATGTTTGAAAATATTTAATTGCAAGTGTCCATAACTTATTAGCCTGTGAGAAAAAAGAGCTGGCTAGGGAAATATTCACATTCACCGTGACAGTAAGTTAGCTTTTCTTTAAATACCCTACTGTGTGTTTTAGTTGGATGAAGGCCAACCACCAGCTACTTATTAAACAGTTTTGATCTACAAAAGAGCAAACTAAATTATTTCTCTTTGTTTCAGCACCAGAAGCAGATGAGAAGCTCACATGATGTGCCCCTTGATTTATTGCTGTTATTTTTGCACCAGTGTAAAGAGTTCTAAAAACCTTCAGATTGAATACTGTGGTAACAAGTACAGTAGTTGTAACTAATACAATGCTTGCTCGGAATTTATACTATTAAATTACTTTCTCACATCCTTTTCCTTTGTGTTCTCAGACATGTGTAACTGCTGCAAGTGTCACAACTCAGGTTGCCAGGTCACCATCTGTCCATTTTCCAAGTTCAACATCTGAGAAGAGGGGCAGGCCCATGTGTAACAGTTTCAAAATAATTCAGGTACAGGTGTAGCACGCGCATGCCTGTGCAAGAGAGAAAAGCAGAAATTGGGAATCTCCTGCAGCAACTCCTAAACAAATGTGTATGACAAAAATACAAACACTTTTGCAGTGATCTACTGAGACCTGGTGCAAGTTGGAAATGCCAGTTAGGCACCCAGACATTAAAGATGCTAAATACACAAACAAAACTTTCTCATCTTCCACTACCACTTGTCTTGAGATTTGTCTCCCTGTCTACGGAACAGAGAAGGATAGAAATTCTTTGACCCAACATCCCGAGACCTGGATATCCTACGTACATTATTTTAAAAAGGTAAAAGGAGAAGCAACTTTCTGCTTTCTGGCAATTTTTCCTGTCATGCTTCTTGAAGCATGCTTAATTCTTCATTAATTTTCTCTCGTTTTGCTGTACTCTAAAAATGTCACAGATTAGTTTTATAGATGACTTAAAAGACACCATAGCTCCTGGCTTGGTTGGACTAAATGTTTTTTGTTTCCCATCCCCTTTGATACTATGCTCTATCTCATCTCTAATTTTTATTATTTCTGCTAATCAATTTAATTAATTAGAGCAGGACATACTGGGCTAAACCTAGTTGTTACTCCCAACTGGAGTAGACCCTGGTTCAGCTTGACAGTTTTTCTTCAACTTCCTTCCAATTGCTGCATACTTCTGGCCTCAGCATCTTCCACACTCTGTTCATATAGTTTCATTCCAGGCTGCTCTGATATTATCTATAACATTAATAATATTGTAGTTGTTCCAAATTGCCTGATAGATTGTTTATCTTCACCATCTCTTTTCCCTACAAGTGTGCTGAACGTGGGGTGGAAGTAGTAGGCTTTAAAATTCAATATCACTACCTGATCCATTGGTTGTATTAATAAAGTGGTGTTTGGAGACCGGTAAACCACTTCTGCAGCAATAAAGGTTCAAAGTGTGTCTACAATATCAGAGTGGTGTGGAGCATTATCAGGCAAAATCAATCCTTTAGGTTCAATGTTGAGCTTCTCACAGTGGAACATAAGAACATAAGAAGAGCCCTGCTGGATCAGGCCAAGGGCCCATCTAGTCCAGCTTCCTGTATCTCACAGTGGCCCCACCAGATGCCTCTGGGAGCACACGAGACAACTAGATACCTGTCTCCTGATACCCCTCCCCTGCATCCGGCATTTTGAGGTACCTTCCTTTTAAGCCTGGAGATTATACATCCCCATCATGGCTTATAAACTGTGATGGACTTTTCCTTCAGGAATCTGTCCAATCCCTTTTTAAAGTCATCTAGGCCAGATGCCATCACCACATCCTGTGGCAAGGAGTTCCACAGACTAACAATACGCTGGGTAAAGAAATATTTTCTTTTGTCTGTTCTCACTCTCCCAACACTCAATTGGAGTGGATGTCCCCTGGTTGTGGTATGGCGTGAGAGGGAAAAGAGCTTCCCTCTATCCACTTTATCCATCCCCCTGCATAATTTTATACATCTCAGGCACCTTGTCTCTAGACTAAAGAGCCCCAAACATTGTAGCCTTTCCTCATAAGGGAGGTGCCCCAGCTGCATTTTGTACAGTGGCATTATAATCTTGGCTGTTTTATTTTCAATCCCCTTTTTAATGATACCTAGCATGGAATTGGCCTTCTTCACTGCCGCTGCACACTGGGTTGACACTTTCATCGAGCTGTCCACCAGCACACCAAGATCTCTTTCCTGATCCGTCACGGACAGCTCAGAAGTCAGAACCCATCAGCTGATAAATGAAGTTTTGATTTTTTGCCCCAATGTGCATTACTTTATATTTTCTTATATTGAAACTCATTTGCCATTTTGCCTCCCATTCTCCCAGTTTGGAGAGATCCTTCTGGAGCTCTTCACAATCCCTTCTGGTCTTCACCAACCGGAAACACTTTGTGTCATCTGCAAACTTGGCCACCTCACTGCTTATCCCTGTCTCTAGGTAATTAATGAACAGGTTGAAAAGCACCGGTCCCAAGACAGATCCCTGGGGCACACCGTTCTTCACCTCTCTCCATTGTGAAAATTGCCCATTGACACCTTCTCTCTGTTTACTGGAACTCAACCAGTTCTCGGTCCATAAGAGGACCTGCCATCTTATCCCCTGACTGTGGAGTTTTCTCAGCAGCCTTTGATGAGGGACAGCATCATACGCCTTCTGAAAATACAGATAGACAATATCCACTAGTTAGCCTGGATCCACATGTCTGTTGACCTTTTCAAACAATTCTAAAAGGTTTGTGAGGCAAGACTTACCCTTACAAAAGCCATGCTGATTTTCCCTCAGCAAGGCTTCTTCTTCTATGTGTTCTAAGATTTTATCTTGGATGAGGCTCTCCACCATCTTCCCTGGAACAGACATTAGGCTAACTGGCCTGTAGTTTCCCGGGTCCCTCCTCCTTCCCTTTTTAAAGATTGGTGTCACATATGCTGTCTTCCAGTCCTCTGGTACTATTTCTGTTTTAAGGAACAAGTTGTATATTTTAGTTAAGAGATCAGCAACTTCATTCCTCAATTCCTTAATAACCCTTGGGTGGATGCCATCTGGGCCTGGTGACTTACTGATCTTCAGTTTACTAATTAGGTCTAAAACATCCTCTCTTTTAACCTGTATCTGATTTAATTCATTAGTCAGGAGGGGTTGTTTGGGCAGCGGAATCTGCCCAAGGTCTTCTGTCATGAAGACAGATGCGAAGAACTCATTTAATTTCTCTGTAATCTCCAAGTCCCCCTTTACCTCCCTCACCATCCAGAGGGCCAGCTGCTTCTCTGGCAGGTTTCTAAAGAAGCTTTTATTATTCCCCTTTATATTGCTGGCCATACGTTTCTCACTTTCGTTGCTTTCTGTATCAACTTCTTACGTTTCTTTTGCCAGAGTTTATGTTCCTTTTTCCTCATTTGGGAAGGATTTCCATTTATGGAAGGACCCCTCCTTGCCCTTTAAAGCCTTTCTAACTCTGCTTGTTAACCATGCTGGCACCCTCTTGGACTTAGTTGAGCCCTTCTTTCTTTGTGGTATACACTTCCGCTGGACCTCTACTACCATTGTTTTAAACAGACTCCATGCACTCTGGAGAGACTGGATTCTTTTTACCTTCCCTTTCAACTTCTTTCTAACTAGTTTCCTCATCTGAGGGAAGTCTGCCCTTTGGAAATCAAGGGTTTTTGTGTCAGATTTGCTTGACACTCTCCCCCGCCCCCCCAATATACATGGCGAAAGAGATTGCAGCATGGTCACTATTCCCTAGTGGCTCAGTGACATTCACATCCCTAACCAGGTCCTGAGTACCATACAATATTAAATCCAGAATCACCTGTCCTCTGGTGGGCTCCGTGACAAGTTGCTCCAAGGCACAGTCATTTAGCAGGTCAAGAAACCCGGTTTCTCTTTCTTGACTTGAGCATGCATTGACTCAGTCAATGTGAGGATAATTGAAGTCCCTCATGATTACAATCCTGTCCCTCTTGGACACCTCCCTGATTTGTCTCCTCATTTCCAGGTCCCCCTCGAGTTTTTGATCTGGAGGACGATAAGACACATTGTATTAATACTATCACGTTGCTCCTTGGGCCTGGTAGTTTAACCCACAGTGATTCTATGATGGAATCAGACCCACCATCCATCTCCATTCTGCTGGAGTCTACCCCTTCTTTGACATAGATGGTCACACCACCTCCAACACGCCCTTCCCTATAGAGTTTATAGCCTGGGATGGTGGTATCCCACTGGTTCTCCGAATTCCACCAGGTTGCTGTTATGGCCACTATATCAATATTATCCCTGGCCACCAAATGTTCCAGCTCTCCCATGTTTGCTTGGACACTTCGGACATTTGCATAAAAGCATCTGCGTATGGGGACCCTCAAGAAGGGCTGCTTGTTTGTTTACTTTTTTCCACAGCTTCTCATTCCAGTGAACCAACTATCATGACCCATCATGCTCCCAGTCCTAACTCCTACACTGTCATCACTTCGTGGTTCTCTGCCCTCTCCACCCTCATTCCACAGGGATGAGGAGTCCCGAACCAGACGCCGCTCGGCTCCTGTCAGCTTTCCCCTGGGATTCAGTTTAAAAGCTGCTCTGCCACCTTTTCAATGTTACGCGCCAGCAGTCTGGTTCCATGTTCATTCAAGTGAAGCCCATCCCTCTTGTACAGGCCCAGCTTGTCCCAAATGTTCCCCAGTGCCAAATGAATCTAAACCCCTCCCCCTGACACTACTGTCTCATCCACACATTGAGACCCCTGAGCACCCCCTGCCTAGCTGGCCCTGCTCATGGAACAGGTAGCACTTCCGAGAATGCTACCTTTGAGGTCCTGGCTTTGAGCTTCCTCCCTAAAAACCAAAATTTGGCCTCCAGGACCTCACAGCGACATTTCCCCATGTTGTTGGTGCCGACATGCACCACCACTGCTGCCTCATCCCCAGCACTCTCTACCAGCCTATCCAGATGAGACATGATGTCCGCAACCTTTGCACCAGGCAGGCAAGTCACAATGTGGTCCTCACAACCATCACAGACCACTCACTCTATGTTCCTGACAATAGAATTGTCCACTACCAGAAGCCCCCTTCCCCCCCTCCCCACAAGAAGTATCCTGAGTGCAACTGGATACGGGCCTGTCACCTGTAGAAGGGGTCCCTTCTAGGGGATGGTTTCCCTCTTGTCCAGATTGGCGTCCTCCAGCCTGGAGACTTCCAATCCCAGCAGCTGAGGAGCTGCTTGTCTGTGGGTGAGATGATGCCTGAAGGTCCCTGTAAGTCTCACCGTGGTCCCTCTCCCCCTGTCTCTGCTTCTCCTGGTCCGCAACCAAGACCTCAAGGGAGCGAACCCGTTCCCTGAGTTCTTGGAGCTTCTTGCAATGAGGACAAACCCATTACTTTTGCCCAAGAGGCATATAGTCATACATATGACACTCAGTGCAAAGCAAAGGATAGCCCCCAACCCACTGCTGTCTGTCGGACTGCATGCTGATATTTGTTTAGAGCTTGCCAAACCTTTTCTCGAGGGAAGTGACAGGCAGTATCTGGGGCCCTGGCTTCCTCGCCCTGCTGCTGAACTCGCACAGCTGCTAAACTTGCTGTGTCTTCTTACCCTGCACTTTGTTGCACTGCGGCACTTCGTTGCAGGAGGCACTCGCACTTGAGATGGGCAAAAGTGTGAAACAAACCAATTTTGGAAAATATCAATAATCACCCAAGCCTTCTTGCTTGATTCTCAAATCATCGGTAGACTAGATTTTAAAATTCCCTTTAGCATGCATAATGTTTGAGAATGAGAGCCAAGCATTTGCTTTAACATAAAGTAATATTTAGTAGTGCTCCTTTGTAAGAGAGTTAACCATTCACTGGCAGCTTTGAACCCAGACACACTTTTTCCCCCCCGCAGGAGATAAAAGTATGAGAAAGCATCCTTTCCCCAGAAAGGCCTGTTTTATCTACACCGAAGACAAGTTCGGAAGGGTACTTGGTTTGCTCAATGATGACTTTAAGAGTTGCAAGAAATTCCTGGGCTGCCAGTAGCACTAGCTCCTTCACTAGTGATACATACCAGCTCTAGCCTCTTCATCAGCAATGTATGCTATGGAGGTTAGTGTGCTTTTAAAATCTATGAAACCAATCTTTGCTACCTGTAAATGTTTCTGACTATCTTATCTTTCTTTTTGAATATACATGAAGACATTTTTTTGCCTTTTCCATTATTATCAGTTGGCTTAAAGGCGTGTTCTATTCCATTTGATCATCCACCCAAACATTGAAGCTTTCATATGATTGTTCTTATCATGGACATTGCAATGTTTAAAGAAACACCCTGATTAACTTGTTGCTCACCAGCTTCCAAACAACTTAACTATTACAATTTCACCTTCAAGGAAGTGTGTTTCCTTTTCATCTTAGATTACTAATATCAGTTGCAAACTTCTTTCCAGACATGACAGATGATAAGCTGCTTGTGGGAATGTGTGCTATAACAAAGCAGTGTTAAATGGTGTAGTATTAAGCAGGACATTGCTATATAAATCTCATAATTGTCTTTTCCATGAGTTCTACCTGACAGACAGACTGACTGACACCTACATGTGGCTCACCTGGGAAAAGGGCCTAAACAGAAAGGTTTGAGACCTAGCTCCACCCAAGCTTCCTGTACTTGCCAGCTAGGAACTTTCTTTTTGAACAGGATGGTAGGCCAAGCTAAGCCTTAAAGTCTTCCAGTTTAGGCCTTTCTCCTAGGTGAGCCACATTTAGGTTTCTGCAAGGAGTCTGTCAGGTAAAACTCTTAGAATGGAGAATTATGGGATTTGTAACCTGAAATATTAAAAAAATCACATCCCTATCTTTTACAATAAGTAAATTGACAATCATCATAATATCATATAGCTACTGTGTGAACCCCCCCCCCTTTTTTTTTTTTTTAAGCTTGCTTAAGAATAACCCACACTACAAATATAGGATACTGGCTGAAATCTGTTCAAGCAACTATGCCAAGCAGAAGGTTTATGATGTCATAATTTAATTGAGAAATTAAACACATCGTACTTTTGACCTGCAGCTCACATAGTTCCTGTGCAATCCCTTTTGTTGTGTGAGAGCCACAGGATGGGAGGAGAATGTTTTTAATTACCAAAAATCACCATCGCCAGGATGACATTATTGCTGGTGGCTATTTTCTGTAAATAAAGACTACATCCATGGAAGGGTGATAATCTCATCAGCAAGGGGCTATTTTCATAAATGAAACAGTTCTTACTTTTCTTCCATAGCTTTCACCACTTCTAAACAATTAAAGAGATTATACTGGAACTGTGGAGGCTGAGGGAAAAAGTAAGACCTGTTTCATTTCTGAAAATTGCCTTATGCTGATGATGAGATCATTAGCCTTCAGTGAATATAGCTGCATGAACGGATTTCAGCCACTACAAAGCTACAGCATGTAAGGAATATTATTTTCCGCATTATCCCTTAACATCCACCACTAGGAACAGTCATGAAGCATGATTAGAAGATTAAAGTACACAATCCAGATCTTCTCAAAAGGATTAAATGCTACAGCTACGTTGGCTTCACTCAGATAACTACTACCTGATGTTGCTATGCAGTATATTCTTCCCTCTGACAAGGTTTATGTTTTTGTTTTTGTTTTACTTTAGCCCTGAGTGTGGTTTTGATATAATTCCTCATTTGCATCTTCTTCTTCCAGGGTGGGGAATGATGAGTCAACAATCAATCTTGGTTTCGTGAGAACAGGTTATACCCAGTAATTGTGTCTAAATGAATCAAGGGGGAAAGGGAACAGATTCCCTTGATCGTCTACCCACATGTATGTTAGTCTCCTCCTAAAGTGTTGCTAATTTTGGAAAGGTTCAATTATTCCCAGAGTTCAACTGTATGTCAATGTTTTAAAATTAGTTTCCCATTCCATACTTCTCAACAGTAATAACCAGAGTACCATATTTCTCCTAGATTTCAACAGCTTTTTAAAAACAATTATCCTGTCGTATTTCTATTATTTCACACCTACAATACAAGCACTTCCAATATGAAACATGAAAAAAGAGATTACTGTCTGTCTGCAAAAACCACCCACACAAAGCTAGTTGCAAGGCCTTTCCCAAAGATTTGAAAGTCTGAGTGTTCTTCCTTATTGCTGTTTCCTGTTAGCCTTGAATGCCATTAAGCACAATATTCCATCACAGTAAAAACAGTGGTGTCATTTTACTGCAGGAAGTAGAGCAATTCTGTAGAAGCAGGCATCCTTTTATTTTTGCACTACTAACGATGTTTTAAAACCACAGTAGTAAGCCTGTGAATACCCAGATCCCAACTTTGCACAAAATTGGGTATGCTTGACTTCCCTGGGATTAAACATGCCTAATTCTACTTTGAATTGTGCCCATAGTTCTCAAAGAACTAATTTTTAAAATTAAAACATTGAAAAGGGATAAAAAGTTCACAAAATGGGTAGATATTTTTGCAAGTGAAATGAGACAGGACGGCCGTTCTAGGAAGACATAAACTGACCATAGTATATAGAGATGGGCACTGATCAACTGTCTTGATCAGCTGGGAGGCTGGCTCATGCGCAGAAGACAGCAACTGGCTTCCCCTCCAAGAGCCTGAACACTGTTTCTGTGCAGGTGCCCGACCCCCAGTTAATCGCCTTGATCAGTTGGGCTGTGGGCATATATGCGGAGGTAGCAGACCCGGCTTCTGGGAGGGAAAAAGGCCTGCTATCTCTGATGATGGTGGAGGCAGCTGAGGCGGCAGGACCAGGCATGGACATGATGGGGGCAGTGGGAAGGGGGCAGGCAGGCATCCGTTTTGCTGAAATAAAACAAAGTGCCAAGGCAAAACAAGTTTGGCGCTTTCTTTCAATTCAGCAAAACAGGATCGGGAACTGGGTCGGGAACCAAACCATGAACCAGCCCAATTTGTTGTTTTATGTGGTTCATAGTTTGGTTTGTGCCCCTCTCTAATAGTAAACCAACAAGATGTGCAGTTTTCTGGGAACCTGATCTGAAGACCAAACTAAATGTTACATGATAACTTGGGTCATTGGGTGGTCTATATGAAAGAAAGAAAATCAAGATCATATAAGAGGCTCCTACTCTTTTTGAAAGACATAATGCAAGAAGTCATTAGCCAGATGGTATAGATGGCTCAGGAAGGGCTGCTTAACCCAGTCCTCTGTTCCCTACATTTTGAAGGACTAAAACTTTGGTGTGCTTCTCAATGATGCCTTTAGCATCACATCTAGTCGGACCTGGTTTAGTCCATGTTTCTCCACTTCAGGTAATATATATTTACACCACTCACATGTTAAGCTTAAATGTCACTATATAGGTCCTCTAACTGGTATAGGAGCAGTGGATGCCCCATGATAAGGTTTTGATAATATAATGTGTGTCTCCCAACTTTCTGCATTACTTGCCCTATACTTTTAGTAGGCAACTGTGTTATATACAAGACAAGAGACTGCTAATGACAAACCAATATACCTTCCTGTGTTTCTCAAGGATGCCACCTCTTAATCCCCACCCACCCTAGTTTTGTTTTCAAAAATAGAAATGATGCTCTGCATCCTAGTGCTACTAAACACACAAGGCCTTCACACAAAAACAATCTAATGGAAGTATCTGGGGAGTCCGTTAGGATATATCAGCCTGTGCTGGTGTGCTCTGTTTTCCTATTAAATGGCGATTTGTGTGTTTCCTGAGCTTCCCTCCTTCTCCTCTCCCCCAGGGCCAGTTCCAGATTTGAATGCTCCGTTGGCAGATTACAATAGGCCTTTTCCTTCTTTATTAGACATAAGTGGGCAATGCCTGCTTCTATAGAATTGCTCTACTTCCTGCAGTAAATTGTGCTAACATAGTGCTACACTCAATATGCCAGCAAGTTTGGAAAACTCAGCAGTGGCCAGAGGATTGGAAAAGATTAGTCAACATCCCAATCCCAAAGAAGGGCAGTGCCAAAGAATGCTCCAACTACCGTACAATTGCACTCATTTCACACGCTAGCAAGGTTATGCTCAAAATCCTACAAGGTAGGCTTCAGCAGTATGTGGACTGAGAACTCCCAGAAGTACAAGCTGGATTTTGAAGAGGCAGAGGAACTGGAGACCAAATTGCTAACATGCGCTGGATTATGGAGAAAGCCAGAGAGTTCCAGAAAAACATCTACTTCTGCTTCATTGACTACGCAAAAGCCTTTGACTGTGTGGACCACAACAAACTATGGCAAGTTCTTAAAGAAATGGGAGTGTCTGATCACCTATCACTGAGAAATCTATATGTGGGACAGGAAGCAACAGTTAGAACTGGATATGGAACAACTGATTGGTTCAAAATTGGGAAAGGAGTACGACAAGGCTGTATATTGTCTCCCTGCTTATTTAACTTATATGCAGAATACATCATGCGAAAGGCTGGACTGGATGAATCCCAAGCGGGAATCAAGATTGCTGGAAGAAATATCAACAACCTCAGATATGCAGATGATACCACTCTGATGGCAGAAAGTGAGGAGGAATTAAAGAACCTCTTAATGAAGTTGAAAAAGGAGAGCACAAAAAATGGTCTGAAGCTCCACATCAAAAAAACTAAGATCATAGCCACTGGTCCCATCACCTCCTGGCAAATAGAAGAGGAAGATATGGAGGCAGTGACAGATTTTACTATCCTGGGCTCCATAATCACTGCAGATGGTGACAGCAGCCACGAAATTAAAAGACTCCTGCTTCTTGGGAGGAAAGCGATGACAAACCTAGACAACATCTTAAAAAGCAGAGACATCACCTTGCCGACAAAGGTCCGCATAGTCAAAGCTATGATTTTTCCAGTAGCGATGTATGGAAGTCAGAGCTGGGCCATAAAGAAGGCTGACTGCCGAAGAATTGATGCTTTTGAATTGTGGTGCTGGAGGAGACTCTTGAGAGTCCCCTGGACTGCAAGGAGATCAATCTTATCTGTTCTGAAGGAAATCAACCCTGAGTGCTCACTGGAAGGACAGATCCTGAAGCTGAGGCTCCAATACTTTGGCCATCTCATGAGAAGAGAAGACTCCCTGGAAAAGACCCTGATGTTGGGAAAATGTGAGGGCAAGAGGAGAAGGGGACGACAGAGGACGAGATGGCTGGACAGTGTCATCGAAGCTACCAACATGAATTTGACCAAACTCTGGGAGGCAGTGAAAGACAGGAGGGCCTGGTGTGCTCTGGTCCATGGGGTCACAAAGAGTTGGACATGACTTAACAACTAAACAACAACAACAGGCTTAGCTGCTGGTGGTATTAGCATTGTGATAAACCCCAGACAGCTAGCTCTCAACTGACATTTTCATTTTCCCCCATGTTACATAATGAGATTTGAGAGACATTAAAATGGCATCTCAGGCCAGAAACAAGTGTTAGAGACAGCCCATGATTGGAAGAGGGGAATTCCTATCTAATGAAACCATCTGAATATCACAGCACATGATATAATCTCCAGGATTATGAAATTAGTTTGCTTTGCTTGATCTTCAGGGTTTAAGTATGGGACTTTTGTGAAGTCTGATTGCAAAGACATGGAAAAATTATCTGAAGTACCTCTCTGCAACATGGCTTCAGTTTTACTTGGGTTGTCTCTAATGCTTGTTTCTTTTCTCAGTTGCCCAGGTTCTACCTTTCCTTTCACATTTTAAAAAAATTCAATTCAGAAGCCGGGTTTCCTCCCACTAGTGTACTATTTTGTATCTCCTTTTCCATAGTAGCAATCAAAGACTTCCATACAAACAGAAAGAAGTTGAGAGGGAAAGAAATCCTGTCCCAAATATGTGCAACTCAGTTGCGTGCAAGGGGAAGGGCAGACTGGAAATCTAAAAATGTGCTTTGGTTACAACATTCCTGTCAATGTGAACTTCAGGAAGCCTGAAATGCAGTTGTATAAATATAACCTCATACACGGTGATCAAATTGTTTTAAAATCTGATCCATACACCTATAAATTTGTGAATTAATTAATTAATACTTTTTGGTAACAGGTAAGAAGAAAACATATGCAAGCTTGAAAGTGCCTTTTAAAATGGGTGTTGTACGTAAGTCCAACCATCCAGGAGTAATAAACCTACTCATGATTTTAGATCCCAAGGAGATTATTCTGTCACAGTGGAGCCATTTCCTGAATTCCACTTCAGGCTTCAGTGCAGCTGACATGTGAGAACATGCTCTTTAAGCTGTCTGAAGGA
Organism: Intellagama lesueurii; assembly: GCA_037013535.1. NCBI lineage: Eukaryota > Metazoa > Chordata > Lepidosauria > Squamata > Agamidae > Intellagama > Intellagama lesueurii. Next base: position 199,070,431 of record JBAJHW010000004.1, read on the forward strand.
AAATGAGTAATCTGTCTTGTTGAATCCTCCCCAGTTCTCAGGTTGGAAATACCTTTGCTTTCATCACGGATAATAGCATACATACTGTATGACTCACACACTTAAGCATATGGTTGGATATAATCTGGTTGGTTTTTTTTTGTACCTTGGTTACATGTGCTAGTTCTAGCTGTTGCACCTGTGTAATATGTTCTCTTACAACCTCCCCCCGCCCTGCTACTCTTGCACAGTTTAATCCATGTTTTTAGCTTCATCAAACCAATACATATTACAGCACTATTTTATTTCTGAAAAACACCAGCATACACGGACTGAATGAAATCTGCTCTACAGGAACAAATGCACCTGAACTATAATCCTATACATGCAGGAATTAAAGTGGCACTCCTGGGAGTAAGTGCCACTGAAATCAAAGGGACATATTTCTGAGGGGGGGGGAGAACCCATAGATAGGATTGCATTATCTATATTACTATATTTAAGGAATAGCACCTTCCTCCTCCTTCTGCATACCTAGTTTCAATGAGTAACATGGCACCTGGAGAACAGTCAGTCTTATTCTTCTCACAGCATATTACAGAGAACTGGAAGTTAAAGAATATGAGACTGCTGCATAGATAGATAGATAGATAGATAGATAGATAGATAGATAGATAGATAGATAGATAGATAGATAGATAGATAGATAGATAGATAGATAATCTGTTGAGTCCCCCCTTCCATTCTCTAATATCCCATTCTTGGGCAAGGTGCTGGAGCGGGTTGTACCTTCTCAGCTCCAGGGGTTCCTGGAGGAGAGGATTATCCAGATCCATTTCATTCTGGTTTCAAGCCTGGTTATGGGATGGAAACTGTTTTGGTTCCCTTGGTGGACGACCTATCCCGGGAACTGGATAGGGGGAGTGTGTCTCTGTTGGTTCTGCTGGACCTCTCAGTGGCTTTCGATACCATTGACCATGGTATCATTCTGGGCCGTCTCTCTGGGATGGAACTTGGGGACACTGTTTTACAGTGGCTTTGGTCCTTCCTGGAAGGGAGAACCCAGAGGGTGGTGCTGGGGGACTTATGACACCCTGGCCATTGGTCTGTAGTGTCCCTCAGGGTTCTGTTTTGTCCTCTATCCTATTTAACATCTACATGAAACCACTGGGAGAGGTTGTCTGGAGTTTTGGGGTTTGGTATCCCCAGTACGCTGATGACAGTGAACTCTATCTCTCCTTTACATCTAAATCCAAGGAAGCTGTTTTGGTTCTAAATCAGTGTCTGATGTCAGTAATGGACTGGATGAGGGAGAACAAACTGAAATTTGATCGAGAAAGGACAGAGGTGCTTCTGGTCAGTTGAAAAGCAGATCAAGGAATATGGCTGAAGGCTGCGCTGGATGAGGTTACACTCCCTCTGAAAACACAGGTGTGCAGCTTGGGGGTGCTCCTGGATTCATTCCTGAGCCTGGATGCCCAGGTTTCAGCAGTGATCAGGAGTGCTTTTGGACATTTAAAACTAGTGCACCAGCTGTGCCTATTTCTTGAGAGGTCTGATTTGGCCCAGACTCTGGAACTCCCTCCCATGGGAAGCTAGGCTGGCCCCATCTTTGCTGTCCTCCTGCTGGCAGGCAAAGACTTTTTCTCTTCAGGCAGGCTTTTCCTTATTGACTGGTGGTCTGAGAGGGATTTTTAAATGAACTGTTGTTGTGCTCTGTTAAAACTGTTGTTTTAAATGTTTTAGTATTGAATTTACTTACCGTTTTTAATATAATACTTGTTTACTTTTTTCTTAAACTTTTAAATATTTGTATACTTACTGTTTTAGCTTTTAAATATTGTCTTTTTAATTATGTAAACTGCCTTGGTTCTTTTTTTGAGGAGAAAGGCAGGGTATTTATTTATTTATTTATTAAATTTGTATCCCGCCCATCTAGACTGCGTCTACTCTGGGCGGCTCACAACAAAATGGAATAAAAACAATCAAACAATATCAATTAACAACAGAAGAATATCATTCAAGATGAAAAAAAGGGATAAGGGAAAAAAGGGATAGAAATATTTTAAATAAATAAATTTTGTAACATTTAGCTCAACTTTCCCATTGTCTTCACACCCTTGTGATATGTGTTTTCTTTACCCTTGCTGCTCTAGAACACATGGTGCTGGCAAGAATGAGTGACTGTACATTGTCATGCTTTTAAATTGGGTCATTTGAACTGAATGTCATGGGAGGATAGGATGAATTCAACATAGGAAAACACATGAAAGATTAGAGCACTTCAATTCAAAGTGGAGAAATGGTAAACTGCAGCAATAGAACTGTTGGGTCCTGGCAAGCTGCATCAAGGGTCATTAGTTCAAGCTCACAAGAGGTAATAATAACACCCAGTTCTGCTTTAATTAGACTTCATCAAGTACACAGTATTCTGTTCTGACTACTGGGTTTTCAGGAGGCCATCAACAACTGATCATGTCTAAAAGAAGTCCCTTACAGTCAAGAGGTTATAAAGGTGGTGAGAAGGCTGGAGACCAAATTCTATTAGGAAAGATTGAAGAAGCTGGCTATGCTTACCTGGAGAAGAGATGACTAAGAGGTGATATGATAGCCATCTTGAAATACTTTGAGAGTGATCACATGAATAATGGAGCAAACTTGTTTTCTGTTGCTCTAAGGCATTGATGGTGAACGTTTTTGAGCCCGAGTGCCCAAACTGTAACACAAAATCAACTTATTTATTTCAAAGTGCCAACACTGCAATTAAAACCCGAATACTGAGGTTACAGTTTAGAAAAAACAACTGCTCCTGCGCTGCAAGGGTTAAATGCTTGTTGTTGTTGTTTTTCTATGGGCGGTATTAACAAAGAAATACTTACCGGTCCTCCAATCCCCCATTGGGCTAGACTGGTAATTGCTGCCATTGCACCCCTCTGCTGGACCAATGCACCAGCAGAGGGGAGTGCCAAAATCCAGGATCAAAGGACGGGTAAGTATTTCTCGATGGCGACTTATGGCTCGCATGCCCACAGAGATGGCTCTGTGTGCCAGCTGTGGCACGCGTGCCATAGGTTTGCCATCGCTGCTCTAAGGGGTAAAAGGCCTGAAGCAACGCATTCAGATTACGAGAAAAAAAGAGATTGTAACTAAACTTTAGGGAGAACTTTCTGGCAGAACAAACTATACAACAGGGGAACAGATTGCTTTGGCTGCTGGTGGACCTTCCTTTTAAAGTTGTTGTTTCTTTGAAGCAGAAACTGAAACAGCCTATCAAGGCTGTTTTAGGAGTGGATTGTCTGTATTGACAGGAGACTGAACCAAATTATATTTAAATTCCAATTCCATTCACCAGAGAGACTTTTTAAACAGCGTTCGTATGGTTGCATTTCTGAATTGACAATGGAACTGATATGGTAGATGATGATGATGATGAAGATGATGATGATGAGAAATTGTTCTACAAAGGTGTAGGATGGAAATAATATGTTTTCACAGCAACAAGGTACTGTCATCAGCAGGCTAAAGGATCCTGAGCAATAACTACAAAAGTATCCACTTTAAGAGCCACATTAGTACTTCAAAGGAATATGTTTTGCATTAGCATAAATGAGCAGAATTAATTATTTTGCTTGATTGCATCTTTTCCCAAAACAGATATAATGGAGCTACTCTGCATGCCTGTGAGCAAACATCCAAAACTGCAAAACAAAATGATGCAATTAAGATCCAGGCACACAGAATCTTCTTTCACATGCCTGGCAATCAATTTTCAAAACAGAGCAAGTTTACAGAGAACAGAACAGCAGAAAATGGGGGACCTCTGTACATTGCTGCCTCTCCCTATGTTGTGATCCTGTCCTCTAATGGAAAATACAGTAGTGCTTCCAGATGGAGGGTTCCTCCTACTCTCGGCATTAGCAGCCAAAGGACATTGTGCAGTTGTTACACCTTTCTTTCCTTCAAACATGTTTTTTCTTAAAAAGCAAGATGGAAGAAACAATAGGCATGGCAGACTATGAAGAGGATATGATTTCTGGATGACTGTAAAATTCTGTGAATGACGCAGGACAATTGCACAATAAGAGCTTCATCCGGACACACTCCTTGATGCTGTCTTCTTCTCTGGTCAAACAGACCTGACTGATTTTACAGTGGTGGTAGATTGATTAACAGAGCTAAATCCCCTGAAGCTGGGGTGGAAGGAACATGCTAGATCACGCTGGCTAGGGTAAAAGGTGCAGAACAGGTTTCCCATGGGTTTTAACACAGCAGATCTTTGTGTTTAGGAATCCCTTTCCTCTTTTGAAACCAATGGAGAACAATTAGCTGTGCCAGCCCTATGGAAAGCATGCTGTGCTAGAGCTGTCCATATATTATACATTTGGTTTTGGACACTTGGTGCTAAATTTGAGTGAAAGAAAGCTGGAGCAGGGGAAATCAAACACCGGTGGGACAGGGACAAAATGTTATGTATTTTAAAAGATCTATGTCACTCAGCTTTTAAAATTTTACTGATTATGTGTTCAGTATGATTTCTAATGCCATATGTTACCTGCTGATTCAGTTTTAACAAGTTGGTTATTGGGATGTAATTTTTATAACACTATCTGAAAATTTTCTTCTTTTATTAGATTGTCCTTGTTTAAGATGGCCCGCTGACCCTTTTTAATCCTTATTACCTTGCTATTATTACATCACCGAGGCCATTGTTTCCTATTAACAGTGTACCAATCCTCTTAGAATGGAATCCTACCTACTTATGAAGAAGGCTCAAGCACTTTTGTAGAGATGGGTCATTTGTTTCCATTTGACAGAACACAGATTTGGCCCTAGGTAATAATGAAAACAATAATGGAATTTTTGAAATCAGGACAGTTATAGGAAAACAGAATATGTACACTATTCTTCTGAAAGCTGGAGTCCTGTCTTTCATACAAAGAGGGTACATTTTCTGTTTTCTTATCTGACACTCTTCTGCATGACACATAATCACAAGTAAAAACTACTATTCAATGTCAGTTAGTGAAACATTTTGTCATAAAAATATGTTTTATAAACTCAAAGCTTATATTATGATTTTGTTTGCAGCATTAAACTGGCAAATCATTTGTATGTAATTTTTAACATGCCACTGAGCTGTCACAGGATTGTTTAATTGTATGCTGTTATACCTTCAGGTATCACCCGTTTCCATCTATCATAAATGTTGTGCTTGTTTTTTTATATACAGCACCTGCTTATACAAGTAAATATATTTATTTTAGGAATAAAATTCCTTGCATCCCAGAGCAAATAATGTTACATTGAAGAGCTGTTGTAAAGCTGCTCTCATCAGTGCTCCGGTTATATACAGCTGTGTAGTCATGGGCAAGCTGCAGAGTCCCAGAGCACCCTGAGAAGGAGGGAAGGGGAAACCAGCTCTGTGTATTCCCTACCTAGAAAACCATGGAAAGGGTTGCCATAAATCAGAATTGACTTGATGGCACAGAATTTATTTTATTTATTTATTTATTTAAAATATTTATGTGCTGCCTTTCTCCTAGAGCAGTGGTCCCCAACCTTGGGCCTCCAGTTGTTCTTGAACTACAACTCCCAGAAGCCTTCACCATAACCTCTGCTGGCCAGGATTTCTGGGAATTGAAGTCCAAGAACATCTGGAGGCCCAAGGTTGGGGACCACTGTCCTAGAGGATCCAAGGCAGCTTACATTATTAAAAGAAACAAAGTTAAAAACCAAGGAATAAATTATTACAGTATTTAAAAAGCATTAAACGAATGTCATAGTAAAACCATAGTAAGAGCAAGATTAAAAACAGAAGTAAAACACAGAATAAAAGGATCCCTTTTTAAAAAATCTCCTTGGCCAAAAGGTCATTTAAAGTCAAGCCCGCCTAAAGCGAAAGGTCTTCGTCTGCTTGAGGAATGACAGCAAAGATGTGGCCAGCCTGGCCTCCCATGACAGAGAGTTCTAGAGTTTGGGAGCAGCAACAGTAGTTCAAATATGTCAAATCAGAAAGCATGGTTAAGACAATGTTGGTTTGTTGTTGTTGTTGTTTTTGTTTTTTTGCAGTCTTTGAAAATCCGCAGGAATTTAGGAGGATGCCTAATTGAAAAGAAGCTACACAGAAATGATTCTCTAATAAACATATTTACAATGCCACTGAAATTGCAGGAGTACTGCACACGCATAGCGTGACTATTTCAATCACAGTGGTTTATTAGAAAGAGTATTTAATAGACATGGTTGGAGGAGAGGTCAAACTGAATCTCCTAATTCAGCCATTAAATTCATGAGGTCAATCCAATTACCACCAGTTGTAACTTCTCAGGCCGATCTTCACAGATATGTTGTCAATGTGCAAGGTAAAGTGCACAGTAGCCTAATTATGCTGTCAAAAGGCTGAGAAAGATATAGCACACACAGACAATGTGTGTATCAACTTTCTTTTCCCCCAAACTTTTTCATTTTTTTTTTTTTCATTTTGAGCAATTTTGGGAATGTTCAGTTTTTCTGTGCTATTAAATTTGCAGCAAATGCTTATTTTAAAAAAGTAACCAAAGTAATTAATTAACTGTAATTTAATTCTAATTGCACAAGGTCACGTGGTTATATACAATTATTTCAAGAGGCTATAGGTAGTCTCTAGATCTGAAATAATAGAAAGTATGCCAATAGTGTTAGCTCTTGTAAAGTAGCTCAAAATAACTGGTAAATTTTCCAGAAGACTCCAAAGTATATTTATTTAATTTATGTGATTTGAAAATAGCAATGCATTGTATGTTTGTGTACTTTCATAGAAATTAATGGATAGAATATACAAGGAAAATGACATCAAGAGAATTGTTGGGTAGCATCATGTATACACCGTTGTGTTGTGAATTGAGTTTTCTCTGTATCTGCAGTTGTTGTCCCTGGATTGAGAGAAGCAACCAGGCTGTCCCAAAATATTTGTTCATTTGTATTGGTACTAACAATTGGAAACAGTTCCTGTAGATTCCAGTAGGATTTGAACATAGTACTGGGGGAGCTTTCAGATCTGTAGACAGGCATCAGAGACTCTATGTGGGGAGATATTGCCCTGAGGTTTTTAAATAAGGGATTGACCTAAGTCAGCTGAAGGTCTCAGTGACGTGTACAGGGGAATCTCCTAATGTTCTTAGATATTCTTATCTTGTTCTAGTTTAGTTCAGAGAGCCCATTCCTGATTGCACTGGTGTGTAAATTCCACTGGAAAGGTGAGTGGAGGCTGCAAGGCAAAAAGGTAAGAGGGAAGGGAAAAAGTAGCCTGGCTTAGATGGGCAGGCAATGTTTCCTGAAAGAAGAACGCAAACATAGATACCATAACAGGGGAAGAGCAGGAGTTTTCATAGAAGAAGGGAAAGGGAAGGAAAGACGGAAGGAAGGGTAGATAATTTTGCCTCCTTTTTGTTCCAGAGGAAGATGGGCCAACACTTGACTAATGAAGAAGGGGAGCAAGTTGATATTGATGCAGCTGAACTGCAGGAATGGTACAAGAAGTTTGTGGTAGAATGTCCTAGTGGAACTCTCTTCATGCATGAGTTCAAGCAATTCTTCGGGGTACAGAATAATCAAGAAGCAGGAGATTATGTGGAGAATATGTTCAAGGCTTTTGATAAGAATGGGGTAAGCAATGATTTTTTTTTTTTGAAAGATCATTTTGGAGTTGTATCTAAAGTAGAAAAGTCACTCCCCCTTGCTTTCTAATTGTAGCCCCCTCTTTTTTTTTTTCCAGCTATGGAAAGTAAGAGATGTTCTGGGATCCCAGAACATCTGTTACTTTCCATAAATTTAGTGGGGAAATCTGTTTTTAAAATGCCTTTTATTTAGTTAGATGCATACTTTTTTCCTTGACTTGGGTACTTGGAGCTTTAGATCTACCTAGCAAACACTAGCAGGTACCTAGATTTTACACTCTTGTCTGTAAGCTTGTGGGTGTTACATCTGATACATGATGACAACAAGGATGATGGTCATTATCATCATCATAATTATTTATCAGTCATAAAAAATCATCATCATCACTACCATCAGTCAAGAATGTTGGGTTGGCTGAAGCAGTACAAGAAATCTTCCGTGCCCTGACAGTGCTACTCAGTGAACTGCTCCTGAAATTCAGGGACTTCAGGAAGGCAGATTCTATTAAGGCAACTAATGCAAAAAAATAAAAATAAAAGGAAGATACATCTAAAAGGAGAGGGTCTGACTTGCAGCCCTTAATATTATAAGTTTTTTTAGATAGGTAAATACTTGCACGGTGAAACAGACCTCTACTACAGAGTGGAAAGGAAGTCTCTGTTTCCAGTGCATTGACTGCACTGCATGCAAATGGCTTGGTGGTGAATTGGTAGCCAGAATATCAGTTTGTTGTAATTCCTATTAGTCACACTAGAATGACGTCTTTGTTTCTAGTACACTGGCTGCACTAGATGCAGTGTTGCTCACTATAACATTTGTATAGGAAGTCACTTTATTTAATTAAAATATTAGCAGAAGGAAATGGAACCCTGATGATCTCAGTGGCTTTGGGTGAGATATATGGCTTGGAGGTGCCTTGGTAGCCAGGACACCAGTTTGTTGTAATTCCTATTAGTCACACTGGAAATAACAGTATGGATTTCAAGCCCCCACCCCTAATTTGTGTTCACAATTTGTTTCGTCAAAGTCTGGTTTTCACGGTTGTTGCAGTGCTGCAGTACTTCTCATTAGTTCAACATCACATGCTTCATTCCAGTCAGATGGGAATGCGGTGTGTTGATCTGACATGTCAGTGATTCAGCTTGTTTCCAGACTGTGACTCAATACACACTGAGACATTTGAGTTTCAGTGTGAGAATATGTTCTTTATTTATTAGTATCAGAGCATTACATAATTTAAAACTATGTACGTATATGAAATATGGGTAAAATTTAAAAAAATAAAAATGTTAATTAGACTATTTTTGACCACTTCAATAGCGTTCTCTCAGCCATTTCCTAGTTCTTCTTTTGTACATGGAATGGGGCATAAATTGCATACATATAAGGGAATGTGTTACACTAGTCACAAAATGAATTCTACAGATGCAAAACCACTGAAAATCAACTTTTATGCATTTTAAGTCATTAGAAATTTGCAGTTTTATCTGGATCAGCCACAATATTATAGGAAACCACTATAAGAGTACAGCCTTAATGGCTTCTGTTCCTGTTAATGAGACCAGAGTGAACATGAGAAAAGAAAAATGAATTGTTCCAAAAGTTGAAGTGAATGGTCTACTTCTGTGTCTTGCAGGCACTCTGCAACACACGGAAGTGGGCTGGGTAATAGGATCATTCAAAAGTTACAAATGAAGTGAGCTTTTCCATCCTGAGAATTGTTCTCAGGCGTAGATGATACACAACTTGGGAAACTGGAGAAGAAGCAAAAAATTACCCAAATTCCAAAGCAACACATCCTCAAATCTGACTAGGCATAGTGGCGATAGTTCTTGAAAGAGACTGCTGGCAAAGCAAGATGTGAACTGCAGATCCTGTGTAAAAGAAGGTGCTGTAGTATTATTAACTTGCATTATCTCCCTCCCTGCAGACCAAGGGTAGGCAATTGTGGCAAGGTCAGGGGTTAACATTCTGCTCTGGGATGTCTGAAAGTCTTCGGAATTTGAATACTATAATAGCTTGACTCCACATTTGCTCATTTTCCAGCTTCCTTAAGAGACATCTTACCAAACCACCTCCATCCTTCAAGTCAGCATAGATTGTAGAACTGAACAAAATCTATACTGGCTGGATTTGACAGGTACAGCTATTCCCAGTTTGGAGATGACCATGTTGTACCTGCCTGCCACGGAGGTGTTAAAGAGGAGGGGCTTCCCAGAGAAAAATAATAGAGGTAGCAATCCAAATACAGCACTGATGTGATTGACTACCCAGATACTTTAACTTCGACTTTAAACTCTGATTTTTAAGAGTAAAGCCCACAAAGTTCTCTGCCTCAATGGGCAGGTCTGATACTTTTACTGTCTGCCACATTGATTTAAACTTTGATTTCAAGTTCTTTACGCCATGTTTGTGAAGAGTTTTGCAAATTTGGGCTGATTCTGATAAAAACCTGAAACCAATGACACTTTTACCCATCTAGTGGTGAATCATCCTTCAGCCACAACAGGAATGTATTTACTTGTACTCTTGAAATTTAAGATTATTGATTTGCTAGGGCTATCCGGTATGTTATCCTTTGTTAAAACATGCAAACATCCAAATAGTCTACTTCTGCTATCTTGAATAGTAAATAAATGCTCCAGGGGTTGGAAAAAAATCCCAGCCTTTTTTAGAGTTATTCCCTAATTTTGAAATGTAAGTGTGGTTGATAGATTGCCAGTCAGTCTCCTTAGCACTCTGATATGTGCATCTGCCAGATTAGTTCAGATAATTTTTTATGGCAGGAAGAGCAAACCCCAGTAATAGAAGATATTGCAGTGTTATCAGATATGGCTCACAAAGAACTAGAAAAACAAGTTTCTATAGCCCTTTGGCACTGTAACACCTCTTAAAAATGAAGCTGACTTCAATCAAGTTTGAGCAGATACAATGCAAATACAAATACAGCTTGCACTGTGTGGGAACTGAGCCAACAGAATTCAAAACCAATTCCATTTTTCATAGGGTTGCCATATTCTGGTTTTCCAAATCCAGGCAAATTATATATCAAGCAATTTAATAATTGTGTGTTGTCAAGTTGATTCCAACTTACAATGATCCTTCTCAGGGTTTCTTATATATAGGCTGAAATCCAGGAGTAAGCTGAAACTAGATTAAGTCCATTGAATCAATGAAACCTACATAGGTACCACTCCACAAATCCCTACTGATCTATAGGTCTGCTGTAGTTGTTGTTACCTATTACTGGATTGCTGCTGTAAAGTACTTAGATGTGGTTTGACAGCCAGCATAGTTATAGCGGTTAGAGTGTTGGACTTGGAACAGGGAGATGGGTATTCAAATCTCTGCTTATTCACAAAGCTTACTTGGTATCCTTGGGCAAGTTAAAAGGCAAGAGTAGGTGATACCTTTATTAAACCACCAAAAAATCACACACAGACAGATACACAAAGGGCAGCTTTTGACCCATACACGTCTTTATTAGACTGCACTGTGTTGTGGATAATGCAGGAAAAAACATTTAAAATGTTCCAGATGTCACAGCAGATTACCATGCTGTGTCTCTTTCCTAAAAATGAGTTGTAATACGCAGGCTGGAAACATACATCAGGAATGTAGGTTTAAAATTCCACTCTGATGGCCCATGGTTGGATTGTCTCTCCCAACTCACCAAAGGTATTCAACATTTTCCCCCTCCCCCACTGCAACTCAAGTTTCCTTCTTGGCCAGGAGTTGGGGATATACAGAAATGTGGCAACACCCCTATCAATCAGTTCATATTTCTTAGCCAGACCTAGAAGCTCCTTTTCAGAATAAAATAGGGAGGACAAACCATGTAAGACAGGCATGTCCAGTGCTGTCATTGTGCCGCGCATGTTGACGTTTAAATGTGCAAGTAGCCTACTTCTGCCATCTTGTATACAAAATAAATGCTCCAGGAGGTGGCTCATATAAATATATGCACAAAGATCCGTGAGAAATATCACGGGAATAACCTGTGCATATCATGTCATCTGATATGTAGGGGGAAATGCAAGATAAGCTGAGGACAAACTGCTGAAATCTTAAACGTTTATGAAACCTTGAAATTCAGGCCAGCTAAAGGTCCAAACAGGCACCAGGTCGCACCTCTAAAATCTTGGGAAGACCCAACTAAATGGGTTATGTGGCAACCCTAATATTTCATGCTAAATATGAAAACAAACACCTAGCTATAAGTCTTAATTTAATCTGTATCTCACAAAACCTGAGTCTGTCAATAATGAATTCCATTTTTTTTCTTTCCCAGAGGATGCTATATATTATTCATTTAGTTATTTAATTTGTATCCCATTGTTCTTGCCAAACTGGGACTCATGGGGGTTTTCAAAATAAATATTGGCCAGTATTATCTACTATTATCGCTAAATGTAGTTAAATAAGATGCAGAACAAAAACATCAGGGCAATGCACATAGAAATTCTGTCTCTAAGAATGATCATATAATGTAACCACCAAGTAATATAACCAAAATATAAAGAACAACCCCTGACTCACCCAACTGTAGAAGCTAAACAAGATTTGGCTTGATTACTGGCCTGCTTGTTTGAGCTGTCACCAGGTAGTACCAACACTGTTCAGGTGGGAGAAGTATCTTAGCTGAACTTCTGGAGAGTCGGGGTTGCTGGTAGTTGGAGTTGACAGTGCTACACTAGATAGACATTCTGGCTGTGTACTGTATAAGGTAGCTTCCTATCTTTGTAACTGCTATAAATTTATAGAGAAAACTGCTTCTAAAAATTGTGTGGGTCCAGTTTATCAGCAGTATGTGGAATTACCTTGTACTGTCAGTAAATGGGTAATTAATATTAGTAGTATTTTAATCAGAAGGTTTTAAAGTGTTAATTTTAATTTTACCTGTATTGTAATAATAAAGTAGGCTTGATTCGATTTTAATGTTTGTAACTTACTGTATTTTTTTAAAATTTGTTGTAAGACATCTTGGGTCACAATTTTGTGAGAAAGGTAGCCTCTGAAAGAAAGAAAGAAAGAAAGAAAGAAAGAAAGAAAGAAAGAAAGAAAGAAAGAAAGAAAGAAAGAAAGAAAGAAAGAAATGTGCAAATCAAAGGGATGTGTTACATAAGAACATAAGAAGAGCCCTGCTGGACCAGGCCAAGGGCCCATTTAGTCCAGCTTCCTGTATCCCACAGTGGCCCCACCAGATGCCTCTGGGAGCACACGAGGCAACTAGATACCTGTCTCCTGATACCCCTCCCCTTCATCTGACATTTAGAGGCATCTTCCTCCTAATACTGGAGATTATGCATCCTCATCATGGCTTGTAACCTACAATGGACTTTTCCTCCAGAAATCTGTCCAATCCCCTTTTAAAGGCATCTAGGCTAGATGCCATCACCACATCCTGTGGCAAGGACTTCCACAGACTAACAACAGGCTGGGTAAAGAAATATTTTCTTTTGTCTGTTCTCACTTTCCCAACACTCAATTGGAGTGGACGTCCCCTGGTTCTGGTATTGCGTGAGAGGGAAAAGAGCTTCCCTCTATCCACTTTATCTGCATAATTTTATATGTCTGAATCATGTCCCCCCCTCAGGCACCTTTTCTCTGGACTAAAGAGCCCCAAACTCTGTAGCCTTTCCTCATAAGGGTGTCAAGAGCGCAGAGTCAAAGGTCAACAAGATATACCAAACAAGGAAACAAGTCAAAGGAGTAAGCAGGGATTATATGGCTCTGAACAGCCATCACAAACCTAATTTGAAAACAAGCACGCAGAGGCAATGAGGACAGCATCTGCTAGTGGCACAGATTATCTCAGGCTATCTGCATGCACTGTTTCAAATAGCCACCTGGAATCTTTGCCCAGTTGCCTTCATTCTCTTGCCTTTAGGCCACTAGTGTCTGCTGTATCCTGAGTTATAAGGCTTTGTCTCCCAACAATTATCCCAATGAGTATTTGGAGGGCCAGAATTCTCTACCCCTGCTTTAGACCTTAGATCAGTCAGTGGATATGTATTGCCACACCATGGGAAATCCTTTGAAATAATAGTGTCACTGCAATGCACTGAGAGAAGTTATGTGTATTATTTTCTGGATCATTTTACTGCCATTAACTGGAAATTTAAAATTATATCAGAAAGAAAAAGGAGTGCCACTGTTTGCTGTTATCTGTCAGTGGCAGAAATAAAATCAGGGGCTTTCTATCGGGTAGATTTGTGTTCAAAATTAAAAAGAAGTTATCAGAATTAGATATTCTAGCTGTAAAGTGGCAATGTGCTCTTTGTCTATGTATTCTTTCTAATTTTGACCCTTAGAAACTCTTTAAAAAAAAACCCATAGCATACTTACATTCACACAACACATGGTATGGTCAATGTGTAAATAGGAATTGGGGCAGGGGCCCTAAGACCCTGGAGCGGGGTAACCATTAGGATGTATGGATACCATCCACTGTGATTCAGTCCAAATTATTTGTCCTACAAATCAGAACCAATTTGCTTTGAGTCAATATGTGGCCTGTCCAATTTGATTTGTATCCAAATATTTTAAAGCATTTGTATGTGTCTCTGCCTGAATAGTGAAAAAAAACAAGGGAATGAGAGAAACCTGGGATGGTAGGGTGAAACTCATTGTCATCAGGAGAAGTTGCCACCAGTTTCCTTCCCTCTGCCACCAGGCAATATAAGTTTGGTCATATTCCTAATGTTACTGTGTCCTCGTATTTAGCTAGCACTATGTCATCTAAAACCATAAGGGCTTTTACGCTAGCTAGGCTCAATGTACTACCTTCTAAGCTACTGGAGGGAAGATTTCGAGGTTTGCCTACATACTCTGCCCTTGTAATAGTGATAAAGTTGAATCAGTCGGTCATGTTCTCCTTTTCTGTACTTGCTATCGGGATCTACGTATGGAGCTTTTACTACCTATTATCTGTAAATCTCCCGGGAGATCAGAGGAGGATTATGTACAGATGCTACTCTCTGACAATACCCCTTATATTACGAGACAAGTGGCCAAATTTTGTGCTGCAGCAATGGTTATTCGTGTTCAGATGTTTGGGTAGGTGATTTTAGATGGATAATATAATGCTTTTAATATAACACTGGCTGAGGTTTTACTTATACTAAGGATTAACGATGTTATTAACTGGAAAGTAGGGGTTGTTTTATCATATTTTAATGGAAATTCTATAATTCTGCCTGATTTTACAAAACTACATGTATGTATTTTATATTGATTTGGTTTTACTGGTCTTTGACCGTAATAAAGTATTCATTCTAATGTTACTGTGACCTACCTCACTTAAATCGCAGATGATGACATGAACCTTACATACACAGACTCTCCATTGATTGGATTGAGATATGTGCCTGCCTTAAATCAAAGAAAATAAAATTGTCCCCTGAATTCCTATCCTATTAATTAGATGCCATCAGGTTGATTCTGATATATGGCAACCCTTTCCAAAGTTTTCTAGGTATAGAGAACTCAGAAGTAGCTAGCCATTTCCTTCTTCTAGGAGTGCCTTGGGACTATGCAGCTTGCCCCAAGCTACACCGACTGACTTTTCTCCTGATAGCAACAGGGGGGAACCGAACTCCCAACTCTGAAACCAGCTCACCTAGCTATTCAGCCAGCTACCTCCTGAAAATAACATGATACAAGCAGTCATCTCTCTATTCTCTAACAACCTTCCCTTGCAAAATGGCTGCCAACCACAGAGACAGGGAATTCCATCCCAGTGGCTTCATGATTGAGTTTTCCAGGAGAATCTGGGTTTTTCCTTGACTTGTGAGCTGTCTGTCTCCTTCTGCTTTTTGCTTTCTGATTCTTCTATTAGGGTATCACCTTCATTTTCCCAGTGAGTTTAAAAAAATAATGATCAAATTTTAACCCCCAAAGCACCAAAATAATGTTTGGCACTTCAGAAAACTCTGATTTGATTTGCACACTGTTTCAGGCTTTGTCACATCACTTCAGATCAGTTCAGAAATGGACAGATCCCCCCCCCCCCCGCACACACACATGCATTGTTTCTTTTTCTGAATAATGTCCTTTGGATTCAGAAATGCACATGTCTCACCAGGAAAATCATGTCTCCTTGTACCAGTTTCCTGGTGAGATGTATGAATAACCCTATATATTTTGAAAAGCCAGATTAGATTCAGATGAAAGAGGAGTGAAAATTGGTGGAAGAAAAATCAATAATTTAATATATGCAGATGACACCATATTACTGGTAGAAAGCAGCAATAACTTGAAATGACTTTTAGTGAAAAATGAAAGAAGAAAGTGCCCAAGCAGGACTGCAACTGAACGTTAAGGAGACAAAAATCACAAACACAGAAGAATTGCATGGCTTTAATACTGACAATGAAGAAACTGAAATAGTGACAGATTTTGTAGACCTTGGTTCAATAATCAATCCAAATGGAGAGTGCAGCCAAAGAAATTAGAAGACTGAGACTTGGAAGGGCAGCAGTGAAGGAATTAGAAAAGATCGTCAAGTGTAAGGATGTCACTCAAGACCAAGACGAAGATCATTTACACTCTTGTATTCCCGATAACCATGTTTGGGTGTGAACGCTGGACAGTAAAGAAAGCTGAGAGGTTAAAAAATGATTCATTTGAAATTTGGTACTGGAAGAGAGTTTTGCAGAAACCCTGAACTGCCAGAAAGACGGACAAGTGGGTCCTCAAGCAAATCAAGCCTGAACTATCTCTGGAAGCAAAAATGTTGAAGGTGAGACTGTTCTGCACATAATGAGAAGGCAAGATTCTCTTGAAAAGACAATAATGCTGGGAAAGGTGGAAGGCAGCAGAAAAAGAGGAAGACCAAATATGAGATGGACTGACTCCCATCACCACAGGCTCGAGTTTATAAGAACTGAGCGGGGCAGTTGAGGACAGGACATTTTGGAGACCATTCATTCATTGGGTTGCCATGAGTCAGAAGTGACTTGACAAAACATAACAACAACAAATATGTTTCGTCCTAAGGAACAAGAAAACTTTGAGGTAGTAATTTTAATGGAGAAAAAGATCCTTGGAAAAAGAGGTAGAAAGGGGGGGGGGGGTGAAATCCACAAAAGTTCACATGTCTGTCAGTGCCACAGTCTTGTACCAAATTCCCTAGTACCCCTCCCTTTTTGGTCTGAGCTGTCTTTTAAAATTGGGAGATCTGATTTGCATAGTTTCTGCATCATATTCTAGTTTAGCCCCTAGATTATTAAGATTGGGAAGCCGTCATCCTGGGCAAAACCTGTTTTACACATTGATCCTTCTGTCTGTCATTGTGAGCTCCACCTGGACTTGCCAGACTTTAGAGTCCTTTAGTAGAGGGTCACATCCTGGGCCAAGAGGTGAGTCAAGAGACCCTGAGCCTGCCAGGAATTATTGACTCTCTTTGAACTCACTTCAAAGGCTGGTGGAAGTTCAGAGTTTGTTATCTTGAGGAAAATCTCTGAAGACCCTACAGAATAAAACACACAAGAGAGTAAAGTTGAAGTTTGGAGGATCATAAAAGAAAAGCAAACAGAAATAGAATCATTGTATTATAAGGAGTTGGCTTCATTTTTTCTGTCCCCTGGATCAAACGGTAGTATAGCCAAACATGTTTCAGGAGGCTTTTCCACAATACAGCAACTACTTTCCTGTGATGCTTCTCATAAATATAGCAATTGACATAAACATAGCATTTTATCTTGCATTGGCATGAACTGCTGAGGCAGTTTCCATGGATTGTTAGGATAGGTAACAAATTGCTCTGAAATGAACCCTCATGATGCCTGTTCTTTGTAGAGCAATCTTCAAACTATGCTTATGAAACTAAGAGATATGTTTGCCACATTTTTTTGTTGTTGCAGAGGTGCTTCCCAAAGTGGTGAAAGATGTGTGTCATGGCACATGATTTCCGTCACCAACATATCTTGCATTTAGCATGCTTTGTTTACTGAGTGTAAAATAAACAAGAATTTAATTTGCAAATCGAGTTACTGAAGCATATATTTCTGAGAAAACCCTATTGTGTGAGGGGAACATTTGTTTGTTTGTTTGTTTGTTTGTTTGCCACCCTTCTCCCCATAGGAAGCTCACAACAACTAAAAAGCATTCAACTGTTTTAAAATACCATATAAAATTATATTAAAAATAATTAAACATATAGTTAATTATGGTTTAACAGAGCTGATTTTTCTAGGCTGAGGTACAAGACAAGGCTGTCCACTTTCACCAATATTGTTTTGTATGGTTATAGAATTGCTAGCTAATGCAATAAGAAATGATGAATTAATTAAAGGATTGGGAAAAAATGACACAATTAAGATTAATTTATTTGCTGATGACTCATTATTGACTATTAAAAACCCATTAGAAAGTAACAAACAACAAAGAAAGTATGGATAATATTAAAAATCATTTAGAAAAATTTGGGGAAATAACAGGATTAACTATTAACTGGCAAAAAAACACAAATAATGATGTTTAATCATAATAAACATGAACAAGAAATGTTTATAAATAAATATAGTTTTAAAATGTGTAATTATATATTAAATATTTAGGTATAAATATAGTTAAAGTGACTCAAAAACTAAAGGAGCAAAATTTTAATAAACTAAAAAGTGATATTAAAGATAAATTGCAGGAGTATTCTAAACTGAAACTATCGTGGTTTGGGAGAATCGCTATGATCAAAATGAAAATATTACCAAAAATTACATTTTTATTGAGGATGCTCCCAATACAATTAGAAGAAGAAGATTTTAAATATTGGCAGGGATTAATTAATGGATTTTGTAATCAAGGTAAAAAATCTAGAATAAATAAAAGACATTGGTATAAGGCTCAAAAAAAAGGTGGTTTAGGTATTCCTAATATAAAAAATTATTATACAGCGAATCAGTTAAGATTTATTGGAGATATTATATATAACAAAGGAAAATTAATTTGGTGGGATACGGAATCCTCAGAAATAAATGGGAATGTTGAAAAATATTTGTTTAATGTAGTAAAAAGAAATACAATAAATCAGGTGAATAACCCCTTTTTAAGAAATATGTTAAATATATGGAATAGATATAGAGAGAAGTTATGTCCCTTTACTTCACCATTAAAATTAGTGACTGAAATAGAAAAATTTCCAGCAAACTTAAAGGGTTTAGTTGATTTGTTTAAGGACAAAAAAGTTGCCAGATTGAAGGATTGGATGATTAAAATGAGATCGAAGGACAAGATTATGGTTAAACTTCAAACTAATAAATTATCATGGTATAATTATATCCAATTAGATAGTTGGACAAATAAATGGCTGAAAACTAATGGCAAATGTAGAGAATGCACTAAGTACGAACAATTTCTATCATCACATGAAGATATGCAGAAAGAGGCTTTGATGAAGGGAGTAGTAAATAGAATATATAATCTAATTTGAGAACAAGAGGAAAAAGAGACAGAAACAGAAGGTTTGAAATTAATTTGGGAAAATGATTTAAAGACAGAAATTAAAATAAAGGATTGGATAAAAATTTGGAGGATGAGAGTTTTAAGGTTAATGTCGATAAGAATAAAGGGAAAAAATTTTAAAATCATTTTAAGGTGGTATATGACTCCGGTGAAATTGAATATAATAAATTCAGATTATTCTAGAGCTTGTTGGAAATGTGATGAAGAAATTGGCACGTATTATCATATGTGGTGGGACTGTAAATTGATTCAGAAATTTTGGAAACTGATTTTTAAGGAAATATGTGATATATTTGGAAAAGATATTGAATTTAACTCTAAAATTGCTTTGTTGTCAATTTTTGATAAGACAGAATTTGATTATTGTTCGAAGGCATTGATTTCCAATTTTATGACAAGTGCTAGAATATTAATAGCTAGATTCTGGAAAGACAAAAATGACATTAAATTAGAAGATTGGTATAATGAAGTATGGGACATTGCATTAAATGATAAATTAACTACTGAACTTAAGATGAAAAGAGGGGAAATAAGTTCAAATATTTTTTATGCTATTTGGGGCAGATTTGTTGAATTTGTATTAGTGAAAGGAAAGGGGAAATCCTCTAAACAACAATCAATACAATTTTGGAAAGGAAGTTCTTATTAAAAGTATTGTTCTAAGGGGTCCTGTGGGTATGGGGTGCACGGTAGTTTAGATTGTATAGCAAGTATTTTGTATTTTTGTATTTGTTTTTGTCCTGAAAAAAAATAATAAAAAATTAAACATATATCATGGCTAAAACCAAAATTAAAAACAATTTTAAAACATTTTTACAAACTTTTAAACATTTGTAGATAAATAAACAAAGTGTTATTGAGACAGTTATTGCATAAAAGCCTACCCAATAAGGAAGGTCTCAGAATTAACTTACCATTCCCTTCCTATCCACACTCTTAATATTTTGTTTGATTTTCAGTTTTTGAGGCTTCTCAGCAATGGTAGAACTTGTCATTTAGAAAATAAAATTTTGTTCACGTAGCATTTTCCATCATTATTATAAGTGAATTTGTATGCTGCTTTCCCATGGCAAAATGTAAGCACTTCCCAGCAAAATACGATATACATATATAATCAACTGAAATATCTTGAGATCATTCAATAACAATTAGAAGATTTAAATAGTAATATAAATACAATGAAGGATACCTTGTTTGGTGTAATGGATAGATCAATGGACTCGGAAGACCTGGGTTCATTTCCCTGCCTCTGCCATAGGAACTCACTGGGGAATGGAACTAGTAAAGCTGCTCCTTCAATACCCCACTTACCTTGAAAACCCTATTAGGGTCGCTATGAGTCAAGTCTGGCTTGATGGCCCATAACAACAAGAATAAATATGATCAACATCTAACAGTAGTAAATATATAGTAAGATGAAACAATAACAGCCTGAGCAAGGAGGGAGTTCATGCCATCCAGGATGGAAGTATGAAGCACCCATGTTTTGACCGACCCATTAAAGCAAAGGATGTATGCATACTGAGACCTAACAAAAGAGAAATACAATAAAGAGGAAGGGGGGGAGGGAGGGGAAAAAAGAGAAAGCAATCAACATAGCTGCAGAAATAATACATTTAGGCAAAGGTGCATGTTGCGCCAGCCACAAACCCTAAACAAGAGTCCACTTTGCTGTTCTCTCTGGGTAGCAAAAGGAGGTACTGCTTTTGTTGTTGAAGTCAGTGATATCCCTGTCCTCCTGAGATAGGTGGAAATGGGCCAGAGAAAGGAACAGGAACAAGGGCTTGCAAGACTCCCAAATGGTTTTAGTCTGTGCCTCCTTACTCACACATTGTTGTTGTTATATGCCATCAAGGCATTTCTAACTTATGGCTACCCTGGTAGAGTATACAGTATATGTGAGATGTCTGAGGAATGATTTACCATTGTCAACCCCCCCCCCCCGTGCTTTTCCAGGGTTGAAGGGGAATTTGAACTCAGGTTTCCTAACTCCTACTCCATCATTCTATCTACTATGCTATACTGGTTCTTGATATGGTGTTAGGATTTCAATACTATGTCTGAGATATCTTTTATCTACTAAGAGTGGCCAGAATCCTATGATGTACCCTTGAGTGAAGGAAATTGCATGTCTTGGTAGGAAATTGTCACCATGTCATTTTCCTTATGCGCTCATGTCATTTTCCTTATGTGCAAGTAAATTGGCAATAGGATTCTGGCCCCTTTTCCAAAAAATATATAGTCAATTTTATTTGACATAAAATGATATTTGATTTCCAGTGTCAACTACACAATGTGTTGCATTGACTCGGCCTCTTCTCCATCTTGATTCTTTTGTTCAGCTAGGGGAGAGCTTGGAAAGGTAACTCTTTTGAGATAACCAAGCTCTGAACTGGAGCAATTGTAACTGCTCAGTAGAATCTGTCTCTCTGGGTGCCATCACAGGCTGTAAAGGTATGCATATGATCACGTCGGAAAGGGTCACTTTAGCATGAGTGATCTCCCTTACAGCAACCCTTGTACCCTACTGCTGGACCAAAAAGGTGTTCGAGGAGTGATGCATCATTGCCACCTTGAGTGTTTTTTCGGGACTGAGTGGGGATTTGAATCGAGGTTTCCTGAGTCCTATTTTGACATTCTGTCCATTATACTATGATGGGACTTGATATGATGTTAGGATTTTTTCAATACTTAAAAGTCCAGCTTGGACATTGATTGAGGTCAGGCTGGAGTGCATTTCCCCATTCATCATGTGATCCTCAGGAAACAGAACACATATGATTGTTTCACTAGGGTCCAAATTGCAATCTATTTCCCCTTGTGATCACACTCTCAGTTTCTGAAGCTGGCTACCATCCTAGCGCATTTCCACCTATCCCTTGCTACGTGGATTAGTTCTTCTTTATTATGACCCAGCAATCTGTGATGTTCCTCACTCAAGAAATCTTTCTACCTCTTCTATGTTTCCCCTTGCTCTTCCCTTCAATGATATATTGCAGAATATGATATTTGTCATAACGAATTATGTGTTCAAATGATGGAAGCTTGCATTTCTTAATAACCCTTTTGTTTTCCTATCCAATGAAACACCTTTGTATTCTTTATTCTATCTGTCCATGGGATGTGAAGGATTCTCCTGTATCCCCACATTTCAAAAGTGTTCATTCTATTGAGCATCTATTTTTCAGTAATTCAAACCTTAAGAACACTAAGTCTGAAGGCATCTGAGGCAGAGCTTGAAAAATAGTAATTATTATTTTACTACAGTTCCCAGAATCTTTTGTCAGTGTGGCCACTCTGGGACTTGTAATCCCCCAAAATGATCTGATGAGATGCTTCTAAACCAGAGTACTCATCTATATTACAAACAGCTACAAAATAATAAATGTACTTATTCTCGAGGTCTACCTACCAGTTAAATACAGTTGAAATAGGCAGGGACTTTGAAAGTTCAATCACGTTTTCCCTATTTTACATCCACAGGATAACACCATTGACTTCTTAGAGTATGTGGCTGCTCTGAATCTTGTTTTACGTGGGAAGCTGGAACACAAACTGCGGTGGACGTTCAAAATGTATGATAAGGACGGGAACGGCTGCATAGATAAAACTGAGCTCTTAGAAATAGTTGAGGTAAGTAGATGTTTGTTATTTATTTCTAAATATATCAACATATGATTGCAGGTGACCACAACTCCAGCTTGGTAGCTGCTGTATAAGCAATCCTGTCTTGAAGCGATAGTGCAGAGCTTCTCCAAATGGATTCCCATAGACATCTCTGAGGCAACAGGAACCATACGTTTGCATTCCTTTTTGAGCCTTCCGTAGTGCGGAAGAATTTAGAAATAAAAATCATTTGAGTGGAGTTTAAACATCCCTCTTGGCTATGTGATCTAGATTGTGGCTGCATGTGCTTACTTGAATGTAAAAAAAAGAAAATACTTGCAAACTGCAGGCTGCTCATTTAACGTCATATTTACTTTAGCTCTAAGAAAATAAAAAAATTCCCATGGAATTTTCTCATTATAAGCTGCTTTACTTCTTGTTCAGGCAAATCTAGACACTCCCCTGAAAGAAAAGCAGTGTTGAGTGAGTGGAGGGAATCATTTTACAACACAAGAACAAACAGTGTAATGGACATTTCTGGGAAAGATTACAGCCCAGCTGTTATTAAAAGGTTTGGGAATAAGGATTATGCAGAGAGAAATCAGCACTGAGCTGTGATGCTTATCACACTTGCCCTTCTTTAGTTAGAACAACAGCCTCCTGCTGATCCCCACCTCACATCTAAGGCCAATTGCTTGGCTACTGTAAGTATGCCAAGCCACCTATTTGGGTGAATCCTGAGTGCCAAGACCACAAGGAGTGGATGACCCAACTCCTCAGAGAGATCTGCCATAGGCATTTTCTCAGTTCTTGTTTTAAACCTCAGCAGAGAAGTGACCAGGGCTGGGCCATGACCTCATTAATCTGTAGTCTGGTAAAATGCTAGCCCACAGACACCCTTGTTCAAAGAGTTTAAGAGTAACCTAAATCAAGAGTAGCCTAAATCTTAAGTCAGAGAGGAGAACATAGAAGAACCCAGAATTCAGAAATCTGCTATGAAAAAGAACACATTAGGAAATGTTCAAGCGATCTTTATTTGTTTGTTTAAAATATTTTTATACAGACTCTTAAGGCAAATCCTTGGTGGGTAACATAATAAATGGTTAAAATTATAAAATAAAATATAGTTTTATTTTTATAAAATGATAATAGTGCCCCTTCATGACTGTTAAGATTGTCAGAGGAGGCCTTTCTCTCAGTCCCACCACCCTCATAGATGTGTTTGCTGGGGAAACAGGAGAGGGCCTTCTCTGCTGCTGCTCCCAGACTTTGGAACTCCCTCCCACAGGAAGGCAGGCTGGCCCTATCTTTACCGTTCTTCCAGGCAAAGACCTTTCACTGAATTCAGGCAAGCTTTCCCTGAGAGACTGGCTGCCTGAGAGGAGTTTTTAAATAGATTGTTGTGTCTTAATTCTTTCAATGTATTTTTTGGTGTTGCTTTTGTTTACTGTCTTTTAGTGTGATAATTGTTCGATCCTCTTTTAGTATTTATATACTTACTATTTTTAACAGTAAACATTGTCTTTTAAAGATGTAAGCCACTTTGGGTCTGTCTTAAAGAGAAACATAGGGTAAAAATAAATAAATAAATAAATAAATAAATAAGAAAACATCTAAAGTAAGGACGATAGTCAGAAAAACACTGTGCATTTTTTTAAAAAGTTAAAATATATTTTAAAATTTTAAAAATCCATTTAAAAGCATCCTGGAACTACTGAGTCTGTAATAATCAGGTAAAACAGTCAGTGAGAAAGTCTTACACACATCCTACTATAAAGCATAATAATTATACATAACTGTGTGCCATCAAGTCAATTCTGACATGTCAACTCCTTTCAGGGTTTTCTAGGTAGAGAGTATTCAGAAGTAGTTTATCATTCTATTCTTCTGGGGGCACCCTGGGACTGTGCAGCTTGTCCGAGGCCATACAGGCTGGCTCTTCTCCCTGGAGAGTGGGAAATCAAACTCCCAGCTTCCGACTCCACAGCCAGATGCCTAACTGACTGAGCTATCCAGCTAGCTGATAATGATTACAGGAAACATATTTTTACTTGAGTTTTAAGGGAACACTATCCAAAGCACAGTATTGTTGACATGGAAAGAAAAAGAAAATGGCCATTTCTTGCTGCCGTATGATTCTTGCTTGCTTGTCATACCAGCATCCTGGTTTCAGATATTACAGTGAGCTACTTAACCTTCCTGCTCATACAAAGGCAGGGGTAAAGCAGGAGTGAATGGCCTGTATGTCCCAACCCACTGTTTTTTCATAGTGATACAGGATTCTTTTCAGAGGTATCCAATGATTTGTGTTCTGCTGTGGGGAAACAGAGAGGTCATCTCCTCTTCTCCTGCAGCTCTTTGTGGACTCCCAAAACTGCTACTGGGATAATGGGAAACCCCCAGAACCTGTTCTTGGGTCAGCCTATTTAAAGCTTACTGTAGTTTCCTTGCCTGTTTTTGTGTTTCCCCCTTTCCAGTGTATTTACAAGCTGAAGAAAGTGTGCCAGCCTGAAGAAGAAGCAGGACGCCCCCGTCTTACTCCTGAGGAAGTTGTGGATAGGATATTTCAATTAGTGGATGAGAATGGAGATGGTGAGAAATTTGCCCTTTGGGTCACACATAATAAATACATTTATTATGCCTTCTCCAGGCAGATATTTAATGGGTATACCAGAACTCAGAAGAAGGACCATCTCATGCATTTTAATACATGTGGCCAGCCTGTCAACTCATTTCAAATGCAATGGATCTCTCTGTTTACACATTTACACTTTTTTTCCTAACTATTGACCAGTAGTCTTTGTACAAATTTCTCATGGACTTTTATAATATTATGCTTATTCCATTTATCTGAGTGCTGAGAAGTCTGAAGAATGCAGCACATATCCAGGTTTGGTTCCCTTTGTAAAAAGAGGCTTTTTGGGATTCTGCAATATTTGTGTTTATTTACAAAGGTACAAGTTAAGCAGAAGTGGATGCACTGTTTGTAATGCTCTTGGCAGCCAAAATGTGCTGCTTGTGCCTTAATATTGGCAGAAATCTAGTAGAAAGTTGCAACTGGAATAGGCCCACTGACTCAGTGGTGATTTGGTGCGCCATCTCTGTTGTTCCATGAATTCTTACTCTAGCTGCAACTTACTGTTGGATTTAAGCCATTTTTTACCAATGGGTCAAACTAAAAAATAAGCTGAATGTGTGAATTTCCTGCAAGTAATATGTTTTTCCTCCAGTGATAGGATTTCCTCAGTTATATGTCCCACAAACCAGACTTGCAAAATAAGCAGAATGTGTTTTACCTTCCAGTAATCTAAATGCAAGTTCAGGTATTGAGGAAAAGCACTTGATGGAGCACTACTTCTAAATCGGTGCTAAGTGTAACACGAGTTTGACTGTCAGATAGTCCAAAATGCCACTTCGTTCTTTTCTTTTTCAAAAGGTCTAAAATCGCACTCACTTCTTCCCTAGGAGCCTGACCATATGCTAGGATATCAATTGGCCAAGACATTTTGCCACCTGGGCTGGAACATGAAATACGACCCTCACCAATATTGCTGCCACAGTTGAGGGCAGCCTGGAGAACATGGTATCTCCCCCTCTCCCAGCACTCCACCTCATCTCCAATTTCCCTTCTCCCCTTTATCTCCTCAGCAGAATTCATCCTGACAATCCTGCTATCAGCACTTTCTCCCTTATCTATTCCCTGTTCTCTCTCTCTCTGTGTGTGTGTGTCACTATATTTTCTTGACTGTAGCTGCAGTCTCATCTGCATTTACCTAGGAGCAAAACTCTCTGCTGTCTAAAAGTTCATCTTAAAACAAATTAACCTTTCTATTAAAGAAAGTTTAAAATAACAAGCTGATACAGGTTTTGAAACTTGTACACAGCCTTGTGTATAATATGGCATCAACTTCCATTTTGGATAAATGACAGCTCTAAGGATCTAGGTCAGGATAGTGACTGTCCCAAAACAGAGAGCTGGACAAAGTTGGTCTTACCTTTTGTGTGACCCATCAAGTCTGTCTCTTCTTCCTCTATTGGCCATAGCCCCTGATTGTGAGTCCTCAGTGGCAAGATTACATCCCTGAGTCCAAGGAGAAAGGGAGGAGGTCTTCTGAAGGTGTCCCCTGCTAGAACAGTGGTTCTTAAACTGGGATCCCCAGATGTTTCTGGACTGTGACTCTCAGCAATCCTGGCCATTACAGCAAGTGTTGAAGGCTTCTGGAAATTGCTGTCCAAGAACATTTGGGGTCCCCAAATGTGTGCTAGAATTTTTGGCTTCTCTGTTGGCCTGGTGAGTTTCGGTACACAGGTGTGCTATATACAATATCTCCTAAAGCACAAAGTTGCATACAAAGTGAAAAGCAGAAGTAAAAATTCTCAGTGATTATGGCTACCAAATAGATCTTCATACTACACTGCACAGTTGTAGCAGTTTGATACCACTTTAATTGATGTCTCCATCCTATAGAATCCTAGGATTTGTAATTTGATCAAGTTACTTTAATTGTCCACCAAAGAGCTCTAGTGCTGTATTTCATGGGAGTGCACCAGAGCTCTTTAGTTGAGAATTCTAAGTAGCTAAGTTTATCACAAATCCCAGGTTTCTAAATGTGTGCTGTCAAGTCAATTCTGTCTTATGGGTACCTTTTTGGGGGATTACTAGGTAGAAAGTACGAGGGGGTATTGTTGATAAAACTGTAACTTCTTCTCTCTTTCCTTGGTTATTTAGGGCAGTTGTCTCTGGATGAGTTCCTTGATGGGGCACGGAAAGACAAGTGGGTAATGAAGATGTTACACGTAGATATGAATGCGGGAGTATGGATCAGTGAGCAAAAAAGGAAAAGTACCATGTTCTAAACAGATGTTAATGTGACTGGAAATGTTTGATCCAGTAAAAGATTCAGGACTGGGTTCCCTCTTTTCATCCTAGAATCATCAGAATGTCCAGATGTATACTTCAGACAACTCAGAGACACCAGACTTCTTAAGCATATGTACTGAAAACTAGTATGGTGTGATAGCATGTGGAGGCCATGTTCCATGCTGTGTCACAGCCCCAAAGACATTATTGGGGAATTAAAATGGGCAGGTGACAGTTTCACCTGGGTTTTTTGCTTCCATTTGATGTTGACATCTGGTTACATGCAAAACACAAAAATTATGCCTGTTATCTACTGTACACGAAGCTCTGGTGTATCACAAATACAGGAGGTGGAAAGAGGAATTCAGTATCCTCGGTACATTGTAGAAAACTGGAAGTGATCTAGTGTTGAGTGTAATGCTCTGAAGCAAACTAGAGCACACCAATCACACCTGTGCCCACCTCAAGCTGCCATTTGCAACATGCTACCAGCTTGTCGTATGGTGCAGGTACCACATGTCACTTATGAAGCAGTATTCAGACACAGAATGCCTGAGCTTCATGTTTATGCTAGTGTTGAAATACTGGAATGAATTTATATAGCTCAATATTTTGGATCATTATAGAGAAATAATCATGGGGCAAAGCTGTATACTGGAACAAGAGAACAGTTCAAATGCTAATATAATTCATTCACAGCAATATAAATCAAACCAGTTAAAGAAACATATTGTTGTTTTTATTTGGAGTATGGTATTTGCCATTTCTTATCTGTTAGACAGATAGCTCAAAATCCCCTGTTTGAGGTTGTGATTGCATTTGATTTATTCTCTGTGGCCTTTCATTATTAAATCTTTCATCTTCTTTAGTACTGTATTAACATTTTATGTACTATAGTTTGCTTTAGGGGAAGGGAGTTTGGGATGTGGCGTTAGTACATGGGTGGGTTGGATTAAAATAAAATATTTCCATTGGTCCAGTGCAAATGTGAAATGATGAGCCCCTGGATTTTGACTAGCTACCTTTGCCTTCAAAAGAAAATCCATGTATAAGTAGCAAATAATTTTTACAGAATAAGAAAGAGATTGCTAATTCTGTTGCTGTGTGCTTGAAACATGCATTTAAATATCAGAAACACAGGAAGATGCATTATGTTAAATTTATCCACTGGTACATCATCTCAGTATTGTCAATTGTGAATAGAGTCTCTTTATTGTTCAAGCAGCAATCTTTTCCAGCAATGCTTGCAGACACTGGAGACTGAACAGATTCTGTGCTGTGTCACTGAGCAGGAGCAATGTTTCTTATTCTCCCATTACTGTAATAGTTTCAACCAGTTTGTTTGCTTTTACCATTGGATGGGAGAAAAATCAAGAGTCCTATTACTCTTACTTCCGAGAGTCTTATTACTGTCACTTCTGAAACACTTTGGCTTTGAACATAACACTGGAAGTAAAGTTAAAAGGCTAAATCCAATTGTTAATGCCAACTACGGTAGACACAGTGAATGAATGGGACTTGTTAAGTCAACACTTACTGTGCAAGTCCTTATTGATTCTCTTGCTTTGCTCTTGTTGTGAATAAAATTAGATTTGGCCCATAAGCTCCAGTGTCTGTGGCTAGATTTTACAAGCTAGCATTTATAGTGGTGTTGTATAGACTCACATGTATTGTGTTAGTCAGGTATCCAACAAATATCTGCCACAGTTTCTCTCTACCTTATTTACAGTGCTTAGAAGTTCCTGCTTTGATAAGTCTAGTATGATTGTTGGTGTGAAATTACCACATGGCTGTTGTATGCCAGGGTTAAATATTTTCTCTCACTGCAGTCCTAACTGTGATTGCTCCCCCCACTTTCCACAGCTGGAAATTTGCAGTGGTGCTAGTGGGAGCTCAAAAAAAAAGAAATGGGCTCAGGGCAATGCTACCTGGAGATGATAGGATTAAAATGATAGCTTGCTTGCTAGACGTAAGGGACAGATCATAGAGAGGAGATGCTTAAAGAAATTTGATGCAGTCCATAATCAGGTAATGGGAAAGCTGCAGGTGATCTCAGCTACAGGAGGGTGAGAGTGAGAGAACAACCAACAAAATCTGATGTGGATGGTGTTGGCTGAGGAAATCCTTGCAGTGGTTGTGTAAATGTAAAGGCGAATTATCAGAGAATGGCTACTGAACAGCAAATGGGCAGTGTCAAAACATCTCAGGACTTTTAATCAATGGTTGCAATCCCCCATCCGTTGGTCATATGCCAAATATACCTTTGGACTCTGGTACTCTTGAGACCATCTGTAAATGAAAAAATCCCAGGAAGCAGCCATTTGGCTTTAATGTGAATGGCTATCTCAAGTGCATAAATCTTGATTTCGTGGCTCAGTGGTTAAACTGCAGTGCTTCAGCCAAAACTCTGTTCACAACCTGGTTTCAATTCCAGGTAGCCAGCTTGAGGTTCATGGTGTAAGGTAGTAGAAGTATTCTCCTCCTCTTCTTCTCGTGAGAAAGCAGGTGTTGTTTGCCTCGTCTATTCTCTTCTCCGCCATAACAAGTGTCTGGTCTTCTTATCTGGTCCTGGGAGAACTGGCTAAAGGAAAAACATTCTCACAGTCCTCCTGGACAACATTCCCAACATACAAAATCATTCTTCCATAGAACCAATATGGATTCCATTTTACATTGTTCACAACTACATATCCCATCTTCATACATGCTTTAAATCCACGTAATCTCAACCATGACATGCCACCCTTTGGAATTCCAGAAACTCGAAACTAGGCAACAGTGTCCGTTTCTGGCTACAATAATATGCAGCTAATTCTAGGTTACATAATGCAGCTTAATAATTATTAACTTCATGTTAAAATACACTACATCATTAATCAAAGCATTCTCAACATTTCCAAAAATAGGCAAGATCTCTTGATCTGCTTGATCCAAAACTGTTTTACACATATACATTTTGGCTGTTACAGGTAGATACAATTTCATTCTGTTGACATGACAAATCATAGATTTATTACCAAGACCTCTCATCTGAACAAGATAATTGGTCACCCCTAGTCTCTGCAAAATTCTACCTGGGCCTTCCCAACTGGATTCTGATTCTGCAGCTTCTAAAAGTTTTGCTACAAAAACATGGTCTCCAACAGAAAATTCTCTGCTCCTTACATCCCTGCAACTTGGACAAGACTGTACATACTTCTTGACACATCTCCTCATTTTTGGCCAATAAAAATACTTAGAAACCATTTGCAAGGTTTTCTGAAAGCTGTAATGTTGACATTTACCCTCATGAATGAGTTTTAAAACAGTAAAGACAAAAAACTGAGGAATAACCAGCTTCACTCCAGTATTTAGATACTTTAGTGAGTTTGTCTGGATTTCATGATACAGCAATCCATCTGCACTCCAAAAAAAAATTCACAAGTTGATCTGAACCTTCCAATTCATTAGCAATTTCTCGCACCACACTCAAATTGGCATCATCATGCAAACATTCTTTTAAAAAAAACAGAACGGCTCATTTCACAAATAAAATGTTCAGAATCAGTAAAACGTAAGGACTCTCCCTCTGGATACTGCAACAAATTAAATTTCTGCTCTGCTGACAATGTTGATTCAGAATCAGTAACATTATGAACTGTTGGGGCTTCTCTCAAAGTAAGATCCCCTAGTGAGGCAATCTCTGGGCTGTAAAGCAATTTCACCTCCTTTGAAGTTAAATTTGACACTTCTGCGACAGGAAAAACATTTCTCTGCTGCTGTGTGACTGGCGTTTTTACACAAGAAACAGCCTCTGGGCTATTTTTAGTTTCTACAACTCTGTCCACTTCCTCTTCAATTGAATCTGGGTTGTGTTTCAGATTAGGAGCAACATGCTGTGTCTTCGGTGAGGCATTTTTTAAGGTGGAAGTTTTTTCTACTGAAGAAAACTCTGTCTTCCCAGCCTCTTTCTTTTTAAGGCGAATTAAACGGAACATAGTCTCCTTAAATTTCCGCATCTGCGCGTTTAACTCAGTCTTCAGCCCTGTCTGTCTCGTTAAGTCTATTGTTCTAAACAACCTTTCATCTCCAAACTTATACATCATCCGCAATTTTCTCTCATGCATCATGGCTACTAGGTCTGCATCTTCATAACAAACAGTTAAATTGGATGGGCTGGCTTCATTTGCAAACACTGTCCCTTCATTTCACTGAAAGGAATTTGAGACGGCAGGCTTACCCTTTCTTCTACCGTCTCCCTCAGCTCGCGATGGCTGTGATTGATTATTATTTATAGAAATCCCTTTTAATTTTACTGAGTCTATGTTAATCGGCTCTCTCTGGTTAGGGATTTGAGACGCAGTCGTTTTAGCTGAAACTTCCCCCGAAGTAACATCTTTCTGGCTAAAATCTTCCCATCGAGGGAATTCTGTCAGTAACACATCTGGTAAATCTGCCTCTTCAGTCGTCTGTCGACTGTTAAACTTGCAAAATTCATTGGGCAAGTAACCCCACATAGAGGCCACTGTTCTTAAGGTAGTCAGCCCCTCTTCTGGGTCACTACTTGCTTGGTTCTGACCTTCTCTGCAGTCATCTGGACATAATTTCTGCTGTTCCCTGGGTGTCTGAAAGCTTTTAGGACCCTGGGGAAAAGAATTCTTTACTATAGCTTCTGCTTGGATTTCTTTATGACCCGTCTGCCCATGGTTTCTCACCTGTCCGACGAAATGAGCGTCTTCCAGCTGTAGATCTGCTCGTTTTCTGCAGGCTTCTCGTCGCGTGTTGCAGGCCTCCATCATAGCTTCCCCTTCGTCTCTGCAATCTGAAACTTCTTCCTGCATGGGAAAAAGTTCTCTTCGCGCAGCGCCATTCCCTCTGGCTTCACGCTGTACAGGGAAAAAGTCTTGCCGCGCATGTGCGGTGTTATCAGGTCTAGCCGAGATTCCTTGCATATTTGGAATATCTCTGGGACTGTCCAGCGCATCTTTTACAGACAACTCTGTTTTTCTAAAAGCCCACTGAGTTTAACTATTCTCAGAAACTTCTGGCATCAATGAGTGGCTATCTGAATATTGCGACGCCTCTTCCTCATCATCTGAATAATATAGGTCTGTGACCTCATCTTCCTCAAAGTAAAAATCTTCAGTGGACATTTGCGTCCAGTTTTGCTCTGATTCTTGAGACATGTCATCTCTGTCATATTGGGATAGGAATGCCTCTTCCCAAAGTCTTAACTCTCTCTCCAATCTCTCATTAGCAGCTGTCTCTGCTTGAACTTTTCTGATTTCCTCATGCATGAAATCAATATACCTTCTCAAAAAACCAAAAAGCGGCAAAAGTACTGCCTCTGACTCCATCTTCCCTATCTGCTAGCCTTTTCTCTCTGCTTGGCCTAGCAAAAAGGTAAAAAGAAAAATCTCCAACTCCCTTCCCGTCTGTTTCACAGCACAGAAAGTAAATCTTGTTGTCTTGCCTAGCAACTCTCCAGCTTATCTCTGTTCCTGGCCTGTCACTTTGTACAAAAAGTTGTCGGCCCTAAAATAAGCTTCCCCCTACGCCCTTGCTACACCTCTTGAGCAAAGTTGTAGGTTAAGACACTTGGTCACTCTAGTGACACCTGGTCAACCTGCTTTTAGCAGAAACAAAACAATTCAGAGAAAAACCTTTCTCTAACGCCTGACACTCTCTCAGAGTAGAACAGACAAAAACACAGAAATGGCTTTGTGTGAACCTTCCTATATCTGACGAGTTTTGCCCTAGCAATATTCTCATCGGAAGCTGTCACTCTATTCTGCAAACCTTGAAAACGTCAAACTGAACTTCTAGTTTGGCTCTTAACAGTTTTCAGCTATCCCTGTGAAGTCTCTTCTCCAGAGAGCACCCTCCAGGTTTTCTTAACAACCGAAACCAAAAAACGCAGGGCTTTCTTAAAAAGCTTACTGCTTATAGCAACTGCCAAACAAAGCACGGAGCTCTTCCGAGTCTCACCCGAGTTTCACACTTCGCTTCCAGGCAGAGCTAAACCGACAAGCACGAGGCACGTGAATCACTTTCCTTAGTGTCCGTGTTCCTCTGTCAGCACCAGGATCAAACAACAAGACACGTAGTCTCTGTTGCGCTGCTGATCACAGAAAAAGTACCAAGGCACATGGAATACTTTCCTGCCCTGTTACTAAAACAAAGTTACAAACATCAAAGCACTCGAGATCCGTCTCGCTGTGTCTCCAAGACAATTACCAGCACTTAGACTCGTCTCGTGGCTGCTCACCATGCCCACACATGGAGCTGTCTACAGACACGTAAGTACATCCCACCGCTGCCACCATGTCATGGTGTAAGGTAGTAGAAGTATTCTCCTCCTCTTCTTCTCATGAGAAAGCAGGTGTTGTTTGCCTCGTCTATTCTCTTCTCCGCCATAACAAGTGTCTGGTCTTCTTATCTGGTCCTGGGAGAACTGGCTAAAGGAAACACATTCTCACAGTCCTCCTGGACAACATTCCCAACATACAAAATCATTATTCCATAGAACCAATATGGATTCCATTTTACATTGTTCACAACTACGTATCCCATCTTCATACATGCTTTAAATCCACGTAATCTCAACCATGACACACTCATCCGTCCATCCTTCCACAGTCAGTAAATTGAGTATCCTGAGAGTGCTTTCAGCACTATGGGGCAGTATATAAACAGCATGCTTTGCTTTGCTTGTTGCTTTGATTTCAATGCATTGATGCTGTTTTATGTCATTAAATTTTGAATTAAGGCCACACAAGGAGAATGAGTTATACACTGAAGTAGTACTAAAAGTGCTATATGTTAACTTGACTGTAATTGATTAATTACAACTACAGTTAAGATTAATTAACTACAGTTAAGCTATGTGCAACAGGGCAAGATTTTTCCCTTTGATGCCTCATAAAAGAAGTTCTGTTTCATGGGGGAGGGAAGAATGATCTGAAAATGCCTGGGCACACACATTGTCAATGAGGTTTGTGAATGGGTAACAAATCCCTGTATCTGCTCAGAAAATATATCTGTACCCTTCACAGCTTAGGATACAAACCATTAACAGCCAACAGGGAGATTCTTTTGGTTTGTGGTCACTGCTTTTAAAGGCAATTCCAATTAACTGTTTCACAGTAGTCCTTTAGGACTAGGGCAGACCCCCTTCACACCTTAAGACTCCATAGCTGGGGGAGTAAAGCATAGACTACATGATAAGAGGTGCTGGTCTAAAAGCCTGTCTACACATCCTATTCCAGTTTAAAAAGGAGTTCAGTTGCCCATTGATTGAGACCTGTTTAAGCTATGGAAGTGGTCTCCTCATGGAGCAGAAGAGAAAGGCATGAACCCCCCACACACACACCTTCTTGCCCTGCCCTGGACAGCTAGTTGATTTCACCAAAAAAGCAACAAAAGTTTGCTACATGGGAAAACTCCCCAGCAACTGTCTTTTTGCTTCACCTGCATGCTTAGCAGA
Organism: Intellagama lesueurii; assembly: GCA_037013535.1. Taxonomy (NCBI): domain Eukaryota; kingdom Metazoa; phylum Chordata; class Lepidosauria; order Squamata; family Agamidae; genus Intellagama; species Intellagama lesueurii. The sequence continues at coordinate 199,105,461 of JBAJHW010000004.1, forward strand.
ACTTCTTTGAGGGGTTTGTTTCCTGCACCTTTCTTTCCGCCCAGAGTGGTCAATTGATCAGATGGGCGGGATATAAATACAACAAATAAATAAATAAATTCCCTTCCAGTTCTGAAAGTTCTTCCCTCTCCCATTGTCCATAAAAGGGCAGGGCTTGCGTGTATCCCTTCCAAGGGTGGGATGCTAAGGAGATGCTAAGGTGGAAAGTCAACTTGGATTACATTCAAAGAAGAATTACAAGTATGGATGCTTGGGGGGCATGGAGGTCACAGTTGCAGACTACATCAGTCCAAGCAACACACCTTGTTTGGATGAGTCCTAATTCAGTATGTCTGCCTCCTTCCATGAGACCGTAGGCTGAAGGGAAGAACACAGCAGGTTTCACTTGCTCCCACACACTGAAGGCTTGTTCCTAAACCCTGCCTTCATAATGCCATGGCTAGAACTTTAAAAGTTAGTTTTTGGATGACAACTCCCCAAATTCCCTTACATATATAGCCAGTAGCAGCACTGGTTGGGAGATTCTGGTAGCTGCAGTCCCAAGTAACAGCAACAATATTTTTTCTGACCTTTGACTGTGATATCGCCATAAATAATCATCATCATGTGCTGTTAAGACCATTCTGACTTATGGTGACCCTTTCCAGGGTTTTCTAGTACTCAGAAGTGGTTTCCCATTTCCTTCTTCTGCGGGCATCCTGGGACTCTGCAGCTTGCCCAAGGCTACACAGGCTGACCCTATTCACAGGAGGCACCATGGGGAATTGCTCTCAAACTCTGGCTCCGCAGCCAGATACCTAAACCACTGTGCTATCCAGCCATAGCAGCATAAAATTGTGTGCCTGTGCGCCACTTGGCTTTCCTCTTTCAGACTCTCTCAGGGGCTGGTGAAAGTGCCAATATTCCTTCATATAGAAGGTGTATTTCTCCAGTGTACAGAACTGACCAGGATGAGCCTGTTCTGCTGCTTGCTGTAGCCCACCATTCTCCTATTAATGGATCAAGAGCAACCTGTAATACAATGTGCAGTATTTTTACATTCCTAACAGAAGCACTCCTATTCAGAATGTCTCCTTCAGGGTGACATACATCAAGAGAGGGCAAAAGGTAGATGTATTGATATATCTTGGAGTAATTTACAATCAATCAGCAAGGATTTCTGATTCCTAGTTGTTTAACAATGGCAACAATAAATGAAGTTCCTCTGCACATGTCCTAAATTATATCGGTGAAATGAAGAAAACCCTGGGGTACCCAAGACGGGGCATTTTATGTTGAAGGAATGTGAGGTCTCTTCAGTTCTAGCACTCAAAAGAAATTCTAGAGTGTAGAATTATTTATTTATATGTGCACATCTTTTGCACTGGTGAGTGGAACTCAGGGTTCTTTTACAGTTATTGTAGATTCTGCAAAGCTACAATAAGCTGTCAGGAACTCGAGCAGGCCAGGGATCTCTCCCTATAGGCACCAACCCAGCTTTTCAATTTCCCCCTGCACACATACATGTCCAGCATTCCTTTTAATTTGGTGGACACTGGATGCCAAGCATTTCCAGTCTTCACTGGACTGTCTCTTTTTGGTGAGTGGAATCTTTTTGGTGGGTGGAATCTTATCTAGTATTTTAATTTACAAACTTAGTCTCTATGGCTGGGGCATTCTAAAATGCGGAAACATTCATTTTTAAGCTTTTTTATAGGCTCCGTTGAATTTATTTTACATTGTAAAAGCAGGGTTACTTTTAAAAATGAATAATACAAAGTAGAGATGGGCACATACTGCTGAACCAATGGTTCGCGCTGGTTCATTTTTCAGCTTAGTGCTTTCCAGCTCTCCCTCCTCTGGCAGGTGCCCACTCAGAAGTTGCGCCCAGAGGAGGCAGGCCAGGGAAACTGGAGTACTGTCTTTGAGTGGGTGCCCACTAGAGGAGGCAGTGTTGGGAAGTGCCGAACACTTGTTCAGCTGAAAAATGAACTGGCATGAATTACCAGTTTGACAGTTCATGCCCATCTCTAATACAAAGTTCATTGTTCGGGGATAGCCATGTTTTGCTTTTGAACCACCTGAACTACTATTAGTATACATGACCATATACATGTAATATGATACTTGACAGATTCTATATCATTTTATTTTACCCATTTCTGTATCATCATTCTCTTACATTTCTCTAGAGTAGCTTACCTGTTACAATGTGTATACCTCAGATGGAACAGCTGGCCTATACTTGGTCGCTATTGGATTCAGACAATAACTATGTAACAATATTTTGTATGGCTTTGCCTTACTTGACATGCACATTGCAGATCTCTCATGCTCCCCCCACCCCTAAAAAATCTTGCATCAAACAACCTTTACCTCCAGGAACACTGTGCCCCTGCCTGACGGTACTGCGACATGCTAGTTGGCACAGAAGAGATTTCAGTAGCTCATTGTGCATCAGAACACCTCTGGGTGTCAACTTGACCTTTTGTCATCATGTCCACTAAAATAAAGGAGAGATTCAAAACCTGGCTATCCATTACCTTGTGTGTATTTTTTTTTCCATAATCATTTTCACTGTTTAGATCTGAAATAATTTGGTTTCATATCTGTTTCATTCTGTAGTCTGACTGGAGCAATTCCAGATCCGTGTTTTCTGAAAGATCTTGGACTGAAGTGTACTTAATACATGTAGTTTTAAAGCAGATCCATATCTGATAAAAGATCATGGTTCATGTTGGGCCCTAATTCAGGCCACATTTACATGTACATTTTGTTTAACGCCCACTCATAGTAGTAGAGAAATAACTGTGTAACAGGAATGTGCTTTTAAAATGCTAAATGCACCAGGTTTCAACTTATAAATTCCTGCAGCAATACATTGTAGTTTAACATTATATTTCTCTTTTACTTTTTTACATGAATAATGTTGGCTGCATAGTGTTTCCTGGTCTCCTTTTAGTTTCTATTGCTAGTCAACATATGGACAATTATATTTGCAAAGCTTTTGCCACTTGTGAACTGATGAAAACATTTCTAATGTTTTAATTTAATAAAGATGTGTACATTTATTTAATGGAGCCAAGATGTATTTGTTCCACAGTTAGTACAATGTTAAAAGAAATTAATAAGTAAAAAATCTCTCTCCTACTATAGAAAGACTGAATGCCAAGAAACGTAAATTTCAGAAAACGTGTTATTGTCCTAGAAAATTGAGTCCCATAAGAGAGGGGAGAAGTACAGGAGACTAGACATTGATGGTGAGTGGGCAGACTCGTCTTCCTGCCTCCTCTCCAGAGTGGTCGGCTGTGGGGACAGGCGGGGCAGTGCCGGCAGGCCTACATCCATGATTGGCACAAAGTCGCCACCATCAGACACATGCACTGTGAGGAGTGGACTGGTCTGGTTCTGGGGGATGGGAATGGACTGCTGTGGCACTTGTGGTGCCATGAATATGAAGCTCCCATGTCTAGGGGACCCTTAATTCATAATATCTCACTTTTCAGCCCCAAGATGTCCCCATCATTCTAACACTTCCTAATGCCCCCATAATCTAAAACACATTTTTACCACCATCACAAAGCAGAACAGCAAGAGAGCAGAGGTGGGATAGGATAGAACACAGAAGAGGTCAGAGGAGCAGGGATGGTGACTCCAGTCAAGGGACTCACTGTCAAGTCAGACATAAGTTGCATTGTCCACTCAACTGGGACTCAACTCAGGTCCTCCCCCCCCCCCCAATAACTAGGACTCAACTCGTGACTCGGAGCCCACCCACCCCTCCCTTTTTTCTGGGGAAAAAATGTTTTTAATAGAGACTCTGATCTGGGGTTTGGGACTTGGTACGAAAGACTCGGACTTGGGACACAGACCCAAAGACTTGCCAACATCCCAACAAACCAGTAAGAGTCAGGAAGTGTGAGGGAAAAGTGAGAAGACAGCACAGGATTCTTTTACATGGCATGAAAATTCACCAGGAACCAAGCCTCTATTTTAACACTGAGCTTAGCAGGAAAGCAGGTTTTGATTTACAACAGCTTGATTTACAAAACTTGTCAGGGAAGGAATTAGGTTATAAGTGGAGCAATCTACTGTATGGAAATGGGAAAGAGATTTCAACTAGTCGTCCACTCAGTTTCCATTCATTATGACATAGCCTAGGAACACAAGACAGGAGAAATGCATGAGCCAGCCTCTCAGTCTCTCTCTCTCTCTCTCTCTTTTTTAAAAAATTAAAAGTTGCAACAGGTACAGATTCAGAATCTGCAGGAAAGATATTCGCCCATTGTTCCTGTGCCCAGATCGAACTCCTCTCTGCATACTATTGGCTGCAGAAGGGGGCGGGGGAAGAGACACCAAGGCGAAAAGCAGCTTGAGATAGTAGAGGTGATTTTTTTGTTGCCGAAATGGATTGGATGGGAGGGAGCTAAACCCTCTTTTTTCAGCTCAAAATGAAACTTCTTGTAAGTCTGGGGCAAAAAAAAATATGTTAAGATAGTCAGCAGTTTTAACTGCTCCAAATTGTTGACATCAGTTTTCCCAACCTCAGCATTTGCCCACTTTACTCTCTCTCTCTCTCTCTCTCTCTCTCTCTCACACACACACACACACACACAGAGAGAGAGAGAGAGAGAGAGAGAGAGAGTGCTAAATTTTTCTCAGAAATATTAAATATTTATTTTTCAGAAGCTCAGACTGAGGGGAATGAGACATTTCCAAGTGGAATGAAAGGGAAAGAGAATTGAAAAGGTCGCCATTGAAGACATCTTATTTATTTTATTTCATTTATTTAAAATATGTTTAACCCACCTTTCTCCTTAAATGACCCAAGGCTGCTTACATAATTAAAAGGACAATATTTAAAAGCTAAAAACAATAAGTATATAAATCTTTGAAAAGAATTAAGCAAGTATTATATTTAAAACGGAAAATAAAATCAATACTGTACTAAAAACACATTTAAAAGCAACAGCGCACAACAATCCAAACTGACATGTAAAAAGAATTGCAAAACAGGGGTTAAAAAAAAGTAAAAGTCTATGGATACATTTTCAACTGTTTGCACTGGACACTCTCCACTCTGATTTGGCTTTCTTCTGTACCGCTTGCTTAAGTTAGGAACTAGCCATGAACCATTTTCCAGACTTACAGTGTAACTGATTGGATTGCTTTTATCCAATTTCTGATCAGGCTAATTTTGGAAACGGGAAGGTGAATAAGATAAGCTTAGCTGAAGCTTATCGACTTCAGTAAGATTGCATGAACACCAGCCAACTGCTCGATAATTCAACCGGCAATACAAAGGAAAATGAATGTAATTTCATAGCAAAGCTTGAGCTTTAAAGAAGTCTTGAAGTTACAGGTCTGCTGTCAGGGCCAGCCCTACAGCCTGTCCTTTATTCATTCTCACTCTAAGGTACCTTAATAAACAGTGTGATGCTGGAGGGTATAAGCATGCTACCAGTGACAGAATAAGGTTGGGCTGCCTGATCAGTTGGCTTCTATAGATAGAACTGGGTAGGAACCTTTGCTGGAGGCAGCAAAATGTTTTGTATTCACAGAGTCTGCTCTGCATAATATTACGGCAATGGACGTAGTTACAGCAATGACCAGATGGTGGCATGCTAGACTTACAGGAGAACTCCGTCTCCCTGTTTCATACCTCATAAACGTAAAACAAGATAGCAGAAGAAATAACTGCTCAGCAAAATTCTTTTAATACAAATTTGATTCCAAAAAGCCAATACTATGCTCATTGTAAATGCATAGATTACTTTATGGGGTTGGGAGCCAAAGCACTGATACATATCCCTTGCCCCAAAATCTCTCTCATAAAATGTGCTATTTTCTCCAGAACTCACACCTAAGAATCCCACTAATCTACATTATTTTATTTTTTTAATTTGTTACACTTATATACCATGCCATTTAGTGCTAGGCACTACTCTGGGTGGTTTACATCCAGAGTAACATAAACATAAAATAAATCAAAAATATTATCTTTAAAAAAATTAGCCACCCATGTACACAAATAACAAAGGGAATTATTTCTTCATAGGCATCCTTCAGTCTCGAGAGACTATGGTAACGTGCTCTGTATGGAGGACTTGGAACAGAGTCTATTCGACGCTGTATGCGAAGCTGGAGTGTCCTCTCCAGAGCACGAAGCCTGGGTAAAATAATATGGAGGATAGGCTGTTACCCAAGCAGCAAATCCCCCCTCTCCACATCGCTGAAATAGTCCAGTGGAAAGGCAAGAGCCAATACAACTGGTTCCAGCGACGTCGCAGGAGTTGCCAGTACGACACGAACTGCCTCCGGGACTCCGGCTCCGGATTTTGCCTCGACGTTAACTCCTGAAGCCTTTTCCATCAGTGGATATAGCCACAAGGCAGTGGAGGTTTGAAATCGGAGGTTTCCTTCTCCTAGATGGGCTGCCTTCCCAGGCTGACGAGCCCCACCTACCCGGCCTGCTCCCTCACGGCATGGATGATGGTGGCGCCTCCTCCTCCTCCTCATGGCATGGGGGTTTGAAATCAGAGTTTTCCTTCTCCTAGATGGGCTGACCAAATGATGGGAAGTGGGAATAATCAAAATTATTGGTCTATGAAACATTAAGAGAGGATGCTCTCAAAGACTTCAGTAAACAGCCTTGTTTTGAGCATCCTCTTAAAGGTTGTGAGGGAGGAGGCCCAGGGCAGCTCTATCTGGAGAGTGTCCCAAAGGGATGTGGCCACTTTTAAGAAGGCCCTGTTTCTAGTAGATAACTTGGTGGCCTCTCTTGGAGTGGCAGCCTGGAGAAGCATGGCCTGAAAAGATCAGGTGGCACAGGTAGATGTTTTTAGGGGGAAATGCTCTGACAAGTAGCGAGGTCTCAAACCGTTAAGAGCTTTATAGGTAAGAACCAACATCTTGAATCTGGTCCAGTACAACACAGGTAGCCAGTGCAGGCTGGTCAGAACTGGGGATATATGTTTCAATTTATTCAGATTCAACAGTACCCTTTGAAGTTTCTGGGTCAGCTTCAAAGGAAGCCCCATGAAGCAAGTCTTACAGTAGTCAGTCCTTGAGATCACCAGCACATGCACCAGTACTGTATCTTCAGGCGCCCCCAGTCCAGGTATGGATGTAACTGGGTGATCAGCCTCAGCTTGGTAAACGTTGACCAGGTCATGGCCACAATCTGGAATTCCCATGAATACACCCGAGTTGTGCACTTGATCTCCAAAAGAAAGACCATCCAGCCTGGGAAGACAACCCCATAATCTATCCTGAGGACCCCCCAGAAGGAGGATCTCCATCTTTTCCAGGTTCAGCTTCAGTTTATTAGCCTTTGTCCATTACATGATAAGGCCAGGCAGCACTCAAGAACCTGGACAGCATCTAATACATTGGTGTTATAACTAGGGAGAGGATTTCTATGACATGTCATATTTTTATGCAACCTGTGTTTGGGTTTATGGGTGGTTTTGAGCATATTTATGAGTAATCTGGTGAGAAAGGCCAGATTATTACTCATAAACATGTTTGAACTTGCTTATGGTTCAAATGTAGGTTGCAGAGAAAATGTGAAATGTCATAGAAATCCTCCCCCCAAAAAGTTATAATCCTTCCTATCACAACTCCTCTGAGATTTAATTGATCTCAAAATATATTATTCAAGGAACTTGAAAGTCTTGTCTTTACTTCTGCACACTTCACACATATCACCTCTTCAAGGTAAAAAAGAACCATGTGGATTTCAAAGTCTTTAAAGTTTTATCTGAGTTGTTCCATTCTTCAGGCTACCATATGTCATGGTCGAGATTATGTGGGTTAAAAACATGTATGAAGATGGTTTATGTAGTTGTGAAGAAATGTAAAATGGATCCATATTGGTTCTGTGTAAGAATGATTTTGTATGATGGGAATGTTGTCCAAAAGGGCTGTGGGAATGTTTTTACTTTAGGCCGGTACAGCCAAGACAAGATAAGAAGACCAGACACTTGTTATGGCGGAGAAGAGAATAGACGGAGGCAAACAACACCTGTTTCTCACAAGAAGAGAAGAATGGGATTACTTCTACCACCTTACACCGTGATTGGATGACAGCGTGGGAGACGAAGAAGACAGGAGGAGTCTAGACGATAGAAAAATGAATTTTTGCCATGTGCAGTGTTCCTTCTTTTTCCTTTGTTGGAACCAGATATTTTTCTAGGTCTTTTTTCCTATTGCCCTGTGCTAGGGAAAGGACTTGGGAGATGTAGAGAGTTGAAGAAAGTGAAGGGGGGAGGCTTTGTGCCTTTTACCTACCCTAGGAAAGCTTTTAGAGATTTTTAGAGCTTTTGTAATCAAAAGGGAATTAGTTGCCTTAATTGTAATTGTAATAAGCCTTGGAAATGTATTATTGCTATGCTTGTGCATCAAACTGACTTTATTCTGTAAATCTATATTTTTTCAATAAAAAAGATCAATTATAAAATCTTTTGTTCTCTTGAACAGTATAGCCTGTCGCAGCCATACCCAGAGGGGGAGGCAAGGCCACAGAACGCTAATGAGTCCTACTTAACTGAGCTTAGTAGATTTTAGGACTACAAAGCTCATGTGTAACTTCTTGCTGAACTTAATTAAGCATAAGCAAGTATCTTTTAGGACAGACTTGTGAGAAGGAGTCTGTTGTACGCCCTGGCTGAGGTCACCAGGACTCTACCCAGCTGTTTAGGGGTACTCAGGCTCCCAATTGCTCTCTGTCCACCGATCAAGCTCTCCCTAACAGGAAGCTGGGTCATGACACCATATATCCGGTTTTAAGCAGTAATTAACCTGCATTATTAATTACAGCTTAATTTGAATAATATTGAACAAAAATTGAACCTGAAAATGAATGGAGAGCAAGGCAGCTAATTACATTGCTCTTTGGAACACTAATACCCAGAAGAAGTGGCAAAAAATGTAATATTTTTTAAGAGAACAGTCTTTTTTTTTCTCCTTAAGATTTGAATCCTGGCTCATGCCCATATAAGCAGGACTTTAGCCTTTACTATGCAAAATATTTCTGATTTTTCTTTCCTGCTTCCTTATCTGAGCAACATGATTTGTGGGGAGAGGACGTGACCATCTCTGCTCAGGCATAAATGTGTTGACTTTGACTGATACATTCAGTCTTTCTGTGGCTGGGGGAGGGAAGTTTTTCTCTGCATTCAACTTCAAGTACAACATAAAGGGCAACTATGATGATGAGGGAGATGGAAACCAAATCCTAGGAAGAAATACTGAAAGAATTGGGCGTGTTTAGCCCTGAGGAAAGAAGACTGAGGGGAGATATGATAGCACTTTTCAAATAATTGAAAGATTATCATACAGAGGAAGGGTAGGATCTGTTCTCAATCATCCCACAGTACAGGACACGTAATAATGGGCTCAAGCTACAGGAAGCCAAAATTAGGCTGAATATCAGGGAAAACCTCCTAACTGTTAGAACAGTACAACAATGGAACCAATTACCTCAAGAGGCAATCAGCACTCCAGCATTGGAGGCATTCAAGAGAAAATTGGACAACCATCTGTCAGATCTGCTTTGATTTGGATTCCTGCACTGAGGAGGGGGTTGGACTCGATGGCCTTATAGGTCCCTTCCAACTCAATTATTCTATGATTAAAAAGGATAGGTCAAGAAAGATAAATTTGTTTCTATTCCTATTTCATGCCATAAAAGTGTAATTGTTTTTAAATGAAGATTTTCATGTGACTCATCTCATAATGAGTAGACAGTTTCACAAGGACTGAAAATTCAAAATACACCCATAATTACTATACCCATTCTGGGCCGCACATCATTTTTAACAAACAATTGTCAAAAATGTGTCATCTGGAATCGTATTGAAAAAGTTATGGTAAAGGCAACCCTGTGTTTAGTGGATGTGTCACTTCTAACATGTATAGAGGACTACAAGTACAAAGGTTAGAAAGTTATTTGAAAGAATAAACTGAGTGAGAGACTGAAGCCATCCATAACTGACCACTGGAAGGATGCTGCTGTGGGCCCCAGAAATGGCTTCAGTGTGTCATTAGATACCATCTTCTTCAGAGTAACTTTCCAAGCTCTGTTAATAGGCAAGTAATATATAAACCAGGGTCCCTGGAACATCACTGTCCCCCTTGAGTATTTATTACTGCATTATGCATTCTATTCTAACTGTGGATAGAAGGCAATTCTGAACCTAGTTGAAAACTGTGCTTCTGGATCTGAAGAGACACAGTTTTATCTCTCACTGAAGCTTCAGCTTTGTTGCATAGCATCCCTTTAAGCCAAGCATTCTGGAAAACTAAGATATGGGTACAGTGCTGGGCATATCATTAGGCACTGAGGCATAATAAGAGGTCAAGAGTGGACAAGATTCTGTATGCCATTTAACCTGTGTTTTACCTCCACACCTGGGGTGCTGCTCTCAGATAGACTATAAAGCTGTTGCCCACATGTATTTCTGAATACAGCTCTTATAATCCTTGACCACTGGCCATGCAGGCTGGAGGCAAAGGAGCTGTGATCTAAAACATTTTGAGGACACAAGTTTTTCTACCTATGAAGTACCAGGGTACAGAAATTTCTTGGCCCAGACTGTCCTAACTGACTCAAAAATGAAAGTAAAATTTCAAAATTGAGTTGATTTTGTAAAATGCTATTTTTAACATGTCCTTTTATTACATTGTACAAGCCAGAGTACAAAACATAAAATCTTACATTTGAACAGAAATATGTACAGAAAGCCAAAGAAAGGTTTGTACATAGAAATGATTGATATAAAATTGTTAAAAGTCAAGACAGTTCTTACTTTCATTTTCCACCTGACTCTTTCATACACACCAGCTATTCCCACCAGGTGAATAAAATTCAAAATCCCCTCATCAGTAAACAAAGTTGTGGGGTATGCAACAGTGAAGAAAAGCATGAAGATATGAAGTGCCTGGAAATACCGCAGAGTTCCCCCATATTTCTTATTGAGCTAAAAATATTAACAAACTATGCAATCCATTTCCATTAGTGGACAAGGCAAGACAACTCTCAGCTCTTTGCTTGTTGAAGAAGACATATCATCATCATACTAAAAAGAACATCTTTCCTATGAAAAGTTGCATGGTGTATCTTCTAGGTCAACATTCAAAACCTAATATTTTTCTATTATTGATTTCTATCAGCGACTCATAATGACTTTTTAAAACATTGTTTATCTTGCTGATATAACAATTACAGAAGCTAGGTTTGTCATTTTCAGATAATATATCTTGGTTGAGTTAAAAGAAATGTTTCACCTCCTTTTGCTCATATTTAGTTTGTTGCTAACAGTTATAAATCCTCGTTACAAAACCCTGTCTAAATTACACACTTGTCTAAGATGGAAGGTGGGGTAGATACCTATAGGAGGGAAAAGACACTTTATAAAAACATTACAACTGTCCAAAACGTAAAGCAGTTGAACCAAAATTCTCAGTTAAGAACTCTCTCTAGAGTGTAAATTATACACTGCATTTGTGTTGACTAATAGAGAACCTGATTATTTGCACCATACTCTAGATGATCACAAAGAAAACTCACTAGACTAATTGAAAAAACTGTCCATAGTGGTCAAAGAAATGTACAGTTCTTCATTATGTACAGGTGATATTATGAGTGATGATGATGTCACATTGTTGCCATGTAGAGATTCCACATGCAATATCTGGAGAGGCTTGTGCATATATCATTTTGAATAGACAATAAAGGCACGTGCTGGACTCTTAAAGGAAGGGGGAAAGAGCCCTGTAGCAAATGCCGTTTTTACTTTCCCGTTTCTTTAGCTCTGACTTGGGGGAATTTTTAAAGTTCACATTTCATATGAGCAAATGGACATAATCATTACTATGAATCTCAGCCCATTTATATAAACAACAAAGCTTCTAAATATCTGTCTGGAAAGATTGAAAAGCAAAGACTATTGAAGCCTTTGTGGCTACCTCTGCTTCTTAAAGAATTTGTGTCACCAAGGCTATTAAGGCCATGATAAGGACATGTAGGGATGAAAACTTATGTAACATGCCTTAATCCTTCTACAAAAGAATTAAGCACATATGGATCTTCTCCAGGTGCTTGGATTTTAGTGTAAGTGCTGGTTGATTTCAAATACCTGCTAAATCTCTAACATTTTCTCACACTGTTATTGACAGGAACAATGTGACATTCAGTGATGCCTTTTGTATTTTTCTCAAACACAAAAGTGGCATTGCAATATACGTTTTGGATCAAAACCTCTACACATCTTTGAATTTTGAAGAACTGGCTGATGAATGCTTTTGTGAAATGTCAGATTTCAGTAAAATATAATGCATCAGTTATATTGTGTTTCTTAATATTTAAAGGCAGATGGTACGTGCCTAAACTGTATTTTCCAGTCCACTACTTGCCATTGATGGTTCCATTAATGCTATTTTGTTGCATAGAATATTTTTTCTATACATAAATTTTGACATTAAAAGAGTTTCTAAGCCAGACAGCTTTTTAAGAGAATGAGCCTTTAGCCACTGACTTCAATGGATTCCAGTGAAAACTGTCAGTAACCAACAGAAGGTAATAGTTACATATTATTGGGCTTCACTGTGACCAAATTGCCCCCACACTGTGACCAGTGCAGGGGCAATTTGCAAACATTTTACTTTTCATCTTTCTTGCATCACCCCAGGTAACTTGTATGCCTCACCACAATGAATAACATTCAGAGGCAGTCAAGATGGCACTGGGGTTCTTGAGGCACCATTCAGTAAAATCCCTCAATAACACTGATCTTGGAGAGATTTTCCAGGTAGACATCTCCTTCCCCATCCCATTTCTTCCCTTTCTCTTTACTGCCCTCTAGCAGAATGCCAAGTCCCCTTTACTCCCCAGGAAATTTTAACCTCCTCATAGAATATGAACAACTTATTGCTGCATGAGAGTACAGCAATGATCTTGTGCTGGTAGAGCAAATCAGCATACTACAAGGCAATTCTAAAAATGGAAGCAGCCCAAACAAAAAATTATAACTTTTAAACAGGGCTTCAGATCAGCACCAAATCTGCATATTTGTAGCAGTCCGCTCTTGCTTTGTACCAAATTTGGGGAAGGTTGGGCAAAGGGTTTTCCTGTTATGATTTTTTAAAACTACTTTCCTCCTCCATTCAGAAATAGGTGACCTTAAACATCTCCAGATTTAAAACAGATCACATAAATTGAAAAGACCAATCTTGGTTATCTGAAAAGAGAATGGTTGGCCCCACCTGTTTTTTGTTTTATTTGGAAGTAATCCAGACTGTAGGGGATGAAACATTGATCCTCAAAAATACCTTTCAAAAGGGAAAAACAGCTACTTTGCTCTAGGACTGAGGGTTTGTGGCGGAAAGATTGAAGGCAGCAGGAAAAGAAAGACCAAATGGATTAACTTCCTAAAGAAAACCACAAGCATGAGTTTACAAGAGCTGAGCAGGGCAGCTGAGGAAAGGATGTGTTGGAGATCTCTCACTCATAGGGTCACCATAAGTCAGAGGCAACACTTGACTGCACGTAACAACAATACATTCAAAGTTGGGAAAGGGAAATATTTTATTTATTTGTTTGTTTATTATTTGTTTATTTAAAATATTTTTACCCTGCCTTTCTCCTTAAAAAGGACCCAAGGTGGCTTACATCAGTAAAAGACAATATTTAAAAGCTAAAAACAGAAGTATACAAATATTTAAAAAGAAACAAAGAAATACCACTCTAATACAGTAAAGAAAATCAAAACCAAAAACACATTCAAAGCAACAAGGCACAACAATCCATTTAAAAATCCCTCTCAGACAGCCAGTCACTGAGGGAACGCCTGCCTGTAGAGCTTGCAGAAGTACGGCAATGATGGGGCCAACCTGGCCCCCAGTGGGAGGGAATTCCAGAGTCTGGGACCAGCAACAGAGAAGCCCTCTTCCATGTTCCCACCAAGCACATCTGTGAAGATGGTGGGACAGAGAGAAAGGTCTCCCCTGATGATCTTAACACCCAGGTAGACTGTTCATGATAGGACATTTGGGAAATCATTAATTTTTATAACCACCACGTATCAGAAGTGACTTGAGGACACATAACTTTGGAGTGTTTTTTTTAATTACTATATGACTATACGAGTTAATGACCTCCCAAATGTCCTATAATTAACACCTCTGCTCAGATCTTGCAAACCAACAGCATCTCATCTTTTCCTACTTCACTCTTCCCAGCAATACTATCTTTTTCATTAAGTTCTGAGTTTTGTTAAGATCTTGCAGACATATAGGATTCCTTTGTTGAGTCAATGGATCATGTGTTACATCTTCCTCTTTTCCTACTGTCCCCTGCTTTTCCAAGCAATATTTTTTTCCTGGTCAGTTCTGTATTCTCAGTACAGTATATGTACAAAGTAGGATAGCCTCAATTAATTAATTTTTGCTCTAGTCAAACTTGACTTGATTAAACACCCATTTATTTGACTTTCTAGTTGTCTGTGGTATCTGTAAGGCTCACCTCCAACAACAAATTTCAAATGAGTTGATTTTTGTCCCTGTCTTTCTTCTCTGTCTTTCTTTCACAAAGTATGGATGATTTTGACCTTGCTTTCCAGTGACAATTTTTGCTAAATTCCAGGGGCCCCCTTTAATTACAAAAGATGAGGAGCGATCTTTTAGAAAACATGCAGGTGACATGTTTGTAGAGCAAGGGTTTGGTAATTGGAAGAGAGCTTTCTAGTCTGCATTCCGCAGAGCGGACATAGCAATATTAGTTTACTTGAAAGGTTAATGTATGTTTCTCTGTTGTATGTGTTGCACCCACTCACATTTTTGCTTCACCAGTTTATTAAGTCCAAAACAGCTCTTCAAAATATTTTGGCACAGAGGGACTGCAGCAACATCCCAGCTGTTCTTGGTTCTGCCTTCTACCAGCAACCATATTACAGATCATGTGATCATCTTCTGGGATCCCCTAGCACTGGGTAACTCTACATGAGGGAAGTTGCTGTTGGAATTTGTGTGTAGTTAATGTATACTTAAACTTCCATTTTAAAAACATTCAGGCTGCCCTTTGGCATCCTTTTTTCCTGCTGGCAATGCAGGCACAATATTGTGCAGCAATATCGGGTCATTTCCTAGCATTTTGCATCATGGATAGAGATGGGCATGAATTAAAAAATGAAGACTTTAATTTTAAAAAGCCATTTTAAAAAGCCAGGAAATTAAAGTCTTCAAAAATGTTGACACCACCAATGCCAACAGTCAAGTTTGTCTACAGCAGTGGTTCCCAACCCTGGGCACCCAGATGTTCTTGGACTAAAACTCCCAGAAGCCTTCACCACTAGCTGTGCTGGCCAGGATTTCTGGGAATTGTAGTCCAAGAATATATGGGGACCCAAGGTTGGGAATCACTGGCTTAATCTCCTGTGCTCACTACCAATCACAAAGAGACACTAAGTTGGGGGGGGGGGGGCAGAAACTTACTCCTTTTTTCAATTGTCAACCACTTTTCGCCAAAACATAAAGCAATTGTTAGGTCTGTTTTTCAACAAGTTCTAGGTATCAAAATGCCTAGAAGAAATGGTAGTGAGCATAAGAGAGTCATTTCCAGGTGTTCTGAATTATGGATACAGAAGCACAATATCCCGTATTCATAAAATTGAAGGTTTGGGTTTTTTTTTTTTTTTGAAGAATTAAATATTTGCAACAGGTGATGTCACTGATTACACAGGGGAGAAAATCTTGTTTACTTTGGGTTGATATTCTAAGACGTATCTATCCCTGTCCAAATTATATCTCTGGTTTCTCCTTATATACAAGATTGCCTTTATTTAACTTTTTCTTTTTAAAAAACATATTTTTCTTAAAATTCATATATTAAAAAAAAAACAATATGGTCTATTCAGCTGCCTCTGCTGACTGCCCTCCTTCATCAGGGTTCTTTCCATCATTCTGGATCATTCGAACTATATGTGTTAGGTCCAGACTGCGGGTGAGGATGTCAAGTAGAATTTCATCTTTTTGCACCCCGTCCATGAACTCCTCCAGAGACAGCTCACCTGCAGAAACACATAGAAGGGTTTTGTTCAAGTACAGCTTGAATGAATAAACAGTGTCTCATTTCATGAGTCATCCAGAGCAGGAGTTGTTATTTCTAGATTGGGGTAGCCAACGTGGTGGACTGAAATTCGCATCAGTTCTAGCCAGGATCATCAATGGCAAAGATGATGGGAGTTGCAGTCTCTTCAACATATGGAGGACCACAAATTGCCCATTTCAGAATTAGTTTATGTCCAAATTTTGTTTAAAAGAATGTTTTGTTTTGCTTCACAGGAGCAGAAAATCCATTGGCTCCTTATACATCAGGATTTCACAGAGCTCATTTAACATAACTTTGGGGCACTTCTGACCATAGCTAATGTAAATCATTCCTCTTCTTTCTTTAAACTCTGTTTCATAATTTTCTACTAAGTTACAGAATTATCTGCTACCCTAATTTCCCATACTACCAAATTCTGATAAAGCTGTTTCTCTGAACAAACATACAATGGCCAAAATCCCCATGCATAGTTGTGTAACTTTTGGAAGCAAATTGCCTTGAGTTAAGAAATCACAACAGACATTATCAGTTGCATGCTGAGTCACACAAGTCAGTAAGCAACACATAATGTCCACAGTGATTTCTTAATTTAGGACAATTTGCCTTCAAAAGTTGTGCTGTTTGTGTTATACTAGTATAACTTGGCAAGAGAATTTGGGCCACAGACTTAATCAAGGATGGAGTTGCTCATTCTACAGGGCTTCCCCCATCTTCTAGTACCACCACAAATTACTATTTCCCCCCTATATCTAAAAATTAGCCTGCCATCTGCTAAAAGAAGAAGAAAAAGTAACACCAAAGTTTTGAGACAGGAATTGTATGGTTACAGCAAATTCTGACCGAAAAAGAAATGGAAAGGTTATTGATGCATCCAAAAGATGGAATGGCATTGTGAGAGTTTATTGACTTTAATATATAATCCATGGGCAAAGTGTGGCCAATGGGCCCTGCTCCTTTCATGGCCCCAAGAATATTCAGTATGAAAATGTCAATTGTGGTCTCAGTCATCTCTAACTGGACATTTTGTATGAAATATCAGGACCCCATGGAACTTCTTTAGTCCTAGAACATCATTTTTTGAAAAGTAGAATTGACTGACTGGTTATTACTTGCTTCTAAAAATGTCTTATCAGTGACCTAAAAAAGGCTCAAAATGGCCTGAAATAGTATGTAATTGCATCCTCCTGGGAGTGGGATGATTGGCTATTTTCATGGTAGAAAAAAACCCCAAATTGCCATGAAGCAGGGTTGATGTTGGAAAGGCAGAAGGATGGTCCACCAAGATCCAAGTGAGGGCAAAATCAGTCTCTGGAGTAAATGAAGTTGCCTACTTCTAATCTAACACCAAGAGCTGTTGGATGGTGTTGGATGTTGGATGATGGATTTTCCCCTAGCATTTTTCCTTAATGCTGAGACACTGCTAAACACATATTTTTGGAGTCCTGCTTTAAGATATCTCCTTATAGAGAAATTCTTACCATCTCCATTTATATCGATTTTATCAAACACCATGTTTGTGAATTCCTCAGCTGACATTACTTCATTACATGGATTAATGGTGCGAATTGCCTAGAGGGAATTGAGACAGAGGAAATATAATAAATACACTTTCAGATTTACCTAACTGTGAACCTCCACCTGAAGCATGAATCAACAAACTGTTATGCAACATTTGCCCATGGGTAATGAACTTGTTTCTGACTTTAACATTTAAAAAAAATCATAGCATAATTAAATATATACCATATAATACATTGGTGTTTATAAGATGTCATCAGAGTTTTCCTTCTAAATGTTGTTTGGGCTTGAATTCAGATAGGACTTGATCAAATCTTTTATGTGATTTTATTCAGACTTTGACCTTAACTCAATTGTTAGTTCCATTTAGAATATGCCCATTGAATCAATGAGTTTTGCATATGTCCTGACACTGCATTCAGCTACTGATTCAACAGCACTGGGAACTACTAGGAACTAGTAATTTCAGGTATCTATTTAACCAAGCCTGCATATTTTGGTTGGGAATCAGGAATGGCATTAGGAGCCAATCATTGGGCATATCCTTCCCCTGATAACAAGCATCGAATCCCAGAGATCCTCTAAAAAACAGAAGAGCATGTGAAGCTGACTTATACAAAGTTAGAACATTAGTCTATCTAGCCAAATTGTGTCAGCACTAACTGGCAACAGTCTTCCAGGGTTTCAGGTTGGACTGCTTCCTAGCTCTACCTAGACACCCCTGGTATTCTCTGGTGCCCAGTCCAAGTATTAGCTGGATCTGACCTAGATCAGTTTTGGAAAGCAGATGAGATCAGGTGCGTTCAGGTGGCATGATCTAGAAAGCTTCCACATTTAACCACTGCAGTTGACATCAGGAAATCTGCGGGTGTGGACATCTCCATACACTGTCAATTCCTCTTGCTTGATCCAACCCTTGGCATGCCACTACTATCAGAATACAACAGAGTTTGAGCACTGTTCTGTTATTATTCCAGAGCAGGAACCTTATCTCATTCTGGATTTTCATGATAATTTGCCAGTGTGCTGTTAAAAGGAAATTACCAAACTAACTCAGAAGGATCATTGTTTCACTGGGTTTAAAGCATTTGTTCACTGGGTGGCACAGAAGGCTTTCTGGTCTTAAAGGTTTTTTCACACATTAGCTAGAATCCAGTTGATGTTTGTGTAGGGTTTGTATAACTTGCTACAGCTGATTGATAAAGTGCTGGGATGTGTCTTGGTAGCATGCCTAGCTATGTGTCCAACTGCACAACCAAGACACACCCTGACAACTAGTTGTAGTTAGTTGTGGCAAGTCACACAAACCATGTGCCCATACCAGTATGATTCTGGCCATTGATCTGCACTTAAATCTGTCTGTTATGCAAATTTATTATACTGTGCATTAAATATACAGTCAACTGAATAAAAGTTCATTTTTATAGTTTATCCCATAACTGCAACAGTGACATACACAGTACAGTGCAGTTACCTCTGCCCAACTGCTGCCAGATAATAATTGGCTGAAGAAAATACTGAGAAAAATGTTTTACCTTAATGATGTTTTAGCAACCTCATCTCTGTCAATACAGCCATTCCCATCCACATCATAGAGTTTGAAGTACCATCTCAGCTTCTGTTCTACTTTTCCCTTTAAGACCAAGCTCAGAGCTGCCACATATTCCATAAAATCAATATAGCCATCCTGTTGAAATACAAGAAGAAGCATGTCAAACTTATAACTGCACCACAATCATGCTTACATTTTGCAACAACCACAGGTGTGTGCTTTCAATATGGGCATACAACATATGCGTGTGTGTTCTGTGCCATCAGGTTAGAACCAACTGATAGCGACCCTAATAGGGCTTTCAAGCTAAGTGAGATATTTAAGGAGTGGTTTTGCCAGTTCCACTCCCCCAGTGAATTTCCATGGCCAAGTGGGGATCTGAATTCTATTCTCCAGAGTCATAGTCTTGTCACTCTATCTACTATACCACACAAGGAGTAATACAATATATAAGAAAATATTATTGCAGGCAGAATTTTAACTGAGAGCATGTCTACACTGGCTCTTTGAAGTTGGCTGGTGCAAGTTAAATAGGGTTGCTTGGGGTCAGGTGGAGATGTGACATGACATTTGGTGTGATCCTCACATCCAAATGGCATATTGGAGTTCAAATGACCCCATTTGGTTCAGCTCCTTCCAATATTGTCATGTGGCTTTATAATATTTTTAAAGACTCTGCTGGATTATCATGGAGGTGCTTCATCACTTTTAAAGGACCAGTCAAAAAACTGCCCGCAGCCAAATCTGTGGTCTATTAGTGTCTTTACTTCTTCTTTTTTAAAAAAAAATAACTTCCCCTGACTCTCTGCCAAGAAGCAGAAGAAGTGTTCAATTTGCCAATATCCTGAAATGGCTCACTTATGAAGCCACTTCACAATATCAGAAATTCCAACTGGAAGGAACCTTGACAGCCAGGAAGGCTCACTTTTGGTCTGTTCCCAGTGATCACACATGCTGGAAATGGACCAAACCAGAGCAATCTTATCTGCATCCCCCCCAAAAAATAGAAGTCTCTGACAGGGGCTCAGAAAAGTGCAGGCAGGATTGCTCTGAGCATGCTTTGGTCCGCTCCAGTGAATATTTTGCATGATTGCTTGAAAAAGGAAATCAGACCATCCCCACAGCAGACCAAACAGTGGAACAAATGCCCATCTGATCAAGCCCTGGGGCTTATCCAACTCAACTTGACAGAATGCACGCTTGGAAAGTTCACCACACCACTGCCATTCATCAGCAATCTTTTTCCTACATTGCAGTTTTAAGGGCCAAATTTTCCTTGACTAGAATGTTATTGGTTAGGCTACATTAGTGTGAGTATATTGACATAAACTGCAGCCATGAACTGCCACTGGTTAACAAGTTTCCGCTTCCATCTGTCATTGTGTGCCAATCATGTGAGTTTGTCTGTGATAAGGGATAGCAACCCATGAACTAGTGGCCATTTACTGGTGCGATTTATGCCATTGCACTTACTTGGGAATAACTAACCAATAGGATTCTGGCCATTGTAATAGATACAAAAATGAAGGTAGTTGTTTCATGGACAAAAACTAACCAAATTCAAAATCCATAAATGAGCAGTACCATTATTAGAATCAACCAAACTGTACAAGCTTTCTTGTTGCCCAAAATTTTCCAGCAGGCTGGGGTGATTAAAAAATAGGTGTGGTGAAAAGAACATGGATATCCAAACAACTGGTTAGATATGTGAGTTTTATAGTTAAACTCAGTCCCAAAAAGAGAGATTGTGGTTGCCGTTGGTCATTGGTATGTGTTTGCTAAAATGAAGAAAAATACCTAACTTTTTCAACGCAAGTATCAAATCCTGCAGTAATGCTAAACCAATTTATTCACCTATCCAACATTACAGAGGAAAATTAGCAACAAAAAGAAACTGAAAGCAATTCTGGTGTTTAAAGATACAAGTGCCACCATTGCTAGCGACACTTGTGACGCATGGCATAATTATTTTCATATGATGACTTCATTTGTCTTTATATGAATGCTCTGATGACTGTGTCATAGACAAGTACCTCTTTGGAAATTGTAGAAAGTTTATTTCCAACAAGGTAGTTGTGTTAGTCTGTTTTAGCATGTTCACAAAATTAAAGGACAATAGAGAGGGAGAGAAGCAAAGGACAAAATGTTGATGTACTAAAAAGACTAACAGCTTTGTTTCAGTGTGAGCTTTCACAGACCAAAATCCACTTCCTCAGATATCTGGAGTGCTCATATTATGCCATCAGTGTTTAAGTGTATCCTGATGATGGTGGAGGGTCAGGTCATGACTGGGTGAGAATAGAGACAAGAGACAGAATGACATTGCACTATTAACATGATTAATTATACATTGTCATTCTGTCTTTAAAGTGCCATGACACTTTGTCCTTTGCCTTCTCACTCTCTCGCTCTTTTTCCTGGTTGTCTTTCCTTTCCTTTCCTTTTTTGCCTTTAGTTTTGTCAATCTGGAAATTCAATGAGTTGAGACATTCTTTTTCTTATATAAAAATGCAGTAAAAAGGAGGAGGAGAAGGGATAACAGGTTTAAATGAACAACTGATGTGGTTAAACTATCACAGGCTAATGTGTGTGAATGTGTGGTGAAACATCACAGACAATGAGTTCCTTCCTCTCCTTGTTCTTCAGAGGAACTCTAAGAAGTGGTGGCCTGCAATCTTACTACTTGTCTTGATGCTTTTGAATTGTGGTGCTGGAGGAGACTCTTGAGAGTCCCCTGGACTGCAAGGAGATCAAACATATCAATTCTGAAGGAAATCAACCCTGAGTGCTCACTGGAAGGACAGATCCTGAAGCTGAGGCTCCAATACTTTGGCCATCTCATGAGAAGAGAAGACTCCCTGGAAAAGACTCTGATGTTGGGAAAGTGTTATCACAACCTGTGATAACTTGCAACAGGGGGTGTGGGTGTGGGTGGATAAATGCCTAAACATTGTGGCACCTTGAAGAATTGCTTCTTTGTGAACAGTTGTGAATCAAAATCTACTTCCTTGGACATGTGAAGTTAGTTAGTTAGCTAAATTTTCACATTTGCTCTTATTCTCTCTGCGAACTGGTTCTCAAACCACAGTTGAAATATACATATAAAACTTATCTTGAAGAAGACAACTACAAGGATAGTGTGGAATCCTATAATGTCTATTCAAAGGTAAGTCCCTAAACCACTGAGCTATCCAGCTAGCTCCCCAAAGAATAAGCATCCTTTTATTGTGGGGAGGTCATTGGAGGCTCCAGGATTGGAGTGGAGTTTAATTTCCAAAAATTGCCACCACTGGAATGATTTTACCAAAGGTATTGATTTTCTGAAATTAATGACAGCCCCCCACACATGCGCTCCCTAAGAGCTTCCCCACGATGAAAGGGATCTGAAGGGAGTCTCAGGACCTTCAGGGAAGAGGAACAGAAATTCTTAATTCATGAAAAACCACCATTACTGATTATGTTATCAACCTTATGCAGTTCAAGATACGCTGCTGGATTTCAGCAGTGAACTGAAAGAAAAAAAAAACCCTGGGTTTTACAGGAACCTCCTATATTTTGATCTTACATTATTTTAGTGCTTCATTTCACTGCTAAATAGCACTTTTAAAGCCATCTAATTTTGTTTCAGAGCATACGGTAAAACAGATGTTTCCTTATTGACTATGCCTTTGAAATTATTTTGGCTGGTAATGGGATTGTTGTGTAAATCCCCAAAATTAAGCAAAAGTCTTTTACTGAAACAAGTTATTTGGTAGGATTTATCCCTAGCAAAGATTTAGCTTCATTGTGGGTCTTGATTTGTATCTTTATCCTAGCAATGAATTTGTTTTGGCACTAACAATGGGTTGTTCACATTGTCAAGATATCTAGAGATAGAGATTTAGGCTAATATTTTTTAAGAAATTACATATTAGGATTAATGTCTTATTTGTGCATACTTTACAGACAAATGCACATAAAACACATTCAAAAATTCTAAAATAACTTGTCCAAAGCATGTCTGTTTTTTCACCACAAACCTGCCATGAAACATTAAAACATATTTATGTTTCTATTTCTATGTTTCAAATGTAAAACAGCACAAATTCCAGTAGGATGTGCTCTTAAATCAACTCAGCCTACTGCCTTCAAGATCACAAATAGCTAAGCTGATTTATTCTATAGATACCTCCCTTTAAAACCAGATTAGGTTTTAACAATGTTGAACCCAATTATCATACTGGATTTCCTGTGTGTTGATTTAGCTGTCAGACATGGGATTTGAAGACTCATGGAGAATGCTTCACGTGCTTAAAGGAAGGGGGGGGGGGGTTCAAGTAGTCTTGCTCACACAGTAGTCTTTCATGACACCTCACGAACTATGGGTTAAATGCATCTGTTAGTGAATCAGTGGGGTTTACATAAGCATTGACTTGATTCAATAAGTCTGTTCCAGTAGGGAGTAACCACTGGATCTAGTCCTCCATTTTTCAGTGAGGATGCTTTTAAACGGAGGGGGAAGAAAAAATCCCAACAAGTCAAGCAGAAATCTTTGGATTTGATTAAATTTCTCATCACTTGCATTTTTTCAAAAGACAAAAAGGAAACACTAGCTAGCAGAAATCTAGTGCTATAAATCTTCCTTGGAAATCCAAATCCTTAAAATCTATAGGATTTTATTTCTAATAACTATGTCTGTATCTGGAATATTGGTATTACTTAAGCTGTTCAAAACATATATCTAACCTAATTCCCATTACTATTATTACTATTACTCCTATTCTGTCTGATCTTGAAAAGTGTCTCATCAAAAATTGAGCTCTACTTCACATGAGATTTTTGCTGTTGCAAGGTTTGAAGATTAAAAGATCTAGCAACTCTGTGAATAGCAAAGCTGGTGATTAGTCCCCTGAGGACATGAGTAGGAGGTTAGATCTATTTCTTTCTGTAAACTCTATGGTGAAACTGTCCCATGCAATGGAATAATTATGTTACTACACTTGGCAACAGATGCAAATGCAAAAGTTAAATTATAAAACCAGAACAATGGGCTTGTGTCACTTCATGAAGAAGTATCTGTACTGATGAATTAATTATTTTCTTGTACTATTTTCAACAGTTATAATTAAGTCAGGAGAAGAAGAGAAACCAAACTCTAATATCAATCAGTTCTGCTTTCCAGCAATTTATATATAGTTGCTGTTATTGTTGTAGTTGTTTTGACTTATATATTGCCCATAGTGCTAAAGCACTTCGTAGGTGGTTTACAACATAATTATGTAAACAATGTGAGATTATACAATTATGTGTCCAGTTACACAGTTTATGTCCCACTGACATTAGCTAGAAGTGCATTGTAAAGATTCACATGCAAGGGTCTCACACACTATCCACTGATGTCAGAGGAAATTATGGGAACGAGCTCAGATGTCCTCATGGATGTTTGCTCAATGCCCCAATATAGATATTTCTTTAATCCTTCAGGGTTAATCCCAATAACTATGGCTGCACTCTCAAACATACCTGTAGAGACTCTTTCCTCTCAGTTATGTGGGACTGGTTCCTACATAAATGTGGGTTGGGTTGTATAGGCCACTGGTTTGATGTGTGATTATGCAGAAAGTTAAAACAAAGCACCCCAGCACAAATTCTGACTCAGCTTGTTAGCTCAGTAAGTAGCTATGTTTGCCCAACAATACCACCTGATGGTATTATCATCATTGTGAATTAAATGAACTGATAGGCTAGCTCAGTGGTTTAGCTATCTGTCTATGGACCCAGAAGTTGGGAGTTTAATTCCCCAACTGTGCCTCCTGGGAGAAAAGCCAGACTGTGTCACCCTTGGCGAACTGTACAGTCCAAAGATCGTCCCAGAAGAAGTGAATGGTAAACCACTTCTGAGCATTCTCTACCTAGAAAACCCTGGAAAAGGTTGCTTAAGTCAGGATTGACTTGACAGCATACAGTTATTATATTAACTCATGAATACTCTCTCCAGTTCATAAAGAAAGGATCAGGTGTTGGGCGGAGGCTGGGCATCTGCAAAGAACTGCTAAGAATATTATGCATATTTTTTATTTGCATGTGGGGGGTGACATTAACAATAGAGATCATTTCTGGAATAACACAAATACATTAACAGCTTCATCAATGCTGCATCCAAAAATGTGGCCCTTGTCACTTTCATGTTCAAATTATTGCTCCAGCTACTAATAGCTCAGGAAAGTCATAATGCAGCTATAACTTAATCAAATTATTGTGGCTAAACAGATATTTCTGGAATGATTTTTAAAAAGGATTCAGGGCAAATAGACATCAACTGCTGGGTGCTAGCATACATCAACTTGCGGGCACTATTTAAATATTCTTTTAATATAAATTTACAGTGTTTGTCCTCTGTTTCCTTTTGATAGAAGGAAACACTTACATTGATTCCTTTAAACAGGGGGATAATTTTTCATTGAAGGTTTGAATAGCTAAGATTTACATCTATTTGTACCGAACAGGCATAAGCTCTCTACATACAGAAATTTGCATGTTCAGTTCTTCAGTCTGAACTACCATTACCAGTGTTTTTATGTCTTTTAGCTTTAGTTAAAAGTGATGTTTGATTACCTCTCATGATTACAAAATGGAGAAGACAGTCTAATTCAAGCCATCTGCAGGACAGTATGTAGCGTTTGGAGGCACTGAATTATATGAGCAGATTGGATTCCTAGGATATATCCAGAATTCTATTAGGTCTGACAAGTAACCCCTGTACTCTATCTTGTATGTGATAGTTTTCAGGAAAACGTATGTCTGAGCCTGTATTACGGCCTGAAGGTACCAAGATACCTTCAAATAATTACACACCCTCTAGTGGTTGAAAGCAATTTTTCTATGATCAGAAGACTTGAATGATATTAAAGTTTGGAAATTTTGTCAGAACTTTCCTTTTCAAGCTTATGGGCCCCATCTGTTTCTAGGCTAACTACATGATTTTTAAAAATGGAGACAATACCTAATTGACTCTGAATTTTGTGGCTTAGAATTTACTGCTATCATTAATCAACCAGTCCTAATGACGAACTAGCCATGATCTGTACTTCTGTAACTAGCCTTCACATCTTTTGGCTCAATTAGTCATTCATTCACTCTCACGTTGTATTGAAAGAGCATCACTAGATATACGGGATGAAATTTGGAGACTCCTTGAAAAGATTTTGATGGGTCAGTCAGTTTGACACAGCTACAGAGATAGGTGAAGGGAAACAGCTCTAGTCTAAAGCTGACAGATAGATAAAGCCAGTTCTGTTTCTTTGACGTCAACAGATCAATTCCAAATTTACACACTTAATGCAAAACACTGTATTACATGAAAGCCGGATTTAACTCTAGAATCCACTGTCTAGCAAATAGTCGTTACAAGGTTCTTTGTCCTGAAAACCACTTACAGAGAATCTGATTCACTGCCACTTCAATACGTTATGAATTGATATTAAATAGCTTAACGCACACAACCATAATATTTTAAAAAAGCTTATCCAAGGTCGTTGGACTATGAGGTATATTTACAGTTGTCTCAAAGAGTGTTGTGTATTCAGAATATTCTAACAGAAACTGTCAACTATAATAGAAGAATTGCATTGTGGAAGCTCTTAACAAAGATTTTGCTATAAGCATTTGACCAGATAGTTTTCTTATGATATAAAGTTGTGTTTTTTTAAATTGCCATTATAGTTTCATATTTTCAAAACTAGGTTGTTTTTTCATCAGTATTAACATTGAGTTTAAATGTCAATGCAGGCAGATTTTCTTTTTAGTATAATTAAGCCAATATTTGTCCACAAAAGGAAAAATAAACAAATAAAAGAGACAAACTAAAGCAAGTAGCCCTTTATATTTTACAGGGAACATGTATATTATGCTGCTCTGTTTTTATTTATTTGCAACTTACTTAGGAAATCCTTTACATAGGGTTTGAGGAAGAGTGTGCTTATTTTTATGAAATTCCATCTCTCCAAAAGTAAAATAAAACACTGAACTATAAACAATTTCTGAAAAGCTCCACTTTTACACATCTACCAGGTTTATATAAGTAGCAATTTAGAACTGAACATAGAAAAGCATGCAAATTGAACACCAGCAACATACTAGCATGATTGGGTGAAAAGCTGTCATTATAACCCATTTTCGCAGAAATGAATTAAAGCAAGTAAAGCAAGTCAGAAACTTCAGCTGGTGCAAAACTCTGCAGCCAGACTACTGACTGAGGCCAGCTACAGGGAGCATATAATGCACCTGTTAACAAGAACTGCACTGGCTACCAGTCCGTTTCCGGGCCCAATTCAAAGTATGTATCATGCAAAAAAGAAAATGCACAGATCAACCCAAATAGGTTTTTCATATATACAGACATGTGTTTCATAAATCGCCATATGATGCAATACTTATATTATGTTATATATATATATATATATATATATATATAGAGAGAGAGAGAGAGAGAGAGAGAGAGAGAGAGAGAGAGAGAGAGAGAGAGAGAGAGAGAGAGAGAGAGAGAGAGGACAGAGAAATACTCATATTTGAGTACTCACCTTATTAAAGTCAAACGTTTCAAACATTTGCTCAATGTATTCATTTGACGATGGGCTTAGATTTTTTAAGCCAAAAAACTGCTTGAATTCATGCAAGGTAAGTTGCCCAGAGGGACATTCTGTCATGAACTTCTTGTACCACTGGTGACACTCGGTGGCACTCAATTCCTCCACAGCTTTTCCATCCATGTTCCCCATTTTAAAGCAAAAGAGGTGAGGCTGTCTCTCAAGAACAGTGGAGGCCTTCTGGTGTTTTTTTTTCTCTTGAAAATTCAAAAATTGGCAATATGAACAAAACTTATAGCAGAAAAGAAAGCAGCAAAAATCCTAAGGCTGGCAAAATATCATGTGTGGTGAGAGGCTGGCAAAAGCTTCCTTCTTGAGAAAAAGTCACAGTCTCGCTGAGTGAGTTTTAAAATTCCAAAAGCTTCTTCAAAGAAGCTCCTGGTGTTTAAGTACCCACTAAATCCTCCTCCAGCCAATGAGAAAAGAGTCCTGTGACGGGATCCCAAAAGGGGTATGAGAAGTTCAGGGCAAAAATAGAAAGGTGATAAAATGGGAAACAGTTTTGCAGATTAATGGGCTACAGTAGGAGATTAAAATGGCAAGATTTACCTGAAGATAGCATAAGCTGCTAATTGGCTTCATTTTTGATTCTGTCAACTACGTGCCCAATTATGACACAACAGGGCAGAGAATAGGAATCTTTTTTCTTTTGTCTTTTCCTATTATCCCCTTATGGAATCACAGAGTAGGAAGTGCCCATAATCCTGTCTGTCTCAACAATCACCAGTGAAACAGGAGGACCTGCCTACCACCATGCTTCTCAGACCAATCTGTACAGTCTTCAATTTTGCCTTAAGAGATCTGGTGTGCAGCAGAAATGTCTCAGCTTACCCATAGTTACAGATTACTTTTTTGAAAAAGTTAACAAGCCACACAATTAGAACAAAATCAAAACAAAGACACATGGCTAGAGGATTTTTTAAAACAAGCAGAAACTTTAAGTTTTCGAACTTCAAGTTTTGAAATAAGGCATGTTTTAGCTCTAAAGGACCTACTTTATTGATGATGAATAAAACAAATGGGTTACGTTTTGGAGAGGAAAAAAGTACAATAGTGAAATCCAGGTATCATGGATTCTTATAATAGACTGCTTCTTCTATAAATGGAATGCATATTATACCATTAACAGTAGCGATAACACTAAGGAGTCACTATTTCTTCGTCACAGGACCACAGTGTATCTGCTACAGCTCCAATTTATCAACACCTGGCATGCCAATTCTAGCAAGCCCTATCATACCAGCTCATGCTGGAGGATAAATGCAAAGGGCATAGAACTAAGAAGTCTCAAGATTTGTAATTTGAAGAAGTGCTTAGAATTCTGAAGGTACTTACCTGAACTCAGGCCTGCAGCTTGGGTGTACTCCTGGATTCATCCCTAAGCTTGGATGCCCAGGTCTCGGCGGTGGCCAGGAGTTCATTTGCTCAGCTAAAGCTGATGCGCCAGCTGCGCCCATTCCTTGAGATGTCGGATCTGGCTACAGTGACACATGCCTTAGTTACATCCCGTTTGGATTACTGTAATGCGCTCTGTGTAGGGCTGCCTTTGAAGACGGTTTGGAAACTTCAGCTGGTGGAAAACTCTGCAGCCAAACTACTGACTGGAGCCAGCTACAGGGAGCATATAACGCACCCGTTACAAGAACTGCACTGGCTACTGGTCCATTTCCGAGCCCAATTCAAAGTGCTGGTCATTACCTATAAAGTCCTATACAGCTTGGGTCCAGGCTACCTGAAGGCCCGTGTCTCCCTATATGTGCCTTCTCGGTGATTAAGATCAGCAGAGGAGGCCCTCTTCTCAGTCCCATTGCCAGCACAAGCACAGCTGATGGGGACACGGGAGAGGGTCTTCTCTGTGGCAGCTCCCAGGCTATGGAACGCTCTCCCTCAGGAGATCAGGATGGCCCCTTCCCTGTTATCCTTCCGAAAAAAGCTAAAGACCCATCTCTTCAGGCAGGCTTTTAACAGTTATAACTGAATCCCTGTTTTAATCCCATTTTAGCAGATAAATTTCCATGTTTTCATGTTTTAATCTTTTAATTTTATTTTAAATCATATATTGTTTAATTTGTCTTTTAATATTTAACTTATTATGTTTTTAATTGTGTGAATTTTGATGTTGTGAGACACTTTAGTCCCTTGTTGGGAGAAATGTGGCATATAAATAAAACTAATAACACACCAGAGAATTCTCACTGCCTCACCAAACTGCAAAGCCAAGGATTCTGTAAGTAGGCACCAGTGGCAGCAGCATCTTAAATTGCTATATCTATGTGTCTAAGCAAGGTAAATGCATTCTGTTTCTCACCCTGCCAAATCAACAACTGAACTACCACACATTCCTTGAGCAACTTTGACCCTTCTTGATCTGTCCAACAGGAATAGACAGCCAGACGCTCTGGCCCATTTTAAGGGATGCCATTTTCCCCCACCCCCACCCCAAACCAACGTGACAGACATGTGGAGCACAGTCATTCATCTCCTCGTGCCAACATTCCCCTTATACTGATTGATAAATAAATATTGCATATCTGCTCCAGGCTAAATCTGCCTATTTTTTTTACTGTTTTTGCATAGGTTTTGCATCATTTCCAATGCTTTTCCCCTGAATCTTTCTTAATTCTTTCTAAGTCTTCATTAAAACACGGCCACTCTGAACCGGACAAAATAAAACTTGACAAGCTGTATTTTGATCAGATTGTATCCTTCCCCCATCCCCATCTGCTTAGCCTCAGAACTGATTTTTGGCTCCAATACACAATTGAGATTGACAATATTTCCGTCCTGCATATTTGTGTTCTTGAGTCTATCACATTTTCCTGTAATCATCTTTCACTTACTATTCTGTAGAAACAGACAGTTTTATCTATTTTACTGTAGCTTGCTTTGGGAGCCGTCAGGTAGAAATTTATAAATACAGATAGAAGGATCTCCACCTATGTAATCATGGTGTCACAGGGGGTGGCTTATGGGGGAGGGGCAGCTGTTTGATGGACAGAATTAATATCTGCCCATCAAACAGCTACCCCCTCCCCCATATAAATAAAAATACGTTAGAAGAACTTGCAAGAATTGATGTAGTCTGCTTGTCAGAGAACTGATCCTATGCCTCTTTAGAGCTACGCTACATATGATGTGGTCATGTTTCCTCTCCCCCTTTGTCCTCAATCTCAGGTTCCTTTTCAGGTGGGTTCTGCATATTCATAGAATCTATGTCTTTCAAAGGAGCACGTCAGATCAAGGAACCAAATGCAGTAGGGAGCAAGGCAGTCCATGGCACAATTCTGCAGATTTGCACTGTAAGTGGATTAAGTATAAGGAGGAAACACCTGGTTATAGCAGAGGAATTACCATGTCCAT
This sequence comes from Intellagama lesueurii, assembly GCA_037013535.1. Classification (NCBI taxonomy): domain Eukaryota; kingdom Metazoa; phylum Chordata; class Lepidosauria; order Squamata; family Agamidae; genus Intellagama; species Intellagama lesueurii. The sequence continues at coordinate 199,136,602 of JBAJHW010000004.1, forward strand.
TAAGAACTGGGGAGAGCCCATACGCAATCCAAGGATTTCAGGAGATTCCCTCCAATCTGTTGAGCAGCCATTGCACACCGAAATTTGATATTTGACAATCCTAATCTATGCCTATCTTTTGTTAGAAGCTATTTTGCATTTACATCCTTCCAAAGACTTTCCCTTTACCTCTTTGCTATCCTCCCTGCCACCAGATGGCTTCAGGTCTCCAAAAGCCCCTTGGCACTCAACCTTTACAGAGACCATTCTCAGCATAATAAAAATCAAGCTTGGCAGGGTGGGTGATAGTTTCATGGTTGTTTCAATCCTCCTAAAAGCAAAAAAAAAAGCTGACTTTATATTAGCATAAAAAGAATAAGCACAAAAAATCCCCCAAATAACTCTCTGACAGTACAAAGATATTTAACAGTGGCATGGACTGTTTTGGAAGGTGATGAATCTCCTTCACTATTTTTAAACCGAGGTTGAATGGCTAGGGATGTTCAGCTTTGGAATTCCTGCTTCAAAAGGGGGTTCAGTTCAGCCAAAGTGCCACTCATCTACCTGGTCACATGTCAGCATGCATAAATGGCACTTGACCACACCCAGCAACACCATATTGATAATTAGCCGCAATTTACTACTGCATCTTACACAATTTCACTTACTCTGGAATAAAATCTCTAAAGGATTTTACCTGTTTTAAATTCCACATTTAATTTAACAAAACTTTTAACAGTTTTGTATTTCAATTGCATTATTCTTTTATTTAGTATTTCTGTGAACTACCCTGAATACTGTTTTGAGGAGAAAGGTGGGGTACAAATCCAAAAATTTGGAGTTTGGGAAACTCCCTCTTTTGGGGGGGTGACTCTCACCGCAAAGAGTGAGGTGCGCAGCTTGGGGATACATCTGGACCCGGCGCTTACCATGGAAACCCAGGTGGCGTCCGTGGCCCGCTCCGCCTATTTCCATCTATGGTGGATTGCCCAGCTGCGACCCTATCTTGATGGCGGGGCCCTCACCACTCTTGTCCATGCGCTTGTAATCTTGAGATTAGATCACTGTAATGCGCTCTACGTGGGGCTACCTTTGAGATTGTTGCGGAAGCTTCAAATGGTGCAGAATGCGGCAGCCAGACTCCTTAGTGGGGTGAGCAAATACCAACATATCTCTCCCACTCTGGCTGCCTTGCATTGGCTGCCCATTCGCTTCCGCATTGATTTCAAAGTGTTGTTGATGACGTATAAAGCCCTAAACGGTTTAGGACCTCGATACCTGGCAGATCGCCTTCTCCCACCTAGTTCTACCCGAATCACCCGTCATAGCCAGGAGGGACGGCTGAGGGGCCTAACGCCGAGAGAGGCCCGGAAAGAAAGAACAAGAGGCCAGGCCTTCTCGGCAGTGGCCCCTCGGCTTTGAAATAACCTTCCATCAGAGATCTGCCTGGCTCCCTTGCTGGGTGTTTTTAAGAGCCAATTGAAAACTTGGCTCTTCAGGTAGGCCTTCCCTCCTGTCACTATTTGATTTTATTTTATTATAATTTTTTTTCCATCTTGAGTATTATTATTAATATTATTGTTTTGAACTGTTTTATTTTAATTTTAATTGTTCTAATGTTTTTATATTTAATGTTTATGGAACCCGCCCTGAGTAGACTTTGTCTAAAAGGGCGGGATAAAAATCGAATAAATAAATAAATAAAATAAATAAAAATAACTACAAAAGTTTATATGGGAAGATTTACAGTGTACGGTCTCAGTACTCTCCATGTGAATGATGTACCAAGTTGGCACAATCTATAGGTAGAGCTGAACCCATAATAGCCCTCTCTGAAGCTGCCTGGGAGTGCAGCAATCATGCAAAACCAATCACAGAAAGGACATCATAAGCACATTTCTGAGATATATGCCACTGTTTTCTACTTGTGAACATGAGCAAGCTTAAAGTTAAAAGACATTCCTCTCAATTGTGTGCCGTCAAGCCAATTCTGACTTATGGTGACCCTTTCCAGGATTTTCTAGGTAGAAAGTACTCAGAAGTGGTTTACCATTCCCTTCTTTGGGGGGTGGGTGGGACTGTGCAGCTTGCCGAAGGTCACACAGGCTGGCTCTACTAGCAGGGGGCACAGTGGGGAATCAAACTCCCCCCAATCTCCACTCTGCAACCAGAAACCAAAACCACTGAGGTATCAGCCAGCAAAAGGACATTTGCATGAGGAAAATTCAACACCACCAGGATCCTTACAACATCCTATTAAAGTAGATGCAGAATGGAATTCTAGATGTACAAGCAGCTCAGCTCTCTCCAACTTGGCCAGGTCAGGTGACAGAAACTGGAGGAAATAATGCTTCATTCTACCACCTCCCCAGCAGAAGACAAGCTCCACTACAGTCCACAGGGCTATCCTTATCAGTTTTTGCAGGGGCAGACATTTTGGGCTAACAATTGGTCAATTACGTACTTTATTGTTCTTTCACAAGTAGTGACCAGGAGACGCTTCAGGTGTCTTCTGTCTCCCATGCCAAAAAACACAGCTGATTTGGGATACTATGTGTCTTGACTCAGATTACTGAAGGTAATGGCTGGTGTCTGCCTCAGTCGGCAGAACATTGGGCTGGTCCCACTAATTCTCACACATTCTTACAATATAAGCCCATGCAAGGCACCTCACGTCTATTCCTTCTTGTAGACCCACCAAAAATCCTGGAGCTGATCCTGCCTATTGTATCTGCTTTAAGATCCTTATAATAAACAGAGGTGGGTTATAACTCTCACAATACCTCAGGCAATAGGGCTGCCATATTACTTGTTGGGCCAGGTTTCACCTGGATTTTTGGCATGCCACCTTATACCCATTAACCTATCACCCGGCCTGGACTCCAAGCTAGTTTGCTCACTTTCTTACTTGTCTCCAGCCCTTACAGAACTTGAGATTACAGAGACAATGGCTGAAAATCAACTCCTCTGTAAGCTCCACGGATTCAATGGGCTAATTCTAGATGCAACTCACTAATCGATTTCAGACCATGTCAGGTTAAAAAAAGATCTTTTCCTAGCTTTGATGTTATGCATCTTCCTTGGCTTCTGGAAAAGTCAAATTCTATTTTATCTTCCAGTCTTCTGGAAGTTTATCTAGGTGCCACGAAATGGAAGAGGTAAGGAGGTAAGGTTGCCCCCCTCCCTTTTATCCTTCTGCTAACAGTTAAAGACCTACCTCTTCAGGCAGGCTTTTAGTAACTATGATTGAGTCCCTGGATGTAAATCTTTGTTCTAATTACGTTTTAAAGAGGTTTTTAAACATTTCTTATTATTGCATAATGAATGAATTTTAAACTATTGTATGTTTAATTTTTAACCTCCAATTTACTGTCTTTTTAGTGTGACTTATTTTAACATTGTAAGCTGCCATGGTCTCTTCACTGGAAGAAAGGTGCCCTGCAAATTGGATGGATGGATGGAGCTCCAAAATTTAACTGAGGGTCCCTGCAGACAAAAACCACAATCTTCTTGATTTCATTGCAAAACAGGGGAAAGCAAAACATACTTCATTTCTGCTTTTGTTGTACCTACATCTCTGTAGTTCATATGCATGTGCACACACACAAACATATGTTTGCATAGCCGCCACCACTCCAAGTGCAACATAGATAAAAGGTATCACTTCATACTTTCATCTCTGGCACATTTTCACATTCACCTGGCTCTATATGAGTCATTCATTCCCCTTCACTGCTTCTCCTTAGCACAGGCCTTTATTTAAAGCACAGTTGGAAACACTCCTTTTTGGACTGCTATCCCAAGAATCTGCCCAAACATTATAGCTGCGGGATTACAGGAGTAACTTTTCCAAGCTCTGCTTTAAAGCGTGAACATAAGCCTTGCACTCTGTAGTGTGAAACCTGCATGATTTCCATTACAGTTCATTCCAGAACCTCTTGTTCTAAGCTCCTAACAGATCTCTGTCTAGATAATCATGGAGAGTAAACAAACGCACAGACAAACCCCACATTAGAATGACCTTATAAATAAGAGTCTCAGGCTTATGGTGTGGCAGTTTCATTGTTTTGAGCCCATGGAAGACAGACCTGGCTTTTTCCCCACAATGGTTCTCCACTTGGGGATATTCACCCTCTCAACATCTAGCACCTTCCTTGTGTGATCTGTGTCTCGACAATACCGATAACCACACGTTGGTTTTTGTAAAGTGTAAAATGGAGTGTACGAGTTGGTGTAGTTAGGGTTGTAGAAAGCAAAGCTGAGAGACTCAGGTTTGTGTCCCCCCGGGTGGATGACAACAGGGACATACTGATCAACTAAAGCCTGCTCCATCTTGTAGCCCAGAGCTACTGGGAATTGCTTCTTGGATTTTTGTCCAGCAGCTGATGTCTCTGGCAATGCTTTGGCTGCTTTCTTCTCCTGTGACATCTTGCAGGCATTGACGTATACTGTGATTTTCATGGATGTTTTGGTCTGCAAAGAGAAAAACCAAACAAAGGGAGAGATTGAGTCTTCTCTACGGAAAACTTCTTGAGAAGGATTTTGAGGAAAGATGGGGAAAGGTACCTTTTCTGGACTACAACTCCCAGAATCCCACAGATGGCATGGTGCCAAAAGTTTCCCCATATCTACTAAAATCTGCTGTCTAAGGCAGGCACATCACTCTGCCTAATGGTAGGGCTGGCCCTTTTGGTGTATGAGGGCTGTGTGTGTGCATGCTGAATTCACACTCGCCTTTATTAACATGTTACTTCAAAAGTGATATGTTGTAGTAATGCTATTATTTCTAACATGCTACTTCAAAGTTCTGAAAGGAAAAAAAATTAGAAATCTTAAGAATAGCAAGCCAAATCAGTCATTCACTTTACTGGAGGGGTGTGAGAGTTCTCTTTTCAAACCCCTGAACCTACTCAGAAAAGATTTGCAGGCACAGCCATTGAATGGGGTTGAAAACTTGAATCAAGCACTTCAACTTTTAAAACTGGACTTTTGAAAACATTATGAAGAGTTAAGCAAAAGTTATGCTTTGTTTTTACATTTCAGAGAACTAATGTCAAGTATTAACGTTTAAATACCATTTTACTATTTATTTCTTGAAAATACTAAACTCAAGATGATTCGTAACTAGATGAAGGTTATAAACTGTAACACACACACACACGCACGCACGCGTGCGCACACACACACACACACACACACACAGAGCCTAGAGGTGAAAGCAAAGATCTCAAAGCATCTACAAACATTCATTGTATCAGGACCAACCGAAGCAGCCAGCAGTTCTCCACCACAACAATGTATCTTTCTTCAATCCAGTTAGGACAATCTGGCATTTTATAGTGCCATTAATTTGAAATTTGTGTGTAACAACTATCTTTTCATTGCTACATAACTAGCCAATTCCAAATTAGATACTTTTTTTTGCTTCACACATGCCTGTGTTTCAGGTGATTGTTTCCACCCTGCATTGATTATCCTGCTTATTTGTGTATCTTAAAGTGTGATGACACAGGTTTATTTTAAACCCCATTAATGAGTTTTCTACTTTCCATGACACACTGAGCTTATTAAGCTGTACTATTTTCAGCTTCTTGGTTGGGCTCTGTCTGCTGACTTGTAAAGCTATTAATCCTGTAACAAGGGAAATCAATGGATGTTTATGTAAAGCAGTGAATGCCCGTGAAGCAGCTGAATAACCTGTTCTGTTTTTTTGTTTGTTTTTTTTAAAGGCGGGAGGAATACAGCCCTTAGACCTTTCGAGGCAAACAGGGTTTTTCAAAAATCATAGAAGCACAGAATCCAGATGTTCAAAGTATTCCATCAGTTTCAGGGACATGTCAGTTTTTCTGCATTCTAGGAAATTAAACAAGTTCAGCAAATAATTGGTCATCTTAGTAGAGCTTTAGTTGAACTATATGATACTAACATTATAATAGTGAGTCTCCTGCAAATGGAAGCCCTCCAGATGTGCTTGACTGGATGTCTTATCATTCCCAGTCAGATGATGGGAGTTTGTAGGCCAACACATCTGGAGAAAACCAGGGTAGGCAAGACTATACAATATCAGCTCTCTGTCCATATTGAAAAGAGGACTTCTTTCAGGTATTTGACCTCAAGAAACCGAATCAGAAATTATTTTGTTCATGTCTGGAGGTGCTCCACTGAACCTTAGTTAGTGTGAGATGTTACAAGAGACACTGTGATGCAGAAATGCATCCCAGAATTGCAATCACAAAATATCACAATTAGACATTTCATGCACTGAAGTTGCCGGGATATGCTTTGAACTGTGGGCAAAAAGTGTCGTAGGACAATTCTGTCTCTCCACAATGTCTCAAGCCAAGTAAAACAAAAACCATCAGCTTCAAAATTAGGTTAGAACCTATAGAAAAAGGAGTTTAATAACAGGACGTTATTGCAGAAGTCATGTTAAAGAGAATCAGAATTGTTTCCTGCACAGCCATATTTTAGACTCCGCAGTATTTGGAATTATGCTGTATCAGAGAAAATGAGCAACATTTTCCCTCTCAGCAGCTATTTCATGTGTCTTTTGATCAAACTTCATGTGGTTTGCTCTTAAGTGCACATTTTTCATTTCAGAAATAAGCAGTGCAGAAGTTCCTGATCTGAACTGGGATTCTGACATGATAAATAGGTGGCTCCAGTCCTGAACAGACATCCATTTGAGTAGGGGAAGTCCTGTTGAGGTGAATCAGGAGTGCAGTGAGGAAGACAGGGCTAAAACCCACCTAATCCCAGCCCAAGCTCCCCAGCCTATTCACACATGCACATACCACACTGCCTGCAATTTGGCCCTTTCTGCTCATACAGATTAATTTCCCATTTAGGGTCCTTCAGCATTGTCCTGCTCTGTCATGAATTTGAATCAGAATTAAACACCAGCTCCACATCATATTTCCCCTTAAATATTTGGTGATACCATTCCTGTGGAACAAGATCTGATTCTGTTATATACAGACACCATTCGGCAGAGGTCTTACTTTTCCCTGCAACTATCCATTCGTTAATATCGCCACCTTCCTTTTCAAATGGGTGGTTTGTTTCTTCCTGTTCACTCATTATGCCTGAATTGCCCATGATTAATCCCTTTCCTTTCCTTGGAGAATGGCTTGAGCAAGGAGACACTGACCAGAGAAATTGACAAAATCAGTAGCTTCTAGGCTTGCAAAGGAGGGAATGCTCCCCCCCCCCCCCAATATTTCTCTCTCTGCTCCCTCTCTTTTCAGATCAGACTGCCAGGTTTTCCTGCAACCTGTGACTCTGGAATATATTACTTGACATACCCTACAGACACAATTTCCACCGACAGAGGTGTTCGCATGTGCCAAAATGATTCAAAATAAATCAATTTCACAAGCAATTTAAAATTAAAAACCCTCTTGCGTCCAAGTAAAATATCTCGCTTTCCAATTAAAAAAACACTTTCCAGACAAAAAAAATCCACACTTCCATGTGCATTGTGTAGCTGGAATATTTAAAATCAATTTCAAACGTCCTAAACCCAATTCAAAACCAGTTTTTCTCACCACGTGTAAGAGTTAGTAAGAGCCCTTAGTTTTTCTTCTAGTTCTGGTAGCAAGAACTCTTTTTTTGTCCCAGGTTTTGTTGCTCAGGTGACTTTAGAAGCACTCCTGAAGGCACTTTCAGATCATGTCCTGGCCATTCAGATCACTCTGCTCTCAACTCCATCTCATCCTTTTATTTATTCATGAAGGCTATATCATTTCGTGCTGTGTTCATGCCTTAACGTATTTGTTCCTTGGATGGGGAAATGGCATATTATCCCCACCCAGACTTTTCCCCATCGGGCAAACTAGCAACACAATTCCCACAACCAGCCAGTGAGGTGTTGTAGTTAAAACTGAATAAAAATGGGGAGACTTAGACGTAAATCCCCACTTGAACCATGAAGCTCACCAGGCTTGACCTCAGACCTGTCGCACTCTCCCAGCCTGGTCTACCTCGCAGGGGGATACAGTAAGGAGGAGAATCACATATGATGCCTTGAGCTCATGAGTTTTTAAGAGTCAATTAAAAACTTGGCTCTTTAGGCAGGCCTTCCCTCCTGCCAATTCTTGATTGTACTTTCTTGGCTTTTGTTGTTTCCTCCCATCTTGATCATATTATTATTGTAGATTTTAATTGTTGTTTTTATTTGTTTGTATACAATATATTGTGAGCCGCCCTGAGTAGACTCCTGTCTAGAAGGGCGGGATATAAATCCAATAATAAATAAATAAAATAAAATAAATGAGGCAGGCATGTAACTGACTAATTAATTAATCTGGAAGCTTTGCAATTCAGTGCTAGTGAAGCAAACACCAGCTATGGGGATGCACCGGGCTCCATCCAGCATCTTTGCCTCACCTCATGCCCAGCTTCTTCTCTCCTACCAATCAGCTATAACTACTCTCGCCTACCAACCAGCGGCAGGTAGGCAGTACCCCTGCCTGCCGCTTTCCCCACATCCTCCCTCGGTTGGTGTTCTGAACGACCAGGTGTCTCCCCAGCAAAAGGGTCAGGGCTGCACCTCAGATCCGAGGACAGAGATGACTATAAAGGGGAAAGGATACCCTGCCTCTGGCTCCGCCCCTCCCTCCCGCTCGCTCTCCCCCTCCCGCGCCTAAGCCTATTAGCCCAGCCAGCGGCTCCTACCTCCGAGGGAATCCTCCCTACGGGGCGGGGGGGGGGGGAGTCTCTTTCTGCGTCACTGGCGGCTCCTCCCCCTACGTGAGCGCCCGCGCTCCACCTCCTCCTTTTCCAGGCGTTGTTCCTAAACGCCGCGAAAAATGAAGCCGGGTAGGAGGGGCGGAATGGCGGCCGACGCTGCCGGGCTCATGGCGTCCTGCCGGTCCGGGGCCCCCTTGCGCACTGCAGGCTGGAGAGGGCGCTGCGCTGCCTTTCCTGCCCGGGCTATTGTGACTCGGGGAGGGCGTCAGCCGGGGCGGATCCTGCGACAAGGGGAGCGAGTGGCCGGGTGGCGCTGGCCTCACGTGGCAACCCTTGGGCCGGTCCTGGCGGCAGGGATTCTGTTGGGCGGGAGAGGTTGTCACAAGAAGCCGCTTTTCTTAGCCAGAGGGGACGCGTCTGAGGAAGTGGATGAAAGCGCCCGCTGAAATAAATCTCTTAAGCTTATAAGGCACCACAACGCGTTTGTTGTCAAGTTGCTGTATTTCTTTATCGGGAGCAGCCACGATCTTGGACGGCTCTGGGTGGCGCGTGCTGAAGTCGTGCGGTGCGGCTTCCTGCACATGCTCAGAGGCACTCCTTTTGAAAACAATACACGATGTTCTCTAGAGCGGAGCCTGGATTCATAGGATTCCCGCTGGAGTCTGCTCCTTATAAAAGGGTTACGAAGTTAAGGTCCGGAAAAACCCCGTTTCCCCTTTCCTTCCTACAGCTTTCTTTGCTGCGTGTTCGTAAAAGGTACCATCCCGGATCAAGGGGCAGGGAAAGGATAGATCCTTTGTCCCATGGGAGGGTGCATTGCTTACAATGCGACGTCGCCCCACGTGTTTTTGCCTCTGCAAAGTATAGGAGTGCTTATGGCAAGTGTGGAAACTGCCGGAGAGCTAGGATGGTGAAGTGGTGGGTGGCGTGTCAGAGGCGGACTCTAGAGATCCGGGTTCAAATCTCTAATTGGTCATGGAAAGTCACGGGGGGAGGGGGGTTGGCACCGGCCGAACCACTCCTTGAACATCTCATATATCTGGAAAACACTGGTAAAGCTGCTGCAAGTCAAAAATAATTTGAGGGCACATAACAACAGAAGGTACTTGCAGTGATGCATCCTTAATAAACGCCTGCATCAATCATCAAAATAAGAGATACTGTTTGCCTATGTTCAGTCATATTAAGAGTTCTTGTTTAAACCAGACAATGTCTCGGTTGTTACAAAGCAGGAGTCAGTCTCTACTTTCATTGATGGAACCACATAAGAACCAGAGTGATGAAGTGAACACTAGAAGAGCCAAGTTGGACCAACCACAGAAGGCTTGTCTGATCTGTCATTCTGTCCACACAGTGGCCAGCCACTCAGCCAGATTGTAGGACTTGGGCTGGAAAGGGACAGATCCAGTCTGCAGTACTACAGACTCCTGGAAGTGTTGTTGTTTAGTCGTTAAGTCGTGTCCGACTCTTCGTGACCCCATGCAGGTCCTGGAAGTACCTCCTACTAGACTAAACAGGGCTTACCTCTGTGGAGAAATGTAGAGGACTCTACTGTCAACATGCTTAAATGTGAAGTTCTGTAGGAGTCAAAACGCCTGTTGATAGCTTCACATATCTTCCCACACGTGAAAGTAAATTTAGCAACCCTATTTATTTATTTAAATATTTTTAAACAACCTTTCCATTCAAAATTCCCAGTGGTGTTACAATACACCACACTGAGCTTTTTAGAGGAACAGCAACATACGACCATAAGTAATTAAACTCTAATTGCGTTCCTTCTAATGAGTAATTAGAATAAACAATAAGAATATTTCTGCATTCTGACATATAGTGTGCGAAGTGCTGAACCAGTCATGGTACTCTATTATCTAAAAATTTCTATTTAATATTATCTGGATTTTTTTTATTATTTAATGTTCTCTCTGTGTATCCATGTGTTTGTGTATGTGTGTTTTAATCTAAAAATGGGTGCAGAGTTCTGATTATTGTTCACCATTCCCACAGATGTATCAATCTGAAGCTGCCAGAAAGATCACATGAATGTAAAAATAATAGAACAACAAGCTTCACTGTGGTAGTTTTAGAAGAGTTAGCCATGTCGGTCTGTGCTAGCATATCAGGCAAAAATAAAATTAAAAAATAAAATAAAGGAGACAAGAACGTTGTGGCACGTTAAAGGCTAACTGCTTTATTTTAATCTGTGTTTTCATGTCTGAAGAAGTGGACTTGTCCATGAAACCTCACATCAAAATATAGCAGTTAGTCTTTAATGTGCCACAACGTTCTTGTCTCCTTTATTTTTTAAGATTCACTGTGAATGTATTGTTCTCCTGCTCCCTCCAAGTCTTGTTTACATTTTTGTGATACCACTCAGAGATTAAAAAATGTTACTTTTCAGGCTACAGTTATCAGAAGCCTCCCAGCCAATTAAAGTCTGAAAAAACTAACTTTTCCAAGCTCTGATGTCACTGCTGTGTATTGTGACAAGACTGGTAATGAAATGTCATATAAATCAGCTTGTGTCTCTGTACGTAGTTGGTTAACTGTGGCAGCCCATTATTCTAAAAAAAAAAAAAAACCAAAAAAAAACCCCCACACACAACTTAAACAACTCTTTAAAACGACCGCACCCCTCTTGGGTATGCACCATTTTGTGTCTACGCATAGTTGTTTCATGTGAATTAGCAGCATGAATAACTTGTGTCATGTCATAACAGATACTTACAGGAAAGGGAGTGTTGTGTTAATTATATAACCACCCTGCTGTATTTTTATCCATTTTGCAAATGATAAAACTCACAGAACATTATGTCCTTGTCATGGCAGCTTGTACAACTTTATTCATACCATTGATTACATATTTCTGTGCATGAACACATACGAGCATTCAACTGCAAATAACTGAAATGCCTGTTTTATGTTTTCCTGAACTGTGTATTGCTCACTGCAGTTTTCAAGACACTAGTTCCAAACTTGATCAGTTGTGAACAAAGTGTTGTAACCGTGATTTCTCTCACTTCCTATTTGTGCTCATCTGTCCACTAATTTTACCTCTCCAACCTCTAAGGGAGGAGATACCCAGAGTGGTGTAGTGGATAGAGTAACAGACTGGGATTCTGGAGGTCTGGGTTTGAATTCCCTCAGCCATGGGAACTCACTGGAGGTGTACAACTGGTAAAACCACTCCTTCAATATCTCACTACTTACCTTGAAATCCTTGTTAGGGTTGCTCTAAGTTGGTTCCGACTTGGAGACATATATCAACAAAAACAACTTCTAGGGAAACTTCTAGTATCTGCTCCAGGGCAGGATTATCTCTGAGTATGATGCAGCATTCCTTCTGAAAAACAGCAAGTCATATTTTCCCCACCCTGACCATACTTTGTAGCTACTTAACTTACGTTTTCAGAAAGATTTGCTAGTGTGTTTCAGCAAAAACAAAAAGGAGCCAGAAAATCAAAGGATTTAATTTTATGTATTGTGGCATCTTTAATACTATCAAATTAATTTCAGATAGCAACCCACTTCTTCAGGTGCACAAAGAAGGCACAGTTTGAACAGTTGAATTGATCCACAAAAGCTCACACTGATTTTATTTTTTATTTTATTTTATTTTGCTTTTAAAGATGCCACAATACTTCATGTTGAACTTCAATTTTTTTATTACATTATAATAAAAAAATATGTAATACAGTACAAGGTGTATCTGAGTAATGAAAACAGCAACAACCACTTCAAGCGTTCTTTGTTGGTTCAAAATGGAGCTAAATTGCAGGAAAAGAGCAAAAAAAAATATAGGCCAAAGTCCTGTTGCTTAGTACAATAAACCTCACCAGAGTAGCCCCATTGAATCCATGGGGATTTGTGGAGTGAATTCCTCCATAAATTCCATTGATTCAAATTGACCTGAGGGCCTGGTGTGCTCTGGTCCATGGGGTCACGAAGAGACGGACACGACTTAACAACTAAACAACAACAACAAAACTATGATGTATTTTAGCATAGTAAGTTGTAGTTAGAGTAGGCCCATTGGAATCACTGGAACCTACGGAGGAGTTGATTCACTAAATCCCCATTGATTCACCTGGCTTATTCTAGTGCAATTTTAAGCAACAAGGTTTTGGCAATTATCAACCCAGAGTCTGTTAACAAATGTCAGATAAACTAGAGTTATATGTGTGGAAGATGGGAGGTTATTTTCACAGCAGTTCACAAAACATCTTTCCAGAACTTAAGCTAGTCTTGAGGCCTCCAGTGGAAGGAGAATTGTTATTACTAAACACAAAGAAAACACATCAAGTTTCCATAAATCAGTCTTTCTTTTCTATACCTTTTGCTACTCTCATTTTCCGTGTCACTTTCACTGAGCGCAAAACTGAGCACAGCTAACCCATCCAGGTATTCATTAAGAAATAATCTAGAATCCATATCAGGAAAATGTATATTCCATTATAATAATATTGTAATCAAATCTTTATGCAGTAAAGAATGATTATGATGAGTAAAAATTGACAGAAGCAAGAGGTGACCACAATAATATATTGTCTGGCTAGTTATCTCTCTCAAATTGAGACAACACTCTTCCCATAGTGTGGTACAGGAAACACTGCAACCACAGATAAATAAATCAGCCATATTGTCTCCACACTCTCCAGCATAATACTGTCTGTGTGGATGCTATTGAATTTGGATAACTTGGCAGGGGCTAAATGTCATTGGTGTACTCGTTTTAACGTATTTGGTTTAAAAGGAAACACTAACCAGGTGTTTTCTCAAGAATTATGACATATTTCGTAAAGTCTTTCTCATTGTATATCTATTCAAGGACATCTCTCCTTGAGTCTTGTACAGCTGCAGAAGTCCAATACGGAAATTGTGAGTTTCAGTTCACAGGGAATCTCGGCTTTGATCAGCCCTTCCGTGTTCACAGCATTCAGAAGTCAGAACAGAGGCAGCAATTCTATTCATGTCTTTTGAGTGGACTCCCCATGTGCACTTAGTTGACTGCTGTGTGACAAAATGTTAAATCACACAGGTCTTTCACTTGATCCAACATAGATCCCCATAGTTCCATACCTAACCCTTCATACTTCATAGCTTCTTACAGTTTCATAGGTCCAGCATAGTTACAGAGTGTCTTATCATTCCATGAATCCAGCGTTGTTCTTAGATTCTTAAAGCAATGAATCCATAATAGCATCTGAGCAACAATTTCCAGCTTCATAAATGCTCTTCTGAAAGCCAGAAAGGTCCAGCCTTGGACTATTTTCAGAAGCGCCACAAGGACCACATGCTGCATGATGATTTCTTGTTGTTGTTAAGTGCCATCAACTCAGAAGACTGGAGTTATGGTGCCCTAATTGAGTTTCTAAAGTATATGAGATGTTCAAGGAGTTATGTACCATTACCACCACCCACTGAGTTTCCATGGCCAACAGGGGATTTGAATCAAAGCCTTCTTGGACCTGATCTGACACTCTAGCTGCTACACCACACTGGCTCCTCTCTAAGTGGGATGATTTTCTTCTATGAGTGAAACAGACATCTGTTCAGTGTATGCTTTACACACAGAGAACAGCCAACACACTATGAAATCATGGAGTGTGAAACGCCTAGAATGGCTTCCCTCCCTATTTTCTTCCCTTTCCTTTCTTTCCCAAGCGACAAGTGAACAAGCATTAACTGCTCAGATTTGAGCAGACATTCCTTTTAAATGCAGATATTGTTTCCAAAACTATATGCCTGCTTTCATTCATGCTTTCATTTCTTGTAACCCAAGGCTATAGCGTAAGCACCTAAGATGATAAACAAGAATGTCCCATAAAGTAGGCCAGAGCCTGGAAAAATAATGTTTTTGGACTACACGTTCCCAAAGCCCACAAGCATGCTGACTGTGGAAATCTGTAAACTATGGTCAAAAGCAAAACAAAACAAAAGTCCTAACTTATCTGGGCATTGGAAGAGACACATAGCCAGCAGAGTTCTTGTGTATTACAATGGAGCCCTGGAAAAGGAGGCAGAAATTGGTTGTGCCTCTTCTTTCTGTGCTCCCAGAGTTAAATAAGAAGGGAACACCTGAAGCTCAACCAAGTGGCACAGGGATTTGCAACTGAAGCAATGTAAAAGCTGGTTTCTGTACATGGTGTATAGGTCTGTTATTAAACAGGGCCTTGAGGTTTTCTGCCCCTCCAAAATGGAATGCTCTCAATTTATGCCAAGATCCTACATCTGAAGATCTGTTTTCAAACATTTGAAGCTTGGCAAATTGTTTTATGTATGGAATTAAAATCCTTTCATAAAATATTTTTTACTACACCAAAGTCTGATCTAGAGAATAAATCAATTTCTGACATCTCTCCCTAAACTGCTTTATGAAAATAGGTCTTGACTCCTGAGTATTATGTCCAGTGTTTGTTGGCAAAACATATTTGAAATGATAATCCTTTCATATAATGGGATAGGTGCAGAAAAAAATTGTCATGCTTTAGTTTCCTTTTCCCCCCAGTGGAACCAAAAAACAGTTAACTTTATCTGAATTATTTTGCCCTTCTAAAGGAAACCCAACTGAGTTCTGAAGTGTCTGAAGAAGTGAACTTGTCCACAAAATTTCACATCATCATCATCATCTTAGAACTGCAGAGCAGGAAGGGACCCTCTGGATCATCAAGGTCAGCCTCCTTGCCCAGTGGGGAATTGAACTCCTAGCCTCTGATGCCTAAGCCACTGAGCCATCCAGCAGTTCAATTAAAATAAAGCAGTTAATTTTTAAGGTGCCACAATGTTTTTATCTTCTTTATTTTTTCATTTTCATTTTGTTTTTGCCTGACATGCTGGCAGACTAGCAGGGCTACCTCTTTCTAACACTACAGCTGATTTCAATAGACCTTCTTTACAAAATAGACATACATTGGGTTGCATTTTTAGTTTCGATCAAGCCTCATATATAGTTTTTTTCACTGTGTACTAAAAAATGTGTAGTCATATGACCATCAAGTGTATTCGGAAGAGTTATTTTAACACACACAAAACGTATGGAAAAAGCAGACAGTTTTCACTTGAAGAGATCCATTGCTCTTAGTTTCTGTGGCCTACTGCCCTCTTGTGGAAAAGGAATTATTATTATTTACACACCAAAGCAGAGGAAATTATGGGTTATCCATGATTAGAGACAGGCACAAAACATGGTTCAGTGGTTTGGCTGCAAAGCTATTTCATGAGTGCCCTGGCTTCTCTTGTTCCACCTTCTCTGGCAGGCACCCACTCAGAGACAGGGGCATGGCTTCCCAGCCCTGCCTCCTCCGGGCACTGCCTTTAAGTGGGCACCTGCTGGAGGAGACGGGGCAAGGGAAACCAGGGCATCCCACAGAACAACTGTGCAGCCAAACTGCCAAACTGTGCTGACCCTACGGTTCATGCCCAACTCTGTCCATAACCATTGGTATATTTTCCTACCCACTGAGTAGCTGACAAGAAATCTATAAATGCCAGAATTCTTAATCTGGGGGTCAGCCTTTTTTCTTCTCCTATGTTCAGGTATGAGAAGAAAAGTGGGGAGTGGGGTTCAAATTTTTGGTCATTAACAGGGAACAGATTACCTGACTATATTTTTCTCAGGTTTTCATGCTCAGGCCTCATATCATTCACTGGGTTCCAATTAAAGCTGCTGGTACCAGCAGCATTTTGACAGGAACTGTTATGGTATAAAACAAATGTGTTTATTTCCACACCATAAAATGACCATGGAGAGAACCACCCGCATGATTATGTTTTGTTTTTAAAAGAATTTCCATGCCTTTATATTTTGTTGTTTTAGGTCTGGTGCTCTGTTTGCAATTTCAACAGGCTGGGGAAGGAGAAAGCAGGATCCAAACAATCATATCACATAGTGGAATCGCAAGGTCTTCTGAGGCAGTGATAACACATTAGGTTAGACGCATGTAACTGAACAGATAAGCTGCTTTGTTCGTTGAATCAGATTCTGTTGACGTTTGACATACACAGAACTGTTCTATCAGGCAGAACAAAACCAGTGTGACATGCACAATATTTTCTGTTAAGTATTAATGCCAGTTTTAAACCATACAACATGGATGTGACCTATGCTGTCTACACTTAAGTTTCTGGAGATCTGTGCAGGGGTTTGTATTTAAAAATAAACAAAATGTCCTACATCATTTTACCTTGCTTCAAATTTGTGTCGCTTCGTTTCTTTTATTTATTTATTACACTTATATCCTGCCCTTTCCCCAAGTAATTCGGGGGAGATTACTTTCTACCATGTTCTAATTTTTCCCCTCACAACAACTTTTTGAATTAGGTTAGGTTCAGCATCAAACTGGATTTAAATCTAATACACAGCTTGAAGGTACATGGCTTGTTTTTCTTTGAATAGTTACAGGTACAGATGGGATGAGGTTACTGAGAGAAAGCAGGTGTAAGGAGGAGAAGCTTATCTCTTCAGAACATCCCATCAGAATAAGGATTGTGTGGTGCAGAGCACACAGCTAGGATCCTGGAGGGAAATGCTCCCATTGACACCAGCAGGAACTATTATTCTAAGGCTTCGGATTGTATGTGTATTCCTATTCTGATGGTAGCAGGAGACCGAAAAGATATGCCAGCCCTTCCCTCATGCTGCCTTCTGAGTAACAATGGGGTACCTGTGCTAATTTAAGGAAAAAGAAGATTCATAACAGCATTCTGTCTATTAAACAAATTGCTAGTGGATTACAGCTCTCAGAGTCCCTCAGCTACTTTGGCGTCTAATCCAAGATGAAACTTCTCCGATTAGAGATCTGAACCTATAAATGCAAATAAAATATGTGGTCCAGCTGTTAAACCCTAGAGAGAAAAGTACTCTGGTACTTCTCATGTCTCAGGGTTGCTTCCTGTGATATGGCAGCGGTTTTTTTTAGCATGGAGTTTGGCACAAAATGCGTAGTTGGCAAAAAAAAATGTGCTGTTGGAAACTGATAGATGTGCAGCTGGAAAGCAGAGGAAAAATTAGACAGGATACATGTGCTTGTATATTAGGCACTTATATGTTATGCCACAAAGTTTACATAAGGTGTTTGGTTTCCATGCTGAAATGGAACTGCTCAAATGATATATTTTTTTAAAAAAAACACTTCATATTTTTGGCAAAAATCACCTCTTCATCACCTTCATTAGTACTGAAAGTCAGCAGGCCCTACTAAATGCAGTGTAAAATGGACCAGTTTAAGCCACCAGCTGAGTTTTGAGTTTCACAGGCAATCACAGTAAAAGCTAGGGAAGGTGGGAGCAGAAGCTTCAGAAGTTCTTGACAGACATCAAAGAAAGCTTTCAGCCCTCAGCCTGGAGATTCGTGCTTGGCATTTTGAAGAGAAGGGTCTGACAGGGCATATGTGAGGCTGGAAAATCTGCTCTAAAAAACCAACAACCCTCTGCTATGGAAGCTTTACTCCTCAGTTAATTTGAAGAAGAAGCTGTGATATCTTGAGAAGTAAACGTTCTTTGCATGGGTTCTGATGCACTGTTATCACAATCACTACTTCGCAGGTTCTGAGGCTGAGACTTGCTGTTGAAAGCAAGCTCCAAACACTGTCAAGTTCTGACTCATGTTACTAAATCTTTTTTGAAATTGTTGATGGTGGAAGGGACCTGTTACACACTTCTGAATTCTTCACTCCAGTTCCTTTTGACTTGCCTTGGTTCAAAGGTTCACAGATGTGGCCATGCACAAGGGAGTTCTTGATTGGACAGACACATTCACAGATCCAGTCTCTGTTGATCAGAAGCAAGAAGAGAGATTTGATTTATTAATTATGTATCTGATGGTTGTTGTGGGTTTTTCGGGCTCTTTGGCCGTGTTCTGAAGGTTGTTCTTCCCAACATTTCGCCACTCTCTGGGGCCGGCATCTTCAGAGGACAGGAGTCAGAACTCTGTCTGTGCTCTGGAGGAAACAGTTGTGCAGTGTTATGCATTTCACATACAGCAGACAGTACCATATGGAACATCAGAAGGTGCTATATCCTGGGTCAGGCCACTGGTCCATCTAGGTCATCTAGCCCAGTGTAGTCAGGGATTCTTTCCTGCCTCTACTGGAAGATGCTAGGAATTGCACCTGCAGCCTTCAGCATGTGAAGCATGAGCTCTGCGACTTAGCTGCAGCCTGTCACCTTACCTGATCTGAGATCTGTGTGCTTCAGTACTGTTTTCCAAATTGTCAGTTATGTAGACAAGGTTATGATTTGATGTGAATGCATTCAGGCATTTCAGGCAGGTAGTATTATAATCGCATGAGCACTCCTCTTTAGCACACCTGCCACAAATGCCAGAGGAAAATACTAACAAGAAATATCATTCTCGGTTCCTCAAAGAAATCTGAGCATCAGGGTCCTTTTCAACATAGAATGTTCTAGAGATGTTGCTACCAAAAGACTCTGCTTGCTAGTACTTCTGGGAACAAAATCAACATGTCAGATTCTGGTATATTTAGTTAGTAGACCATGTGCCCCATTATTCCTATGATATGTTTGCACAAGAACTTTGTCCAGTGTGATTTATAGCAAAATGATTAGATAAGGGATGGAAAACATATGGCCCTTCAAATAGTCCTAGGCCACGACTGTAACTCATCACCTTTAGCATATTCCCCACCCAGATGAGATGGACAAGAAAGAACCCACACTTCTATCACTCTGTAGCCACTGTAAACCTGTCTGGAGAGTGCAAGTCATTCATATGAAAGTAGTCGAAAGTAGATTTTGATCTGCTACTATTTTAATGTCTGTCTTCAGGCAACCATAAATGCTAATAAAATATTATATAAATTAATAAATTACATAAATTATATAATTATATATATTAGTATTTACCAGATAATCTAGTACGCAGATGAACAAATGAGATGTGCTCCATCTGGTATTTTAACCTGTATGCTAAAAGACTTAGAATATCAAAGTGTCTATTTTGTATGTAATGTTTTTCCACTTGGGGAAGGGAGGAAAGCAAAAAAGAGGGAAAGGAGGAGGCGGAGGAGGCAAAGAAGACCAACTGCTAAAAGTTTTCCTAGCAAAACTATAGATAGTCCATTAGGCCAGAAAAAAATGTAATAATTCTATAGTGCATTTTTCAATGAAACAACAATGACTGACATTCACTAGTGAGTTGTAAGTAGGATAGGCCCAATGAATCAATGGAATGTACATAAGTGTTGACTCACCAGATCTCTGCTGATTTAATGGGAATACTTTAGCTGCTCGTTACTACTGGATTTCAACCAATGAGTCTTGTGACTTTTTTGAAATTAAGATATTTATTTGGGAATTAGCTTTTGTGGCCTTTTTAAAACAGACAGCTAAAATGTCACAAAATAGTGATTGTGCTCTAGAGCTCACTAGACTTCTTTCTCATTTCTTTCTTAGTTATTCATGCTCTAAAACTCTCTCTCTCTCTCTGTTTGTGAGTATGTGAACAACCTCTCCAAATATAATCTTTTTAAAAAGCTCCTCCCATGTTCTCCCTCTCTTTACTTTATGTATATAGCTTGCAAAACAGGTTCAGTAAATGAATACAAATACCATGTGACATGTCATGCATATTTCTCATAGGCATTCTCACATGTATTTGCATACCTTCCTGTTTGGCTGAGCATATATTACTAAAAGAAAGAAGAGTTTTATTACAGGTCTGCTTGCATCCGAAAGGGTTTTTTCCCCACTTTGGATGCTTTCTTTCTTCATCTGAGGATCAAGTACATGCATAGTGCATATTTAGAAAACAGATTCCCTTAAGTAATGAAAGATGTCATAGCATATGTTTTTTCTTAACTACATATTTTGCATGTAGTGTGCTTTGTTTTATATTTGGTCGTTACATTAAAGGGAATGTGCATTTCCTGAGATTAGCATGCTTTCCTTTTCACGACAAGCATTCTTAAAAAGGTATATACTTAAACAGTCAGACTTGTTTACCTTCCAGTAACCAGTTACTAAACAACAACAGTAAATACAAGATACAGAGGTGAGGAAAAGCACACGCTGTGACAAAAAGATGTCTTTCACCATTTCAGAGAGCACTTTTTCTAAATGTACATAAGTGTTGACTCACCAAATCTCTGCTGATTTAATGGGAATACTTTAGCTGTGAGTTACTACTGGATTTCAGCCAATGAGTCTTGTGACTTTTTTGAAATTAAACAAAAAATTTAATCTGATATGATTTATCTAATTAATTATCTAACATGAGAGCAGTCTTCCAATATCTGAAGGGTTGCCAAAGGGAAGAGGGTATCAATTTATTCTCCATTGCTCATGAGGGTAGGACAAGAACCAATGGGTGGAAACTTGTCAGAGGGAGATCCAACCTGGAAATAAGGAGGAATTTCCTTATGGTGAGAACCATTAAGCAGTGGAACAGCTTGCCTCCTGATGTTGTGGATGCCCCATCGCTGGAGATTTTCAAGAAAAGGTTGGACAGCCATCTGTCCAGGATGGTATGGTATGAGGTCTCCTGCCTTGGGCAGGGGGTTGGACTAGAAGACCTCCCTTCCAACCCTATGATGATTCTATGATTCTATGAAATACATCATCTAGTATATTATCTACTTTGACTCTCCTATGTGGAAACATCCTCAAGACTGAAGGAGTTTTCAGGTGGAAGAGTTTGCCCTTGCAAACTGTTCAGTCTGAAAGCATATGTAGTCACCTAAACCTGGATTCACACGAGCAATCCAGATTAGGATTATACTGATATGTGAGTTGATTGTTGTAAATCCAAATAAGCAAATAGGATCAGCATGGCACAGTACACCATGGCAGGTTAGCTATGTTTCCTCTTTCATTAGAAGTTGTCATCTATAATGTTCCTGTTTTGCTAATAATATTTCCTTGGAATAGTGATGACTTGATGTGAGTACTCACATAAGACTAACTATAAATTCTTCCAAGTAATTTTCTAAGGATAGCCTTTCCAGATTCCTGTTAGTGCTTTTAAATGCAAGCATTTATCTAACTTCTGTCTATTTCAGCTTGATTTGTGAATTCATGAAGCACTATTATTTAAACTTAGTTTTCATCATACCTCTTACACGTTTGTAAGGAATGTTGGGCTGTAACAAGCTTCAGTAACAGCATCATTCAGAAATGGGATGGTTGTGTTTGACCTCATAGTTTCAGACACAGCTGAAATTAGTCAGGGCTCATAAAACAAATATTCATAATTGTACCCATGGGAACAATGTTTCTGTATAACACTAATTGGCTTTGATAAACAGTAGCATGTGCATCTCTCTCTCTCTCTCTTAAACTCTCTCTCTCTCTTTCTCTCTCTTTTACTCTTCAGCTAATCTGGTAAAATCTGAAAACATCTGCTCAGGACATTCATAATTCTAGTAGAATGTGTTTCCAAGTAACTGGTTAGGATCATGCCTGAGGCACCTTGATGTATCCCTTGGTGCCCTGTTGTCATTATCACAGGCTTACTGGATGATGAAAAAATAAACCAAATCTGACATAAATTCACCCAAAATACTACCCCTTCTCCCCAAAAAAGGAAGGAGGGAAGAGAGAGAGAGGGAGAGAGAGAGAGAAAAAGAGAGGGGGAGAGAGAGAGAGAGAGAGAGAGAGAGAGAGAGAGAGAGAGAGAAGAATGGCAAATTTGTATTTCAGCCTTCCTTTCAAGATTCCTTGGTCATTTGCTATACAGGTTTTGTTGAATTTTTAACTGTCCCAAGAGAAAGAGACTCAAATTAATAGAGCTGACTCTGATGTTCTAGGTTTTCTTTCTCCGTATTTTTGGTTTTATTGGCAGATGGTAATACGTTTGTTGCAGGTGGTAAAATGTGAAATGAATTTTGGTGTTAGATTCAGCAAGGATTAGTCGGAGGTTGTGTGAACATATTCCAAAGTATCAAAACCCAGGCCTGGTGACAGCACCCAACACTATAGGGTAGCTGCCAGAGTCACAACCCTCCACTAAAGACTACTGTAGGTAGGGCTAAGAGCCACTGTTTTGTTTTTTCCCACAGGGCTCCAGACTGTGTGATGGTACAGGATCCTGTGGGGGATTTAAACAGCAGTTTACTTTCCACTGCTGATCAGAGCAAAGCTGTGACTGACTGCCACCATCACCCAATTAACCTGGGAGCTGAGCAGGTTCAATATAACTCCAGTCTGAAGACCCTACCATCTAGCCTCCCTCCCTCCCAAATATGAGCCTTACTATTATAAAAGCAACCACTTTTAATTTCAGTTTCTGTATCTGATGCAACATGAAGTTCACCTAGTCACTGATTACACAAGTGAGGTATAAAACATTGTGAACACTAACCCCAAATTATAAATTATACATTTACAAATAAGCCTTGCCTGGCCCAAGAAGGCTCAAGCTTAAGGAATGGCAAATGAATTCATGATAAATACTGTAGTGCTTTGAGGATTAGAAAAACTGTATAAAAGTTGTGATAGACAGACATTATTAGGGATGGACTTTTTGGAACTAAAGGACTCCAAGTTCCATATTTCAGCAGAACCCCATCTGGCTGAATCATCAGACTAGGAGTCCTTTAATTTTGAAAATCCCATCCCTCAATATTATTTAAAAGTTTTGGAGGTGCCTTTTAGGATAGGGTGGCTATTTGTCCTTCTTCAAGGGGGACAATCGTTCATTTGAACATTTTTCCTTTTTTTTTTTGGTGATACATGTTCTCCTTTTTGGTGGCATGTAAGTGGCCACTCACACACATACCCCTCCATCCCTGATGAGTTTCCTTGGCTGAACAGGGAAAGTGTAGGCTTTGTTTGGTAAATGTATTTAATCATCCCTGTCTCGGTTTTTAAGAAGAATGATGGGATTCATTTTGTAACAAAAGGCACAAACTACACACACTGATGGGACGTGGTGGCGCTGCAGGTTAAACTGCAGAAGCCTCTGTGCTGCAAGGTCGGAAGACCAGCAGTCGTAAGATCGAATCCACGCAACGGAGTGAGCTCCCATCGCTTGTCCCAGCTCCTGCCAACCTAGCAGTTCGAAAGCATGTAAATGCGAGTAGATAAATAGGTACCACCACGGTGGGAAGGTAATGGCGTTCTGTGTCTAGTCGTGCTGGCCACTTGACCACGGAAACTGTCTACGGACAAACGCTGGCTCTACGGCTTGGAGACGGGGATGAGCGCCGCACCCTAGAGTCGGAAACGACTGGACTAAATGTCAAGGGGAACCTTTACCTTTACCTTTCACACACTGATACTGGTGAATGGCAGGAAATATATGGCAAGTTATGTCAGTTCTGTATGAACTTCAGATATGAGATCAGTCCCAGAAGTGGTTATTTGGAAAGCGCTAAAACATGTATTCATTTTCAGAAAGCTGCAGAAAAGGCAAGACACAGATCATTTCAGATAATTATTTTAAAAAAATATTTATTCATTTTTCGTTGGGTCAGGGAAGATCGTAGGTAAGGGGATTTGGAAAGGGGTAAAGGATAGATAAAAATACAGAATGTGGCAGAGAACAATTTATATCATTATTACTTTTACCTATATGATATTTACTTTTACCATTTCAGATAATTATTTAACACAATGCCTTATTTATTTGATTCCCAAGGTGGTTACCTATCATAGTCTTGTGCAATGTGGCAAACAGGAGTGTATTTCCATTTAAATTATTATAATAATGCATAATTATGATTATATTTGCATATTTTAATTTAAATTAGCATGTGCAAATACAGTGCCAAGAAAATCCTCCTTTTTTGTGATGAATACTCTCCTTTGGGTGTTACTTGTGCTCCATGTTCTCCTTTGTGATGATGGAGCAGTGACCACCCTTCTTTAGGACAAATCTAAGATGACACAATATAATAATGATAAAATCAAAATTTCAGCTGGCTGGATAGCATAGTGGTTTAGGTATCTGTGGAGCCAGAGGTTGGGCATTTGATTCCCCATTGTGCCTCCTAGGTGAAGAGCCAGCTTGTGTAGCCATAGGCAAGCTGCACAGTCCCACAGCTGCCCTCAGAAGAAAGGAATGGCAAACCACTTCTGAGTATTCTCTACCTAGAAAACCTTAGAAAGGGAGGATCACCATAAATCAGAATGACGTGATGACACACAATTATTATTGCCATATCTTAATTCAGAGATGGGCAAACTCTAGAGATCCAGAGGCTATATACAGCTGTTCCAGGACCTTGAAGGGCCACCCACACTTCCTCCTATGAGGATCCACCATCATAAATTTTTCCTACCAGTGACCAATTAAAAAAAAAGAAGAACATGTTTTGGATTGTGAAAGTCCTTGGCTGCTCTTGACCCTCAAAACATGGCAAAATTGCCCCTAACAGGAGGTATATGGCAACGTTTTGAGGCAAACAAATGTGGGTTGCTGGAGACCCCAGGGTTCTAGGGGGTACACTTGGTTCCTGAACACCTCATGTGGCCTATGGAGTGCATGTTGCCTACCTCTGTTTTAAACTGTTCGTAGCTTTTCATAGAAAGGTGAGCAAAAGGCTGGTGGTCACCTAATAGTATACTCGTAATATTTATTCATTTCCAGTAATGAAATGCTGCTGTTTGGGATTTCCGTAGAGAATGTTGATGAAATCCTATGCAATCTTGGGATGTGTCATTTGGTGAAGTGAGGTGCTTAGATGTTTCTGCTGTCATGTAGGGCCATGCAGTAGACCTGTTACCAGACTCCCGTACCAAACTGCAAATCCTATGATTTTATAAGATGCAGCCATGGCAGCTAAAGAGGCATCAAACTGCTATAACTAGATAGTAGATAATTATTCTTGCTTTTTAAATGTAAAATATATAAGACTTCAAGGATTCTGATTATTTTAAAATAAATATGCACTATGCAATATTTGGGGAAAACAGGGAATCCAATCAATTTCTCATCTGCTTTAATTCCTTATCCGAAGGTGAACCTCTTTGAAAGCACGTCTGTTAACTAAAATATGCAGTTATACTGGCTTTAGACAGAAAATAGAAGACTGAGCCATACATTCTTCAGCCACTGTCAGTTTATGAAACATCTCCTGCTGCCATGGTGAGTGAGTTTTGGTATGCTTACAGCATTTCCTTAACATATAATTTGCCAAACTAACTCAAACATTTACAGTTGGGTTCCAGGTGAACTCATTAGAACTTACTTCCAAGTAAACAAAATGGGATTATTAAGCAGTGTGAACACTTCATTTTAAATATGTTTTGCACATCACCTAATGCCTTCCATTTATACACTCAAGAAAAGTCTCACAAGAGACTCAAGATTTTCATTTAATTTTAATTTTGGATATCAATTCAATACAATTATTGTTACTAACAATAAGGACCACATGCCATTTATATAGTCCACTTCCTGTTTCAGAGGGTTTCACATAAATTATCTCAACTGTCCTTACACTGGCCACATTAGGCTGATAGGATCATGACCTCCGTATTACAGATGGGTGTCAGAGAAAGAGACTAGACTCTTGGCTATTGTCAGTTTCCACAGATAGAGTGCCATCCACCTAAATACGGAACAGGATAATGGACAAATATCTGCCAGATATCATCACTACCAGCCGTCAGGTGGACATATAACTGAATAATGAGCTCACTCAGGCCATTGTGCTATCTGGCTGAACCGTTAATTTTGATTTTAATCATCATCATCATCATCATGTATCATTAAGTCAATTGTGACTTATGGCAACTCTTTTCAGGGTTTTCCAGGTGGAAAACACACAGAAGTGGTTTACCATTCCTTTCTTTTGGGGGTGCCCTGGGACTGTGCAGCTTGCCCAAGGCCGCTGAGCTATCCAGCCAGCTCCAAATTAAGAGACAGATGCATAATAATGTTAGGAAAAATAATTACCTCAAGGTAAAAGCTGACTCCTCTCCATTGTGTTCCTTCTCCCATGCATGTCATTTCATGAAGTTAAGGATAATTGGTACAGTGTTGTAAATCTGGAAACAGTAAATAGAAATTTTCAAATAATAATAAAATATAACCTCCATTTGTGTTCAGATGTGGAGTGATTCCCACATCCATACATTTGAGATATATATCCCATCTGTGTATTTAAGTAGGGTCAATTATTTCACTCAAGCATTCTATGTGCTTGAAATACAATTGTGTAACAGCTATGGCATGGTCATCTGGATTTTTCTGTGGAATTTTCTAGAGCTGAATTGCAGCTTCTCAGAAAAAAAAATTGGCCAAGATCTTTTTTTTTTTTTTGGTCATTATGTTCACACCAGCCTCTGATGTGCAAACAATTGCACTTTCTGGGACATTGTGGAAGGACAGTATTCTAAACACTTTTTCACAAGTGGTTCTTCTGTTTGTGTATGGTTGCATGAGTGCATTCCATAATGAATCCCTCCATGGCTGCACTACAGGTATTGCCAGCTTGATATTTATGCTGTGCAGATCCTTCCATTATGGTGCTATCCAGTACAACTACATACATAAATATTTGTGCCACTCGACCATGGAAAAGGATCATAGTCATTTTTCTAAGAAAAAGATTCTGAGGTATTCATTTTTCTCACCTGGAAAAAGAGGGGGATTTTGTCACATATTTTCTACCGTGTGTGTGTGTGTGTGTGTGTGTGTGTGTGTGTGTGTGTGTGTGTGTGTGTGTGTGTGTGTGTGTGTGTGTGTGTGTGTGTGTGTGTGTGTGTGTGTGTAGGTGTCCCTGCCCTCCACCCCATCACAATACCGTCAAATGATTCTAGACTCAATGATGCAGCATGATGGCCAGGTTGGGTTGCCCACACAATTCCTCCTGGTGCCATTTGTACCAACAGGAAAAAGATTCCAGATTTTTCCCACCAAACTGCTGGCATCTGCAGCCAATTTAAAGTCCCATGATTAAAGTTTTGAATTTCAAAGTTAAATAGATACTGTAAATTATATTTCAGATGTTGAAGCTAGGATTCTGCTACATTTTTGCTTTTTAAATATGATCCTCCAAACTCATGGTGCTGTTTCTATAAGGTATGAACACACTGGAAAAGCGGGATCACTATATTTGTTTAAAATATATATACTTTGTTTTTCAACCAGAGAGGTTCCTAAACTACCCTACAGAACACTGGGTTGCTTTCAACAAACCTACACAACTGGCAGACTGAATTCCTGTGGAGTTACCTTACATCACTCCTCCAATCTGATCCAGAGGGTTGGGGGACTGCAGAGGGAGAAGGGGAAATTCCTGCTGTATAAACAGAAGTCACCTCATATGGTGCCTGATTTAACCCAAGAAACCCATGATAGGTCCAGAGCGAAATAATATCTCAGGCCACCCTAATATATATTTTGGAAGCTATGGTAATTCTTCCCTCAAGCTTCTCCTTGTGCTTCTGATGCTACTGTAGTATTTAGAACCAGTAAACATGTGACAATCAAACCCTTTTATAATTAAATCTGGTGTCCCCTGGCACATTCCTGGGGAAGGATAGTGTTGGTTTGGAAGTAGCCGCATGAAGGGGAAGTAGGATGTATTCGTGTTAAGCATTTAAGTGGCATTGATTGTACACTTGTAGATTATTATTTTATCATGTGACTGCTCTGGCTCATTTAAAGAACTTTATGGGAGACCCTGGCATTAATGCCTTTTATGTGTAGCCCTTCTGTCTTCGCTTCTATCCACAAAAGATCCATTGAAGGACTAAAGGTTAAATAGCTGTATAACCCCAGCTGACTTTAGTGACAGGAGCTGTCCACCTGGAAGCACTCTTTGTGAGGAAGTGTCTCCTTGTTGGGAAAAGTGTCTTTTTCCAGCCTTGTGTCTCACTGTGATCTCTATTGAATTGAGAGCAGCCTCTTTATAGTCCCTTTTGATCATGAAGTACCATTTATGAGGATGAATGGAGAAAAAGAGAGAGAGAGAAAAAGCTCCCAGTGGCCACTTCCAGCCAAAAGTGGATTCACCAAAGTTTCAGGTTGCCCTGAACTCATATAGATTTTCGAAGGGCCAAAGTGCAGTGGTTCTGATTAAGTGCAGAGGTGTTCCGGGGTGTTCATTTCTCTTGCGTATCTTTATTTAAAAACAAAAGGAAATGTCACTTGAAATACAAAATACTTATTTATAGTTGTCCTTCTGAGACATAGCAAATTGGTTATAAACCTAAATAAATATTGAATTAGTAAGGCTGGGGAATCCATGTGTTGACAACTTGTACATTCTTTTTTTATTCAGCTTTTCCTCTGGAAACCTGAAAAGTATGGTTTGTTTTGTTTTTACACTGGGAACCTGAGCGAGCTTTATATGATCAAGTCTATAGTCTCCGTGGACATGGCAGTGTCCCAGGGGAGACCTTCACAAGTTCCAAAGCTAAAGGACTGCCTTGGCTTTAACAAAGGCTTATTGTAGCAGCGAGGAAAGAATGTGACCGAAGAGCTGCTGTGGGGTGTGGCTAGGTTACAGAAGCCAACCCTCTTCCTCCCTCCCTCTCTTTCTGGCTACCTGCTCAGGTGGTTTAGCTTTAAAGCGTCTGAAAAGGTAGCTCAGCAGACTCACACCTGTTGGAGCTCTGCATGTTGGGTGGTAACTGCGCAAACTGGAAATATGTCTTGCTAGAGGGAGCATTTGGAGACATACTGGAAAAGGGAGAATAGAGGAAGGATGAAGAAGCATAATTCTGTGCAGGGAACTTTTAGCCGACTTTTTGGGAAGAAACATGCCAGCAACAATTCTGCCAGCAACCTGTTTGTCACCAATCCCCCTTGGATCTTCACGCAGGAGGTCAAATCTGACACCTTGGCAAGCTCTGGTCAGTATTTGCTTGTTCTTTTCTTCACAAGTTTTCAAGGCAGGAGGAGTTCTTCTAAAGGACTCAACTGTGACCTTCTTACTGGGCAACCTCACCTGTCCGGGCTCAGCTTGTAAAATAGTCCGTCGTGGCGGTTGCAGGGAGTACAGCTGGAATCCTCTGAAGTGTAGGGTGATGGTGAATGGGTGTGATACATTGAGCTTGGTGTTCTCCTTGTGCCATGTGTGAGAGCCTTGTGAATTAGCTCTGGAGTCAGAAAAGTGCAGGAAGCATTTGGTAGGAATGACTGGATTAAACAGAAACAAGTTGGAACTTGTGAAACCAAGCTAGCAGCCAGTGATCAACTCTTAAAAGAACTGACAGCAGACAAAGAAGAATGAGTGGATTCTAACACATCTCCTGTGGAGAAAAGATAAGGGAATAATAGATTGTGAGACCAGGAGCTGAGCCATCATACAATTGTAAATATATCCCCTGACATGTTTTTTTTGTTGTTGTTGTTGCAAGAAATTAGCTGCACTGATTGTTGCCATAAGGAAAGTGTTACAGTGATATTCGATAGGTGCCTCTAGTGGTGACGGCAGGAGATTTGTTTATTGTGTCAATCTGATTTCCCTCTTGTAGTTTGTAATTGTGATACAACAGCTGGAAGTTCAGATGAGTGGGTGCCAACTCTGAACAGTATAGGAGCAGGGATGAATATCAGCAAAGGGAAAGGTAAATGATCTGGCCAACCATTTAAGGTGCCATCCCACAACCATTGCTGCTGTGTGGGGTCTCTCTGTGTCAAGAAGGGATTGTGGAAAAATCCTCTACAAGTTCACACTGGAACACATGGGAGGTTGTGAAGCCACAGGCCTTATATAACTTGTAGTTGCAAGATGGTTCAAGAGAGGCACAGACTCTGTCTCAATATCTAGAGAGGGGTGTTTGGGATGAAAGGGAGACCTAAGCAAAAAGAAGGGGGAAAGACTTCCCTGAGATTAAAGGAAATGTGAAGCTTTGCCCTTTGGCTTGTTCCTAGTTCAAAGAATGACTCAGTTCTTTGCTATGGGGGAAAAAAGCATGTTTCTTAGTTTTTAATTAAGCAAACTTAAGCACTTTTCTCAGTGCTCAGATTTGGTGTCCTGATGTCTAATCTCATACAGAAAGCTTTGTACAATCAGGCCTCTGTGTTCAGAATGATTTTCAAGAATCTCCATATGGTGGGCAATTACACTGCTGAGGCTGAATTGATAGTGGTGATATTTTGGGTCAAGACTTTAATTGTGAGGGAACCTTTAGTCCCTTTCTCTTCCTGCTCCCTGTCTACAGACCTGCTGCTTTTCTTCAGGACCGTAGGGGAGATATATATATGTTTGTCATATATATATTAGTTAATACTATAGACAGTAAAATCTGTCACTGTGGCAGTGACAGATTTTATTTTCTTGGGCTCTATGATCACTGCAGATGGTGACAGCAGCCATGAAATTCCTCCCTGCTTCTTGGGAGGAAAGCGATGACAAACCTAGACAGCATCTTAAAAAGCAGAGACATCACCTTGCCAACAAAAGTCAGCCTAGTCAAAGCTATGGTTTTTCCAGTAGCGATGTATGGAAGTAAGAGCTGGACCATAAAGAAAGCTGACCGCCGAAGAATTGATGCTTTTGAATTGTGGTGCTGGAGGAGGCTCTAGAGAGTCCCCTGGACTGCAAGGAGAACAAACCTATCCATTCTGAAGGAAATCAGCCCTGAGTGCTCACTGGAAGGACAGATCCTGAAGCTGAGGCTCCAATACTTTGGCCATCTCATGAGAAGAGAAGACTCCCTGGAAAAGACCCTGATGTTGGGAAAGTGTGAAGGGAAGAGAAGAAGGGGACGACAGACATGAATTTGACCAAACTCCAGGAGGCAGTGGAAGACAGGAGGGCCTGGCGTGCTCTGGTCCATGGGGTCACGAAGAGTCGGACACGACTAAACGACTAAACAACAAACAACAACAAATACTATAGAGAGAGAGTATTAACTAATATATATGACTTAAACATTCATAAAGTAAAAAAATATTCAGGGATCAAGACAGGCCTTAAAACATGAAGCAATGCAGTTATCACTTTGGACAGCAGACCTCAAAATGAGGGACTATTTTTCTGACCCTCACTTCATCTCTGTGCGTTATTGTAAAATAGGTTCAAAGGAAGGGAAGCAGGTGGATCGGTTTGTCTTGTCACTTCTGCTGCAAAAATATCTAAGGCTGCAATGGTTCGTATATACAGTACCCTGGTCTGGATCTAACCTGTCTCCAGAAGAATCCTGTCTGTGGATGGTGCATACACAGTCAAAAATGGCATTGGTTGGTAATTGTTTCTGAAGTTGCAGCAGATGACAAAAATCCTGCTCTATTGCCATTGTGCAAATGAACGCTGATCCCTACAGACTGTAGCTATGCATTTTGATATCCAATATTATATGGGGAAAATAAGTGGTCAGAATCCATCAGTGAACCAATCTATAGACACCCTGAAATCTGGGCATTTCCCAGGTCTTTTGTGTTGTTGTTATTGTTGTTGTTAATGATGGTGATTCATTTTGTTCTTGTTCTATGTATTTGCCAGTTTGAGGTAGCCCATTTAGTAGGGATAACATGGAATTTATCCCACCCCTAAAGAGGTCACTCATTCATAGGGTTGCCATATGTTGGAGGTGACTTAACAGCACATAACAACAACATAAGAGTAAATATAGAGTCCTCTTAAACTGTATATTTGCTGGCTGAATATTTTTAATGCTGCATGGGCTAAAAGAGATTGGATGTTCAAATTAATCCACACCTTGGTTTTGCATCAGATGAGCTGCAGAGTAAACACAGGTTACCCAACCTCAGATGGGTGTGGACTTGTGGATGTCACTGACTCAGAGATTCCTGAATCTAGTCCCTTATCCCTCCCTCTCCTCTACACCTCCCTTAGATTGACTGATACACTGTGCATGAAGAGACAGCTGCATCTCTCATGCGTAAAGCTGTGACTGTCATGGAATAGTTAGGTATCTTAGAAATAGCTCCATATTAATTAATATATAGTAATTTGGGAGGGTAGCACTAAGGTACAGAATTTTTCCTGGTACAAAAAGAACCAAAACCCTGGCAGTAACACTTTTGTAACCATCCTTCTTGTGTCCTTAGTTTGTTTTTTTTAACCGTATAGTCCAATGGCTGGAAAAGTTACTTTTTGTTGACTATAACTCCCAGCATCCTAGTTATGCTGCAGAATGCTGTCCCTTATAGTCTAAAAAGCTCATTTCTTGACATTTTACTGCCTGAGGCAAAAGATAAGAAAGAATGGCTGGCCTCCCCATGATTCCATGAATAAAAGGTGACTGACTGGGCAGCAAAATCTTCCTTCAGCACTGACAGCAGAAGAGTACCTTCAGTCATATATGAGATAGTCGGAAAATGCAGGAAGTGAGCTTGTGAGGCATATGGAGCTCTGTCTTACTGTGGAGGGAATCCTGAATGCACAGCCAGGAGGCCATTCCCTTCCCCACTGCAGGACATGGAAAGTTATTTTTTTGGGGGGGAAAGTATAATAGTGTTCTGAATTAAGGGAAGGATGATGCTCTGGGACGTAGAACATTGCCCTACCACTGCTTAATTATGGGTGGCTTCAGCAAGTCCTTACATTTATTCTTCTTCATGGTAACTTTGAAAGCTCTGCATCACTGCCCCCTTAGTATCTGATGCTCAAGGCAGTTGGCTTACACTGCATAATTGTAGGGCTGCCTCTTGTAAGCACAGGATGACCTTGGACTGATCACACTTCCTCAGCCTGACTGACCTCACAGAGTTGTTGGGAGGAAAACATAGAGAGAAGAGAGCCATGTATGCCAGATTGAGCTCCTTGGAGGAGGGACTGGGTAAGAAAGAAAGAAAGAAAGAAAGAAAGAAAGAAAGAAAGAAAGAAAGAAAGAAAGAAAGAAAGAAAGAAAGAAAGAAAGAAAGAAAGAAAGAAAGAAGCGAGTGAGAGTAATTACAGTTGTTGTCAGGAACTGTGGTTGTTATTCACACTTTCTCTCAGAAATACTGTAAGAGTAGATTCATGAATGCCTTTTAATCAGCTAGATCGACCAGTCTCTCTGTCTGTTTGCCTGTCTCCTTTGTTCCATTCATTGGAACCATGCATAACTGTCTTGAGGCCACATAAAGTTTGATCTTGGATGTGGAGAAATATGTAGTGGTTGCTCATCCTTTTTTCTGAAGCCCACACATACTGAGGTATGTACCCCTCACTGGTTGCCTTCCTGTTGCAGTACATCTGCAAGGCAGGCCGTGACTTTTATCCTACACAATCCCCTATAGCAGTGCCAAAAGAGTAAGCTGAAAGATGCAAATATTGAAACTCTGAGGCATAAACGGTAGGTGTAAGACTATTTGGTCATGCATGACCCTTGAAGGTAGTGCCTTTCTGAGCCACAAAGTACTGCTGGATTTGTTGCTGAAACTAGATAGCTACTGTAGCGGTGGTAATCTCGGTGGTAGCTGCCAGTTTTCTCTAGGAAAACCAGCAGTACAGCTCCCAGTAGATTGATGGAGGGTCCAGTGCATATCCTTGCTGGAAAGGTGCCAATTCCTGCTTGAGGTGATTATGTACCTTGCTTCATCCCCACTCCCAAATGTGGAGTGTCAGCCCTTCTGTGTTTGGGAAGCTTCCTGCTCATTCTGCTGACTGGGACTCTGGATTTATGCCCCACAGTCCTGCCCTAACAACATGACTGATTATTCTTAGAGCTGAGAGGATCACTTGCTTCTTTTCAATCGGTTGAGATTTTCCCATTTCTTCTTAGTGCCTGTGACAGGGAGTGTGTGGCATATGTGTGGACTCTCTTTGGAATATAGAGGTTTATGGAATAGCCAAATATGCCAAAATCAGAAGCAAACCAACTGTCATGTTATTTAACTCAATGTTGCAGCTGACTCACATGCTAAACTCCAACATGCCTGTGCGGGTGTCAGTAGAAGTATATATCATAGCTCTTGGTTTGTCAAAACACCTGAACTTGGTCTCCCAGCTGTTTAATCCTCTCATTCCGTATGAACTGCTTGGCACAAGTCCCACCCATAAGGAGGTTATGTGTCTAAAACAATTCATGCTGGTAAATGAATCAAAGGAAATGATGTGTTTAATCTAGCAAAGGGAAGCAGTGATGGGGAAGGGAGACAGTGTGGTGTAGTGGTTTTAATGTTGGCTGAGGCTTTGAGAGCTCCAAATTCAAGTCTCCACTCAGCCAGAAAACTCACTAAGTGACCTTGAGTCTGGCCTGTTTCCCAGGGTGGTTATGAGCAGGGATGGGGACTTGAGTCACAGGACTCGCTGTCAAGTCAGACTTAAGTTGCACCAGCGACTCAACTCGTGACTCAGAACTCACCTTCCTCTTCCTTTTTTTCTGGGGGGAAAAAAAAGGCTTTTTTTAAATAGGGACTCGGAGCTTGGGACTCAGGACTTGGTACCAAAGACTCGTACTTGGAACTTGGACCCAAAGACTTGCCAACATCTCTGGCTATGAGAAAGAGGAGAGCCAGGCGTGCCCCTAGAATATAAATGTAATTAATGTAACTAATTGATCAAACAAATAAAGGGGGAGTTATCCTTACCTTTCTGTTTCCAGTTCCCTCCTT
Organism: Intellagama lesueurii; assembly: GCA_037013535.1. Classification (NCBI taxonomy): domain Eukaryota; kingdom Metazoa; phylum Chordata; class Lepidosauria; order Squamata; family Agamidae; genus Intellagama; species Intellagama lesueurii. Next base: position 199,171,691 of record JBAJHW010000004.1, read on the forward strand.
TCAAAGTGGCTTTGTTTTTATTTGTTTGTTTGTTTGTTTGTTTTATGGGAAGCCTTAGGCATAAATAAACATATCAACATGTAATAAGAAGAGTTTGGAAACATAACTTTGTAGGTGATATAATTCCAAGAATCCTCCAACCTGTATGGCCATGGTTCATGATGGCAGTGGAGCTCTCAGAGTTGTACCCCTCCCTTTGCAAAGTAACATTTTGAAGCTTTGTTTAACTACATTTACACTCTAAAGTGCATCTTGTTTCTACAAGCATATCTTTCACTTCATGGACCACTCATTAATGAGCAGAGGCTTACTGTCTTCATAGGAAGACTGATTTCATAACATGTGGCCTGTACCAGTCTATTTGTGTGTGCATGTTTTTAAAGGAACAGTAAATATACAGGTCCTGTGGAATCTGTGCAAAGAAACAATAATAAATGTTAAGATCCTAAACAAGACCGGCAAATTTCTGTGCAAAATCCTTTTGAGCTATTTTTCAGCAAAACAACATGTCAGTTCAGCCCTCTGAAGCAACACAGCTCACCCACTCTTAAAAAGTGCATACAAGGACACATCAGGGTTTCTTAAAGGGAAGCACCTACTTTTCACTGAATGTGAAGTTGGGACTGGTTGGTGGATATTGTTGCTAGCTGGATTTCCCATGGCACCATAAATCTGCCTGTGGCAAGCAGTTGCAAAATGGCAAAGGCAGACGAGCCACCTGAATCCAGCCTGTGCGGGCAGAGTTCACTGCAGGATGGGTGGAGAAGGGAGGCAGCTCACAGAGCACCTGAAAGAAGAAGGGGGTGGTTGTTGATTTTTGAGAGCCCTGGATTGCACAAACAAGAGATAAGAAATGACAGCAGGCTGCATGCAACACGTAGAGTCCTCATACAGTCTTTGCCATCTAGGTGTCTTCCAGGTTTCTTGGCTATGCGGGCTAGAGATGATGGGAGCTGTAGTCCAACATACCTGGAAGGCATATGGTTGGGGAAGACTGCATTATGATGTAAGGCCAATGAGCCTTTTAAGCAAATGGTGAAAACATTCCAGAGGAGACATAAGCAAGACAAAAGATTCCCATTACCTTTTTGGATAAGTCTTCTTATCCTTAAATTTGACCCTCAGTCTATCAAATGAGTGATAATAGGCTGGTCCTGTCCCATGCAAGGCAATCTTGTACATAATATACTCTGAAGTGAATCCCACATTCCACTGCAAGTTTATATGAGGTAGCAGCCCTAGTGGCTGGCTGGATAGCACAGTGGTTTAGGCATCTGGCTGTGGAGCCAGAGATTGGGAGTTCAATTCCCCCACTGTGCCTCTTGCAAGTAGAGACAACTTGTGTGGCCCTGGCCAAGCTGCACAGTCCCAGGGTGCCCCCTAGAAGAAGAGAATAATGAACCATTTCTGAGTATTCTCTACCTAGAAAACCCTGAAGAGGATCACCATATGTCACAATTGACTTGATGGCACATGATTATAATTAGCAGCCATAATAATAAAATTTCTTTATATCACTTTTAAATTGTGTATTAGCCAGAGCTAATGGAGTGTTGTCTCTGAGGGTTAATCACACACGGCAAATGTTCCCTAGTTATACCCCTATTAGATTGTTGTCCAGTCACACAAAGTACAGCCATTATCGAATTATTTACCTGACCAGTGGTGTAACTGTAGTTTATTTCCCCCTCTCTGGGAGACTTCTGTTATTTTGTTCTGATGGCATTTCGATATATTCCTTATCGGTATGACATGTGTACATAACCTTATCGATTCTTTTCCAGAGCCAAGTCACCAGGGAAGTCGGCATCCATTACTGCCACGCAGCTGCCATGCTATAATTTTTTAATTATTTCTTTGTGGCCACTATGTCGATACGTAGGTAAACTTATGTCAACTGCCAGTTATACCAGGACATTGGTAGGTGTTGCATCACTCCACCTACTGTCTGGCAAGCGACACAGCCCTGGATGGGGTTGCCGGGTCCACTGAGTGCAATGCAGTTCTTTGAGAGGCTCTGGTGCAACAGAGGGAATTTTACTGAACAGGAACCCCTACTTGATATATTGACGTACTGTTAATTTTTTTTTTTTTAATTTCAGTAAGGGGCTGCAGTGCCCAGAAAACAAGAGGGGAAATAAGTTGGTACCATGGTGTAGCTGACCATTATGATTCAAATAGGAGAAAATGAACCGGTAATGTTAAAACACATTGGGACATTCATCCAGATATATATACCATGTGACTGTGATTCAGTACAACACATGAGAATATCACTCTTTCTTCACAGAGATTCAGGTACACTCAAATAAACATTTTCTGATGTGGTTGAGCTCATCCCAGTCCTTACTCTGTGCTAAACTCATCATGTGAGAGGTGTGCCATTTTATGCCCTCTCACTGTAAGAAACGGATAGTCCAATGCTAACTTGCCACCAGAAAGTTCTTACATGGAGGAAAAAATGTAAGCCACTGCCATTTGCAAATGGGAGAGGCACTGAAACAATCTGAGTGCTCTTCCTTATCATTTCCTTCTCCTTATTGTCCTGCCTTCTCATTCTTTTGAAGTCGTTTTGGAGAGTGGACCTGTCTGAGGATGAGTCACTGTTCTGAAGTTGATGTTAACAGAATCAATCTCACCCACACTTAACATGGAGGTTACCCTAATTATCTGTTTCTATTTAAAGCTTAATTTGCCATCTCGAAGGCGAACTGGGCAGAAGAGTCATAGACTGTCAGAGTGGGTGAGTCTAGGTGACAGTAACACTTGTCACCATGACAGCTTAGACAACCAGTTACTGTATTTGAAGATTTTCATCTACAAGCTAGCTAGATGTGGACAAAATAAGCAGAAATAAGTACCTCCCTAAGAAACATATATATCCCGCTTTCCTCCTGGTGTATCTGAGGATTGTGCAGTAGTGGACCATGGTCCAAGTAATGTGGACAAGTGAATGCATGAACACATGTGTGCATGCAGGTATGTGCATGTGCATGCACATGGACTTCATCTTGGTGTGACAAGGGAAGGTATTTCTCCCGCTCCCTCACTTGGATCACAAGCTACCTAGGGATCGTGTGGAATATTTGTTGGACAAACAATCCACTGATTGTGATCACAAATGACCGGCGGCTGTCTCAACCTCTGCTTCAATAGAACATCTGTGTCTGCATGCATGCTTCTCAAATCCCTTAATGAAACTATGTTTTCACTCTCTCTAACTGTCAATCAATAATGGAATGTAATTGATTAGAATGGGTGTGACACCTTTTATGTGGGAAACCATCCTGCTTTATTGCTGATCATGCACATTCAGTGTGTCTCCCTTCTTCCTCCTTCTGTGCTTTATTTTTAATATTTGCTTTCTCTGCAGCCCTTCAAGCAGAGGTGGGGCACATAGGATCTGATTGTCTGTGCTGATCATACCTGTTAATTCATGCTGTTCATCTCAGAACCTTATTAAAATAAATGATGGGCTGTGCTCATTACTAGAAAGAACAGCTCAAAGAGGCATAGTCTATTAGCAAGAATATAGGTCTGGAAGCTAGGAAGTCCCCAACTTCTGCTCCTAGTTTCTGACACCAGCTCAGTCATCAGGTTTCCTCTGCTGCCATAATTACATCTACATCATCATCATTTCAATTTATATACCATCCCATAGTGCTTAAAGCACTCAAAGCAAAGAATACCTTGACCGCCAGCAAGCTGGGTACTCATTTTACCAAGCTCAAAAGGATGGAAGGCTGAGTCGACTTTGAGCTAGCTACCTGAACCTATTGGGATCAAACTCAGGTTGTGAACAGAGCTTTGATTGCAGTACTACAGTTTAATTGCTGTGCCATGAGGCTCACAAGATTTAGAAATAATGCCTGTGTGCATAAAGTCATCTGATATCTGAAACAGTTCCTCTTTACAACAGGCTGCCTCCATTGAGTATTTTGAGATTCCACAACTTCCAAATACTACCCCCCCCTTCTGATTTCCATGGGGCCCCAAGAACCAGTATGAAAGAGCTGGTAGTTGTTGACCCAGGCTTCTCCAGGTTAAGTTTGGAGCTGTATGTGCTCTGACTCGCTTTCCTGAAAGCACCACCTTAAACAGAAGCAAAACAACAGGAAAAGCTGACATCAAGGGCATTCAAAATAAAATAAGTGAACATTTGAAAATTGTTGAAATGAAAATGCCCATGCCTTTTCCTTAACACTTTTTGGAAAATGTTAGTGATACATTATGACAGCAACCATAATATCAGTAGCAAGTATGCCACGGACAGTGGCCAGAATCCTATGGCTAATTTTATTGCATAAGAGTAATTGCATTAAATCTTGGTGGCAATTTCCCACTGAGATGCTGGTTGTGGTCCTGGGCATGTCAATGACTGCAAAATCTATCTTTGAGTAAGAGAAATCACGTAAATCCTGGCAGCAAATTGCCACTCATTAACAAGATGCTGGTTATGTTCCTGGGCATGTCCCTAACTGCACGATCAGGTAATTAATGAGCAGCAATTTGCCATTGTTACATTATTTTCCTTATACAAATGCACTTTGGGAAAAGGATTCTGGCCATAGTGCCAGGGGAAATGAAGATGTGTTTAATAACTGTTCCTATTGTGCAGCGGTGTATTCTTAGTGTAATACAAGGAGGCTGGAGGCAAAGTAAATAACAGAGAAGGTAAAGAATCTTTTTCATCAGTGATAAAATAAAAGGAGCATAGGATTAGCATTATACCTGTTGAAGGTATTCTCTTCCATTCCTCCTAACACTAGGTTTTCCATTTTGTTTCCCCAGTAATTTCCTTCCCCCTATTTTTGGAGATGGAGAATACCTGGAGGTTTCCCCAAGCTTGCTGAATTTCACTATATAACCATAGTGCATTCACAGTCATTCACAGCCTGAATGCTGGGAAAAATGGAATCAGGTGGAACCTACCAATGCCTTAATATTGTGGCTCATGGTGCTCTTGATCACCTACACCAGTAGTTCCCAACCTTGGATCCCTGGCTATTCTTGGACTAACACTCCCAGAAGCCTTCATCACTAGCTGTTCTGGCCAGGATTTCTCGGAGTTTTAGGCCAGGAACATCTAGGGAACCAAGGTTGGGAACTACTGATCTACACCTTCATCCAGGGCATTCTGCTCCATTATCTACTCCCCTGAAGCGTACCATTCCATTTCTCTCGCTCAACAACCAGTCCACATTCCATATACACTGAACATACATAGTCTTCTCTTGGCTGTTTTGAAGACTCCTCCTTGAAAATCCTGTGGAGGGTGTACTTTTGCAAATGTTTTAAGTTCCCTAAAGGCTGCTAAAGTCTCCCTCTTGTTGCATAGATGGTGGTGATGTGGTAACATAAGCACCCTCACTTGAGACTGCTGTTAATATATATAAAGTTAATTGAGATTGTTATTGTGTATCCACTGATGTTGCTAATGGCAATAATATTATGTATGGGCACCTCCACATCTCAGTGGTACAGTTTAGCACTGTTTTCTTTTTAGAAATGATCATGGATTTTCTGCGTTGACCTCTTCTCTTCCAAATTTCTTTTGTTGAGAGACCTGCCTTGCTAGATTTTAGGCGGTGTGAACGGAGGGTTTTTTATTCTTCTGAATGTTTGGAAACTGGTTTCATTGGGTAGACCTAATATCACGTGAGCTGTAATGTTTGATCACCCTTAAGGGTTTTATTATATTTTTAGGAGGATTGCAATATTGAATTGATTTGATTACTCACTCAAGCATGTAATCCTTTGTAAGTGTTTGTTTAGACACATCACTGTGTTCATTGGAACTTGTTTCCTAATAAGCATGTATATTGGTCTGGGCCCAATATGGTTCTCCAGATGTAGTTGGACCAGATCTCCCACCAACTACAGCCAGGATAATTAGTGCTGAGGAATTCTAGGAACTACAGTCCAACAACATATGAAAGGTCCCACTCTGCCTACCCTGATGTTAAATACTGTATGTACCACAGATTTAGGAATACATCATTTTACTAGACATATCCTTTCCTGTACTTGAGTCTTGCTGCTATATATGTAGGAAACTTCTGAAAATGAAACAGGTCTCTTGCTTCAGAAGCATTGTTTTTATTCATTAAAACTATTTTATTTATTCATATGCAAATATATGAAAAAATCAATAATGCTCATTGGTTGGTTGGTTGGTTGGTTGGCTAAACTCATCTGTTTCATCCACATGCCTCTGAACACTCGGGACTAAGTCCCATTGAACTCAATGGGATTTAATTTTGAAGAAATAATATTAAGATCGTGTTGCTAATCAACTGACATGCCTTTAATCAAGTTTTTCTTTGTTTTTGATGTTGATATGCTAGCCATTTATTTGGCCATGTTAACTGGAGTGCCAGCTTGGTCCAAAAGCTGGAGCAATACAGAGCAATATACCAACCTCATTACTACTGAAAAGTTGCTGAAGATATAGTTAGAGATGCTTACTAGGGGAACACAATGAAATGACCTTCCTTCGGAATTACATCTGGGGTAATGCCAATGTGCAGTCAGTCATATTATCAGAGACTCTCTTTGGATTTGCTATTCCAGACACCAAAATACCTTGACCTTCTTTCATCTGCACCCGGGGTGGCCACTTATGCATCATGAAAAAAGGAAATATATATCACCACCCACAAGGACAAAAGAGGATGTTGATTTGCATAAAACTGCATAGGCTGATTTATATGTATGGTTGCAAAATTTGAAATGATTTTTATAATTTAAAAAGAATTACAATACAGCTTAATTGACTTGAAGACAGTAAGAAGATTGTTTGTATACTTGCTGAGTTAGCTCCCCAGGTGCTCACAGTAGATGGGCAACTTCAGGGTCCTTGATCTCCCTCCTTGTGGTTCTTTATCTTCATCAGATTAGGTCTGGACAGCTCTTGAAATGGAAAAAAACTGCAAAAGAGGATTGTTCTCTGATACCTCCAAATGGAGGACTTCCCTTTTGAAAAAGACATCTGACCATTCTATCTATACTTCCTTAATTGTTTTGTATTCCCAGCTATACATCTATATGATTATAATCTATGTGATTAATAGGTGCTCTTATCTTACCTGGCTAGTGGAGCAGTGTATGGAGGAAACCATTGCATCTGTTTGGCCAGTTCTTCCTGAGGCTGCTATTCAAGAGGAAGACGCTCTGTTTGCCCAGCAAATGGACCATGCTGGGGCGTTTTTAAGTAATGCATTCACCTGTAACCACAAGTGTGATTTCCTAATTCTTTCCATTCCCTCTTGCTTAGGCAAGAATGAAGGTACAAGATAAGGAAAGAAGGAAGGAAGCAATCTCTGTACACTGTGCCTCACCCTGTGCCTCCTACTGTAGACCCCATTCAGTCACCGAATGGGGAAAAACACCAACAACTTTCTTGTTGTTTTCTCCGCTTGCTGATTTTTTGCAAAGCCACCAGACAAAAAGATCGCAGGGTGCCAGCTGCAAACCTGAAAGAGGAACGTTACTGTTGAGCAACACTAAGGGCTTATTGTGCCTCACTGCCCTGTAGATGATTAAAGGACCAAGATCTGTTAGAATGATAAAGTAAAGCCAAGCACTTGTGTGTGAAAGGAGACGACTTCCTGTCTATGGGCCTGTGCAGCTGGCCATGAGAGCAGGGCATGAAGGAAGGCAACAACTTGGGATTCAGCAGGGTTATTCGTTTGTTGTGGTAAATGACTGGCCAGCACTTAACAACTGACAACAAAACTGCACCAAAGGCCTTTTAGTGGGTTTGCCAAAGCCTCTTGGCCAAATGCCTCCATTTCAGTGCCATGGGCAAAGGCTAATCTGTCAGTAGAATCTGCCACCTGTTCTACAAGGGGGTATGATGAGAGGAAGTTTGTGTTTTTTACCAAACCTAAAAATGCTTACTTATTTTCTTCCTTTTAGCCTTGCTCTTAGTAACTGAATAGTATTTCACAAAACATGGCACACTTTGGATTTGCACTGTCGGGACTCCCATTTAATATCATTTTTTGTACTTGAGAGCCAGCTGAGTAATGTAAATAAAAGTGATCTTTTTTAGTGGGAGATAGAGAATCCTCACACATTTATTAATCTCATGAGGTGATCTTGAAGAAGTCAGTATTTGTTGTCATTCTAATTTCCATCAGAAGGTTTGCTTTTAGAGTTGCTAGGTCAGCAACATCTGATTCCCTGAGATTTCAAAGCCAAAACCTGAAACTAAGAGGTTGGCCCTTACGATGTCACAGAAGCAGGACAGCCAAGGGAGGGAAAATTCTCTCCAGCTTGTGTGCTGTTGCTGCCAGGACCTCAGCAAAAAAAGAGGATTCATGAGTCCTTACCACAGTGCTCCACTCTCTGCCTTGGTCCAAATGGAATGATGGCACCATTTTTGGCACATCCCTGAAGCCAAAGAGTAAAGAGTAAGGAGAAGTTAACGGGGACAGAGCCAGTTTGTGAATGCTGTTAGGCCCATCCTTTCTGCCATTTGGAGTAAAGCAAGGAGTGGAGTCTCTTGTGCCTGTTTCCAGAATCAACTGGCTGAGAAGTACTTCTGGCATGCCTCCTAACTCTTGCCTGCCCTGCCTCTGTAACATCACCAGGATTTGTCTCTAATTTCAGGGTTTGGCTCTAAAATCTGAGGGACTTGGATGCTGTTGACCTGTCAACTCTATGTGCCGTGGTAATTGTAAAAGTAACAAAAACCAGTCTCATGGACAAATGTAACAAACAGTGTAGGGAGCACCATTACTTTGCAAAAGCCAAACAAAAGATAGGTAGCTCAACAGACCAGCTTAACGTGAACTATCCTGTTGATATTTATCTGATGCAAAGTACTAGTTTGAACAGCTGGTAAGAGATTTTTGCATAAACCTGCGGAATTCTGTCCCTTATATTCAAGGGCAATATCTATAATGCAATATTTAGATTTGGTTACTTTTCATAGCTTACTTGTTTCTCTTTATTTTTTGACTTAGGTGAAGTGGATGGCATTTATTATGGGGATAATCGCTTTGGTTCAGTGACTGATTCTGGAACAGCAACGCTGAAGCCACGTCCAAGAGTCCGGCCTTTGCTGACTTTCTTACCCCTTGTAAGTATTTGCTGTGTACCTTGAGTCATCTAATCTCACATTGCATGATACAGATGGAGTACTGCTGCCATATTGCTTCTGTGAAATGAAATACAGTAGAAGGAAGGCCATAACATTTTGTGTTGCCTTTAGTTAGGAACAATACCCAGATGAGCAGCTTTACAGACCTGGTTTCCAGGTGAGGTTGGGGAAATATTTTCATCATAAATCACACTCTCAACTTGGTGGACTGGACTGGCATCCTTTATGCAAATAAAATGAAAATTATTCTGGTTCATGCAATTTGTAAGTACACTGAAATGATGATCACACTGGATTGTGTCATAGCCTGGCAATTTTATTTTCAGCAGTGCCTCAGATTAATGACTAAGAGAGGTGGAGAGGAAGACAAAAAAGCAAGGCAAGCATGTGCAGCAATGCTGCGAGCGTAGCAGAAATGTCAAAATAGACAAGTCTACGTCGTGCTGTTACTGTAGTTGCAGTTATGGGAAATCTAAGGGTAGATGTGGTGTATGATTTTTAAGGGGTATAAGTGCCAATGAAGACAGTTTTTGGTAGAATCTGGTGCTGTCAGAAGTAAATCCTAATCAAAGTATAGAGTGGATTGGAGAAACCATATAAACAGGGCTGTTTAGATTGTATGAATCAAGTGCTGAATAAGCAGCATTTGGTATTGGGTGCAGAATTTAGATTCACTAGAACCTCCGCTTCCATTCTAAAACCAATGTGCATAATTTATGTATTTTATTTTTAATTGGAACACTATATAATCACATCTAAAACAAGCTATTCTGGGGAACTGCTCTACTTCATTTGTATCTTTGTGTTTAAAATACATTTGGACACACAGTGTGAGTGGTTCTTCCATGGGCATTGTGCTCAGTTACCGTGCTGCTGTGTTATTGTGGAGCATAGCAAATCAACATTTTGCAAGATAATTCTAAAAATGGGGCAGCCTGAACAAAAAATTATAACTATGAAATTGGAGTTTAAACCAGCACTATTTGGCCCAGATGTAGCAGACAGTCTGCTCTTGCTCTGTGCCCAATTTGGGGAAGTTTGGACAAATGGTTTTTGAGTTATGGGTTTTTTAATCTAAAACTGTCCCCCACATTCAGAAGCAAGGGACTCTAAATGTACCCAGATTTAAAATAGTCCATACAAATTGAAAAGACCAATCTTGCTTATCTGGAAAGAGAATGGTTGATCCCACCCCTTTTTAAAATCTGGAATGAATCCAAGCTGCAAGGGCTGAAATATTGATTCTCCAAAAAAAAAAGTGTGTCAAAAGGAAATACAACCACTTTGTTATAACACTCAGCATGTTTGGAGCAGGCTTACCAGCAAGAAGGTTGCAAAAGAGATTCACTGTTGCAGCTTCGTGGGCAAGGAAGAGAGATGTTTGAAGGGCAGAAACCGAAATAGTCAAAAGACAGGTTTTCTTTGAAGAGTCAGAAAACCAGGCTTGCTTTAAAGAAAATAATGGAGTGACAGTTTTCCAGAAAGGGACATTTTGCCAGCTATCTCCAGGGAATTAGCATACAATGTTGTAAGGAATGTTCAAAGTTTTTCTGCATTACAAAAGCACAGCGCACTTGTGTTTGTTCCAGCCCTGAGTACTTGCAGTAAACATTATCTCAGGATTTCTGAGAAGCAGGCTCCGGACACCAGTCTTCAAAGGGGAAATCAGCTCCAGGTCTAGGTTAACCTGAACTTTTGACTCTGTCCATCAGAAGCCAATTAGCTAACTCTCAGGAGCAGAACTTTTTAACTCCTTCCTGGCCATACAGGCATTGGTGCTGGCAAAGGGATTCTGTGTCTGGTTGTAGAAATATTTTAAAATATATTTTTAAAAGAATAGAGAATAAATATTTAGAAGCTCATTTGTTTAAGCTGTGAAATTACTGGGTTTTTTGCTTTGTGGCTGGGGATGATATTACTCCATGTTAGCAGAGCTTTGGAGCTTATATCCTGCCCTAGTTTCAACCATTCCACTGTCTTGTCAGTATACAATTGTCTGGTAATTAATTTTAAAAACCCTCCAAAGATGTTATGTGCCATCAAGTCACTTCTGATGTGTTATGACTATATGAGTTAATGATCTCCAGAATGTCCTATCATTAACAGCTTTGCTCAGATCTTGCAAACCAATAACATTTCATGTTAGATTGTTCTCTCTTCCTACTGCCCCCTTCCCAGCAATATTGTCTTCTTCCAGTTTGTTCAAGTCTTGCAAACTAACAGCTGTGGTTTCCTTTATTGAGACAATTTGTATCATATTAGGTCTTCCTCTCTTCCTATTGCCCCCTCCCACTTATCCCAACAATACTGTCTTTTCAGGTCAGTATTTTCATTATATATGCATGGTAGGATAAGCTCAGTTGACTCATTTTGGTGAGAGTTCAGGCTTGACTTGAAAACCCACTTTTCTGCCTTTCTGGCTATCTGTGGTATCTGTAAGGCTCTCCTCCAACATCACATTTCAACTGAGTTGATTTGTGTCCCTGTCTTTCTTCACTGTCTTTCTTTCACATAGTATGGATGATTTTGACTTTGGTTTCCAGTGACATTCTTTGTTAATTCTATCCACTTTCTTTTTTTTCTCTTTTTTTAAAATTTCAAAAGCCAAAGGGACATCTTTTGGAAAGCATGCACACAACATGTTTGCAGAGCTTTTGGTCCAATGTAACTTTTCTTCCTCAGCTTGCCTAACCTGGAATTTGGAACACAGCTTTCTAGTCTGCATTCTGTGGACAAACCTGAAATTGCTTTGTGTTTGGGTGAAAAGTGGTTAACTGATGCGGGGCGGGGGGGGGGAGGCAGCTTCTGGGATTTTCCCTTCCTTGGTATCACTTTGAGAATAACAGTACGCACAAGAGAGTATCCTGTAGACCAGTGGTCCGCATCCTTTTTGACACTGCGGACCAGTTTAGCGTGTGGGGGCGTGGGCGTCTGTGCATGTGTGTATGTGTGTGGGAGTACGTCTGTGCATGTGGGGGACGTGCGTGCGGCGTGCGGGGGCATGCGTGCATCTGTGCATGCATGTGGGGGGCGTGTGTGCATCTGTGTATGTGGGGGGTGTGTGCATGCGGGGGGTGCACATGCATCTGTGCGTGCAAGGGGCAGGAGATCTGTCTCTGCGGCCCGGTCCTGCTAAGGCCACGGTGGTACCAGTCTGCGGACCGGGGTTTGGGGACCCCTGCTGTAGACCATCTTGACTCCCACATTCATAAACAAGAAGTTTTTTAAAATAATTGAATCTATTTCCTTTAACCAGACACCAGTATTCTATTTGTTGCCTTGGAACAACAAATTGGAAACAGCATGCTTAAACTCATACATAAATTTAGAATCCGTGAAGGGGAAACATTCTCTGATACCAAGACTGCTGTTGGGGATTTTATTGTTGCAGGAAGCTTGCAAAACATACCATCTTATAGTGTAATTTTACAGTTGAATTTCCCACTTAAACCAAAAGACAAGGGTGTGTGCTATTTAAAATAAAAGCTGGTAGTGCTCACACAGCTGGATTTCATATCCATCTGGGAGAATTGCCTTAGTACTGATAATTCTGCTTATTACTTTATATTTAAAGGTGATTGGCAGATAGTGGAGTTTACCTCCAAACAGAGAGGTTATGGCCCTTTGAGAGGATGATGAGCCTTGCAGATATAGACCCTCTGGGGGCCAGAAGGTCCTCTAACTTTTGAAGTTTCATAGGCAAGCAAAAAGCAAGAATCCACCAAGTCTCCTACCATTCTGCTCCACCCTTCTCTGTAGTTCTTTCGTGCTGGCTAGAAGCAAAAGAGATTGCAAAATGTCCACAGAGATCAAACTAGAAAAAACAGCAGTTTTGCATTTAGATACTGGTTGGACATTATTCCTCCAACAATGATATTTTCTTAGAACTGTTCACCTAAGCAATCAGACTTCCAAATAAAACATATGTTTACCTCTCAAAGAGCAATCCAAAATGAAGCAAGCTTATTATGCAAGATATGGGATATGCTTCTAAATGCCAGTACATGTAGAGACTGGGCTTGATCAACACTACAGAATGATAGCAGTTAGATGCCACTTTAACTGCCATGGCATCTTCCTAAGGAACCCTGGGATATGTAGTTATGTATTTATGTATTTATTTATTTGATTTATATATCACCCATCTGGCAGCCAAGGACACTCTGGGAGGTTTACAACAAATAACATAAAACAACAAAGCAACAAAATAGCAAACAGAGTGCTCTAGTGCTGTAGTTCAGAAGGTGCACTAGAATACATCCCTAAACTACAAATCCAAGAATTCCATAGGACAGAGCATGATAGTTAAAATGGTATCAAACTGCTATAATTTTGTATTGCAGGTACAGTCTTAAATACTTAGAATGTACTTTTTGAAATTAATGGAAATCAGGTTAGTTATGATTAACTTAAATCCATTCATTTAATTAGGTCTATTCTAACTAAACCCGAAACTAATAATAATTCTCTGATGCTCACTTCTAGTCCCATATGCCTTCTAGACTTTTAGGTGGATTCTTTGCTTATAATTCATTGAATACCTCCTTATACAAGAAAATCATGTTGACAGAGAACTTTCACAGAGGGTATTATTAGATTCCCAGTGGGCTTAGGCTTATACAGAAGGTATCATTAGGAGGGAGGGCATGGCATGGCACAGATGTTAAAGAAACAGCAGAAACAATACATTTTTTCATTGTATAATGAATTCATGCATGCATTTTGCTCAGGGGTTGGCCACATATTATACCATGTTGTCGAGAGAAATCATAGATTTTTTTTCCTGGCATACAGTGTCTTGAAAGAGATTTCTCTCTGTACAATGTTACACATCAGATGAATTGGCTAAGACCAATGAGCTGGAGAAATGATGAGACCTCTTTTGGCTGGAGAACCAAGCAATGGTTCAGGAATTTGAATCTATAAATATTTGCTTGTGGATTTTTATTTTCATTTTTGACAAACCTGACAACTCACCTCACTTACATAACTGCCAGAAGTGTGGCTATGTTAGTCTGTTGCAACAGAAGAAATTGGACTTATGGTACGAGTTGATCTCCATGTTCCTTTGGTCTTGAACGTTGTAGGAGCTGCTTCAGTTGTTACAAGGCAATGAGAGAAAGACAGCCTAACTCAGTTTGTCTTCTTTCTGTGCTTCTCTTAAAGAGGAGAAATGTATTTATTCCCCCATAGGAAAGTTTACATGTGAATATGTCTAACAAGAAAGAACCAACTCCTTTTTTCTTTTTTTCTGAATGAAAAGCAACCTGTATAGGTTCCAGCTTTTGAGTAGAGGTGTGCTGGGGCAAGGGGTAATTCCTTCTTTCTTTCCTGTAAGTTTTTCAACTAAAAATATCTCAAACCAGCTACTCACCACCACCACCATAATAGGTTTGCAATATTTTTTGCATCTGCAGTCCAGAAGTCCAGAGAGCAAAACAACCTCTCCAGGAGGTAGGTTTTGGAACAGGCACGTGGCTAGTGGGAAATGATTAAGCACTCTCTGCCTCTGCCCCTTCCTTGCCCAAAATAACAGCACCCCGGGCTCTTTTGTACTTTTAATGACTCTTGAAGCTTCAATCCAGCTCTTTTTATATGGTCTGTCCTTTGCTTTTTCCTCCAGTTTATTTATCTCATGCTGGGTGGCATTAACCAGCAAATGTGAAGATCTCTGTGTGTGTGTGTGTGTGTGTGTGTGTGTGTGTGTGTGTGTGTTTGTGTGTTTTTGTGTCTGATGAACAAAGTTGTCCTAAGAATAAATGCCAGATAGTTTTTGTATGAGGTGTAGATGATTCTGGCTTAACAACCCCCATTTCAAACTGGCCCGACTAAACTTTATTTTTAAACCCAGTCTCACTGTTATTTATTTTGTTTTGTTTAAAATATTTCACCCTGCTTTTCTCCCAGAAAGAACTCAAGGTGGCTTACTTTTTAAAAATACAATATTAAAAGCTAAAAGCAGTAAATTATTCAAATATTTAAAAATAATAACATATTAAAATGTTAGGTGTGCATATATATATATATATATATATATATATATATATATATATATATATATATGTTTGTGTAGATATAATAATTATTATGTTTTGCCATGTCAATTCCCACTTACGATGGCCTTTTCCAGGGTTTTCTGGGTACAGAAATGGTTTACCATTTTCTTGTCGCGTTGCTCTGGGATTGTGCAGCTTGCCCAAGACTACTGAGGTTGGCTCTTCTCCTGCGAGGCACACTGGGAAATCAAACTCTTAACCTCTGGCTCTGCAGCCAGGTACCCAACTCACTGAGTTATCCAGTCAATAAATCTATAATGAGGTCCTTAAATACTTAGTTAAACAGGTAGATGAGTCTAAAATGTGAAGTATATGAAATCAAGCCCACATCTGTCTATTGCACATGTATATATCTGGAATTTCAACATCAAAAAAAACTAAGATCATGGCCACTGGTCCCATCACCTCCTGGCAAATAGAAGGGGAAGATATGGAGGCAGTGACAGATTTTACTTTCTTGGGCTCCATGATCACTGCAGATGATGACAGTAGCCACGAAATTAAAAGACGCCTGCTTCTTGGGAGGAAAGCGATGACAAACCTAGACAGCATCTTAAAAAGCAGAGACATCACCTTGCCGACAAAGGTCCGCATAGTCAAAGCTATGGTTTTTTCCAGTAGTGATGTATGGAAGTGAGAGTTGGACCATAAAGAAGGCTGACCACCGAAGAATTGATGCTTTTGAATTGTGGTGCTGGAGGAGGCTCTTGAGAGTCCCCTGGACTGCAAAGAGAACAAACCTATCCTATCCATTTTGAAGGAAATCAACCCTGAGTGCTCACTGGAAGAACAGATCCTGAAGCTGAGGCTCCAATACTTTGGCCATCTCATGAGAAGAGAATACTCCCTGGAAAAGACCCTGATGTTGGGAAAGTGTGAAGGCAAGAGGAGAAGGGGACGACAGAGGACGAGATGGTTGGACAGTGTCATCGAAGCTACCAACATGAATTTGACCCAACTCCGGGAGGCAGTGGAAGACAGGAGGGCCTGGCGTGCTCTGGTCCATGGGGTCACGAAGAGTCGGACATGACTTAACGACTAAACAACAACATATCTGGAATTTGTGACCTCTACTCTCTTGCCTTACACAGTCATTAACCTCTGTGCAACTCTGCAGTACTGTACACTCAGAAAGGAATGAGGGTTCTACCAGCTGCCCTGGGTGGAGTTGTGAGTCAATATTTACAATGGCATAGGAACTATGTACACCCAACATTGGACTAAAGCCCATTCCTACTCCTTTCCCCCCAATAAGACTAAAGCTTCCTGGGCACACCCTGTACTGAACTTCTGTCTCACATACTGGCAGTATGGCATCCAGGAAACTTTAAAAAAATATTTTGCTCACAAATCAATTGTGTCCTGAGCAGTTGTTATTGAAAGCTGTCTAAGCCAGCAGCTGCAGACTTGCAGCGGTGTACACTTTGGTGCATAGCAATTTGGCATATCTGGACAATGATGTACACCTGTCTCTCTCCTCTCCTCTGTCCCTGGTCAATCTGCTTAGCAAGCAGAGTGGGGCACACTGCTGACGCACTGATTTTGACAAAGAGTTGTCATATGCCACAAGGCTTTCTGTTTGAGTGGGAACCATGTTGTCTCTTATTTCTCTCATGCCATAAGACTATTGGGAGCAAAGATAAAATGTCTGGATGTTACAACAACTCTGAAGTATTTTTATATATATGGACTATAGAAAAACCAGAGAGAAATACGTAAAAGCTTGTAGAAATCAAACAAGCTGAAGTTACCTGGAACAACAATGAAAAGACTTACATTTAGATACCCAGATGAATTTTGAAATGCTTGTCAGTGATTGTCTGGTTTCCTTCTTTCTTTCTTTATTTATTTGTTATATTTATATCCCGCCCATCTAGTCATTCGACTACTCTGGGCGGCGTACATCAGACAAAATAAAACAATTAAAATAACATCAGTATCCAAGAATAAATAATCATTCAAGATGGAAAAAGACAAAGAAGATAGATCAAATAGTGCCCGGAGGGAAGGCCTGCCTGAATAGCCAGGTTTTTAATTGGCTTTTTAAAATCCCCAGCGAAGGGGCCATACGGATCTCTGAAGGTAGGTTATTCCATAACCGAGGAGCCACTGCCGAGAAGGCCCGGTTTCTTGTTTTTTCCTTCCGGGCCTCTCTCAGCGTTAGGCTCCTCAGTCGCACCTCCTGACTAGATCAAGTGATACGGGTAGATTTTGGGAGGAGGCGTTCCATCAGATAGCGAGGTCCTCAACCGTTTAGGGCTTTGTGTGTAATCATTAAAACTTTGAAATCGACACGGAAGCGCACGGGCAGCCAGTGCAATGCGACCAGAGTGGGAGAGATATGATGGTGTTTTCTCACCCCACTAAGAAGTCTGGCCGCCGCATTCTGCACCATTTGAAGCTTCCGCATCAATCTCAAAGGTAGCCCCATGTAGAGCGCATTACAGTGGTCTAATCTCGAGATTACAAGCGCATGCACTAAAGTGGTGAGCGCCCCAGCATCAAGATAGGGACGCAGCTGGGCAATCCGCCAAAGGTGGAAATAGGCGGAGCGGACCACTGACGCCACCTGGGTTTCCATGGTGAGCGCCGGGTCCAGATGTATCCCCAAGCTATGAACCTCACTCTTCGCGGTGAGAGTCACCCCCCCAAATGAGAGGGAGTTTCCCAAACCGCTGATGGTGGGGCCACCCACCCTCAGTACCTCCATCTTGTCCGGGTTCAGCCTCAACCCATTTTCCTGCATCCATTGCAGAACAGCCTCCAAGCAGCGCTGAAGGGACAGAACAGCATCCACTGTAGTTGGAGAGAAGGAGATGTAGAGCTGGGTGTCATCAGCGTACTGATGGCACGATGCCCCACATCCCCTGATGACCCCACCCAGCGGCCTCATATAGATATTAAACAGCATTGGGGAGATGATCAAGCCCTGCGGGACCCCACAATTGAGGCTCCACAGGACCGAAACCCTCTCCCCAAGCTGTACTCTCTGAGGACGGTCCTCCAAGAAGGATTGGAGCCAAGCAAATGCCAGGCCACCAATTCCCAACTCGGAGAGCCTCCTCAGGAGGATACCGTGGTCGACGGTATCAAAGGCGGCTGAGATATCGAGGAGGACCAACAGGGACATTTTTCCCCTGTTGGCCTCCCTCAATAGGTCATCTAACCCGGATCCCCCTTTTTTACCAAAAGTTATTTCTCATGTCCCCGTGTCACAGGACATTGCCCTCCCAACCTGGGAATAAAGACACGAGACAGTGATATGGGTTAAATACGGGCCACACTTTATTGATATAAATCCAAATTCGAATTTGCCATCCTTTGGCAAAAAGAGGGGGTCTGCTGTAGTGCGGAAACAGGTAAATGGCAGGGGTATCCAAGTACCCCTTGATCAACAAATGGGCGAGTCCCCGGCCCCAGGTTCCAGTGGTCTAAAGACAGCAGGAACCCGGCCGGCCACTAATAAACACCCCCAGACCTCAAGCCATTTTTAGTTGATGACTGTTGGTCCGGAACTGGCCCAGTGCATCTTCCCCCCACAGGCACTGTAATCGCACGATCCGCAGTGCCGGGAGGTCGGATGCGCTGTTGGCTTACCTGAAATTACAGTGGGACACACCGAAAATACCTGTTTTTTCCGCACTACCCGCCAGTGTGACCAAAATTTTCCACCAGAATTGCCAACAACCCTCTTCCAGTGTGGGATAGGCAAAAAATCCCCCCATCCAAAGGCCAATCAGGATGAAGGTCAAAAATTCCTATCCGGCCCCTTAAAGGCGACCACACTAGAAATAGGGAGGGCGGGTGGGTGCACGAAAAAGAAGAGGGCGGTGCAAGGGGGGAAGTCCCTTAAGTACCCTGGCTTTCCCCCCTCCGACTTGCAAGTCTCGAGAGACTGAAACAGCCTCGCACCATCCCGGGTGGAGGGCAAAGAGCTGGCCACGCTGCCCAAAGTCCAGGGACTTGGCAGTGGCCGCAACATTCTGTCACCTACCTTTTTCTTTTCCCTGATATCTGACCTTGGCAGGATTTTGCATACCTTGGATGTGAATGGAACACCAGCCTCTTATACTGTATGTGCTACACGGCTTTCTCAGTGTCTTCTTGATTTTTCTAGTGTTACACATCTGCTAATTAAAAGGCTTTCAAGTCTTCTCCTACCCAGCCATAACTTTCCAAAAAGGATCTTTGATAACATGACTAGCATTTATTTATTTATTTTATTTTATTTTATTTTATTTTATTTTTATACCACCCATATGGCAGCCAAGGCCACTCTGGGCAGTTTACAACAATATAAACAATAACAGTGACAGAATAATAAGATATGGAACACCTACCAAATAAAATGTAAGATATACACAACAAATAACAATAAGGAACAGCATAAAACACCATAAAATGAAGATAAAATAGGATAAAAATAAAATTTATTATAAAGGAAAAAAGTAAAAGCTTATAAATATATATCAAGAAACTGACAGCTGAAACATTGTTCTCACACATTGTTTTTAACCTGTTCACCTTTTACAGTTTTAAAAAAACTCTTTTTGGTTTATAAAACAGTTGTAAGATATTATACCCCTATATACCACTAGTTTGCAGAGCCATTCTATCAAAGCAATAGAAGCTTCTACTGCTTTCCTAAGTAGTATCTCTCTTCCTGAGCTTTGCTGGTCCAGCCACCTAGTTACAACCTTCTACATTCTCTGGACCTATGAGCAGGGCCAAACTGTGCTCTTGGTCATGCAGTTCTTTCCTTGTTTTTGCACTTTCCTTCTGTAGTGAGTGAGCTAGCCTGTCACTTATGCGTGTGATTCACAGACAATGAAGGAGGACAAGTTGCTATCCTGTAATTGTGGTTCTTCAAGTAGCCATCTCTGGAATCACACAATCTACACACCTGCCCCTCAGGATGTCTGGGAAGCTAATGCACTGGACTCAGAACTGAGGGGAGTTACTATAGGGTGGCCATATTTGCACAGTGGAGGGTGAGAGCAAGGTTCTTGTCAAAAAATTAAGCTCTAGAACACTCTGGGCAGGCGCAGGGTCCTTGTGTGTAACTTCACTGATAGGCTCTATAAAAATCAGTTACAGTTAAGCAATCTGCCTTTTCTCTCCCTCTCTCCCCCTCCCAAAGAGGGATGGAAAATAGGTGGCCTTCTAGAGTTAGTTGGATTGCAGTTCCCATCATTCTTCACAGTTGGCTGTCCTGGCTAGAATTAATGGGAGTTGCATTCCAAAAACCTCAGAGGGTCACACAGTCCCTAGTCTTACTCTATAGGTTTACAAGTAAATCAATACAGTCATCTTAAAAGGCATTGGAATATATAATTTCATTATCGCTCACCTACAGGTGAACAGACATGGAGACAGACCTTTGGGACATGAGAAATTCATAATCATGGTACCATAACAAAAAAGGCCCAGTTACTTGTACACATCTATCATCTATCCGCAACCCAGCCATTTCCTTACCGAAGCTGGCGGACTTCATCTCCGCGGCACTGTTGGAACCTCCGAGGCTTTTGGTCTTGGGTGATTTCAACATCCATGTGGAGGCGGAGGTTTCCAGTCCAGCTCTTGAGTTCTTGGAAACCATGGCTTCCTTGGACATGTCCCAACATGTTAACGGCCCTACCCACATGGGCAGCCACACGTTAGACCTGGTGTTTTCCCCCGAGCGGAGTGAGTGTGGTCTGATGGTGACTGATCTTGTGTCGGTCCCTTTGTCATGGTCGGATCACTGCCTAATTAAATGCAACCTCTCAGTGGCTCTCCCTCCCCGCAGGGAGCAAGGACCTATTTTAATGGTCCGCCCTCGAAGGTTACTGGATCCTATAGG
Source organism: Intellagama lesueurii (assembly GCA_037013535.1). Taxonomy (NCBI): domain Eukaryota; kingdom Metazoa; phylum Chordata; class Lepidosauria; order Squamata; family Agamidae; genus Intellagama; species Intellagama lesueurii. The sequence goes on from JBAJHW010000004.1 coordinate 199,192,701, forward strand.
ATTCCAGGACTCCATGAGAGGGATTCTGGCTGATCTGACTGGCGATCCTGTCGAGGCTCTGGTTGATGGCTGGCTTGCCGCCACTACCAGGGCTGTTGACACGATTGCTCCTAAACACCATCTTCATTACAGAGCTCGTTCAGCACCCTGGTTTAACCAGCTGCTCTGAGCTATGAAGCAAAGTAGGAGAAGGCTAGAGTGCAAGTGGAGATGAAACCCGACGGATTATAATCGAAAAGCTGTGAGGATTGCAACTAACCTTTACCTTACCAGTCGAGCTTACTTCGCTGTCTGGATAAGTGAAGCTTCAAATCAGCAGGCGGAACTTTTCCGTATAGTACATGATCTATCCGGAATTGCTCACAGTGATAGGCCTCCCACTAACATTTCACCTGACCAATTTGCAGCATTTTTAAAATCTAAAGTGGAGGCCATCCACCGGGAGCTCTCTCCTTTTTTGAACACAGTAGATCGAGCAGAGACATCCAGTGCTCCACCTTGCCCAATGAGACTCGATCTCTTTCAGCCTGTGATGCCAGATATGGTGGACAAAGCACTTGACCACTGTCATGCCACCACCTCCTCCCTTGACCCTTGCCTGGCCTGGCTAATCAAAGCAGCCAGGCCTATAACAACCGAATGGGCCACTGCAATAATTAATGGGTCTCTCCAGGAGGAGACACTCATTAGGCCCATTAGGAAGAAACCAAGTTTGGCGGCGGACGACATTGGCAATTATAGGCCCGTTGCCAATGTTTCTTTCCTCAGCAAAGTGGTAGAGAGGGTGGTGGCTGACCAGCTTTAGGCCCTTTTGGATGAAACCGACGCCCTGGATCCATTTCAGTCAGACTTCAGGCCGCTCCACGGTATGGAAACGGCACTGCTTGCCCTGTTTGATGACCTGTTGAGGGAGGCCGATAGGGGCAAGATGTCTCTGTTGGTCCTTCTCGATATCAAAGCCACCTTTGATACCGTCAACCTCCTGGGGAGGGTCTCCGAGCTGGGAATTGGTGGTCTGGCGCTAGCCTGGCTCCGATCCTTTTTGGAGGACCGTCCCAAGAGTACAGCTTGGGGAGAGTGTATCGGCTCCGTGGAATCTTAATTGTGGGTTTCTGCAGGGTTTGATTATCTCCCCAATGCTGTTTAATATCTACATGAGGCCACTGGGTCAGGTCATCAGGGGGTGTGGGGCTTTGTGTCATCAGACACCCAGCTCTACATCTCCTTTTCTCCAACAACAGTGTATGCCGTTTTGTCTCTTCAGCACTGTCTGGAGACCGTATTGAAATGGATGCAGGTGAATGGTCTGAGGCTGAACCCGGACAAGACGGAGGTCCTGAGGGTGGGTGGCCCTGACATTGGTGGTTTGGGAAACTCCCTCTCCTTTGTGTGTGGGGGGGTGACTCTCACCACAAAGAGTGAGGTTCGCATCTTGGGGGTACACATGGATCCGGCGCTTACCATGGAAACCCAGGTAGCATCAGTGGTCCGCACTGCCTACTTCCATCTTCGGTGGATTGCCCAGCTGTGTTCCTATCTTGATGTGGGGGCCCTCACCACTCTGGTCCATGCGCTTGTAGTCTCGAGGTTAGACTACTGTAATGCGCTCTACATGGGGCTACCTTTGAGATTGATGCGGAAACTTCAAATGGTGCAGAACGCGACGGCCAGACTTCTTACTGGGGTGAGAAAACATCAACATATCTCCCCTACTCTGGCTGCCCTGCATTGGCTGACTGTTTGTTTCCGCATTGATTTCAAAGTACTACTAATGACATATAAAGCCCTAAACGGATTAGGGCCTCAATATCTGGCGGAACGCCTCCTCCCACTTAGATCTACCTGTATCACTCGCTTTAGTCAAGATGGGCAGCTGAGGGGCCTAACGCCGAGGGAGGCCAAAAGAGAAAGAACATGAAAGTGGGCCTTGTTGGCAGAGGCCCCTCGCCTTTGGAACAATCTTCCCCCAGAAATTTGTCTGGCTCCCTCGCTGGGTGTTTTTAAGAGCCAACTCAAGACCTGGCTCTTTAGACAGGCCTTCCCTCCTGTCAATACCTAATTTATTTCGCCATCTTCAATTGTATTAATGTTGTTGTTTTATTTTATTTTATTTTTCTTAGTGTTGTTAGCCGCCCAGAGTAGACTTCGGTCTAGATGGGCGGGGTATAAATAAATAAATAAATAAATAAATTTTCTATGGGAGGAAAAAATGCAGAGAAGTATTTTGAGTGGCTCATAGGGGACAATATGGTTTGTGTTACCCAGGGCTTAAGCTTAGTTTGACCCATCCTCTAGCGTCATACAGCTCCTCAGATGAAGAATTATTGCACAAAGGATGATTGATGCCTTCACATTCCATAAGCCTGAAATGCTGGTTTCTTAAGCCATTGTAAGTGGTGAAAGTGGCACTTGATAAGTCAAATGAATGTAGAGAAAAGGCTATTCCTCCTCTTACTCACCTATTCACTCTATTGTACAGGGTTAGACATATCATGAGTCAGAGGGAGGCAGCAGATATGGGGCACCATGTAAGAACAGTGACTTGTCATTTTGGAATTGTTGCTTTTTTCATACTGTCAAGAGTAAGTAGAAACACTTGATAGTTTCTCTTGCCAGTTTGCCAAAATAACTTGGCTGGCTTTGAGTGGGTAGGGGTGCAATTTGCTGCTCTGTTTCAGGCAACAAATTGTCTTGAGCCAGCCCTGTCACAGTAACAGTGAACTAGCTGCTTTGCAAAATACAAAGGTGAAAGGGGTTACAAGATGTATCAGTGAGGAAATGATGAAAATGTGTCTCCCAAAGGTGGTGGTGGTTGTTATGTGCTGTTATGGTGACCTTAGGAATGTGAGATCTCACAAATGTTGTGTCCTTAACAGCCCTGCTTCACTTTTGTAAACTCAAGCCTGTGGCTTCCTTTAAGGAGTCAATTAATCTTGTATGTAGTCTTTCTCTTTTCCTGCTGCCTTCAACCTTTCCCAGCATTGTCTTTTCAAGAGAATCTTGCTTTCTCATCATGTGCCCAAAGTAGGACACATCATTTAGGTCATCATTATTGCCTTCAGAGATGGTTCAGGCTCAATTTGCTCTAGGACCCACTTGTTGGTCTTTCTGGCAGTCTATGATATCTGCAAAGTTCTCCTCTAACACCGTATTTCAAACATATTATTTTTTTCCCCGTCAGCCTTCTTTACTGTCCTGAATTCAAACCCATACATAGTGACTGGGGATATAATAGTGTGGATGCTCTTTGTTCTGGTCTCCAGTGACACATCCTACTCCTTATGCTTGATTATCTTTTCTAATTCCTTCATTGCTGCCCTTCGAAGTCTGTCTTCTGATTTCTTTGGATTGATGTTTGAATCGAGGTATGCAAAAATCTTTCTTCAATTTCTTCATTGTCATTAGAGTTGTGTAGTTTTGTCATGATTTTCTTCTTCTTAATGTTCAACTGCTTACTTTGGCACTTTCTTCTTTTACTTTCACTAAAAGTTGTTTCAAGTTATTGCTGCTTTCTGCCAGTAAGGTGGTATCATCTGCATACTGCAAATGATTGATGTTTCTTCCCCCAGTTTTCAAAGGTACTACTAGTGATTTCGAATACCTTCATTTTTCACAGGCTGAGTGGAGATAGCTATAATTTTTAGTGAGATTATGTATAACATGCATTAAAAGTAGCATTTCATGATGTTTGCTTACTCTGTTACACAGAAATGCAGGGATGGGGGCAGCAATAAGAGCAGAGGAACAAGTTTGTAAGATTGTAAAGACAAGGTCTTATGCTGTTCAGAATGCTGTGGCATAAATTGAAAAGACCTACCAACCATGATTGTATCCAGGTTTCTCTCTGCTACCACGAGGGCTAGATACTTACAGTAAAAACACTTCCACATATCCCATCCATTATCTGCAAAATACACAATTTCACGTCAATAATCATAAATTGTGCATTCTCCATAGCAATATTGTGAGTTTAAGAAAATTACTTTTTTGATGACATATGTCAGAATACTCCAGCCAGTTTTAAAAAATATATTGAACACTGTTGTATACAGGATTTGTCTCCTTTCCAGAGACCATGCTGTCTAGAAATTCTGGGAGCTATCATCCAAAAAAGGCAACTTTCCAAAGCTCTAATGTTGCCAAAGTTACACCGTCTGGTCTGAGACTGACATCTGCATAGTTAGGAGCCCTAATCGTGCTATCATATAAGTTCTGACATGGTGGCTAGAGATGGGCACGAACTGCTAGTTTGGTGGTTTATGCCAGTTTGTCCTTCAGACGAACAGGTGTTCAGAGTTTCTCAGCCCCGCTTCCTCTAGTGGACACCCTCTTGGAGGCAGCATTGCAGCTTCCCTGCCCCACCTCCTCTGGGCACTGCCTCTGAGTGGGTGCCTGATGGAAGAGGGCTGGAAAGCACCAAACACCATCCAAAGGACAAACCAGCATGAATAGCCGAAGCTGCAATGAGTGGAGAAGGACTGCAGAGGTGGGATTTTCACTCACCCCCTGTCCTTTGTCCATCTAACAAGCCTATTCAGATCAGGGGGAAGTGAAACCAACGGGAACAATATATCAGGGGTCTCCTACCAACTCTCCTCAGACTGAAGAAGCTACTTGGATGAGTAGCGAAACGTTTCAACCTAGAAAGAAGGACGTCCAGTTGCCATGACTCAACTTCCACATAACCTTACCTGGATGACTGAGAATCTTCACAGATGTATTGCCAAAGCAGCAGTTTATGCCCATCTCTAATGGTGACCCTTTTCAGGGTTTCCCAGGTAGAGAATACTCAGAAATGGTTTACCATTCCCTTCTTCTGGAGGCACCCTGGGGTTGTGCAGCTTGCCCAAGGCCACACAGGCTGGCTCTACCCATAGAAGGCACACTGGGGAATCAAACTCCTGACCTTTGGTTCCACAACCAGATACCTAAACCATTGAGCTATCCAGTCAGTTGTAAGGAGCCCTACCACAAAAGAAAGGCAATCCAAGTTATAAACAAATAATATCACTCTCAATCTTCAGTGAACTAACTTTCGGTGGCACAATCAAAAGTATTACGAAAGAGCTCCCCACTGCACTCTGCCAACAAATAGAAGCCTTGGCCTGGAACCCTGCTTGTTAAATATTAGCAGATGCTTTAGAGTTCTAAATATTTCCGTTCTTTTTTAAATGTGGGCAACCGTTGCAATTGTGAGAGCAAAGGTTATGTTTCCCAGTAGAACAAGTAACATTATCTTCCATGTCTCAGTGGGCTATACTTAGCAACCTTTCATTTGCTGCAAACCTGTGATTGTATCATGACTTCCCTAATACTTCCTGCTTTGGAATGGCAGGAAGCTTATCATTGCATAAGAATTTGCCTATTTAATTCCAGTGTTGCCAGAGGGAAAAAGGAAAAGCAAGCAAACAAGTACTATTTTAGAGGTGTGAGGCCTTTCCATTCAAGTGATACTCATACGGTAGTTCCAAAACAACAAGGACTCCAGCAGCAAACACACCTTTGTGAAAACAATCTTGTGACATCTCAGACTAACAAGTTTCATTTGGCGTAAGGTTTTGTGATCTCCAAGCGTTCACAGAAAAGGGTCAAAATTGTCTGGACAGGAAGTACCCTGTATTGGTTGGTCTCCATGGTTTCGAGTACATTAATTGTTCTAGACTGTTTAGAATAAAAATTAATGTTTTAAGATAATGCATATTCCTGTCTTAGGAAGCAAAAAGCATTTATTTGACATCTAACAATGACTTTACTGTAACTGATAACTCAGTAAAATATATTAAGAGGAGGTAGCAGGAACATTAAACGTCTTTTTATAGAATGATCCTGTGTGAGTGACCAGTAGAGGAGAATGTTGAGCTTTTGCTTTGAACTGGATTATGATAGAAGCCTTTTTTAAGTATAAGAACACAGGAAGAGCCCTGCCAGTTCAGTCTAAGGCCTAACTCAGCATTCTGTTTGCACAGTAGCCAATTGGTTGCCTATCAGAAGCCAGCAAAGTGAGGCAACAGCCCAGGAGAACCCTACTGCTTATCTTCCCCAACAACAGGTATTAAGTAGCATACCACCTTTGCTGTTGGGATTAATGTACAGCCGTACCTCGGTTTACGAATTTAATGCGTTCTCCAGGACGTTTCGTAATGCGAAAAATTCGCAAACCAACACACGGTTTCCCATAGGAATGCATGCACGGGGGCAGCGCTATAAACCTCCCAGGCGCAATGCAAACTTGCTTCGTATTGCGGAAAACATTTGTAAACCGAGGCATTAGTTTCAATGGATTTTCATTCGTAAACCAAAAATTATGTTAATTGAGGCGTTTGTAAACCGAGGTATGCCTGTATAACCACCATGACCAAGTAGCTAGGATTGCATCACAGTGAAATGGAAGAAACTAATCTTGGAGCAGAAAAGGGGGCTTGAAGTGGAAGAAGGTTAGTATCCAAAATAACCCCGAATTGCTTTGATGTATTCACCAGCTTGGTGCTACACTCAATATGCCAGCAAGTTTGGAAAACTCAGCAGTGGCCAGAGGATTGGAAAAGATCAGTCTACATCCCAATCCCAAAGAAGGGAAGTGCCAAAGAATGCTCCAACTACCGTACAATTGCACTCATTTCACACGCTAGCAAGGTTATGCTCAAAATCCTCCAAGGCAGGCTTCAGCAGTATGTGGACCGAGAACTCCCAGAAGTACAAGCTGGATTTCGAAGGGGCAGAGGAACTAGAGACCAAATTGCTAACATGCGCTGGATTATGGAGAAAGCCAGAGAGTTCCAGAAAAACATCTACTTCTGCTTCATTGACTACGCAAAAGCCTTTGACTGTGTGGACCACAGCAAACTATGGCAAGTTCTTAAAGAAATGGGAGTGCCTGACCACCTGATCTATCTCCTGAGAAATCTATATGTGAGACAGGAAGCAACAGATATGGAACAACTGATTGGTTCAAAATTGGGAAAGGAGTACGACAAGGCTGTATATTGTCTCCCTGCTTATTTAACTTATATGCAGAATACATCATGCGAAAGGCTGGACTGGATGAATCCCAAACTGGAATTAAGATTGCCGGAAGAAATATCAACAACCTCAGATATGAAGATGATACCACTCTGATGGCAGAAAGTGAGGAGGAATTAAAGAACCTCTTAATGAGGGTGAAAGAGGAGAGCGCAAAAAATGGTCTGAAGCTCAACATAAAAAAAAACTAAGATCATGGCCACTGGTCCCATCACCTCCTGGCAAATAGAAGGGGAAGATATGGAGGCAGTGACAGATTTTACTTTCTTGGGCTCCATGATCACTGCAGATGGTGACAGCAGCCACGAAATTAAAAGACGCCTGCTTCTGGGGAGGAAAGCGATGACAAACCTAGACAGCATCTTAAAAAGCAGAGACATCACCTTGCCGACAAAGGTCCGCATAGTCAAAGCTATGGTTTTTCCAGTAGCCATGTCTGGAAGTGAGAGCTGGACCATAAAGAAGGCTGACCGCCGAAGAATTGATGCTTTTGAATTGTGGTGCTGGAGGAGACTCTTGAGAGTCCCCTGGACTGCAAAGAGAACAAACCTATCCATTTTGAAGGAAATCAACCCTGAGTGCTCACTGGAAGGACAGATCCTGAAGCTGAGGCTCCAATACTTTGGCCATCTCATGAGAAGCAAAAACTCCCTGGAAAAGACCCTGATGTTGGGAAAGTGTGAAGGCAAGAGGAGAAGGGGACGACAGAGGACGAGATGGTTGGACAGTGTCATCGAAGCTACCAACATGAATTTGACCCAACTCCGGGAGGCAGTGGAAGACAGGAGGGCCTGGCGTGCTCTGGTCCATGGGGTCACGAAGAGTCGGACACGACTTAACGACTAAACAACAACAACACATTCACCAGCTTGAAATCTGGGCAATCAAGCTTACGATTTGGCCCCATGACATGGATGTGGTACATAGGATTAATAGCAGACTTATAAGGAACCTCAAAGATTTCTTAGTTTTTAAAAAACCCTTGTAGTACAGAAAATTCATTGCTGCAATGAACAGGATCCCATGGGTGTTTGTGCAAGGTTTGTGTAACTTGCCATGGTTCAAATGCAGTTAACTGCATCTCCTTTGCACCTGAAGGGTGCCAGAACTAATTTATGGACATTAAACAGTCTCTGATATATGTTCAATTAACCCGGGACAAGGAGATCCAATATATATGTTTATTTTCAGCTGAAAAGATGCAAAGATAAATTGGACGCAACTCCATCCACCCAAACATGCAGAGGAGAGCGTGCATGCTTACTACAGAGTATACATTTTATAAGTTTTAAAAAGAGGGAGGCAAAGGGGGTGTGGAGAAGGAGGGGAAAAGGAGGGGTTGCAGGTGCCTAGGCTTATTGGCAACAATTCATTTCTCCCAGTTCCGTGCTAGGCACCCAGGTCTCTTTATCAGTAACTAAGGACGAATTCCCAATTAGGCTATTTACTTGCAAGTAAAGGAATGCAGGCGGCCTCCCTCCTTTATCTATTTGTCTACTAAGCAGAAACCCTGATATAATAGGTTCACACATTCATGTAGCAAAGCAAATTAGAGGCAAGATGGCTGCAGTTAGGCTAAGTTATTCTTTTACATATATGTGTGTTTATTCGACTCCTTCCCACCACTGGGTGCATCACCAAGACATACCTGGAATCTTGTCAATTAGTCGCAGAAAGTTATGTAAAATTTCCACAAACACCAATATTGCTTTGAAATTGAAACTTAGGTAGAAATTTTCTTTCACATTGAAACTTGATTTTTGCCAGCTGCCTGATCTTTGAATTTATTTTGAATTCCAGCACTTATTGGTTGAGATCTTGACATCCATCTTTTAAACCTTTTCAGAACGCTCAGGAGACACATGGAGTGGCTGTACCAACACCATCAGTGCCAGAAGGCTTTGAGGATAAACTGTCTCCAGGTAAGATGGCAGCTTTTAAGATTGCAATTTACTTTGCATATGCACATCATTCACAGGCATGTGTGCAAATAAATGATGTGCATGTGAATGATATTCAGGGTGTCACTCTGGATCGAACCTGAGCTGCAAAAAACAGTCTGAACACCAAAGAGAAAGTTGCCACCAAAAATAGCATGCTTAAGAAACTGGTTGTGTACACTCAGAAACAATAAGAACAGCTTTGTCCCTGTGCTACTCCAGAGCAGAATATGTTAGTGCTGTACGATATAAATCAGTACATGCCAACAAGTGGATGTAGCTCTTAAGGAACTATGCAGAATTATTTCTGGCTGCCTGAAACCTAGTCCCAATGAAAAAGTTGATTATTTGGCTAGCATTGCCCTTTCAGAGTTACGTCAAGAGGTGCTAGCAAATAATGTGTGAAATAAGGTAATACCGTACCAAACCTATCCACTTCATGGAGAGCAACCCCCTAGACCAGCGGTCCCCAACCTTTTTGGGACCGCGGACTGGCTGAGCCTCTGAGGAAGCACCCCGCGCTTGCACGGGCGCTCTCTCTCTCTCGGGCGTATGCGTGAAGTGGGGGGAGCGTGTGCGTGCCCGCCAGCGCCGGCGTGAGCGCTCCCCCACCCCTTCGCGCATGTGCAGGAGCGCCTGCATGCCCACGCGGGCGCGGGGGCGCATGCGTGAAGGGGTGGGGGAGCGCTCATGCCGGCACTGGCACGTGTGTGTGCGTGCAAAGCAGCTGTGGGGAGGGGAGTGCGTGCAGGGGGGGGCCCAGGAGGTCTGTCTCCGTGGCCCGGTCCGGCTCAGGCCACGGACTGGGGGTTGACAACCTCTGCCCTAGACAACAGCTAAAGAGCCTCGTGGCGCAGTGGTCAAACTGCTGTACTGCAGCCAAAACTGTGCTCACAACCCGGGGTTCAATCCCAAGTAGCCAGCTCAAGGTTGACTCAGCCTTCTATCCTTCCGAGGTCAGTAAAATGGGTACCCAGCTTGCTGGGGGGGGGGGGGGAATGTGTAGCCTGCATAATTAACTTGTAAACCTCCCAGAGAATGCTTGAAGCGCTATGGGGCGGTATATAAGCAGCACACTTTGCTTTATTAAAGTAAAATATTAAACTAGAAGAGGCTGACTAAATCTAGGAAGAGCAAAAACAACACACTTTGACAAATGGATGAATACCAAAAAGTGTATCCCACTAGGACTGGACCATCTGGTATTCACTTAATAGACTTCGAAGAAAAGTAGGAAAATCAAAGAATAATCAACTAAAATGGGGATACTTGGATATGGGACAAATTTTCTGTGACTGTGCAGAAACGTAGTCAATGCAGCATTCATATGCATATAATTTATGCCCCACCACATTTACTAAAGCAGATCTAGTAAATGGCTGAGACGGCACTATTGAAATAGCCAGTTTCTGGTCAAAAATAGTCTAATAATTTGAACATTTTAAATTTGTTTGAACTTTATCTATATTTCACATACATCCATAATTTTAAATTGTGCAACACTCTGATATGAATAAAGAAAGAATATGCATATTTTGCATGATCTGTACACTTTTTTTCACAATAAAACATCTGATCTGGAAAGTTTATTTCAACATCTCCGTCGGATCTTGCAACACTAGTGCAGTGACATATTTTGTGGTTAATGTTAAGGCTGGCCCATCTTTTACTTTAAAAAAAGACTAAATAATTTTAATGTGAGACACAAAGCCCCATCTGTATCTGTGGCTCCTCCAGGTGAAAGATAAAAATAGAGAGCTCTTCTAATGCTTGCATAATGTAGAACAATATAATAAGGATCAATGTCACTCCTAAGCCAACACTAACATTAAGTGTGTGATCAGTCAAGTTATTCACCTACCTGAAATATGTTTAGTACATCTGATACTCAGTCAATAGAGCCTTCAGGGGAGAGCTTCAGGGCAGAAGCCCACAGCCCCACTCAGAAAAAGGAGTACAGTTCCTGCAGCATAACAAGGTATAGTCTGATACAGATTGCGTAGATCACAACTATTTCACACCCCCATTGTGTTCATAGTCACTGTGGCAGATTTGTCACCTGATGGCCAGCCTTTTAGTGACGAGTCTCTCTGAACCTAGCAATGCTTGTCCTTAGATGACAGACATGCAGTTTGCCATCACCAGTGCCATACTTGACAGATCTTCTGTGCTTTAGCTCTTCCTGTGCTTCAGTGACATTGCCCTTGAGAGCCAATGAGATGGCACCATCAAGGAGTAGCTGTACTGTACTGGCTTTCTTTATGTAGAGCCAAAGTAACCCAGAGTGCTGGGTTTACATAGATCATGAAATCTCACAGAGATGGACTCAAGCTAGTCCATGCGTCTAGTTGTCTTAAAGAGTTGTTAAGTTAATAAAAGAGGTAAAATGTATGCATGTCCCCATGATCTCCTTTGGAGGAAAGTTGCGGGGAGACCTTAAATTAGATAGATAGATAGATAGATAGATAGATAGATAGATAGATAGATAGATAGATAGATAGATAGATAGATAGATAGATAGATAGATAGATAGATAGATAGATAGATAAGCTATCCTTGTGTATTACCGTCTACCTATTCAGGTGCTTTGAGCACTTAAGGAAGAACATATCGTTGTTAAACACTATGGAAATCAGAGTTGGGTGCTGGAAGCTATAAGCCTTCATGGGTAGCTTTTGGCAAATTACTCTGCCTCAGTTGTTGTGTGGACAAAATGACATTATTCTATGCATGCTGTCTTGAGTTCCATAGATATAAACCATATTTAAGGTTAACTATAACTTTGGGGTTTATACAACACAGTAAACTGTGGTTAATTAAAAAAATCCATCTTCAATTGAGGTTGTGCTGGAAAATGAGTTTTTATTGTGTCAACCAAAGGTAGACAGAACAATTTCTGCATGACTGGTTTTACCATTTCCTGAAGCTTTAATCTCCTGCTTTTGTCTTATAACCTCATTTAGCCACAAGAAGAGTATTTCTTTTTGATCCAAAGCAAAGAGACATTGAACTGAACGTTTGTATGATGCTACTGATCGGATTAGCTCTGCCAGAATGCAGGAAAAAAAAACTTTTCTATTGCTTTCACAGAGTTGGAAAGTGAAGGGATTAAATAAAATAATGGAGAATGAGGTTATCAATGGCTACTAGGGTTGCAAATGTTATATATTACCTTCAGTATCAGAGACAGCATTCCTCTGAGTACCTGTTGCTGGGAAACACAAGCAGAAAGATGCTATTGCACTCTAGTCCCGCTTCTGGACTTTATGTAGGCATCAAGTTGGCCACTGTGTGAACAGAATGAACTGATAGGCCCTTGATCTGAAGCACTGCTGCACTTTTCATATTTGTATGACCCAAGGGTGCCATCAGTATATCTCCACTCATGGTGATAGCCCTGCATTAGGCCTCTTACCCAAGATGTTATAGATATTTGTTTGTTGATGGCAGTTAACAGTCCATCTGGTTACTTTACAGTGGGTTTACATTCAGTGAAAGAGGAAGGGCACAGAAATGCCCAGTTAAGAATGAATTTTTCTGAGGGTGCCATGGTACAAAAAGAGGAGGGAACTGTCTGAGATTCCCTAGTACAGCTGTTAGTTGTGTATTACTTTTCTGTTGCCAGAAAATTCCTACCTGCAGAAAAGTTTTATGTGTCTCAGAAGTCTGCATCCTTATCACTACAGTGGTGTGCAGTAGAACAACTATCTACAGCAGCCTTCCTGAAATGTTGTGCTACAGACTGGGGGAAGATGCCCTAGGATATTGTACCAAAAGAGTTCAGTGTTCAAGACACCAAAACAACAGCGTATATTTTAAATTTGTTATCCAGGGGTTTTTGTATCAATATTTTGTGATCAGATTATTTCTCTGTATTATGGAAAAATCATGCTTATTTCCATACTTACTTGATCACACTTTTTTTTCAAATCTGTGTGTGGCATGTCATTATGTTACTTTTAATTTATGGCCACTCAGTGAACTAATGATCTCCAAAAAGTCTTAGCACTTACAGCCCTGCTCTAATCTTGCGGACTAAGGGGTGTGGTTCATTTCTTGAATGAATCGATCTAATCTTGGGTCTTTCTCTTTTCCTACTCTTTTCCTGAAATTACTGTGTTCTCTATTAAGTGATGTATTCTCATTAGGACAAGTATGTTAGCCTCAGTTTGGTCATTTTAGCGTCTAGGGAGAGTTCAGGCTTAATGTGGTTTAGAACTTGTCTTTTTGGCCATCCATGGTATCTGTGGAAGTGTCCCCCAACAACTCATGTTTTCAAATGCACATTTTCAAATGCTCACCTTTCAATGATGACTTCCTCTATTTATTTTATTCTAGCATTCCGGCCATTCTATATTTAAAACCTTTAAAAAAACAACCACCCACTCTACAGTACCTTCAAAGCAATTAGCATGACTAACAAAGAGTCCTGGCATAGAGTTGAGGGGCCGCTATCATTAAGCAGAATCAACCAGCCTCTTCAACAGGACGTTCATCTGGTTTCTGCAATGAGGCAACCATGTCAATTATATATAAATAAATTTTATAAAATTTATAAAAATTTATAAAATTTTAGCATGTATACATTACTGAAACAGCGACGTCTACATTGGCTTGGGCATGTCGTGAGAATGGCTGATGGTCGGATTCCAAAAGATCTCCTGTATGGAGAATTAGTGCAGAGAAATCGCCTCAGAGGGAGACCACAGCTGCGATACAAGGATATCTGCAAGCGGGATCTGAAGGCCTTAGGAATGGACCTCAACAGATGGGAAACCTTGACATCTGAGCGTTCAGCCTGGAGGCAGGCGGTGCATCACGGCCTCTCCCAATTTGAAGAGACCCTTGTCCAGCAGGCCGAGGCAAAGAGGCAGTCCCGAAAGCAGCAAAATCAGGGAGCTGGACAGGGGACAGATTGTATTTGTCTTCAGTGTGGAAGGGATTGTCACTCTCGAATTGGCCTTCTCAGCCACACTAGACGCTGTTCCAAGTTCTCCATACAGAGCACGTTACCATAGTTTCTCGAGACTGAAGGATGCCTAAAATATAAAATGTGCACACACACACAAACTTCCTTGTTAATGAGTAAAGTTTTGTTTGCTGCTGAACCCTGCCCCAAGTTGGAGAAAAAATTGTTTTTGTTTGCCTTTATTTTGATATTGACTCTTAATAGGATTGTCATTCTTCTAGATGGAAGTATTTGTTCCTTTAACAGAAGAACATTTCCTAGGTGCTCTAGGTGCTTTTTATGCAACAGCTATTAGAAATAATCACTATAGTATAAATAACTGCTCCACATAGTGGAGCCAGACTTGCTCGCTGTACTAGGGACCTGACAGTGGTGAAACAAATGGGATGGAGCCTACAGCGATGATGGCAGAAAACTCTTAAGCAACTCTAGTTGAACACGGGCTACAGACCACTGGTAGACCAATTCTGTGGCAGGCAGGATGGATAAAATTCAATGATTTTTTTAAAAAAATCAACTTGATTTAATTTAAAAAATCAATGTTTTTGATTTAAATTGTCAAAAAATCCAATTTTAATTTTTTAATTTTTTAAAATATTTCTTGTGATAACTCAAGAGAAAATATTCACCTGTGCTAACATAGAATTATCATATCTGAAATGAAGTCTTAATACCAGCTGTTGTTTTCTCTCTAGGGCTTGGTTCTCAAATCGGTGGCAATTACAGAAAATACAATTCAGTGGTTGACCTGAGGCCAAAGGCATTTGAAGAGAACTACCTTCATGATGACTACATTCCACCCCCACCATCAGTTCCTCCTCCACCCCCACCACCTTCAACTGATCTCTCACCACCTCCATATTCTATGGAAGTTCCTTCACCCCCACCCATGCTGCCTCCTCCACCTCCACCTCCACCAGCAATGCCTGCTCCATCTCCTTCATCTCTGGTTCCACCTTCAGACCCATATTCAAATTTGTCTTCTCCCAGTACTCCTTCCCCACCAGACTTCATTCCTCCCACCCCTCCTCTGGCTTTTATGGATGGTGCAGGCCCCCCATTGCCTCACATTCCACCTTTCTCAAACGGTGTGTCCAAATGGAAATCTGAGACTGTTCTGAATCTGAGGGAGCCAGGCAGCATCCCTCATAGTCCAAACCTCATCTCTCCAATAACCCCTACCCAGAAGGAGTCACAGTTCACAAAATCGGACCAAGACCCTCATCTCACTTTCCCCCGGTCATTAAAAATACCTCCCCCTACTCCAGTGAGGACATCATCTATTTCCTCAGGAGAAAAAGAGTCCAGCCCCAAAGATGAACAGCTCCCTACAATGGTACCTCACAGCCGGCCGGCCTTGCCTCCAAATTTTACCATATGTAGTGCAACTGCAGTCCACTCAGGGGGAGAACCTGGAAGGAAAGCTACTTTGGAAAAGCCTTCCATAGTAGTCACAGAATCTGGCAATTCCAGTTTAACTTCAGATTCTAATGGTTCTATCACTCAAATGAAGCATGAAATAACCTCTAGAGGAAAAACAGAGCCTTCTGCAGAACATGCATCATCTAATGATGACGATGATGATGAATGGAATGAACGTAGCAATCTGGATAAGCTGAAGCATGAATTGTCTGCCTTGCTGTCTTCTTCATGCAGAAAGGAAGACAAAATTATAGTCCCCAAGACTAAAACTAATATAACGGATACCAACCAGGTTGCTACAGATGAATCAAAACAAGCTAAGCCTGTTGTGAGAAGCCCACAGTCATCACCACCAGTAGAGGGTGAGAAAAAGGAAAAAATAGCTGCTAAGATATCTTCCCCAAGCAAAGTCATCACCAATGATGCCATTTCAACTCCAGACACCATGACTGTGCAAGCAAATTGTGTCATGAAATTCAAAGATGAGTTGGAAGCTGTGTTGTCTCCAACCAAAGATGGAGGTCCACCCTTAGCTTTTGCAAACCTGAGACATAATCCAGAAACAAAGAAACAAGTTACTCTTCAATTTGGTGGTGGCCAGATCAATGGTGAAGCGTCCAGGCTTCCAAAACCTATAGCACATCAGAATAACTCAACATTAGAAGGGACAGAGAAAGACCCTAAGGCTTCTCCAAGTGCCTCTTCTAATCACACATCCTCTTACAAACCTCCAGTCTCTCCTCAGAAACCAAAGAATGAACCCTTGGTTCCAGCTGCATCTTCACCTGCCTCTTCTGGGACTGCCTCACCCATACGAACTGCATCTCCCAGTATGGATTTTTCTCTTCTGCAGTACAAGACTCATAGGATGCAGTTAGGCTCTGTTGACAGCCTGGCCTCTGCAACTTCCTCCCAAACTACAGAAGATGGATCAGTCAGCATAAATAATCCTGAAAACCAAAAAGACTCTGGTGAACGCAAGTTATCAGTAGCATCCTCCCTCTCTTTCAATATGGAGCAAACAAATAATGAGGTTTTGATTCATCCTGTTACAGGAGAAAAAGTAGAGAGAGGCTCTCCGATGGCTCTTCTCCTGGCTGCACAGCAGCGGGCCCAAAGAGGCAGGTCTTCTGCTTCGGCCTCCCGACAAAACAGTTACTTATCTGAGAAACCTCCACTCAGGTTATCAGAAAACCTCCACAACAGCAGTCAGTCAGAGACCGGGATGTCCACCATTTACTACAGTGACGCCAAGCCCAACTCTGTCACAGTGGTACCAAAGCTGCCTCAAAAGGTATCCCTGGTGCTTTCAGAACAGAGGCAGCCCAGTGCAGCAAGAGTATCTAACAGTAGTGATGTGGGCTTGTCCAAATTTGGACAGAAAGAGCAAAAGCCACATACTTTATCTAGTGCCTCAGAAGAAAACAAGAATGGGCAGAAGCTCCCAGAGACAAATGAGAAGTCTGTTTCAATAAACAGGTATAATTCTTCCAGTTTAGTTCAAGGCCTCCTAGCATCCAGCCACTTGAAACAGCAAGACCCTCACAACATGCCAGAAGCTCCTGCATATTCTCTCACTACAGCTCAAAATCACACTGCAAGCAACAATGAAGAGGAGGAGGAAGTTTTGGATTATGAGATCATTCCCCCACCACCAGAGTTCAGCAATGATTCCAGCGGGGTCCCACTCAGTTCTTCTAATAGAGAAAAGAACCACATCTCAAGTAACAGTCTGGCCTCAGATAAGCAACTTAATCTAAGTCACTCTGGCTATGACTCTAGCCACAGTTATTCCCTGACATCCAAACCCACTCTGGAAAACAATACAATGCCTAGTGGGTACAGTCACCATTATCCAGGCGGGAGCTACTCTTCCAGTTATCTCAGTTCTTACTCCAGTAACCGACCTTTGATAAAGAAGCGTCTTTATGTGTCAGAAACCGATGGATCATATGGGAGAGCAGCCATGTATTCTCGCAGTATGAGCTCACCCAACTCCTATGGGCACAATACATTGACCTACCATTCTCAGGCTGCAGAAGGGAAGCGCTGGGTAAACTCTGTTCAGAGGAATGTTCCCAACAGTGCACAGGGCAGAAGAGTGTCCCTGGAACTACCTGGAAAAAATGTGGCTTTTAATAATGTTTCCAACGATGCCAAATATAAAGGCCAGAATGGAGAGTATTCCAGTGCACCAGCTGCTGGCAGGTATGTTCCACGTGCTCTAATTGCAAAAAGTTGGGGTGTGAGCTAGGACCTGCAGGAAAATATTGTCCATCAGGTATTGCCATGCAGATGGCACTTTTAAAATACCATCGTTTTCACCATCTGACAAAGTGAAGCCTTTTTCTCCTTCTCAAACAGGAGGAATATCCTGTCTGACAGTTTTAATGAGAGCATTCGTCTCTGCAACTCGTATCTCATTGCAACCCCGAGTGCAACAATTATAGACCAAGTCTATGGTCCTAAATATGTAGGCAGGGCCAATAAAGTTGCAGGAGCAAGTAATTTTCTATTTACAAATTAGTTTGCTTAACAACTAGTGATTAATTGCATTGGAAATATTCAATATACCTCCAGCTGAATGGACACTTCTCCCAACCTGCTCATAAACAGTGAAAGTCGCCAAGACTGTTATCATAGTCATAGCTGGAGTTACTTATGTCGCTTAGCTCAGCGGGAGGAAAGTTGCATTACTGGATAGGATATATTTAGTTGTTTATTTCAAGATACGCTGGACTGCAGACTTATACAATTTTAGCTGTGAGTCACTTACCTTCAACTAAACTAGTGCATATATAGTGAACCAAGGTAGAGTACCCAGTTTGCTGTGGGGTGGGCAATGTGCAGCTTGCATAATTAAATTGTCAACCACCCAGAGACTGCTTTAAGTGCTATGGGGAAGTATATCAGCAGCATTTTTTGCTTTAGTGTGGTTACCCACTATTTTCTATAGTATTGTAGTACTGTTAACACATTTACCTAGAGAAGCAAGGATCTGCTTCAGTCTCTAGTTATATATCCAAAAATATATTTATCTACATTTTGTACCTGGAGTTTGTACCTACAGTTACCCAAGGACCTTCCGACATCAAAATTCTGGCTTACCATGTTGAAAAGAATTAGCAGAAATGATGACTATAGAAATTATTATACCGTAAATCTTCATCCTGGAAATTACCTTCCTGAACTTAGAATGAAAGCTATCTGTTTTCCTGATATATTTCCTCCTCCTTATCATATATTGCTTTACAGAACTTCTTAGACTGCATTGCATGTCTCTGGGTTTCCATTCATCTGATGGCATTCTTGGTTTTTGCCTCTCCTTCAGATCTTCCCATGGAAGTCTATCGTACGGTGGAACTGCAAATACATTCACTGTGAGGCCTGGGACAAGACAACCTATTTCTTATTCATATCAAGGAGGTCTTCATTAAAGTACTTCAACAGAAAGCTTGTCACAGCTTTGGCCGAGCCCAATGCTGCACATGAGGAGCTTCTTCCTTTCCACTCTGTTACAACTCTTCCTTTGCCAACTCTTTAGGGCTCTTTTGTTCACTTTCGTCTTGTAAATAGATTGTTGTAAGTTATTAAAGGCATGGGTAAGAGTAGGGTATTTCAACTGATACCCTGCTATTATGGGCTTCTATGCAATATGGGCAACAAGGCAAAGTTGTACCACTGGCAGTTCAGCAATATTTGCTTAACTTATAGCATATGAGTAATTACACAGACTTTGTTGTATTGCAAGGCCATATTGGCTAATAGGTGATAACCTAGAGCCGATGCTTTGGAATAAATTTTACCTTTCTCATACAATCGCCATAAAATATGCAACTGTTCAGCAAAGAACACCAAAGAAAAGCTGGGTGCCTTCTTCCTTTAGGAAGACAAGGAAGAGCCAAGTCATCTCTACAGCAAAAAAGGGGAGCAAAGAGTTCAGAAACCAGCATGCCAAGGACTGTTCATTACCAGTTAACAATAGCCATACAAGGACCAGAATTGGAAAAGGAAGTAGCTAGTAATAAGAAGAAAATGGTGCAATTGATGGGAAAGGGGGAAGAGCACTTCACAAGGATAAAAGCCCAAGTAATATATAATGGATGAGAAGGAATGGGGCCTATTCCCCAACCCAGACCCCTCCAAGTATGCTGGACTACAACCCTCATCATTCCAGACAACAGACTGGAGGTGATGGGAGCTGTTGTACAACACACCTGAAGGGCACAAGCCTGGGGAAGGCTGGGTTAGCATTGCCTACTTTTTGTAGCACTCATGACTTTAACTGCTCCTTGTCAAGAGAAGATTTAGCAACTAAATGTGCATCTCTGAGTCAGGAAAAGGCATGTTGGCTGGATTTCCTCTTGGCATACAACAATTCAAGACTCAGGGGACTCAAAAGAAGAAGAATTTGGAAGCCGTAGGAGGGATTGTCAACTTCTGTCTTGGATCTACTGGAAGGGTGTGTGCATATTAACTAGAGTGCACAATACCTGAGACTGGCCAACTCTTCAGAAAACTTTCAAAGTCAAAGTTTAGACAAAGATGTTTAGTATTTTGCACAATATGTTTCAAGACATGAGAATAAGACAGTGATTACTATCAGTGCAATACAAATACTAAGTGTTGGGGCTGTGGCTATCAATTAAGTTGTTAAACGTTACAGCAGCAGTCCGAACATTCATTATGTATACTATACTGATAGTGGTTATTATTGTGAAGTTGTACAACTATTGTGGAAAGAGATTTTAAGTAAGAGATGCCACAAAATAGAAATCAGTCAAAGTCTCCTGCATTTGTCAGGTTGCAGCCTGGAGATTTTGTTTGTCCCTTTAAAACAGGAGACACCGTTTTTGCCCAATGCTGGGGTAGAAGTACAATTCGGGCAGGGTATCTGGGACCACATTCCAACAGCAGGTGACACTAAGGGCAGAGGCTGGGGCCAGATGGAATTTTTACTAATTTGGGTGTTTTCACACCAAACAGGTCAGTTCTGTGCCCATTTTGCACTGTTTTTCCATTGGTCTTTTTACTCTTTGCCTACTATGATGGAACATAGTTACATGCTGATGGGAAAAGGCTATGGGGCTGAGGCCCAGAACAGGAAGCACAGTGGCTGCACAACAACAATAACAACAACAACAACAACAACAACACTAATAATACTAATAATAATGATGATGATAATGTGCCATCAAGTCAATTCTGACTAATGGCAACCCTTTCCAAGGTTTTCCAGGTAGAGAACACTCAGAAGTTGTTTTCCATTCCCTTCTTCTGGGGTCCTCCTGGGACTGTGCAGCTTCCCCAAGGATGCATAGTGGGGAATTAAACTTCCAACCTCTAGCTCCACATCCAGATACCTAACTCACTGAGGTATCCAGCCAGTTTCTTGGCATGCATTCCCCCTTATACAAAAGCTCCCCATAATATAACTGTTGGTCTCTTACATGTTAACTGGCTGAAAGAAACATGTAATGTTTTTAATAGCAATCAGAAGGTAATTTTGAGCCCCTTATTCATAAGCTAGTTTCACAATCTATGTGTGCAACACTGGTATTTAGGATTGCAAGAAAGCTCCCAAATCTCTAATTGAATATACTAGAGAATAGGGTGTTTTTTTAAATCCTTGTAAATAGTATTATAAATCAGGTGTACGTAGTCTTGCTGATTTTGTCTGGCAGCAAATCATATTTTGCAGAGGTGGGATGAGCACAAATGTACTTCACTCCATAATGTGTCCCATCTCTGCTCAAACCACAAGCTGCAGTATTCTTTCCTGTAAAATTATTTTTCAAAAGCATGCTGTTTTAGTTCAACACAGAACCATTTATTCGGATGGCTGGTATTCATGTTACTTATGGCTGGATTCTTCATATACAGAGCAGACAAAGACAATCAAATGCTTCAAATGTACAGGAGGAGAAGTACATTTGAGAATTGTGCAAAAGAAAAGTGTTTTAGTAGATGTAGCTTGTTGTACCTTGCTGCTGACAGCTTCCTCCTTTAACACATTGACACAAATCATATATTACACTGCTACTTGTGCTCATTTTATACATGATCTCATAGGCTGGGATTCTTAGGGCCTCACTAAACACGACTCTGCTTCCATATCTAGAAGAAGTTCATTGTTAAGAGAAAAAGACTGTCTGTTTATTCTAACGCAAGCTTGTCCCATTTCATGTATGGCGAATTAGCTCGGTTTTGTTTAGTAATTGGTTAATGAGGAAATAGCAAGAGTTTGTTTGCATGTCTGATGTCTCAGGTATTTAAGTGTCCTGCTTGGTTGGAGGAGGAAGAAATTTGGTTTTGTTTAAACATGTGACCTGACCCTAAGACTGGTGAACTTAAGAATATTCACTGAATAATAAAAATATTATAATACTAGAACTGCAGAGCTGGAAGGGACCCTATGGATCATCAAGTCCAGCCCCCATTTAGGAGGCACCATGGGGAATCAAACTCTCAACCTCCAGATACCTAAACCACTTTTCCATTCCCTTCTCACCCTGCAGCCACCTGTCCTCCAGAAAGTCTCTCCACAAACTCTTCTGATGGGATGCATGAGTTTGATAGTAGTAAGGGACAAAAATATTTTTTCTTTTCCATGAACTTCTTTGTAAGTTAACCTACAATACAGACCATTCTGTCTAAATTCTGCACGGACATTAGTGGCTTCATTTTCCACATAAATAACTGAAGTGTTTCTTACAGGTTATAATGCACAGACAGGTGTATATTCAGTGTATAAGGCTGTAAGAGAAATGGATTGTGTGAAATGGCTTGGGTGCCTTATATCTGCAAGTTGTTGTTTGCTTGTCTTATGGGCTCTCCCCAGACTGCAGTTTCCAAGCAAACTACATTCTGGACTAGCTACAGGAACAGGATTATCCCAAATGAGGCAAGGAAGAAACCTGGAGTAAAAAAGGGGGCTTATATTCTCAGCGTATGCCAAAGAGTAAGCTCATTTCAGCTTGCCAACATTTTGTAAAAGTTTACATCATAAAGGCAATGATGTAAAGACTGTAAAATAAATGTAAAACTTGTAGAGAATGCATTGTACTATGGAAACATAAAGCACTTTGAGAGAAGCATCTTGAAAGCACTTTTTCTCCCCTCTCTGCCTTGCAATGTCTCCTGTTTAGACCACATTTCACAGTGGTATGTGTACAGGTCTGGAGATATAGGGTTATAAATCACACTTAATATATCTTTATCTTAAAATTAAGAATGGGCTAGGCTTTGATAATTTTGAAAATGAGTTTATTTGTGATGTGTTTTTGTGTGTGTGTAACACCTACAGTAAGTTTACTTGTCATCATATTAATAGCTTGCAATATCTGGCTTTCTATTTCAGGTGGGTTAAATTTTAGATATTAGATAAATGCAATAAATTCCAAGCTGTTTTCCCGCTCTGAGCAAAATGAAAACTAAAGGTTATTAGTAGGGGTTACAATGACAAAGAAAGTGTTGTATATTCATAGGAAGACCTAGGCACTGCACTCTGCACAGAGATGAATGTACTAAGCAAACAGTCTGAAAATGGTCTGAAGCTCAACATCAAAAAACTAAGATCATGGCCGCTGGTCCCATCACCTCCTGGCAAATAGAAGGGGAAGATATGGAGGCAGTGACAGATTTTACTTTCTTGGGCTCCATGATCACTGCAGATGGTGACAGCAGCCACGAAACCAAAAGACACCTGCTTCTTGGGAGGAAAGCGATGACAAACCTAGACAGCATCTTAAAAAGCAGAGACATCACCTTGCCGACAAAGGTCCGCATAGTCAAATGTATGGTTTTTCCAGTAGCGATGTATGGAAGTGAGAGCTGGACCATAAAGAAGGCTGACCGCCGAATAATTGATGCTTTTGAATTGTGGTGCTGGAGGAGACTTGAGAGTCCCCTGGATTGCAAAGAGAACAAACCTATCCATTTTGAAGGAAATCAACCCTGAGTGCTCACTGGAAGGACAGATCCTGAAGCTGAGGCTCCAATACTTTGGCCATCTCATGAGAAGAGAAGACTCCCTGGAAAAGACCCTGATGTTGGGAAAGTGTGAAGGCAAGAGGAGAAGGGGACACCAGAGGATGAGATGGATGGACAGTGTCATCAAAGCTACCAACATGAATTTGACCAAACTCCGGGAGGCAGTGGAAGACAGGAGGGCCTGGCGTGCTCTGGTCCATGGGGTCACGAAGAGTCGGACATGACTTAACGACTAAACAACAACAAACAAACAGGAGTACTCACAGCCACAGCAGGTACATATATTGAACACATTCTTCCATAAACCCCAGTGCAGCATGGGATCAATCCATAAGGCAGTGGTTTCCAAACTTCTTGCTCCCAATGTTCTTTGGCTACAATTCCCTGAAGGCCTGACCACTGGTTGTGCTGGCTGGGGCTTTGCAAAGTGGTAGGCCAAGATCTGTGGCCCCAAGTTTGAGAGTAATTACCACAGAGTTTGGATTGTTTGGAAACAATCATTCCAGACAGTACAATGTATGAAACTGGCTTAAGTTTTTCGTTTGCAGCCAAGAGATCCACATGAAAGCAGCCGCCACCTCTCTGCCTCCCTTGCTGGTCTCTAATATCAATACCCAATGAGTCATCTTAAGTGGAGAGGTATGCATGATGGGGTAACCTGGGCAGGGAAGCTTGTTTGGCTGCTTACCAGGACTCAGGTTATAAATAGAACATAAGCCTTCAAAGCTGCCCATGCAACTCCCTTCAGCAAGCCCTAGCAGGAGAGTCTTTTGAAATGGCAAATACTTGTCTTAATCCTCCCACAGACCCCAAACGAAACTCAGTGAAACCGAAACACAGCCACGTTTGATTCCATATGGTGGCCATCTTAGTATAAAGTGTGCACACGTGCAGCGTTTTGAAAATGGCAACAACAGTGTCCCACAATCCTAGAGAGGCAGCAGAGATGAAAAAAACAGTCCAATTTGGAAAGCACCTCTGTAGAATTCAAAGTAGAGCTCCATAGTCAGCTTGTTTCTGAAATTTTTTTTGCAAAGAGTGCTGCTGGTATCATATGTGTCTCTTTCAAAATCTCAACCACTGAGATTTTCTTTCATGCCAGCACGGGAAAAGAGCTTACTTTTAAATCCTGGGTTTAGGAGAAAAACATAGGTTGGCTGTATATCCTTGTTGGTATGTGCTGTCAAGTTGGAACTGATTTACAGTGACCCTAGCAGGGATTTCAAGGTACATGAGATATTGAAGGAATGGTTTTACCAGTTCTTCAGTGAGTTTCAGTGGTTGAGTGGGAATTAGAACCCTGCTCTCCAGAGTCCTGGTCCATTACTCTATCCACTACACCACACTGGATTATCAGGTATTACCTTATTTGCTTTATTCCTCCTATTTTTGAGGTGGCATAGTCTATCAAGCAGGAACAGTTGTTATAACAAAACAACAAGATAACTTTAAAAAGTTACTTTTTTTCACTACAAGTCTGCAAAAAATCAGCCAACACAGATCCATCTTTAGAACCATCTCCATCTCATATGAAAGTGCAACAGCTTTTGAAATGTTTTAACATTACACACAGCTTCTGTGGTAGCCCTTCCAAATACACAATGCAACAAGCACTATTTAAAGCAGTCACTTAACACACACACTTACTTCATAAAGCCCTTTTAGCACCATTTTGCTTGCCATGGAGCCCCTGTCAAATGGTAGGGGATTCTTGACAGGCCTCTTTGAGGTCTCCTCGGCCAACATTATAGCTATCTCTCGCCAGGCTTTCTCCCAGTGAAATTCAAGATGACTCACAACGTGAATTAAAACAGTAACAGCCATTCAGTTGACAGCAAAGAGGGATACTACCCAAGGAGAAGCATGGTAGCTCAGAGGAGCAGGGCAAAGTGCCCAAATGCACAACCCTGCCCTCCCAACGAAAGGGAATGGCCAGGAGGAATTTGCTATTGCCCTCTGCAAGCAACCCGGCATCTGAAGTAACCACTACAACTTCAATAATGGTAGGGCTGGCTTTGGAAATCAGATGCTGAACTAGTCAGACCTCTGATCTACTCAGGAAGGCTTATGTTCTTAACCTAGAAGGTCACTCGCCTAGCACCCTATACCCTGTGATTATACTTGAAAAAGGAGGGCAAGTTGCCTATTGAAGAACTTCTGGAAAGCTGTCCTACATGCAGTTTGAAACCTGAAGGCTTTGGGAGCTCAGCCAAAGTCCTACACTTTCCTATGTAAACATGTACCATAGCGGGTTTGCAGTGATGTTTCACTCAATGAATGGAGAGAAAGAAG
This sequence comes from Intellagama lesueurii, assembly GCA_037013535.1. Classification (NCBI taxonomy): domain Eukaryota; kingdom Metazoa; phylum Chordata; class Lepidosauria; order Squamata; family Agamidae; genus Intellagama; species Intellagama lesueurii. Next base: position 199,218,336 of record JBAJHW010000004.1, read on the forward strand.
TCCTTGCAATCTCACAGGGACAACATCACATAAGGAACTGGAGACTGGCATGCCTGCTATCCACACTAGAGGACAATTCTGCAAATAAGTACAGGGTCACTGGGTAATCCTGGGCAACAAGCCTGACAAGCTTGTTAGAAGGTTGGTCCTCAGCATGAGTTGCTAAACCCAGCTCTACGAGCAGCTCGGAACTACCCTTTGATTACACTATTTCAATTAAGGTGTTTAAGAAGCTGTGGTTCAGATAACAAGGTTGTAGGTGAAAGGTCTTTTCTATGGAGAAGCTAAATGCCTGGTATAATTTTCCACAGCATAGAAAAACAGCAACACTGCAGACTCAGCTAATTGTATCTACCACTGGTGAGCTGGATAAGATGCTTTACCATTTTTTGTATCGGGTGACTGACAACAAAGGAGAACGAAAATGTTTTTGTCAGCGATTTATGGTCAGTTCTGCAAAAATAAATATATAGGACAGGATCCAGCTATCATGTCTTTATATGATGCTTGAATAAAGCCTTTGAGGTGGGGGGGAAGTAGCTGCAACTATCCAGGGTATTTTGGTACACAGTTGCTTTATTTAATAACCAAGTAGATGTACTGGTAACTTTTCAAGGAAGTTTATATACTTAACATAATACTGCCTTCATGGGTATATGAAGCCATTTAAGGCCAACACCCACAGATACTCACAAAACAAATAAAGCAACATCTGCCCCCTTGTGGTACACCTGAAAAAATAGAATGGGAAGTGATTTCAAAGAACTAGCCAACCATGTTAAGTCAGGAAAGACCAGGAAAAGGCTGCATGGTCACAGAAACAATACAAATGCAGGAAGAGGTGATACCTTCAATTGACCATTAAGAATACAAAACAAAAAACAAACGGCGAGCTTTTGATGATCAACCATCTTCTTCAAGGCTGTGCATCAAGTTCTCATGGGTAATTCCAAACTTATATACTGTTATATCCCAAATTCACATGGCTGATGATGTTGAGGCAAGTTCATGTTAAATCAGTTTCAGCACATACTGTACAATATAATAAAAATAAAGGGGAAACAAAAAGCTTTGAGCACCTTTAAGAATAACAGATTTCTTTCATTGTGAGCACTTTTTATGCTTTATAATCCCCTTCTTTATATACATGAAGTTCAGCACTGAGGCTACAGCTTTATGTACACTGTGTCTATATAAAGCTGTGGCCTCAATATTACACTTCATGTGTCTACAGAAGTGAGTTGCAATCCATAAAAACTCAGTGAACTCTGTTCATCTTTAAGGTGCCAAAAACCTTTGTGTGTTTGTGTGGCTATGTAGTACAGAAACTATCTAGAGCTGCACACTTCAGAGGGTTCCAGCTCTGAGGAATTCCTCTGCAAGGACTAGCACACTTGTTCATGCGGCAGAGAAGTGGGTATTCCAACTGCTTCATAATGTCTCTGTGTAGGACACCGATATACAAGTTCTCTCCCCCGGCTCTACCTCTTCAAGAGTGAACGTTTTGCATGACCTTCAGTGGAGAATCTTAGTGCTCAGATGACCATTCAATTTCTGCTTAAACACCACCAGAGAAGTCCCATCGCCATGTCTCAAACCGGCTTGTTCCACTGTCAAGCAGCTCTTGTCATGAAGTGACTCCTAGTGTTTAGCCAAAATTTTGCCCTCTGTAGCAACGGAGGGCAAGCCTGTTCTACTTTCTGTGACAGCCCTCTCCCTTTAACCTTCTTCCACAGGGAACACATACTCTCAGCTGTTTCAACTACGCCTTATACAGCAGGACTGCGGCATCTTGGGGAGTGGGGGTGGATTGTTCCAAGGCATCCTCCCACAGATGTCAAAAACCCACAGAAATAGACAATGCTATACATAGCATGGTCTCTGGCTTCCTCTTTTTATTTTTTTTCAGGTAGAAGATAAGTGAATCTCCGGATACTAATCCCATGGATGGGGGCGGGGGGTCCTACTGTACTACTTGGGTTTTCCAGATCTCTTACCCTTCATGGTAACACTCCTCGTTTGCCAATCCTCCTCTTAAGACATGGCATCCGAAGCTGGAAACAATACTCCAGGTGTGGCCTGGAAGAGTACCATGAAACAATTGCTTATGATCTGGATGCTATTTTTACTTATGTGCCCTGCTAAACAGCATCCACTTTTTAAACAGCTATATCCCATTTGACTTATTAGCTAAGATACCTATACTCTTGTCACACACACAGTCCAAACCCAGGCTTCCCCAACTCTATGTCTGTGCCTCTGATTTTTTGGATCCAAATGGAAATCGTTACATGGGCACACATACTGTGCACGAAAACATCAGCATGACAGTTTCAGCCCATGACTGCTCATGTTTGGTGCATTCATGCAATGAAACAAGCAGGTTTTCGATACTCTAATTTAGTATATTATTTTATTTTGTAATTAAGCACTGTTTACTCATCTGATTTTTTTGTTTAAAATCACACTTCTGTGCCTGTACTGCCTTAATTATGTAAGTTTTCAAATCAGTGTACTGTATTTAATTTCTAGAGTATGGCTTCCTTCCATTTTCACTGGACTATTTTATTTCCTCTTACATGTCTCAGTAGTTCAGACATCAGAGAACCACAGAGCTGCAATTCTACAGTGCCCCTAACCACTCAGATATGCAAAAGGAAAGAACAGTCATATTCCTGTAAATAAATACACTAATTAAAGACTCCCTTATAAATATAATTTACATAAAATACAATTAATGCTAAAACTGCAGTTTTAACCAAGGCAGGCAGTAAACAATGCTTAACTAATTACTACATAAGTTAAGAGGAGATAAACTCAGCACTAAATTGCTGACATGAAAACTGGAAAGGGCTGGAAAGCAACTAATGTCATAATGTAATATAAAACTTTCATTTTACATTATTACATTATAAAAACTTTATTAAACTACACTGTGTTAATTATATTACATTCCAGTTAATTAAATAATATATTTAATTTGAAAGTTTAAAAAAATTAAGTAAAATGGAAAAACAAGATATATAGATACAATGTTTGGTGTTATGACTACCTATCAACAGATAGTCCGTGGGAATGAAGAGCAGGGAAACTCACTACTTCCGGTGATTCAGTGCCGGGGAAAATCAACCGGGGCATACCTGGAATCATCCTAACACCTAACCACTGGTTCTCAGAAACATCTTTGGGAATCCTGTTTGACTTGAAATGTAACTAAAATGTGATTCCATGTTTTATAAGCCGCCCAGAGTAGTCTATGACTAGATGGGCGGGATATAAGTATAATAAATAAATTAAATAAATAAAATTATGATGAGTGGTACATAGATGACTGTGCAAACTGAAAAGGCCCCCAGTTTAATTTAGGGCAGGATTCAAGGCAAGCATGATACAAACAAGACACTTACAAAGAGAACAGATAATCACTCATTTAAAAATTAAGAGGTTTATTTTTTTTTTAAAAAAAAAACTTCCTTCTGTTTGTGTGCAGTAACTCCACGCATGTGCATGTCACAAAGGTCCTTGAGAAGTCCTTGTTTCCATATAATAAGCACTTGGTATGTCTCATGCTGTTCTAGAAGACTACAAAAGAACCCAAACTCTTCCAACAGTTTTCCTACAAGCATCACATTACACAAGTTAAACATGCCACATTAGCATGCCTATCCCACTACAGAACTTGAGGAAATGAATACAATAGACAAAAATAAACATACCGACAACAGTAAATTAGCTCACCTGCCTGGAAATCTGGTATGACTAGGGTTAACAGCTGGGATTTTGTATAGCAGTTGCACGGCTCTGCAGACACCAAAGCTGCTCATGTCGTGCATCTCCCTGAAGGGCTGAGGATTATGTATCAAGGAAAAATGGCTTCTTCTCAGCTATCTGCTTCACCACACCTATCATCACTTGAGATGGCAGGGTGTACACAATTCTAAGCCTGACTTATACAGGCAGTCACACAGGGTATGAGAACCCCCAAACCTTACTCTCTCTGATCTTGTACATACATTTTTCTGCATAAATGAAGTTATCTAGGCAACTTTCAGATCAATGTCTTCCTATTTCTGAGTACTGAACTTGAACAGTGAGCTTCAGTCCAAACACCCCCTAAATTCTCTTTCCAGAGTGGCAGAGTAAGGAATAAGCACAGAGAAACTTTAAGAATGAAGGGACACCAGAAAAGTAAGTCCAGTCTTTTAAAACTGACAGGAATATTCCTTCATATTACACAGGCACATACCAGGGATGGGGTGCCGGATAGGGCAGAATTAAGTCTTCACCTATAGTTATAAAATGGGGAAAAATGGGCTGTCTAAACAGGCTTCCTAAACAGGAATTACCTCAATTGACTCAGAAAGGAAACACTACATCAGTTGTACTAGGACCCAGAGATATACTCCAAAGCCTTCAAAAGAATAAATACCCATGCTATGGCACAAACTGCTTTCTGAATGGTGTTTGAATGGTGTTTTTTTTATAAACTCAAGAATGTTTTCTACTATAGACTGAAGCTGGAAGGTAAAAGGGTTGCACAGTTCAAGAAGCACAAATCCAAAGAATCTAAACAGGCGTGTTTGGACCAGGAAGGGGCAATCCTGCCTCTAAGGGTTGTTTCCCCCCACCCCCCAAAGTCTACAACTCCTTTCAACTCTAGTCAGCTTAGCCCACAGTGAGAGATTCTGGGGAACGCAATCCAAAAACAGTAAGGGGGCCACAGTTGTCCAACCCTGCCTTAGCTAACAGATGAAACCGAGCTGGAGGAAAGGCATTTACAAGTTTCACATAGCACTTCTGAGACAAACTCATTATCTCTGCTCCTTTGACAGAATTACAACCTGACTTACCACGAGGGCTTCCTTATGACCCTCTCCCCTCGCTTTAATGACCATTCCAGTGTTACTCAATTCCGCAGACATATGCTAGCATCCAAAACCCAGTTTTATGGCTTCTACAACTGGCATATGGACATCAAAAAGGGTGACAGCTGGAATTACACGAGTGGGTAATAAGGAGCAAGGAAGAAAGAAGAGAAAGAGACTGGGAGGGGAGATCAGAAAGAGCAAACAGGTTAGCAGAGAAGGGTAGAACTGAGGCTTCAGAATTGTGCACAAAACCAAACCTCCTTTTAACACTAACCCCAGTGGGCAAGTACAATGGCTTGCTTTATGACTGTCACGTTCAGTGGAGAACCAAGCAGAGGGGTCTACTGTACTTAAGTCTCCTAAGTCATAGCAGTAACACCAATTACAAGTTGGCAGGTGAGCCCAGAAGTTACTGCAAGGTTTTATTCCGTATTAGAAAGCAAAAACATTCTTCTCTACAACGGTGCATGTTTTAAAACATATGACAAGACTAAAAACAAAATAAAGCCAATTCTTCTACAAATCAGTGTTCTGCACCAAACACTCGAATTTTAGTTACCTGCAGAATCTGACCAGCTGCAACAAGTGGCTGATACAACACTAGTGCTCACCTAACATGAAATTGCTACAGGTTCTTTCTCTTCGGGGCAAAGGCCACATCCAATCCCAAGACTTGACAACAAAAGGATGCTATTCAGGGAGAAGGACTCCAAAAGGAGCATATAAAACTATGCAGTTATGTTGTTATTTTTTCCAGCAGGATGGTTATTCTGTGTTGGGACACTATGATGTAGAACCTGATGATCCCATCCAACTGTTGTCAGCAAGCTTTTGTTCAAAGGCGACCACGATAAACCTTTCACAAAGTCTCGATGGGAACGACTCCTAAAACTGGGAAAGACATGAAACATTGGGTTGTTATCGGAGGAATCCATAGAATACATATAGTCCCAAGCAATGAACCAGATGCCCTATGTGATGTTATTAGCAGGAAATTACTGTAAGTGGAAAGTTAACAAGATCCAAAGTCTACTGTGCAATGAGATTACAGTAGCTATCACCAATCTGGTGCCCTCCAATTGTTTTGGACTGCAACTCTCATTATTGTGGTGGATTATGAGTTAGGATCTAAGCCTGATGAAGAGTACCATGACCATAAAGGAGAATTTGAGAGAAGTAGGTTTGATGGAAGCATAGAAACTGAATTCACCCATAAAGGGGGAATTCATTGAAACACATACAGTTATGCAGAGAATGTGAGAAGACAAAGATTTTTTTCTTCCTAATCTCTTAATACTAAAACTTGGGCTCATCTAATCAAACAAAAGGACCAAGAGATCCAGAACAGATAAAAGAAAATACTTCACTAGGCACATATTTAAAACTATGTAAGATGTAACAATGGCCACAACATGGGTGACTTTAAAAGGGGATTAGGGAAATCCACAGAGGACAGAACTGTCAATCATTACTGATCATGATAATTCTACAGTATATTACCATTATTAGCACCATCAGTGTTAAAGAGAATAACCTCTACATGTACAGCATGGGCATCTGGCTGGCCACTGTACAAATCAAATGCTGGACCAGAGATGATCTGACTTCCGATCATATCCAGCACAATTGTTCTTATGTCGTTAGCCCACAGGCCATTATACAAGTGGATGTCAGAGGCAGATCACATGCTTTGTAAGACAAATGCCATAGGTTCAATTCCCAGCACTTTCAGGGGTGTGGAAAAACAGCTTGAAATCCTAGACAGTTACTGCTAGGCAGTGTAAATAAATACTAAGCAAGATGATCTGGTTCAGTATTAGTGAGTTTCCTATGGAGGTATTCAGGTTTGCTGAGCCATTGTGGATCTAGATAGTTAGAACCACTGGTAATGAAATATGGAATTAGCAAACAGTGAACCCTTCCCATCCTTCATGTCAAAACTTATTCTGGAGGTGAAAGGGACATATTACTTCCCGCTAGAGACTGATATGGATATTCTTAATCCACTTGTTCCTAAGAAGAATAACTGCATGTAGCAATTATTCTAGTAAGTTTGTACCAGTAACCATGCACTGTCTCTCAGCTTAGTTTTCCTACTCCTGCCCTCACAGTTTTTTATGCTTTATCTGTGCAAACTGGCCTTCTTGCTAGCAGCTGGCTTTTGCTCTCACTCTCTTCCCTTCCCTGCTTTGACTTCTAGCAGTTTCTATCATGAAGACAAACACCACATATAAAAAGCTCATTGTCAGCCTGCTTGGCTTCAGTCCTCCTATGTGTAGCTAAAGTGCTTAGATAAACGCTTGTATTTTAGGAATGAAGCTTGGTATTGCCTAGAAGCCCAGATACCTAGAAAGAATGTGCTTGTTCCCTTTTGTTCGAATTTAATGATAGATGGAATTCGAACAAAATTCTACAACAAATGTCAATAAACAATACACCACACAAACTGCTTTGTTATTTTCTGAATATTTTTAAGTCTGTCTAAATGCAGCTTGATCACAAGGTCACCTTAAGACAGCACCAGTGCATGGCACCAGTAACCTTGATGACACACCCCAAGACAAGGGAAAAGAAAACCTGTCTTTCAACCTACACATCAACACACTCATCCTTAATCTGAGCTGCCAGAGCTACAGCATAAGCAAAGCATGTAAGGGAGTGTCCTTTCGCAGGTCCACCTCTGCCAGTCTCCTTAGCTAGAGGCCTTTCTTCCTCCACCCACCCCCAATCCTCACTGGCCAAACAAGTGATTTTGCTAGCTAATATGGGCTGCAAATTGCTTTATGGTGTTATTTTACATTTGTCTTGACTTACGCAACTCTCTCACAGAGTACATTAAGACAGTAGCCAACTTACAAAAAACCTAATGCACCCTGAGAGAAGACAACTGAAAAGAATGCAAGATGGGAATTAACAAGGTTGGTATATACTCACATTTCTGAAAAGCTAGAGTCAAGAACAACTACTGAACAGTCTTCACTGATGGAGGCCAAAAGGGGTGAGCTGGAGGTGAAAGAAAAACATGCTTAACCAGGGGTCTCAAACTCAATTTACCTGGGGGCCGCTGGAGGCAGAGTCTGGGTGAGGCTGGGCCGCATCAGATTTTCCGCCAAGCGGAGCAAGAGCCTGAGGAAGCCGCCCAGGAGTTTCCTTAGCCCGGCTGGGGCTCCGAGGAGCAGGAGGAGGAGGAGGAGGGGCACGCAAGCCTCCTCCGGCTCCTTCTTCACCACCACCACCAGCAGCAGGACGAAGAAGCGGAGAAGGGAGGGAGTGCCGGCAACCGCCTAGCGGGGGGGGGGGGAGGGCACGACATAAATTAAAAAAACACAACCTCACAGAATCACCTTGCCAAAGGAGAAAAGCCCCCATCGGTACCTGCCAAATTAAACAGAACGGGGCGGGGGCCCCCACAGGTGCGCGCGCGTGCACGCACACAAACACACACACACACGGAGGTCCGGCAACCTTCCTCTGAAGGCCCCCCCTCAAAAAAAGGTGCACTCAGCAGCAGCAGCAGCTACCCCCACCACGACAGAGGAGCAAACTTTGCGAGGCGAGCCCAGGCAGCCTCCAGAGCTGAGGCGGCTGAAGCAGGATGAAGAGGAGGAGGAGGAGGAGGAAACACTGCCGGGCGCTGAGGCGGCCGCTGGCCAGGCTGGTGCTACCGAGAGAGAAAGAGAGCCAGAGAGCCGCTTCCCTGGAAGAGGCGGCAGCGGCAGCAGCTGCTGTTGGCGGCTTGGAGGCGCTCTTCGAGGACGGGCTGGGAGCGAGCTCCGCTCTCAGGCATCGCTCGGCGGCGGCTCGGGGCGCTCGGGGAAAAGGGCCGGCAGCGCGCCTCGCTCGCTGGCTCTCCCCCAAGACAGCGCCTCTTGCACCCTCCATCTGGAACTGCAGCCTGCCAGCCGGCAGACAAGTGGGCTGGCTGGCAGGCTGCAGTTCTGGATGGAGGGTGCAAGAGGCGCTGTCTTGGGAGAGAGCCAGTGAGCGAGGCGAGGCTTTTTTTTACTCTTGACAGCAGAGGCCGCGTGGGCGCTTCGGGGGGGCAGGCAAGGCGGGGGCCACAAACTATCGTCCGGCGGGCCGCAAATGGCCCCCGGGCCGCATGTTTGAGACCCCTGTGCTTAACAAATGAGGCAGGCTTAGATTCAGCAGAATCCACACATATACACAGCTCTGACACCTTCCTCTGACTAAGAGAGACAGGTGGATTTGGAGAAGGAAGGAGGAGGGAGAGAGCATCTGAATCTTCACAGGGATGCATAAGCGAAATGTCACTAGCAGAGAAGTATAAAACCAAGTTTTGCAAATGGGAAAGAAAAAAGAAGAAGTGAGTGAAATGTGGCAGAAATGTGTGCATATACAGCTTTCAGGCCACCTGCGGGAAAGACTAAAGGATTAACTCAAAAGCTTAATCAAAGGTTTGAGAAAGCTTGAAAGAGGAGAAAGAGGTATTCTGGACATTCCATGCAAAAGGAGCAGTAAGAAAGGAAAATGCAGCAGGAGCCTTTGAAGTGGCAAAGAAGGAGGACTAAAAGCATCTACATTAATTATGATTGCTTAAAACTGAAATTAAAAGACCATTCAAAAGGGCAATGGTAGAAGCCAAATTTGAAATGGCCACAAATGCTCACAAGCCTGTATCCAAGGACATTCAGCTTTACTAAACAATAGTACAAAGAATGTAAAATCCAGAAAAATAAAGGTACAAACGCTATATAGCCAGAATGCTTGTCTTCATTATTTCAAAGAAAGGCTTGGAACTGAAATTTGAGTAAACATCTCATGTAGTTTACAGAACTATCAATCGGGAACGATACGGACATTTAGATAATGTTAGACTTTGGGCTCAAATCTTATATAGGAAAGAGCTTCTTAGATTGTAATGGTATTTCTTCCTTCACTTCAAAATATGGCAAGCATCTGGAGGTTCTGCTGCTCACCCTGATACATGATACCCTGGACTTCCACTTCAAAGTCCTGCTTGGACAGCATTCTAGAATACTGAGCATTGTGCTACCACAGACTCAGGCAGGCCAACTATTATAGTTCATACCTATGTGCAGAAAAAGCAAATCCCGTGATTCCTCGAGAGTGCAGAGGTGAGCTGAGGGAAGAGTCTGCATTCTTCATGTCCACAAGAGCAACTGTCCCACTTTCATCACCTTAAAAATAGCAGTGCAGAACACAAATACTACTAAGCACATCCAGAAACGTGAGCATTTTCTTGCAATGTTTAGATAATGACAAACAGGAAACACTCCTTACCCAATACAAAAGTGTCACTTCGATGTGGATGCCACACCAGTGAGGCAGGAAGATTACTAGAGGCACTGCAGGCTGCATGGGGCAGAAGAACGAACAGTTTTTGAAACCTTCTTATTTTACTCTCCACACCAGCCATTCTCAACCTTTTTTTTTTTTTGGCCACAACTCTCTTAGGAGCTCTTCTCAGGTTCCAGGGTGACTTGATAGCATATAATAAACAAAACACAAACTAGATTTGCTTATTGGATTCAGGAACTGGAATGGCCAATATTGTACTGGCCAGTATCATGTTGCATAGCTACACCAGCACAGTTGGAATGATGGCACTGGGAGTGGCAGATTGCCACTAATGAATGTCTCTGTTTTGTTTTTGGGTGTGAATGCCCCAAATCATGGTTTGCACACCACAATTTTGGTCAACCCTGCTTCACTTCAACCATTAGCACCATTCTGCAAAAATAACAATATGCTGTGGTTGCAGGGCACTATGAAAGAGTGGAAAAAATTTACATATAAAAGTGATGGAAATATGTGAACTTACAAACACTCCTAATTGCCAGCTGAAATTCAGGAATGCTATGTCTACACAGGAGTCAATTTTGCTCCAGGTTTCTAGAATGCATGGCTATAAAAATTATTTCCCATGGATATCCTGGTTCAATCATGAGTAAATGTACTGGTCTATCTCTCATAGGCTATCTGAAGTTTCTGTTGTTCAGGGAGAATCAAATAATAACACAGTTAGTGGCTAAGTTTTTATTTTCAGCTATGAGAATTCGCAAAACGCTATAGCAAGATTTTATACTATACAGTACTATGTATTTATTCTATGTATTTATCTTTGTATAATTGGGTCTATGACAGAATAATAAAACTTTATATATTTCCCATGGAAAGAATATTCTTATCAGATTTCACAATGAAGGCCTGTGAGTCCTCCAGTTCATAACCGTATATAGAAAACACAATGATTTATTCTTTGAGAGAAGACAAGGTTTCTGCAATGCTGAATTTCTATTGGGCAAAAAACTATTTATTTTCCAAAAGTTTATTCTGCTTAAGCCAAAGGAAAAACAAAGAAATGCTTCTATATCACCAGACATACCTATCCGAGTTGCTGGTTTTGGAGATCTGGTATCCCAGAGTAAAATCCTGCCATCCTAAAAATTAATTTTAAGAGCTGATCAGATAAAAGTTTATTTAAAGCAAAATTGTCAAAATAACTAGTAATTATAAAGTACTATAAAATGAAAGCTTTTTTCTTTTCCTGGATTTCCCCATCTCTTTGTTGATAACTATATTGTTAACTTAAGTGTTCCTAATAAAACATTCAGAAATCCCAATTACTTGGCCTTAAGAATATACAGGCTAAATTTCTTTCAATCAGAAAGAAGAAACTGAATTTACCTCGGCGCAGGACAGGAACACTGTATCCTTCCCAGGGCAGGAGGCCACACATGCTACTTGGCCAGAATGAGCTAGCGAAAATTAAACAAAAAGCACAACACACTGAATTAATATGGACTTGGCTTGGGTGGTGAATCCCAGACAGCTGAACTTGGGGAAGAAAGCACTACTGCACTCAGATGGGAGAAAGAAGACTTTCATCCACAGAATGTCAGAAAATGTTGACATGAAAAGAAAGACTGTGGGCTAGTGTGCAAAATGAGGAGCTGCAATTAGGGTTGCTTGAGAATTCTATCATTGTGAATTCAGTTGCGAGCTGACCTGATCTACACTTACTGCAACACTATGTAAACTGTGACATAACCGTCCATTAACTGTCACTTTGTTGAAAGCTGCAACAGCTATCAGCTTCAAAAGAAAACCACAATACAAAATAATCTATTAACATAAAACATGTCAAAATCAAAATATTTTGAGGGAAAACGCACTTAGAAATTGATTCTTCTTCCCCCAAAACAACATCCTCTGAAGTTTTAAACAAATGAAGATCAAAAACATTGAGAGGCTAATGCAATTAACCCATGTGCATGCAAGTTGCAATGACAGATCTCATGGAAACTGCATGTTTGTAGGGACTGAAATGGAAAGCCATGCCTAAAATTGGATTTGGTTTTCCTTCACTATGGAACCCTTGACTAGATACCTGGGAGGAATCCATGACAGATAGTGGGGTCCAACTTAGAGGTGAGTTTGTCTTCCCACCAGTACAGCCAAAGGATGATTCCAACTGTTAGGAAGCATCACTTCCTCCTAACTTACAGTGCCTGAAATTAAGCTGTGGGGATGAGAATCTCTTTAGCCAAATGGAATCACCATCACAAGCATAAGGAACCACAGATTGAAAGAACTCCTGTCTGGCCATGTTTACAACGGCATCTTACCGCACACAGTTCAAAAGGTAGTGGCTTCTGTCATATCACCCCATATAACAAGAAGCAAGGTTTGACTTTTTATCTGGTTAAAAGCAACAACTCTTGCTTGTAGTGTATCTTTTAAACTGAAAAATGTCACAGGTTTTTCATCTTTCTTCCTTTTTTGGTAGTTTTCCCTTTCATGTAGCAGCCCGCTGTTTCACAATGAACTTTATATACCAAAAGTTTGGAATTCAGCACACAGAAAAATTCCTTGTGCACCACTGCTTTTTGTCTCCTGTTCATGCTGAATAGGACATTCAAGTGAGCTGGAAATGAAGAGAAGCCACAGGGGCTACTTTCAACAGCTGCCCAGTCTACCTCTCCAGACCATCTGCACTGGTGAGGAAGACTAATCAACTGCATAAGCTGGAGGGATACAACTTTCATCCCTGGCCCAGAGGCCCCCAGTCCAGAAAGAAAGTGAACCAGTGACAACATTAGGAAATTACACAAAAGAAGAAAATAAATATGGCAGCTTCAACAGGAGCTGGACATGTAAGGGCACATTAAAGCTTTGTCAAAACTGCCTCTATCGCAGACAACAGACAAGACTTAAGTCAGAGTGCACCACTGAACACAGAAAGAAAGGGTAAACCCAGTGTGGTGTTGTAGCAGATTTACTTTTCTGCTCAGTCATTATATTGCACTAGATCAATGACTGTTTCTCCCTTTTTCTCTGCCATACTGCTGTTATAAGCATTCATATTAGTGCAATGCATATCACCCTGAACTATATGAAAAGAGAAGCAAGAGAAAGAGAAAGAATAAATCAAGCCCTCACCTCTGTAGGTGTTGAGCACTGTTTGCTGAGGGATATCCCAGATCTTCACACTAGACATAAAATCCAGATTAAGTTTAAGTGGAATGGACTGTTTTATTAAAAGGAGAAAAGCAGTAACACAAAGGGGGTCACCTGAAGTCTTTGCTGCCGCTGACGGCCTGGGTGTTGTTGGCCAGAACGCTCACTGTTGTCACAATGTTGTCATGCTCGTACTTACAGAATTTGTTCACTATCAGAGTCTCATTCTCATCCAGCTCCCAGAATTCCACAGCACCTGGATAAGAGAGAAAAACACATTCAGCAAAAGATTTTTTTCCCTCTAAAAGCTCTTCTACAAAAATATGGAACTAATATTAAAAAAACCCTACAAACATCTATAAGAGGTGACTTCCATCTCTGAACACTGGCAAATCTAAGGAGCTTCTATTTGGATTCCACCTAAGACCACAGACACATTGTACATATATTCCAATTGCAAAGAAGGTAGCACTCCTTAGAAACTATCACTGGTTGTAACGGAGGAGCTTGGAACCGGAGAAGACTTCCATTCTGAGAGGAAAGATACAGGAGGAGACAATACAGATTTTCCCTCCCCCGTGTGGGTAGCAGAAAAAAAGAGAAAAATAATCAAAAAGTGATTCTTTCCATTAACAGATGCACTGAACCTTTCTTTAAGTGGAATTTGGCTCATGAAATTTAAAGAGCCAATCTATAGATCTTATAGCCACTAGCAAAATGCACTTTTTCCTGCAACAAATTTCTTCCAAACCTTCAGCTCTGTAACGATCCCATGTCACGCTATTTCACTACTACCAAACCAAGAAAAGAGAAAATGTTGAGATTTTTAGATGAATGCTCCTTAGTATTCTTGAAGCCTCCCCATCTACCCGTTACTGAAACCACAGAAATAGAGAAGAAACAAAGCAGTATAATGTCAGAATGGGTGTATTATAGCTGCATGCAATACCAACTTTAAAATTCAGCATTATGTAGAGAAACGGCCCTATGTAAAGTACTGCAATTCCCTTGCTCCTCTCCTCCCCAAGAAAATGGAAGGAAAAATAAGCCAATATTTCACTTGAACTGACTCCTGGCTTGTTGCTATGTGTGAACCAGGAACTGCAGTTTCAAATAAACTATTGCTTGTTAATCAAAACAGTTAAATGATCCAAGGTTTGTTATTAATTACCTAAGCTTTATAATAAATCACAGTTTAAAATAATGATCCCAGTGCCACACATTTGTAAAGAATTGGGTCAAGCCAAGCAGAAATAGGCTTTTTCCCCACTTCTTCCTTGGCTGCCCCAGAGGAGAAGAGACATGCAAGTAGTCATAAGCTATTATTCAACATTACATGCTATCCCCAGTCCCAAAAAATAAGTAAATAAATGATCAAGAATTTAAGGTCTCTATCTGGATCCAATTCTCTGCCTCATTTGCATTCACAGCAGTCATATCTAAACATAAAAACCAGACACAGCATTGCAGGGGGGAGGTGTTTGAGATGCTTTTAGACCAAGCCTATGCAAATGACTTGCAGTAAGACGGGATGAGAAAAAAGAGAGAGCAAAGCATTGTACACCAAATTTAAATGCTCATTTGTTCTTTTTTCCCTCTCTTAAGGAAGGGCAACCTGTAGCCCTCCAGATCTTGTTGGACTGCAGCTCCCTTCAGCTATGTGCAACATAGCCAGTGTTGAAGGATGATGAGAGTTGCAGTCCAACAAGATCTGGAGAATTAGAAATAAAGCCACACCTAGCCTATGTTAACATATGTACATTGCTGATAGACAGGCAGAAACCTGGGTATAACTACTTCTAATGTAGGCCAAAAGATGTTCAACAAGAATTAAAAGGTTAATGGAATTGAGACACCCATTCTTCCTCCTGTTTTCCGCATCTCCTTTCAGATCCGCCTCATTTTTATCCACTGTTTCTTACCTCCAACCTGCCCAATCAATGTATACAACATCTCAGCCAAGTCCCAGAGTTCCTCTAAATTTGGTAGTGAATGAATAGGACTAAAATGTGGTTTGATCCAGGAATGGGTATCATTCCTATTAGCCAAAGCACACACAAGAATATTCATTGATTTGTGGTACCATTGGATGCTTACATGAATCACACATCTACCATCAGAAAAGGAAATTTGAGGACGAAATCATACATTAAGGAAATTTCCTGCTTATTTCCTGTTATTGCAACATAGTCCTACCAGGCACACAGTTTCATCAGAGAACAATCAGACTTGGAAATGAAGTGTTTGTTATTTTTTATTGATTAAATGCAGAACAAAAGTCAGTCGATTTGCAAAATGCCGAGAGAGAAGTAAGATTATGCTAGGACAACCAGCCTGCTTACATCTGCTTCTAATGATCCTCTAACTGCAGTGTGGGCATGAGACATAATATTCCACTTCAAAAGCAGTGTCCTTTTAAAGTAAAGCTCCATAAAAACAATCTCTTCACAAAATTCTGACCATGATTAAAAAACCCATAGGAGATTTCAAGACAGAAGGCTCCTTAACACTCACCTGAATCTGAAGCTACCAAAATGCCTTTCTCCGCCACCCATTTCAGGTCTGCTATTCCTGCTTCTGTTTGAACTCCTGCAGAGCAAAACCCTTCATTGGGAGCTTTTGATGGATCCTTGAACACCCAAATAGAGCCTACCCAGCAACGTCCACTCAAACTGGATGCTCCCAGCAGCAAGGAACCATCTAGATGAGCAAAAAGAATTTCACAGAGTTAAGTGCAAACTGTTCACTGTAAATATGTATGAAGAAAGACTGTAAATTTAGCATAAAGAGAAGAAATATGACTGCTAATTATTTAATGCTGAAGTTGGGCTAGATGCTGTCCAATACACCGAAATCATAAAGTTCCCTCATTGGTGACTCATAATTCACCCTGAATTGGGGGAAAAAGAAGAAGGGGGGGTTAATACAATTCCCATCATACTTAATCTCTGGTCAGACAGTCTGGGGGACGATGGGAATTGTCGTCAAATTCTTGAGGCAGCTGGCTTGGAGAAGACTGTCTCCTTTCACTATTCCTTAAAAATGTGGAAAACTGAACAGGAGGAGAACAGTCTTTAAGCATGTTATTTCAGAAGTAAGTGTCACTATGTACAATAGGATTTATTTCACGAGAAGCATACATTTTTACCCCCGGGTTACAGGAAAGCTGCTATCTTTACCGCTAATGCTCATGATGAGATGGAGAGATTTCAAAGAGGTGTTCGAAGAAATGTAAAATGATGATGAGTAAATCTCTGCCCAAGTTCGCTGTGCTACCCACGTGGAAGAACCCTACCAGAAATGCAACGGACTCGGGCAGGGGAGAGTGGGGGCATCATCCGACATAGTAACGATGGGTCTTTCAAGCGTAAGCTTCAGGAAGAACTGAAATTACGGCAGGTACCTGCCCGGTAGTGGGCCCCGTCCAAGTGCCGCTCCATGCAGGCAGGCGCGTTAGGCGGGATACTCCATTCTGAGCCGGTTTCTCCATCAGGCGGCTGCTCCGGGCTCGGGTTCGTTTTTTCCATTGCTCCCTTGGCGCGAGACTGACGGTCCAACAAGCTCAGCGCGTCCCCACGTGTTCCCCGGACACCTCGTTCCGCCCCCGGACAGTTCTCGCCACCCTTCTTCTCGCGAGAACGGCCAACAAGGTACTTCCTTCCACCTCTCCTTTTTTCCGGGGCATGACTTCAAAGCAAGGCTTTGGCTCTTCTCGCGATATTTCCCACGGAATTGATCCATGTGAACTTTGTGAAGTCCGCAAGGACACTCAGGAAACAGGGTTTTTTATTAGATATGTGAGCATTTAGGATAGAGATAGAATATCATTTTTTACAAGAATAAGGAAGTTAGAAGCAATTATAGTTAACGGGTTATTTCGAGTGAAAATATGAACTCACTCATTCTATATCGTAATTCATTTTATATTTTATATTGTTAATGCCTTACACATACACACACAAACATAGAATTAACTCACATTTTTAATTGAAATTTGTGAAGTAACTGCCATCTGGCCAGTCCTGAATAGGATGGAACTTGTAAAACAGTTGTACTGACCCTCATTTATTTTTTTACTCCAGTGTGGAGTATGAATGGCCACTGCAGGAACTTTCTGATTTTGGTGCTTTGATCTATATATATCTCCCACCTATGCTAAAAAGCAGCCTTTGCCCATTGCTTTCTATGGGCAGTTCTGGAGCTTGGGGAATTGGAGGGGGGGCGTTGTTAAGATCCCCGGGACAGCCCTTTCTCTCACTTCCACCTGGGGGGACAGGAGAGAGGGCCTTTTGGTGCCTCCTCCCAGGCTAGGGACCATCCTTCTGCAGGAGAGCAGGCCTGCCCCTATCTCGGCAGGCAGACAACACCTTTTCTTTTTAGGCAGATTATTAAATAGTAATTGCCTGCTTTGTTGTTGTTTAGTCGTGTCCGACTCTTCGTGACCCCATGGACCAGAGCACGCCAGGCCCTCCTGTCTTCCACTGCCTCCCGGAGTTGGGTCAAATTCATGTTGGTAGCTTCAATGACACTGTCCAACCATCTCGTCCTCTGTCGTCCCCTTCTCCTCTTGCCTTCACACTTTCCCAACATCAGGGTCTTTTCCAGGGAGTCTTCTCTTCTCATGAGATGGCCAAAGTATTGGAGCCTCAGCTTCAGGATCTCTCCTTCCAGTGAGCACTCAGGGTTGATTTCTTTCAAAATGGATAGGTTTGTTCTCTTTGCAGTCCAGGGGACTCTCAAGAGTCTCCTCCAGCACCACAATTCAAAAGCATCAATTCTTCGGCGGTCAGCCTTCTTTATGGTCCAGCTCTCACTTCCAGACATCGCTACTGGAAAAACCATAGCTTTGACTATGCGGACCTTTGTCGGCAAGGTGATGTCTCTGCTTTTTAAGATGCTGTCTAGGTTTGTCATCGCTTTCTTCCCAAGAAGCAGGCGTCTTTTCATTTCGTGGCTGCTGTCACCATCTGCAGTGATCATGGAGCCCAAGAAAGTAAAATCTGTCACTGCCTCCATATCTTCCCCTTCTATTTGCCAGGAGGTGATGGGGCCAGTGGCCATGATCTTAGTTTTTTTGATGTTGAGCTTCAGACCATTTTTTGCGCTCTCTCTTTCACCCTTATTAAGAGGTTCTTTAAGTCCTCCTCACTTTCTGCCATCAGAGTGGTATCATCTGCATATCTGAGGTTGTTGATATTTCTTCCGGCAATCTTAATTCCGGTTTGGGATTCATCCAGTCCTGCCTTTCGCATGATGTATTCTGCATATAAGTTAAATAAGCAGTTTTAATAAGCAGTTTTTCTAAATTTTTTATTAGTGTGATTTTAATAAAACAATAACCATCAAGTCAATTCTGACTTAAGGAGACCCTTTTCAGGGTTTTCCAAGTAGAGAATACACTCAGAAGTTGTTTACCATTCCCTTCATCTGGGGGGTGCCCTGGGATTGTGCAGCTTGCCCAAGGGCCACACAGGCTGGCTCTACTTGCAAGGAGGCACAGTGGGGAATCGAACTTCCAATCTCCAGCTCTGCAACCAGATACATACCAAAATCACTGAGCTATCCAGCAAGCTAATGTGGCTTTACATGGTTTTCTTTTCCTGTGGTTTCAACTATATTTATCTCGTTTAAATACTGTAATTTATGTTTAGCCATTGTAATGCGTTTTTAAAAAATACTTTATGAGGCACGTTGGTTCCCTTTGTTGGAAAAAGATGGGGTATTAAACAAATAAAGTTGTTTTTCCAGCTTCTAGACTCTCTCAGTCAAGCCCCCAAACAGTAGCCTTCCCGAGCCCTTTAACTTGACGGCATTCAGCGGCTGTTATCTCTATGAAGAAGCTGTGAAGTGCTTCGTAATCTGGAGTGTTGACACCTTAAAGACGAACCATTATATTTGAATGTAAGCTTTCGTGCTTAAAATATAATGGCTAGTCTTTAAAGTGCCACGTTTTTGCCTTTTTTGTATTGTTTTGTTTCTTCAGATTTTGCCCTGATACGTTTGCACAGACTAACATGCGGGTATTTCTTCTAAAACTATATCTGGAGAGTGGGAGTCCGGAAGACCTTGGATCTACGGCGATTCTTCGGATGCTCAAACGACCGAGGCCACACCGCACCAAGTCGAAGGCAATACGTCCCGTTCCCACCTTTATTTCTGAGCCTGCACAAAGTTGAGGGGGAAAAATAGGAAAGACCGTGTGGTCTCCAAAAACTATACAAACGCAGGAGCATGTGAAACCTTTATTAGACTACTAATGGCGTTGCTACATTTGGGGTCGTGTGCTCTTTAACGTTCATAGTTCTATGTTTCCCTTCCGCCCCCGCTCGGCTTTCTGTTCGACTCCGCGGTGACATTGACAAGGTCGAGCGAACGAGAACTGCTCGAGGGCGCTCTCGCGATACTTTCCTGGCGGCCATTTTTGTGGCTGCAGCTGAGGGGTCACCGACGGAGAAGGTAGCGGTAGTGATCAGGACGCGATGCTCTCCCGCTTGGCGTTGCAAGCTCTGGGTAAACGGAGGGCGCTGCCTCAGGGGTGGTGGAAGAAACGGGGAGAGGGAGGGGTTGACGGATCGTGGCCATGCTGTGATTTGCTCGTGTTCTTCCCTTTTTACAGCCCCGGCAGGCCTGAGGAGATTGGCGCCCTGTTTGTCCGTGGGGTAAGTACAGGTGGGAGAAGTTCCTGGGGGCCCTTCTGGGAAGTTTAAAGCACGAAGGTCTCGGTGACCGAGTGCCTGAAGCTCCGCATCTGGGCTTTTATGAAAAGGGTTGCATAGGGTTCCCCCCTCCCGCTTCTGGATTTTTGTGTTTGCAAGATATGCAGGTATCCAAGAGGTGAAGCTTGCCCTTACGACTACATGTCTCTTTTGTTGTTTAGTCGTTAAGTCGTGTCCGACTCTTCGTGACCCCATGGACCAGAGCACGCCAGGCCCTCCTGTCTTCCACTGCCTCCCGGAGTTGGGTCAAATTCATGTTGGTCGCTTCGATGACACTGTCCATCCATCTCGTCCTCTGCCGTCCCCTTCTCCTCTTGCCTTCACACTTTCCCAACATCAGGGTCTTTTCCAGGGAGTCTTCTCTTCTCATGAGATGGCCAAAGTATTGGAGCCTCAGCTTCAGGAGCACTCAGGGTTGATTTCCTTCAGAACGGATAGATTTGATCTCCTTGCAGTCCAGGGGACTCTCAAGAGTCTCCTCCAGCATCACAATTCAAAAGCATCAATTCTTCGGCGGTCAGCCTTCTTTATGGTCCAGCTCTCACTTCCATACATCGCTACTGGAAAACCATAGCTTTGACTATGTGGACCTTTGTCGGCAAGGTGATGTCTCTGCTTTTTAAGATGCTGTCTAGGTTTGTCATCGCTTTCCTCCCAAGAAGCAGGTGTCTTTTAATTTCGTGGCTGCTGTCACCCTCTGCAGTGATCATGGAGCCCAAGAAAGTAAAATCTGTCACTGCCTCCATATCTTCCCCTTCTATTTGCCAGGAGGTGATGGGGCCAGTGGCCATGATCTTAGTTTTTTTGATGTTGAGCTTCAGACCATTTTTGGTGCTCTCCTCTTTTACCCTCATTAAGAGGTTCTTTAATTCCTCCTCACTTTCTGCCATCAGAGTGGTATCATCTGCATATCTGAGGTTGTTGATATTTCTTCCGGCAATCTTAATTCTGGCTTGGGATTCATCCAGTCCTGCCTTTCGCATTATGTATTCTGCATATAAGTTAAATAAGCAGGGAGACAATATACAGCCTTGTCGTACTCCTTTCCCAATTTTGAACCAATCAGTTGTTCCATATCCAGTTCTAACTGTTGCTTCCTGTCCCACATATAGATTTCTCAGGAGATAGATAACGTGGTCAGGCACTCCCATTTCTTTAAGAACTTGCCATAGTTTGCTGTTGTCCACACAGTCAAAGGCTTTTGCCTAGCCAATGAAGCAGAAGTAGATGTTTTTCTGGAACACTCTGGCTTTCTCCATAATCCAGCACATGTTAGCAATTTGGTCTCTAGTTCCTCTGCCCCTTCAAAATCCAGCTTGTACTTCTGGGAGTTCTCGGTCCACATACTGCTGAAGCCTACCTTGTAGGATTTTGAGTATAACCTTGCTAGCGTGTGAAATGAGTGCAATTGTACGGTAGTTGGAGCATTCTTTGGCACTGCCCTTCTTTGGGATTGGGATGGAGACTGATCTTTTCCAATCCTCTGGCCACTGCTGAGTTTTCCAAACTTGCTGGCATATTGAGTTTAGCACCTTAACAGCGTCATCTTTTAAGATTTTAAATAGTTCCACTGGAATGCCATCACCTCCACTGGCCTTGTTGTTAGCCATGCTTTCTAAGGCCCACTTGACTTCATTCTCCAGGATGTCTGGCTCAAGGTCAACAACCACACTATCTGGGTTGTCCGGATAGTCTCTACGCGTGTATAAAACTGTTGTGCTTCTGAGTGACCTTTCCATTGGTGTGGTCATTCACGCTCTGCTAAGAAAAAAGGAATTGGTCAACGTTTTTCAATGGTGGCTGATAATGGTTAAAGCAGGGTGGGTTAGAAAAAATGCTGGGCTTTATCTATCTTGTTTCAAGGCTTGGGCAGCAGCTACTGTTGGCTGGTGAATACTTCAAGATAATTTGATCGTCTGGGAGCCAGAACCTTAACCAGTAATAATGAGTGACCTCTATATAGCTGAAAGCACAGCTTTGCTCTGCCCAGCCTACCTTCTGCCCCTGTGTTTACATATGTATCTATATAAGCAGCCTGGGGTCAACAAATTTGATTTGGCCTACCCGCTAAGCACTCTACTTGCAAAGTCATTGAACCTAGTTTCCCCTGCATTCACTGGCATATGCAGAAAATGGAAGGGTGTTGGCTGTATGTTGTGCCTTTAAATAAGATGAAATACCACCTTGTTATTGCTGCAGACGGCCAGCAAGAAATGTGAAAAAAACATGCCCTCCTCAGATGGGTTATGATTGCTTCCAGATTAATTGGCGGCACGAGTACAAGAATTTTATTCTAGCTTGCTTTCCCTTTCTGGCTTTTCCTATGAAGCACTTTGTTTTGCAGTCTCGCAGGGTTCTGTGGTGGGCGTGGATGCTTTGGCTTTCTTATACACCACAGAACCACTTGGAAGTTTGCCTCCACAGTTCAGTGGTAGTGGTAGATGGGTGCGGTGGTCACCAAAGTTTGTTTGGAGGAGCACTGGAAGACACCAACATACATATTGCCTGGTCCCCTTCCCTGTTTAGAGAAAGAGGGGGTGGTTTTGCAGGTTGTTTTTACAGGCGGTACCAGCAATGTACAGTATTTCAGCTACTGTTGTCTCCCAAAGTGTAATGGAAAGGAAGGAAAACTATTCTCTTTCTTCTCCACTCCCAGTTGTGTGTTGGAGAGAGAGGGCAGTCTCTTCCCCCACACATGGGTTTCACAAGACAAATTCTCTTCTTATGACACAAAAGCCATGGCTCCTTTCCAGCACCTTGTGCCCTCCTGCAAAAGCAAGGAAAAGAAAATACCACTTTGAGTGTGCGCTCCATTTCTCACTAACAAATGTTTTCAGGAATAGTTGTGTGTAGGAATAAATACTTTTATTTGCTTCCCCAGATAATAAAGACAAAAAGAAAGGTATTTTTGCTGCAGAAGCACAGGAGTGTCTGCCAGATGGGAGAGGGCTACTCACTTGTGGCAGAAAGGCGCATAAGTGGATTTATTGGACATTGGCAGAAGAGTTTTTGGTTTATTCTTGTCGTGCTGCCAATCTTCCAGTGGCCAGGATCCTGTTGCTTAGAGTAGTAGATAGTACTAGAGTAACTCATAATTAGTGGGGATTTGGTAAGTCAGCTCTTCTGTAAGTTCCATTTATACAAATGAGCTTTCTGGAGGTGGGGTTTCGTAGAGGCGAGAACTGCTTGGGTTTCAGGCAAGCTCCTGAAACTGACCGGGACCCTTTGGTTCTGCCCCCCCAATTCAGAGAACTCAAGGAAGCTCACCGGCACAGGAACAGAATCTCAGTGGGATATTGGGGCAAGCGTCATTTAAGTACTGGCAACAGAGTATACAAGAGATGTTATCAACAGGGCTACAGCAACTACAATGAGGGATGGTTCAGCTATTTGTACAAATGAAAGATATAGGGATGCAAATGACTGATATTAAAAATCAAATTACAGAAAATAAAAAAACAAATAGCCAGAATAGCTGGGACATCAAAAAGAACAGAAGAAAGACTGGAGACCTTGAATACAGAGATGGGAAAGCTAAAACGGGAAAGCAAGCAAGATGAAATTCCTCTGTTAAATCTACAAATGGGAAGAGCCAGTGCCCTACTTAGATTCCAAAATCTACCAGAACAAAAAAGGAGAAGATACAGTGGAAGTGACTACTACTTACTTAGTATTGCTCATGGAGATCTGACCAGAGGATGTTCAACAAAATATAGACACAGCACAAAAAATTAATACAGCATACACCAGGAATAAAAATCTCCCAAGAGAAATTCATGTTAAATTTACGAGAAAGATCTTTCGAGATAAAGTTCTAAGAAATATACAAGGCAAGTAACTTAATAGAAAATATAAAGAAATTAAGATCTTGAAACATATTTCGTGGGAAATAAGACAGAAAAGGAGACAATATGCGGAGCTGACATCCCTCTTGAGAACAAACTCAATTATGTATAAGTGGTTGGTGCCTGAAGGTGTCCTCTTTGAATTCCAGGAGCAGAGTTATTATATTAACTCAAATCGGAAGGCAGAAGATTTTGTGAAAACAAAGGAGAAGTGGCTGGGCAGAAAAAAAGAGAAAAAAGCAGATGAGAAACAAGAGGAGAAATCAAGTGGATCATCAGGATCAGAGAGGCAGAAAGAAGCTCAACTAGAGCAGAAGAGCAAGTGAGAAGCTCTAAAGGAAAGTGCACTATAGAAACAAGAGGATCCAGGAGAAGGAAAGAAAACCTCAGCAATAAAAATGGACTAAATTAATAAAATGGTTAAAGACTAGAATATAATGGGTAGAAAATGGTCAAAGAATATTAATGTTTAAAAATCAGTAGCTATTAACGAAAATGCAGATAAGATGTTTTATAGATGATAGATGATTTACTGATGGTACACAATGCCAACAAAGTTTTTTTTTAAAGACATAAAAATGTTTTTAAATAGTGTGGGAAACATAAAACACAGGAGGAGACTTTTATTATGTTTGGTGGATATATAGGGAATAATTTCATAATTAGACTTGAAAGATAGCCGGGAAAGCATAGATTAAAGAAGAATTGACAGTCCAATTGGGGAATAGATAGATTAGTAACTACAGTAATACTGGAAAAATTGCTGTTTTTCTCTCTTTCTAGTATAATTGTACAAGTTGATATAAATGTACTATCTCACTCTCTGGAATTTTACCCTTTCCCTATCCATACCTACCCCCCTAACCCTAAATTCCCTTCCCCATAATCCTACCCCCCATTGAAAAGAAAAGAAAAAGATACAAATGAGCCTTCTCTACCTGTGACTTAATTTAGCACAGGGATTTGCAACAAAACTAGGGCTTAGAGTCAGTGGAACTTATGAAGGAGTTGACTTACTAAATCCTCATTGATTCAGTGATCCTACTCCAGTGTGATTTACTACTGTAAGCAACAGGATTTTGTATCTCAAGCTATTTTTAAACTCTGAAGAGCTTTTATGCTGGGATGTGTGACAGGTATGATGAATATAAAGCACTATCCTCCAGGTTTCTTAGTGCTAGAATAAAAATTGTACCTTCAATTACAGTTACAATTTCTTTATTACAATCAACAGATCAGAAAAATTGTAACCTTCAAATAACCATTGTGAGTTTTTAAAATTATTTTCGTATTTTGATCTTACACATACATTCACACTGTATGCTTATTTAATTCCTTACCGTATCTTCTATGAGTAAAACAATAAAGAAACATTAAAAATATGGTAGGGATCAAATAATTAAAGAAGCGATCAAATTATTGAGCAAAATCCTATTGGCATAGTTATGCCAATGAAAACCAGATCCATGCACAGGAAACCATTAATCTAAGCTAATTGAATGCTTCATATCTCCCTATTGTGGGTTATGAGGCTCCCCACCACTCCCTTTTGCCCTGGATAAGCCTTTAGGAGCATTGGCAGCCTTCAACGGTTAAAAAAAAAATATGCTGCCAGATTGCCACCAGTTGTCCTGATTCTGGTGGCAGCAATCTGGCAAGGATTTTTTATTTTTAAAAGCTCTTGTTTCCAAGGCTATCAAAGGCTTCTTCAGGGCAAAAGAGAGACCTAGGGAGACTCAGAACCCATAACGAGGGGATAAAAAGCATTTAGTTTGCTTAAATTAATTATTTCTGGTGCCTGTTGATGGTTTACGTTGGTGTAACTACACCAACAGGATATTGTCCAATATCTTCATTATAAATCTATAAAAGTTGATAACGTTATCAGGGATTTGTTGATTACAGAATGTCAGGAAAAGGGTCCAAGCTTTTTTGAATTTATTAGCTGTATACATTTTTTCTTCCCGTTTCAACTTTAAAGATGTCAATTTTACCTCAGCATTTTATGCCAACAACCATTTAGCCATGCTTCCATGGTGTGAACTTGATCCATTTTTCAAAATTTAGCTGTCAATATTCCTACAATGACAATTGTTTGCTGTATTGGAAAATGAGAAGGATCTAATAGATTCAGTAAGAAATTTTAGATAGATAAAACTTTATTACGGTCAAAAGACCAGCCACAAATAAAACATCTAAAATATATAAATATACAGAAATATACAAAAATATTGGGATCGAATGCAAAGCAATAGTTAGTTCTGAGGTAAACAACAACAGTGTCAATACATCTCCCCTGAAGCAATTCCAAAATGTCTAACAAACCATGCTCTGACTACGGCCCATCCACTTTTAGGATCCTTTTTCTAATGCCCATTGCAGCAATAAAGAATTTGGCAACACTATGTGTAAACATAGGATTGGAATCAGACAGCAGGACATGCATACATTGTTGCTCTGTACAGCCGGGAAATCGACCAGTCAAAGGGGAAACAAGTTCTTCACGTACGTCCTTATAATATGTACACCACAACAGGACATGTTCAGTTGTTTCTATCTGCTCCATTCCGCATGGGCAAAGGCGCTCTGCCCAGGGGGTCTTATTATACCGTCCCTCCTGCACTGCTGAAGGTAGTGCGTTCAGCCGGACCAGAGTAAACGCCCTTCTATACCTGGGTTGCTCCAACTGTGCAAAAAAAGGTGCTGCTGTGACCTTGTATAAGCTGTCCTCCCTAAGATAGAATTCTGGGGCACTGCTTAAATCATTTTGTCTCTCAATGTCCTCAATATGCTGCTTAATGATTTTCTTTCCCTGTTCCATCCCCATGGTTAACAGAGTCAGCCTAGAGAGACCCAAAGAGGCTATTTTTTGTTCAACTAACTGAACCCATTTTGACTTAAAGGTGTCTTGCAGGATCAGTGGTGCAAGACCAATAGGGAGATAAGACAGTCTGAGCCAGTACATGAGAATTGCAATCCATATCCTGGCTTCGATTTTAATTTGACCAGTTTCCAATCTTAGTTTTACGTTGGCAACATCCCTGGGGACTCCTAATATTGCCCTCGGGAATTTTGATTGTATACTTTCTAGGGTTGCAATATTTGGGAAGGGGCCCAATTGGGAGCTACTGCTTTTGCGTGGAACAGTTTAATGGCTGAGGGAATGTAATGGCCCCCCTTTGTTGTCATAAATTGTAGTATTTCAGCAGAACTTCTCTGGGCATTTAATGCCACATAATCACCATGTGCTTTCCTAGAGCCATTAGATTGGAAAACGACACCTAAATATTTAAATTGGTGGATCTGATCAATTCTATGCTGATTTATCATCCATGTTCATATTATTGGCCTTTTGGCAAAAGACATGGTTTTTGTTTTTTGAAAATTAATTATCAGGTCTTCCTGCTCACAATATATAGACAACCTTCGCAATGCTCTTCTAAGCCCAATTGGGGTCCTAGAGATGATAGCTGCATCATCGACATACAGTAATGTTGTTATATGCCTCCCTGCGATTTTAGGGGGATGAAAGTCAATATTTTTTAACTGGTCCACCATGGAATCAATATAAAAATTAAATAAAAGTGGAGCCAGAAGGCAGCCTTGTTTGACTCCTTTTTGGGTTTGAATGGCATTAGTAAGATGGCCGTGAATCTTACCTTAAGTGAGGTATTTCGATAGAGAGCTTGAATAAGTTGAAGCAGATGCCTGTCAATGTTAGAAGCCTCTAATTTCTTCCATAATTTGACCCTTGATCAAAAGGCAGTCAAAAGCTGCCTTGAGATCTATAAAGGCTACGTGGAGTGAAGTTGCTTTATCAGAGGTATATTTTTCAATAAGATATTGTAATATCAAGCATTGATCAATGGTAGATCGACCTTCCCTAAAGCCTGCCTGTTCTTCTGCAAGTATCTTATCTTGCTCCAGCCAATCTTTAAATTTCCCATATAAGTACCTGGTATATAACTTACAGATTGTGCTAAGGAGACTAATAGGCCTGTAGTTTGCAGGATCATCTCTCTTTCCCTTCTTAAATATGGGGACTATGATAGCAAAACCCCAGTTTTCTGGAATTCGGCCAGTAATATCAATATACATGAATAATGATGCTAAAATTCTAAATTATTTTTGACCGCCTCTGGCAGAATCAGATCTTCTCCAGGGGCTTTTCCCATTTTCATCTGGGCTATTAAACTGTATATTTTGGAGGTTGACTGGTGTCCGTGGTGGAGCATCTTCGAGTGTGCTATTCCATCTCAGCTGGGCCACATCTGCGTCTTTATATAAGTCTCGGAAGTGCTTCTCCCATGTCTCTGGATGGATATAACAATCTGGAAGTGTTGGCCCAGAGGTTGGAGAAATCTTTATCAGCCGCCAGAACTGGGTCGAGTCCTTAGATTTTGCTGCTAGGATCAGTTTTTCCCAATTTTCTTTCTGGGCCTCTTTTTTCTTTTGCGCTAGTAGCTTTTTGTAGATTTTTTTCTCTTTCCGAAGGATTTGGGCCACTTTCAGGTCAGAACTTAGTTTATAGGCTTGGTAGGTGCTCTGTAAGACTTTCTTAGCTAGTACGCATTCCTTATCAAACCATGGCTTCAAAGTTGGGTGGTGCCATTGTTGGGTCACTTTTGTTTTGCCAGTAACAGACTGTTTCAGCACGCAGATCAGCTCCTCATAAATTTCCACCGGGTTGCTTGTGTGCATTATAGATGTCCTAATGCTTTGCATGTTGTCAGATGCAAGTAAAGTCCGTAGATCCAGCCCAACAGTGTATTCCCCCCTCAGGAAGTATCATGGGTGGGTATTGATTGTCACTTATTAGATAAGGAAAAGGGGCTTTCATAATTAGTGAGACAGAGAGATGGTCGCTTTGGAATTTTGGGGCTACTTCCAGATTCTCCAGTAATGGAATTAAATTTGATGAGATTATTAAATAGTCTATTTGGCTCATTCTAGTTCCTGCCAGGTAGGTGAATTCAGCTGGGTAATCATTCCCATATGCACCATTTAGAATGTGCAGGTTAAGCCTGGTAGTCATTTGATGTAGGAGGAGCCCGGCATAATTTGCTTTCTTATCTTTAGATTGCCGATTAAATGGAAGTCCATTTAGGCCAGATGTAGGAGGGTATGCTTTATGTTGAGAGTATGGGGCTTGATCGTTAGGGCCCATACGAGCGTTGAAGTCCCCTCCCAAAATCACATATGTGTTGGGATAAGAATGAAGCAGCTCTGCTACATAGGCTTCGAATTCTGTCCATATTGCCAGAGTGTGATTTCTTCTTTTGATGGGGTAAATACACATTTATTATCAGCAAATCCCAATGTTCAGAATGGTAAAGGATGGCCATTGCGTGTTGTTTGAAGGATGGCAGCAGTCTTGTGTTTACACACAGGGATGTGGCAGTCAACACTCCTAAGCCTCCCGTGCATCTTCCACGACCTACCCCAGAGGTTGCACTGATGGAGTGTGAGTGAAAACCATTGATTGACACCTTTTCCTG
The DNA here is from genome assembly GCA_037013535.1 of Intellagama lesueurii. NCBI lineage: Eukaryota > Metazoa > Chordata > Lepidosauria > Squamata > Agamidae > Intellagama > Intellagama lesueurii. The sequence continues at coordinate 199,247,708 of JBAJHW010000004.1, forward strand.
GACCCAAGTTTCTTGTATCAATACAATGTCCTTAGAGGAAAGATACTCTCTTGATTCAGGGTCCTGGGAGAGTCCGATCCATCCATTTATATTCCATGATATGAGGGCAATTGTATTTGTATGCTGGTCTGGTACCCGTCATTGTGTCTCTGCAATGACACTTGCTGTCTCCTGAGCACTCCCTTTCACCTGGTTCAAAGTGAATATGGATTCTTGTATATCCTTCAATGCCCTTTTTCTATTAGACATAGCCGAAGATGGAACCGTCTCCTCAGTCTTGTTAAGAACCGGGTCATCAGAGGGAACAATCAAGTTAGAATTTAAGCCACCTTTGGTTATTATTATAGTTGGTTCCAGAGGAGTGTGGTTTTTAATCTCCTCCAATATATTTTCTGGAGACCTGTGAGTAGAAGGGGGATGGCTCTCTGGTCCTATCTTATCAAAGGAGGCCCGCTGCAAATCCTTCAATGTAGCCACCAAACATTCCAGTCGGTTTATCATAAAAGCTTGGTCACCTATTGGTAAATTCCCAAAACCCAAGAGGAGATTAGTTTCTACATCATCTAACCAGTTAAAATCTGACTTAATCTGGTCTATAAAATAATTCTTATCCTGTTTATTTCCTATGGGATCACTATTGCCATATTGTTCTTCTATCGTTTGCCCCCTGGTTGCCTCCAGATTGATGAGATCTTCTTTAGGCAGCTCAATACCAAAAGCTGGCAGAAATTTTGTGGCTCCAAAGATACATCAAAAAGCAGTACCTCTTCTGTTGTACCCTTTATTTTCCTCAAATTCCTTTGCTTTCCTGTGTTTCCGTCAAAGTGTCAGCCCCGTTTGTACAATGCTAACATATTGTATTTGTTCCTGGAACTATTTTGATCAGTGAGGTTGGTACCATCTCTAGATAATTTTTAATTGATTTTCTCTTGATCTACCAACTGAAGATAATCTACAGTAGTACCTTGGTTTACAAAATTAATGCATTCTACGGCAGAGGTCCCCAACCCCCGGTCCACGGCCCGGTCCCAGTCCGTGGCCTGAGCCGGACCAGGCCGCGGAAACAGACCTCCCCCCCAACCCCCGCATGCACTCCCCCCTGCACAGCCCGTTTGCGCCTGCGCACAAGCCTGCACGAGCGCTGCGCCACCCTTTGCGCATGTGCACGAGCGTGCGTGCGCCTGCACGAACCCCCCACTCCTTTGCGCATGTGCACGAGTGTGCACGCACCTGCACAAGTGCCCCCGCTCCTTTGCGCAAGAGTGAGCGCGCTCCTTCACACATGCACACGAACACGGGCTGCCCTGCCTTCCCCAGCCGGTCCGCGAGGCTAAAAAGGTTGGGGACTGCTGTTCTACGGCACATTATGTAAAGCGAAAAATTTGTAAACCGGAACGCGGATTGCATTATAGCATTTTTAAAATATAAAGTACTTTGTTATGGTATACTGTTTCTAATAGTTATAAGATTTATTTCAGCTAGGGCCCTACGTATAAATTTCTGGTCTTACAGAAGGTATTGTAGGTACAGCACTATCATATTCCCAAAATGTACCCTGTATCTCATTTCTTCCCTCTGACTATGACTGGTGCTCTTTTTTCTTATCACAGTTGTGCCTTTAATGATATGTCTAATCATAACTTCAAATTTCTAGGTTCATATATTCCCATCCAACAGTAGTCATCCCCAAAGCCACAAGTATCTCTGTTTGATAATGTTTACAGGAAACTGCTTATCCTCATTTTTTCTTGAGGCTTGCAATGCCTGCTTTTTAAGTTCTTTTGCGGTGGGGGGTTGTTGCTAAGTATTGATTTATTACTTTAATTTATATATCGCCTCATTAGTGCCAAAGCACTATTCTGGGCGATTTACAAACAAACTGCACAGAGCAGTAAACACTAAATACAGCATGTGTAATATAGAATGCATTTTTAATTTATTTTTTCCAGTTGTTTTCTTCAGTTGGATTGATAAGGCAAGAAGTAAATTTAGGTAGTGTTAACATCTTGATTGGTGCCATGTGACCAGACAATGACGTTTTCACATTTGCCCATTTTTGAAGTAAATGATCTGTTTAAACATTCTCTTCTGATAAATTTATCTGTCAATTAAATGTCTAAATATCTGATCCCAGAAAACTTCCTTTTTTGCTCCTGTGATGTCAACCAGTGCAACCTGTGTCTGACAGTCCATACAGATATCATAATTTCTGACTTATTTTCATTTATTTTCTGTACAGATCCTTTTCAGTATTCCTAATAGTTCAGTAAACTCCTAACTGTTTTAGTTTCCTTACTAGAAGTAAAGCAGTATAGGAAAATGTAGGTAGATAAATAAAAACGGAAGACACATATGTTCTTAACATTCTTATTCAAGCATTCAGCAAAAGTGTTTAAAGTCAGTTTGTGAGTGGTCTAGCCTCCTCCTGCTCTATCTTAGCTCTCAGTGTGTTACGAGTGATAGTCTGAAGGGCACAGTGTCTTCTGCCTGCTGGTAATTTGTATGACCCATTGATTTACCTCCCCGTGCCTATGGACTGAAGCTTATGGAAGAGGCAGGGCTAGCACTCTGTTCCTCCTCACATGTTCAGATTAATCCTGTATGAATAAATCTGAGATTTCAATCTCGGTTTGACTCCTTAGGAAGCAGTAGGTATCACTGAATTACTTTCTTTGTTGCAGAGTCGTGCAAGTCTCAAGACCCCTTCACACATGTCAACAGCGCTTGGCTCCTGTTCCTTCTCTTCCAGAGGGGGGAAAAGTCCGTTATGGAATAATTCCGGAAGAGTTTTTTGAGTTCTTGTACCCTAAAACAGGAGTCACAGGTTAGTAAAAGTTTTTACCAAGAAGGTTCCCAAAGCATTTGTTCAGTTATAGCCCATCTGTTCCGCTAGGATTCTCAGATATTCCATATGCTTGAAGACTTCAGAGATAGTGGCACAACTATTGTATAGAATTTGCATTGCCTTTTACATTATTTTGTATTCATACAGCATAAAGTGAAATACTTCAAATAGACATTACCTTTTTAGGTTTGTGCTACGTTTCCTAATTGAACCAAAATGTTCTGTGACAAAAGCAAACTGCCTGTGATCACTGTTATCCACAGTTGCTTATTTTGAGCAATGAACTTGCTCTCTGATTTTAAAAATTGTGACATTTAGTTTGGCCAAACAGCCAATACTTATTTAAGTGCCATTTATTATACATTATTTATTTGATTTACAGTATATCCCGCCTTTCTCCCTGTCCTGGGATCACCAACATAATTGTTAAATCAATTTATCTGTCACTAAGATTGAAATCTGATTGTGAAAAATGTAAAATTACCAGGGCAGATAGTTCCAGAGGTTGTAAACATTGTCTACTGGTACCCTGAGTTCTAGCCAGGAAATCCTGGTATAAAATTGAAGTTCCAGTACATGGGCATGCATTTAGAATTAAGGACTGGGATGACTCAAAGCATGTGTTCAATCCAGGAACTTATGATCAGTGCTAGAACCAAAGGCTAAATCAAGATTGGGTTCACCAAGAGTTGATAGTTGAATAAGAGGGAGTTTGGTAAGTCTGCACTTAGGTAAGACCCACTGAATTATTGGATTTATTTATGATTAACAATTGGATTTAGACCCAGTTTTCAAGTTGTTTCTCACAAAAATCAGCTCAAGAGTCCTCACTGATCATTCTCTTTCAGCAATTTATTTAAGGAAGGGAAAGCTTTTTAGTTGTTGATATTGTAAGAAGAATGGGAATCAGAAAACCCTGCTAATCTACTGCAAATCAAGACATCCAGCAGTAGTTGCTGATCTGCTTTCTGTCCACTTCTCGTGTACTGCACTGAGTTAGTAACATGATCAAAAAATCTAATCTAATTTTGCTGTAATCAGGCACAGCATTGGGGGGGGGGGGAATGGGTAGAGGGGAGAACATATTTCAGAATTTCCCAGCTTTCTGGGAGCCATTGACATCTGGTTTTCATTCATCGTGTGAATAGGCCTTCTAGTTCTTGTGTAGGTATATCAGAACTCCTGTTGCCTTTACCTCTTACAACACCCATTCTAATTCTGTGAATTATAATTTGTATAGAATAATGAAATGGGTGTGATGGGTGCAAAGCTCTTGGGTTTTGGAATGTCTGAGTTGGGAAGGAAGACCTCTCGTTTATCTTTCTCAAAAAAAAAAAAAAAAAAACCCAAAAAACTGGAGTGAGCTTTTCAAAGACATTTGGGAACAGCAATTGCATGCTGTTTTGATTATCTTGTTGAAACTTCATCCAGTTTTGAGAGGACAGTGAATGGATAACTCAAGTAGAGCTTGGTTTTTTCCTCGTTCTGTGTTAGCATGACGTAGGTCACAGCCAGATGAATTCTCTGACCAACAATCTCATGTGCCAGCAGGAAAAAATATTCAGCCATCTTAGAAGATTGTTTTTTAGTCACTTCCCATTATCCTGAATATTTTTTGTTCTCTCTGTAATGTATCCTTGTTTTCCTGTTCTTAGGCCCTTATATGCTTGGGACTGGACTTCTGCTCTATCTCCTCTCTAAGGAAATTTATGTAATTAACGGTGAAACAATGTCAGGTCTCTGTGTTGTGGCACTCATCATTTTCTGTGTAAAAAAATATGGTTCCGCTACAGCAGCTTTTATTGACAAAATCCAACAGGTGAGATAGTACTTCTTTTGTTACCTGTTTACAATACTCATAAATGAGAAATAATGCAGAATTCGTATGATTGAGTATACTGTTGCTGACGTTATATGGATGGCATAGGTTAAGTGTGGTAACGTCCTTTATGCTTTTTATCAGTTAACGTACATGTCTTTAATTCCTGCTGGTAGTATAATCTGGTAGTGACTAGCAATTAACCGCCTCCCTCCCCATTTGAAATGGGTTGGTAGATTAACAGTGGATTCTGTGCATGTTTATGCAGAACTACATTCCTATGAGTTTAGTGGAGCTTTAAGATTTCAGTACTCTGCTCCTTCAAAGCAAAAGTGTGCTGGTTATATGCCACCCCATACTGCTGAAAACTCTCTCTGGGCAGTTTCACATTGCCACCACCCCAGTAAGCCGGGTACTCAATTTACTGACCTCAGAAGGATGGAAAGCTGAGTACAGGGCTACCTGAGTACGGGATCAAACTCTGATCATGAGCAACGCTTTTACTGCAGTACTGCTGTTTAACCACTGTGCCACGAGGTGGAACATTCATATCTCATGGAACATTAATTTATCAATATCTCAAAACAGAGGGAGAATAAGTTATATTTTAGTGTTCAATATAAGTGAACCTACTTCCATTATGAACTTACGAACTTTTTTCCAAATTACTCTCCTTCATGATTTTGTATGTTCTAAACAATTTGAGAATTGCATTTTTGTACCCTGGTTAGAACTGTTTTCCAAATGTAGGATTTTATATTTAATCTGATATGAAATGTCCTGGCTGAAATATCTTGAATTCTGTAAAATTTTAGTTTTTGAAAAATCTAACAGCATAAACTGTGACTTTTTATTATATAGAAGTATGGTGTTGGATAAGACATTGCAGGTTTGATTCTACAAACTACATTTCTCTCAGTTTTTGCTTGGCCTATTTACTTCTGATTTCAGGATGAGCTGAATATAATAGAATCTGTGAAAAGTCACAACATGAATCAACTTGAGGAAGTCATTCAGCATGAAAAGAAAGAACAGTGGAGGATGGAAGGTGTACACTTTCTCTTTGATGCCAAGCGGGTACAGTATTGAAATATACATGCATTGTTCATCCAAAACAGTGCAATAGTTCTTAGAAAGAGAATGTTGAAAATTGTCCCCAGCAATTTTTCAGAAGTTAATATGAGCTATTAAAATTGCTGTGTGTTCTACACTTTCTTGTCCTTCATCAGTTATTGGTATTTGCAGATTAGCATTCATTATTGTAAGGCATTTTGAAGAAACAGTCATTTATAGGTGCTGTGGAATAATGAAGAAATCTGAGGGCTTTATTTTGGAGTTGCTGATGGTAATTTAAACATATGACTATTTAGACCAGGGTGAGCAAAATGTACCCCAGAATGATGGCTTAATGGTCTTGTGGAAAAAGCTGATAAAGATTTTTTTTCTGTATTAATTGTAACAAAAGAAAAGGTGCTTTACAGAAGAATGGCTGTGTTTTCAGCAAGAGTCTGACAAAGATAGCAGTTAATGGCCAAAATCTTCTTGCTTCCAATGGCTTCTCACTAGCACTTAACAAATCCCTACTGGGATTTTCTGACTTGAGCAAAATCAGTGGGTGTACATATACCCAACAATCCAAGCAGGAACTTTTTAAATGCCAGGGAGATTCTGCAGGCATGATTATAAAACAGGATTTTGCCCATAGTGTGAATTTTGCCACTGTCTGTGTTTGTGAGCAGAGATAAAATACTTTATTCAAACTGACTATCTTGCATGTTTGATTGTTTTTTAATGTATAGACTACATTGAGTGTATTTCATGTAAATAAGGCTTAAAAAGTGAATTAAATGTTTGATTTCTTGTTAATCTAGACCAATATTGCTGTGGTCTTGGAGACCAACTACAGAGAAAGGCTGCTCACTGTGTACTCTGAAGTGAAAAGGCGGCTAGACTACCAACTGGCACTACAGCATCTGAAGCGTAGTATGGAAAAAGATCACATGATCAGCTGGATTGAGCGCAATGTTAAACAAAGCATTACACTGCAGCAGGTACTTAGACAATTCTACTTCACAGATACCTGTGGATGATATTTCAGTGTTAGAAAGTCCATTTGGATTTTCCTTGGATACCTTCACAGTTTAGAACAGTGGTTCCCAACCTTGGGTCCCCACATGTTCTTGCACTAAAACTCCTAGAAGCCTTCACCACTAGCTGTGCTGGCCAGAATTTCTGGGAGTTGTAGTTCAAGAACATCAGGGAATCCAAGGTTGGCCACCACTGACTTAGAAGAAGATGACATGCTAATTAATGGAGACTGCATGCGTTTATGTAGTACAGTAGGACCTCGTGTATGTGTGGATTGGTATCTGCTGATTCACTTATCCATGGTTTGAAAATATTAAAAATATTAAAAGAAAAATTCCTGGAAGGTGAAGTTGCCAGAACTGGCCACTAGATGGAGACAGAGACCATGCTATGTGTACCTCTCCCTAGCAAATATACTTTCACAGTATCATTACCAGAAGTGGCCACTAGAGGGAACCAAGGACCATAGCACTCACTATAATCCATGTTTTCCAGCATCCATGGGGTGGAATCTTGAAACTGATCACCCATGAGCGGCCCTACTGTATTAAAAGTAATAAATACAATAGGAGACTAGAGCGATGATGGCGGAAAACTCAGAGTGAATCCGACCGAACACGGGCTAGAGCCCATTTGAAGGCCTATTCCCTGGCAGTGGCTGCAGCAAAGAAAAGGTTATTTGCTGCTGCCATTGCATCTGCACAGAGTTATCCAGCGGAGTTGTTTCGAATGGTCAGGGGCTTAGTATATGCCCCACCAAAAGAAAAAAATATTGACCACTCCACAACCCGCTGTGAGGAATTTGCACGACACTTTGCAGATAAAGTTGCTCAGATTCGCTCGGACTTGGATGCTGTAATTGATACAGACCCAGTGGATGTAACTTTGGCCCCGACTTGTCCTGTTTTAATGGATACTTTTCAGTTGGTGCAGCCTGATGGTGTCGACAGGATTCTTGGAGAGGTGAATGCCACCACATGTGTGCTGGACCCTTGCCCTTCCTGGCTCATAAAAGCAGCCAGAGGAGGAATGGCCAATTGGGTACGGGGAGTGGTAAATGCCTCCTTGCAGCAGGCTAGGATCCCTGCTTGCTTAAAGGAGGCAGTAATAAGACCGCTACTGAAGAAGCCCTCCCTCAATCCCAGTGTATTGGATAACTACCGGCCAGTCTCAAACATCCCATTTTTGGGCAAACTACTGGAGCATGTGGTGATTTCTCAGCTCCAGGGATTCCTGGAGGAAGCGGATTATCTAGACCCATTTCAATCTGGTTTCAGGCCTGGGTATGGGACAGAGAGAGCTTTCGTTGCCTTGGTGGATGACCTATGCCAAGAACTGGACAGGGGGAGTGTGTCCCTATTGATTCTGCTGAACCTTTCAGCGGCTTTCGATACCATCAACCATGGTATTCTTCTGGGCTGTCTCTCTGAGATGGGACTTGGAGGCACTGTTTTACAGTGGCTCCAGTCCTTCCTGGAGGAAGAACTCAGAAGGTGGTGCTGGGTGACTCCTGCTCAATGCCCTGGTCATTGGCCTGTGGCGTTCCTCAGGGTTCTCCTTTGTCACCCATGCTTTTTAACATCTACATGAAATTGCTGGGAGATTTTGTCCAGAGTTTTTGGGGTTCGGTGTCACCAGTATGTGGATGACACTCAACTCTGTCCTCTCCTTTCCACCTAATTCCAGGGAAGCTGTCTTGACTCTAAACCAGTGCTTGGCATCAGTAATGGGCTGGATGAGGGCAAACAAACTGAAACTTAATCCAGACAAGACAGAGGTGCTCCTGGTTAGTCGGAAGGTAGATGAGGGAATAGGGACACTACCTGTGCTGGATGGGGTTACATTTCCTCTGAAAACTCAGGTTCGCAGCTTGGGTGTACAGTGGTTCCTCGACTTACGACCATAATCCGTTCCAGAAGATGGACGTAACTCGAAATGGTCATAAGTCGAAGCACCATTTCCCATAGGAATGCATTGAAATGCAATTAATCCGTTCCGGCTGAAGAAAAAAATCACACACACAAAAAAAAAATCACTGCAAGACTCATTGGAAACGCGATTAATCCCTTCCGGCCAAAGGGGGTGGGGGAGAGAAAAGCAATCAAGCGTGTAAGACCCATTGGAAATGCACAGAAAACGAATGGAGCAGATCGGAAATGCACAGAGAACAAAGGGGGCAGGTCAGAAATGCAAAGAAAACAAAGGAAAAAGCAAGGGAAGCATGCAGGACCCATCGGAAAATGGGGGAAAAACCCCAAAAAGCAATCAAACCCCCCAAGACCCATCGGAAATGGGGGGGAAGCCAAAAAACAAACAAACCCCCCAAGACCCATCGGAAATGGGGGAAGAAAAAGCAAAAAACAAACAAACCCCCCAAGACCCATCAGAAATGTGGGAAAACCCCCAAAAAAGCAACCAAACCCCCCAAGACCCGTCGGAAATGGGGGGAAACCAAAAACAAACAAACCCCCCAACACCCATCGGAAATGGGGAAAAACACTCCAAAAAGCAACAAAAACCCCCAAGACCCATCAGAAATGTGGGGGGGACAAACAACCCCCCCCAAGACCCATCACAGCACAGAAACATAACCCCCCCAGCTCAAAACCACGCTGCAAAAACACCCAGAACAGTTTTTTAAAAAGCAGAAAACAGCACCTTACCTTACCAGGCAGCCCGAAGCCTCCCTGCAAACACACACACACGCTCTCAGAAGCAGAAGGAGGCAGTCCCAAGCCTCCTCTGACGCACACTCTCTAATTGCTGGGGCGAAAGAGCTACAAAGAAGCAGCCTCGTCGCCACCTACAGTTAGAAATTTGAATTTCCTGCCTTTTTTCCCTGCCTTTTTCTGTTCGTAAGTGGAAGCTCCGGTCACAAGTAGAAGCAAAATTTTGCGGCCAGAGCTGGCCGTAACTCGAAATGGTCGTAAGTAGGGACGTTCGTAAGTTGAGGCACCACTGTACTCCTGGATTCATCCCTAAGCTTGGATGCCCAGGTTTCGGCGGTGGCCAGGAGTGCATTTGTACAGCTAAAGCTGGTGCGCCAGCTACGCCCGTTCCTTGAGATGTCGGATCTGGCAACAGTGACACATACCTTAGTTACATCCCGTTTGGATTACTGTAACGCACTCTATGTGGGGATGCCTTTGAAGACGGTTCGGAAACTTCAGCTGGTGCAAAACTCTGCAGCCAGACTACTGACTGGAGCCAGCTACAGGGAGCATATAATGCACCTGTTACAAGAACTGCACTGGCTACCAGTCCGTTTCCGAGCCCTATTCAAAGTGCTGGTCATTACCTATAAAGCCCTATACAGCTTGGGTCCAGGCTACCTGAAGGACCGTATCTCCCTATATGCGCCTTCTCGGTGATTAAGATCAGCAGAGGAGGCCCTCCTCTCGGTCCCACTGCCAGCACAAGCACAGCTGATGGGGACACAGGAGAGGGTCTTCTCTGTGGCAGCTCCCAGGCTACGGAACGCTCTCCCTCAGGAGATCAGGATGGCCCCTTCCCTGTTATCCTTCCGAAAAAAGCTAAAGACCCATCTCTTCAGGCAGGCTTTTAACAGTTATAACTGAATCCTTGAACCCCATTTTAGCAGATAATTTTAATCTTTTTTTTTTGTTTTCATGTTTTAATCTTTTAATTGTATTTTAAATCATATATTGTTTAATTTATCTTTTAATATTTAACTTATTGTGTTTTTAAACTGGGTGAATTTTAATGTTGTGAGCCACTTTGGGTCCCTTGTTGGGAGAAATGCAGCATATAAATAAAACTAATAAATAAAAAATAAATAAATAATGATAGTGCTGCCTATCTGTCTTTAAAATTTTTGCTATTTCTGTCTAAAATGAAGGCTGAAGCAGGAGCGAGGTCTTATGTCAGTCCAGTTCTGCTTTTACAAATCCATTAACATTTATTAATATAGTGTAAATTGAACAGCCATAGGTTTCATTGTAAAGGCAGAACTTTGCTACCAACTCTTTAGGTTTTGTTCATTTCCATGAGCTTATAGTCCCACTGTAGTTCTGACAAATAACATGCCACAGCATAAGATGATCTGTTTGCAACCAGCTACTCCAAATATTATTTCTATGTGCAGCGCAATCCATTGTATGCAGGATTCAGGAACCTGGTAGAACTGAGCTGTATAATAGCTACTCACTTGATTAGTTTGCTTCCTCTGCAGTTTTTCAACATACGAATTTGTTTATTTGTTTCAGGAGAAGGAGAGCATTGCCAAGTGCATCCTGGACCTGAAGATGCTGTCAAAGTCTGCACAGGCAGCTGTCTGAACATGCAGCACCTACTTGTGACTTCTTAAATCGTTATTGTTCTTCATTATTAAAACATCTGAACACAGGCTGTGCACTTTGCAATAGCTGCAGAAAGTGTTATATTCTTTGAGTGTGTTCAGCTTATGACAGTTTGACTCTCACATGGCAGATAATGCCAGGAAGTAGAATGAATAAAATTGTTTCTTACCTCACGTCACGCTGTGCTACGTAATATAAATGGATGCTGGCTTTACATTGCTGGGATTCTGTTGTATACTTCTGCAAGAGTAACACCATCAGTGTAACTTTCAGTGTCAAATTGCAGCAAGCTCAGAAGTTACCATAGGCATTTGTGCTTTCACATAGAGTCACACAACTGGCATAGCAGATGCCTACATTGACTTCTTGTGGCAATTTGCCAGTGAAAGTTACACTTATGGCATAACACCAGCGGGCATAACTAATGTGTTGATTTGTTCTGATGTATAGTAACATAGCTGTACTCTTGTGCAGTTATAATACTTTGATTAACACCATTGCCCACAAGTGACACATTTTGTTGTTGACACCTTCAAAAATATTATTTTCCGGATTTCATTTGGCATCTCCAGCCTGACAGCTTCTACACACACACAAATCCTACATTCTGACTGTTTAAACTGACAGTGTCATGCCAAATAAGTACATACACGAGTTGTCAAATATGGCTTCTGAGCCTTGAATAAGGCGGTGCAGCATGGCCTCTCCCAATTTGAAGAGATACTTGTTCAGCAGGCCGAGGCAAAGAGGCAGTCCCGAAAGCAGCAAAATCAGAAAGCTGGACAGGGTACAGACTGTATTTGTCCTCTGTGTGGAAGGGATTGTCACCCTCAAATTGGCCGCCTCAGCCACACTAGACGCTGTTCCAAGACCTCTATTCAGAGCACATTACCATAGTCTCTTGAGACTGAAGGATGCCTACGCAGTAGGCAACTATGCTACTATCTGAACATTTTTATTTGCTGATTATTGCAGATTCAGCGGCTAACATTGCATTGCAGAAAGAAGTCTGCCTTGCACCCCCTTTAAATAAATACAAAAACACTATGTAATTTTAAACATTATGCCTAATATTGAAAGGGCTCCAGAACAGATGATCACTCATCAAGGTGCGACCAGCTGCTATATTATCTTCACCGAGGAAGGGAACTTTTTTGGCCTCAGGGCTCAATTAGCAATGGCTTGTGAACAGGGCCATTGATAGTAAAGTTCTTCAAAATGTGTGTCCACACCTGGCACCCCATGGAAAGGTTGCAGACTGCCACAGAAGTAAAAAATAAATGTTAACTCTTTCCATGCTACATGATGGAGGTAAGAAAAACAGTGACAAAAGAGCTTGTTGGTGTGAAAGAAGGGAAGGTAGCAGGCAAAGATCTACGTACGCCACTTGACATGTGGAACCTGGACCCAGATCTGTGCCACTTGACATTCTTCATAATGTCTTCTAAGTCATTCTGTTAAGTCTTTCTTTCTCTTGGCTGGATTTTCCCCCCAAAAGTTACATTTAATGGTTCTAGTGAAGTGTCTACTCCTTTTCCAAAGTGTCCTGTCCTGTCCTGTCTTTTCCTTTTCTTTGGATACAGTTATTGCTGTGGTTCTTCTGTTTTTGAATCAGAAAGACATGCTCTCCATTATCTCTAGATCATCTAGTTTAATATGAAGGATAGCCTCTGAGTTCACCTTTTTTTCCCTTTTACTCTTCATTTAACTGAGCGAATGGTGCTCTTCTAAGAACAGAGCCTGACAATATCATGCTGTGTATTAGTCTTCCACTTACCAGGAAAAAAATTGATGGGAAAATGAGTCACATAGAAGATTTAACTTCCACTCAAATGATCTGCCTCCAGCTATGACATCACAGACAACCTCTCCTTCAGTCCAAGGATTGTTTGCTTCATCCTTCTCTGATATTCAGGCACTATCATTATTGGTGCTTTACAGTTTACAGCATAATAGAAGCGCAAATGAAGGAGGAAGGCTGATACAAAGATCTACTGCTATTCAGGGTAGAAAATATTGGCCTAACTAGACTAATGGTCAATTTTGTATAAGGTTGTTTATAACCTTTTCAGATGAATTGCTTATATTAAGTATGCTACATTCTGAGTCTATACAGAATATAGTATCTTAAAATGTAAATGCAAGTCATCCGGAATGTCTTTATTCTGAAAGCATTGACATTGGGATTCATGACATTGGGATTCATTCAAGTTGGAATGTGAGAGGATGCTGGCTAAGTCGGATGTATCGTTCAGGGCAGAGATGGCTGAAATAGTTCAAAATACCATATTTTTCCATTTATGAGATGCCCCCGTTTATAAGACACACCCCTTTTCTAACCCCCAAATTAAGAAAACGTAGCTTTGAGTATTCAGCCTCTGGGCTCAGAATGCTCAGACATTAGGAGTCCCTGTTGAATCTGAGCCTACAGGCTCCACCTCCAACAAGGTGTGTTCCAGTTGGTTTGTTCAGCATCAGCTGACGTCAGTTCCATAAGGCTCATGATTGGAGGAAGCTAAGCCTAATTGGAGGCAGCTAAGCCTTGTGATTGAAGGAAGCCTGTTTACAGAGGCAAGGTATGGGCCGTTTTGTGCTCCGTGTTCTCAGCTTACTTCCGTGTACAAGACGCCCCTCAATTTTTAGTGTAATGATTTTAGAAAAAAGTAGCATCTTATACACGGAAAAATATGGTACATAGTGATAACCAAAAAACGGCAAATAAGAAAAGGACCAAGGTCAAAGACTTGGCTATCTTGAACTCATGCTTATAAACTATTCCTTGTCCTCTGGTGCTCGCTTTGATCAAATGATGTAAAAAAATCTGTATGTAAAGGACACACGGGAATACCCAGTGTGTTATGAGTAGAGTGACAGACTAAGACTCGGGAGGACTGGCTTCAAATCCCTGCTCAGCCATGGAAGCTCCCTGTGGTCATGGAACTGGTAAAACTACTCCTTAAATATCTCACTACTTACCTTGAAAGCCCTATTAGTGTTGTTATAAGTCAGTTCCAACTTGATAGTACATAAAAAGGACACACATGTATCAATGGGACCAGAGTGCCAGCAATGAAGTTCAAGTATAACATGTACTCAGGCCTTGGTGAACTGACACTCAAGGACATGAGTTTCTTGGACTTTCCTGAGTGCAACCAAACATGGGGCCAGTTTCATTATGATAACATAATTTAAGAGAAGTGGATTTTGAATACATCCTTGAACAATCCCCACAAATCCGTTTTATGTATTCTCGATTCCTGCTCAGTAACTAGATAAAGTCAGTATTTAATTTTAAAAAAACCACATTCAGTTGATAAGGAAGATTTCAGCAACTCCATCAAAGCCTATGCTGTAAATCACATTGTCCACGTGTGGGTTGGTCAGTAACAGGTTGGCCTGGGACCATGCTACACCTCCACTGAAAGGCTAGTTTTCATTTATTAATGTTTCCATATAAGCTGCTTTTCAGGGAAAAGATAGAAGCCTATAAGGTAGGGTGGCAGACCACAGGCCAGTTAGTCCCAGACATAATCCCCAGTTTCATGTCATTAAAATATACAGTTGAGAAATTCAAAATATTACCGTCCTGCTTCTGCCTTTCTTAACGAATGAACAGAGTAATGTCAGAGGAAACTGCTTTCATTAGTGTATTACCATGGTCCTAAAGAAAACCTTAGGGTTAGTAGAGTCAATCCAATTTTGAGATGCCAATTAAGATGAAACTATAGGTTGCCCCAAGGTAATTCGTGAACTGGGAAGATACACATACTATTGAACCAATAATGCGAATGCCAAGAAATGCCCTTAATGCAAAGACTTTTTAGACATTAATTTAAAAGAGATGGAATTAGAGATTGTCTTCAAAACTGAGACTGTAATGGCAGTAACTCTTAGCAATAACTGCAATACCTCTCCAGGGTAGACTCCAGGGTTGTCTTTGTTAATAAAGATACACAGAACTCATCTCAGCAGGGCTCACTGCTTATCTCTATACTAGTCTATCCTTACTATATTTTTAGTGATCCTGGTGTGCTCCGTTGTGGTGTTAAGTGACTGAGGTATAAGCAATGGTGTAGTGGAGTTAGGGCTGGGAAGACCAAAGTCCTGGGACTTTCTGAGTAGTAGAGACCATGGTTTCATTTGCCACCCTGCTGAGTTTTCTGGTTATTTCTGAGCTTAGAATCAGAATAATTGAGTTGGAAGGGGCCTATTGAGTCCAACTCCCTGCTCAATGCAGCAATTCAAATCAAAGCAGATCTGACAGATGGTTATCCAATGTTCTCTTGAAATGCCTCCAGCACTGGAGTGCTCACCACCTCACAAGGTAATTGGTTCTATTGTGGTACTGTACTGTTCTAACAGTTGATAAGTTTGTCTTGATATTAGCTGCAATCCTCACAGCAGCTGGGAGAGAAATGGATTTCCCTGGGAACAATATATAGTTAAAAGATATCCTTGTAATGAAAAGTATTGAGAATGATTAGGCCTTGAATGAGCAATAAGAGCCATTAACTTTACAGAAGATCTGCTCCTCATTTGTCGATATGGAACAATCCAACCAATATTTTTTGGTTAAAGGCAAGAGGCTGGCTGTGGAGGCTGTCAGGATGAGCACCCACACTTTCAGATTTACCATGGCATTTCTGGATATAAACACCATTTAGATTACACACAATACTCCAGAATCAGTTTTAACATAGCATGGTAAGAAATTTAAATGGCAGCTAAACCTGGCTACCTGCCTCTGATCTGTATATCTGAATATTGAGAGAGAGGGCCCAACACAGGATAAGCTTCTGAAGGACCGCTAAGAGAGGGCTTTGATAATTATTGCTATCATTCCTGAACAACATCATGGCAATCTTAAACATGTCTCAGACCAGGAGGAGGAAAAAGAATTCTGTTGACATCTATATTTTATGCCTGAAAAATAGAATCTGTTATCTAACCATAATTGATGTGAAGGCACTAGCTAGAGCAAAACTGATGCTCAATTAATTCTCCCTTATTTAGGAGCAGAAGACAGAGCTTTCAGTGTTTGTCTTCCTGTATTCCCAGTTTCCATTTTGCTCTTTTTGCTTTTCTAGAGGTGAAGATCTAAAAAATAAGCCAAGACTTCCTTCCAGTTTCTAAAGTGAATCTTTTCTCTTTCTTTTATTTTGGCTTTGAGATTTGTGATCTCTGAGCTCTTTAAATGAAGTATAAATTCATATGAGGATTACAGACATAAACGCCTGCCGAAAAGAAAATCAACTTCCATTGGCTACTTTTCTGTAAACGTCACTGTATCAGGTCAAAGAAACTCGGGAATAAATGATCACAAGATGGCAGCATTTCCTTGTGAGAAGCCATGATCCTGCAGAATCACCAATGAGTTAACTCTTTATGAAAGCTTTCCAATAATAATTTTTTAAAATACCACTGGACTTCTGCATGTTTCTTCTCCACGAAAGGATTCTCACATGTGGATTTCCACTGGAGTCAGTTACTATCTTGAGACTGTGATTTGTCTGCTGTTCCATCAACTTCTTCTCATGCATAGTTTCTGGGTATGAAGACAACCATCTCTCCTCTTGATCTGATAATTTTCCATGCTCTGGCTGGTCTGCGACTATTGCTTAGGTACTTCCAGTATATTTGCATCCGAGATAGGTACCCCAGTAGATCCATGGTATTCTTCCCTGCAAAATTTGACCACTGCCTAAGTTGAAACTTGCATTACATCAAAAAGAAAAAAAGAGGACAGCACCAAACTGCATATGTTAATTTATCGGCAGAGAAATGGGTAAGCTGGGTGTGTGTGTGTGTGTGGTGGATTGGACACAAACCTCCAGTCTTAAATTTATATATAATTTTAAAGTAGAGACACAGATGCACAGAATAGTGTGGCATGTGCTGCATATATTAACTGTGCCAACATGTCACTGTGCAGCTCACCCACCCTTCTAGGAAAGGTTTCTGCAAACACTCTTCTATAAAAATGGAAAATCTGAAATGATTTGCACAATATAAACAACATTTATTTATTTATTATCCCATCTCTTTCCCTGTAAAGTGGGGGGGGGCAAATTACAACATGTTATAATATATCTCGCTTGACTATCTGACCTGGGTGTCTGCTAAGCCTGCTGCCTGAGCGCTTCCTTTACTGCTCTGTTTCTGTCCTTATAGTTTGCTGTCTTTAAATCAGTCTTGAGCTTCAACCAGAGGATACCTTCAAAAAGGCAGCTGTTCTCTGGCAGTCCTTCAAATAGAGAATTGGCTTCTATAGAAACGGAACATGTGGCCACACTAACTCAGCGGAGAAATATTATAATAGGCCGCCGCCGCCACCGCCTCTTGCATTTTATGGCCATGCCCTTTGCAAGTGTTTTCCCCTTGGTGCCATCTCTCTAGAGAAGAAAGAGTTACACTAACATCTATGGATATTTTAAGCATCTCATAAAGTGAACTATGATCCACATAAGGCTTTGTCACATTGTGTCACAAAAGACTCTGTTGTGGTCCAGCCCATGAACACATCGGCTCTTCTGGCTCTTCTGGAGTGGATACCAAAGGGTCTCCAGCCCGTGTGTTTTCACAAGTGATATGAGAAGAACACCAACATGAATTTGACCAAACTCCGGGAGGCAGTGGAAGACAGGAGGGCCTGGTGTGCTCTGGTCCATGGGGTCACGAAGAGTCGGACACAACGACTAAACAACAACAACAAATGAGAAGAACAGCTTTGAGCCAGTACAGTTGTATCACTGTGAAGTGGCGGTACTGTGCACTAGATATATGTGTCGAAAAAGCCACTTTGGAGCTCAGCTTCTTATTCCATACCAGCAGGGCTGAACATTATAGAGGCAGAGATGGGAACCTCTGGCACGCCCCATGTTTTGGGCCATGACATCTGCAAGCCTTTACCATTGTCCATTGTCCATTCAAGGGGGATGTGGGCCAGCACATCTGGAAGACTGATGTCCCTTCCCCCTTGCTCTAGATTTCCAAGAGCATTCTGTATATTCTATTGCTCTATTGCTTTAAAAGCTAATACAAAACATATGGATATTGGTGAACAAATATAATATACCAATGTGCAAATGACTGATAGTATACTGTGGCTTTTATAATTTTCAGATTAGGGACCCATTTTTGGCATAACCTTTTTTTTTATTTTTTAAGCTATATACCTGAGTAGTAACAGAGCTGTCTCCAGCCCCCCCAATAAAAAACTATTATCTGGTTTGCGTAAACAGTGTTTAGGAAAAGAAATGGGTGAATAGTTTCCATCTTTCGGAAGACTGCATCTCCACAATGTTTGGTAATGTGATACAGGAATTTGTCCCCCATATTATTTCCCTGCTGCTGAGTTTCTTAACATTTGAAGGATCGATCCAGAACTTCTCTGGGAATGTGGCTCCCTGGATTCTTTATCTTCCCTCCTCCTTTCCCATTCTGCATAAAGGAATGGCTCATCAAGAGAGTGTTTTGGTATATAGCCAAAATTTGGTCTGTAGCTAAACTATAAGCATGGTATTCAAGTACAAGAGGAACACAAAACCCAACAGATTCTGAAGTCTACCTGTCTGTTTTCAAATCATAAGGAAAAGGCACCATATCCACTGTACCTTCTAGGCAGTGCCAAGAACACCTGGCTAGCTCATGGTATAGTTTTCAGTCCAAGTGAAATAAGTTCATTTTCTCCCATCCATCCAGGAAGTGTCACAGAAACTGATTGCCTTCTGGACAGATGTTTCCTCTGCCAGCAGCATGCATTTCCTGCCCATAGTTGAACAATCTGGTTGATAGGTTGGGTTTCTCATATGCTGTGCAGCTAAAGATATATTTTCCAAAACCCTCTTATGGCTATTCACCTTATTGGTCTTTGTGCAGTTTAGAACTTCTCATAATTCTGAGCATACCGGCTGCCTGAGAATGCCATGGTGTGCCTTTCCATTCTACAAACTACAGGCTTCCCTATTCCATTAGGGAGGGACTCATCCTTTGACTTCTAAATTGCTTCTGGAAAAATTGTGTGCTTGTGGAAAAACATAAAAATCTCCCTGCAATGAAGACTATTCTTGTCCCTGTTGTCTTCCAGTAATTGAATGAGTCATCTCGGTCCTTTTAAATCAGGCAGCTCAGAATGATCTCTGGGGAAATCCATACCTCACAGAGCTTCTCTTTTCATCACACCTGCTTTTGTCATACATTGTCACTTACCTTTACAATTGACATTGCATTATCCATTTAACATGGCATATTGTTTTGTCCCTTGCTCTCCCCAAATGTATGCTGCTTCTTTTTGTGCACTTGATGGTTCTTGAAACGGCGACCTCCCTTTCAGTGCATGATCAGATAGAGCTCCGTGCCCCTTTTCCTCAGTTCCCAAACACCCCTCTGCTCTTGGTGCCACCATGTGGATGTGCCTAATCTCTTGAGTGTACTGTTTTCCTGGTGATGTCTCCCTTCCCTCTCTTATCTTCATTGAATTGAACAGATAATACATTAACCAAGTGTGAGTGGATGTATGCTGATTTGAGATTACAACATTTAAATGTTATAATGTTTAAAAAGTAGATGTTACACTGCTTTACATTGGCCATGGTTTCTGGCCAATTGGCTACCAGTGCAGACCAGAATCAGAAAGGAGATGTTTCAGTTGGACACAATCAAAGGGAAAGAAAAAGAAACACCCATCAATTTACATCATGGATTATGGTGGCCATGACCCAAACATACTTCCCATTCACTGGTGAAGACTGAATTGGACACAATGAGGGGTCTAAATGTGTGTTTTCAGATTCATGTGCTATACATTTTCTTGCTTGTCCAACTCCACTTTTAAAGGTGATGACGGAACCACAGGCAACTATGATTCTTGTGAAGAATGATGACTAAACACAGGGCCCATCATGTGGCTTTTGAAAACAACTGGAAAAGGTAACACCACCATTCAACAAAAGGAACTGGGGTAAACCCCTGTGTAGACTCCCACTCAGTCTCTATTATTAGCTTTCAATTAAATTAAATGTAGACTTGGAACTCTTTAAAGACCAATGCAATGCTTACACACTCATTCTAGTTTTGGAGTGGGTATTCTTTGTATTGAAGGTAAGATCAGGCTGGTGGGGAAGAGTTGTGTACATGTTCAGTCCAGAAGATGAAGACAGCTTGTCAGGATCCATTTCCTGAGTGAAGTGCTCAAACGAGAGCTTGTAGAATTCCTTTGGGTGGTTACGGATTAAACTGCATTTCTCGATCCATTTCAATTCTGTTTGACGACTTGTTTACAGACAAAAACTGCCTTGGTCATCTTGTAGGAACAATTGTGCCAAAAGAAAAGACGCTCTGGCTGACATCTTGTGTATCTACATGATAATGATGTCAGCAAGCAGAAGCAAATCATCACTGATTAAAGTCTTCCTTTAATGAGTTGTGTGCACCCCAAAAAGATCTTTACTCAGTGATGATTTGCCACTGATGATGACGTCACCCCGGTTGCACACACGAAGCTGTGCAACAGAATTTCAGGCTCTGTGTGTAGGACACTGTGTTGGTTCTCTTTGGCATTCAGCAGCTTCCAATATCACTGATCATGGTGTCCTTCTAAATTTGGGATGTGGGGGTACTCTATTGCAGGGGTTGTCTCCTAGCAGGGTGGGAGATTTCTGAAGGCGATGCTGAAGGATTGCTGCTCTGTCTCATGGCAGCTGGGCTGCAGAGTCCCTCAAAGTTCCATCATCTCTATGTGCTTTCAAAACCTCAAAGAAATCACTGGAAGAGGGTGCAGACGTTATCCAAGGACATAGGCTGTAAGGGTAGATGACATGAAATTCTATCCCTGGTTTTTATGTAATAGAGTTGAAGGAGAGAATTGGGACTAGTCAATAGCACCTGCTTTCATCATGCATTATCACCTGCCTTTACAATTGACATGTCGATATCTATCTAATGTGGGATGCTGTCTTGTCCCCTCACCCCCAAATATATGCTGTTATAGTGCTAGTCTCTTGCCACTTACATTAGGTACTAGTCCATTGCAGGGCAAATGCAAATTGTCCAAGACCCTCCTGCTGAAAGAGACAAGATATGCAGCTACAGAGAACCCCAGCCAAAGGGACAGGACACATTGTTCAAGGTTTACAATGCAAAGTTGCATAATCCATCAATACAGGAGTGGTATATGTAAACATGATTGCTAGCAGATGACGTCATATCAGAATAGAGAGATAACTAGTTGATGGCCTTAAGTCGTTATCTGTACTATGCTGATTAGTGGTGGTGAGTATTTCCCTCTTTTGTAAACTGTTTGGATCAACTGTCAATACATGTGAAGGTTGCTTTGGAGACTGTGTGACTTACGGCCTACTCTCTTTTCTAATCTATGCATCCATGTAGTGAATAATCTTCAGGGATTAAATAAAATGTTGCATGTATGTCTGAAAGGGAAGGAGAAATACTTCTTGGGGGTGAATAATACGAGAGGTTGAGAGTGACAGTTCTGATCATCTGAATCAGATACTCCACAGGGAAAGAGTTAAAGCCCACCTCCCCAATCCTGTGTGAGGGAGAGGATAGCAGCTGCTTTTTGCATTTTTAAAAAAGATTCATAGAACTGCAAGGGATGTATTTCATTAGGTAGCATATGCATTTTTTGCTCTCACAACCACTTATAGCTTCTTTCAATTGAGAGGATCACTTTCCTTTAAGTCTTCAGCATCTGATCGGAAGCCAGTCTATCAGTCTTCTGGGTCTCGGATCATCTGCCTGAGCCGCTGCAGAGCCACGCTTTGGCAGCGCGGCTCATCTTTGCCCCCCTCCCAGGAGATTGCGAGACTTTCAGTCTCACGATAGTACCTCAGGAGGAGAGGGGAAAACAATGGGCTATTTAAGGGCCATTCCCCCCTCTCTCCTCCCTCTTCCTTGGCTGGCATCGGGCAAGGACAGAGTTACGCTGCTCGGTGTCTTTTGAGCTGCGTCACATCAAGAGGCCTACAGCGATCATCGATTCGGAGCTTGGGGGGATAGCATCAGCTTCCCCCCGGGGTTTGGCTACAGCGTTTCTTTTGGGAAATTAATTTTATTTAATTGGGTTTCATTGCAATTATTGGAATTGGCTTTGGTTTAATTAATTAATTTCTGATGATTTCAGGGGGAATTACCAACAGCGAAAGGAGGGGTAGCAATTGCGCGGCAGCGCGGGGTGCGCTGCCGCGCAAGCAGAGCGCGAGACCTTTGGCTGCCCGACACAGGGGTGAGCTGTTCGAAGGGCAAATGGCACCTGGGCACTAGTCCACACAGTACCGGGGCCTGGTCATTGGGAGGTGGTAGGGAGCGGCCGCTTAACCTACCGGCGGTTTAACAATTCGATCTCTTCCCCCTCATCGTACCTTGCGGGGTGAGGGTACAGGCGATCCATCGGGCCTGGTTTCAATTCGCGCCAACTGCTTGGCGCTCTCCTATAACCCCCTTCCTTCCTCCTTATGAGGACAAGCGTTCCTGGGTATATAGGTTGCTTATTTGGCTGCGCCACGATCTTGGCGGTTAGTTTAAAAAAGGGGGGGGAAGTAAGTGGTGGAACACCTTTGGGTTGTGCGACACCTAGTGGCAGGTTGGCCTTATCGGCCTCTAATACCAAAAAATAATAAATAAATAAATAAATAAATATAAAATAAAATAAAAGAAGAAGAAGAAAGTAAGGAATAATAATAATAATATTAATTAAAAAATAAAATAAAAATTTAATTAATTAAATAGAAATACATTTTTTAAAAAAAAGAAAGAGAGAGAGAAACCACAAAGTCATTACATAGTTTGGAGATACAGGACGGATTGATTCATCATAATTCATTGGGCGTTTGAATTTAATTTTACAATAATTGGAATTAATAGGTTTAAAGGCAAAAGGGCACTTAAACATTTGATTCATTAATAGTATGTAGTAATTGATAAAATTAGTCATTGGAAATAGATAATTAAGTGCTTCTGTTTAGAATAAATAGGGGATGTTATTCAATTGATCAGAACAGAAGAGATTGTGCAGCATAGATAGGGTTGCATTTCTGTGCAGCAGGTCACAGTAGAGAAACGGCAGCTGGTGCGCCTCACAGTGGTCAACAAGTAGTTGGATTTGCAATTTAAATCAGCATTACAGCTGGTGTGATACGCTGTGCTTGGTGATAGGTATCAAGCACTAGGTTCATAATGGCCTCCCGCAAGGGGCAGGGCAATAAGAAAGGAAAACAACCGGCCAAGAAAAGGTTGGTTCCCCAAGTTTCTCCACCCCAATCTTCATCGGATGAAGAATCCTGGCCTGTATGGCAACAGTTGTGGGGAAAAAAATTCTGCTTTGGAAGCAGAAAGGGAGGCGAGACAGGCCCCACAGACTTGAGGGGAACAGCCACACCGCTCAGCTAGGGCCAAGCTTAGGGCTATTGCTGACGATCTAATGACTAGGTTTGCTTCTCTTGAAGCTGAGCAGCTGGCTGAAGAGACACCCAGACGTGAGGCTGAAGGGGCAGCCGCAACGCCACGGCAACGGTGTAGCAATAAAGTGACACCTGTTCATGCATCATCTAGTTCCGTGGCAGCATCTCCCAGCGGGCAGGAGGCCACGGAGGTGGACAGCCCAGAATACCTGTATGGCGGGGAGGAACCTGGTGTAGCAATGCCTTCATCAGGTGAGTCAGCCGTTGCACCGGGCACTACTTCACAGGCACCTTCTTGGCCCTGGTTGGGCGGGGGACAATTTACTTCCCCCTTTTATACAGCTTTCAACACCCAAAGCTTCAGGGCTCCAACCACTCCATGGCCTTGTACGAGTTCTCAGCATGACGGATGGACAGTACCGTATCCGCCAGTCACATTTTTTACCCCTGGTAAATACAACGGCAGGAATTGGGGTCTGGCCATACCCATCTGTCCCGGACATGGGTTATAATACCGTGCCTTTACGGGCCTTACCATTTGGAGATTACGCAATGACCCTTGGGGATCATCTCACCCCTGCAACGCAGGAAAAATATGAAAGGGCGAATACGTTGACTTATTTGAGTTGCTTAATAGAGATGTAGAGAAAAAGGACTTAGATAAGGAGGACGAGAAGGACAAAGAGAGACAGAGGTAAAAGAAGCCGGACAGGACTTGGTCAAATTGGCTACCAGGGTTTTTGATTTATGCTGGTGTGGTGGTGAAGGCCCAACCATGGCGGGCCCAATTGCTTTTTCAATACTTAGATTTTATTTACAGGGCCTATGTGGATTTCGCAGGACAGGCCTGGCTTAACTATGACGAATCGTTCAGAATGTGAAGTGCAATTCACCCTAATCTTCACTGGGACGAGCCCCTACCGGGCCTCTGGCTGCAGTCTATGATGCCAGCCAGACCCAACTTAGGGGATAGATTTGATAGTGGACATCTTAACAGAAAGACCACACCGAATCAGAATCCCTGTGTAGAAGTGGGGCAGGTGGTTCAACCCCGCCTGCTCCGCTGGGACTACAACACTAAGGGCACTTGCAATAGGAAACCATGCCGTTTCAGGCATGAGTGCTCAACATGTGGGGGACAGCATCCCAGTGCTTCATGCTTTCGGGCTGGGGCTCAAAGAGAATAAGGGATCAGGTAGTGGTAAAAAACCCAATAGTGGAGGGGGTAACCCTGGAAAAGGGCCCCAGTCCAATTAGAATTTCAGTTTTGGAAGCCTGGCTGTGCGATTATCCCGGTAGAGAGGATGCACACTACTTATCGGAGGGTTTAAGATGTAGCTTTAGGATACCGGCGGTTGGTGAGTGCAGAGCGTTTTTTGCGCAGAATTTGAAATCCGTTCACGGAATGGAGAGTGTTGTATTGGAAAAGATTGCTAAAGAGGTGAAGGAAGGGAGAGTGTTGGGACCTTTTGCAACTGCTCCTTTGGAGACATTGAGGGTCTCTCCGCTGGGTATAGTGCCAAAGAAGGCCCAAGAGAGTTTAGATTGATACACCACTTGTCCTACCCAGAGGGGGCTTTGGTTAACAATGTGATCCCTCAAGAACTTTGTACTGTGTGTTACACCTCTTTTGACGAGGCAGTTCGTATGGTGCAAATGTGTGGAGTAGGGGCAGAGCTGGCAAAATGTGATATAAAATCAGCGTTCCGGATTTTGCTGGTTCATCCGCAGGATTTTGATTTTTTTAGGGTTTCACGTTCAAGGATCTTTTTACATAGATAGAGCCCTTCCCATGGGCCGCTCTGTTTCATGTGCAGCATCCGAGCGTTTCAGCTTGTTCCTCGAGTGGAAGCTTAGATGTAGGGCAGGCTGCAGGACTATGGCCCATTATTTAGATGATTTTCTCTTTTGTGGTGAAAGGAATTCTGGGAGATGTAGTTTTATTCTGAACACTTTTCAATCGATGGCAGAAGAGTTAGGTCTACCCCTGGCCGAGGAGAAAATGGAGGGACCAGCTACATCCCTGACTTTCCTTGGTATTGAACTGGATACGGTACAGCAGACATCTAGGCGTCCAGCCTGCAAATTAGCTGACCTTGAAATCCGGATAGCCTCCCTGCTGCTGAGGAAGAAAGTGTCACTGAAGGAACTCCAGGAGATAGTTGGCCATTTAAACTTTGTGTGCAGAGTCATAGTGCCTGGACGACCCTTTTTGCGTTGACTTTGCGAAGCAATGAAGGGCCTTCGGCGCCCACTACATAGGACCAGAATTACACGTGGAATGAGAGAGGATTTGCAGGTTTGGAACCAGTTCCTAACGGACTTTAACAGAATATCCTTCTGGAGAGGTGAATTAGGACTCAAGGCAGACTTTCAGGTCCATTTGGATGCTGCAGGTTCACTAGGCTTTGGAATTTATTGCAGAGGCAGATGGTGTGCTGGCACGTGGCCGGAGGATTGGCGCCAAGCTGGTATTACCAGGGATTTGACTTTTTTTGGAATTCTTTCCTATAGTAGGGGCATTGTGGCTTTGGGCAGGTGAATGGTCAAACTCCGTTGTCAGGTTTCGGTGCGACAACCAGGCGGTGGTTTATATTGTAAACAACCTCTCATCGCATTCAGAACGGGTTATGAAGCTGGTTAGGGAATTCACATTGCGGGCCCTACAATTTAACATATTGGTGCAGGCCCATCATGTCCCCAGCATAGATAATAGTTTAGTTGATGCATTGTTGCACCAACAGATCGAACGTTTCAGGGAGCTAGATCCAGGAGCCAATGAGTTCCCAGAGATTCTGCCCCCAGAGGTCTGGCAAATTGGCAAGATGACGCAGACAGAACAATAGGCTTGACCTTGGCACCCAGGACACGAAAAGGGTACTTGGCTGTGAGTATCGAATTTCAGGACTTTAGGAACCTAGTAAATTTGGAGCAGGCTTGGCCTGCCCCAGTGGAACATCTTCAGCAGTTCAGTGTATATCTGAATAGGAAGGGACTGGCGCCTGGAACCATACAGGGAAAATTATCGGCGCTTGCCCATTACGCTAGGGTCCACGGCTATCAGGATTACTCATCGGACTACCGCATTCGGAAAATAATGGAAGGGTGGTCTAAAGAAAGAGGTAGAGTCAAGGACACCAGGGCTCCCATATCGCCTGCCTTGTTAGAAGGCATTTATAAACAGTGGGAGCTTCTATGCAGGGATGACTTCAAAATCATTTTGTTTAAAGCGGCGTCCTTGTTGACATTCTTCAGCGCTCTTAGGATTAGTGAAGTAGTGGCTTCAGGTAACGGCGACGTGACTAAGGTAGCCCTGCAATGGCAGGACATTAGGGTTGTGGATGGAATGGTTCAAATCCATATTCGCCGATCCAAGGCCGATCAGCAAGGAAAAGTGGTGTACATTACATTGGGGCATTGCCATATAAAAAACCTTTGCCCAGTAGAAGCCACGAATGCATATCTACAGATTAGGGGACAGGTACAAGGATACTTCTTTGTTCACAAGGACGGTACGTCATTAACAAAATACCAATTCTGGAAGTTGACTGACTCAGCACTGAATAAGGTTGGTGTGCAAGGATTGAGGTTTGGTTCTCATTCCTTTAGAATAGGCACGGCATCCACAGCAGCGGCCTTAGGTTACAATACAGATGAGATTAAGCAGATAGGTCGGTGGTCTTCAGCCACCTATCGCAGGTATATCCGGACACTACCTAATATCTAGGCAGGGGCCTGTCTGTTTCTGTATTTGCAGGTCTCTTGGTGGCAGCAAGGAGAAGGCACGTTATGATCGTGGGCCACAGCTATGTTTTTTGGGCAGCTCGCTATGCAGCTGCATCCTCGTGGGGGAGCTCTCTGGGCCTTGGAGCCAGAGCCCATATTGAATGGAGAGAACTGCATGGAATGCTGTGGTGCCAGCTGTGTAGAGCGGTTGCCTTTGGCCATGTTTCCCCAGATGTTTTGGTGGTACATCTGGGTGGCAACGATCTGGCCAGGCATTGCGGAAAGGCCCTGATCCTGGATGTGCTGCGCGACCTGGCATGGCTGAAAGCCACGTATCCGGCGATGAGCATCGTTTGGTCAACAATCATCCCTCAGTTGGCATGGAGAGATGCCAAAGATTTTTTACCCATTAACACTGCTCACAGGCATGTTAATAGGGAAGTCTGCAGAGCGGTCTGCGGCGGCCTTGGATCGGTGATTGGTCACCAGAGGATCCGTTTGGATAGGCCTGAGCTTTTTCGGTCAGATGGCGTGCATCTGTCCGATGGTGGTTTGGAGGTCTTCTTGGAAGACCTCAAGGGGGGCCTGCATGCTGAGCTTGAAAGGCTCGATGGCGGGCATGGGACTTAGCATGGCTAGTCCCTATGCTGTGGCGGGTAGTGTGGATAAAACAGGTTTTTGGTGAGTCCCATTACAATATCAGGTAAGGCGTAGCTTATCTGATCTCCCAGCACTGCGGATCGTGCGATTAGAGTGCTTGGGGGGAAAGATACGCTGGGGCCACACCCGGACCAACAGTCAACAAAGAAAAGGTGGCTTGAGGTCCGATGGTGGTCAATTTGGGGCCGGCCGGGTTCTCGCTGTCTTTACGACTGCAAGAACTTGAGGCAAGGGACTCGCCCAATGGTTGGTTAAGGGGTCCGTTGAGACCTCTGTGCTTAAACCTGATTCCGCACTACAGCAGGACCCCCCCTTTGCCAAAGGATGGCAATAATGATTATTTCAATAAAGTGTGGCCCGTGTTTAACCCATATTTCTGGTCTCGCGTCTTTATTCCTGGGAAGGGTGGGCAATTATATTGTATTCAGATTTTAAAGTGCCTAAAAAGAACTGAAATGACCTCTTCCAGATGCCGCATTCATTCTCCTTGTTCTCCGCTGATCCTACCAGTATTTTTCCCACCATCCATCCAACATTCTTCTTATCTCATTTCATACAGTGCTCTTTTCTGTGACTTGCCCCTCCTTTTCTGCCCTCCCCAAACCATGGTTTATTTTCAGTACCTCTTTCTACGCAGGCTGGTGTTTCACATTTCCCATTTTCAGGTGATGTCTGTGGTGAGATCTTCAGATCAGCAGCTTTCTTCAGTGCATTCAGCTGGAGCAGCAGGACGTCATGAATCTTTTACATAGATGGCCACCAAGTTCCAAAGAAAGTAAGAAACTGTTCTGTGTGCATGTGTGTGGAGGGGGGGTAGAACTGTGCCACCACCTTCTTCACACCTTTACCTGTTATTCTGGATCACCCACAACAGTGCTTTTCATGGTACTGTTGCCAATATTATCATCCCATTAGTAAAAGACACCCACACTGAAGAGAAAGTGAAATCCATCCAACACAGAGGACTTTGGGTTTTCTTTCCTTGGTAATCTCTCTGTTCAAGTCACAATAGTTTTCTAAAAGTAAGATAACAAAAGCAAAATGATGAGCACTAAAGATATTTGGTTGTCTTATAGGAGCCTCGTGGCACAGTGGTTAAACTGTTGTACTGCACCAAAACTCTGCTCACAACCTAGGTTCAGTCCCAGGTAGCCAGCTCCAGGTTCACTCAGCCTTCCATCCTCCCAAGGACAGTAAATTGAGCAACCAGCTTGCTCAGTTTAAATTGTAAACCACCCAGATAGTGATTTCAGCCCTATGGGATGGTATATAAGCATGCTTTGCTTTTTTAAAATATAAGATCATAGCTAGAAATGTTGTGTTGGAATAACCTGAGTATAATGAGGGTGGCCACACAGTGTAGTTACATGAAAAGCAGAAGAGGCACAATACTGTACTTGAAAAGACATTGTTAAATTAGCCCTAACTCCTCTGCCAGGAAATAAATGCACCCAGAGCAAGCAAAGGCCATGAAGGGCAGCAGGCCAGTCCATTCCTGTCCTGGGAGGGGAAGCCAGAGGACTGTTTGCAGTGGCAGGGCTTCCAACACTTTCCTCTCTCAAAGCTGCATTGTTTGACCTCACTTTATACTGCTGGCACTTTGCCTCCTTAAAAAGAGATATCAATACATTCCCTCACTGTTCTCCTTCCCACTTTCCTTTATCAGCTACTTCAAGTTTCTGATTAAGAATGATCACTTCCCAGTTCTCAGAGCAGTGCTTACAGCTTGCATAGCAAATATCTGTGTCAGATAGTACAAGCTGCTATCAACAGATAATCATTTTGGACACCGGACCACACATTTCCTTCCTTCTTATGCAACATCTTGACTGTTAAATAAAGAAAAAACCCTCAGGATTATGTAGCCTAGCAAGAAGAATACCAATGTATTTAGTTACTTTCAGATAGCGTAAATTTATATATTTTAAGGGTTCCAGTTCAGCTCCTGACTTTAGACAGCACTGAGACATATGCACATCCATTATGATTTAATGATTGCTGTTTCCCCCTTGTTTCAGTTCTTCTGAATAAGTTATGTGTGCAAGTCAACGAATTGTCCAAAAGAAATGATACTAAATAGAAAAGGCCATTATGGCCAGAGATGACTGTATGGAAAGATTATTAACAACACTTCAACAAAAGTTACTCAAGGCATTAATTGCAATTAATTTAATTTCCATGAATTTCAATGGGATTTAGTGATGACTAAACTTTCCTGGGACTGAGGCCAGTTACTTTCCTTTCCAGAAATGTCTACAGTACTGTTTGATCCTTTCAAAGTATGTGTGATGAGGGAGACTTCATATAGAATGTGAAAGCTTATAACACAATTTATTAATCTTTATGATACTTGACTACTGGCTCTTTTTGCTACAACAAACTGAGTAGCTATCCCTCTGGGATCTACATTGCTAAAACTGTCCAGACCTAAGAAAGGACAAATTCATATTTTTTCTGTATTACAGCCATATTTGTCCTGGTGTTAGAAGGTCTTTTTCCACATAAAACCCCAAATCCAGCTAAATTTAGTCATGACTAAATCCTACACTGAAAATAATAGGGTATAAAATAGGTATGACTGATGTCATGGGCACAAACCAGGAATCATCTATGCTGCAAATAGACACAAAGATATTTTATTTGTCATTTCAAAGCGCAAACAGAAGCAACCAATGGTTTGAAAGATCAATTCCCCAACAATTACAAAGAAGTTTGGAGGCTGAGAAAGGTGTTTGGATAATCCATAAACAAACTCCACTTTTTATTGAGTGTAATATTCTGGAAAAGAGGCTGTATGGATCTTGAATGTGTTGAATCACAGATAGTTTGGTTGTTGACAGACAGAGGAGTCAGCTGATGAAGTTGGTATTTGCACTTCCAAATTGCCAGTGCTGGTTCCAGCTTTTCAAGAACTTGTAATGACCTGAGTAGGATCCTCTAACAGTTGTCCTTTCCCCCCACCCCTTGCTTCTGTCTGTGCTCACGTGTTAAGAAGGTAGAAGTAGGGAGGCAGCAACAGCAAGAAAAAAAGAGCTATAGCGCCATATTGGCATCTTGCCAGGTGCTGAAATTTGAACCTTGCAAACATATTACGATGCTAACATCCCATATAATCAAGGAATTCCTTACTACAAATAACAGGCCAGACATCCTAATCCCATCTTCACTTTGCTATTCCTCCCCATTTCTGGATCTTAATAAGTATATAATACATATATATTACTAAGTATATTTGAATAAGTATATCTTGAAATTTAATAAATACATATAAGTATCTTAATAAGTATATATTAATAGGTATATACCCTGGACTGCCAGAAAGAAAAACAAGTGGGTCCTAGAGCAAATCAAGCCAGAACAGTCTCTGGAGGCAAAAATGTTGAAAATGAGGCTATCCTACTTCAAACACATCATGAGAAGGCAGGATTCTCTGGAAAAGACAATAATGCTGGGAAAGGTGGAAGGCAGCAAGTAAAGAGGAAGACCAAATACAAGATGGACTGATTCCCTAAAGGAAGCCACAGGCTTGAGTTTGCAAGAGCTGAGCAGGGCAGTTGAGGACAGAACATTTTGGAGAACGCACATTCTTAGGGTTGCTATATAATGGAAGCGACTTTACAGCACATAACAGCAATGAGTATATAAAGGCAAATTTAAAGCAACTCCCTGTAATAATCTCTGTAATAGCCATCATAAGAAATGCTCCACAAGCTGAAGGACACAAATGTCCATTGTTGAAAGAGTGCAATTTGCATGCTAGTAAAGATGTTGTACAAGTTACATCCCTCTTTAGACATTGCCTGAATGTGTAATAGTTATAAGAGACATCATGTGTCCCTGAACATCCCTGTCCAAATACTCAGGGCTGAATTAGACATGGTGGAGAAGGCACATTTCCAGTAAAGAGGCACTCCTCAGCAATTGGACTTGCATATTATTCCAGTGTTTACCTACCAGTGAACAATCAGATCACAGGACCTAAAGCATGCTAACTGCAAGATATGTAGGTGAGGAAAATCACATGCCACAACAGACATATTTTATCACATGGGGAGCACTTTCTGTAAAAATTATTATGAACATATCATCTAGCTTGACACAGAAGTCTCTGGTTGCACCAAACTGAACAGGGAGACCTAGAGGTACATATGCTTTCTTTTTGTTCCACTGAATGCAAGCAAAATGCTCCTCTGCTTAAGGAAGCTGATGAAGAATTCCCAGTCATGAGGCATGTTCTGTTTGTGATCAAGTGAAGGCAAGTATGGCAGCTTTTCAGACATCTCTTTTCAACATAAGGTCAAGAATTGAGAGAATAAATGGGGCAAGAATCTGTGGCTCATGCCTCTACACAGTTATAGCACACATTTAGGAAAATGCTGGGACAGGGCTTCTGGTAATGCCTTTTGTATTCCTTTCAGGGAACTGACCTTTTTTTGTCTGTCAATTTGATACTAATACCAGTATTTTCTGCTGCATCAAGAAGTACAAATAAAATTGAGGAGGAGTAAGCCATTTGTCCTTTGCACATCTGGAGCTATCACACTTATTTGCATCTCCTTTTCTTCAGCTTTCTCTAATCTTGTTCTTTTAGCTCCTCATACTTGCTGGAAAAACATTATAATGGATATTGAGCATTTCCTGATCTGACCTACAGTTAAGCACTATAAGGGACTTGAGTATCATGTCTTTTTAGTCTTCCAAAGTTAATCAGTTGGCAATGTATTCAGCAGTTGGATGAGTTTTGAACAGATGAGTTTGGGACTTCTGCAAGCATATGACGTTAGGGATGATTTTAGTCCATGTGTATTCTTTTCCAGAATGACTTAATTTGCATACCTCCAGTGAATGACTGGATTGGAAATTAGCTCTCCATCAGATTTTGCACTTTTCCAAATATTTTGATACTGGTTTTTTTTTGTCTAAGTGTATCAAAGTATGGATTTCCATACTGGCCAAAATCATGTTAGTTATGCCTGCTGGCCTAACTCCATTAATGTAACTTTCAGTGGTCAATAGTCACAAATTAAGAAGTCAGCATAGGCATTTCCTATCACAAACCAGTCATGTGACTCAGAGAAATGCCTACACTGACGCCTTCATTTGCAACAATATGCCATTGAAAGTTCAGCCAATGTAGTTAAGTCAGCAGAAATGTGCAGTAGAATTCTGGTCAACTTGAGAGAAAACACATGTGTAAATCACATAATTCTGGATTCAGTTCATGTGCAGGTCTCATACTGGCTGGAAATCTGCCTTGTCATTAAATTCAAGATGTTGTGAATATTATCAAAATCTGCATGTGAAAAATAGGCAATAATTCAGAAGCTTTGTAACTGAGACTATAAGTGAAGAAGAACACCCCCTAATGATACAAATGGCATTTGCTGCTATTTATCAATCTCTTGGAAGAAGTTTTAGATATATAAGTAGAATTAGTAAAAATTGAATCAGGCAAAAGACCATAATCTAGTAGTCACAACTAAATCAGTGGATTCAGCTCTGGAGTGTGTGTGAGTCTCTTGAGCTTTTTATTAAAGTTCCATGCAATGACCTTCTATAAATGATATAGCATCAAAAGCAAATTAGGTAAATGTCTGTATAGTGCAGGAATGAGAGAAGCTGGGAAAAGCTTGCAGGTGCCTCTTGGGTATCGGGAAAAACTTGATAGACTAGTTCTTCATTCTGGATCCTGCATGTATCTCTCCAAACACTGTATCAAGCTGCAGTTACAGGAAAGAAGATAAGATGTGCTGGCTGAGAGCATGCAATGTCTCCTTCCAAAGCTTTGCTCAACTTTAGGCACTCAGCTTTGTTTTAGCACAGAGCCAGTGCTGCAGCCAGGATAAACACGATTGTTGCTTCATTAATTTCAATTACGGAGCTGTAATTTCTATTGACTTCCACTGGCTGGCAACAGGTTTACACCAGCCAGGCAATTGTTTCTCTTACTCCCCTGCCGGCTTTTCTCTTTTAAGTGTTTGGCACATGGCAGCCTTAGATGTCAGAGGGACAGTGTATGAAGTTTGTGAACAGAGAGCAGAAATCAAAGTCATATC
Organism: Intellagama lesueurii; assembly: GCA_037013535.1. Classification (NCBI taxonomy): domain Eukaryota; kingdom Metazoa; phylum Chordata; class Lepidosauria; order Squamata; family Agamidae; genus Intellagama; species Intellagama lesueurii. The sequence continues at coordinate 199,281,637 of JBAJHW010000004.1, forward strand.
TAAGAACACACAATGCTAAACATATGGAAACACATGTGTATTCTTAAATCATTCCACATGTTACTTCCTAATAACAGAGATTTAAAAAGATTTTTTTAAAAGTCAGTCTGTGATAATACTAGACGTCAGTGCTTATTGGGTATCTTTTCTAACAGTGCTTTGTTGGTATAATTGCCATTTCACTTTGAAGGATACTTTGTTGGATTCATATTTCTTGCTTCCCGCACCCCCAACCCATGACAATTATGAAAACACATTTCTACATTTTATTTATTTATTGACTGGCTTTATTTATATATCCCACCTTTCTCCTAGTACGGGGACATAAGGCAGCATGTAGCAACTTTAAAAATGCATATTTTAAAATCACGATAAATTAAGACACTAGCATTAGAACAGACTTAAACTGAAAGAATACAAAAAAATCATGAGTTTAAACAAATTTAAATAAATTTAAAATACCTGACTTAAAAATATGCTGATCAAAGGAATGGGGTGGGTGGAGAATGGACTGCTTTGTAAAGGCCCCTTCCCTGTTATCCTTCCAAAGAAAGCTAAAGACCCATCTCTTCAGGCAGGCTTTTAACAATTACAACTGAATCCCTGAACCCCATTTTAGCAGAGAATTTTAATCTTTTCCATGTTTCCATGTTTTAATCTTTTAATTTTATTTTAAATCACATATTGTTTAATTTGTCTTTTAATATTTAACTTATTGTGTTTTAATTGTCTGAACTTTAATGCTGTGAGCTGCCTTGGGTCCCTTTGTTGGGAGAAATGTGGCATACAAATAAAACTAATAATAATAATAAATATCATCGTTTTGAATAATAAATTTTGTTGTGGGCGAACTGGCCCTCCCCTCTGCCCCAGCAGCCTCACAAGCACCTCAACCTGTGGCAAAATGGTGAAAACATTGGCACAGCAAGCACATGAATGAAGGCTGTGGGGCCGTGGTGTGACTGAGACTGCTTTACAGTAAAAGTAGCTTGATCCAGTGAATGCAAGACCTTGTTGCATTGTTTTTCACGGCCCTCTGATGACTAGGAAAGCTGAGCAATCCACTGGCACAGAGAAAAAAGGCGACAGCATTGTGCAGCCACTAGCTCTTGGGAGATTATCCAGGGGGTGTAAGATAACATTTTCTCTGCATGTGTACTGAAGGATTCCTTGTGCTACATCAATAGTCAGAGCAACATGTTAAGATAAGGTACCTCTGACACTGGAGAAACGTGGTGCACAATGCTGTTCCCTTTTCAAAAAAACACAACAGTTTGCAAACTTGTCCCTTTCTGAAAAGATGTGACACTGTAAAGAACAGCAGAACCTTCTGCATTGCTCTCGGGGGATTTTCTAGGCTGCCTGGCCAGGGAGAGATTAATAGCGTGACGGCTTGACAGTTTTGAAAAACACAGCCCTGCCTCTTGTTTTTTGTTTTTTTCTTCTTTTGCTCCAGCAATGTACAGCATGCCCATAGTGTGGGCAGAAAGAGAATGAGTTGAACAGAAGTATTATACAAGTGTCTTTGGGCAGAGAGCCCGTAGGAGATGGAGCGCCTCCACAATTAAGTGAGCCAAACTCCTTGTAAGTACAGGGGCCTTGCACGTTAGTTGCTGCTACCATGTAGGGAGATGGTATTCCTTCGAAGGGAAGAACTGTCCCACTACAGGCTGCTGGAAATCTCTCTCCAGGAGCATGAACAGACAGTCCCAGTCTCCCTTTGGTGGATGAAAAGCTCAGCCTGTTTTCTGCTGCAGGTCAGCAGTTATTAGGAAAAGCAAGTCACTGAAGCCATTAAAAGATTGTTCTAGGACTGCAAAGGCTGTGTTTTACAAGAACAGTTAAAGTGCCTGCAGATGCATATACACAAAAAAAGAACCCCCACTGGCGATTAAAACTTAAAATGAATTAATTATGACATCGTCCAAGGGATACACATATTTTAGCATCACATGGACTGAGCCCAATTAGATCTTAGCTTTGATGCACCCTCACCACACCGTCCTTTCATATAGGCTATGAGATAACAGAATGTTGACAAAATGTTAACAGGCATTGGTGGAACCCTGTGGGGAAGCAGGGTGGACATGGTGCACTGTCAGGCAGTGCTGCTGCCCAAAGACAGACACAGGCTGAGCCTACACTGGCAAGTCAAATTGGAGGGATTTGGCTTTCCTGAAACTTGATTGGCAGCCGATTTTATGCTTCTGTTTGAATCAGGTGATCACGTGGAGACAGCAGATTGTTTCGGTGCCAGTGTCCACAATGGCCCCTCAATCTAATGTAGTTTGATCTGTGCCACAACCCCCCTGCCTTTGATCCCACCCTCTGCTGATCCACAACTCTCTTTTGATGGTTCATTATGAAACTGATGGAGTGTTTAAAGTGTTGCACAGTGTTGTGGAAAAGAGTTAGTTTTCCAAAGTTCTCCCTAGCATACAAACACACATATGGCAGAAACAAGTAGTCTGCTGTAGTTTGTCAGAGTTCTTTCTATTTTATATCAATTTTGATCTCTTTTTTTGTCCATTCAGAGGTGATCCAGCACTAAACTAATACATTAAAGCAGTGATAAGGCAATCTAGTGCTAAATTCTGTACTTTGTTTTCAAAAAATAAAGATTGTGGGAGTGAGTGTTCTCACTGTCCAAAACATCATTTCCAACTTAGTATGTCATCAGAATACCATCCACAGTCATGACCCCCCGCCCTCCACAGTCCTTTTGGAGAAGGAAACAACTGAACACAGAAGGAAAAGTCTGTTTGAATTGATCCAGCTTGAAAAAAGTAGAAGCCCCTACGGCAAAGAAAAAACTTCTGATTTGGAAACAAAAAGGGTTGGACTGATTCAAATTGGCCTTTATATCATGCGATCAGTGAAAAAGAAAAGCAAATTCATCTGTTTTACACTTGCAGCAAATCCTGCAGTATTTGACAGTACAGTCACCGCCACAGTCGACTGAAAAGCCAATAGATCAATAAAACATGTAATAAGTTCCTATTACAACCTTCCCAACCTCTTAATAAGAACCTCTTAATGAGGGTGAAAGAGGAGAGCGCAAAAAATGGTCTGAAGCTCAACATCTAAAAAACTAAGATCATGGCCACTGGTCCCATCACCTCCTGGCAAATAGAAGTGGAAGATATGGAGGCAGTGACAGATTTTACTATCTTGGGCTCCATGATCACTGCAGATGGTGACAGCAGCCACGAAATTAAAAGACACCTGCTTCTGGGGAGGAAAGCCATGACAAACCGAGACAGCATCTTAAAAAGCAGAGACATCACCTTGCCGACAAAGGTCCGCATAGTCAAAGCTATGGTTTTCCCAGTAGTGATGTATGGAAGTGAGAGCTGGACCATAAAGAAAGCTGACCGCTGAAGAATTGATGCTTTTGAATTGTGGTGCTGGAGGAGGCTCTTGAGAGTCCCCTGGACTGCAAGCAGAACAAACCTATCCATTCTGAAGGAAATCAACCCTGAGTGCTCACTGGAAGGACAGATCCTGAAGCTGAGGCTCCAATACTTTGGCCATCTCATGAGAAGAGCAGACTCCCTGGAAAAGACCCTGATGTTGGGAAAGTGTGAAGGCAAGAGGAGAAGGGGACGACAGAGGATGAGATGGTTGGACAGTGTCATCGAAGCAACCAACATGAATTTGACCCAACTCCGGGAGGCAGTGGAAGACAGGAGGGCCTGGCGTGCTCTGGTCCATGGGGTCACGAAGAGTCGGACATGACTAAACAACTAAACAACAACAACAACCTTCCCAAAAGTGCTGTTCCTGGAGGAAAACAGAAAGCCCTTTTTCTGAATGGGAGCTGGATCTGACAGTCATAAAACTTTACCTTTGCTCCTTCTCTTATCTGCCTGATGTTCCCCATTTATGAAAAACTGGGAGGTTTGAAAAACACACCAAAGTGGGATAAAATAGTTTAAAAACAAAAAACAACAACATATTTTTGAGGGAGATCTGAAGTCTAGGAGCTAGACTTGCATTGCCCCAGATCTGAGGTCACCTCGGATTCAGAGATGGTCTGGATATCTCTGAAATGGGAATGTTTGCCTCAGATGAGATTGCAAGGCCCTTGTAAACACAGCTGGAGGAGGAGGGAAAACAGTGTGAATCTACGCAGCCTTTTAGGGACATAGCAAAGAGATTCTCAGTGTCACATCATCATGGCAAAAAGCAAATCCCTACACAAATAATTCCAACGCAGTGTTTCACAATTTAACTTGGAACGCAATCCAGAGCAGTCCTCTGTGTGTCTCACTATTTGTCACTGGTAGGCAAGGTGTGGCCCACCAAATACTGTTAGGCTGCAACTCCCAATTTATCTGGGGAGAGGCACTGTTTATCCACTCCTGCTTTATGATGTCAAACCCAGGGAATCTCCCCATTCATTCACCCAGTCCTGTCCATAGTTCTGAAATGGTAGCCCTGCAATCAACAAATGTGAATAACTAAATGGGGAGGAGGGTATTTGTAAGAGATAGGGAAAGGGTTGCAGCTTTAGAAGATGATAATTAAGGTTAACTAAATGTAGTTTAAATCAAATCTGGTTTAACTCAGAAAGACACCAATAAATTTTGCAACTTAGAAGGTGGGAGAATTTGAATTGTTTCTGAATCAATCAGAGACCTGATTTAGGGAGGAGGAGGCCAGGAGTGGCACTCCCCTCTCACAAATAGTGATGATGATAGTGGTGATAAAGGTGATAACAGCAGCTTCTTGAGTTATCTGCTTACTTATTTGTCCAGTTTTCACTTGGACTGCAAAATCTCTTGGAAAGGCAGTGTCATAGCACATTTCACCACATAGGCAGGACATGCTTCCTAAACCACCCAAATGGCTTTGCACACGATTGACCTCTATCTCTGCAGGTAACCAACACCCTTTCTGATCCCTCGGGCCACATCTTTTTCTTTCCTCATTGGGATAGGCTGATTTTTCACATTGTGACACATTGCCCAAAGATGAATTGACTCTTGTCTTACTGCATTATGTCACACCAGAGAAACGAAGTGGAAAGCACAATGCTTCCTTAGGTTTCTATTGAACACTTCTGTTCCATACCAGATGGAAATTCAGATGCCACCAGTGAATACAAAATCACTGACAATTCAACACGTGTGTAAATACACAAGCACACAAAATTAAGTACACAACGTTTTCGTCCTTTTTTGGTCCTCCATTAGAACAAATCACTGTTGTTTTATGTTGTATATATTTTACAAGTGTATTTCCTCTGTTTTAGTAAGCTCTCTATTTCTTGTTTTTATGTTACTAGAAAAGCCCTATTTAACATAACAAATTAAAAGCACACATACACTTCTTGCTCCGTGTACAGAAATAAAACTTATGTATTTTAATTCACATTCAATAGACAGTATTTAACATTCACTTACACATGATGCAGAGCAGGATAATGTATTTGAAATTTTTTATTCAGAGTTTTTATTAATTGCAGGGCTGTTTGTCAGACCTGGGCAGGGATAAAACTGCAATTCAAAGCAAGGTAAAATGGGACAGAATGTATAGGGCAGCAAAGTTTCTGTGGAGAGAATGTAAGTGTATTAGGGCCCTGGTTGCCCAACTGAGGGGGTTTCCGCTTGGAGTCATGAGAAAATCGGGGGCGCGGCATGCCATTGAGATTTTCATAATGCTTTTTTTATTTTCAAAATAATTTTTACAGGTTTTTGTGCTTGCTTTTAACTCTATATTGTATTATTTATTTTTGTTTTTGTTTGTTTAAAAAGAGGCAGACAGTAGTAAAGCAGAAGCAGGAAGGATTTCTTAAAAATCCAAATGGGACCTGTGCTGAAGAAAAGTTTGGAAACCACTCTGCCTGAGGGGAAAGAGAGGTAGTGGGAGAGGGAGGAGTTACAGTATTGTCTTTTCCTCACACACGTGCAGCTACAACTTGTCCCAATGGTATGAACTCAATATAACAGGAAACACATCAAAACAACAAACATGTGTCGAAAATCCACACCATTTTGAGTCACAGCTTGTGTTGGAAGACAATAATTTGATAACTCTAAGAGCCCTTTGTCTGAAAAAAAAATTCTGTTTTGCAAAGTCTACAACCATGAGAACATTTTCATTTGATTGCCCGCTTTAATCAAGTTTGATTCTGTTTTGACTACAGCTGCAAGCTTTAATCAGTAGGTTAATTGATTAAAGCATTTAATTTGGGCTTTTCGAGGCTATTTTTGTTCTGTGTGATTACAACAAGGAGCGAAAGGAAAGATTAAATATGACCTTTCCTTATAACAATGAGAGTTAGCTTGTATTTACTAAACTGGAAGTTATGTCATGCTTTCTTGAGGTTCTGGCAAAGCTGACAGAGTTTAATTAAGTATCATCTGTGAAGGAATATGATCAACTAAAACGTCTGTAATGTGTCCCTAAATTCTAAATGCTAATAGATCTGCTAAACAGTATACTAACTCAACTAAGTAATATGTCTGGGAATTCATTGGTAGGGAACTCAAAGTAAAGCAGGTAATGTAACCTCACATTAATGCGTTTCCTTCCCCAAGACAAGGCTCATTTGTGTTTGTCCCAAATGTATAAGAATCCAGAAGACCGGAATATCAGCCATTTCCCGATGCACCCACTGAATATTATCTCTAGCCTGAGTCAAAGGAGAAAATAGTGCCCCTTTCATTCTAGGCAAAAAAAAAACTAACTGGGTAGCAGCTGAAGTTTATTTCAACAATGGCCATGAGATTTTAACCTCTAGTTGGTTTGGGTTTGGGTTTTTTAAAAAAAGACTATTTCTATATTGCTCTTCGTTTCCAAAATCCCAAAATAGTTCTCAACTGCTGTCACATCACATCCTGAAAATCAACCAGTCATCTGCATGGAAATTTAGAATTTAGTATTCTATCAACATGGAATCAACGTAAAAAACATTGTTCCATTTATGCTAAGATGTGGTGAATAATTCCATTTTCTTGATTTTGACTATACATAATGGACTGAACTTCTTTCTTTCCCTAAATAAAAGATTGACAGATATGGCAAAAGTACAATGGTCAGCTCCATCTTCCACCCCTCCCCAGAACCCCGACTCATTTCCATTCTCTTGCATGTGAGACTCCAAGAGTGTTGCACAGCTGACAGGGGAGGGGCCAGATGGAAAAAAAAACTATGGGGAAAGGGCACTTCACCACAAACAAATATACAATGGTAGTGTTAATCTGAGTTGCCACCTAGGTTAGGCCAGCCAAGAGGCTTCTTAAATTGGCCAATGCTAGGGAGAAGCAATAGCAGTCCTAGTTTTGGTTTTCCTGGGCATTCCCCTCTGCTGAAGGATAGAATTCTGTGCGTCACTACATATGTCCAGTTAGACTGCAATAATCTGCCGCATATGGGGCTGCCCTTGGACAGTGTCTGGAGGCCACAACTAGGACAAAATACACCATCCAAGCTGTAGATCGGTGTGCATTATAGGACCTATATATCACCATCAGTGTGGATTCAACTCAATTCAAGGTGCTGGCTTTGATCTGCAAAGCCCTAATGTCATTGGGATGGATATCTGACAGACCACTTCCTCCTGGATGAATCTGTTCAGAATCTGATATCTTCTACAGAGGCTCTGCTGTGTATCTCAGCACCTCAAGAACACAGGTGGGGGGGGGGGTACATGAAAAAGGGCTTTCTTTGTAGCAAGACCTCTGTTGTGGAATTTTTCCGAAGGGATTTCATGCTGGCTCAGGGATAAACATCTGGGAAGCCACTAAGACTATATTGTTTCATATGGCTTTTATTATGTAAAACTAATTTTAAAGCTGGATTTTAGCATTCTTGGCCAGTTTGTAACGAATACCAAACTTTAAAATTGCTTCCCTCCCCCTCCTTTTAAAGCAATTATAAAAATCATTTTGTTTGTCACTTTGGGTGCCCTCATGGGTTGAGACACTATAAATATTTACTTTAAACAAATAATTAATAATAATTGGACCTCCTAAACTATCCTGCTGTCCTCAGGTATTTTAGATGTGTCTGTCCTAGTGCCAGTGTCAAAATAAGATTGAACCACTGGTTCTCTTTTGCCTTCTGACTCTGAAATTGAGAGGCATGTCACCTTTCTCTTTTCTGTCAGACAGGAAACTATCTCAGACTGGCCATGAGTGCAACTCACATGCATTAAAAGTGGTTGCTGAATAGATCTTGACACATACAGTACATTCAACTTTAGTGTTACCTGTGGGAAAAGCAGGGCAAATAGAGCAACTCCCTACTGAAACCTCTTGAATTTCCATTAGTATGTCTCACCAAGACAGTGATTAATGCATATATCTCCAAGCAAGTTGTATCTATCACCCTCCTAATTCTTCCAATAAGGTCATAAGACCCTTCCCTTCCTGTATAGAAACACATGACTCATTCTTGAGGTACTCAATCTGTTGTTTAAAATAAATCCCTCACAACTCCTTAGCAGGCTCCTTTTCCCTCTTGTAAGGCTAGCTCTGCTATTTCAGAGTGATGCGAGCAAACAATTACTTTCCATCACACCCCAAAGCAATCAACAGGACCAAAACGAGATCTCTGTTCTTCTTTGCCTCTGAGCTAAATCTACTGCCATTTCTGTAGCAAAAAGCCAAGGAGCTTTCCATCCCTACCCCTGACAAGATTTCATAGACAAATCCATCTGGCATGATAATAAACAAATTAGTCTTATGTTAAAGCAAATAATAATAATAGCAAAAAGATTTCCACTATTTTGTCTATTGTTCTCATTCAAATAGAAAGAAAAGAAATCCCTTTGGAAAGAAGTTCAGTGGGAAGAGATATTCTGGGGATATGAAGGAAGTTGAGGATTTCTGTCATCTTACTTACGAAGTGATCAAGAATGTGTGTATGCGCATGTCATGTCTTCTATAGTACCATCATTCCTGTGGCAGCCAGCAGTCCCCCCAGCTTCCCACACTTCAACTGAAGTTAAGGGGAGGATGTCATAAGGTAGCTACTCCCATAAGTCCCCTCCCCAGATCATGAAGTGTAGGCAACCAGGAAGATGCAGACTGAACAGATGTGGAACAGAATGGCTAGAACTACAATAAGTACAAGACCCTTGGCTACTTTGCAATGTTACAGGAAGCTCAAAAATATCACAAAAGAAATGTTAAAATACCCTGAAACTGAGATAGAAAAAAAAAAGCCTCTTTCATGGGACAATAAAGTTTTGAGGATGTTAGGAGGCAATTATGGCATAGTAGTACCTTCCCCCTTCTTTTCTGGAACTGGACATGACACTGCCTTTCCTCCTCCCTTGACCCTTGCCCGGCCTGGCTAATCAAAGCAGCCAGGCCTATAACAACCGAATGGGCTACAGCGATAATTAATGGGTCTCTCCAGGAGGGCAGGTTTCCCCCTGCCCTCAAGGAGACACTCATTAGGCCCATTCAAAAGAAACTTAATTTGGCGATGGACGATATTGGCAATTATAGGCCCGTCGCCAATGTTTCTTTCATGAGTAAAGTGGTCGAGAGGGTGGTGGCCGATCAGCTTCAGGCGCACTTGGATGAAACAAATGCCCTGGATCCGTTCCAGTCGGGCTTCAGGCCGCGCCGTGGTACAGAAACGGCATTGGTCGCCCTGTTAGATGACCTCTTGAGGGAGGCCGACAGGGGAAAAACTTCTCTGTTGGTCCTCCTCGATATCTCAGCTGCCTTTGATACCGTCGACCACGGTATCCTCCTGAGGAGGGTCTCCGAGTTGGGAATCGGTGGTCAGGTGTCGGCCTGGCTCCGGTCCTTCCTGGGGGACCGTCCTCAGAGAGTTCAGCTTGGGGAGCATGAGTCGGCCCCGTGGAGCCTCAATTGTGGGGTTCCGCAGGGTTCGACCATCTCTACAATGCTGTTTAACATCTATATGAGGCCGCTGGGCGAGGTTATCAGGGGGTGTGGAGCATCGTGCCATCAATATGCCGATGACATGCAGCTCTACATCTCCTTTTTGCCAACTACAGTGGATGCCGTTCTGTCCCTGCAGCGCTGCCTGGGGTCTGTATTGCAATGGATGCAGGAAAATGGGCTGAGGCTGAACCCGGACAAGACGGAGGTCCTGAGGGTCGGGGGGCCTACCATCAGTGGTTTGGGAAACTCCCTCTCTTTTGGGGGGGTGACTCTCACCGCGAAGAGTGAGGTGCGCAGCTTGGGGGTCTATCTGGACCAGGCGCTTGCCATGGAATCCCAGGTAGCGTCAGTGGTCCGCACCACTTATTTCCATCTCTGGCGGATAGCCCAGCTGCGTCCCTATCTAGATGTTGGGTCGCTCACCACTTTGGTCCATGCGCTCGTAATCTCGAGATTAGACTACTGTAATGCTCTCTACGTGGGGCTGCCTTTGAGATCTATGCGGAAACTCCAGATGGTGCAGAATGCGGCAGCCAGACTTCTCAGTGGGGTAAGGAAACATCAACATATTACTCCCACTCTGGCCGCCTTGCATTGGCTGCCCGTTCGGTTCCGCGTAGATTTCAAAGTTTTAATGCTTACGTATAAAGCCCTAAACGGTTTAGGGCCTCACTACCTGACAGAACGCCTTCTCCCACCTAGATCTACCCGTATCACCCGATCTAGCCAGGAGGTGAGGCTGAGGAGCCTAACGCCGAGGGAGGCCCGGAAGGAAAAAACAAGAAACCGGGCCTTCTCGGCAGTGGCTCCTCGTCTTTGGAACAGCCTCCCTCCTGAGATTCACATGGCCCCGTCGCTGGGCATCTTTAAATGCCAACTGAAAACCTGGCTGTTTAAGCAAGCCTTCCCTCCATCCACCGTCTGAATTTTTGTTATTTTGTGTTTTCTCCCATCTTGGATCATTGTTTATTTAGTAATATATTGTTATGATTTTAAATTGTTAAATTGTTACATGATATGTTGTTACCCACCCAGAGTAGTCTATATGACTAGATGGGCGGGCTATAAATGTAATAAATAAATAAATAAATATTATAACCACTACAGGGTTTTCAGAAAATGAGCTGCGTTATGCTGTAAGCCTTAGCAGTAAAGACAAAATGTCCCTCCCCTCCAAAACTTGAGAGATGCTGAAGAATCCTCAGAAACGTACTGAGATTTTTGTTCTCTTATTCCCCTACAAGTCCAAGTTGGAGAATTGTCACCAATTTTTCACCATCATCCATATGGAGAAGGGGTCTTCCTTCCCACCATGATCACAGGGCTCCAGAGTGACTATAGGTGGAAGGATTTGCAAAGGATGCAACATGATGGGCAGGCTGCAACATAATTGTGGTTGTGCCACTTGCAGTCATAATGCCGAAGCCCAAAAACCCTTAGCAAAGTAGTTGTGCTGCTACTGTAAACCCAGCCTCTGAGAAAATGTGGCATATTTCATCTCATGCTGGAGAAAACCATGGAGAAATATCTCCCACCAGTTTCCTTGCCTCTGGATGGGGTGGAATACTATGGGAGGCTAGTTATCCATAGCTATAAAACCAGCTTTCTGAAGAAGCAAACAGCAGCTTGAGACTTTTTTCTCCCCCACACCATAATTTGTTATAATGTTTCTGTCAGAATGCTTTGTTTGTGAAGGAAACTCTCCTACTTACTACTCAGTTGTATTCAAAAAATGCAGCCAAGGATAATAGTTGTGACAATTGTTCATCATCGTAATTTATTTTATTAGAAACAACTTCTCCGTTTCTTTCTTGAAGCCTTTCAGTTTACTTACTATTACACACCTGACCAGTAGGAACAAATGCTGTTCCTTGGGGTTCCCAACAGGTGCCATTCAGAGCCTCATTGTGTACATCACAACAACTTGCCCCACCTTCTTAAAAAGAGCTAATCCACTTAATCCCATGAATTATTTGAATTTTCTCCTTTGTTTTGCTTTGCTTTTTCTGTGCCTTCAAGTCACATCCATCTTCTGGCAACCCTAATAGGGTATTTAAGATATGTCAGATATTTAAGAAGTAGTTTTACTGGTGCCACCACTATCAGTGAAGTTCCATGGCAGAGTGAAGATTTGAACCCAGGTCTACAGAGTCCTACCACAGTAGCTCAATTCCCTAAATTACCCAAATAAATTTGGAACAGGAGAGTGTATTAACACAAAATGGTACCTGCTGACAAAGCAGAGGTGTCTCTTATCACAGTGCTTGAAGGGAATAAAAAGCTGATTTGAACCTGGGATTATGAAAAACTTTCCAGGTGCTATATCTATGCTGCACAGTAACAGCATTTTGATTCTGCCGTAGCTATCTGACCTACAGAATTCTAGTATCCCTAGTTAGGTGAGGTAATTTGAATTCTCTGCCAGAAAGCTCCAGTACATGCACTTGGACCAGAGTAAAAATTCACAGTATCTTAGCAAACTACAAATCTCAGATCTCCTTAGGAATGGAGCCATGACACTGGAAGTGATATCAAGCTGTCGTGTTATAGTAGAGATACTCTGGTTGAAATCCTGCTGCATAATGTAAGCAAATCCATAAGTTTTAGTTTGTTCCTCACCAGTACATGAAGAGCTTCTGCTGTGTTTTTGAGCGACACACATGTGTACTGACTTGCTTGCTTTTAACAGCCATGCTTGTAATATTCCTTGATTCTTTCAATCTGTCCTGTGAGCTATTGTAGGAAACTGAAAGAGCAGCTGCATCCAGCATCCAGCTACCCATCACTGTTGAGGCCTCTGCCACTGTAGACAGGAAAGTTCATAAAGATCACCCTTATTCAGTCCATTTCCCCACATTTATCTGAAGACAGTGCACATGCCTGCTAATTAGCTACCCAGTTACCTGAGAAAACACTCCATTAAACTCTGTTTCTGAGTGGCTACGTGTCAGATTACATCGTACATTGAAATGATAAATAGAGTTAATCCTCGGGGAGAGGGAGGAACTTAATTTGGGAGATCTCTCTGACCACAGACGTAAATGAGTGAAGAGTTGTTCATACAAAGACCAGGAGGCTTAAGAGTCTTTCCTTTCCATAACATATCTGAGCATTTTGAAGCTCAAGCCAGAGCGCCTGGTTTATAAATCACCTGAGAAGTGTGTATAATTTGTGTAAGACATAAATGTGTGTAAATAATGGAAATATGTAATTCATCCTTTCATTTAACTAGAAGAGGGAGGAAAGAGAGGGCGGAAAAGTAGACCAGTGAAGGAAGGGTAGATTTAATCTTAGAATACAAATATTTATGAAGGTTTGTGAAAGTATTTTCTCCATTAGTAAGAAACTAGAAGTGTAACCTATAGACTTAATATTAAATATGAAAAATATGCTAAAGCTAAGGGGCATCTGAGGAAAGACATTTATTCTGCATGCCTTTCCTAATCCCAGAGGTAGAATAGGGGAAAATATCCTTTAATATATCCTTCCCAATTTTGGTAGTCATCTGTTGCCTTTACTAACCAGGGTATTGGCACCAGCAAACAGATGGGCACCATGGAAAGTACTAGGTCAACTTCCCATGCATTTCTATTTGAAAATCAGTCGCAATGCATGCACATAATGCCAGAATAGTTTCCTGTGATGGAAAAAAGCCACTGATGAACCTTGGCCTTGTGCACTCCTCCACCCCTTACTCCCCTTTTAGAACAGACATGAAAGGGCAAATGGGCATTTGTGTTTGGGTATGAGGAGTAACTGCAACTAGCTGCATGAAACAACAGGACCCAATCTTCTGTGAAGCTTTTACTTGGAGTGGGAGAAAACTGGAAGTATTTGATCAGGACCATAGCATGGGAAAAAAAGGTAAAGCCCCTCCTTCCCGCCTGCTGCAACTCCAGTAATTATTAGCCTCATCCCAAAAGCTGCTATTTGTGTGAAAATGCAAAGACATGTTGAATTCCATGTCTGATTTGATCCTTGATGAAGCTTAGCTGCAAAACCTGAGCAAGGATTGCTTGAAATCAGACAACACCCCCGATTTCGCAATCACTCTGCATTGGATTGTAATGCTGTGGCCAAAGCTCATGCATGCCTTGTCCCCATTCTCAGTTTCCCACCAGTTTAATACAGATCTCTCTGCATGGTAGGTGAAGATAGGTAAAAGCAAGTGGTAGTGAGAAGCAGTGCAGAAGGACAGTGGCATTCAACCCAGCGCTGAGAAGAGATGAATCAGGTAGAGGGCCTGCATCAGACCTATTCACTTCCAATAGGTTTTCTGCAACAACAGCAACAACAAAAAGGGTCCACAGGCCTTGGAGATAATAAAGGTGGTGGTGGTAGCCCCATACTTCTCTTGATAGTGCAGTGGCCTAAAACCTTGGTAATTAAAAAGAGGGAGGCTGATCTGATGTCAGCTTCAGTGAAGACTCCAAGTCCTGTGAGCTCCATCATTCCTATTGCTGATACTGGGCTGACTGGCTAAGCAAAACTTGCAGTACAACAGGGCCAGCCCTACCATTAGATAGCATGAAGTAGCCGTCTCAGATAGCAGATTTTGGGTCTAATGAAAAGGCAGCAAATTATTCCTTTGTTGCTTTATTTTTGCTACCAGAGTTGGGGAGATGTGTTTTTCTGTTTCATGTACCAAGTAAACTAGGGTGCTATGCATCTCTCTGAAGGGAGGACCTTCTGTTGTCCTGCATAGATCCTCCAACATGGTTAGGAACTCAACAGAAGTGCTTGCAACCCTTGACTAGGTTTCGGATAATTGAGAATTCTGCTTTCCTGATAGTGCAGTTCTTTCAGTACTGCTTAATTGTGGCAAAGCATTGTGAGATGACAATTGCAACATGCTGCCTGATTCAGCCTGGGTTGTTAAAGAAAGAAGCTGTGGAAACAACCAGTCACAGTGATCACAAAGTGATCATGAGCTTCCTGTACTACAAGAGCTAAGGTTATTTTCCCCTCCTTACTGTTCCTTTCCTGCATAGAAAGTTCAAACAAGGATAACAAATTTGAAAGCAAACGTCCTCCTGAAATGTTCTACCTGCCTGCTTCTTACAAACTGGAGGGAAACATTCTTCAGACAATTCCCAGGTGAAGAGATGTGATTTGAAAAGCTAGTATGATGCAGTGGTCAAAGTGATGGGCTTGGACCATGATTGAGAGATCCTGGTTCTACTCCTTTTTGGTTTTGAAAGTCACCGGGTGACCTTGGGCCAGTTGTTCACTTTCAGCCACATGTCCTGTTTCATGGAGGCCAATATGCTATTTGAAAGGCTGCCAGAGGAGAATATTCCCTTGGAAAATGTCCTCCATTTGAAGCACTGACCAGCAGACACCTGGTTTGAAGATAACCATAAGAAGGAAGCTCAAGGATCTTGAAGTTGCCCATCCACAGTAAGCACCTGGATGCAACGCTCAGCTGGTATACAAGTCATCAGGTCACTGTTTTCTCCACTTGCATGAGATGCACTGTAATTCTGTTTAAATCATAAAAATATGTTCTAAATTTTATTGCATCTAAACACACAAATGGAATATGGAATAGTAACAATGGGCGCAGAAGGAAGTAGAGGTCAGAGAATCAAAGGGGTTGGCTTAAGTCCGACTTGACAGCAAGTTTGACTCAAGTGAGATAATTCAGGCATAACCTGGATTATCTCAAGGGTATCACCTTTCTTCTTTTTTTAAAAAAAGAAAGTTTCTAGACCTCAAGGCCATGACAATAGATTAGAAACTGTGTGCACAATCCCTAGTGCATCGTTAGAACCTAGAATGAGCGAGATGACATTAGGCTCAGCGGCATTTTCTGGCAGCCATGTATACCTGCAGCTAGTTTTTATAGCATTCTCAATCTCCCCAAGGGATGTGCTGTCACACTTCGTGTTACTGCAGAGGTCTGAAAAGCATCAGAGGAGTCTGCCACAGGAATCCCTTTGAGCCCCCAACTGGATGAGTGTGCTGGAACTTGCTGCCATCTGCTTGCCTCAGTGAGAGGCTGGCTCTAGACAAAATATTTATTCCAACTCAGAGGGAAATGAAGGGAGTTTATTACTTGCCAAGTTATAATGACATGATTTCAGCATGGGGTAATGTGGAAAAACCACTGAGTGGCTGTTTTGTAGAGCTTGATGGCTCTTTGGAGACCGGTAAGAAGGATGCCATATATTCTGCAGGAGAGATAATGGTGATGGAACTGCTAGAAAGATTCTGCTCATACTTACATTTTGGGTATTTAACTTCTAAGTCTATTGCTGATAAACACTGAGCTCAATCACTATGAGAAAGCAAGAATAATATATTTATCCATGTCTCAGGGGCATGCATCTTTCAATAAATCAGATTCATCCCAGTCATCCTTTTGTAAACTAAAAAGCCTGAAACGCTTTTTTCCTTTTCCATTTTTTTTTTTTGAAAAATTAGGAATGTACTCCAATCCCACTGATCATTTTGAGAAGAAAATAATCATTTTAGTCCTGAAGACCTGTGAGTTTTGAAGTACCACGATACTGTCTTTGGAAAAAAAAACACCTCATACACATTTTCAGCCTTTCTCAGTACTGAGATAGGCTTTTTTGTTTTGAATCAAGTGACTAGCAAGGCAGGCAATATGATACTTGCTGATACTAAGCTTGCCATTTTCATTGCTACTCACCATGAATTAATATTTTAAGTAAGCTGCCCCCTAAAGGCCAACTGAGATACTACAGAGAGCTCATTGTGACAAGCAGAAATTTCTTAAGTGTTAAAAATTTTCTGATTGTGATTCTATAAGCTTTCACGATCCCCAGACAATAGGAGTTCTTCCTTGTATACTCATAGCCAGTGAGATCTGATATAGGTGCTCATTAAATTTGGGGGGTCCTTTTGCCCTCCCAAATTTGAATTTTTCAATATTTTGTCATTGCAAATGCTGAATTTCAAGTTCATGCAAAGAATGCAGCTCCTGACTCACCAAACTACCCATCTGTAAGTACTCCTCTTGGAGAAAGGGATTAGTAGGAAAGGTAACCAGGGGTATTATTGCAGTTCAGTCACTTAGCCATCCTGCAGCTTTAGAAACCCAAGCTGTGTCTTCATTCCTGGGCCAGGAAGCAATTTTAGCTTGAGTTATGCTTTCCACCAATTCACCTTTAATTCTCCTTTACTTGTCACAGGTAAAATAGGTGGGTTTCTAATTTCTTGACACTCCTCAGGCTTCCCCTTTTTTCTGCCATCAGGTTGGCTGTCTTCCAATCGTCTGGTAAGTCAGTTGTAATGATGCCACATACTTTAGCTAGAAGATCAGCAATTGCACTTCTGAGTTTTTTCCAAGAACTCTTGGGTGAAAGCCATGTAGAAGCCACTGATTTTGTTAATATGCAATTTGTCTATGAGCTCTAGAACTACCCTCATCACCTCTCCTTTGATGTAACTCCTTACATGGCTCAGCATGGGTCAAAGGTGGGTATCTTGTCAACGTTTTCCTTAATGAGATTGAAACCAAATGATTTGTAGGCTGCAGCTTCCCTTGCACTCATTCAGCAATCCTTGTCCGTTTTTGCTATCTAAACACTATGTGCTGGGTACTTCCCTGCTCCTACCGGATTTAAACAAATGTTTAGGCTGCTATCAATTATTATGGATGAAGTGTTTGTGTATATAGGATTACAACAGAATTCTATAAAATCCCACCCTATCACCCTCTAGTGTACATGTATGCCCATGCATATCCTGATATGACACAGCATTAGATGTAGGACCAGAGAGCCAACCTATGCAATTATCTTCACAGAAAATATTAAAGAAAGGATCATAAGATCATGTTAAGGTAATCAGGAGAGGCTTTTCTCTCAGTCTTGCTACCTTTCACAGATGCATTTGGTGGGTATATGGGAAAGGGCCTTTCTTTGTGGCTGCTCCCAGACTTTGGAACTCCCTCCCACAAGAGGCCAGACAGGCCCCACCTTTGCCATTCTTCTGCAAGCAGGCAAAGACCTTTCTCTTCAGGCAGGCTTTCCCTGAGTGGCTGGAAGCCCAAGTGGAGTTTTTAAATGGATTGTTGTACCTTATTGCTTTGAATGCGTTTTGTTGTTGCTTATGTTTTTCAGTATGGCATTTATGCAGTCCTTTTTAAGTATTTCTACACTCACTGTTGTTAGCTTTAATGTTGTCTTTTAATGATGCAAGCTGCCTTGGGTCCCTTTAAGGAGAAAGGTGGGGTAAAAATAATAATAAAAAAATAAAAAATATATAAGAATTGTCACTGAAAACAGCAGCAACACTGTAGCCAACTCAGTTGCAGGAAGAAGCATATCAGCAGAAATTGCAAGGACCACCCCTAGACATATTGCTACTTGGAGCCCCTCTCTCTATCCTTGCCAATAAAAATATAAAAATAACCTAATAAGTAGCACTGTGGTGCCTACGTCTGACACTCCAGATCTGCAGATATGCCCAGTTCACTCTGCCAAATAGTAGAGCTGGCCCTCAAAAGTGGATAGGCATCATCCAAGATGCACGGCTTGAATGTAGGGTGTCTGTTATATCAGTTGTATCTTTGATATGATCGACCAATGAGAGCAAACTGCTTACCAAGCTGAAATTTTACTACCCAATTTGTACCTTTGCTATGCTGTCACATGGACTTCACATAAGCACCTGGCCTTCTTTTCCATCTCCTACATCCCCCACTCCAGCCTCACTCTCTTTTGTACTCTACCTAGCACACAGACTACACAGAAGAAAAGGCTTGACGGCATTGAACGTATTGTATCTCTCTGCCTTTTTATATGAGTGTTTGCTGAATGTTGGCAAATGTTTGGCTTTCTTATCACACACAAATCCAAGGTTTGGAGGAAATCCAGTTCCTTTGCCTGACTGGCACCCGTATGACCTCATACAGCATGTGGCAGCTATTTCAGGAGGGGAATCAAATGATTGTCAACATGGGAGGGGAATAATTATTTCAGGTTTCTAGGTGACCTAAAGCAAACTTTTTGTTAATGGCTTCTAAAATAGCAGCTTCACTATATCAAATGGATCATTTATGGACCATGGAAACTGGTCTCCAGTAATACCATCTGGTAATTGTGAAGCTCTGTGACATTTAAAGGCCAAAGGTGCATTCAGCCCACTCACTCAATCATTGTGTGTGTGTACGTGCATGTGTGCCTACACATGCAGAGAGCTGATTCTAGAGCCACTCTCCATTGGGGCTAAGCTAAATCTCCATCTTCCACTCTGCACCATATAGCTGCGCCATATTTTGAATATGTCCTTGTCCTTCAAGCAAGTTTCAACTGTTCCTTGTGATGAAAACAGTGTCGACCTAAGAATGAGTAGGTTACCAAAGTATATTGTACAGCAGCCATAGGGATGATTTGAGTTATAAACTAACACAGGTGGCATGCATCCATTTGAGGAAGGCTGAGCATGTGCAAATCAGGAGAGCCCCTGCTGAGGTAGCAGTCTGCCTGCAGCCAGGTATCCAGGTATGGCTACAGCTCATCCATTTTGACAGTAACAGAAATGGGCAGCAAAGAGTTCCATACTCTCCAACCTACAATGTAAAAGAGACATGCTTCTAACACAACAATGCTTCACACCACAGAATATTGTCCACTATTTCTGTAGGCAGTTTATCAAATGATGTGTTGGTTCTCTTCACAATAGCTTGTGCTCTGTTGGCTACAAAGTTCAGAGAGTTTGTCCACATTTATTCTTATTTATTTCAAGTCACATTTATAGCCCATGTTTCCTCTAGTGAGCTCAACTAGAGGATGAATTCAAAAGAGCATTGAAGACCTGGCTCTTCTGCCAGGCTTTCCTGGAGCACTAGGATCTTGCTCTCCCTTTTTGCCATTCTTTTGCCATCCTCTCCATCACCCTTACTGCAATCTGTTTTCATTTCCCTATTTGTTATGTATTAATTTATTTTATCGTGTTTTTAATTTTTTTCCTTATATTGTTGTTAGCTGTCCAGAGTGGCCTGGTTGCCAGATGCTGCGGGATATAAATTCAAATAATAAATAAATAAAGGAGTACAGGGGTCTCTTGACTTATAGTGGCTCACTCTATAACCTTCTGCATTTGCAACTATTCCAGTATTACCTAATACACACAAACACACACACACACACACAGAGAGAGAGAGAGAGAGAGAGAGAGAGAGAGAGAGAGTTCAAGAAGGCTACCAAAGTATATTGTACAGCCACAGGGATAATTGGAGTTTGAGAGAGAGAACATCCCAACCTCATTTTTAACAACCACTGTCTAGAAGTGGCACATTTACATCGTCAAGCATGACAGCAGGAGAGTGGAGGTGGGAGGGAGAAGACAGGCAAGAGCAGAGGTCAGAAAGGAGCATCCAGCAAGCAAGCAAGTAAGAGATGAGGTGTGAGGGACAAATGAGAAAACAGTGGAGATAGGAGAGGAGAGTCTAGTAAACAAGCTAGAGAGAGAAACAAGCTAGAGAGAGAAGGTGTGAAAGAGAAAAGAGAAGGAAGCAGTGATTTCATTTATAAGGCATGAATATTCCCCAAGAGCTAAACCTCTGTTTTAATACTGAGCCTAAAGAGCAAATAGGGCTCAGCCTACCATGGTTTGCTTCAATCACTATCATGAAACCAATGAAAGGTATTCAGAATATTAAAACAAAGACTGGAATAATGTGCACAGTGACATACTGTAAGAGCACACTCTGCTTAACTTCATTGGACAGCTGGGAAACATGCAAAGAAATGGGCTATGAAATTATGCTTTTCAGACAGAAATAGTTTAAGCCTTACATTTCTCTTACTTCTCAAATTGTCCCCCTGATTTCCCCTTCAGGAGGGGGTAGATTGTGGTGGTGGAGAGCTGGCACAACTACTGGCTTGTGTGCGCAGCTTGGCATGGGAACTGCATGATTTTGCAATGCTTGGGGAACTGCAGCCATTCTGAGAATTTGGAGGGCAGAAGCACTTGTGAGGTTTGGCCAGACCAGCTGGCCTTATGGGACCTTGGAAGGCTATATATTGACCTCCTGAAGAGCAATTGGGTATAGAAAAGGTGGAGATCAAAAACTGGTGAGGAAAATCAGATCCAGGTGACAGGAAGAGGCCTGTGGGTCTTGCCTTCAGGTCTGAGCGCCACCAGGAAGGTGTAGTCCAGGTTGCTTGACTGGCCCTTACAAACTGGCAACTGCAAGAACTGGAGGGTTTGCTCTGAGAGGTTGGGAGTATAGACTCCAATGTGCCCCCAGGTGGTTGTCAGGCATCTTTGCTTAGGACTCAGCATTCATGCTCTCCCTCCACTTCCACTTTGGAGTATCTTTGCTGCTGTGATAATACCCTATGCAATAAACTGTGGCTGCATCTTTCACCCATGCTTGGAGTGTGGCTCTGCCTTCTTAACACAATGTTTTGTATGGTCACATCAAGGGAAATGAAAACAAAACAAAACAAAAACTTCTAGTGCAGTTTGCATTCCAACAAGAGAAGGATCCTATATTCTCCAGCACTGAGTAAAACAGTGTGCAAGACTCTGCTTTTTGAAAAGGGCCCAAATAATGCTTCCCTTGGGAAAGAAGTACTTGTGGCTCTTTCCAGAACCATCTGTGCTACCTATTTCAAGTAGCTCAGGGGAAAACATGAACAAACGGCTGGTGAATCTTCCAGAAGTAATGTAACACCAAAAGGCCTCCCGTTGCCGATGCTCTGAAAGATACAAGAATAGTTTCATCAGTAAATGACTGAATCTACCAGTGCAGACAGGGACTTAAATGTACACAGCACATATAACCAGTAGGTAGGCTGGCTTCTTCAGTGTTAAAAATGGTGAAAGCAAATGTGCAGATTAGACAAAACATCTTAGAAGGCAGAAGAGGTAGGTTCTTTAGGGTCAACCTGAATAAGATATAGAACATTGGTACTTAGATCTTCATGTGAGTGGGTGTTGTTTTATCAATGCGCTTCTTATCTGTGGTGCCCCTATGGACTAATGAACTCCAAAAGGCCTTATCATTAACAGCCCTGATCAAGTTGTGCTAAATAAAGACTGTGGCTTCCTCTTTTATGCCAACCCATTTTGTATTAGGTATTCCTCTTTTCCTGATAGCTTCCAATTTTCCCTGCTTGAATTTTAATTTTGTGAGCCTTGACTTCACTGCACCACTGTGCATACGCTGCATATCACCGGGAGCGCAATTGTGCTTGAAAAGATTGTGTGTGCCTTCTAGGTTCCTTGTTCTTCATAGGAAAGGAGACTTCTTTGCTGCTGTTTCAGCCACATCAGTGAATGTCAGGGGCCAATTCAGTAGTACTGAAGTTGGAGACAGCAATTGATGGGCTGTAAGGGTCAAACTTTGGCCCACAGACCATGGGGACTGCTTCCTTTTTGTCTCACAAAGAAGGGGGAAAGGTGCAGTGGAGGTTAGCAGAAGAGAGGATGGGGGGGGGGTGTTTGATTCACACTCCTGCTAACTCCAGTGATGCCTCTAACATTGGGAGTGGGGGCACCTACCAGTGTTTGCAATAGGAGGATTTTTTCCTTTTCTCAAATGTTTATAAAATCTTACATTTTAATTCTTAATACGGAGCTAAATAACAGGGTGGGGCGGGGGAACCAACTCCCTCAGAACTTCCTGTTTGCTAGGAAAAGAGAAGCAAGCAATCAGCTGACACTATCAGAACCATCCATTGTCTGTCCTTCAGGCTCCTCACTCAGAGAAATGCAGCTTCCATTGCCCATTCCTATGCATATTCACCAATGTGCTTCATGATACCAGCTCCCAAGTAAGCATAAAATTACATCCTAAATATTTTCCTAGAAAAAGCAAGGTACGACTTTACTCTCAAGGTCAGATCACATGTTAATCAGAATGCATAGGCCCTCCTCTTCACAACTGTGTCCTTCCATGCACTGCTGTGTAGTTGCCCAAAGCATCACATGTGCAAATAAGGCCATGCTTTCCTCTAGTTGACTAATTGCAAAACAAAAGGCAGCTAATTTTCCTAATTTGCCAAATGTGGATTGAGACAAACTCCTAGTAGAATAAACAGATGGCTTTTTCTTATTACTGCTTCTAAATGCAGAATCTGCATCTCATTTAGTGAGGCCCTTAGTCACGTAATGCAGTGCAAAACAGGTGTTATGGAGTCCCTGTATGTAAATGGCGATGCTTCCTCACACAGTCTGCAATCCTGCATTCACAGTTTCAACCTTTCCTGCCTCCCTTGGGAGGGAAGCATCCTGTATCCCAAAGGATCCTGGGTCTGCAGGGGTAGCTGGATCATGGCCATGTTCTGCTCACTAGTCTTCCGGAAAGGCATGACCATCACCCTCTCAGCTATTGTGAGGACTGCCATTAAACTCTCAGGGAAGCCTGAGGGATCTGGCAGATGATCATCACCCCGCAAGTCAAAAAATTTCAGAGTTTTAATTTTGTGAGTCGTGACTTCGCTATGTAATAACTGGCAGACTGTAACACATCTGGAGCAATTTTCTTGGTTCTTGTGCACATAATCAATTACATCCCTGTCTATTTCCAAACATTAAAGAACATTCTCTGATTTGGGTAAAGGTTTTTTCTTTTTAAATGATGCTGTTCCATAGTTTCAGATTTCTGTGAAATTGATCCTATATCCTAATGCCAAGTTGTCTTTTAGTGTGAATAAATGTGTCACGGTGAATACTGTAATATCTCCTATTGGGATAATGTGCTCTGAAATATGCAGTTTTTACAACGAGAGCTGCTATTATTTAGCATGGAAATGGTCAGGGTTTTATCACAAGTTGTGCCAACTTTAAAATTACAAGATTAATGGCTTCCTAAATCTTCCAGGAACAATTCAAGGGACTGGTCTTGACCTTAAACGCCCTAAAAGGCTTGTGTTCTCCCATATATATGAGAAAAGAATAATAGCAGTGGCAGGAATGAAGGAATGGTACTTGTGGAATGCAAACTTTAAAAGAAAAAGCCACCAGATGTTTCCACTTCCTTGCACTGGGCTGTCATTTGATGTGCGGAATCAAATCAGTTTGATGTGTGTCAAAAAGCATCATGATTTTTTGCTTTCCTCCCAAATTAAATATATTGTTGACTGTCCTGGTCCTCTAAGTGATACTTATGAGTCAGTGGTTGAACCAATAAGTTTTGCAATAAAATTGCTGGAGCTCCAGGCGCCTATTGTTGTTGCTGTTGTTGCCAACAAAAGGAGAAGGGAACATCCGACAAACAGCACACGTACAATAATCTCCAACACTCTTCTGCTTCTCATCATAACCAAACAGCCCATAAAGGTCATGGCTGCCACATTCCCGCCTACTCATGTTCATCATTATTCAGAAGCTGAGTTCTTTGGCTTGGAAAGCTCTCAGCTCCAATCATGTCTGCTTGCTGAGTTGATCTTAGGATATACAGCTTCTTTGCTGCACAGATTTGGAAACAATGAGTCCTCCTTTTGAGGGTGTGGCTGACTGCTGGGTCACTGCCCAAAAGCCTGAAGCCTCTTTCCCGACAATCCGTCCCCTCCCTCAACCTAAGAATAACATCCATGCACTGTAGATCTTTGCTCCCACTGCGTCATGTGCAGCCCCACCTTTTTGGTCAGCTCATCATCTCCCTCCCCCATGGGAAAGGAAGGAAACAAGTTCCCAGTCTATTTCCTGCCTAGTGCATTTCCCGAGCATGCAGCCAGAAACCCGTTCTTGGGTAAGACTGGAACAGCTGACTGAAAGCAGAGCCTAGCAGGGCCTTAGCAGTGAGGAGACTAGCTGAACAGGAATCATCAGGCAGGGTTCCTCCTTCTGATTCAGGAAAGGTGGCAGGATGGCAGTCAGACTAAGACTCCCTGGCACCTACGTGTCACAACACTGGAAATGTGCTATCAGTCAAAGGCAATCCTGGCTTTACAAGGCGCTCAGGGTTTGGAGAATTAGTTTTTTAAAGTAATCTGTTCCTGCCACTCACTATGGTGTTTGAAAGTAACACATTGTTGCTACTCATTATAATGTTGAAAATGTTACTTGCTATTTTAATATTTATGCTGCTCATTACTTTTCTGTTATTTTCCATTACTTTTTCAAACCTTAGAATTTATAAGAGGGTAGAGTAATACCTGAACAATTCCTTGGAAAACATGTCTTAAAATTCTGTTTGAAAGTAACTTTTGTAAGTCAGTAAAATGTTGCAACATTTAAAGTAACTTACATCAATAGAGAAACTTTTAACATCCTTACATTGTCTTTGAAATGTATACCTTCAGTAGCCACAAAAGTAAGTTAACTAAGCAAGCTACATTTGGTCTGTTATTTACAAACTCTGTTCCTAAGCATGTAGTCCCCAAGATTTTCAGTATGGTGAGAGCTCGCTGTGTTATACTGATCTGATGAATTTCAGGGAGGAAATGACTTCTGGGCTTATTATACACAATGTTCAAAACTTGTGAGTAAACCGGTGCAGAAGTAATTATGTAAATTTACCGTTGTAGCCACAGGTTTCCTCTAAACTTGCATGTTTTAGTAGATGGAACACAGATGCTCTGTAAAAAAATTTTTTTTAAATGCAAAATACATGAACTCTAATGGAAATGTCCAAATACTAAAGTTAAGCCTGATACTACAGTCTATTCAAATACCTGAAAGGCCTAACAGAAGTAATATTTTTCTTGAATTTAAAAGGAAGCAAACTGGAAATGGTCACTTGATAACTTACAAAGGACCTTGCACCTGCCAGCAAGTAGTAAATGCATTCCATTTCTGGACCTGTGAAACTGTCACTCATCAGGGGCAATCTCCTTCCTCTTATTGCATCCTCATCAGTCCTTGAATTCTAAACCCATAGCAGGTAAAGTATGACACTCCAGATGTTGATCAATTGAAACTCTCACCATTCCTCTAGATGTTGATGAACTGAAACTCCCACCATTCCCACTGCTGGCTGAGGTGGATGGAAGGTGTAGCCCAACAGCTTGTGAAGGACTGCATTTCTGTTCTGCAGGGACAGGCCATATTTCAAACCCATCTGAAAACCTTCTTTTGTCATCTGGGAAGCTTTCCTCTAAACTCAGCTGTGTTTCCTGACTTTAAAAAAAAATTCCTGGATGGATTTTTGTTCTTATTTCTTGTACCAGTTGCTCTCATTCATGCAACAGGAGCCCTGGATCGGGAAAATGTGGCAGCCGTAGGCTGTGGCAGTCAGTGATTATTCTCTCTCTCTTTCTCTTTGTTTTTCATGTTGTTGGTGTTAACACAAGCTCACATTCCTTTGCTAAAATTAGCGTTATATATAAAGAATTAAATCTGCTTCAAAATAATGCCATTTGCAAACACCTAAACCTAAATGCTGGTTTTAGGTCTAGTGGTTAGAAAGAAAGCCTAGAAGGCAAAGATGTCTGGATGATGATCCAAGCTGCAGGCACTGGGACAGTTAAGTTGACAGAAGATGGTTATTTTTGGCTCATTACATAAGGTGTCTGTGGACTCATGCCACAGTGGATTAAAGTGTTGATGAGAAGGCAGAATTAGAAGATTAGTACAACAATCCAGAGCACAATTGCTCAGTGGAAGAGTGATGAGGCAAATTTCTTAGTGGTGAGATGGAACCTATCAGTAGATCTCAGGAGCTTTATTCAGGCAAGCTATATGAAATAGCTTGCCTGAATAAAGGAAACAACGGTCTTGGGTTTACAACTGTTAATGACATGACCATTGGGAAATCACTAATTCATAGGGTTGCCATACATTGGGAATGACTTGATGGCATATAAATTACAACACAAAACCAAAATTTATTAGTGGGAATTAAATATATAAGATTTCCCTTGTGATAAAAACGAAACAAAACAAAACAACCCCACAGTTTTGCGATTCTGAGAAACACAAAAATATGAAGTCTGAGTGATTTTCATATCCAGGCTCCATGCTGCTTCAGCATCCTAACTGTTGAAAGGCCTGCAAACAAGGCTCGTATGAAAAGTCAACACAAGGCCCCTGTCCATCACTTGGAAAGGCTTGAAGCTTGAAGCTGCGCAATTGGAGACATGATTTTAAAATGAGCTGGGATGATATTTTGACTAGACTGTTCCTTCCAGGTACATAGAAATCAAACCTCTTGATTTATTTCCATTTGGAGATTATTGTGGTCCACTAGCTTGACTGCCAGACATGTTTGGGTTCTTGTTTACTGGGTGCTAAAATGTCATTTCCAGCTGATTTTCTTGTAGGAAGGATGAGACCTTGGTCTAGCAGGTGGAAAGTTGAGCTGGTTTCCCATAGTGATCACTTTTTTGTGTGTGATGATGGACTAGTGAACTTTTTTTCACCCTAGGAAGAATAAAAATAGATACATTTCAAGCAATTTTCAAAATGTACACTTATATATTTTTTTTAAGAAATAAAATCTCAATGCAAAATAAACAACCATTTCTTTGTGGAGCAGACCTCACACAGAAATCACCATATTTTAAAATGCACAGGGGAACAAGGGGGTTGATTTCAACAAAGGCTAACTGTTTTTACACCTAATATTAAGGAGAAATTTGTTCAGACACTTGATATTAAAGACAATAAACATTTCAAAACCACGTTTTAAGTTTTCTGGTGCAGAACCCACTGTCTGAAATAAGTAAGATGTGCTGCCTGATCCTGTATGTAGATCCCATTGTGTTCTGTGGTGCACATTCCCCAGTAGGTGTGCAATTCATAGATAGGATTGCAACCTTAGAAACTTAGGGATATTGGATTGATTCATGTTGTTCTGCTTTCCTCAGCCTGGAGGTCACCTGATATGTTGGACTACAAGCCCTGTCAGTTTGTCAAAGTGACACAAAGGCGAGCCAGCAGGTTCCAAGGTCAAATGTCAGAAAGGTGAATAGAGGGATGATTTTATGGCATCATTTTTCAGGTGAAGAATTGCTTGTGTTGAATGTGCCCCTGTGAAGAAATAAGGCCCTGCATTGAAACTCACCCATCTCAGAGAATGAATGTGGAACCACAGCTATTGCACGGCAAAAGAAACATCTTAGCAGCTCCAAAGCAAATAGAAAGAGGTGCTATGGAGGGTGGAGATGAGGGTTGTCCCTGTGTCATTGAAAGAATCCAGAGGCAGAGTGTGTAAAATGTACAGTATGGTCTTGCTTGTGTCAGTTCAGATACTTGGAATAAATCAAAGCCTTCTGTACCTCAGCCATGGGGAAGTTTATGAGGCATTCTGTCAGATGAACTCTGTGCTTTATAGCCAGAGTCTGGTCCAATGTTTATGATGGATACTTTGTTACTCCTGTGAAATGGAAAAAATGTGCTCAGCTTTCCTTTCTAACAACTGCACCTTGGGTGGATGAAAATAGCGTTCCAAAGCAGGAACGAAGTATATCTTCATGAGGTTTTGGCATCCTTTTCTCCTGCAAGGCCAGAGAGAAATAAACTATAAATGCACATTTGTAGAGAGGGGGAGAATAAATCACTTATAAATTGAATTATGAAGGGGCCACAAACAAGCCTGCAATTGTTTTTCCCAAGGATATATTTTAGAATATTCGAAGAAGTGCTGCTGATGCAGTTTGCTCCCCATCAGGGATGACAGGCTCAGCCAGTCTTGGGTAGCACCCACAGCTGGATTAAGACATGCTGAGTCCATACCACTACCAAAGAAAGCATATAATTAGAACAATTATATACAACATGAAATTTAGGTTTTAAAAAGGTGTTTGGAGGACTTTTAACATTATAATTAATTATAAATCAAATTAATTATAATCTGATTGATAACTCAGCATTCGTAATATGAGAACCAGTGTGGTGTAGTGGACAGAGTGTCAAACTAAGACTCATAAGAACTGGGTTCAAATCCCTACTCGGCCATGAAAACTCAGAGTGGTGGTGGTCATAATGGTAAAACTATTCCTCAAATACATAGCATACTTTGAAAACCCAATTAGAGAGGCATAAATCAGATGCAACTTGATGGCCCATAACATAACATTCCCATTAAGAACTCCCAATCAGAGCTCTTAAACTGCAGTTTACTTTGTTTATGAGTTAATCTGGTACTGGTAGTATCCCTCATTAGGACTCACCAAGTTTGCCTAGGAAAAGCATTAAACTAGAGATAGGCATGAACTGCCAGTTCAGTGCTTTGGCATGGTTTCTTTCCCAGCCAATCAGCTGATCTGCAGTTTGGCACCCTGCCCCCTCCAGCGGGCCCCCCTCAGCAGCAGTGTCCCACCCGCCTCCTCTGGGTGCCTGCTGGAGGGGGCAGGGCGCCAAACTGCAGATCAGCTGTTCAGCCAGGAATTGAACTGCACCGAACCGCCAAACTGGTGGTTTGTGCCCATCTCTACATCAAACTGTCATTTCATCGGAAAAATGTAGGGAGCTGTCTTATAGATAGTTGGACCAGTGATATGTTGGGCCTGATATTGTTCACGGTGACTGGCTGAGGTTCTAGTAGGCTTTAGAAAAAGAAATCTTTCCTAACCATACCTAGAGTTCCCTGGTATTCCTTGTTGGTCTCCCTTCATTAGCTTTTGAAATTAGCTGAGATTAGTGTGTTAAAGTGGATTGTTATCCCTTCATGGGAACATAGAGAGCTATCTTGTACCTGTTCAGATTGTTGGTCCATTTGTTCTCTGCTTTGACTGACTGTAGTTCTCCAGAGTCCGGACATGATTTTTGCCACCATCACTTCCTACCTGATATCCTTTCAGTTGGAGATATCATCATGGATCAATGCAAGAACCTTCTGAATAAAAAAGTACACCACTCAGATCACCAGACTTGTCGTTTGTTCCTGCCATGTAATTATTTCCCAGAATGGGATTTTTTCCCCAGGTAGTTTCCATGTAATTCCATCTAACAAAGATGTGTGGTGTCATACTTTGTTCCTGTTTTCTGCCTTGTTTCTTTTTCCTGTTGTTTCAGTGCAAAGCTTGGGCCTGATTGTAAGGCTGGGAATCTCAGAAACTTGACCTCACTCCACTCCTTGCCCTTTCTTTATCAGAAACATTTTTCCTTCATGAATCTTGTATTTGTGCAGGGCTTGAGAGACCCAGATTCAGAACCTCACCCAGCTGTGAACCCTCTGGGGTGACCTTGGCCCCATCATGATTATCTCTCAGTAGAATCTACCTTGCAATATCCATCCTGCCTGAAGGATTCTGGCATTTGTACTCCCAGATGTAACTTTTCCAGGTTTTGATCTATCTAGCTACCTAGCCAGCTGGCTGGATAGCTCTGTGGTTTAGGTATGGGTTGGGAGTTCGATTCCCAACTCTGCCTCCTGCGAGTAAAGGCAGCCTGTGTGGTCTTGAGAATGCTGCGTAGTCCCAAGGCTATAGAGCAGTGATGGCGAACCTATGGCACGCACGCCCCAGGTGGCACGCGAAGCCCTTTCTTATGGCACACGAGGTAGTGGCCCACCCACTCCTCTCTTGTGGAGGCAAACCTTATGAGCCGGCTGCAGCTGGGATTCCCCCTTCTGCTGCCACTTCCTGGTCCTCTGGGTTCGTCACTATGATTCCCCCTTCCGCTGCTACTTCCTGGTCCTCTGGGTCTGTTGCTATGATTCCCCCTTAAACTTCCTATTCCTGGTCCTCTGGGTCCGTCCGTCCCTATGATTCCCCTGAAACCGCCACTTCCGGACTTCCGGGCGGCACAACAGCCACTGGTTTCTCCCCCCCCCCCTCATTTTGGGCACGCGAGCCCAAAAAGGTTTGCCTCCACTGCTATAGAGTGATAAACTATTTTTGAGTATTATTTGCCTAGAAAACTCTGAAAAGGGTCACCATAAGTCAGAATTTACTTGACTGCATCTATCTATCTATCTATCTATCTATCTATCTATCTATCTATCTATCTATCTATCTATCTATCTATCTATCTATCTATCTATCTATCTATCTAATTCTTCTAGATCAGACTGTCAGCACAATCCTAGGCATAATTACTCAGAAGTAAGTCCCACATCCTGAAACCTGGCCCAGAATCTAGCTCAGCATCCTGTTTTTGGCACTGGCACTGCCAGCACTGGATCTGACTCAGTCTGCACTGCTCTCTGGCAGTTTGTGAGCCTGCTGTTTCAGCTCCCTTAAACAGACAAAGGGGAGGAGAGAAACAGTCACAGTCACATAGAGGAAGGCCATCTGTTGTATTTTTCACATCGTACTCTGCTGATTCTATCATAACTTCCTTCTATCACCAAACACCAGACTATTTTAAAACTCATCTACTTTCATTTTATATAAACAGTTATCCCCATGCATAGTCCAAATGATGTGGTAAAAATCAATATGCTAAACTGCTTCCCAAAATGTTCTCTTTTTGCTGTGACAGAAGTACAAGCATAGAAAGGCATGGAAATAAAATATACCCTTTTGGAGAATATACGTATATGTGAAAATCTGTTTGTATCTTTTTGTCACGGTGTTCCTCAGAATGCCACCGGCATTCTTGTTCCATATTTGTTCTGCATTGTTTTCTTGCTTCCCACATAGAGATGCATGCATATTTTCCATGCATTTTTCCAAAATACGGATTTTTAACTGACTAAAGTGGGTTTGTGTGCATGTTTCAAATTATGTGTTTTTAGTCCTGCACTTTCTGAAATGCATGCACACATTGGTATGTATTTTTCCCCATTCAAAATGAACTGCACAGCTTGGAAATGCACAGATTTCCAAAGCAAGATGAACTTTGTTCCATTTCATAGCTTCGGAGGTATCTAATGGGTATTTCCATGTCATACTGTGAATCAAATAAATTTCTTCTTCGAGGACAGGCAGTTGGTTCCCTAGCCACATGATATGCCTTGGGGAAAAGGGTGCTTGGTTCACAGAATGTGTTTTAGGGTCAAACTAGGTAAAACAGTTAGCATGCCACTAAAAGTGAAATTCTCTTAAGAGGTAAAAGAGAGCTGTTTACCCTTTCACAAGTGTTCCTCACCTTGCATGTTGCAATTTTGCTTTAATTATTGTTATGTGATCTTTTTCATGAGAGGTAAACACAGACTTCATTTACAGGTCTGATTGCCAAGTCACAGGGTATTGAAGAAATTACATGAATGGAGGGAAACATTGTAATAGCAGGAAATACACATTTCCTTTACTGGACCATATCCTACTGGCAATTGTGTTAGATTGCTGTGACTAATAGTAGCTACCTGATAAGGTGCTGGAGCAGAAGCCAGGCCTGCTGTTGGGCACATTGGCCAGACATGTAACTAACAAACACCCAGCCTGTCATCAATTAACTGCAATTAGGAACTGCAACTTACATGATTCTTTCACAAACATTAATAGGACTTTGGCCAGTGTGTCATTTGACCCCTTGATCATGTGCATCCTTTGAAGTTGATGTGTTGGATTCTACACTATTGAGCTTCTGCTGACTGTCCATTCTTCTCCCCAAGAAAAACAGCACCCTTCAACATTTTAAGAGAAATAAGAATTCAGGCCTGATTGTCTTTGAGGTTGGCTTTACTAGAAATATATTGTTTGTTTTGTTTTTGCATTTGCATTTCTGGAAGTTGAGTCATGGCAACTGGACTTCTTTCTTTCAACCTTCCGCTACTCATCCAAGTAGCTTCTTCAGTCTGAGGAGAGTTGGTAGGAGACCCCTGATATATCCTCCACCTTGATTTCACTTCCCCCTGGTCTGAATAGGCTCTTAGATGGACAAAGGACTGGGAGTGAGTGAAGATCCCACCTCCACAGTCGTTCTCCACCCATTGTCATGGGTCATTAACAGTGGTCTTTCTGGTGTGTGGTCCTAATCTTTCTGGGGATGGATGAAAGGCCAGCATGATAAATAGGAGACAGATTGTATAAGGCCTCCACCCCTGTTGAGTGAGGGATTTTCTATATACATATTTGCATTTCTGTTTCCTGGTATCCTGGAATGTCAGAATTAGTTTGACTACTTGAGGGAGAAAGATTTATAAGGAGGAGGATCCTGCTGGGATAAGTCTTAGCAACAAGTAGATTCTTGATTACATGAAGAATGAAAAACTTTGGGATTTAGAGCCCAAAACCAAAACAAAACAAAAAGAATGGCAAATGTTTTTTTTAAAAGGCATCTGATTTTCCTTGGAACAGTTCAATGTAGAGATGGGCACGAATTAAAAGATGAAAAATTCATCAAAAACTACTAATTTGTTTGAAATTTGTTGCTTTGTATTTGTTGGACGCGATGACCCCATGAATACAAAGAGAGAAATACTTAAACAAGAGAGAAATTTTTAATTTGTCACTTCATTTACCCATTTTTGGTCCATTTTTGGACTGTTTCCTGGGTGTCTGGGGGCCGTTTTTGCCTTCCTCCAGCCATCTGAAGCTTGCACCTGTCAATCAAGAGTCTCTAGGCAACGCTGGGAGGGACCCAGAGACTCCTGGATTGGCAGGCGAGGCAGCCAAACGTGCTGGTCAAAGGACTGTGGGGGAGTAGCTTGCTAAGAGGCATTATAAGCATCTGCCTTGCAGCCGTTTTCCACTTCTGCTCAGATATTTGGACAGAGTGGTTGGTTGCTGTTTGTCTGTGTGCTCTCTCTGAGTAGCCAGGGAAAGTTATTGTGTGCAAAGCATTCAGATTTTCAAAATTTTATTTCATTATTTCAAATAATGGGACTTTGGGGAGGGCATTCTTCAGGTGCATACATTTTATTTCCATTTATTTTTTGAGGCTAGGGTCAGGGTGTTGTTGTTTAGTTGTTAAGTCGTGTCTGACTCTTCATGACCCCATGGACCAGAGCACGCCAGGCCCTCCTGTCTTTCACTGCCTCCCGGAGTTGGGTCAAATTCATGTTGGTAGCTTCGATGACACTGTCCATCCATCTTGTCCTCTGTCATCCCCTTCTCCTCTTGCCTTCACACTTTCCCAACATCAGGGCCTTTTCCAGGGAGTCTTCTCATGAGATGGCCAAAGTATTGGAGCCTCAGCTTCAGGATCTGTCCTTCCAGTGAGCACTCAGGGTTGATTTCCTTCAGAATGGATAGGTTTGTTCTCCTTGCAGTCCAGGGGACTCTCAAGAGTCTCCTCCAGCACCACAATTCAAAAGCATCAATTCTTCGGCGGTCAGCCCTCTTTATGGTCCAGCTCTCACTTCCATACATCACTACTGGAAAAACCATAGCTTTGACTATGCGGACCTTTGTCGGCAAGGTGATGTCTCTGCTTTTTAAGATGCTGTCTAGGTTTGTCATCACTTTCCTCCCAAGAAGCAGGTGTCTTTTAATTTCGTGCCTGCTGTCACCATCTGCAGTGATCATGGAGCCCAAGAAAGTACAATCTGTCACTGCCTCCATATCTTCCCCTTCTATTTGCCAGGAGGTGATGGGACCAGTGGCCATGATCTTAGTTTTTTTGATGTTGAGCTTCAGACCATTTTTTGCGCTCTCCTCTTTCACCCTCATTAAGAGGTTCTTTAATTCCTCCTCACTTTCTGCCATCAGAGTGGTATCATCTGCATATCTGAGGTTGTTGATATTTCTTCCGGCAATCTTAATTCCCGCTTCGGATTCATCCAGTCCAGCGTTTTGCATGATGTATTCTGCATATAAGTTAAATAAGCAGGGAGACAATATACAGCCTTGTCATACTCCTTTCCCAATTTTGAACCAATCAGTTGTTCCAAATCCAGACCAGCAATTTGATCTCTAGTTCCTTTGGCCCTTCGAAATCCAGCTTGTACTTCTGAGAGTTCTCCGTCCACATACTGCTGAAGCCTACCTTGTAGGATTTTGAGCATAACCTTGCTAGCGTGTTAAATGAGTGCAATTGTACAGTAGTTGGAGCATTCTTTGGCACTGCCCTTCTTTGGGATTGGGATGTAGACTGATCTTTTCCAATCCTCTGGCCACTGCTGAGTTTTCCAAACTTGCTGGCATATTGAGTGTAGCACCTTAACAGCGGCATCTTTTAAGATTTTAAATAGTTCAACTGGAATGCCATCACCTCCACTGGCCTTGTTGTTAGCCATGCTTTCTAAGGCCCACTTGACTTCACTCTCCAGGATGTCTGGCTCAAGGTCAGCAACCACACTATCTGGGCTGTCCGGGACATCCAGATCTTTCTGGTATAATTCCTCTGTGTATTCTTGCCACCTCTTCTTGATGTCTTCTGCTTCTGTGAGGTCTCTAACATTTTTGTCCTTTATCATGTCCATCTTTGCACAAAATGTTCCTTTAATATCTCCTATTTTCTTGAACAGATCTCTGGTTTTTCCCTTTCTATTATTTTCCTCTATTTCTTTGCACTGTTCATTTAAGAA
Organism: Intellagama lesueurii; assembly: GCA_037013535.1. Lineage (NCBI taxonomy): Eukaryota > Metazoa > Chordata > Lepidosauria > Squamata > Agamidae > Intellagama > Intellagama lesueurii. Next base: position 199,316,734 of record JBAJHW010000004.1, read on the forward strand.
GGCCATTTTGTCTCTCCTTGCTATTCTTTGGAAGTCTGCATTCCATTTTCTGTAACTTTCCCTATCTCCCTTGCATTTTGTTTCCCTTCTCTTCTCTGCTATTTGTAAGGCCTCGTTGGAGAGCCACTTTGCTTTCTTGCATTTCCTTTTCTTTGGGATGGTTTTTGTTGCTGCCTCCTGTACAATGTTACGAGCCTCCATCCATAGTTCTTCAGGCACTCTGTCCACCAAATCGAGTTCCTTAAATCTGTTCTTCACTTCCACTGTGTATTCATAAAGGATTTGGTTTAGATTATACCTGACTAGCCCAGTGGTTTTTCCTACTTTCTTCAGTTTAAGCTTGAGTTTTGCTATAAGAAGCTGATGATCAGAGCCACAATCAGCTCCAGGTCTTGTTTTTGCTGACTGTATAGAGCTTCTCCATCTTTGGCTGCAGAGAACATACTCAATCTGATTTCGGTATTGCCCATCTGATGATGTCCATGTGTAGAGTCGCCTCTTGTGTTGTTGGAAAAGAGTGTTTGTGATGACCAGCTTGTTCTCTTGACAAAACTCTATTAGCGTTTGCCCTGCTTCGTTTTGAACTCCAAGGCCAAACTTACCTGTTGTTCCTTTTATCTCTTGACTCCCTACTTTAGCATTCCAGTCCCCTATAACGACAAGAACATCTTTCTTTGGTGTCAGTTCTAGAAGGTGTTGTAAGTCTTCATAGAATTGGTCAATTTCAGCCTCTTCAGCATGGGTGGTTGGTGCATAAACTTGGATTACTGTGATGTTGAAAGGTCTGCCTTGGATTCGTATTGAAATCATTCTATCATTTTTGAGATTGTATCCCAGTACAGCTTTTCCCACTCTTTTGTTGACTATGAGGGCTGCTCCATTTCTTCTATGGGATTCTTGCCCACAATAGTAGATATGATAATCGTCTGAATTGAATTCACCCATTCCCGTCCATTTTAGTTCACTGACGCCCAGGATGTCAATGTTGATTCTTGCCATCTCCTGTTTGACCACATCCAGTTTACCAAGGTTCATAGATCTTACATTCTAGGTTCCTATGCAGTATTTTGCTTTGCAGCATCGGACTTTCCTTTCACTTCCAGGTGCGTCCGCAGCTGAGCGTCCTTTCGGCTTTGGCCCAACCACTTCATTAGCTCTGGAGCTACTTGTCCTTGTCCTCCGCTCTTCCTCAGTAGCATGTTGGACGCCTTCCGACCTGAGGGGCTCATCTTCCAGCGTCATATCTTTTAGCCTTTTGTTTCTGTCCATGGAGTTTTCTTGGCAAAGATACTGGAGTGGCTTGCCAATGCCTGCTCCAGGTGGATTGCGTTTAGTCAGAACTCTCCACTATGACCTGTCCGTCTTGGGTGTCCCTGCACGGCATAGCCCATAGCTTCTCTGAATTACTCAAGCCCCTTCGCCACAACAAGGCAGCAATCCATGAAGGGGAGGGTCAGGGCAGGGGTGAGTAATCCCTCTCTGTGCATATTTTGTAACTTATGTTACCCTCCCCCCATTAATCCAATTTCCAGTTGAAGCAGTGTGTGTGTGTGTGTGTGTGTGTGTGTGTTTGTGTGTTGGGATCTGCGTTGATACTCTATGGTTTTTGGGATAATTATCCTATTCCTTCCCTCCCTCCTGTTTCTTTTCTTTTAAAAAATACTTATTTTTTCCCCTCCTGAAAATGTACCCATTTGCTTGTCTCCAGTTCTGGGTTATGGTGGTTGCTTTGGGATTTTTTATTCAACTCCTCCCTCGCTGTCCTGTTTCTCCCCTCGGAGGACCCCACCTTCTTTTAAAAATATTCTTTTGTTACAACCCTCTCTTAGATCAATTTTTCCTGTGGGCAAGCCCCCTCCCCTCCCTTTATTTCTAAATCCAAGTGTGCCCATACTTTAGGAGGTAGGGGAAGAAGAAACCTGCTCATCAGCCACCCCACTAATCCAGGGGAAGAAAGAAACCAATTTCCCTGTCAGCCACCCCACTTACCCAGGGGAAGAAAGTAACTTGCCTGCCCACCACCCCGTAAACCCAGGGGAAGAAGAAACCTGCCCACCAGTCATCACTCCAACACAGGGAGTCAGAGGAAAATGCCTACATCTGCCACTATGCCACTTATGTCTCTGTATGCAACCTCTGTCACTTTCCTGGGGGTACTCACTTTGTGGGTGTACAACATGGATGTCCAAAGTCCAAACCTCACCAATCTTAGAGTGACTGTAGAGGAGAGACAGGGGGAACCTGTGTGTGATTTTGGTGTCTCTAGGTGCCTGGGGGGATATTTTATAGGGTTTTTAAGGCAAGATGAATTGACAAATCAAGTAATTGATTCATCAGAAAAAATCATAAATTCGTGATTTGTCAACCTTGATGAATTAAGAATTGCAACAAATCAGCATTTTTCTGATTCATGTCCATCTCTAATTCAGTGTAAATGATTAGCCTGTTCGTGTACAGCTAAGAGCAAAATATAAGGCACTTTAACATGCACTTGATGCTGGAGTGCTCATGGCTTAAATTTATTTAAAAGCTGTGAAATAAGATCCAGAGCAGCAGTTCTAAGACTCTTTTTAACTGCACCTGCAACAGCAAGAGAGTTGAGGTTGCAGCTGTTTGCCAGGTGGCTGTCAAAGGCATGGAATGAATGAAAACATTTAGCAGAAAACCACCACAGTATTGAATAGAAGGCTTCTCGCCTCAGCTGCAATTAGTTACCTCTCCCTCTTGATGGTGCTGACTTAGCCAAGTGTACCTCTCCTACCTTCATCCCAAAATAACTCCTGCTTCTGCCACAAGCCATCTGGGTGTTGTTGTTATTGCTTGGAATAAAAAAGGTAATGGCTGTAGGCAATCTGTGCCAGCAGTGGAATATCCTAATTCCACTGGCAGCTGGTGCCCATTGTAGTCGGTTGGAAGGATGGCACAACATGGGCAGGTGGACGATAAGGTGACAGGCATAGGCAGGGACAAACTAAGTACTCTTCGCATACCGAGAAGCAAAGTAGAATTCACACCTACACACATATCAGGAATAAACTGGCTGAGGTGAGCTTGAGCCTGAGGTGAAGTACCCTCTTTGCCCTAACTAACAGACAGCACTTCACTGCTTGAAGAGAAGATACAATTTAAAATTTTCACTTTTACAGAAATACAAAACCTAACCTCCATATTGAATACTATTTTTTCAATTCAAGATACGCCGTAACTTTTAAATGACATTTATTGGGTTGTGCACCCTATATGCTCTTTCCACATCCTTGGGTTTTCGATTATACAACAAAGTTTTCATTTTTGTTGTGTGAGAGAATTCAGCTGCCTGTGATTTGGTTGTGGGGACTTTGCCTTTGCAAAGACCACAGTTCCATGGCAGAGCACATGCTTTGCATGAAAAGGTCCCCAGTTCAGTTCCACTACCTTCTCCAGTTTTATATAAAAATGTGTAAGCAGATATTGTGAAATAACTCTACCTGACATCCTGCTATTAAGTGTCTACATTACTGACATTCATGGAAAACTAGTCTTGGCCTTATAGGTATAAGGTAGTTTCTTGTACTCCTATCTAAAAATGAGAGTATTTTGTTCTTGGGCAAGTGTGCAATTGTTGCTACTTCTGTGCATGTGACATTGGCAGTACCGGCTAATACCTGGGACATCACAAGTGACCAGTGCCACAGCTGCCCAAATATTTGCACTGTTTTGCTGATTTATAGCATTTGCTGTCATAAGAAACACTCAGATTTCAAGCAGTGATAGCACAATGTGAAGAAGCAGTTTTAACACAGAAAGCAATGCAGATGTAGCCATATTTAACCTTCAACAAGGTTAAATATGATTTCCCCTGCAGTTTGTATTTGTCTTGCTTTTGATACTTTGCTGAGTGGCTCTCGTACTCTTGATTGGAAAGTACCAGTAATGTCATCAGTGGTAAGACATATTCAGCAAGCATACCCACACTGTTACTGGCATTTACATTTCTTCAAAAAGAAGGAAGGAGGAAAACAATAGTTGGAGAAGCAGAAACTGCTGGCAATGGTTTCCAAGAGGCAGACAACACATTCCAATTGTTTGTCACTTACAGCTTCACTGGAAACAGTATTTGTGTGAAATGAGGCAATTACTCAAAACAGGAACAACAAAAGACATGCAATCAACATGTACTATCTAAAAGAAGACACTGAGATTTCGTTAGCTTCTGCCAAGACAAAATCCTGTAAGAAAGGCCGGCAAAGCATCTGGTGATATTAAATCTAAGACTTAAATTCATGCTTTCTGTGGTGGTAGCTCAAAACAAAACAAAACAGATCTGTGAACCCAACTTAGACTTCATTGTCTGTCCTCCAGAACTTGGAAGTAACTAGTTACAAACAATCTATTTTCCCTCAAAGAGGTTTTAGGAGTTAAGCTGTGGATTTCCTGCTTTGACAGGGAGTTCGACCTGATGACCCTTGGGTTCTCTTCCATTTCTACAATTCTATGATTCTAAGTTACATGATCATAGTAATGCAGCAAGGAATAACCTTACTTTGTTTGGTGGCATAACTATATCTGTTGAAATTACTTTTATACTTACTTTCACAAGCCACTCAGCTATCGCAGGAGGGCACTCCCACTGCTCAGTCCATGGGCCCTGGTTATCTTCCTTCTGTAAATGTGCAGCTGCAACTGGAGAATCTGCCTAGAAAGGAGTATTTTTGTGTTGTTGGGTGGATGATCATCATCATCATTATCATCATATATTAGCAGCCTTTCTCATGCTGAGAGCTTGCTATTGTTTGGAATACAACTTCTCAGATGTCACTGCCTTGCCATAAAAGTAACTTTTCTGAGCTCTGCTGCTGCTACATCAAAGGAGCAGATTTTGGGTGCATTCAGACTGATTGTCCTTGCTTAATCCTGAATAAGTCAGGTTTGCTTGCTTGTTTGTTTACTCCTGGGACGATACATGCATCGTCTCAAAAGCATATTCCTTTGTACTTCCTTGTTTCAGCACATTCTAGAAATGTTGGGTGTAGAATTAGAGAGAGAAATGTCATCAGCTCATACTATAGAATTAGCTCACTACTTGTTTTTATCTAAATGCAAGGAAGGAAAAAAACAGGAAAGAAATATGCTTTTTGGTCAAAAGGTCTCAAATTAGTGCTGATCTAGGAGCCAGGGGAACATGCAACAGGAAGTGGGTTAAGAGCTGAAACTATGTGTGAGGTTGCAGCTGCCTTTTTAATCACTGAATCAGCAAACAGTTTGATCATACAGCTAAACGGAAGGAACATTTACTTACTTAAAGACTCAGTTCTGAACAGCTCATTAGTCAGCTTCTGCTCACTGAGAATTTTTTTAAAATTTTCTTTTTGGTGATGCCCAAACTCCTATAATCAGAAGTCTAGCTTCAAAGATGTTAAAGTCACTGAGGCTCACTGGAGGTAGCCTGGAGCCTGCATTTTTCTCCTACCGAAGAAATTGCTACAGAGAAAAGCCTATAAAAACCATTGGTCACAAATGAAGCAGCGGTTAATGAGCTTAAGCCTGCTTAGCTCTGAATTGGATTTTGACCATTATCTCTCATGATGATTCTCTTATGCTTTTTGCAGGCAATATCTCCCAGCTCCAGTGGGCAGGACATTGGTTTCCTGTCTTTATATTTCCCCTGGGGAATGAAGTAATAACATGTGGATTTGAGGGCTTGAGTGGGCAAGAACCTAAGAAAGATGTTAACATCTGCGTAAAATACAGCTTAATTAACAATGCTATGACTTTCAGAACCTCCCTCTCTATCTGTATTTCTACTCAGAACTAAAGTCATAACTTGGATCTCATACAAATAGATTCTTGACCACCCTCACAAGACATCTGTTGAGGAGAAATCAGGACTGGGTTTCATGGTAATGACTATATTAAGAAATGAAGACTACCTGCATTGTACCTGAAAGGGAGATGAACAAGAAAACTGTATCTGATGTGTTACCATGGAAGTGCCATCTAGAATGTTTCTTTTCTTTTCCTAAAACAAACATTTTTGGGGTTCTCATCACATGTGATGGAGGATTGCACAATTTTACTCACCTGCTATAGTCTCTTCATCTTGATTGATTGATTGATTCATTGATTGTCTTTCCACTCATTATGGGTGGTGGGCTCATTGTGAGAAATGGGTAAATAAGAGTGTGATCAGATGACAGGAAAGGATTATGTCCAATCACACAAGAAAGGGACACTTTGCAGGGAGCACTTTCCCTTCAAGCTACTGTTCCATCTGTTCGGTAATTGCTCCTGCCCGGCCCCCAAAAATTGTAGCCTTACAGTTGGACCAAAAAGGTCCAGGTTGGGCAGATCAGAGTCAAGCTGGAGTGCAATTCTCACCAGGAAACAGATTGCAATGGACCACTCCATAACTGGTCCAAAATGCAATCTATTGCCCCATGCAATCACACCCTAACTTCTCTTACTGTGGAACTTTTAAGATAGATTCTCCCTACCTCCATTTAGTGACCTGCAGCTTGTGATCTGAGCATGGGGAGCACACCCTTAAATTTTGAAATAGGGATCCTTTCGCCTCTGTGTATCACAGGTGACCTATATACAACATGGCAAGAATCTAAGAAGGCTAAATTAAAACAAAAACAGCAACACTTAGCTGCCAAATTGTACCTTGAGGTATATTGTACATAATATAGGCAGCTTGGGCCCAGAGCAGGGAGTACACTTACAGCTTACTTCCGTGTATAAGACACCCCTCAATTTTTAGTGTAATGATTTTAGGAAAAAGTAGTTGATTAGGAGTAATCCTATCCACATTGATGTGGGGGTTCTGGGCACTAGCCCTTTTCTCTAGAATTGACATAACTTAGAGAGAACTTTCACCTGGAATTCACTCATGTTTGCATTGTAGGATTATTGCATTACATGTTTCCCACTCCATCATCTGTTTTTAAGAGTAAAGTTTAAACTGACATATACAGAAATTTTGTAATCAGACATCCCAACATCTTCCCCTTTCCCCAGCATGGCCATTTTTTCTGGTTACATGCTGGCTGAAGTCAAAAACATCTGCAGTACCAAAATTCCCAGTCTGTAATTCTAACACTTTCCACTGCAGTGGCTGGCTTTCTACTAACCATTTGTCAAGTCTCAATATTCCTTTTCTAGAGACCATAAAAACTACTTTGTTGCCTTTTACTAAGTATTTGTGCAGCTCTACTGCCTTATAATAGTTTCTATCTCACTTAAATCCCTGATCTATTCTGTAATAACTTTTGGCTTCTCTACACATGCTAATTGGAGCAGGATGGATTGGACTAAATCTGAATGTTATAGATTAGGTCAAGGTCCGGTATTCCATTTCGTATGATCCTCACATCCAAATGGCATGCATACTTCAAATAGTCCTGTTTGGGCCAGCTCTTTTTGCTGTCAATTTTCTGTATTGTGAAATGGCTTAGGTAAAGACAGCCACTTCAGGATATTGACAAATAAAAGACTTCCTCTGCTCCATGAAGCGACAGAGGAAGAAAAAAATTATTTTTTTAACTTTGTATTAGGACAGTGCAGATGGGCTGTGTCACTCATTACAAAACTGAAAAAAAATATGAGAACTACCTTCTGGAAGTAGAAGACTAGAAAGAGTAACAAGGAGGATTTTTTCTTTTGTTTTCATGATTTGTCTTAACGTTTGGGTTGAGAACCTGCCTGCAGCTGAATCCAACACTGAGGGCACTGTCAACAGCAAAGGAAGCGTTTCATTTGTCAATATCCTGAAATGGCTGTCTTTGCTTAAGCCACTGTATGATATGGGGAATTGACAGCAGAAGGAGCCTTGACAGCTGCAAGCTCACTTTGGTTCATTTCTGGTGATTCCATGCACTGGAAATGAAACAAAATGAAGTGATCCTAAACACACACAAAAGTAGATACCTCTGACAAGAAACCAGAAAGGTGTGGGTAGGAACACTCTGGGGATGGTCTGGTTCACTCCAGCAATTATGTCACGTGATCTCCAGAAAAAGGAGTGAACGAGCCCATGTTCAACAGCACACCAAACAGTGGGCTAAATGCCCATCTTATTGCACCATCACATGCAGATTTGTACTTGTATTTAATTGTTACTGTGAATCTGATTCAATAGCATAAAGCTGGTGTGGGCAACTTCTCCTTCTCCAGATATTATTCCACTCTAGCTTCCATCATCCCTCACCCATGCAGTTTAGCAGCATCTGGAGGGTCACAAGGTGCTTAGCTGTGCCCTAAATCCATTGAAGAAGAATTTCAACAGGGTAGGAGATATTGGTCTCCAGGTTTTTGTTTTTACTCCAGAGTGAAGCTTTGCCCGCTTTCTTCAATTAATATTCAGATCATTTGTGCTCTTTCTTTAATTAATGTCTGGTCTTTCTACTTATAAAGGAGAAATGCCAGATTTATACAGAAGCTAAGTGAGCTATAGCTTAGGGCCTCAGACTGTGATGGCCTTAAGTTACAAAAAATGCAAACTGAAAACATAGAATAAGATAAATTTGCACGGGCAAATGCTGGTGACCCTCTTAAACATGGTTTCAGGGTCCCAAGATGCCTTATTTTGGCGCTGGAAAGAATGATGCCTAAGTGCGGGGAAAACCACCCTGGTCATTTAACTTTACTTTGTATTGTAAAAAATTAAGCAAAAATAAAGATGAAGTCTATACATACAGTGCGCCCTCTGGAAGAATGAGGCTTTGCCCAACATATCATAGCTACAGAGACAGTTATATAATGCCACCCTATTGTGACTTCTTGTTTGCTTTACATTTATACTGTTCAGTTTGCTATGAATGCATCATAAACCAGACAACAAAGACACATTCCCAGATAGAATAACTCTTGTACTGCAAATCCTGAAACTTCATGTGTGGAGGTCCATAAATAAACCACTCTGGAAGGAATTATTTCCACCCTGAATAAACGCATGTAGTGCAGGAGGGATGATTACTTGTGACTGCCAGGAAAATGTCTACAAATATAGAAATGAAACTGGTGCCTCAGATGTGATCAAAAAGAAGACTGACAAAGCAACAGTGAAGAGTCCTTTCTTTAGACCCGAGCAGTGCCCTTTTGGGATCACGTTACAACTAGTGGCAGCTAAGAAGAAGAAGGAAAGAGAAAAACCTTTGGCATGTTCTGGGCAGCGAAGCTCTGGCTTGGAGCAAGCAGAAGATAACAACTAGTCCATTAAGTTCTCATTAGCTTAAAAATGAGACCCTCCCTCCGCCGCCCCCACCCCCAATGAGCAGGCTCATGCCAAGCTGAAGCAGTGGGAAGCCTGCTCTAGGCGGCTTTTGCCAGCTAGCTAAATTGGCCTTTGGAAGATTAAATTAGAAGATGCAGTCACTGGTTTTTTAATTTTAATTTTTTTTAAAAGAGCATCAGCTGCCCATGAAAATACTCCAGGGAAGGAGGCTTTGCATAGGCAAGATTGAGACTTGAAATAGTCAAAAAAGCTGAAGAGGATGGAGCAGCTAGAACTTGGAAAAGTTACCTTTTTGGACTACAGCTACCATAATCTTCCAGCCCTTTCCCCATGGTGACTAGGATATTCTGGAAATTGAAGATCAAAACAGGAAATGTTTCAAGCTCTGCCAATATACTGGTATGGAAAATTACCTTTAAAGTAGTATGTTATACGTAGCTCATACACTAGTTACCATCAGCAGTACAATTTTTAACTTTTCTATATTTTAAACTTAATTTGTAGCACATTACTTTCTTCTTATTAAAAAGTAACCCAAACAGGTACTTTTTATTTTCTAAAACAAAAACAAAAATATAAGAATGCTATAAACTATCAGCCTATACTCCAAAACATATCTACGTAGTGAGGTTATACATCTCAGGTAACTGTAAAGCTAATTCAAACTGTTACAGGTACCTCACAAAAAGAGAAAGGTAGCCTTCATTACATTACAATTGTCATGTAATGTAGTTACTTCTTAATTATTGCAAATAAAAATAATAATTAAAGCCGCCCTTTATTTGTAACTAGCAATTTACAAATTTTAATCAACTGCTGGTGAACATATGTTTTCATTAATAACTAATGCTATTGTTTGTTAGTTTCCTTTATAAGTAATAATTTTCCCCCAAAAGAAGAAACAAAGACCACTAATGGACATATATTTAAAGATGTCTTGTTAACATAGAAAATAAACCTATGTCAGCAAGGAACAAAGATTCCAAGTTTCCATAAATCAATTGTTCTGGGTTTACCCCTCTGTTCAATCTGCTCTGATGTTTGAAGATACATGGCAATGTTGTTTTTCACATACCTACCGAACATATATCTATGGAATATTGTTGTTTTCACTGTTGTTATTTTAAAGAAAGGTACATGCAGTCCTTACAATATTTCCGAAGAGTCTAACACAAAGTCTGGATTTCCAGCATTTTCAGAACAAGACTCAGTTGTCCTGAGTCTGGGGATTTGGATTACAATAGCCAACGTGGCCAATAGTCTGAGTAGAGGAGCTGTAATTCATACCAAATGCGGGGGGCACTGGTTTCAGAGAGACCACTTTTTACCTGGGAAAAAATGTCATAGTGGTTCAACTGTGCTGCAGTGAAGACTCTGCTCACAACCTGAAATCAATCCTGGGCTCAGGAAGCCTACTCAAGATTGACTCAACCTTCCATCCTTCTGAGGTTGGTAAACTGAGTACTCAGCTCACTGCCCAAAGAGTGCTTTAAGCACTATGGGGTGGTATAAAGCAGCACACTTTATTTTTTACCTCCAGGTGACATTTTACTTCTTTCTGTTCACATGCAAGGCTTTGATTCACTTTGAAGTGAATCTCTTACCAACATTAGCCATCCTTCCTGGCTGTTATTAATGTGTGTGAGGACAGAGGAGAGGCATTTGTAATGTGAATTCTGGTAGACTTTTCTGTTGCAAATTGATTGACGCAAGCACTACTTTAAGCTGCCTCTGTGCCAAAATGCTCTTTACCTCCGTATCCTTACTATCTTTTGGCTAATATAATTCAGAGGCTGCCACTACTGTACCAGATGCAAATATGCACAAGCAATTCATTGTGTATAATTGTGTATACTTACATTCGGAGAGCTTTTACACACCTACCGTAGAAAGAAGATAGGTAAAAGGTGTGTGTGTGTGTCTCAAACAAGATCAATAAAGACAGAATATGCTACAGAATATTGCATGATTGTTGGAAAAGAGGATTTGAACTGAAAACTAGAGGTAGGTGAATGGAACCCACTTTAGAGAGCTTTAAAGTGTTTACAGTGCTTCCTGTGATATAATTCTCACCCATGATTAATATGCCCCATATTGCAGATGACAGAAAACTAAGGATGGACAAGAGAGAGACTTGCTTGAGGTTAATGAGTTTGTGGCAGAGTCAAGAGTTGAACTGGGAATGGGGCAGAAAGCTTCCAGATCTGCAGCCCACTCTATTGCAACACAGCTATCACTTATGCTTGCAAAATTCTTCACAGATTAAAATCATAGTTTGTTTGCTTTCACATCTCTACTATGGTATATAGTATACTCAATACTATAAATTTAAACTCATGCCTCTTCTTCTCTCTCTCCCCCTGCTTCCTGCTGTCTGCACTATGGGGAACATTAATCCCCATATTAACATTCACATAACACACATTAAGCATTTTACACACCTGAGAACATTCTACAGATGGTATGAAGACGTGCCCCAAAAATATTACAGTGCAGATTATTCCCACCCAAGGTTTTTACCAATCATGTCCTGGGTACTCTCATTTGAATTCCTTCCCTCCCCCAGTTTTCACTTCCACTCCCTTTCCCAACAATTACTCAACATTTCCCAGCCACTGAGCATGTTCATTTCTTCTTTAGCTTGGTTTTTTTTTTAGGTCTCCACTTTTTTCTTCTCCCCCACCCTTTGTTTTATTTTGTTACTTCTTCTTTCTACTTCTGCAAACTTGGGATTTTCCCCAGCCCTGATGCTCTGTCCTCTTGTGAATGGATGGAACAAGCAACAGTTGGATAATTGTTATTATCGTTGTCCAATTATGTTGGTGTCTGGGTGGCTTCCCTAGATTATCCTCAAAAACTTTTGGTAAAGACCTCCCTGTTATCTTATCCCCTCCAAAAAGTGAGAAGTAAGGAATTGCTCCTTCAGGTGTCTCACACCGACAGCAGGTCAAAGAACACCATGGTTGTGCTGGCATAAGCAGAATCTGCAGTTCAAAATACACGACGCAGGGGACCCCATCTGACCCCATCTGCTTGTTATTGTCACTGCTGTGAAACACTTCAACTGTCTACAGGTTTGTGGAAGAATCTCAGTGCATTTGAAACATGTCTTTAAAACTCTACCGTGTTTCCCCGAAAATAAGACAGGGTCTTATATTAATTTTTGCTCCAAAAAAACGCATTAGGGCTTATTTTCAGGGGATGTTTTATTTTAGACATGTTATCTTCTTCTGGTTGCTGCACAATGCTGCACAATGGTGGAGGGCGGGGTTTCACTTAACTGGGGCTTATTTTTGGAGTAGGGCTTATATTACGAGCATCCTGAAAAATCATACTAGGGCTTATTTTCAGGTTAGGTCTTATTTTCAGGGAAACAGGGTAGATGTTGAGATGTGCCCCCCCCCCCCGTGTGTGTATTTTGTGTCTAAGCACTGCATAACACCTTGTAATGAGTGTTCAAGAAATTAGTGAACCCTTGCATTGTTGTTGTTGTTTAGTCGTTTAGTCGTGTCCGACTCTTCATGACTCCATGGACCAGAGCACGCCAGGCCCTCCTGTCTTCCACTGCCTCCCGAAGTTGGGTCAAATTCATGTTGGTTGCTTCGATGACACTGTCCAACCATCTCGTCCTCTGTCGTCCCCTTCTCCTCTTGCCTTCACACTTTCCCAACATTAGGGTCTTTTCCAGGGAGTCTTCTCTTCTCATGAGATGGCCAAAGTATTGGAGCCTCAGCTTCATGCACCCTTGCATACCATGCACAAAAGTATCTCCTCTAATGCCATAATTTATATAGCCATTGTTATGTTTATTAGTACTACTTGAATCTAGTGACTCAACTGAGCTAACATTTGGAGTAACAAGTATTATCCCTAAATTTCATAGGTTCTTCTATTTTATTTTCTACTGAGCTTTTACCAGGGTTTGTTCCTAGACCATATTCCTAACAATGATGAGATCTGACATCAAAGACAGAGAAAAAAATCCAACTTATTCACAGTTTAAGAAGTAGGCACATTCGATAAATGTTTCCAAGATCATTAGTATCTCCTGCATTTTTTCATGCTGCCAATGGCCTATGTATGGCAGCACTGTATGCATTTCCATTCTGATGTAACAATGATGTGTTGTTCTTCTGAGCTAGACCTCTCTCCTTCTCCAGGGTTGTGATCCCATCAAGTTGGCATCTGTGCTCATTATGCACATGCAGTGTGTTTCTGAATTTAATTAAATTGGCAAATGGATATTATTAGCAGGCATTTGCATCAGCCTGAGCTGTGATCATTTGTCCAACTGGACAATTGCAGTTATGAATCTGAAAGGGATCTCATAGGGGTTGTGATCATTTTTATCTCAACCATAGATGATCTGTTGCTTCAGAAAACCTCTATGGGTCCATGGATATGTGTGTTTCATGGCCTATAATAGACATATGCAGATTTGCTACAGTGCCATGAGAAATCTGGGAATTGTAATCCAAAAACACACACTTACACACCTCTAGCCTATGTTATTCAAACACTCATGATTGTAAATGGATCTCCTGAGCAGAGATTGAAAACTTTTTCTGATTCTTTTTTGAAATATAACTCCCAGAATCCCCCAGCCAGGCTGGCCAGTTTTCCAAGCTCTGCTCCTAAGAAGAAAGCTCCACTGGGCTTTGCCTCTCCTCGACTATCATGTAATAGCCATTTCATGAAGCTGAAGAATATAACTTCTGAAACTTGCACCTGAGTCTTCTTTTCCCTTTTCCCTCCCCCTCTCTTTTCCTTTTGTACAGCTTTAAAAAAAATATTAAATGGGTTAGGGTTAGGATTAGGGTATAAACCTGTGGTATTCCTGCAGTAGATACCCATGGTGGATTAATCAAACTAAAATCACTCCAGACCACATCTGGGCATTAAGAGCAACACTGGGTTCAGAGTGCTCTGAAAGGACTAATGTGATGCCTGAAGAGAAATACCATCCCAAAGGCAAATGTTTTCACCTACCTTGTCAACTGAGCACCCCACCATCACTATATCTTCCCAGTCTTTGATTTACTCACTTGTCAGTCCACCATTGATTTCAAGCAGTTGTTAATGGAAGTCACAATCCCAACTAGATCTGATGAAAGTGAGAAACAGAACTGATTGTAGATATGTAAACAACAAGCAAACAAAGACTCGCAGCCTTTAAGACTAACAGATTTTTTTAACATACAGTTTACTTCTTTATCCATATGGAATACAGTATTAGTCCACATGTTTATACACACAATATTATGGTTGTGAGGCTAAGGATGAGGTTAAATGAGATATGGACAATGACAACTGCAACAAGAAGGGTTGAAAATTATATGAATAACAACATTCTAATAGTTAAAGAAACAGCTTAATTGTCAATAATTTACATGTCAACTGCCATTTATGTATAAATTCAGGGCAAGGGGCAAATTTGCACGTTTCATATAAGTGGCAGTTGGCACATAAATTATTGACAGGTAAACTAAATGGTATCTTACATTCAATCTGGTTACACTTAGTGAGAAATTGTGAGTTAGCAGCAAATGGGGCCAGCGTCTGTCCCTCTTGCTGAAACTCAGCTTCCAGGTGCAACAAAAGGTAATGGGGGTCTCCACGCTAAACCAAATACACATTGTGGGCCCCTATTTAGATGCGAAGACTGTGATCTCCGGAATGATTACTTATAGACGAGATGAGTGACATGAGTCACTGGTTATAATGAAGAGCACAAGAGCGCTGAGTGGGAAAAGATGCAGATGAACAGATAGTAGGAACAGAGTTTAGTTTTGCTTGAAATGCAGGCTCACATTCACATCTCTGCTGAGACAAGGCCTGTGTTTTGTGACAAAGCACCACAACACCCTCTCAATAAAATCAAGTTCACAAACCTTAAAGGTTCATGAGCCATTGGCTTTACGGTGGGGACAAATACACGGTGCAATAATAGTACTTCTTTTAAAGAACAGAGATTAGGTGCCATAACTGGCCAAATTTATGTCCAAACCAAGTTTCCAATTCTATATCTCCTCCCCAGTAAAGATGCCCAATGTTTAACTTGCCTCCATAACTGTCACTTTGACCCTGGGGTGGAGTATCTTTTTTATTTTTGTGGAAGGCAATGTTCTGTTGGGGTATTTGTTAGGAGTCTCATGACAATCGAACCAGAGTAAGATGGCCACTGGCATGCCACAAAAAGAAGGGCAGAGGAAGATACACACTGGTATAGCACCCTGTTTCCACAAAAATAAGACCTAACCTGAAAATAAGCCCTAGTATAATTTTTTAGGATGCTCGTAATATAAGCCCTACCCCAAAAATAAGCCCCAGTTAAGTAAAACAACATCTCCCACCATTGTGCAGCAACCAGAAGAAGATAACATGACTGTATTTGAATAAATGTAGATTGTTGTACATGAAAAAAAATCCCCTGAAAATAAGCCCTAATGAGGTTTTTTGGAGCAAAAATTAATATAAGAGCCTGTCTTATTTTCGGGGAAACACAGCATTATGTACAGATGATAGATCAGAGATGTTTTTTTGAAAAATAAAAACATAATAACAATGCATCTCACCCAAATAGAGAACATAGTGACCAGGTGACTTCTGTGCTGGCTAAATCTGCTCAGCATGGCTGGGCGACTTCATGAACCCTGGTCCGCTTCCTAATCATTCTTTCTCTTTCAATCAGACTTGGACTGGAGAGCCTTTTAAATAGAAGACACTTGTGCAAAGAGGATTGTCATCTATTGAATGTTAAAATAGAGGAATTTTAAGGACACCATCCCACCAATTTCAGCCAGCCATGGTTCATTGCCAGTACTCAGAGTGTGGTATTCATATGCATCGGGAAACTGGCAGGGTGGGGAAGGCAACCAAAACAGCATTTGGGACAGGACCAAAATGAGTGCTAATCCATACACTGTACACCATTTTCTCTGACAAAGTTATGGTTTCTAACATGACAGTTAGCATTCAAGGTTATGGCAATTTAATATCCTAATATTTTCCTTTTCCAGGAATATGATATTCGATTTTCAAGCACATGAATGATTTGTCAAACAACCCCTTTTCTACTATCCCTCCCATTTCTTACAGGCATTTCTGTCTCTTTCTTCCTCTGATTCCACTTCCTTTCTTACTATTTCTCCACCCTCCCCTCCCATCTGGCTGCTCAGGGTGGAGCAGATCCTTCTTTCAAGTAGTCCAAATGATTGCTCACACATGACTTTAGAAATTATGCCAGTTTTAAATATATGGGGAATTACCATATATGCACTTCAGATCCTGGTGGGGGAATATCCCAGAATGTACTCTTGGTTTGCACTGGTCACCAGACAGCTTTCTGTACATTATGTTTTTTATCTTAAAGAAGATTTTCCAGGCCATCTTTGTTATGACTTTTAATGCACTTAACTGCTGGTTTTAACCCTACTACTATTATTTGTTGTATTTTGAATTGTGCTTTTTCCAACCATTTGTCATTTTTTATTATAATAATTGCTAAGGAGGGTAGCTGTGTTAGTTTACTGCAGCACAAATAACAAGGATCATGCTATGGCATCATAAAAGGATGAATACATTTCATTATGGCATAAACCTTTGTTAACTATGGCTCCTTTCATTAGGTGCATGAAGTATTATCTCAGTTGTCAGGTTATTATACACATACTTCAGTGGATGATTACAACTGTAATAAGTGGGATCCAAGGGAATTGAAAAGATATGGAAAGAGATAAGCAATTAATTACTTTAAGTAAAGCTACTAAGACATAATAGTCAGGTAGTTATAAAACCATCCTTGCCCCAGTGAGTTGATCAAGCTATGTAGTATAAGAAAAAGATTTTGTCCCTGTGCAGAACAGAGCCCCCTCCCCATCACTTTCTGTGCAGACAGCACCATCTAGAAGTGTATTGATTGTATGAAAGCCCAGGATATGCCTCTTTTAAAACTGTGATTGCCACCATGCTTATCCGTTACTCAAAGTATTCATATTTAAAATAATTTAAGTTTTAAAAAAGCTGCCCAAATCACTCACTAAAAAGAGTTTTAACTGATTAATCTAACACATTAATTGCTTACATTGCAGTTGTGCTAGTCACCAAATAAAAAAATGTACACAACCAAAATCATCTAAATAACTGGAAGGACCTCAAGGCAGAGATGTTGGCAAGTCTTTTGGTCTGAGTCCTGAGTCCAAACATTTGGTACCAAGCCCCAAGTCTGAGTCCCTATTAAAAATAAGCTTTTTCCCTCAGAAAAAAAGGGAGGGGTGGATGGGTTTCAAATTGCGAGCTGAGTCTGAGTCATTAAAAAAAAGAGAGTCAAGTCACCAGTGCAACTTAAGTTCAACTTGACAAAGAGTCCCACGACTCAAGTCCCCATCCCTGCCTCAAGACTACAGACATGAAGAACTATGGCCTTAATCTGTGTGTAGAAGATCATGGACATAAATGACTCCAGCACAGTTGGAAGAACATTTTAAGAGGTTATGACTTTCTTTCAACTAGCCAAGTAAATCCCATAAAATTTCAAATCTAGGCAGCTAGCTTCCTGTCTTAATCTCAGAAGGCAGTCACTTATAGATGCAAAAACACAAAGTGTAGCAGGAAAGCTGCCTTGGCTCTTGGAACAGAAAGGTAGGACATACATTTCAATCAGAGTTGGTTGACTTGTAACCTCTTATATGCTGTTAGACTGCAACTCCCATCATGCTTCATCATTTGCTGTGTTGAGTAGGGCTGATGGGAGTTCCAGTCAAACAAAACTCTGGAGGGCCACAAGTTGCCCATTCCTAATTTAAATCTGAACATAGAAAAAAGAATAGATTGTTAGCATTGTCTAACACAACAGTCTGTGAGTTCTTTTAACAGAAGAAACAGAAGAACTTTTCAGCCCAGCTGACCATAGCCTTTTGCACTGTGTCCAAAACAAAAGGGAGGATCTCAAGATGAGATAAGAAGCAAGATATAAATAGTGGAGCTGGAAAGCAGTCAGTAGGAGCCTCTCGTTCAATTATGCTGTGCTGAGGAGAAGACCAATTTCTGCTGTAATTACTACTTCGTAATTTAGCACCAGTTGTAGGCTATATGCTGAGCTTGCTGTCTCCCCCTTCCCAACTTTTTTTCAGAGGAGGGGTGCTTACTGAAATCCAACAAGCTATACACATTTCCGCTGACTGACGGTGCAGTCCATATTACTGCTGACAGATAGCCGATAATTAGACAGTGACCTGGTCATTTGAACTGCCAAGTCTGGTGATTTTCCTGGTACAAAACACTTGGTAACTTCTGGGGGCACAGAGGCAGAAACCTTATCTGGTGGCAGAAATCTCCTTGGACCAGAAGAAATCTCCTTGGACCAACAGAACCCTTGCTGGGAAGTTCCTCTCTGGCTGGTTAAAATCTGCCAGCAGAAGAGCCAAAGTACAGTGAACCCTCGACTTACGGAATTAATCCGTATTGGAACTGTGGCTGCAGGTCGAAAAGTCTGTAGGTCGAGGCTCCATTGACCTACAATGCATTGAAAACCGATTAATCCGTAACCGGCCGTTTTTGGTCCATTTTGTTTGATTTTCCGGTCTGTAGGTCGATTCTCCGGCTGCAAGTCGAACCTAAATTTTGCGGCCAGAGAAGTCTGTAACTCGAAAAGTCTGCAGGTCAAGCCGTCTGTAAGTCGAGGGTCCACTGTAGGTGTGAGGAAGGGGCAGACTGAGGGAAGACCTGAGTTGTGTCAGATCCAAAGGTCCTCTAGCCCAGGGATGCAGGGGCATAAAGTTAGGTCAACATGAGGCCAGTCCTAACTAATGTTCAATATTTTGAGGCTGGAATACTTTGATTCAGTATAGCCTTAGCTGGCCTTGTGTCATCTTAGCTGACCCTCAGTCATATTAGCTAATTAGGATTACACTCTATGGGCCATAGTCCAACCAAAGAAAATCATGCATGGAAGGCAACTGCATGGGCAATTTCTTGTTTCTTAGGCTTCTGGTCATGTGTCTGGTGATGAGAACGATTGTGTGATCAGCTGTGCAATTCAGGGAAGCCAAGCAGCAGATAGTTGGGAAACTGACACCTTGCCTTGTGGGATTGCCTTTTGGAGATCGCATAGGACAATAGGACTCTGGCCACTGTCTTTCACTGGCCACAGGAACATTTGTAACGTTTACTATGATAGACTAACATCACTATCTTTTTGTGAAATGACCTATTGAAATAATACTTCATTCTGAGTTAACCTGGTGAAACTGCATTATATCCTAAATTTTCGATGGATTCTATCAGGGATGTTCACTAATATACTACTGCATCATGAAACGCAGTGACCTGCAAAGTGTGGTCATCATTTATGCTCTGTGAAACTCTAATTGATTTCTGTTGTTCTGTTTTACCGATATACAAAATGCTAGTAGGCCATACGAGACATACGTGTATGTAAATCACTTCTGTCCATTTGCAAGGCTGATACAGGAAAACATAACTTTGCTGCTCAATATATCGCAAAACCCATTTGCCTAGCTTTGGATTTCTCTAAAGAGAATACTCTTGTGGGTCTTATATCCCTTGATGAGTGATTATATAGCTGTGCTTGCAAACAAATGTCATTTCTCTGTGTGTGATTTAAGAAATATGTGCATGATTATTTATTAGTATAAAACATCCCATCTATCTGCCATGATCTGAGACTTTTTTTTAAGTTTGCACCTGAAAGGGTTTTTTTCTTCTCATTTCCCTCCTTTCTTGGCAGAAGGAATTGTTTGGCAAAGAACAATTGACAGTTAATGGCTTCTGCACAACTATCACAGAAGATATGAGTATTAAAAACTCTGTGATACTTAATGTGGAAACCTTTCCTGTCATTGGCTGAGCTGCTGGGATGTCATACCATTTTCAGAAACAGTGTAACTACTGAAGACAAAAGCTTGGTGATAGATGTTGATAAGTGGTGTGAAGGGGAAAGCAGCTCATCTGCTTGATTGCCCAGAAGGGAGCTCAGAATTAGGTGTGCCATGAAGTCATGGAGGTTGAGCAACAGAAGGAGCTGGGAAATGGGAGATGCAATGGAGAGCATGCTTGAACATCAGAGTGACTGCACAAAATAGGGCAACATATTGAAGGAGGGAAAGATCCTGAGAAAGTGGTGGAAAGAGAAACCTGAATGGTCTAAGAAGAAAAGAAAGTGTAGAAAGGAGGGTTTGAGAAGAACAGGGGCTAAGGAAATCCCTCATGGTGCTAAAGGGTTTTGATCAGAAACAAATGACAGGGAAGTTTACTAAGGAATAAAGCAAAATGTAGGCCCTGAAGGCAAGGGGACAAATCCTGAATGGATGTCCCTCTGTGCATGTGTGTATGTATTAGAATTCTGGCTCTGTATACTCTCACATTGATCTTAATGGTGCACCATTCATCATGCACAATCTTGATTCTTTTGCCGGATTTAAGTGAGGACTTCACTTTTGGAATTTCTCACTCTGCCTGTGCCGTTTTAGAAAGAGAACACAATTATTCACAACACATGTGTAGTATAATAAAATGTTCTTATTAAATGTGTACTGATTTGCTTCAATAATCTTTTAAAAGGTGTGGCAATTTGCACCAATAATCATCTTTAAGGTCTAGGAAAATTAAGAATTGCACAAATCAAAACAAATCATAACAAGGAATTTGGATTTCAGATATTTTCAGACTGTGATCATGCTCAATCTTCACGATTCTAACCTGGATGAAAAAGATTAGTTACCTTACAATAATGCAACTTGCTCTTTGAAGTGGTGCCTCCTGTCAGCATATGTTGAGCAACTGGCTTTCAGTTTGACTACTAAAAAATCCATTTTGGACTATAGCAGGGAAGTATTTACGCCTCTGTTGGTGTTGGCGGTGGCATTTTGTGAAATGCTGTTAACTGATTAAATGCTGTTGAATCCGTTAACTGCAAATACAGAGTGGCTGAAATCCAACAGGAACTCTAACTAAGGCACATTAAATCAGTGGGAATTAATGGTGAGTTAAATCCTCCATAAGATCCATTGATTCAATAAGGCTACTCTAGTTTCAACTTAGTACTGACTGCAGCCAGGAAAATTAAAATAAGACTTGCTTAACTAATTCAACACAGTATACTGTTTATTCTTATAAACATTACTTGCTTGCCACTCTGGACAGTTAACAAATTCAACAACATCGTAAGATGTAACAGAAGAGTTGCAGTTATGCAAATACAGCATTATCAGTTTATTTGTATGCTCATTCACTCGCTCTTGCTCTCTCTCTCTCACACACACATACACACATGCTGAATACAGCTCAGGATATACAGAATAAACAGCAATCAATATAACAATTCAAAAATAATGGCAGAGAAAATAATAATCAATGGCCGAAATCTTGTTGCTTAGCACAGCAAATCACACCAGAATAAGCCCACTGAATCAATGGGGACACGATAAATCAACTCCTCCATAAGTTCCATTGATTCAAATGGGTCCACTCTTAACTGCAACCCACTAAACAAAAGTAAGCTGCAGTTAAAGTAGGCCCATTTGACTCAATGGAAGTTCACTCACTAAATACCCACTGATTCAATGGACCCACTCCAGTACAATTCACTACACTAGGCAACATCCGATGAGCAAAAGACAGAGCACATGACTGTCTTCCCTCCACTGGATCCCCACACCAACTCTGTGAGGCTGAGAGAAAGTGATTGTCCCAAAGTTACCCAAGGAGTTTCATGTGAAATGGAGACATGAACATGGATCCCTTGAGTGCTTTAATCTAATGATGAGACCGGTTGCTGCTGGCTAGGGCATTTTGGAATGTGTAGTCCAAAAACCCCAACTCTTCCCATCTGTGCACTAACCACAAAATGATAATGGTTCTTACCAGGAAATACTGTATATACTTTATGACCCTCTCAAAGGAACCAAATATGTAAATGAATGGTTTGCATTACAACCCCCTGCTGGAGTCCAGAGCCCTGTCAGAAGCCAACATTGATATCGGACTCACCACTTGCATTGATACTTTACCCACCACCCACTATGCTGTGGAGGCAATGTAGTTTCATAGGGTTGTGGGGAAATGAAAAAAGGAGTCCCCTTCAAAGCCACTGAGAATAATCAAAATGGCAGGAAGCATATAGCTATCTCATACAGATTACAGTACTATCCGTGTTTTCTACCACAGGAGGGAAGTCTTCTGAAGGGAGATGGCTGTGGGAGAGGACTTCCAGAGGATGCCCTGGGGGAAGGGAGGGGGAGATAAAAATGGGAGCTAGCCTTGAAAAGGTGAAAAGATGAAATTTGTAAGGACAAGGTCAATCACAGAGATAATTACAGATCAGTATTCCAGATTCTGCACTGTGTTACATGTTGTTGAGCAAGATAGATGATTTCTTATCTGTTCTTTTTAAGAACTTTGTTATTCGAGGCTTCCAAAAACAACTGCACTCACTTTATCCTTGATCAAGACATTTTTACAACTTTGTTGCAGGATTCAGGTAACTTTATGGTCATTTGTGTGATCTACCACAGAATGTGCCTTCAGCTAGTTGAATCCTTGTTCTAATAAAAGTTTTCCAGGATGACACCATGGATATTTAAGGCAATGAGGGAGGGTAACATGTATAAGGAAGATACACAGCATCAAAGGAAAAAAACACAGATTTCATGACCAACTAGAGATGTTCAAGGGACAAAGAGCATTTCAGAATCCAAAGCTGTGATTAACATGCCAAGTAACAGATTATGAGTGGGACTAAAACAGGAAGCAAGGTTGTCTAGAAATGAAACAAACAAATAAAATATGGTCACACTTGGAATAAACCCAATGAAACCAATGAAGTCAATGGATCTACACTAAGCATGGCTAAGTTGGGGTCTTAGTACTATATGTTTAAATCCTCAAAACTCCCTTGTGCTCAATGACAAAGGAAATATCATTCATGTCATTTGTTTTCCTTATATACTGCAGCATTCACATTCCACCCTGTGCTGTTAACAGTCAATGACACACTTTCTATTCTGATAAGGAAAAAAGTTCTCCACTTAATTGTTCGTGACTTTTCTCTCTCTGTGTGTATGTGTCTTCCTCTCTCATTTATTCCTCTGCCGCTTATACCATTCTCATTGTTTCAATGATTGTTATTCCTTAAAAGAAAAAGTATATAATATTATACTGTGGATTAATTTGAGCCTGTAGATTAGAGAAATATTGTTGCTGATGCGCCAGTGAGATCTGGAAGTGGTCAGAGTTAAAGCAGCATATCATACTACCTCTTAAAACCCATATTTAGCGTTTTTTAATTTCAGTAACTCTACGATGGTATTTTTAATACTTTATGAAGTTAAATATCCTCCTTGGAATCCTACCTATTTCTTGCACAAATCCTACCAAGGGCTTAAAAATAGGATTTGCAAAATCCTTGCAGATGCCTTGTTCAGTATTGCTTGTCTTACGTACAGCACTAAATTTCACTAAGCTTGACATATGTAATTTGGATGATATATATATCTACAGTGTACGTTAGGCAAAAACAAAACAAAAGCAAAAAGAAAAGAAAAATTTTAAAAAATAAAAAGTAAAGTAAAAAATAAAGATGACAAAAACATTATAGTACCTTAAAGACTAACTGCTATATTTTAATGTGAGCTTAATCCTTTTCAAACTGGAAATGAAGTATATAGACAAGATACCTCCTTCCTGATTCCACCTTAAGACTGTGATTATGCAGACTCAATGACTTCAACATCAAGTCATCTTCGCCTTGTCACTTTCCTAACCTGTTCTTTGTAACAGCTTGTCTAATGAAGATGTATGGAGATCCTAAAAGTTTGCATATTCTTGTGACCTTCAAATTGGCTTAAGAATACATTGATATGGATTTGGAGAGTCATCAGTGAAAAAATACAGACTCAAGTGGTTAATACTCAAATTTTAATGTGAACATTTGTCTAATTTCTTTATGCAAACTTTACTATCAAACTTTGCTTCCAAACTTTACTATTTTGTAAACTTTACTCTTTTGAAATCCAGGATATTACTTGGAATCCTGTTGACCATTTGCGTGTGTGTTTACATTGGATTCTTTAATAGTATTCTTTATTTTTCTTCCAATCATAAATACCAAGTTTAAAACAGAGTTCAATGTGTCACTTAAGGTTCTTCGCCTAATGCCATAGGTATCAACAAGAAGTGACATTTGCCATATGGTTTGCTCTTGCATGATGGATTTATTTAACAAAAAGCTGGTGTGGACCGAACAGGATCAGGACTGTGATGTTTTGAGAGGAGAGCTTTAATGTGTAGCTTGCATAATTAACTTGTAAACTGCCCAGAGTGTACTCTAAGTACTATGGTCAGTATATAAGCAGCATACTTTAACCCTTTGCTCCCATTATGATCTTACCATTATAAACCTCAGGTGCTCAGCCTTTGGTGAAGGGGAAAAAAAGGCTGCTCTCCCTGCCCCTCCTCATATTCCAGCTTTCTTTTCTACCATTGCACTATTAGTTAAAGAAAAACTGATCCTGTTAGAGAGCAAATGAGGAATGTTCCATCCAGTCTGCCCATAAGTGGGTTCCCCCCCCCCAGCAAAAAGATCAGCTGTTCTAGAATTGGGCTCATTCAATTTCACTCAACCATTTGAACCCTAGAATACCCCATCAGCTGCAATGCTGGCAAAGCTCAATCAAAGCTCAGTTCTGGAGTTGGTGAACAGTATCCTTCCTTTCTTGTGCTTTGCTCAGCCTTGGGTTCAAACTGTGTTATGAATGATATTTGTGACTTCCAACACTATGTGCAGTGGACAGCAAATGAATGACTTTTGTCAGAGGGTTTGACCAGCATTGGCATAGGTTAAATGTCGCCTGTAAATAATATGGAATTCTGCTTGCAGGCCAATTAAGCCTTCGACTGGCCTGTGTCACTTTAAGCCCTTTCGGGAAAGTCTTATGCATTAAAGGCCACACTTCTCAGCAGGCAACAAAGTGAAAAGGGAAATCTATTTTTTGCTGTACTAATTTTTATTTACACGGAACAGCTTTTGAGAGAGATACTTCTATGGGCGGTGAATTGAAGCGGCGCGACCCCTTCTCTCGTCTGAAAAATCTGCCACCTTAGTCAGCTGCTTTCACAGATCTTGCTTCGCACGGAAAAATACTCCTCCTATGCTCAGAGTTGCCTTTCTTCATGGCTGTCCTTTCCTGCGGCCTAAGGATTAGAATCGTTCCCGGACTATTACACCTTTTGGCAGCGCCGAGGTTTCGTGTCGCAGGAGACTGGAGACCGGAAAAACCTCTTTTAGGATCAGACAAAATCCAAAGAAACAAAATAAAACAAAAAAGACAAAAACATGCGGCATCTTAACGACTAACTATTATATTTTAACGTGAGCTTTTGTGGGCAAGTCCACTTCGTCAGACAGATGGAAAAAAGGAAATGCAGGGTGGATAATTTTAGGATCAGAGGGTTTAATATATTAAACTTGCACGTCAAACAAAACACACTGCAGCTGCAGCAGGGAGGACCCGTCGTGCCAGGTTGGTTCCCCGCTATTCCTTCCACCTTCGGCGGCGGGGCGGAGAAAGAAAGAAGAAAGGGAGGCGAGACGACCGGGGACAGAGACCTCGCCAGTCCAGCGCCAGCTGCTGCTGATCCTTTGCTGCCGAGTCCAACTGAAAGTGGCAGCGCTAAGGCCACTTTGCCGATTTCGCCGCGCGCTTAAGCTGCGACGCGCCAGGACCCGCCCGACTTGCCCGCCCGCCTGCCTGCCTGCCTCTCGCCCTCCTTCTGCCTGCGCCCGACGGACTTGTCGCGCCGGCCTCGGCTCCGCCCCTTCGCCTGTCGCTCTCTGGCTCCTCCTGCGCCGGCCTCCCCAACGCAAGGGAGGAAAGGCGGGGGGGGGGGGAGGCGGAGTGGCTGAGCCGCCTTCGCCACCGCCGCACACTGGAGCCACCGAGCTTGGAGCCCAGGCAGGCAGGCAGGCAGGGAGCGAGCCAGCCAGCCAGCCAGCCAGCCGGTCCAGCCAGAGGAAGGAAGCGAGGAAGCCGAGAAGCGACCAAGCTCGCCGGAGGGCAGGCGGCTGGGCGGGCGGCTGGGCTCGCCCGGCAGGCAGCTGCAACGGGGTGAGCGCGGCGGCACCAGGAAGGGGCAGGGAAAGTGGCGGCGGCGGGTGCTGGGTTCCTCCCTCCCGGCCCAGTGCGGGCCCGCTCGCCTTCCGCCCGCCGCCAGGCCGAGGGGCCCGGCCGCTTCCCCTTGGCTCAGGGCCCGGGCGGGAGGGCTCCGGGTGTTCTCTCCTTCCAGAGCAGCAGGCCGGAGGGGCTCTTCTGCCTCCCCCACGCCTCGCCCGTGCCCCCCCCCAGCCCCCAAGGGAGGACGGTCGAGGGGGGGGGGCGAGCTGGCTGGGAAGAGCTTCCCCGCCCGGCCAGGCAAAGGAGGGCTCCGGAGGGAGACGCACTGACAGCCGGGCGGGCGCCGGGCCAGAGGGGGGGGGGGGGAGGAGGAGGAGGAGAAGTGGTGGCGGTGGTGGCTGGCCGGAGTGTATGTAATTGGGAGGGGGGGGGCGCGCTTTGGCGGCGTGGTGGGTCCTGGCCCACCCGTGCGTGTCGGGGGCGGTGGAAGGGAGTCGCCCTGAGAAGGGGCCCTGGATGATCGAGGGCTTTGAACAAGTCTCTGTTGGTCCCGTTTCTCTTTTTGACCCCCCCCCCCAAATCATGCTTTAGAGGTTCCTTTTTTAATGGGATTGTTCTTTCAAAGAAATATAAGCTGTTTGACAGGCGAGGGAAGATTTTCTAACCCCACCCAGGAAGCAAGAGCGCCCAAAGGGCATAACTGAAGTGCCCCCCCCCCAAGAAACCTCCCATGTTAGTATGGATAAGGGGTGGAAAGGGATGGCTCTTTCACCAGCAGGACCAGGTGCTGGGTGGGATTTACTCCCTGGTCTGATGCAAACTCTTTTAGGGTAAATCTTTCCAGGGTTTCTGCCTTTTTGGTGCAGGCAGTATAACTGAGGGCGGGCAGAGGCTCCCCTGCCCAGCTTTCTGGATCATTGTAGTTGCCATTTGGTGTGCTTGATGCTGACATGGCAGGCACTCCTCTGTAGAAAATCTTTGTGGCAGAACTTGGGAAAAGTTATTTTTGAGGGCTGTGACTGCCAGAGGCTCCCAGCCAGCATGGCAGATGGCTGCACTGGTGGGAGGGTGGTGGTCCAAAAAAGTACAATTTCCAAGTTCTGTTTTGCGTTTCCTGAGGAGACTATAAGGAGGTTTAACAAACAGAAACTGAACACTGCTGGAGACTTGTTCTGAGCTTATTAGCCCTGCTATTAAAGTGTAATATATTTAATCACTTGCATCTCCATCAAGTCCAAACCAACTTATAGTCATCCTAACATAGATATTTAAGGTAAGTAAGATGTTTAAGGAGTGGCTTTACAATCCCCCCCCCCATGATTTTTCATGGCCAAGTAGAGATTTGAACCCAGGTCTCTTGATTCTTCCTTATTGGCAACCTTCCCACAGTGCATTGGTGAGTCCTGACTAGAGATGGGCGCAGAACGCTGGTTTGGTGTGTTTTGTTTCCTGGCAGAACAGCTGATCTGTGGTTCGGCACTCTGCCCACTCCAGCAGGCGCCCATTCAGTAGCAGCTCCTGGAGGAGGCAGGATAGGGCACTGCTGCTGAATGGGCACCCACTGGAGTGGGCGGGCCGCTGAACTTCAGATCAGCTGTTCAGCTGGGAAACGAACTGCAACAAACCAGTGATCCATGCCCATCTCTAGTCCTGACCTATCACTCTGGAAGCCATTGGAATCATCATCATCATGATGTGCCGTCAAGTCAGTTCTGACTTACAGCAGCCCTTTTCAAAGTTTTCTAGGTAGAGCGTACTCAGATGTGGCTTACAATTCTCTTCTTTTGGGGACATCCTGGAACTGCAGCATGCCCAAGGGCACACAGGTTGGCTTTTCTCCTTTTTTGGCACAGTGGGGATATTGAACTCCCAACCTCTGGCTCCACAGCCAAGTACCTCATTCACTGAGCTATCCAGCCATCTTCAGTCATGCAGGCTATGAATTCCAAACAGCTGAGTTGCTGCTCAAGTGGCAACCCACCTTCCCTCTTGGTGCCATGAATGGGGAAATAAAATACAGAATTTCCCCTATTTCCTATGCAACAAGATACTGAGAAAAGATAGTAGGTGCCAGGGACTTTTTTTTGAGATGTTGTGTTTGAGGAGACAAGAATCAGCTTCTCTATTCTAGTCTCAGCTTTGCCTGGTTGTTGCCACTCTTTTCTTAACTTATTTGCAGGGAGGGAGGCTTTTTCTTCTCTTTGAAATAGTGTTGAGGTCCGTGTTGAGCTGAGGGCCTTTGACTTCTGTGGCACAGCTTTAGGCTGCCTCCAGATGAACTAGTACTAGCTGTTCTTTCTCTCACAGTGGGAGACAAATCTTTTTGTTGCAGTTGTTCAACTTTGTAGCTTTGCACCTGAAGCCTGGGGAGGCTGAATGCCTAGTTTCTGAATATAACAACCATTATGAACACCAAGAAAAACTTTCAATTCCAAATAGAAGAGAGTGGGAAATGTGCTGCTTTTTATTCCTTTCATAGGAACCTCTGTATATGTGGCTTCCTTCTTTCAGCTCATCAGGAATTGCTGGGATAAAAAAAGTCTGTTTTCTAGGAACTTGAGTTGCTGCTTTCATTACTTTCTTCACACCATGGAACTGCATGCTGTGGGGACATTTTCTGGCTGATATAGCCGTGACACCTGAGTCCTTGTGTTGTAGTTACAGTACCTGAAGAGCTTCCTGGCCTTGGTATCCAGGCATACCTACAAGTCTGCATAAGAAGGGGGCAGCTGTCATGTTTTGCTAACCTAGCTGAATGCAAATGGAAGTGAGCAGCATTTTGTGAAATACAGTGTTTTGTGGCTTCTGAGAGCTGTTTCAACAACTAAATTAGAGGTGTGCACGTGCAAGCATGTGCATGGCAGTACTGAAATTTGAATGCAGATTGAGTGAAAAAACCTGAGGCAACTTGCAAACTGTTCAAAAATGCACCTGAGTTTTTAAGTTGTCAGTAACTTACAAAGCTGGCAGTATGACCAAATTATCCAGTTGACAGTATTGCAACATACTAGTCCTGTGCTGCTTTTTTCAGTGATATCAAGTAAGTCGATTTTTTTAAAAAAAGGACTACAGCATTTCCTATTTTGAAAGAGTATATGGCACTTCCCTTTTTGGGGATATCATTACTAGTTGCAGAATACTGTGGAGTTTGGATAGTGGTAAATTCTTGGTGCCAGTGTTCTAATTTAATGTAGTGCAAGGAAGTACTCTGTTCTGTATACATCAGTTCCTTTAAGAGCAGTTCTGCCATGTTGTGTAAGCTTCTGTGCATGTAAAGGATTTTCAGTGATGACTGAACTCTAGTTTGTTTGAATCTCAACTGAATTATCTTTAAGTTATCCTGGATAAGGCAGGCACATCTATCAAGCAGACTATATCATGTTTTAATTCCAAAACGTATAAAAATCCCACATATATTGGGCAATGACTGTGTTACATTCTCTGTGACTATAAAACTTTCAAAGTAGTTGACTTGCTACATTAGTAATCCCTGATATTATTCATATGCCATTAGATGTTAGTTTATTTGATAGAAAGAGTGGGGAGAAGTTCCAGACATAGTGGTGATGTGTACACCTGAAGCATCAATATAAATGAGAAGCTGGCATAAAACAAATGCAGTTTTATGGTTGTTGTTTTTTTTAAAATAAGTAATAGCTTTTGGTGGTGGTGCTACTGTGGTATGTGTGTTTGTGTACGTACACACATATGTAACAAGTAAAAATACTTTCTAAATGCAGACTTGAGATACTGCTAATATTGGTGTTTTGTTTTGCAAACTGTTGGGAAAGTGAAGTTAACCTGAAAATTTGCAGCCTGTCACAGCCTGCCATTTGTTTTAGCAATACCAGTAATTTGTTGTACATGTTATGTGAGGGTTTTAAAGTTAATATCAAGTTTTTATGCTTTAAAGATTTCCCCAAGGAATCAACATTAGTTAATGCAAGGTTCAAAGTTGATGTTTAGCTGGATTCTGAGTCACACCATTCCCTCTGTACTCCCCAGCACTGCTGGAAGGGCCAAAGTGGAGAGCTATCCTCCATGTTATTTGATATGGCCTTGAGGCAGTGCTAATCCTTAAGGTATGTATGGAAGTACTCTGAACACACTTACAGGGAATTTGCAAGTTTGCCCAGGATACTTTCTGCTGGGACTTTCTCTAATGTAAATGACATTTTAATAAATGGATGTAATACAAAGGCCCAGTTCTCTAGATGAATTGCACTTATTTTAATGAGATATGTGCAAGAAAGGCACTGAGTGTATTACACATGAAGGTTTTTGATCTTTGCAGAAGCAGTGTTAAGTACTTCCCTGTGACTGGCATGGCTGTGATACTTTCAGAACAGTCTTCACCAACTCACCGCCCTACAGATGTTTTGGACTGCTGTTCCCATTATACCTGAAAATTGATTGTGCTGACTTTCTTGCAAGGGAGTTGTAGTCTAAAACATTTGGACAGGGTAGGTTGAGGAAGGCTGTGTTTGACCAACTTTGAAATTGCCAGCAGTTGCTTGCTATTGAAATGGAAATGTTCTATTTTCCCCCCTGTAATAGCTTGATATTCATAACTAAGGAGGAGTAAAATTCAGCTGTTTTAATTTGGAGTTGCGAACAGATGAAAGTCATTGTGCAGAATGGTAAAATGGTTCAATAATTCTTGTTTATTTTTGGCTGTGGGCTAAGCAACTCTTCAGTTCATATGTTTAAATAACTTTTCCTTGCAACTGGTGATAGATTATGAAATGCTAGTTTTATGAACTGACAGAGGAGCATGTGAAGTTTTTAAGGTGGAGTTGAGCTTAAACAGGAAGTCCTGTGTTCTGTTGTTTCCAGAAACAAATCTATTTTCATACACAGTATTTTCATCAAAGCTTGACATGTTAGCAAAACAGCTATTGTTACTTTAGAAAATTGTAGGACATCAAGAGTCAGCTTGGAGGGTTAATTCTTCTCTTAATTGTGTTTAATGTATGATCTGTTGTCTTTTACAGTAGTTTTTGGGTTATCTTAAGGTCAGTATAGTCAAGGAAACATTTTGAAGCCTGTGTAGTAGTCAGAGAACAAGTGCTATGAATGAATGAAGGGCCCCAGTTAGGAACATAAATATTCTTATATTTTGTCTAGCATTTGAATAAGTTTTGATTGCACTTTCAGATGGCAAAACCACTGCCTCTTTAACATGAAGCCAAATCCCATTCCCTGTGGGATTTAGCTTCATGTTAAATAAGATCTTAGGGCAGTTCTTACATGCATGCTTACATGGAGATGCATGTTTAACATGCATGGCATCCACAATGTCGTTTGTATGTTGCAGGAGGCAAAACTGTGGTGCTGTTACTTCCTGCAGCAGTTGGAGCTTTGCTTTCTTATAAGTAAATATGCATAGGATTATGGTGTGGCAGCATGACTTGAGTTTGTTTACTCAAAAGTAAGATTCATTGGCTTCAGTGATACTGATATCCTAGTGTATTTGCTTTTTACCCTAAATCTTAGTGGTGGCCCTTGAAGCTAAGCTTGCACTGTAAATCATTCTCCAAACTCTTTGGGGGGAAATGTGTATGGAGGGGCACCTGTGCAACATTTTTGCCCTTTTGTAGTTGCTGTTTGTGGTGTACCCAGTGGTGTCCTGCTACTCTGAACTGAGGAGGAAGAGGAATACAATAGCTGGATGACAGTGTAAGTAGGCTTACTTGCACAGTTGCCGTCATACACTTCACAAAGCCAACAAGATTCTGGTCAGTGTAATGATTTGCAGCGCAAACCTAGCTCCACTGACCACTGCTGAGATTTAGGGTAGGATTTACAGGTCTGTAAGTGTAAGGATTTATATTTTTTGTGTTAAATTTGCTGAAGCAGTGGAACAACGATTATTGGAATTGTTCAGAATGGATATTGCACACTGAACAAGTGGGCACTCTGATGAGCCTAAACATGATAATTTTCATTCCCCTCCCCCAACCCGCACACTTAGAATGGCATTGTTAGCATAAAGTGGAATTCCATGTGCAGCTGTATGAATAACAACATCAGCAACAAATGTCTTCAGAGATGTGAGCGGATATAGAATTATATAATTCAAAATGACTTGTTCAGTTTTGAGCTATAGAAACCACAGTTCAGCTGTAGTTAAACCCTAAAGAGTTCTAAGTGTATTTCTCCTAGAAATGTGTAGTTGTAGCAAGATAGAAAATGAAGTATCTACTTGTGTATTTTAGTTTTACAATTTAAGGAAACCATTCGAAGACTGGAGAGTTGTGACAAAGCTATGGGATTCCTGCCTTTATTGTATAAACCATTGCAGCATGTAAAACCCACCAAAAGACAGCATTCTTTTGATTTCTCTAGGGTAGATATTTAAATTGGCAAATTTGCAAGCCAGAATTTCAAAATTAATATTTCAGAGGTTCAGTGTATATTGCTTTCAGAATACCATTGATCTGTGGTAGTCTGCAACAGAGTACCAAGAATACCTCTGACCGGGAAGGGGGGGGGGGTTACTGAGAGTTATAGTCATCCCAAAAAAGTAACTTCTCCTGTAAAACTAATGTTTTGGCCTGGTGCGCCATCTTCTTCAAAGAACATTTGGTAATTTGAATCAGATGGTCATTTCTGTGTTTGCAAGCTAGTTTGGTGTTTTTAGAGCTGGGATTTTGAGTTGCTTAGTGGTGCTCAAGACACCAGTGGGTATACTAGTCTTTCCAAACAACAGACCGAAATCCTATTGGTTGTTTATGCCAGCGTAAGTGTTGTGATGTAAATGGTAGTGGCAATTTGCCACCAGTTAACAAGTCACTGATGTATTCCTTGTTGTGTGCCAGTCTGTGGTTTGGCAGGTGACAAGAAATGCAAGAAGCAACTCATTGACTAGCAGGAATTTTTAACTGAGGTTTATGCCTTTGCATCCAAAGTGGCATAAAAAATTAGAACTCTGCCCATTGTCCTTTAAAGCATGAATGACACAATCTGTGTCATTAAGTATCACTGTATGTGATTTTGGATGACCTAGGATTTCCCAGCATGTGTATGCTGGCATTTATATGTGTGTGCATTCATTATCCACCGTTCATACGTCTGCTGCAGGGAACTGCAGTATAACAGCAGCATACCTGCAGCAATCATAGCTGCCTTTAATGAGGATTATACTTGGTTATCTGTATAGCATATGTGTGATAGCCTCCTTGAATCAATCACGGCACAAGATTGCTAACTAAGCCTTCTTTCACTATCACATTATCAGAAATAATTGATTTCTGTTTGAATTTACAGATGCTATATTCTTTTGAAACATTAACATTGAAATTCAGATGGCATATGTTAAAGCTGCAGGTTTTGGGAATAAGCCTTGTCATTTTCAATGCACACTAGGAAAGTGTAGGTAGTGGTATCTACAGATTATAACAGATCGTAGAAATGAGAGAACGGAATTTATTTGGTTTTAATATAATATAAAACTAGGGTTCTGATGTTTATCTTTTGGTTAGATTGTGAAAAGTAAAATATTTCCTGCTACTTGTTTAATGGAAAGAAAGCACAGTTCTGAAGATCCTTGTAGTTTTTAATAGCTGAGTACTTCTAAAAATTATCCAGATGTACATCTGCAGCAAAGGTTCCTGAATTTTAGAAATCCCCCTGGATTGCACACTAAGCCAGAACTGAATCTGTCTAGCTTTCTTGTTTGGAAACTGAGCATAAGATGAAATTGCATACAGGAATCTTTCCGTTTTCTGTGTACATCTTAGCAAAGGGAAACTATTTGCATTTATTGTTCTAAGTATGTTATATATGGCAGTCCAACCTAAAATCCTAACATTGATTTTAATTTCTTCTCTAAATTTTCTTTTTGAAGTGGAAAAAAGTCTTCTGTAAAAATCTTGAGGAGGGGATCTAGTTCACTTGACTTTTTACAGTGATTGGGTAGGTTTGCAAATTCAGTAACCTTTTACTTATGTTTTGTTAGTGAAGAAGTGTTTGATAGAGCATAAAATTCTGAAGTGAGCATTGGTTACACAATCAGTTACATTATGAATAAACTAAGACTTAAATCTCCATGACATCAAACAAGATTGGCTGACAGACAAACATAATATAATATGTACAACATTTTCAAGCATGCCTGGCTTCTCAAAACTCATTCTTGTTTCTCCCCACTCTCTACTTCTTCTTTTAGAATAACAAAAGTGTTAGCAACAAATTGTCATTGTCTGCTCTGTTTTAGGGTTCAATTACACACCATTATACTCCTGTTTTTGTGTCAAGTTTAGTGCGATTCAAATTGAATTAAAAATCTCTGACTACATGATATACAGCTAAGTGTGCATTTTTGGGCTGGAAAGTGGGTTTTTAAAACACCCATGTGGGGGTTGTTTATTTTAAATAGTTTCTTTCTTTCTTTCTTTCTTTCTTTCTTTCTTTCTTTCTTTCTTTCTTTCTTTCTTTCTTTCTTTCTTTCTTTCTTTCTTTCTTTCTTTTCTTTCTTTCTTTCTTTTCTTTCTTTGGACCTGTTTGGCATATGTGATTGCCACATGTGGGAGTCTGAGGGATTTGCTTAGGTCTGAGTGCTAAATATTCTTATAAGTTTTCTATCGGTTTCTATTTTAGTGCTGTATTGATCTAGCGCTATGCCATTTCAAAATTTATATATATATAAATTATATAATATATATATATATTAAAAAAACCATGATTTAGATCAGACATGATGTTTCTTAAAAGGACAGAAGAAATGGCAGTTACAGTAGTTGTGGGCTTTGTTGTAAGCTACTAATGCTGGCTTTGCTGAATAAAAGCTTCTGAGTCCAGCATCAGCTCTTTCAAGGCAGGCAAGCTCCACCTCAATAAAGGCACAAGTATGGCTGAGGTGAAGAACTGTTCCAGTACAGAGAAGAAAATGGGAAAACTGGTACCTGGAGTGCTGAATGCAAACATACCACACAGCTTACAACTATGCTAAAAGTTATTCCTTAAGGATGCACACACTGACAAAAAACCCCACATGACATTAAATAAATTTCTAAAATCCTGAACCAACTCCCAATTTAATCCAGCTGTCTACTTGTGCCCTTAGTGAGTTCATACTTGAGAGATAAATGCTTTATGCTTATACAGTAATAATAAGTCCTGTCTTTCAGTAGTCCAGTTAAAGAGAAATATGGGTTGAGGAGAAAGAAATCAGCTATGATCTAGGCATAGCTGAGATGGCGAATGTGGGTGATAGCCTCAGATTAAGGTAACAGGTCTCATTTGAAGAGGAAGAAACAAGATAACATGCTAAATGATTATACCAGAGGAGCAAAGGATGTGATACTGTGTCTCAGCCCATATATTTTCCCACATGCTAAACCACTTTGTTATCTTTTTCATCTTATGTTAAAACGCGGTGTATTTTCTGATAAAACCTCTAGAGTGGGTGAGGCTGCAGTCTGTTTTGTGTGCTTTTTAAGATACGCTCAAACATTCTAGCCAGTATAGGTATCTCTTTTGGCAAGTGTTTTTGTATATGTACTGTGCCTAGCAAATGAAAGAAACTGTAACACTCAGATGTGAGGGATAGCTTCCTGTGTTTGTCAGATGTATACAAAATTAAAAATATCTTATTTTAGGGTATCTTGAAAGAAACACGATTTTAAAGCTGTTAGAACTTGCTGGTGTAGTATGTGTTTGAGGTGGTGTGCTAGCATTATTGTATTTTTCTTATCCATGCCGTTTAGTATATAAACAAGTTGATGTAAATGCAATTGTGTTTGTTTGTTTGTTTGTTTGTTCTTTCTTTCTTTCTTTCTTTCTTTCTTTCTTTCATCATATAGCACCCCATTAGTGCATAGCACTATTCTGGGCAGTTAACAGTATAATAATAAAACATCTAGAAGAGAATTAAAGTTAAAATCAACACCTGGATCAAATAAGAACAAATACTGTACCATTAAAAGTAGAAGAGGCATATTGTTGCTATTTAAAACTTCAAAGTAACTTACTGGACACATGGAGTGATCTTTTTGTTTGCTTCTCAAGATGATCCCTCTTTATATTACTTAGTGCAGTGGTTCTCATACTTTGTGATAGCCTGGATTCCTTTTGCCACTGATATTGAGAATCAAGACAATCAAGAGTTCTTCTGGAAATTCTTACGTTTCAGATTCTTGTGTATGAGTGTCCAAACCATGCTGTATAAGCATCAAGGCACAGAGTTATTCTTTTGTATTCCATTAGCTAGAGCAGCGATCCCCAACCTTTTTCGGTCCGCGGACCGGCTGGGGAAGGCGGGGCACCCTGCGTGCTCTCGCACGAGTGCCGCACAACCGTTTGTGCATGCACGCAAGCGTGTGTGTGCTCGTGCACATGCGCAAATGGCAGCGCGGCACTCGCACGGGCGTGCTGGAGCGCGCGCGCAGGCACAAACGGGCTGTGCGGGGGTGAGCACGTGCAGGGGGTGGGGAGGGAGGTCTGTCTCGGTGGCCCGGTCCAGCTCAGGCCACGGACCGGCACGGGCCGCGGACCGGGGGTTGGGGACCTCTGAGCTAGAGGAAGTGGAATATGTGGAAACACCGATAAGTTATGGGTTTGTATGTGTGTTTATATGGGTGTATGTTTGTTTGTTTTCTTGTCCGTTTTGTCAGCAACTGCTTCAGGATACATAGCTGGGAAAGATGCCATGGAGGAACATGCTAGGATTGCAGGTTCTGATGTCATGACAAACCGTGGTTTAAAGTAAGCCGGTGCCCGCTATCCTTAGGTTTAGACTGAGTATGGCTTGTGGTTGATTAACAGATTATGACTTTACTGAAATGGGTGTATATGTCACAACAAGCCGAGTTTCAACAAACGACGGTGTTCTGAAGTGCAAACACTATGAATAAAGAGACATTTAGTAGTTCTGTCATTCTGTGCCTTCTCCACCCTGCACATATCCTTATGTAGAGTTAATTATTTCTAGAGTTAATTTTAAATGCTTACACAATCTACAAAGACTTTTCTCAAGGTGCCACTTTCCTCATAGCCTTTAATATGTCAGTTATGTTCCTGTCTTACCAGTGTAAAATTCTAAAACACATTTGTCTCTCGAATGCTGCAGTTGTCCATAGTTGCATAGTATATTCTGTTGTATAGTTCCTATGTTGAAGGTGTTATTTCGAATACTTCGAAAAGTATTATTTGTTCTTAGTCTCTAAGGATAAAACCTGGTTATATTGTATATCATGTTATCTCAATTGTACTTTATAAAGGATTTTCAGTCTTTGAAACAGCTATGAGATTAAAGGGCATTAATCTAAGCTCTCAGGGCCCAGTTGAGTATGTTCTGAATTGATTTTGGTCTTACTTTTCTCAATAAACATCAAAGCAGTGCGCAACAGGGAATCCTCAGAGGTCAGATAAAGTGTGCTGTTTCTAAGAAGCATAGATGGTAGCATGGAGCTAAATCCAATTGCTTGTCTCAGCTAGAGTAGACTTACTGAATGAGTGAGATTTATATAAGTATTGATTCATCAGTGGGTTCATAGGGTCTACTCTAGTTAGGAAAAGCAATGAATTATTATTATTTCAGTGAATATTTTGGATATATGAAAGTGTATGAAAGTGTGATTCAAAGGGATAGGATTACATACACACACATACACACACCCGCACACCACTAGTACCCTGTTTCCCCGAAAATAAGACCTAACCTGCAAATAAGTCCTAGTATGATTTTTCAGGATGCTCGTAATATAAGCCCAGCCCAAAAATAAGCCCCAGTTAAGTGAAACCTCGCCCTCCACCATTGTGCAGCAACCAGAAGAAAATGATGACTATATTTGAATAAATGTAGATTATTGTACATGAAAAAAATAAAACATCCCCTGAAAATAAGCCCTAATGCACTTTATGGAGCAAAAATTGATATAAGACCCTGTTTTATTTTAGGGGAGACACATTAAGATCTGAATGGCACCACATAACGGACCAGAAGTGCTGAGGCAAATAACTTCAAAAGAGGCTGCCTTCGAAGTCCTCTTGAAACAGGTGTGTCTTCGACAGCCTCTTAAAGTTAAGGAGGTAGGGAGCCAGGTCTAGCTGTTCTGGGATGTGATTCCAAAGAGATGGTGCTACCACCAAGAAGGCCTCTTGTTGAAGATTTTCTGACCTCCTTTGGTGTAGGAGGAGCATAGCCTGAGAGGATCTGGTGGCGCGGGAGGATGACCTTGAGGAGAGATGCTCTGACAAATAATGTTGTCCCAAATCATGAAGGGCTTTTTAGGTGAGCATCAAAACCTTGAACTTGATCTGGGACACAACCGGTAACCAGTGCAGGCAAGCCAAAATTAAAAATATGTGATCAAATATGTTCATACTTGTCACTAATCTGACCACTGCATTCTGGACCTACTGGCATTTCAGAGGAGAAAAACATAAGGAAGGAAAGACTGCCTAGACAGGCCAATGAAGACTAAGCATGTTCAGTTCCAAAGAGATGATGGGTTACTAGATGGTGAAAGTGTGAGAATGGAATCCTGTGGAGAAACATACGCTTGGCTGAATAGCTTACTAAAAACAGGAACTTCATATACCAACATTTTGTTGCATAACACCTTTTTGGTATAAATTGCTTGAAATCCGTGGGGATTAATTTCAAGGCAGTTAATTCCTCTGTAAATTCCAGTGATTCAATGAGCAACTCTAGTTGCAACTTAACTAATTGTGTTACAGGCATTAAATAGTAAACCATTATGAACTATCCTTGGTTAAATGAAATGTTTCTATGTGATGAAAAATTCAAAGGATAACCTTTGTTTTCATGTTAACTTGATTTAAGTAATGGAATTTTAATTCTTCTGATTAAAAGAAAATTTAGTAAGTCTACAGACACTTATCAGGAATCAAGAAGATCTTCAGTTTTGCAGTGCTGCTTGTTCTGTATAATAGTAACTTTATCCTAAGTTTTTCCATCTTTGTTTTCCATCTGTGTTGGAGCTGTTCTGGGTAATTTTTATAAGGAATGAAATGTTGAACAAATAATAATTTTTGTAGGCAAGTGTTGTTTGTTATAAACTCAAAGTTTATAATAGTTTCTCTTTTTTGGCCACTGCCCATACTGGCTGCAAGAGTCTGGCAGTTGTAGTCCAAAATAGTAACTTTTGGCAAACTGTCTAGCCCTGTAATCAGTTCAGGAAGTGATATTTCCCTTGTGTTCTTCTACTTTCACATCAGGACAGATGGTTAGTTCCCTAGACTTTATTTAAAATGTACAGGTTTTAATAGTCATTCCTTTGGTTGTCTGCAGCCTGTAGGGAATCAGTCAAGGGATGTGTTTCCAAATTATGAGAATGTTACTTGCTTCTCTGGCTTTCTGATGTCCTGCTACAAATTACTAACGAGCCAGTTAGCTAGCTAATAAAATGCTTTGTGAGCTAATAACTTCTGTAGATGCACGTAAATGGTTGTTCTAAGCTGATGATTTTAATTTGGCAATTTGAAATGGATTGGACTTCTTTACAGCCCATTTCAGGGTTTTTTTAAAGAATGGTTTCTTTATAGCCCAGTTTACTCCCTTTTACTGTGCCACTGTAGCTGAATCATTCAGTCATACAACAACCGAGGAGGAATGGGTTTGGAGTTCATCACCTTGATCACAGGATGGCCTAGTTCCCTTGTCACTGCTCAAAAGTAACTCAGAAATGTTTAGTTTAAAGATGAGTAGATGAGATTAGGAGTTTTATACCTGAGTGACAAGGGATGCTAATTATATGTCACTTCTTTTGTTTCTCCCCAAAAATTTACAGAATTGCAAAAAATAATTTGCATTCATGATAGATTTAAAAATTGTGCCTTTTTAAAATGTAAAGTTCAGATTTTATAAAATGATTTCTTAATGTTATAACTTTAGTAACCGTCTCTTTCCTACTAACCTGGTTTATAAGTAAAACGTTATTTAATAAAAATACGACTATCCATGAGACAATAGATAAAAAAAGCATAGATAATACTGTAGCCATGCAGCCTGAACAAGAGACTTGAAAGCCATTGGAGGGATTCAAGAGATGTTATCCCTGATCATAGTGGAGTTATTTACTGTGCTTGAATACCTCTCCCATACTCCTGCCTCCAGCTACCTGAGACGTGCAGAGATTTCAATGTCAAATTATAAATATTTATGATGGTGTAAGAAAGTATGAATGCATCCATCTCATGAAAGAACACAGTTCTTTTTGTTTTAATAGTGAGTTCCTTCCAGAAAGTTTTGATAGTTATAAGTTAAGTGTAAGTAGGTATAAGATGATGTACCTTGGGGCACCCCCCCCCCAACTTCACGTTTAAAAGCATAAGCTTGGAGTGACCAACCAAGAAAGAGGTACTTGTTTTGGGTTGTATCCCACCTTGACAGAGCATGAGATGGCTAATAATAAAATGAATACAATAAATACATGTTAACATTACAGTTATTTTTTTTAAAATCAATTGAAAATACAAGACATTATTTAAAAGGAGTTGAAAACAAACGGGGGGGGGGGCAGGGAGAGGAGCAGCACCTACCTGGATTAAAGGCACATTTGGCAGCAATTCAACTTCAGTGCAAAAGATCTTCCTGAAGAAAAAGGTCTTTGCCTGCCTGTGGAAAAACAACAGAGAGGGACAACCTAGCTTCTCTTGGCAGAGAGTTCTGAAGTCTGCAGTCTTTGGGTGTTTATGGTATAAAGGTATAAAGCTTGGTGTGCGGTGGTTTTGAAAAAAAAACCCAGATTCTGTGCCAGGATAATTGGGAAAAGAGTTGATAATGACATTGCCAGTGCCACAATACCTTTATATAAATGTGTGGTTTTGTCACATTTACAGTATTGTGAACATCTGGATATTGCATCTCAGAAAAAATATTGTAGGGCCAGAAAATGTACAGAAAAGGGCAAGTAGTATATCAGGCATTTGATGGACCTTCCATACTGAGAAACAAAGGAATGTTGGAAGCTTTGGGGACTTTTCTGTTTTGTGAAAAGACTAAATGGGGGCATGATAGTGGTTCATAAGTTTACACATAGGGTAGAGAGAGAGAAAAGAATGAGCTGCCCAGTGAAATGTATTGGCAGTAGATTCTGTACAGTTCAGAGAGCGATAGTATTTCATACATTTAAGTGGACATTCATGAGCCCCTTCATGTATTGAATGAGCATGCAGGGGTCCTGTATGGAGTATCTCACCCACAGCTGCTACGGTGCCTTGCCACTATGCTCATGTCCTAATCAGTGTTGGCTTAGGAAATCACTATATGTACAAATATATGAGTGAAGAGTTCCTACATGCAAAGAAGGCTGTTGAATAGCCAGGGTCCCCTCTTGGGCAGAGGAACTAACCATGTGTGCATCTGGTTCATGTAGAGCAGCCATTCTCAACCTTTTTTTTTTTTGCCATGGCTGTAAACACAATAAGAAAGAAATATAGGCTGAATCAGGACTATATAATTCAAAGAATGAACCTTACAAGGTGGTGTGTGAAGAATTGTTTCCAGTCTGTGGCCAGCTTCAGAAGTCAAGGGGGAAGCAGGGGAGGAGAATGATATATAAAAGTAAAAGAAGATGGCAGAGCGACCACATGTGTTAATATAGGGAATATTAACTGGTAGTTGTGAAGAAAATAACAGTAGATAACAGTATAAGTATTACATTTGGTAATGACTTGAGAAACTTAGGCTTATATTCAATCAATTTATATAGATGTCCATCATGTGTATAAATTTTGTCTCAGCTGTCTTGTCCATAAAAGTTCACATTAAAATATAATAGTTCAGTCTTCAAGGTGCCACATGTTTATCACTTACTTTGCAAGCCCTATTAGGGTCGCTTCAAGTTAGTTCTGACTTGATGGCATATAACAAGAATGTGCCTTCCACCCAAACGAATTTCAAGGCAGTATTTTATAAATTGCTTGCACGCTCCTGGTTTTAAACCAGCATGCTGAAGCAAAAGCATAGATAACATCTCAGGGCCCCTGTGTAGCCTTCTCTGCATCTCATTGAAGCACTTTGGTGTACATACACTGCTTGAAGTAATAATACTTTGTCTCTTTGACATTACTTTAATAATGTGCTACCCTTAAAGAACAGGCGCTTCAGTGATCAGCCTTGCATCACTCAATCCTCTATTGACTTGAAGACTTGAGATAAGTGAGGTCTAAATTGAATTACCCTCACAAAATTATCTGGGTATTTAAACTGTTCACAGATAACAGTGCTTGAATGCATATTGCATATACTGTGTTCCTTTGCCATTGGCTTCTTGGTATTTGCTAACAAGAAGGATTTAAATTTACTTTGCAGATGTCTGAGCTCTTAGTGCTTTGGTGTTGTAATTATGCTACAGTGGATAATGTGTTCTTTTTCAAGTCGCTTTCTAGAGGTGTGTGACATAGTCACATCTTCACACAAGTGCCTCATCGAGGTTGTGAGTATTATAATTTTACTCTGTCAATATTCTACTGAAGCTTGTATCTTAAGCTGCATTAGCAAAGGTGGTATTATTAATAGTACCTCTACAAGTGTATTGTATGGAAAAAACTACGGAAAATGATTGAAATTGGTATGCTTAGTTTAACCTTCTCAGTAGAAATCTGACGGTGATTTAATTACATTTCAAAATTATTGGCTTCTTATTCTATGCACTGTAGAAGAACATAATTAGCCAAATTCAGGAGTTGTCTACACAGTGTGCAATTGAGCTTGACTTTAATCTTCGTTAGTAGGCATAGGGAACTGGTCTGGATCAAGACTATCGCAGATACTTTGGGTAGATTGAATTCTTCTCGCCCAGTCATTTTTCTTTTCTCTTGTTTCCTAAATTTGTTCTTCCAACCATGCTTGATCATAACCAAAAGGTGGATTAGTGAAGTTTGACTAACGGTATAGTTAACTGTATGCTAATCTTGTTAGATTATTTACAACAGCTTGCTTCAAATCAAAGAGAGTTGATTCGGAACTTATTAATTACTAAAAGCATTTCGTGTTCAAAAGTGGAGAAGAACCTCCATTCCTTTACTTTTGAGATGGTAGATGAAAGTTTGGAAAATTTGGAGAATTTACAAATCTCACAATTGTCAGGATTCAGGGTGATAAATAGACATTTGAACAGTTAACTGGTCTCTGTGTATTTCCTTTACCTGGT
The DNA here is from genome assembly GCA_037013535.1 of Intellagama lesueurii. Lineage (NCBI taxonomy): Eukaryota > Metazoa > Chordata > Lepidosauria > Squamata > Agamidae > Intellagama > Intellagama lesueurii. Next base: position 199,360,200 of record JBAJHW010000004.1, read on the forward strand.
CTCCTTTTATGGCTTCCAGGTAATTATATTATAGTTTTGATATTGATAAATGAGGTTTTGCATTGTAAATGTTTAGTTAAGGTTGAAGGCAGCAGGAAAAGAGGAAGACCAATTACAAGGTGGACTAAATCCCTAAAGGAAGCCACAGGCTTAAATTTACAACAGCTGTGCAGGGCAGTTAGGACAGGAGATTTCAGAGATTGCTCATTCATGGGATTGACACAAGTCAGAGGTGACGATGGAACATAACAACAGTTTTGATCATATAGAAATATTTATAGATGTAAACTTCTGTATTATGGCAATATAGATTCATTTATAGATGTTTATAAGGAATCATTTATATATGTATTTCTTCATATGCAGTTTGGTTGATACTGTATCTTAGTACGGATAAACACCATATGTGCAATGTAAGTAGTAGACCTCTTTAAAAAATTTATCTTGCCAATGAAGTTTTCTCTTCCCTCCCTCTCCCTTTTTAGCCTGCTCATAGGGAGGGATTTAGGCAGGTATAATAGTTGGGAATGGAAGGTTGAACCTCCTCTACCTGTGCATAGTGGTTTAATCTAAATCAGGCTTGGAATCATAGAACTGTGCAGGTAATTCAGCTCCCTGCCTATTCAGTAAACAATACACTTGTAATTTTTTTAAAAAAGGAGAAAAGAAAGAAAAAAGTGTGAAACTTAGCAGCAAGCTATGTGATTTAACATAGTGCATGCAGTTTAGCATTCAGTGTGTTAAAGACTTTTCTCTTTTCATGCTATATTTTAACCTTGAGATGGAAAATAAGTGCTTTGAAGTGATCATACTTTAAAAGGTAAAGGTAAAGGTTCCCCTTGACAATTTTTGTCCAGTCGTGTTCGACTCTAGGGGGTGGTGCTCATCCCCGTTTCCAAGCCATAGAGCCAGCGTTTGTCCGAAGACAATCTTCCATGGTCACATGGCCAGTGCGACTTAGACATGGAACGCTGTTACCTTCCCACCGAGGTGGTCCCTATTTATCTACTCGCATTTGCATGCTTTCGAACCGCTAGGTTGGCAGGATCATACTTTACATGAATATTAATTCACTAATTCATGACTGAAGCCTGCAGTCTCTGTATGAGGTATTTTGCTTTCATGTCCACTTGAATTTTAAAATTAATTCATCAATATAATATCTTTGAGGATAATAGATTTACAGAATTCTGGGGCTGGTAAGGTCCTCAAAGGACATTGAATCCGGCCCCCTGCCAATGTAGGAAATTCACAGCTAAAGCATGCCCAGCAGATAGCCATCCAGCCTTTGTTTAAAAGCCTCCAATAAAGGAGAGTTTATCACCTTCCAAAGTATCCAGTCTACTGTAGATCATTGTTTATGGTCAGGAAATTCTTCCTAATTCTTAGTCGAAATCTCCTTTCTTGTAATTTGAATCCTTTGGTTTGGGTCCTGCATCCTGGAGTCTCAGAAGTCATGTTTCTTCAGCTTGATAACCTTTCAGATATAGGCTGGTATCCAGTAGTAGCAACTGGAGTAGGTCTATTGAATCAGTGTAACTTATGGAGGAATTGACTCACTAAATCCTTGCTGATTTAATGGGCCTGCCTAGTTTTGACTTGCTGCTGGATTTCGGTCATTGACAGAGATCCTGAGATTGCATCTGCAACTTCCTTTAGTATTCTTGGGTGCAGTTCATCCAGCCCAGAAGAGATGAAATCATTTAAAATACACCAAACCTGGATTGGAGATCCCCTTTATGTGTTTTACTCTAAGGCAGTTACAGCAGAGGTGCTGAGTTAGTGGCAGCTCTTTGCCTAAAAGGTTTGTCTGAAAGAACGGGCGAAGAAGGTCCATGGAAGCTTACATTAAAATATGACAGTCTTTACATGCCACAATGTTTTTTTCCTTTTTTTATTTTTTATTTTTTTCCTTTGTTTTTGCCTAATGGGTTTGGGAGGGACATTTTTATCTTCACTGCCAGGTGTAAAATCTGAAACCTACCATCTTTGGGCTCATGCTGCAGCCCAATTTTCAGTCTTGCTTTAAAGAAGGAACACACGTCTGGCCATGGATTTTGGAACATTCGTGCTTGTTCTGCATTGCCCAAGTTCTGTAGTGCCCAGCATCATGAAGACCCAGAGTTGAAAGCTAGCCTCTACTTGTGATATTTTAGCAGCCTAATACTTTTGTATTACCCAGCTTTGTCATGTGCAAGGACCACAAGGATTGTCTTCTTTTTTGTTTAACCCTCCTGATCATCTTCCTACAACTGTTGGCTACTCCTTTTCACTCTTTCTTGCTGGTTCCCCTTCCTTTCTGCTTCTAATACTTCCCAGTTTTAGTTCTCAGTTCATCCAAAAGCTCTGTAGGTAGCCACCCTATTTCCTTAGATTCCTCCCACTCCTCTTTCTTGTAGAAATTGCTTGTGATTGTGCCTTGACTCCCTCACTTTTACAAAATGCTCATCCATTGTGAATTCCCTTATCTTTGAATGTTTCTGACCATGGGATCTCCCACAGTTTCCTTAAGATTATTGAAATCAGCTTTGTTAAAGGCCAGACAATCAACTGCTGAGCCTTTGATGAGATATGGAATGGCAGGGTGAAGGTGAGAGCAGTTGCTGAGTCTCAGAATTGTTTAAATTTGGATATGATGCTTTCTGAGCAGATTAACATTTTATCAGGCAGATCTCAGAGAAAAGCATGTGTTTGTGCCCACGTAACTCTGGTCCCAGCTCTTTCATTATTCATCATTTAACTTTCATTTAGGTTTTTGTTCTTTGGTTTAATTTTTATTGGTGTTAGTTAAAGGAGTTGATTCTGTGGTGCTGGGTTTGATGGGATGATTTTCTTATTTACTGTTAACTGCCCAGAGTAGTGCTTGTCACTAAGTCAGACACTGTATAAATAAATGAATGAATAAATAAAAGCTTTGTGGCAGTTGCTTGTTCTGTTTTGTTTTCAGAAATTTCTTATTCTTGTTGTTCAAGATAACCTTTAGTACTTGGCTAAAGATACCCTAAAAAACTGAATTTGATGGAAGAAAAACGTTACCAAAAGAAACTGAACTGAATAATATGGCAAAAAAAATAAATAAAAAAAAAATCAGGAAAGAAATAAGCTGAAGTATAAGATGAAAGGCTTTTGATAATTTCTGGATCTTAGGACCCCCATTTTATTGCATGTACCGGTAAGTCCGCAGAAGTTACAGGTTTACAGATATGTTCACTGTTTTGCTGGAGCCTGGTGGAGGAACATTAAGCTGTATTTCAGTGCCAGATGCAGTGGAGTGGGCTTTGCCCTTCTCTAGCAGCTCAGTTGGTTTTTCTGCTTGCACATACAGTAGTAGGAACACAATGCTCTATCACATCTTGGGTAGCCTACACCTTCATCTCTGTGGAATTTCGCTCACTTGCCTGTGGTGGTTTTATATGTGCCAAGCCCAAGACTGGAAAAGTTACTTTTTGGAATTTTAATTCCCACAATCCTTTGCTACAATAGTCACTGACCATACTGATTGGGGGATTCTGGGAGTTTAGCCTCCAAAAGTCAACTTTGTAAGTTGTGCTGAAGTCACCACAGGTCTTCCTTCATGCAGAGTATGTTGCTAGTACCAGTGCAGGGAAGACTACTGCAATGTGGATTATTTTCCTGTTGAAGACAGATACCTTTGCTCTAGTTTCCTGGCCTTGATAGTGTTGCCTCTTATAAGGGAGACAATGAGTAAATTCTGAGTTTCCAGATGCTATAGGACTGCCATTCTTGTGAACCCTAGCCAATGTCACCTAAGGTTAGGCATGCTTTAGAGTGGTTATCCAATAACATTTGGAGGGGTATATCCCTACAGCTAAAAGTATACTGTGGAAGATTGTTCACTGAAACTAGACCGTGGCATTTAAGAAGTAGCTAACTTGTTATTATAAAACTGGCTTGTAGAAGGAGTGGAAGTTTGTCCTATATAACATTTTGGTTGCTTAGGTGTACAACTAGGAAATTACACAGTTAATCTTATTAAAAATATGGATTTCAAAGAGGTTTTTAGGTTGTTGAAAGGGATGTGGAATGGTGAGCATGATGAACACCATTATGTTTGGGCTGTACTTTTTCGTCTTGTTCCCTGTAAAGGGTATCCAGTAATCTTGTCATGATACATGGTCCAGTTCTTGGTAAAAAAGTGGGATAGACATTTAATGGTATAGTATTCTCTTTCTTCATCTTTATTCCCGTGTAGCTAAAGTAGGATATCTTGCATGTATTGCTGTAAGGCAGTGCTTGGTCTGCATCACTCCTGCACCAGATTATGTGCATTATCTTGATAGAAAAAGTATTGTATTTCAGTTTGCTATAGGTGAACACTAAAAATTCTTTACGATTTTTGGTTAGCGAAAATTGTATTTTTAAGGGGCGTATTTTGAATTTGCATGCAATTCAGTAAATTCATGTCCTGTACCACCAAAAACATTATAGGTTTTGGAATCATATATAAATGGACATGGTATTAAATGATTAAGCTTGCAATTTGTGTTACATCCAGCTGCACACATGAAGAGTCCTTATATGCATATCAAGTTGCCAAACATTGTGCAGACTAACACCATTCTTGAATGAGAGATTGAAGAACTAGAATAACATGGCTATGAATTGAAATCTTGCAACTAGTTGGGTACAGCTTGAAAAAGTCAGCTTTCTTGAAATACAATTCTGAGAATCTCTCAGTTTGTGCTGTCAATGGGTGTAATAGCTGGTGAACTCTAGTCTACCAATGAATGAACGAATGAATGAATGAAAGTAGACTATAATATATCTGAGGAAATGGACTTGTCCACAAAAGCTCACATTAAAATGTAGCAGTTAGTTTTTAAGCCACAATGTTTTTGTTTTCTTCATTTTTTTCTTTTTTGCTTTTGCCTGATGTATATATATTTGCTTATTGGGCCTCTTTTGTGCCCCTGAGGCTTGGTTTTGGAGCTTCCAGTACAGCAGGCTGTAGCACTGGCCTGGACTTTCCACTTTGAAAGAGATAAAAATACATTGTTGATATACTGGTTGAATTACCAGCTTAGTCATGCCCTTGGGACTTAATAGTGCAGAGTCTGTTGTCATCTACAGAACTTCCTTGATTGGTTTATACATGCAGCAGAATGGAATAGTAGAATGGACTTTGCTTCATCAGGCTGCCTGTGGAGATTGACCTTCTTGAATATTCACCTGAGCTGACCATTGACTGCAAACCAAATCCAGTGGTGTGATGCCTCAGTCATACCACATTTTATCATGCACATGTGCTGCACTTGTATGAAAGCTGTTATAAACCAGCTCCGTTAAGCATGCAGCCCATCTGGCCTTTTGTTTATACAGAAAAGATGGAGTGTAATTTAAGGACTCACATACATCTCTTGCTTTGAAGCAACAAATAGTTTGCTGAAGGGTGTTGCCAGTAACTCAAGGGTGTTTTGGTGGTTTGTGTTTGTCAGTGTGTATGCAGCAGGGGGGAAAAGATTGAGAGATTCTGGAACAGTTTAAAATGTTTGTTCATGTTTCATTTTTTGTCTGTCTGATTTCAAGGTGTGTCACAAGTAAAAATTCCACTTCAGAGAGATTGCTAGATGGTGTTGTATAAAAAGTCACAGGTGGAGCTTTCAAGTTCCTGTTGGTTTTCAATGTAAGTTTAGGTTGAATGCAAATATAGAATTGGAACCACTTTTTTTCAGAAATACCACATAACTATCGCTAGACTGTTGAAGTCTAAGCCTAGCGTTCGGATAGGACATCCATTGGTCCATGAAAAATTAGAGAGAGATGGGTAACTGACATTTACTATGAATTTTGATTAGCTGTGTATCCTTTCATTTAACAGTCTTGTCAACAACCCTGTTCCAAGTTAAGGTTGAACTGGTATAAGGAGAGGCTCAGTTGCCAAATGCTTTCCTTAAAACAAACAAAAAATATTTTAGCATGACTTATAGCTTTCACCTTGTAACTTTGTTTGGATTGTTTGCTTTAAATATAGACATAAAGAGCTTGGCATAGATGACCCACTAAATGATCAAGATAGAAATGTGACTGTTTCTCAAGGTTTTCTAGTGGGAAAGAGGAAGCTTGTTGTTTTCAGTTGAAGTTATTTTCTGCTCAGCTGAAGTTCTCCTAGTAGCGGTGATGGCTGGTGTCTTTTGGGACTGGTAGGGTACAGTGGCAGATGGAAGAGAAACCAGAGCAAACTGTAAGTGGTGCTGAGTAATTCTGATTTTGTTCCTTTCCTACTTCCTTACAATGACACTGCAGTACAACTCTAACACAGACAAAATAGCTGTCTTTGGAGATCTATCTCTTCCATTGGTTTAGTGTATTTCCATACTATCATACTTTGTTCTCTGCTGCTAGAGGAAGTGTGGCCTCTACCATCTCTTATAGCCACCAGCTACGGGGCAATTTATTACTTGCTGCAATGCAGCCATTCTCAGTGGGGGCCATATTGCTCCCTGGGGGCCCCTGGCACATTTGAAAGGGGGCACAGACTGGAATCAAGTCTTCAAAACACCGCCTTATAAGGTTAGTTATGTGATTTATGCAATCCTGATTTGGCTTATATTTCTTCCATATTGTGTTTATGGCTGTGGCAAAAAGAAAAAAGAAAAAAAGGGAAAAAAAGTTGAGAATGGCAGCTGTAATAGACCAGAATCCACTGCCTAGTTTGGTAGATGTGTTTATGCTAGATTTATACATCATCAGTCATGCAATTGCTAGTTCTAGTGTGGGGGATCTGATTTTGTTTGTCTAAATTACACGGTGTTGACAGAATCCCATATATATTCCTCATGGCCATGTCAGCAGCTTGCCATGTGGAAAAGGGGACAAAACATATGTAGCTGTGGCTCCATCAACATTGCCCAATCTGGTACCCTTTAATTTTATTTGCCTCTGGCTTCCATTATTCTCAGACAGCAGGAGAATGCTCACCTGCTGGTCAGGCTGGTTATATGCAACTGCCAGTTTCGGAGGCAGCATACTTTTGAATACCAGTTATTAGAGGTTGGAGGTTGTTATTGCTCATGTTTGCTAAGGCAGTCTGGTTGGTTCCTATGTGAAGAACAGGAAGCTGGACCAGATAGGTCTTCAGCCTTCACTCAAGGACCATTATGAAGACATTAGCCCAAATCCTCTTACTAGTTTTGCTAGCGTAGCACAAGCAGTGTAACTTTTGAAGGCGAATTGCCCCAAGTTAAGAAATTCCCATAGAAATTATCATTTGCATGCTGAGTTGTATGACTCAGCAGGTAACAAATAATGTCCATGGTGATGTTGGCCATTCCTTAGACTATGAGGACTCATGGGCTATATATGAAGTTGCTTAAGTATATTTGCAAGAATTTGCTTATTGAAGCCTGTGTTGTATAAAAATCATTAATGTTTAGAATTCAGCTTATCCAGCATTTTAAGGCATCATAAATTCTTTGCAAATCTTCCTGGCCTATTATACTAAAAAAAGTGTTTAGACACTTTATTGATCTTTCTCTAATGGGATTAAGTCTGATCTTAAATATTTCTGTGGATGTTGTTTATAGTGGGAAGGAGGTAGGTGTGCTGGTTTGTATCAGCTTGAGGTTACTTGTTGAAAAAGAGCAGAGAATGAGCTGAGAGGTTAACCTATAGCCAAGAAACAGATAAACCAGCAACTCCTGGGCTGAAGCATAGTACAAAGGGAGAGGGTGTCACTTCTCGTCAGAACTTTCAGAATTACTTTAAAAAGCAATCTGCTACCTTTATAGTCCCTTGTCCTTACATACATAAAAACATATCTTTTCCATTTTATTTCTCCCAATTGCTATTTTTTTCATCGTGTTTCTCTCCTGCTAGAGAGAAACATAACTATTCTTACTTTGGATGTGACAGCTCTAAATAGATACTGTACACTGTACTGCATCTAAACCAGTCACCTCAGTTCTCTTCCCTGTTCTTCCCTCGAATGATCAGCTGTAACAATCTGAGCTTTTCATGTTTTATTACAAAGTTGATGTATTCTGGCTTTCTGCATGTTATGTGTTCTTTGGTATTTTGGTCTTCAGTGCTAGTTCATTCACTTTTGTAGTTTGATGCTCACCCTATTCATTCAAGGAATTTCTTAGTTACTTTGTATTCACTTCAAATAGAATACTTCTACATAGCATGTGGTACAGGACACAACCGTCATCCATCATGTTGTCACACAGGACAAAGTGACAGTTAAACCATGGGATCTTCTTCCACCACTGTATGACAGGGGCCACAACTCTGTTAAGCTACTTAAAAAATTGGTTATACTGTGGTGTGAAGCTATCCTTTGTTTTAATCTTAATGTATTGTAGTTATTATTTCATTATTTGAGGAAATAAATTAATTACTAGTAATTAGTCATTTCTTAGCTCTAGCTACAACAATCCTGGTCTTGTATTTTCCAGTTTTGTTAGTTCTGTCGAGTCAGTTCTGACTTGTGGTGACTCTAGTAGGATTTCAAAGATGAGTGAGATACTTAAAAAAAGGGATTTTAGCAATGCCAGCCCCAATCAGTTGCCATGGCTGAGTGAGGATTTGAACCCTGGTCTCCTGAGTCCTGGTCTGACACTCTATCCACTACACTACACTGGTGTGTTGCCTAGTGTATTATCCATATAGTGACTTTATAGGTGAATATCTGTGGTTTTTCTCTTAGTCATCTGCTAGGGCTTGGACTTTAAATACCCATAGTTCATGGAACACTCCTTCCATTACATCTTGATGTCTCCTTTTTGCTCATGTAACTCATAGAGTTATACAGTTGCAGCAAGCCTTACTGCTGCGCTTGGGTTATAATGTTATAGTGTCTATAAATTAACTACAGCTATTTCCAGTATTTTAAGTATCTTCATTCTAAGCCCTTAGCTCCTCCTCGTGCATGATAACTTGAAACTCTGAGGTTTTCTTTTAAAAGCTCTTGAGGCCTGTTACAAGATAATAAAACTCTGTTTGGCTCTCTTATTTCACAAAAATTTTGAATGTTGGTGTTGAGGAGAAGTTTGGTTTGAAAGGCGTCTGGCTAAAGATTTTTTGGATGCCAGATCATAGAGATGATGAAAAGAATCAATCTTGAAATATGTCTAATGATCTTTGGTAGTGCAAAATCTAATTACTGAGCTTGCATGCCCTCTGGCTTCAGTTTATCTTTGCCTAGTCTTCTTTATCTTTCTGTGTTGGATAGCATTGAACTTTGCATGGAGTCTGCCTTGTCAGACTGCAGTGAGATTTAAATGAAAGCACAGGGAGGGATGGGGAGGCAGCTCCGTTTGTACAGATGGATACGAGGTTTTGAAAATAAGAGTCAAACTGCTTTTGATGGGTTACATAGACAAAATGTGAACTATCTTTTTTAAAGTCAGCGTATTGTGTATAGCTAATGTAAGGTAAGGTTAAATAAAATAAAATAAAATAAAATACTGTAATTCAGTACTGTGCTTCTTAGCATTTACTACTTTTGCTTAAAGACTGTTCCAGTTAGAAGTAGAGGATTACAGACTATGCCAGCCAAGATTATTTTGAAGGGGAGATTTTTTCCCCCAAAAAAACTTCAGATAACTGGAAATTCAGTCATGTTCCTTCTGCAGAGTTGTTTGGCTCCAAATGTGATTGCTGAACATAAGATGCACTGAGCATTTGAATAGTTGAATGAGAATAGGGGAATGACCTTGAGGAGATTCCAGGTTACTACCAGATCTATGGTATGACACCTTCTGTGGGATATAGAGGAAGGCTTGGGTCATCTGGACTTATGTATTGAGTTGATACTTCAGGAACAACTTTGTAACTCATGCTTTTATGCAATTTCTAGAAAAATACAGACAAGGATATTGTTTATTCAGGATATACTGTATCTGCTTTGCATCCTGTGGGAAATCTATGAGGCAGTATTTGGCTAAAGTCCTTTCTTGATGGATTTTCTTTTGGAAATTAGACCTAACTCAACATGTTATATCTTAGGGTGGTGGTGCTCCTGTGACAGTCTGCTTGCAGTATGATAGCTGGCTGAATAAATGTGGGAGTGTTATTTGTTTGCTTGTTGCTAAGTGTTTCAAGGAAAATATTCTCATTGTTTTCAAGGTTTATGTCTGCAAGTTGGATGCTTACAAATTTGTTTAAGAAATTGTCTTGAAAAGTATGTTTAAGGATTGAGTGGAGACATTAGAAACATGAGTTTGCCAACATTTTCCCAGGTAGATCTCTTCCGAATGGCTGTTTTTTTTTCTTAGGATGAAATACGATTTTACTGCAGAGTATCCAGTATGCAGTGACACACCATTTATCTAACTCCTGTCTGTCATCATTTTACTTACTGTAGATTTTATTTTTCTTCATATTTGATAGGGCTGCTTTTTTGTGTTCCACCTGCTAGAAGGAAGGAGGGTATTGTTTGTTTGTTTTTCAAATTACCCAATTTGAAAAAGATTGCCTCTTGAAAAAAGATATTTCACTCAGTTTGTGTTATGTTTTTTTAAAGTGTTAAAATGGTAAGGACTAACTCTGCCCATTTCTTAAACATTGTGTTCCTTGAGTAGCGATGGCAATCAAGATGGTAACTCAGTAGCCTGGTTCTTCTTTTTCTCTCAGTGGGTCAGTCACAGGATGGATTTGATTTAAATGTCAGTTGGAATCACGATTTAAATCATGATTTAAATCACTAGTCAGTAAGACTCGATTTAAATCATGGTTTTTTAAATGTAAAGACTCATTCTTGCTGGTAGCTATAATCTTTAATATTTGCACCCAGATAAAGATTTAATATTTAGGATAATAACCTGTCAGATTAGTAAAACAGCTATATCAGAACTGATTTTACTTTAATAGGTTAATCACTCTTCTTTGGAGAACTACTTAAACTGTTTTATTTAACTAAAACAATAATGTTATATAGCTTACATATTCTTGTATTTGCTTAAACATCAATGTTTATTAACTGAAGTGGTTAAACAAAATATCTTAAAAAAACACAAAAAACTTCAAGACAAAGATCCCAAAGTTTGTAAGCTGCTCAGAAGGTTTCACTTTGATTTTTACTCCCTCCTCACACTGAGAGCCTGGTATAGATGTATTTCACTCCAAACAAACTTCAAACCTAGTGTTTAAGGTAATGTGTTCATTGTTTGCACATAGATTTGCAGAACAACAATGGAATTAAGGGCTTTTCCTGAACTTGGTTTATTTTATACCATTTTATACAATTTATTTTATACCATTGTACCATTTTAATGTAAACATGCACGTTATCTGTGTTTTGATAACTGGGATTAATTAAATTCGTTTACTAAAAATATAAGTATTCCATGAATATAAGGCCTCATGCTACATAACTAAGCTCTATGTCATGCTGAATAACCTTTGAACTATAATATATCTCCTCCTGCCAACCTAGCAGTTTGAAAGCATGTAAAAATGCGAATAGATGAATAGGTACCACCACGGTGGGAAGGTAATGGCGTTCTGTGTCTAGTCGCGCTGGCCACGTGACCACGGAAACTTTCTACGGACAAACGCTGGCTCTATGGCTTGGAAACGGGGATGAGCACCGCCCCCTAGAGTTGGACACGACTGGACAAATTGTCAAGGGGAACCTTTACCTATATCTCAAATAGAAAACTATCTTTAGATAGATTTTTCCTCCAAAAGCATTTCATTAAAATAAATGTAATTAAAATAAAAAATCTGATTTAAATAAAAAAATCTGGTTTAAATTTTAAAAAATCATTTTTTAAAAAAATAATCATTGATTTTAATCCATCCTGGTCAGCCGTTTTGAGCATGCTTCAGAGCACAGGCTAGGTATTGTAATCTGGAGTGTTAAGGCTGCAGTAGGTCAGCATTTCCTCTCTTCATTTTGTAGTAAAGTCATTATTCCACTTCAGTTATTCTACTTCTGTCTTCTCCTAACAGGTACCTTGCAGAGTTGAAAAACTGAAACCCAGTTTGCTTTTAAACATGCAAAACTGCCATCAAGCCATTTTATACACATTGAGTCAATGCTGAAGCATTAGTATCAGCATAGACCTTACCAACAAAAAATTGGTTAGAAGTACTTTATGATGGGATGGCCAAGGTGCCTGAAGATTCTGGGGGCAGAATATTGGCCCAGTATCCTTAGAGCTTCCCAGGTCTACTTTATACAAACCAAAGGAACTTGTTAAGGATAGGGAACCAGGGTTGGTATAATTATGAGAAAATAAATCTTTTCTTTAGTGTAGCATGCCATAGAATGCTGAACTGTATTCTAGGGTTAGGGACATGAAAAGTTCTATCTCAGTTTTGCTATACAGTATTTCTCTGAATCCCACTGGCATCATGTTGCAGATTTAGTTTTTGTTTTTGTTTTTTAAAAACACATTGAAATGTGTAACATTTTACTTTACCCCAAGTACACATATATTGACATGTTTTGCCCAACCTTCACATTTCCCTGGTTGACTCTTGGTTGTGCATTTGAGTTATACACATTTTTCAATTGTTTGAATTGTATGCATTCACATTGTTAAACTATGCACACAGCTTTATGTACACTTTTTTTTTATGAAATACCCCATAAATCTCCCAAATACACAGATTGCCAAGAGATTGTGTGTAGTCCTCTGTGTGTGTGCAAAAAGGCAAACTTCATTAAGAATGCTGAATCAATTTTTTTAAAAAAAATCCATTCCTATTCCAGACATTCCACGTCCCACTCCTTGGATCTTGTGAAAGAGAAAATACAGACAGAGGATAACTGCTTCTAAACGAAACCCCCCATTGTTCTTTTTGCATTCTTTCCCAATGTGGGAATGGAGTTCAAGCTGGGAATGGAGTTCAATTGCATGCAGTGATACTTCTGCTTATTCCACAGTGGCTGCTATTTCAAGCATGTATATGTGATCTCTTCATAGCTTTTAACTAGGCAGATGCTCTAGTAAGATAGCAATATGCAACAATTAGTTGCTCTTTTTCCCCTATATGGACCTGTGTTTAATTTTCTTTGAGTTAGTCATGTGGCCTGTATGCTGTCTGTGGATTACTCTTACTGGGTCAAGACGTTCCAATCTGTGTCTTGATTTAGATATGTAGTGCTTGTACTGTCATTTGTTTAAAGCTGAAGTAACTCTGACTAAAGCAAGTCAGTTTTAAAGGAAAAAGTATAATCTCTAAACTATCCGAATTAATATGAAACTCAGAAGATGAATACTGTGTATGTTCTAGTGGAATTACTTTTTTCAACTGATTGATACTCATTGTAATGAATCTGTTATGTTAATACCTCTTGCTCTTTATTTTCCCCAGTCCTCTGTCTTGGGTGAGAAGGAGCTTCTTGAGGGCTCTTCAGATCACTTTAGCTCTCTTATTGTCAACTGTACTCTACTACTCTCTGAATAGTGTTTCCATTTGATTTTTGAAGTAGCTTTCTGTCAGCTGTGGTGGGTGAAGAATCACTTTAACCTCCAGTTGATATATCATTCATATGTGAAGTCTGAGACATTGTTTTTATTTGTGCATGAAGCTTCCTAGATAATTTAAGCCATTACAAATGACTATCTTCTGAGTAAGTGGGCTTTAAATTCTGAACTGAGGAGGGAGACAACTTCAACAGTTATTATTTGCTGTCTTCTTCAAAGCAAAACAGTGCCCTTGAAATATGGCTCCTAGCTGATGTTTTGCACTGTAGGAAGGGAGCATGAAAGATCTGACCCCTCTTTATCCTGTAGCAGTGGAAGAGGAAAAGCTACCAAGCATTTTTCTACCTTGTAATGCATCCTGTGTTAAAAACTTTTTGTGGCTCAGTGCTATGAGAAGATCTGCGTTAACTATGTATTTTGGCAGCTCATAGTGATATTTAGTCATATGTGGCTGTTGCATCTGAAAATGGTGTGATTTTGGGTGGGTGACCTTCTGCTTCCACATTGTAAGTAAACAATCCTTCCTGCATGTCAAGGCAACTCTATTGTATCTTAAAATCAGCACAACAAAACAGTGTTATTTCTCTCCCTGCTTGACTCCCCTTTCCCAAAACATGCACAGCTTAGGTAGGCTCCTATCCTTCCGGTTTTGCAGCCATGTCCACTTTTATGAAGTTTGTGCCAATGCTGCAGTCCATTTAGGGAAGGCAGCCAGTGACCACCAACGAAGTTAATGTTTTGTTCTAAGCAAGGGTGTAACGTGCTGTTTTCAAACCCTGCCTCTGGTTTCCTTTCTGTGTTTTGGCATGCATCATTTTAAACTTCTGCAAATGTGGGCTAGCAGAATAGAAACTACATCTACCCAATGGAATGTGGTAAGTTACACACCAGTTGAATATCTGCTGGCTAAAGAACTGGAGTCTACTTCTCGAGGTTCAAAGGTAAAAAAAAAACACCAAGCATGTGCTGTTTGCAAGAGGATCTTTTGAATGGATGATATTAATGATATCCAAAATGGATCTTCTCGGTTGGTGGTTTAGGAGAAATTAAATGCTTAGGTATAGGATTGCCTAGATATTTTTCTGAAGCAAACCACAAAATGGTGCTCCCCTCCATTTTGAACAGTGATTATGACAGTTTGATATTGTCCTATAAATTCCTGGGGTTTCTAGTTTGGGGGAAAAATAGTACTGTATTCTCTGCTGTAGTTTAGGGGGTACTTTAGAGCTTTCTAGCAAAGACTTTTAAGAACCTCACTATGAGAGCCATGATAATTAAAATGGTACAAAACTTCTGTGCACTGAGACAAGCTGGCTAGATCAGATGTTGAACCTTACTTCATGACTGGCAAGAGGATCACACCCAAGGACAACAGAATAGAATACAGGGCAAGCTGTGTGAGACACACAGATCTCTTTTCCAAAAGAGGAACATGCCCAGGGATTCAGGATGTCTGGTGGAGCTACTGTTGCTGCCCCTCCTTTCTTTGTAATGGTTGCATAAAATACTCATTAAAACCGGGTGGTTTAGAGATTTTAAGGCCAAAGTAAGGCTACCTTGTTTTCATATTTCAGATAGGTAGTTGCTGGTAACATGCCACAGACTCCTTTGACAAAAGGCCTTACAAGTAGAAAGTTAATGGTGTAGCTTTCTGTAGATTATTAATGGTAATAATCTTAGAAGTGATCAGCTGACATCTGGAGAAGAGATGGGTGGGGGCATCTGTACCAGACTGCTTCCCCTTTGACAGTTCCCTATGTTTATGTACATGAGAGAGAGTGAGGGTGGTTCTGCATGGATCACTGAATATAGTGTCATGTGTGACAAGCTTGTACAAGGATGGTTTAGCCACATTTAGCAACATCTTGTGATTGAGTGACACAGAAGTTGTAGAGGAAGCTGTTGTGGATCTTTTGTTTGGATGCAGGTATATTTGTGGGAAAGTAAGTGGAATTGCTACAAATCCAGTGGATAGCATCTTGCATTTTGCAGTTGAGCAAATTCATGTTATTTTTAGAATATTTGTGTTGGCATTGAGGCCTTATGTGGTGACTAATATTATTAGAGCAGAAAACACAAAAACAGCCCAAGAACACAATCTGGATCACTGGTTTGACTAGAGTGGGGTAGCCTCAAGAAGAAGAAATTTATCTCAGAAAGATTGGACTTGAACAAAAATTGGCTCTTTGTGGTCTTGTGTCACTTTTGTTTTGGGGATGTTTTGGTTTTTTTGGTGTCTTCCTGTTATTGCCTGTTGTCAATACTTGAAACACAACTGCATCTCTGTGTTCTGGAATCTCTTTTGAGAGATGAGTGTTAATTTATGTGGCATATTATTGTGAAGTGAAGTGTTTTGCATGTAAAAGGTCTTGGGTTCAGTTTTGGGATATGTCAAGTTTGGGCCCATGTCTGCTCTTTGTGAAACAATTTCTTGCTTTGCCAACAAGATGTGCCCAAGGGAATTTGTTTCTGAACAGCCAGGCTCGTTCCCTCCTGTGCTGCAGGACAAATACGGTTTGAAAGGGAAGTTTGAAACCAACTAGAGTTTCTAAAGCAGCTTGTAATAAAAATATGGCATGGGGCCTGCTTCTCAAAACAAAAAGCTAAACATTTCCATTAGGAGTGTTTGAAGTTGTTGCTTGGGCTCTGGCCACAGTCAAGTGTTCTGGTAGTTCGTCTTGTTTTATGTCTGTTTTAGGATTTGTTATCACAGAAAGGTTATAGTAAGGAATGAAATAATCTTGTGGCGAGGAAACTATTTAGTTGTATTTTAATGTGTAATAGTTTTAGCAGAAGTTGGAAGCACTATTTCTGTGGACTACAACTCCCAGAACCCCTGACTAGCCTGGCCAGCAGTTGTGCTTGCTTATAGATTAGGCATCCTTCAGTCTCGAGAGACTATGGTAACGTGCTCTGTATGGAGGACTTGGAACAGCGTCTGGTGTGGCTGAGAAGGCCAATTCGAGAGTGACAATCCCTTCCACACTGAAGACAAATACAATCTGTCCCCTGATTTTGCTGGTTTCGGGCCTGCTGGACAAGTGTCTCTGCAAAATAGGAGAGGCCATGCTGCACCGCCTGCCTCCAGGCTGAACGCTCAGATGTCAAGGTTTCCCATCTGTTGAGGTCCATTCCTAAGGCCTTTAGATCCCGCTTGCAAATATCCTTGTATCGCAGCTGTGGTCTCCCTCTGAGGCGCTTTCCCTGCACTAATTCTCCATACAGGAGATCTTTGCTTATAGATTGGTTGTTGTTATGTGCTATGAAGTTGGAACCAACTTGTAATGGCCCTAACAGGACTTTCATGGTAAGTAGTGATTTTTAGAGATGGGGGCTTTGTGCTTCGTACAAAGCACGAAGCGCTGTGGCCCAGGTGTCCCTAATTCTTCTTTTCCCTCCCCCCAGCCACCCAGTCCACTTAACCAGGCTCCACAGGCAGCTGGGGTCCTTCTGCATCGGCGGTGCACCAATCAGTGCCGAAGCCCAACTAGCCCATCCCTGCCTCCACAGGCAACCGACCACTCTGGTGGGGAGGTGAAAGAGAGTCTCCCCATGCAGCCGAAGAGTGGTTGGCTGCCTGAGAGGCGGGAACGGGCCAGTCGGGCTCCAGCATTGATTGGTGCTCCTCCGATGGAGAAGGACCCTGGCTGCCTTATGGTCCATAAGTGTCTTATAATGCCAGAATCTTAAAACATTTGAGTTAGTCATTAGAAACGTGTAATAATTTAGTTTACCAGGACTAATAAGAAGTATCTTGTCACACATTGAGTACAGATGTCTGCCTGCATGTGTAATTATATGATAATTTTCTGTGCCATTAGTAGATACAATAATAGACATAAAAATCATTTAACTGGCTGTTTGAGTAATTCTTATTTAAGTGGGTGTTAAGTGGAACAAGTACTGATATTTTTAATATTTTATATGCATGCACACATTGATTACATACGTTTATAAATTTGATATTAAAGTTTCCTAGAAAGAAAAACGCAACTCTTTCTGAGTAAATTGATTGATGCACTTGCTTTACAGCTACATTATTGAGTTATTTTATTATTCATAGTGAAATGGGAGCTTATTCCATTACCTTGTCTAAGAGCATTTCTGTGAGGTTTTGTGTAAAGATCATTTAGTACATGTATCTGTTTTTACACCAGGCAGTGGAAATGAACTAATATTGACTTCGGTCCAAATGACCAAAATTGTTGGTGTGGGATGTTTTCTTTGTTGTGTTGTGGTTGTGTTTAGCATTCTAAAGTCTCCCTTGGACTAAATGTTTAAGTGTTTTGTGTGGAAATACATAGAGAAGTTCTGACTGTAGAAAAAGGCGGTCTTTAGAGTAGTACTTCACATTGATACAGGTGGATATGTAAGTGTGAGAGGATTTAAGTGGTATTCTGAAAAGTGCTATTAATATACAGTAACTTTATAAGTAGTCTTGTTTACTGTGAAACTGTGCAAATTAGCACTATGGTTTTGAATATGGCTGTGCGAAAGTACTGTACATCTGATCACATCTCAGTGAGTTCTTCTCCTGAGCTCTATCCTCAAAAATGTTCCCATGCTACAGAATGTTATGTTCTAAAAGAAAGTCTTGAAACAGTACTTGCTGTTGGTGAACAGTGAGTGAAAATTGCAGCTTGTTCTGCCACACACGCTGCCAAGGGAGTCAGTAAGCTAAGAGACACATCTGTTGTGATTTCCTCGCACTGAGCAAGGGGTATGGAAATAATGGGCTGGGGTTGGTGAAGGTTGTTCTAAACATCTGGAGGGCTCCAGGTTCAGTGAGACTGCTAAAGAGCATAGCTAGAGATTATGTAATACAGAGTGAAAGTGCCCAAATACTACCTGGCCATCAGTTTACAAGTTTGTCCTCTTTTGGCTCAAAGTCGTTTCCCTGTCTGCAGTTTACAGTCAGCTTTGTAGCCTTTTTGTAAGGCTTACAGAAAATGGTTATAATGTCCTTCAGTCATCTCAGTTAGGTAGTGATAGGACAGCCAGTCAATCAAGAGGGGATGAGTTGATCACGTGTCTTCGTTATTTTATGTAATTGACTAGTTTCATCTATATATTACCCAGCTATCACCCTTTGAGATATTGCAAACCACCCTGAGATCTTTAAGCTTAATTTAGGACTGAAATAAAATAAAAACTGAAGGAACTTTGAAAGTCCTACCTACACTTCATTGTTAGAAAACAAAAACAAAAACATAATTTTATATCTTTTCCCACTCCTACTATTTTTCTTCCTACTACTTAAAAGAAGTTCATAATCAAACAGTCAGGCTGGGATGCCCAGCTGTGGTGCATGGGGGTATTTTAACCTTTTATGTCACCAGTGAGCAAGATTTTGGTCACTGGGTCACTGCAGGATCACACCAGCTAGAGAATATAGCACTGGATGAAGATTTTAAAAAAGCATTCATGTGGCATAGCTAAACACTCCTTGCCTCTGTGGCTTGTGCTGGATGTATGTGGAGTGAAAGGGCTCAAGTAATACCTGGCCAGTATTTGAGCCCTTTACAAAGAAGAGGATGAGGTGTTTTATAAGGAGTCTTGACTTAACAGAGTCGCCAATTTCTCATGTAGAGCAGATTTCTCCCTTTCACAATATTCTTGGTAGTAGAGTTTTTCCATGCAGCTTGAATAGATGGAAGGACATGTTTAGCTACATCAGTGCCATTGCATTATCTCCATTGATGTTTAAATGGACACCTCTTTCCATGGGAGGTATCATGAGAGCAATTTGGCTGTCCTCATAATGTCCCCATAAACTCTTCCTTCTGCAGGCCCCCACCTTATGCACAGTATTTTGGAGTTAGAGGAGAGGCTTTATGGAGCTCTGGTTAAAACTGAACACTCTTTCAATAAATGGGTGTGTGTGAAATAGATCAATGCTTGAAAATTGGAATTATTCTTGCAGGAAATGGATTGTGGTGACTTCTGAATCTGGCATGCAGAGTATTTATTTGTTGAGAATGCAGTAGATTTTTTGGAACAGTAGTTTTATTATTCCCTTCTCCCCCGTGAATACCAAGGTTAGAATGGCCAAAATGATAAATTTTAATGTCACCGAAATCTATCAGTATGCTGAAAGGAAAGTGAAAAATATATGGACCTTTTTTGCAGCCTCACCTGTTTTATGAAAATATTATTTTATTTGCAGAATGTCCCTTTTATTTTTTTAAAATGTGTCTTCTTTAGGTTCAATCCTACTAATGTTTTATCCTAAATATTTTGGTGTAATATGGTGTGTATCACAAATGATGTGAGGAGAGTTATGTACTGCCATTTTTCTGTGTTACTTTTGCTAAATGTATTAATTTGACTCCTTTTTGTAGGGCCTCTGTAGTCGTCGTCGTCTTCTTCAGATGCTCTGTATATTGATTCTGTAGCTAGGACTTGAACATTATTTTCTTGGGCCAACAAACTGTTGTTTGTTTGAAGCAGCAGTGAAGTTGAATACTTCCCTTCTCTTCTCATGTGCCTTGACTGTGTAGGAGACCTGGTTGTGTCAAATTATGGTTTTCCACACTGTCCAAAAGAAGAAGCTGGTTTAAACATGCCGAGCAAGCTGCAGTTGGTCCTGCATAGCCATCCTGGTTTGTAACTACAGTTCTCCAGTCTGAATGTCACAAGCAAACTTGGTTTCATAAAGCAGGAAGCCTCCTATGCTGCCAACTCTCCTATGCAGAAAGAAAGGGGAGAAGGGCACATTTGAGCCCCACGTATCCTCCTTCATACCAATAATAGTTCAAAGGAATGCTAAGTCTGAACCTGGCTTCAGCCTTTCAAAGACATTTTAGCTTATGGATAGGGTGGAGGTTTTTGATGGCCGTCAGATCCAGTGAGGTACAGAGGAAACTGTAAATATCTTATGAAAGACATCTAGTAGTATTCAGGGAGAGCATCTGGCTTCGAGTGACCCTTCTGCAATGCCAGAAATGTGCTGAAAAGAGATGCACAATTTCACATGTAAAGCTTTTATAGCCATAAAGAGGATTTTTGAGATGTAGGTTTATGTGAATAGCAGAATATAAAAGTAACTAGAAATGGTAGTAGATATTTCAGGAAGAGGAAAAATATTGATGGCTCCAGTAGAATTAAGAATTAGAAATGGCTTATGTGTCTATCAACTTAAGTGAGGGAGTTGTTTGAGTGTTTGGTACTCTTCCGAAAGCTTTGTATATTTTAACCCAGCATCTACAGAAAGCTTTATAACAGCAGAGTGCCATTGCCTGGTGACAGAAAACTTGCTTTTCTGAAATGCTTAAAGTATAAAGATAAAGTAAATAGGTTTGGTTTTGATGCACAGGAAGCAGATAACAGGAAGGAATTTTGACTGTGGTTGTATTTGGTAAAATCCTGCTTCGAAGCAGGATGCTTGTGTGGGATACTTCCAGCCTCATTCTTTGACAGAATAAATGGATGGTAAAGGAATGATGGATGCAGAGAGGGATTAGGAGCTTTCCATCTGAATTGTATTTTAGGCGCGGTGTTAAAGGGAAACTTTTAGGCTCTTATCTGCCTTACTGAGAACTACTATGAGTTGCTGAGAGGAAAGCATTATTCTGTAGGTGGAAAATTTTGTTCTCTTGGGATGTAGCAGATGCTTGTCAGTTTAGAAATGGTACAGACCAGTTATAAGGATTTCTGGGTATTTATTTTATATTTCCTTCTGTAACAAATCTCTCTTTTTTTGAGGATTAGCATCTTTTTGGAGAGTTTTAAGGACAGAAATCTTGAAGAATTCCTTATAAATGAGAAAACATTGCTTTGCCAAGTTTGTCAGATGTCTGTTGTTCTATCCTTAAATTAGGATTCTGGGTTGTGGTGCTGCTTACATTCAGTAAAAAGAGAATAATTTTTCGTTTAGGTTTTTGTATCATACCTCTTGACTTCAGAAATATATACTGTTAATAATTATGTGTTTTGATTTATGATGCACATAAGTTTCTGACTTAAGAAAATTATTATTTTGTTATGGGAAATAACAGAGTGGTTAAAGTCAGTTTCAGAGACCGCAGTGTGCTAAGAGACATTAATCATCCACCTTAATTTCTTTCCAGGGATTCTTTGTAGTACATTTAGCAGAAGATTAGAAACATAGGCTCACAAACTCTGTTCAATAAAACGTATATGTAATGTATATCTATGGGATTGCAAATTGATGTTAGTCTTTTTAAAATTGAAGACTGTTTTTTTTTAAATAGAGCTTTTTGTGAAAAATGTTTGTTCGCTGTTCTTTAAGAAGCAAAATTAGCATCATTGTTAAAATAGTTTTTAATTGTACAATAAAAGTATTACATACCCTTGTTTTTGTTGGAGTTTTTACAGCCTCACATGCTGCCTGGAGGTGTGGCTGGGAGGGATCTTTTTTTTACTGAGATGACTGGCAGTCTGTCCAGCACTAACAAATATTGTCATTCTCTCCTGCCTCTGAATTCAAAGAGAGCCCCACCTCTCTGCTTAGTGCTTTCCCCCTCTCTAAAGTCTGTTGAAGTCTCTTGCTGGAAGGAGTCATGTTTGTTAGTTTGCTGTTTGATCTGTTCACAACTGTAAGTAAAGTAAATGTTTTTTAATTCTTCTACTAATGTCTCAGAGTGAGTTATTGAAACTGTAGGTGCCAGTTAATGAGAAAACATGTGGATTGCCCTGAGGAACCTGAAACCTTTCTGCTCTGTGAATCCCTTCACTTCTGCTGCACAACTAGAGAAATCTAACAGAACATCCAAAACTGTTAACAGTTTTTGCATTGTATGAATTAAGTATATGATCAGAGTTGCAGAGTATGTAGATCACAAGGGCTTAGAAAGGGATCTTGTTGGCTGTACTTTAAATTCCAAGCTTTTAGAACATTGTGGTTGTATTTCTTTAGCATCCTGCGGCAAAAAAGGAGCCAGGCATCTATCATAATGCCATTTGCTTTTGATTGGATGCTTACTTGACTAGCTATATATTAATGTAATAGTCTGCAAAAGTCAGTCCCTATGTCCCTATGCTTGTAATGGGAGGAAAGAAAAAGGTCTTTTTCCAAAAGCTTCAGTAACTGTAATTTTTATTTCTGTAGTAGATTTATATAGTATGTTTGTTTGCAAACCTGAATTCCTTGTATTGCTGCAAATTAAGTCCCTCTCTTCCTCCAATATATTTTTCCTATTATTTTTGATAAGTTTTGCCAGAATTTGCTATTTCATTATGCATAACATGATGAGCACTTGCTAAACACATAGGGACAACGTTTGTAGATGTGTTTCCCATATGTGCTTGACAGTGAGTTTGGGTACATGCCGATAGTCTCGTAACTTTTGCAGTTCACCCAGCAAGAATTCTTGGACTCTCTTGGAGCACTGATGAGTATGAAGAATGTAAATAACAAATTTACTAGGTTCCATTTGGGCCAGTAACTTCATCTGTTACAAACTTAGCTTTGTATGTTCGCTTTTATTCATTGGTGGCAAGATAATGTACTGCCAAGGATAACCAGGAAGAAATGGCCAGGGATTTGTGTGTAGTGTTTCAATGAAGTTGTTCAAACTACTGCTTGTTTTCAAATTTTAAACTGCTGAGGAGGGCATTTGTTTGAAACCTTTATGTAGACAAAGGAAAGGGAACTCTAGCACATGGGCAGGATATGGGCTGTGGGCAAGCCTCTTCTGCTGTGATCTTGTTATCTCTGATCAGTAATCAGAAATACAGTGGTGCCTCGACTTATGAACTTAATTGGTTCCGGAAGATGGGCGTAAGTCGAAATGGGCGTAAGTCGAAGCACCATTTCCCATTGAAATGCATTGAAATGCAATTAATCCGTTCCGGCCGAAGAAAAAAATCACTGCAAGACTCATTGGAAACGCGATTAATCCCTTCCGGCCGAAGGGGGGGGGGAGAAGAAAAGCAATCAAGCGTGCAAGACCCATCGGAAATGCACAGAAAACAAACGGAGCAGATCGGAAATGCACAGAGAACAAAGGGACCAGGTTGGAAATGCACAGAGAACAAAGGGAGCAGTTCAGAAATGCACAGAAAACAAATGGAGCAGATCGGAAATGCACAGAGAACAAAGGAAAAAGCAACAGAAGCATGCAAGACCCATCGGAAATGGGGGGAAAAACCCCAAAAAGCAACCAACCCCCCCAAGACCCATCGGAAATGGGGAAAAAAAACCCAAAAAACAAACAAACCCCAAAGACCCATCGGAAATGGGAAAAAACACTCCAAAAAGCAACCAAACCCCCCAAGACCCATCAGAAATTGGGGGGGGGGGAAACCAAAAAACAAACAAACAAACCCCCCAAGACCCATCACAGCACAGAAACATAACCTCCCCCAGCCCAAAACCACACTGCAAAAACACCCAGAACAGTTTTTAAAAAGCAGAAAACAGCACCTTACCTTACCAGGCAGCCTTCTCCGATCGCACACTCTCTAACTGCTGGGGCAAAAGAGCTACAAAGAAGCAGCCTCGTCGCCACCTACAGTTAGAAATTTGAATTTCCCGCCTTTTTCCCCTGCCTTTTTCTATTTGTAACTGGAAGCTCCGGCCGCAAGTCGAAGCAAAATTTTGTGGCCGGAGCTGGTCGTAACTCGAAATGGTCATAAGTCGCGACGTTCGTAAGTCGAGGCACCACTGTAATGAGGTATTTCAAGGAATTTAAACTAAGTACTCTGGACAACTGAAAAGCAGTTTCATAAAAGTAAGCTGTTGCATGGAATGAAGCTATATACTTGTAGCGGTCACCCTGGTATGCATATTGAGCGGTGCATTTGCATGAACCAATAGGGAGCTGCTGGGAGGCGGAGCCAGCTGTATAGAAGTGGGGCTGAAGCAGAGTGTGGAGGAGATAGAGGAGAGAGAGGAGTAGAGAGTTGAAGAGAAAGGGAGATAGTTGGGGGTTTGAGGCAGAGAGAGGGTTTAGGGAGTGAACGGTCAGAGTGTTGTCTGTATTAGTTAAGTATAGAAGAGTTTAAAAGAAAATACTGAACACTTTGTGTAACTTTAAGAATGTGCTTAAGAACTATTCCTGAAACAACTTGTAACCAATAAACCTATTCTTATTTCAAAGTTAAGTACTGAAAGGACCTCAGTCTTTCACAGGAAACATAGTTGGTAAAGAGATCAACTGGTGGCAGCGTAGTAAAGGACGTGGTGGGTGCCTGAGATTGGGTACATAATCTAGGTACACGCAAGAGGCACGTCAGAGATTGATGGTGAGGGACAGAGTACTGAGACAAGTGGTGTTAGCTTGCAGTACGGTCGCGACAATACTTAGTAGGCTAGAAATCTGCATCACTGAGGCTTACTTATGAGTAGGCATTCATAGAATTGCACTGTGTTTCGAATACCCATTTGGAAAATGTTCAGATGGACTTTTACCAGTTCTGCAGAAGCAATAGAAGTTAGTAAAATTACCTTGGGAGGTGGTGAGTGCTCCAAGACTGGAGGCATTCAAAAGAAAGTTAGGGAACCATCTGTCAGTCTAATACACAGCCAACTAGTCAGCTAGCTAGCCAGCCAGAACTTGGATTCCTCTATTGAGCAGAGGTTGAACTCTATGGCTTCATAGACCTTTTCCAATTCCATTTGTCTACGATTCTTTGAAAAGTTAATTGGATGGATTAGTACTGTAAAAATGCATTAAGTGTTTTGGTTTCATAAAATTCTTCACTCATTTTGTGTCATTTTTAGGTAGCATTATGATACCATAAAATGGCCCATTATTGCTTCATAATTAAGATATTGTTTCACTTCAGTTTGTGCTAGATAGCTGTAAGAACTCAGAGGTTTTGCTCTTTATTAATTTCACTTTGCTTGAAAACATACTTTTAAAGCAGATTCTAGCCTGCTTTTGTTGTACTTTTAAATCAAGAACAATTGCCCAGTTGGATCAGATTTCGGTCTTTCACCTTCATTTTTGGGATCTTTTGATTCTCATTTTTAGCCATTTCAGGGTAAATTTTTATGGATGATGTGGGGTATTTTTCTGTGTGCATTCTTATCGCTGGGAACAATGCATAGCATGCTGTGTGGTATCCATTGTAAAAACACAGTTCCTAAGTTACCACTGTAAAGCTTGATCAGTTAATAAGGTATCCAGTTATAACTTTTTTAAAAAAACTTGGAAGCACTGGCAGACTGAAAACAAAAGTTAATGGTATCTGGAGGCTAATGTTTAATGTCCCTTCAGATCATAATTGTAGAGGCCAAAAGGGATAGTGACTGTTGCCTAATTTGACCTCTTTGCTCAGCAACATGAGTTTTAAAAACAAACTTGGTGGTTGCAGTTATATCTACTAACTTGTGCAGTAATTGGAGCATAGGGTTTTGTTTTAGCAGAAAGATGGTCTGGATTGTTGCAACTCTATCCCTATTCCTACGATATTAGCCCTCCAGATGATTTAGACCGTAACTTCCATATTCTGCAGCTATTGATCATTCTTCTAAGGCTGCTGAGAACTGAAGTAAAAAACATCTGAAGGGCCAAAGGCTCTAGGAAGATCCAGAAGATCTAGCGGGAAAGCCTGTCTTCATCTCATGTTATACGAGATCCTAGAACATAGATTTCTGCGGGCTGATCTTGAAGCCTTTTTGTAGTAGTAGTTGTTGTATTGAAGAGAATTTACACTGGGGATGAGAATTATGTGGCCTTCCAGATGTTGTTGATTTCCCATCATCCACAGTCATTGGCCCTAGTATCTGGGTTCAATTTAAGTTGGAAACTTGACAACATTTGAAGGGCTACTGATTCTCCCAGTCACCCTTGCTTTACATGGGCCAAATCTGTTGGTACTAGTCAAGAATTGAGACCCGCACAGGTGGACATAACGAGGGTCTGGCCCCATGGGGCCGGACCATCCACTCACCCTTCCACTGCTGCCGCTGGCTCCGGGCTCCCTTCCAGTCACTCCGGAGTTCACGGTCGACTAGCCACTCCTGGCAGAAGGAGGGAAAACGAGTCTCCCTGCCAGGCTGATGAGTGGCTAGTTGACTGCGAGCTCCGGAGTGATTGGAAGGGAGCGCGGAGCCAGTGGCAGCTGCGGATGGATGAGTGGACGTTCCAGCTCCTGGGGGCTGGACCCTCATTATGTACACCTGTGCGGGGATATTCGTATATGAATACGAATACCCCCATCTCTAGTCAAGAACTGTTTGTGTTACTGAATGATATTATACCATTTATTTTAATTGGTCAGTAAAGGATGTATCTACTTGATAGTCTACACTGAGACTGCTTATGTTGTCATTTAGATGTTATATTTGGGTTGTGATGGTGTGCAAGGAGAGAACCATCTGTGGCCGTCCCTGGATTCATCATTCTGCTCCACATGGAGGTCACTGAGTCTGAAGCAGAGGTCCTTTGCTATCCACATGAATCGGAGAAGCAGGGTTCTGACTCACATAGAGAATTTCCATGGCTAGTAGAGGATCTCTGCCTCAGACTCACCACTCTCCACATTTAAGAGGGTGACAAAATCAAGGATGGATTGGCTGGAGTGCTGGCCTCCTGACATGTTGTATCAGCATGTGAAAATAACACCTGACTAGGACTAAGGTTTTGAATTGTGGTGCTGGAGGAAGCTCTTGAGAGTCCCCTGGACTGCAAGGAGAACAAACCTATCCATTCTAAAGGAAATCAACCCTGAGTGCTCACTAGAAGGACAGATCCTGAAGCTGAGGCTCCAATACTTTGGCCATCTCATGAGAAGAGAAGACTCCCTGGAAAAAAACCTGATGTTGGGAAAGTGTGAAGGCAAGAGGAGAAGGGGACGACAGAGGATGAGATGGTTGGACAGTGTCATCGAAGCGACCAACATGACTTTGACCCAACTCCGGGAGGCAGTGGAAGACAGGAGGGCCTGGCGTGCTCTGGTCCATGGGGTCACAAAGAGTCGGAAACGACTAAACAACAACAACAGGACTAAGGTGTGCAGAAAATAATCTTATTCCTTCCTTGCTAGCTGTTTCTTTTGATGCAAACAGTCAGATGTGGACTGCCTCTCTGTGCTTTATCTCCTGCTTGCAGCACAAGATCTACAACTTTTCCTGCTTCTATTCTCAGTCTGTTGTGCGTACAGACTGAGAACAGAAGCAGGAAGAGTTGTCGATCTTGTGTGCCAGCATTATACGTATGCTTTTTGAACTCTTGACATTTCGTGCATCTTTCAGTTTGGCAAGACTGGGTTAACTAAATCTACAGCCTTATAAAATCTCTTGCTTGCTTGCTTGCTTTCCTGGTAAGTGGTTTCTAAATGCTGTGTTTAAATATGTCGATAGTAATTTTATTTATTTAAAGTATTTTTACCCCGCCTTTCTCCTTGACGGGACTCAAGGCAGCTTACAACATTAAAAAGACAATATTTAAAATCTAAGAACAGTAAATATACAAATGTTTTAAAAAAATTCAACAAGGGTCATATTAAAATGGTACATAAAACCAACACTAAAAACACATTTTGCTTGCCTAGATTTCTTTTCTTTGCATCTGAAGATCTAGAAAAATCAAGCTCCCTCTCCCTGCCCCTGCTTCTGTGTCTACAAGCAACCTTGGCCTTAATGTACTGCATATTACCAGTAACAAATATCAAAACAAGAACTGCATGGAAGAAAGAGAACTTTTTTCTAATTGGAATTTCTTTTTTGGAAGAGTATCCATGCATGTGTGGTATCTTATGCACAGGCAACAGTTGCAGAATTATTATTTTTTAGCAGACTCTGCATTACTGTATTGCATGATCATAGTGATAGTGCCGTTTACCAGCTTGTTGTTGTAAAGTGGTTAATCTGTAAAACTGTCTGTGACCAGCATTCCTTGCTCTTTTTGGGTTGTTTTATATAGTTAATACTAAAGTAGTTGAAAATATACCTTTTACTGAATTTACTGTAGTTACTGAGTGTATCACTACAACATCGCTTTTGGAATATGCCTACGACTCTTTCTCTGCCTTTTAATATGATAGACGTTCTGGTATGCATTGTTTCTTCTCTCCTCAGACTCCCTCACCACTTTTTTTTTTTTTTTACAGTTTTTGCATATGACTCATTGGTGCTGACTGAAATCTTGCTGATTTTCTATTTGCAACTTAGCATTGAAAAGGGGAGGGGAATTCCCTGAATAAGACACTGACCAAGTGAAAAGCAAAATATAGAGTTTCCCATTGGGATTTTTCCTACAGAATTTCCATTCTGAGTTTGCTTTATCCGTCTACATTTAAAAGAACCTTATGAATAAGAGTGAAAACACTAGTGCATATGGAAAGTATGTGCTAAGATTTAGGATATTAAGGATGTAGGTTTTCAACTGGCCCACATAGCCCCTCATGCTTTACTTCCATCTAAGTTCAAACCCTGTACAGTGGTGCCTCGACTTACGAACTTAATCCGTCCCAGAAGATGTTCATAAGTGGAAATGCTCGTAAGTCGAAGCACCATTTCCCATTGAAATGCATGGGAACGGGATTAATCCGTTCCAGCATTTCAAAAAAATACCAAAATAAATATAAAACACTGCAAGCCCCTGGGGCTGCAAAAAACAAAACAAATCCAAAAATAAACATAAACATAACCCCACCAGCCCAATCCCACCCTGCAAAAGCCACCCAAAACAGTTTTAAAAAAGCAAAAAGCAGCACCTTACCTCCACTGCCACCACCCGGCCCGGGCTCCACCGCCGTGACCACCACTGCCGGGAGGCCTCCGGGAGGCTGAGCATGGCCGGGATGGTCTGGCGGCTCGCCTCCCGCCGGCGGCGGTGGAAGGCCGGGAGGCTGAGCCTCCCTTTTCCTAACCGTTGGGGCGAAAGACCTACAGCCTCTTCGCCACCAACGGTTTGAATTTCCCACCCTTTTCCCCTGCCTTTTTCCGTTCATACGTCGAAGCTCCGCTCGCAAGTCGATGCAAAACTTCTCGAGCGGAGCTGTTCGTATGTCAAAATGTTCGTAGGTAGGGGCGTTCGTAAGTCGAGGCACCACTGTATTTGAGAACTTTGAGGCTACACTAAAGAGAGGTGGTACATAACATGTAGAAGAATTATTTTCCTCATTCTCCCCCTCTCCTTCAGTCTGCTCTCCTAAGAGGTGGCTTTCTAATTCTTTCTGACTGACTTTGCTTTTTGGACTCCCTCTGAATGGTTGCAACATTTCACCTCCTGTCCTGAGAAAATTTGGCAGAAGCTTCCTGCTGTTTCATTGCTTATGAAAAAACTGTAAGATTCCTGGTGCAATTGTGTATCCCTTTTATTGTTGTTTTCATATTTTAAAATGCATATTGTACACTCTTACTTCAGTTGAAGTGCCTCACAAGAAATCAATTTTTTTTCAGTGAGGAGAATACTTCCTCTTTTTGCCCCTGTTAGAAAATTCTATATTGTAATAACAGGTATTGTCACAGCCTCCCTAGCTTTTTTTTTTTTTTTTGCTAGTGTATTCACTATATTTTTTTAGTGCATTGAAAATTGGTCTTTTTATGTTTGAGTGTCTACATGTTACAGTGTCTACTGTTTGGTGATAGCTGATGGGAGGTTTCTGTCTTATCTCACGCACAAAGTAGTTCAGATCAACTGCTGGAGAGGAGTAAATTTGTAACACCTTGTAATATGTGGACGGTCTCCTTGAAGAGAAAGGCTTAAATATCATCTCCTCCTTTGGGAGTAGGTGAAGTTTCCTTAGAAATGCAACTGTTTGGGAGAAGTTGATAAATTCAAGGTGCTTGTTGGTGTTTCCTGTTTGCTTAGCTTTTTATGTGATACTTTCTTAAAAACAAAAGAGAATACATCATAGGTTGTTCAGTAAAGGTAGATTTTCTTTTTCCAACATTGTTGTCAGTGCAGTTCTACACTTTAAAAAGAGAGCAAATTCTGCAAAGAGGAAACCCTCTGGTTTCAAGCAACAAGTGTTGGTTGCAGTTGTACCTCCAGGTTGTATTTCTGAATACATCACAGTTTCTCAACCTAGGGGTCCTGACCCTAAGGAAGTAGCAAAATGTTTTCTGGGGGCTCTCCGCGGTTATTTTTAGTTGCAATTACTTTTATATTTATTATGTTAAATATGTTATGCACAATGCTCCTTTATTTTAATCCTCTTGAACCACAGAGGCAAGCTAGAGTTCTTAGTTATTTCTGAACCACTTTCAGCGGATTTTCCTTTTATGCATGTGCATCGCTCCTACCCCCTTTGAAAGAGCTGCTCTTGCTTATTTCTCTCTGCTCCTCCACATTCATTTTACTCCACTTGAGTCTCCCACTCCTCTGAGAGAAGGGACCTGGGTGGGGAAATGCCTCTGGGCCCCATCTGTGTCATGGAGTAGGAAGGCAAGAGGGTCAAAAGGGTGAGGGAGGAGAACTCTTATACTTTTGCCCCATTCAAATGGCTTTTAATGCAAACGTGGCAGGGGGTTGAAGGTTACTTGGCTGCTATAAGAGAGACCCACAACTCGAAAAAGGTTGGGACAAAGTGGAATACATGCTTAATGCAGAAACCTTTGGTCAGTGTTGGAACAAATGTGCTGCTTATATATGTCACATGTCCTACAGAAGAGTCCACTCCTGGCTTTTCCCAAGCTCTTATACAGTAATTTGCTTATTTTAGCGCAGGAGAGATCTACTGCTGATTTTTTTGTACAACTGAGAAAACTTTGGTGATCTGTTTCAAGGAACCCAAAGATCTGCTATTAGATCCCAGTCTGCCTTCTTATCTGCTGTAGGCTTTTACTTTGAGGAATAAAACTTTGGTCATCTATATTATGTGTGATCATAATGGTAGGACATTTGCTTTTCTTTGAAGTTTTTTATTTTATTTTATTTAAATATTTTTACCCTGCCTTTTTCCTTAAAAGGATCCAAGGTGGCTTACATGATTAAAAGACAGTATAAAGCTAACAACAAAGAGTATACAAATACTAAAAAGGAGCAAACAGATACAATTTAGATCAGAGGTCCCCAACCCCCGGTCCGCGGCCCGGTGCCGGTCCGTGGCCTGAGCCGGACCAGGCCACGAAGACAGACCTCCCGCCCCACCCCCCCGCACGCACTCACCCCTGCACAGCCTGTTTGTGTCTGCGCGCGCGCTCCAGCGTGCCCGTGCGAGCGCCACGCCGCCGTTTGCGCATGCACATGAGCGCACACGCCCACACAAGCACCACACTACCGTTTGCGCATGCGCACGAGCGCCGTGCCGCCGTTCGCACATGTGCACGAGCGCACGCTTGTTCGCGAGCGAGAGAAGACGTGCTCGTTTGCGCATGCGCACGAGCATGGGGGTGCCCCGCCTTCCCCAGCCGGTCCGCGGGGTGAAAAAGGTTGGGGACCCCTGATTTAGATGTAATACCCTGGGGCCAAGCAAGAAAGGACTTTAATTTACTTGTTCATTTATATTTTAAATATGTTACCTTACTAAGCTTTTCTGTTAGGGAGCCACACAGCTTCAAAAATAAATGCTTTTACTGATGAGAGGTGTTTTATACAAAGACTCTTTAAATATATTTTACTCTAAAGCAGTGGGGTGGTAAGTTATTACCATGGTTCTTTTTGGTGACTCATCCTAGTAATTACTGTGTACAGGAGTTGTCTTTAGTAATAGTACTTGTTCTCTTTTATCTTAGGTACATTTTGAAACTAATTGTGGAAGTGGCTTCCTACTCAACCTTCAGCCATTCTAGCTGATTGGTTAACCTTTTATTTATAACCTTGAAAGCAGGCTCAAACAAGGCCTCAGCACAGACAAGTCCTTCAGAGCTTATATTATAGGATTCCTCAGTAATGTTCATCTCCCCCTGATCTATAATATTCAAAAGTCTGACTGATACTTCCGGTCTGTGCTTAGGTCCTGGGTTTGGAAAAATTCCTTTTTAAAGACTATAATTCTCAGCATCCTCCATGCCTAGGAGTTTCTGGGGCTTAAATTCCAAATGAATATACAAGCAACTTTTCCAGCTTCAGTTTATAGCTTATGTGTGGGTCCAGCCCTTGGATCTATGCCATTTTTAGCTCCTCCTGTCCTTCCTAGGCTGCAGTTTACAGCTCTCTTGTTAACACTATTTACAGGACTTACAGCGTTTGTAGTATTTGTAGTGGTTTTTAATACTGCCTTCAAGTAAAGCTGTGTTCTCTTTATTTTTATTAAAAATTGGGAAACAAACATACTTTATAACTGACTGGTGGAAATTCGTTTGTATAGTTAGTATCCATACAACCTGTAGAAATGTAAGAGTCTCTGCTTGCTTTCAGTCTGGCTCCGTGCAGACCGTGCACTCAAAATAGCTGAGCTCAGCTCTGCATCTCCTTCAGCTCAGCTCCAACGTTCTGGGTGAAGTGAGGACTTGTGAGCTTTCGCACTGAGCTTTCAGCATGAGAAAATAGTCTTCACTCAAGGCATTTTGGGTGCACATCCTGTTGCTCACACACACACACACACCTACTTGCCTGTGTGGGATCAAACTGGACCATCATAAAGCAAAAGAAGGCATTCATGGTTCAGCTTGCAGAAACTCTTTTCTTCCCCTTTCAGAGGGGCCATAGCTTGGTGGTTATCTCCCACTAAAATGGGGAAAAATCTCACCAGCCTTGGCAAGGGGCTGTCAGTCACTGTAGTGCAGCATTCTACCAACAAACATGGTCATTTGGCCAGAGATCATAGGAGCTGTAGTCCACCTGCTGGAGGGCACTGGGTCCATATAGCCGGTGTAGTCAGAACAAATGTAAATGAATGAATGAATGGCCTGTCTTTGTATAAGGCAGTTTTCTGTGTTGTTTCTGATAAAGTAGTTCTTGCTTTCTTTGTCTATCTGTTCTGTTTGATTGTCTATTTTATATGGTGCCAAGTTTTGATTGCTTGCTTTATTAACCATTGAAAAAGTCATGGATGAAATCTTGAGACTTGTGGTTCATCTACCTTGGCCCTTTTGGAGCAGGCTGATTTGATCTAAATAAGGTTGCTTGAGGTTTGGCAGAGGTGCAGTATGCCATTTGGATGTAATCCTCACATCCAAATGGTATATGGACCTCAAGCAATCCTATTTAGTCAGGCTCCTTCCATTCTCAGTTGTTCGTATTGTGAAGTGCTTAATAAGTGAACCACTTCTGGATATGGGCAAATAGACAGAAAAAGTTTTTAAAAGTTGACTCTGCTAGACCATGGCTGATACAGTATATCACTTAGATTATTATTTTTTTTTTTTTAAAAAATCTTTTCCTTGTCTGATGTGCTGATCAAGAAACTGAATTTCACACCAAACAGCAGGACAAACGCCCATCTGATCGAGCCCTCAAAGAGACAGGGAACTTCAGAATGTGTTAAACTAGGAAAACTAATGATATTTTGATGTTGTAATTGCTACAGAAAAGCCATTTAAAAGATTAGGGTAGCTTGATAAAATAGACCAGGGGTCTCTGTGAGGGCTACACCGGATACTTTCATCATTTTTGAGGGCCAAAGGAACAGTAATGTGCGTGCTTCCACATACACCCGCCCCCCGCATGCACACATGCACAAACACACACACATATGCATCTCCCCGCCTGCCCCTCTGTACGGATGCCTGCTCGCCTGCACACACATACCCTGCCAGCCTGTGCATGGGCTGAAGGGAACTGGCTGGGTAAAATGGCAAGGCGGGCTGGACGTGGCCCATGGGCCATAGTTTGGAGACCCCTGAAATAGACTGTTCCCAACCCAGTTTTGTTTTCTCTTTATTTAGTTAGGAACAAATGGCCTCCTTTCTGTTTTTCCTTTTTGCTGCAGTGAGTGCAACATGACCACATGTGTATACATGTTAACTGACTTGCTTGTTTTGTTTTGCATAGACTGCACCTCCCAATTCTGTTTTCCTGGGAACACTGTGTATTTTGGTAGACAATTAGCCCCTTTACTTCCTGTGTATTGAGAACTATCACCACTAGTTGGTCGCATTGAATGCAGGATTTATGCCACTTTAAATTATACAGAAGGGTTTTTAAAAACATTTTTTAAACAAATCTTGTGGAGGGGTCCAGATCCATAGGAAAAGTACACAATTATATGTAGAACTGCATAAAACTACATGACAGGGTGGAGAATGAGGTTAGCATCAACTCTTAAATGCACAATCCTGACATAACCAACTGTTAGTTACATGTGTGGGCAGAGCAGATTCTTTCTTTTTTGTTCAAAAATCCTCTTAGAACTGAAAATTTGAAGGCCATATGACTTGAGTCCACTTACTAGTTTTGCCACTTCTGCATTATGCTTTCTGGAAAAGAAAAGAAAAAAATAGATCACAGCTTTTGAAATGGAGGTGTAGGTTTTTTAGCAGTATTACTTTTTGCTCTTTGTAGAGGGCTGAATAGCAGTTGCCTTGTGATTAATATATCAGTGTCAAATTACATCTGCCTGTCTCCCACTTTGCATCACCGTATTGATACCGTTTTGGCTCTAGCCCTCTTCAGATGTTACTTCTGTGCATCGAATACCTGGGTAAGCAGATGAATTACATTGTTGCATTCCTCTCCTCTCATGTTTCTAATGTACTCCGTATATATGGAGCCTGAAGCAGAGAACAGAGCTTGTAAAAATTACTTTTAGGGTGGGGGTGACAGCTTGCAGAATCTCTTAGCCGATATGACCATTAGAGAGAGATTTCACTTAGAAAGATCCCTGCAGTTGAGAGGAGAGTATTATCAGAATTCCTGATTGCTGCAAGGGTTCTATGCATTTTCAGTTAGATGCTATTGGAATCTCCCTTCAAACATGCATATCATAGCCTCCCACAACATAATTTGGACCTTTGTGCATTCAGGCAGAATGCCCAAATATAGATAATGTTGTGCTTTGATGGTGGTGGAATCATTAGAAGTGCACAGCTAGGAAATAATTAGTGTTGATGTTCTAAAAATTGGTAATCTCAAAAATAGGCTACTGTGATGCTCTCTATGTAGGGCTGCCCTTGAAAACAGTACGGAAACTTCAGCAGAGCCAAAATGCGGCAGCCAGACTGATTTCTGGGACTAGTAAATTCAATCATATATCCCCAGTCTTTCTTTGCTCCCTGCCAGTTTTCGTGCTCAACTGAAGGTGCTGGTTATGACTTACAAATTCCTTAAGGATTTAGGACCTTGATACTTGTTAGAATGTCTCTCTCAGGAATCAGCTACCCATTTCACTCTCCCTTCTCATTCCTTGTTGCTAAAAGTAGCTATACCTAAGGAAGCTGAAAAGGTAATGACAAGAAATTGGGCCTTTTCAGTGGTGGTGAAATAAATTACGAACTGAGATACGCTGGGTTTCTTCCATCCTTTTGTTTAGGGAATTGGTGAATACAGAATTATTCAAAGCTGCCTTTAACAACTGATTCCCCCAGATGCTGTTATTTTCCACCCTCCTTTTGTAATAATTTTAGTTCTGTACACCATATTATTTTATAAGTGTTAACTTGTAAACTGCCCAGAGTAGTGCTTGCACTAATGGGGCAGTATATAAATCAAATGAATAAATAAATAAAATGTGTATAACACCTATATAGTTTATAGTTATAATCTTACCTGAAACCTCAGTGAAACATAACAGAACTTCCATGCAACTTTCATGCAAGAGGTGGTTGCAGCTGAGAACCTGTGAAATGAGTGTTCACAAACCAGTTTTGTGTTGGTGACCCATGGCAACTTAATTGTCTCTGTATAGTTTCCTTAAGTCCTAAACCTCTGAAACGTATTTTTAGTAAAAGCACATGGATAATGTCTGTGAACAAAAAGGGAGTGGTACTGCTATTATGGGATCTAAGGCCAAAAATTAGCACTCTCCTTAGCTCTGTCTCACAGTTTGGCAACTTTTGAAATAGAAAAAATAGCTATCTGTTAAAAATATATAGTATGGATGTTTTGTAACTGGGAAGGACAAACTGTGGCATTCACTTAATGCCTATATTCCTAAGTTTCTCATGGTGTTGCACATTAGCATGTTGTATCATTTTGGTATCATGGGAAATCCAAAAAACTCTTTGATAAAGCTCAGTTCATAAAACACTTATACATGAATTGTTTCCAAATTGTGACTTGCTTAAACAAGAATTGCAGCAGTTCTGCAGCTTTTCTTCTTTCTTTTCTTTTCTTTTTTTCAGCATTGCTAGGGAAAAAGGAAGAAGTAACGAGTCAGTTTACCCTGTAAAACTGGAGACAGAATTCACACAGAATAAAATACTTAAATCCTACACAGACAACTTCCTGATCCTTCAAACTGATTCAGAGACTAAATATATAGTGCAGATTCTCTGCATTGCCAGCTGGAGTTTGTGATAATTTACCAACCTGTTCTTTTTAACTGCACATATTTCTCCAAACAGTAACTGCCAGCCACAGCCTGAGTGGGAGGTGCAAGACTTAATTGTCAAATGAAACTCCTGTCCTTTTCATTATACAACAACAACAACAACAACAACAGGTTAAAACCTGTATCTGTTATATAATACGATTCAATGTTTTTATAATTTTAATTGACAGTGTTTGGTATTTTTGAATAATAATAATAATCTTAGAACTGCAAAGCTGGAAGGGACCCTATGGATCATCAAGTCCAGTCCCTGTCAAGGAGGCACAGTGGAGAATCAAACTTCCAACCTCTGGCTCCACAGTCAGATACCTAAACCACTGAACTATCCAGCAGTTCTCTATTATAATTGGCAAAGTTGTTACAGCAGACATTGCACCCCTGGAGATTTGTCTGATGTGAAATTCTTCTCTATATGGCTTCTACTTTCTTGATACTGATAATTCAGGTTGCCATTCTGTACAGGAGTGGTGAGCCATGGGCTGCATGCAATACTGCAGGAGCTCAAGTGTGTTTCCCCTTCACGCTCATACTTCTCAAGAATTGAACTAATTTCTTTGAAAAAATGAAATATTTCATTTGCATTCCTCTAGGGAGGGTAGAGTCAGTTTTGCCATGATTTTAGAGCACCCAGCACTCATGGGACCCTCATACACCTCATTTTAACTACTACACAGCATAAAGCAAAAGTGAATAATGTACTTTACCTGGAGTTCTCGGTTGGAAAGTTGGGGTAAAAATCTGGCAGGTACAATCTGTGCGTATCAGTTTTATGAGATGCTGAGGCAGGGTGGGAAGAATGACATTGTACTGCCCTGTTTTACAACTGGCACATTTGAAATGTCTAATTCTCTCACTAGTCAAAGAATGAAAACAAAATAGATGGCATGGAATTCTGTTCTTAAAAAAAATAAGACAAACATTTGTTGCTCATGTAATAAGATGAGAATTGAGGACTGCTTGGTACCTTCACCTTTGCTGCATTGCATAGAGTAACAAACAAGGAAGAGCCAGGTCACAGAAACATTTCTCCTTTCCCTACAGTGTGGGAGGTGCTTCCTTCCTGAAATAGGCGGTGCCGTGACTGATCCCTGCTCACTCTGGTCTAGAAATGCAGGAAGGGAAACCCCTTTCTCATTGATTTGGGCTGTCTTGGCAGGATGAGAAACCTCAGTGAAGAATGTTAAAATCCAGCACAGTTCCTCACCTCAGAGCAAGATGCAGAGCTCCCCTCCCTTCCCATTCACTATAACTTTCACACAAAGCCCTCTAGTATCTATTCACTTTGAGAAGTAAAACACAGAGAGAGAGAGAGAAGAAAAAAGGGCTGGCTAATTATTACGCAAGTTTCAAACAACCATATTCTTAAAATTAAACAGCTAGTTTAATTTTGAGCAATTTGCACAATTGCAGAAATTGGACAGTTGTGCACAAATATTGGAGAATTTTGTGGAAAAATGATTTTTGAACAAAATGTCATCCTTGCCCATTTGAGCACACTAGAGTGTGAGGAAGATTCCTTACCATTCTTGCTGGTGAGGAGAATAAGAGAAAGTAATTCTTTGCCCTTGTGGCAAGGACAAGACAGGTGAGGATTTATGTTCCTACTTTTGTCATAAAGTCCCTCCTGTGCTGCATTTAAGCTGCGGCTTCGTGATGGATGTTTGCATGAGGGAGTAAGGGACAAAGGCTTCAGCCTTTGCTTTCTACTCTGGGAACTGCAGGTACCGTGTTTCCCCGAAAATAAGACAGGGTCTTGTATTAATTTTTGCTCCAAAAAACACATTAGGGCTTATTTTCAGGGGATGTGTGTTTTTTTTCATGTACCACAATCTACATTTATTCAAATACAGTCATGTCATCTTCTGGTTGCTGCACAATGGTGGAGGGCAGGGTTTCAACTGGGGCTTATTTTTGGGGTAGGGCTTATATTACGAGCATCCTGAAAAATCATACTCGGGCTTATTTTCAGGTTAGGTCTTATTTTCGGGGGAAACGGTATATTTTTGCTTACACTGCTTCTAGAGTAATAAAAGCCAGTCAGGTCTGAGATGGAAATTTAAAACAAAGCTGCAGAGAAACATAAATGGGGATTTACTTTTTCAGCTCCATGTGTATGATCTTTTATATAAACATTTCCCAAACAAACCTTGTGGCATGTGTGTGCGTGAATTTATATCAGTGCCAATTTCATTCCAGGTTGTATAAAATGAGAACTATGGGTAAGCACAAAAAAATCCTGGAAAGTGGAGAAGGGTTGAAGAATTATTACCTCTTGGAGATTAAAAACATGGTACAGCAGGAGTGCAGGGCATCGGAGAGCAGAACAGAGATGTCTGATTAGTTAGGAAAACCTAAGTACTAAGGGGGGGGGGGGAAGATGGCATCCTTTACTTTAGGCTTTGAGTAACTGAATGACAGGGGAGGAGTAAGCAATCCATTTAGGCTTTCTTCTTGCAATTATGCGTAGGAAGGCAGAAGAGTTCCTGTTTCCTTCCTTAAATACATTTGGGGACCTGATTCTTTTTACTGCTTGTCATTTGCATGTGTCGTAAAGAGAAAAGCTGATGCACCATTATTTTGTTGTGGTACACATACAAATAAAGATGTAGCTCTGCAGAACAGCAGTAATGCTCAGCCAGTAATCTAAATTTATTCCTGTGGTTGTGTGTTAAGTAAATTGGGCAGAAGGAGATGGTGGAAAGAAAGAAATGTGTGGAGAGCTTGCATATATGTGACTAAGGAAGAAGGAAAATGGCTTCCTTCTCTGCCTCCCCTTCTGGCTGTGGGATATCTGTACAATACAACTCTGGATCCAACCCTAAGTTATGTGGGCCACGCTGAGGGTGGTGCCAGTATCTAGGTATTTTGACACTCGGGGCTAAACTAGAAGCAATGGCAGCAGGTTATTGTTTTCTAGTACACTCCCTCTGGTCACATAAAAGGAGGGATACAGGGTCTCATTGAGTTGGAAAATTTAAGAATGGATAGGAGGTGCTGCATCATTCCTGCATTCCCCAGTTCACCTCCCTGTAAACCACTTCTATTTCCTGAATCCAGAATAGGCAACATGATGTCCAGAAATTTTGGATGAAAACTCCCCTAAGCCATAGCTGCCATACCCAGTTATCATGGATTACGGGCGTGGAAGTTAAAGTTTATCTTGACAGACTTCCTCTCTTCCTCCCTTGAAGCTGTTACCTTGCCTATGTTTTGTGAAGAAGAAAACAAACTTAATATTTAGAGATGCTGAGACACACAGTTGGTAAAGGTTGTTGAATAAGACGATAGTCTGCTCTGAATGTCTGTTCCTGTGGAGCTGATATGGCTTCAGACACTTTGATCATCTAACTTGCCAGGTGATTTAGAAAGCTGCAGAAGTGTGTGTGTTTATCTACTTAATAAGTTGTCAGATAGCAAGCCCATAAGGTTTCATGCAAAGTAAGCAAAGCATTTGAAGTAAATGTACGTATTCTGAAACATTTAAGGTTTCTGTAAAAATAGGGATTTCTTTGTTTTTTTTAAAAATAAATTATTTGTTGCCATTTTTCATAGCTTTCAGAAAAGGGTTTCAATACTTACTGTGCATAAACAATCTGTTTGGTTTTGTTCAGTGGTGAGTGATTCCATGTCCATTTGAGGGAATTGATTTTGCCTGAGGCCTTGCACCAGATGTGATGTCAATTGCTTAGTAAGAAATTGTGTGAATGGAGTGTTTTGATCAAATAAGTATGGGCCAGGGTGGATCCCAGATAGGGATCACAGTGAGTGGAACCCTCCCTCCCCTCCCCTGCAGTTCTTATTTGAATTTTAACTGTCCTATTACTTTATTTTTAAAAAATATTTAAAAATATTTTTTAAATATTACTTTATTTATGTTTTAAAAAAGAAACATAAATGCTGACATCCCTCCCCATGGTCAACCTCTAGCAAGAGTGAATTTTATAACTGAGGGAAAAAAACATTTAAAATTCTTGTATAAAGTCACCTGTTCTGTGCCAGTGAAACCAGCAAATTGTGCACTTTCCTGATTTTCAGCAGTTTAATCCCATCAAATGTATATGTAAATATAAATGGAAGCATGTCTATATTTGGGTCTCAGCAGTAGGAGAAAGGCAGAATATTAGTAAAATAAAATATATTATTTCCCCATGTTGAAGGGGATCCCAAGGAAGCTTTGGAACCAGGGGGCAGGTAAGAAACTTTTAAAGTCCATGGCTGTGAGTTCATCAGCCTTATGCTTGCACTGCTGTGTAAACAGGATTTTGGCCACTATGCTTGATCTGACACCTTGCACTTTCAGAGCTTTGCAGGGATTTTATGTTAATAATATCCTCGAGTTAAAGCTGTGATGGCTGCAAGTTTAACTATACATTTGCTGTTATGTGCCACCAAGTCAGAACTAAACTATAGTGACTCTAATAGGAATTTCAAGGTAAATGAGATATTTAAGGATTGGTTATACTAGTTCTTCACACACACATCTATCAGTTTCCATGGCCAAGCAGGGATTTG
Source organism: Intellagama lesueurii (assembly GCA_037013535.1). Taxonomy (NCBI): domain Eukaryota; kingdom Metazoa; phylum Chordata; class Lepidosauria; order Squamata; family Agamidae; genus Intellagama; species Intellagama lesueurii. Next base: position 199,401,401 of record JBAJHW010000004.1, read on the forward strand.
AACTCAGACTTTCTGAGTTTTAGTCTGTCACTCTATCCACTACACTACACTGGATGGATTATATATTACTTTGATTGAAATGAAAGAATTGCATACCATTATACATTGCTTTCATATAAATGAAACAATTGCTGATCTTCCATGATTTTATACTGGTTTTATACTGAATCCAATACGTCCTGTAAGATACTTGCTTGATAATCTCTGAAACAATTGTAAGTTTCTATGACTAGTGGATGTATTATTGCTAGATGGATGGGTGTTGTAGCCTGCAATAAGTTCCTTAGCCTGACCTGATGGGAGTCATTGTACTGATCAATGCCAGAAATACTGTCTGTCTTGTTTTCTTAGTGGCAATTTTCCATAGTGCTCCCTGTCTGCAAGTGCTGCTGAAGTGTACATCTGCTTCCACAAACTGTTTGAAAGTATGAAATCAGCCTTTCCTCCAAATATCCATAAGTATGGTTGCATCTGAACATATTGATATGCATATGTCAAACAAAGTTGGGGAAAGCATTATTTATTTATTTATTTATTTATTTATTTTACGTGAAGAAACATACCTTTGTTTAGAAGAACAGTTCTTGGCATCCTTTTGTAATTACTTAACCATCAATTTCTTTTTCCCTGTTTCCTAATGTTAAAAAATGGACATTAGACACAGTCCAACATTGCAGTCTTTGTCACATTTTAGTTTAGATCTAGTGTGGCTGCAGTGGTACATCTTGATCTGTAAAGAATGTGCACAACTCAGAGTGTTGCTTCTGCTTCCCAGCTGCTGTCTATTTCAGTGGGACTTGACCATAAGCCTAGTGACACGGTCACTGGCTGTGAGCCTGTGAAAAGTATGTAGATGGAATGATGCTTATGTGTAGCTCTTGGCCCATGGCTATATGTACATGAAAAAGGAATCCAGTTCTGTCTCAGCACAGGCACAGAAAACATACCCAAGAAGGATCTTCGCTGAGAGTGTGTGTTCTGCGTACTAAATACTATTTCTCTTTTCTTTTGGTTACTACTTCTGTGGTCAAAATTCTGTTGCCAGCATAACGTACATTGCACAACATGTGGCACATCTTTTTGCAAGTTACAGAAATCAGTATAGGCATTGCCTGTTGTGTACTGAGTCATATAGCTCAGGGTGCTACAAATAATATCTACACTGACTTCATAACTTTTAGCAATTCCCCACCAAAGGTTATGCCTGTTATGTTACACTGCCAACAGGATTTTGGCCTTCTGGTCACAACACTGAATGGATGATTCATCTCTTAGGGTAGAAGCAGAGTTTGGACAAATGACTTTTTCAGACTACAGCTCTAGCATTACAGTCAATTACCATGCTGGCTGGAGTATTCTGGGTGCTGTATTTTTTACAAAAAAGTTTCTAAGCTCTGGGCAGAGGGTCAGCAATGTATGACTTTTAGATTTTGTTTGACTCTAGGTGCCATAACTCTTCACCATTGACTGTGCTGCCTAAGGTGGCCAGGGACTGCAGTCCAATGACATCTGGAGAGCCAAATGCTACCCACCCTTTGGTTTAGGAGGCTGGGGCAAGAGCTGTTTTGCAAATAAAGAGGGATTGAGTTTGCTTGCTTAGTCTTTTAAGCTGCGGTACACATTTTACTGTGGTGTAATGCAAAGCATAACAGATACTTCCCCTCTTAAAGATCTTTTATGCTCATGGTGAAATGCATTTCTTCTGTGTTCTAATCATCTCTTGGTACAAACATTGACTGCCTATTAAATACTTCAGCAGGCTGGTTGGTCTTCTGGACTAAGCTGGCATGCACAGCTAGAAGTACCAGGAGGGTGATATTGCTAGACTGTCAAATTGAGATTGTCTCTCTTTTTTCTAAAAGCTGCAACTTTCCTTCTTCTCACAAGAAAGGCAACAAGGAAACTGGAGCCTTTGTGCTCTTCCCTCTGTTTGGTGGTTAAACAGATGCAGTCACTTTTATCCCCCTTCTTTACTGCTCTTCTCTGATTTCTCTTGTCAAGTTCTTCTAGGTCCCAAGCCTGCTGAGAGAGGACTCTATAATATCTGTATAGCAATGCATGAGCTATCACCACTTCATTAATGGTTAATGAATGCGAACTCTGGATGCTAGTAGAAGTTGGGCATAGTCTTTGCACCTATGTAGTTGGGTGACCTTGGGGGAGCAAATTGGTAACTCATCAAAGTGCCGTCCTTAATCCAGAAACAGCTTGAGAAAAAGAATGGTCACTGGAGTGTGCTATGAGGGAGTGGTCTCTAGCTCCTGTGGTTTTTCCCAGTCTGAAGCCACCTGGCCCATGGCAGCTTGGGACAAGGCCTTCTCGGGATGAATTCTCTCCTCACTGCCCTTGTCCCCAAAAGACTCTCTTGGGCTTGGAGCCAGGCCCTTCACAGTCCCTCTAATGGGCTGACACTTCTCAATAGCAGCACTCTGTGCTGGGTTTTCAGTCTCTGAGTAAAAGCTACTAATTTTAGCTCCTAAGGGCTTCAATGATCTTGCAGACTAAGAATGCTGGAACATGAGTGGTCTCTTGTGCTTCTTCACAGCAGAATAAAATGTATTGCCTTTAAAAATAGGAGACAGCTTCAGAATTAAGCAAAGAAGTAGCCAATTGTTTCTGTAGAAATTCCTTGTGCAGGACTTCCCATTTGATATATATGGGCAGAATTTGCAAACAAAGGTCAGGCAGCTAGAGCTTTCAAGGCAGTTTCTCGGTCATCTAAAACTCAAGGTCTCCTTTTGGTAACTTAAAAGTCTCATGCCCCTTCAAATCTTCTTCTCCCATTCATTTTATTTGACATTTGAAATACTCTGTGTGTGTGGGGGGGGGGGGGGTTGTTTTGAGATTAGCAAGTAGAAAAGCCGATGGCCATTGTCCTCTCTCCATTTTTCTCTAGCACTATCACTGAGGACAAAAGTTTTAAGTTTTAGCCCCCGGTCAGTAATAGAACTGTAAATGTGGAGAGAGAGGGAAGGGAGATACATAAAGTCTACTCTGCAACATCACTCAAAGATAAAGAAAACATAACAGATGCATCCGGGAGTCGTGCAACAGGCTGCATACTAGGAAATAATAAGTTTAACTGTTTTTCCTCCCCAAATTTCTTTTTTCAAAATTTCCAAATAAAATAATTATATTTTCTAAATGGCTTGCACCTTTCTGTGAACTTGTGAAATCTCACCTTAAAACACTGAAGCAGTGTTTTAAGGATAGTGGTAGGCAAGAAGTTGTGTACGTGTAAGCGAGCCAAGAGAAGGGTTGAAGAAAGTACAGGATGGAAGCAAAACAAATAACAAGTCAGTGAAATTGTGGTTTGGGAATAAGTTGGTCTGCAGTGTTGTTTCTTGCCCTAAAAAGACTTGGAAGTTTTACCATGTGGAGTTCTCCACATGTGGGAAGCTGTGAGTGTTTGTTCATATGCTGCTACCACTCCCTTAAACAGTTCATATAACCATGTATCAGGGAATCCAGACTTCGGATTCAGAGTTGTGAGCTTTTGTTTTGTTTGTTTTTGTGCTAGAAAGAAGTGCCAGTTCTAGTCTGTGCAGTTTCCTAGATTAACATTTTGAGCATGCCATAACCATGATGTGACTGCAAAGTGGCATGTATGCATGCTAATTAATGAGTTTCAATGGGGAAGAAGATACATACTAGCTGGGTCTGGAAAGAAGGGGTGATGGGTCTTTGTAAAGGTGGATTCAAATCAGCTGCTTCCACTGGTTACTCTAACAAGTTCACACCCATACCATCCATGATAACTTTATTGCTAAGCTCTAGTTTCTTCTTGGTTAACCTCTCATACATCTTTAGGGGGAAAGGCTTAAAACTGTGAGACAGTACTGCATGAACAACACTGCTATACTTCCATGGGTCACTCACAGGGAAATTTGTATAATTCTGTCTCCCAGAGGCAGAAATAACTGAGTAATATTTAATTTCTGTAAGCATCATACTGCATGTAAATGCCATCAAGTTCATATTTAATGAGAAATTGCATTGACATGTTGCAGACTCAAGACCAATATTTCTCAACTTTGGGTCCCCAGATGTTCTTGGACTAAAACTCCCAGAAGTCTTCACCAGTAGCTGTGCTGGCCAGGACTTCTGGGAATCATAGTCCATGAGCATCTGGGGACCCAAGGTTGGGAAGCACTGCTCTAGACACATTACATTCTCCATCCCCATGCACTATTGGCTTCTTAAAGCTCGTCTGTTTTGTTGTGGCTTTTTTCCTGGCTAGAATGTAATGGAATACCATTTCTATAGACCTTTCATGTCCACCAGAAGCAGCCCTGAATAAGTGAAAAATAAAAATACTCAGATTCTTAGAAAATTGTTGTAAAACTCATCAAGGAGCTCGTGCAAATATTCTATTGTTTTCTAGTATTAATCATTCAGTACAGTATGCTGTTTTTTAAACAGTGTTGGTTTGTTCAGCAGTTAGCATAATATAATGTAAGAATGTGCAGTGGGAGGAGGTTGGTTTTTGTGGATAGGATCAAATTGTTGAAACTGGTCATGCCAGTTTTTATTATGTTTCATGATCTTGGGAAGTATAGTGTCTTTTCAGAAAATGAAATGAAAGTTTTATGAGTGGGAAATGTTAAGTGTGCAAATATTTCTGATGATAGTAATTCATATTCACAGGCCTAAGTCATTTTATATAGAATTATATAATAGTATTATTCGTTTCAGTGCTATCAAAGCAATAAATATCATTTCCATTTTCCAAATACTTCCACTTGCTAAGTTTAATAAGGTCACATAAATGCCAGGATGTGAAATTTACATTCACATTCGAGTTCCAAATAGCCTGATTTTGTGAGGGTCAGATTTCGGTATTCAGTTCAGCTCAAAATAAATTGTTCAGTAAGGAGTGAAGTTGTGTTCAGTGAGACTCAGAGTTGGGTGGGGTGGAAAATGTAGTTTTATTTACTTATTATCTTAGTAACACTCGAAAGATACTTCTGAAATATTAATTTAATTGTAATTTCTTTTATTTTCCAGTCCTGTAGAGGGAGTTCAGGAAGACGTCTAGCAGGTGCTGCCAACACTGATGAGAGATCTTATATGCAAAGGTATGTTGTATTTTGTGTTTTATTTACATTTGTAATTGCTTTATACTGAGTCAGACTATTGATTTGACTAATTCAGTACAAAGATAGAGAAAGTTATGAGACCATAATAATAATAACAGCCTTTAGAATAATCCCACCAGCATAGCCACTGGCTGTGTGCTCTGCAAATGGCTCTTGAAGCTTTTAGAAAGAGGATTTGGGTTTCCCCCCCTTAACTCTGAAACTAGGGCCTTCTAAGTAGAAATATTTTGGACCCTTGCATAAAAGATAATTGCTCAATCCTTCAGAATCTTTCAAATTATGAAAGATTTTGTTGAGAAAACGAGAGGCTTAAAATGAATTAGTATCTTAAAACAAATTAAAACTTCCTATTTCCCTGTACTTCTGAGTTGTTTTTTTTTAATGGATCCATTTTAAAGCAGTATAACAGGATTTGATAATAACCAGGTCTTTTGGAAAATGAATTACTACATCATTACCTCTCCTTAAATGGTTGACAGCAAAATCTCAGAGGTTGCTGTGCTTCAGGGGTTTTCAGTGTCTTTCTCTTGTCTTGTTTAAATATACACAGGTAGAGTGGATATTTCATAACCATCAACTATAACTTTTGCCTACCTTATCTGTATTTTTTCATGAAATATAAATTATTGTTGACTTAAGGTAAATGAAATGTGAGGAAGATAAACATACCTCAGTTGTTTTTCCAGAGTTGGCCATATGGTACTCACATAGAAAACTACCAGGGATGGCAGAGAGAAGGATGGTGAATATTGTCTTATTATATCATATTTTTGTGGCTTATGGGCCTTGAGTATTAAAGGAATGCATTTGCGCAGTAAGCCAGACAACCTTTATATATATTCTTGCATGGTAATCAGAGAGGCTTGCAGAGAGGATTGTTAGTGAGTGCTCCAACACTGGAGGCATTCAAGAAAAACTTAGATAATCACCTGGCAGATATGCTTTGATTGTATTCCTGCATTGAGCAAGGGGTTGGACTTGATGGCCTTGTAAGCCCCTTACAACTTCACTTTTCTGTGATTCTAGGATTGTGCTAGCTGCTTGCAGATTATTTCCATTGCCATTGTTCAGCAGTTTGGTTCTCTGCTACATGGCTATTAATAAAACCACGACTTCATGGATGGTTTTTTGGAAGAACCAGAAGAACATCCAGTCAAGGTGCTGGCACTCACCTCTGAATCCTTATATGACTTAGAGCCAGGATATTTGAAGGCCTACTTCCTCCCATATGAACTTAACCATGGATTGCCATTAACTGTTGAAGCCCTGTGTCACACCACCACCAAAATTTTGCATAGCTGTGCTTTTTCCTTGATAAGAACTCCAGTTGTGGAATTGCTTCCTGATAGAGATGTGACTGGCCACACTGTTCATATGTTCACATACTTCACCCTGAATGCACACATCTTGTCTGATTTTCAGAGCTAAGCAGGATCAAACATGATTTGTACTTGAATTGGAGACCACGGGGGAATACTTGGGATCTTCTAGTAGAACTAGGAAAGATCTGTGTGAAAATCTAGTAAGCCACTGCCAGTTAGAGTAAACATTCCTGAGCCAAAATGATCAATGAGTTGACTTGGTACAAAGTAGCTTCCTGTGTTCGCTAGGGACCAACACTTGCAGCTACTGTATTGTGTTCCACAAATGAAGTACTGGTATATGACAGGAAAGGTGCTGAGAGGGTAGATCATTTGAGATGGCCCTGTAAGGTAATGAGAGAATGCTGTATTACAGGGAAAGCAAAAGCAAAAATAGCCCAGAACTCCACTATCTGTGAAGAAATTTCTTTGCAACCTAAAGATCACGGGGCTTTTTCAGTGGGCACATTTGGATACCACTCAGCATCTTGTGCCAGAATAGAATAGTTTGTGATGCTCAAGAAAGAAGCAAATACCAGAAATGCCCTGCCAAGCCTGGGTGATTCACGTGAATTAAGAAAGAAAGCCTTTAGTATCATTACATAAACGTATCCAGGTTTTGTCCTGAATTCACTGATGTGCTGTTGTTGTTTGTTGCTTGCTGATCTGATCTGGTGAAACAGTTGTAAAATGATGCATATCCAGTACTTTTCTCACTCATAATTTACATTTTCTTTAAATATGCAGGTACCTCACACCTTTTTTTTTTTGTCCTACCGTGTTTCCCCTAAAATAAGACAGGGTCTTATATTAATTTTTGCTCCAAAAAACGCATTAGGGCTTATTTTCAGGGGATGTTTTATTTTTTTTCATGTACCACAATCTACATTTATTCAAATACAGTCATGTCATCTTCTTCTAGTTGCTGCACAATGGTGGAGGGCGGGGTTTCACTTAACTGGGGCTTATTTTGGGGGGAGGGCTTATATTATGAGCATCCTGAAAAATCATACTAGGGCTTATTTTCAGGGAAACAGGGTATTATCTCAGCAACTCTTGACTATATTATTTAACATTGCCCTGAAAGATTGCAAGATACTTTACAAACATGTATAGATAGATGCTTATCTCATGCTCAGCAGAAACTTGATCTAGATTGTGCAAAACCATCCAGAATTTGGTTGTTCTGAACCTAGATATTCTAGATCATTGAGATATGTTGTGTGACTACTGGATAGGGGCCCTTTCAGTGGCCAGGTAATATAATGCTTTCTTAGAAGCACTTGGCTGGCATTTGCATTGCAGTTTTTTCAGTGATGTGAACAATCTTCCAGTATTTACAGATATTCGTGGTGCAGTGGTTAAACTGCTGTACTGCAGCCAAAACTGTGCTCGCGACCCGGAGTTCTATCCCAGGTAGTCGGCTCAAGGTTGACTCAGCCTTCTATCCTTCTGAGGTTGGTAAAATGAGTACCCAGCTTGCTGGGGGGGGGGGGGGGCAATGTGTCACCTGCATAATTAACTTGTAAACCGCCCAGAAAGTATTTTAAGTGCTATGGGGTGGTATATAAGCAACACACTTTGCTTTGCTTTTTATTCATTGAAGTCTTAAGATATTTGAAATTTTGACAATGATTTAAATTTTCTATGTTGCTTTTATTCTCTCTTGCTGGTTTTATGCTAGACTTTTATGACATTATACATAAAATTCAAATAATATCTCTTTGACATTGTTTTAACTGATTTATTTGTTTTTATTGTAAATGTTGTGATTTAATTGATTGCTTCTGTGTCTTGTAAACTGCCTCAAGGACATTGCCAGTTGGCTGTGCATAAATATTTAAGAAAGTGGGCTTACCAGAGAATGTTGTTGCTGTAGAAAGTGTAGTGATTTTTAAAATAAAGTTCTGGACATACTAGCTGTTGCTGACTTGGTCTGCTCTTGAAGTTTCAGTGCAAGCTTTGCCAGCGAAGCCTTGGGCAAACCACTTAAATGTTTGAGCATTCATTTGTTCACTATAAAATGAGTATCACTGACCTATATCCCAAGGCTGATAGTTGACTGAGTGCTCTAAAGATGCTTGAAGTTACCTAGCTGCTACACAGTAATAATGCATAGGGTATAGTGTATTTATAAGATAGAGCTTTTAATATATAATTCATTACACTTTGGTCAGTCTTACCAGCTCAAAAATTCATGGTGGATTTTCACATTTACAAAAGTATATTAAATTTGTCTGTCAGTAAACAGCATGCTCTTCCGTGTTATGTCATTTAACCTGAGCAATAAATAAACTTATATTCTTGCTTCTACTGGAATCCTGGAGCTCTGAATGATAATTGTTTTATGGATTGTGCAGTCCATTTAAAATGTGTATTCAGAATCAGCACAAGGTCTGGTCCAGCCATGGGCTAACAAGGGAACAAGGAATCGGAGAGACATGGTTCTTACGTGTTTTAATTTGAATGGCTGAAGTCTTCCAGGCTAAGCTGTGCCTATTCCAAGATTACTGTACATATTCCTGGTCACTTTTGACAGACATTTCATCGTTCAAGTGATGAAGTATTTCAAAGGATGGGCTTCCATGGGCACTGCAGGTGAAATGTGATTGCTGATCCCGTTGAGTAGACCCGTAGAATAACTGGGACTTTGTAAGTTAACACTAATGTAAACCCCATTGATTGGCACTCTGCCCTAGTTGAGACTATCAGTTGGGCTTTGTTAATTGCCTACATTCTTACAATCATACATTGGATTAATAAACTCAGACATTGAGAGAGTCTTGTCCCTGTGTGTGCTAACACGTCCTCCCTACTAATGCCTTTCAACTACAGATGTCTGGAGTCCTGTCACATCTGAATGAGGAAACTAGAGCTGTAATGTTTAGAATACATAATAATCTTAAAAGAAGTTTAACATGTAGTTAATCTTCTACCTTGTTCTATATATAGTTCTCAGGTTCTGTTGTAAGAAGAAGCAATGGCTAGTTGAAGACTTCCTAGCTTATTGTGGTACACTGAGAAAGAAAGATGACACATGTGATGTGTGGTCATTCACATGTAATGTATGTTGCTTAATGATGATGATGGGCCATCAAGTTGGAACCAACTTATAGTGATAAGTGAGATATTTAAAGAGTGATTTTACCAGTGTATCCCACCTTAGTGAGTTTCTGTGGCAAAGTAGGGATTTGAACCCAGGTCTCCTGAGTCCTAGTCAGTCTCTCAATCCCCTATACCACACTATATATCCTTTTAAAAAAACCCTTTAGCTCCTCTTAAAAACAGAACTCCTCTCTGTCAAGCACTACCTCTTCTGGTATATCCACAGTTACTACTTCCTGTCCTGTATTTTCAAAGCCATAGTTTTGTCCAATGAAGGCAGTAAATGTTACTACTTAGTGAAGTCTCTGAGTAGAAAATTCAGTAGATGCAAATGATGGTGGCTAAAACTTTAACCCAAAACGTTAGTGCACTGTCAATGTTACTGCTTTTGATGTTGCAAATAATGCTTTGTTTGTGTTGGGGGAGCATCTGGGGCATTTGTGCACAAAAATACAGTATATTGCATAATAAGTGTGAATATTTTCACAGTAATAATGTTAGCAGTAACTTGAAGATGTAGGTATTCAGAGCTTGGAAAAGTGGATTTTGTTTTTGTTTAGTTTAGCTTCACCTCTCAGAATGCTATAGCCTGCATTTGCCATACAACCTGAGGAGTTCTGGGAGTCCCAAAATGTAATTTTATCAGACTCTGGTATCTCTTCTCTAAATACAGTCATAAGGAATGGCTGTGTGGTTGCTCCACGTTCTCTCTCATGCTACCCAGGGCCTAACATCCTGCCATTTCAGATAGGTCTTGAGGGATCTTAGCAAGGAAAGAAAACGGGTTGGAACTAGAATGGCAGAAGAGGATAACAAGTGATGTTTATTGTTTTGAACTGTGAAATGAGAGCCTCCTTTCAAGCTCATGATGCTGTGATGCTGTGATGGTCTGAAAGGGCCCTACATGTTTACTGTATGTGTGCTCAGGCTGCAGATATCTTGGACTCTTGATCCTCCTCCTCCAACTTAGCTGTGCTGGGAGGGGGTGGGTGGGAATTGTAATCCAGCACATTCAAGAGTATCAGGTTGTTTGGGATGGGCCTGATTTACAATCTTACCTTAGTGATGTGTAGTAAAGCTTCTCTGGTACATCTAAAACAAGATCATCTTGGTCATCCCACTCTGTGTGCTGTGCTCCCATTAAAACTTGTACCGTAATATATTTGTAGGTTTTTAACATACTTGAAGACTTCTCCCTCTGAAGTTTTTAATGCCATACATATCCATTAGGCTTCTTTTTTAAAATGCTTGTAACATATGAGTGAATTTTACCCAGGACTGTGTAACTGTAAAGACTGTTTGGTCTCACTGCTTAGCTAGTTTTTTCCTCTCCCTTTGAATTTTGAGCCCTTTGACCTTTTGTCCAGACAGCTTTAGTATTTCCTGTTTAGATTGCTTTCTACAATTATATATGGGAACTAGTGCAAGATCTCTGAGGTATAATGAGGTGCACATTCTGCATTAATGGATTTTCTCAAATATGCAGTGTCAAAGTACTCTGCTGCAATTTGGAAAATGAAAGGCTTTGGACAGAGAGCAAAATATGCTTTCCTGCTTACTCTGAAAATTCTTGGTAATCCCTTCTAAGTGAAGGACTTTAAAGTTTTTCTGTCAGACTAGATGGGGTTTTGTTTTGTTTTGTTTTTTGGCATTGGCAGACACTGAATAATGAACTTTGATCCATACATAGCTCCATGCCAAGGTGGCCTGGCTAGACTTGGGGAAAATTTTGCAGTTTGACGGCCAAAGGATCCTCTTCAATCCCTCTGAAGTAAAAGAAAAAAAGAGGATGGATAGACTTGCAAGATATGGGACGACCTTTTGAACTAAGTAAGTCAGTGTTATGAAGTGACTCTGCCAAGCCTCTGGCCATTCTGCCTGAATATGGCCAATATGCTTGGGATTTTAGATCTGCTCTTGTAATGAAGTTTGCCATTTCTGCCAATAACGTTGGCATAAGCCAAACTAAGCTTTGCAGCAACCTTGGGAGGAAATGAGGCCAGGTGGTAGCGTTGTGCATGCAGATGACAGAAGCTGAGGCAAAAAGGCACAAGTGCACAAGTCAAGTCAAACATTAGCAGACTGACGTTTAGTTTAGTATGCGATATACAAACTTCACTGGGGAGTGCTTGGGCAGTAGCACTTAAAGGACATGCTTTATAGCCTGTTTCCTTCATTTTTTCTTAAATGAAAGAGGAAGTATGCAGAAAAGAGAGTTATAAACTGAGTTACAAAAGCCCCTAAAACTGCCTTTTTGTGTGTGGGTGTATTCCGCCATTGTGGAGAAACCATGTGAGTCTGCCCCTCTTTAATGCACAGGAGAAAGAGTCATGAAATGAACTTAGAGAGACGAAGAGGAAGGAAAGCTTCCAATAGAATTAGAGAAGACAAAAGGGGAAACACCCAGATGCTTGATTTCCCTATTGCCTCCCTGGCTGACATCACTTACTTACTACATGCATTTGTGCTCCAGTGGGTGCCATGGTACATTGCTTTCTGTACTCTCAAAACAGCAACACAGAAGGGGCTGCTGATCTGGAGATGTGCAAGTCCATAGCTGCCCTAAGAGCACAGCACTAGATCCAGACCCAGTGAATATCTCTGTCCTCAGGTTAACTTTTTGCAGTCCAACATTTGGAAAAATCGCTTGTCAAAATTGTCTTTTAAAGTCGCTTGTTGGTGGTGCTTTTGATTTCTGCAGCTGTGTTTTATTTCATGGATTTGCATAATGAGACTTAGATATGAGGCCTTTATCAGTGAGTAAATCTGGCAGTTGGTAGTGGGGAGGGGGAAGTAAAAAGATATTGTCAGAGAACTATAGCATAAATATAATTTCAGAATGCTATCAATACTTGTTGAATGTATTTGTCTTTCTCACTTCCCCCACTCCTTCTGAGGATCAGATTGGAATAGTGGATGATGATGCCTCTCTAGCCAAGAGTACGACTCCTAACTTCCTGGTCTCAGTCTTATGTCCTGTACACTGCAATGTCTCACAATATAGATGGCTATTCAGAAGATTCTTTTCCAAGCTATTCTTTCATGAAGAACCAATGTGGTCATTGTTCAGAATGTCCACACTCTTTCCATAGCTGCCAGCCAGCAGAGTAATTGGCAGAACAGTTGACTCAAATGCCTGCACAAGTAGAGAATTGTTATAGTCCTCATGACCTACTAACTAAATGACACACATACTGGAACATTGGTGAAGCACTTCAGCAATTGCATTTGTGCCCATTATCAGTCTGCACACATTTTGTGCATTTGAACAAGGACTGCAACTGCAAACAGATTAGATTTGACCCACTAGATTTTGGTATCTGTGTTGTCTAGTCAGGCATGAAGCATTTTTTCATTTTTTTTTTTAAAAAAAGGTTCTAGAATTAAAGACAGCAGGGAAGAAGAATGTCAATACCATTTTTAATTTATTCTTCTCAATTTGTAAGAACTTAGGGACCAGTTATCAAGACTTTCTGTGAGATGATATAGCTGTTGCTCTCATTAGAGATAAAATTCACAGCACGAGGGTTTATTGCTCCCTTCTGTGGATTGTTTTGAATATCAGTCTATGAATACTAAATAGTGCTCATTTAGTATTTGGTCCCATATTTGTTTGACTTTCTGTATAAAGCTGGGAATTTTCTGGCACATGGTAGTGAAAATTACTTTGAAAGGTCACGTATTCTTAATAGAAATTATCTGTATCTGATGTCATACAGAATGTATACATCTGCATTTGGCATGTGTAATTCAGTGGTGTCATTACAGATGGCCATCACTACTGATGAGAGATGGACACACACCGCTGGTTCGGCAGTTCATGCTGGTTTGCTTAGCAGCCAAACAAGTGTTCAGCACTTCCCAGCACTTCCTCCTCTGGTGGGTGCCCACTCGGAGGCAGTGCCCAGAGGAGGCAGGGCAAGGAATCCAGGGCACTGCCTCTGAGTGGGTGCCTGCTGGAGGAGGCAGGGCTGGGAATTGCCAAACACCTGTTCTGTCACTAAACAGACTGGCATGAACTGCTGATATGGCAGTTTGTGCCCATCTCTACTGCTGATACAGGGTGTTTATGTGGTACAGGTCAAGCTTTTTGAGTAGTTAACAGAAAGTGTCATGGTTATTGTCACAAAATGGCTGCCACAGTGCCCACCCTCAAAATAGCAGCTAGTCCCATCAACCTCTTTCATAGAAAAACAAAGTGGTGAAGATCAAAGACTAGTAACATGCCCATGAAGACAGTTGTGCAATGGGCCCCAAAACACTGTTCTTTAACCTACATTTCTCATTTGTTCACACCCCAACCTCATTATCTAGGATCTGTTTGCCTTAGTTGCTCATTTCTCTCTCTCTCTCTCTCTGTTTTCTTTTCAGGATCACTTTCCTCAACACACTTGCTCAGTCAGTCACACATTCCTTGCACCCCCTCACCCATCCCTGGGCTATTTTGCAGGCCCACAGCTCTTCCCATTGGCTTCTACAGGTCTCTCCACTTGAATCTTGGTTTTCATACTTCTTTATCAGGTGACAGACTAGCTCCCGTCATGCAGCTCTGTTTACACACACACACACCCCTGCCTGTTTGGTTGCCCCAAACCCCAGACTACCTCCACCCATCCTGAAAAGCCATTTTTAGACTTCCCCTATTACTTGGTAGCATCAGTGGCAGCATAATTTCTTTGCGGGAGGAGTCAGTCTGAAATACTTCAAGGCAAAACAGATTAACTCCAGCTATCTACATTAAGATTGTCTCATGTTTCATCATAGGGCCCAAAGGCATTCAGAGAGGTGAGAGTAGCAGGCATCTGGGCGTGTATGTTTCATTTTGAATGTGATCAATAGGATGAAGAAACCAGTCTTCACCTTTTGCAGATCCTTGTTGTGTCATTGTGCAAACCAACAATTGTACTTTAAAATAAAATGCAGACAGTTGCTACATAAACCAGAAAGATAACCCATGGTTTCAAAGCAAAGCTAACTTTGAAGCTGGCTTAACTAAAAAAGGTTTCTCCCAAATCAAAGTCCCTGGTTTATATACTGATTACAAGCCAGTATTAGGAAAAAGTAGAATTAAAGTCTTTCTGGTTATGCAGGAAATCCAGAGGGATGTATGAGTACAGATTTTTAATGGATTATTTTCTGCTTTGTGCATGTACAGTATATCACAGAAGTGAGTACATACCCTCACATTTCATAAATATTTTAGTGTATCTTTTCATGTGACAACACTGCAGAAATGACACTTGGCTACAATGTAAAGCAGTGAGTATACAGCTTGTATAACAGTGTAAATATGCTGTCTCCTCAAAATAACGCAACACACAGCCATGAATTTCTAAACCGCTGGCAACAAAAGTGAGTACACCCCTAAGTGACAATGTCCAAATTGGGCACAAAGTGTCAATATTTTGTGTGGCCACCATTATTTTCTGGCACTGCCTTAACCCTCTTGAGCATAGAGTTCACCAGAGCTTCACACGTTGCCACTGGAGTCCTCTTCCACTCCTCCATGATGACATCACAGAGCTGGTGGATGTTAGAGACCTTGAGCACCTCCACCTTCCGTTTCAGGATGCCCCACAGATGCTCAATAGGGTTTAGGTCTGGAGACATCCTTGGCCAGTCTGTCACCTTTACCCTCAGCTTCTTTAGCAAGGCAGTGGTTGTTTTGGAGGTGTGTTTGGGGTTGTTATCTTGTTGGAATACTGCCCTGCGGCCCAGTCTCCGAAGGGAAGGGATCATGCTCTGCTTCAATATGTCACAGTACATGTTGGCATTCATGGTTCCCTCAATGAACTGTAGCTCCCCAGTGCCAGCAGCACGCATGCAACCCCAGACCATGATACTCCCACCACCATGCTTGACTGTAGGCACGACACACTTATCTTTGTACTCCTCACCTGTTTGCTGCCACACACACTTGACACCATCTGAACCAAATAAGTTTATCTTGGTCTCATCAGACCACATGAAATGGTTCCAGAAATCCATGTCCTTAGTCTGCTTGTCTGCAGCAAACCATATGTGGGCTTTCTTGTGCATCATCTTTAGAAGAGGCTTCCTTCTGGGACGACAGCCCTGGAGACCCATTTGATGCAGTGTGCGGCGTATGGTTTGAGCACTGACAGGCTGACCCCACACCCCACCCCTTCAACCTCTGCAGCAATGCTGGCAGCACTCATACATCTGTTTCCCAAAGCCAACCTCTGGATATGACGCTGAGCACGGGCACTCAACTTCTTTGGTCGACCATGGCGAGGCCTGTTCTGAGTGGAACCTGTCCTGTTAAACCGCTGTATGGTCTTGGCCATCATGCTGCAGCTCAGTTTCAGGGTTTTGGCAATCTTCTTATAGCCTAGGCCATCTTTATGTAGAGCAGCAATTCATTTTTTCAGATCCTCAGATAGTTCATTACCATGAGGTGCCATGTGGAACTTCCAGTGACCAGTCTGAGACAGTGAGAGCAATAACACCTGCTCCCCTTTCACACCTGAGACTTGTGACACTAACGGGTCTCATGACACCAGGGAGGGAAAACGGCTACTTGGGCCCAATTTGGACGTTGTCACTTAGGGGTGTACTCACTTTTGTTGCCAGCGGTTTAGACATTAATGACTGTGTGTTGTGTTATTTTGAGGGGATGGCATATTTACACTGTTATACAAGCTGTATACTCACTGCTTTACATTGTAGCCAAGTGTTATTTCTTCAGTGTTGTCACATGAAAAGATATACTAAAATATTTATGAAATGTGAGGGTGTGTACTCACTTCTGTGATATACTGTAGCTTTAAGTTATGATAAATGTGTGACTGCAGCATTCTTGTTAATGGTGCAGATGCTTTTATAGTTACACAAATATCCCAGCTACTAGAATAAAAGCCTGGCGAAATTCATCTTGCCAGGAACTTTATATCTAAGAGTAACCTCCTGGCAAATCCCATCTTAACGCAAATGTTTGGACTTTTGGTACTTGCTTTAAAGAAGTGGGATTTACCCAAGAAAGCTCATGTAGCATATGATTTTTTAATTTTTTATTAGTGGCCTATAAAGTTAGTGCCTATTCTTGCATTTGTATTTTGGAATGGTCACTCAGCTCCCCCTTTTTATTTCAATAGGATGAAAGCTGATGTAGATTCAGCTTTATACTGGATTAATCGTTTGGCCTCTCCTAAAATAAGGCAGCCTGCTGGAATATCATGAGTACTATTTTCCTCCCAGTGTTAGGACTTGTTACTCTTATAGAAAGCTTCAGCACTATACCCTTTGCTCGGTGGTAGAACACATGCTTCACATGCAGGAGGTCCCAGGTTCAGTCACTGGAATCTTCAGGGAGAGCTTAGAAGGACATATGTGCGAAGTTCTAGAGAGCTATTGCCAATTAATGTTGTCAGTAGTGGGCTACCCTGTTTCCCTGAAAATAAGCCCTAGTATGATTTTTCAGGATGCTCGTAATATAAGCCCTACCCCCAAAATAAGCCCCAGTTAAGTGAAACATTGCCCTCCACCATTGTGCAGCAACCAGAAGAAGATGACATGACTATTTGAATAAATGTAGATTGTTGTACATGAAAAAAAAATAAAACATCCCCTGAAAATAAGCCCTAATGTGTTTTTTTGGAGCCAAAATTAATACAAGACCCTGTCTTATTTTAGGGGAAACACAGTAGATGTGCCAGTATTGGCAGCCTCCTGTGATCTATATACTGTGGTTCAATCTTAAACCAATGTCAATAGCCACTGTTCACTTGAGCACATGTCTGTTTCTGGTTGAAGTTGCCAGAACAGAATAGTAGTCAAAATATGATAATTTTCCTTTTCTCTCTTATACGGGCAACGGGGTTGTCTTTTTCTCAGTACAGTTCTGGGGACAACTCATAAATCTTATGGCAAATTTGGAACTGTGCTCTCCAAAAGAACTAGAGTGTTCTAACCCTTTTGCTTTTTGAATCCTTACTTGGGAGTAAGGCTATCTTGGAGAAAGCTGAAAAGATAATTTGCAAATGATGTCATGACTTGGCTGGGCCCAGTTGTTGGGGCAGTGAAGGCTGGTTTATAATGTAAACAATGGTAAAATGTTTATCATTGCTTTTGTCATTTTCCTTATTTGCCGAGTAATCTTGAAGAGAATGAAAGGTTTTCTGGTGCAGCTTAGTGACTAGAGAGAGATTTCCATAAAAAGGCACAGCCGCTGCTTTGAGGAGCAGAAAGGTTTCAGAGTTGGCAACGGCAAGTGGGGCCTGACCTTTTACACAGAGAAAATATTGACCTAAATCATTCCCTATTGGGTATGGGAAAGTAATCTTGGTCTCCTCAGCACTATAATTTTCTTGCTTAATTGCACATACTTCTGTGCAATTGAGTGTGAAAAAATAAATTGCATAAGCCAGTATTAATGGGTTTGAGGATAGAATTTTTAAGGAGGACCTCCTTAGCCAGCATTCGCATCTATCCTCTGTGTTACCGCAACATGTTTAAACAAATAGAACTCTGTTTGAAACCATTTAAGATCAAACAATAAGAGTGTATTTTTTCCCCATTATCCTTGGTGTGTCTAAACAATTTTCAGAAATCTCTGAGGGCTGAGTTGGTCTCTCACTTACTTGAAGCTTTATTTCCAGTCATAACTCCTCTTTTTTAAACTCTTTGTACTGTCTGCTCTCCCCAGCAGAAAATACACCTTAGGAAAGTCTAGTTGCTGCAGGTTAGCAGTCGCTCTACTTGTGACACAGATACAAACTGTAGCAGTTCTTTCCATGTTTAATCTGATGAAGGCACCCAGCGTGTGAATGTTCATAGGTGCTTGGCACCTTCCCTTTCACCACTGCTGCCACTCTGGAGCACCATCAAGTGGCCTTGGCTTGCTTTTGTGGTGGTGCTAGGGCTTTGAGCGAGTGGCCACCAGGCATCAGGGGTAGAGAGGGGGAAGAGAAGAAAAGCTGCCCCCTGTGGAGGAGTAGATTGTGTGACTGCAGTGGGTTGAAGAAGAGGGAGGGAAGAAGAGGAAATGGAACAGATGGCTCTGGTTAGCTGAGAGAAGGGAAAAGGAGGAGAAGAGGTGGCCACCACTAGCTCCAGTTTGGTGAGCAAGGAACATGGGTTGCTTGCCACTTGAGGAAAAAATGGTGAGGGAACAGAATCAGATATATCAGGAGGTGGGAAAAGCAGGAAGAATGAGTTGCAAAGGATAAAGCCACAGGGAGCTGTGGAGTGGGACCCTGCCAGAGGACAGAGAAAGGGGAATCCTGTACCACCTGAAACTGCAATGTGTATACGTAAATAAACCAGAGCAGAAAGGATCCATTGTAGGACTTGGCATCTTGTGTTACAAGTGGAGTTGCTGCAGATTTGATCTGGTTTTTCTTGGTGGTATATTTTCAACCCCCATCCCTTTTTTCAAGCCATGAAATCCCATCTTTACTCTGTCTCTCCTATTCCCCAGTATTTTGGAAATTAGACTCTTGGAAGCAAAGACTGCTGTGTGTTGTGCTTGGTTTGAAACTTCATGCATATGGTGGCCTGGGTCAGATATTATAGCCCTCCATATGTCGGTAGAGTAAAACTCCCTTCAGCTCTAGCCTATATAGCCAGTGTTGAGGAAATTTGAGAGCCACATTCGATTAAAGGACAAAATTTGCTGATTCCTGAATTAAACTGTGAGATTAATACATTGGGACTTAATTATGTGCCCTTCTTTTCCTCTTGCCTGTATGCTTCCACTTTAACAAAGTTGTCTTTGCTTTTTAAAGCATACGGTTTCTTGTTACATCTAAGCTGGTAAAGTAGCATTTAAATGCTCCTTGAAAAGCAGAATCTAGTCCAGGATTGCATGATCTCCATTTGGGCTGCTTTGAAAGAATGAGAAAATGATTTTAAAAGCACACTAAAAAACTCCCTAAGTTTTTTTTCTCCTTGTTGGAGATGTTTATGCTGAGATTGCTCATGTGCATTAGATGATATTGGTGCATCAGGGCAGAAACAGATGAAACTGCAGCTTTGCAATTAGAACTAAAGTTCCCTTAAGAGTGAAAGGATATTCCTTTTCCCCCCTCCTACAAAGAGGTTTTGTAGCTTTGCAAGTTGCACTTTAGTTTGTTTTTGCTTGGTGATTGGTTATTGGGAGTTAAACACAGTTCATTTACAAATTGATTGTACAAGTATGGAAGCTCTGAAAAATAGACTTTTGAAGAAATAATGTTTTATCACCTTGTAATTGCAAAGCATCTGTTTGTTTCTTCTATCAGTCACTGTGAGGTATGTAGTTGCACAACTATCTGCCTGATCCATTAACTATGCAATACTGCACATGTTTACATAGAAGTAAGCCTTTTTGAAATCATTTGGGTTTACTTATAACTCATATTTTATTCAGCCTAGGGTCAACCCCACTACTACATATTCAATCAGTAGCATTGAGACATTGGGTTAATTGGCAAAATATGTTTCCGTGTTTGCAGTTTGCTCAAAAAATTCTGTTTAAGCCAGAGTACCAGTGCCAGTACATGCCATTATCAATGTGTACCTGCCACAAGTTTTTCATACTTGTTGAAAAACATCCCTGACAGTTGCTTTGTGTTTGTATTGGAAGTGGTTAAGGGCCTCCTGGAAGTTCTTAAAAAGCAGATGGAGTTGGGTGTCATCAGCACACTGGTGGTTCCAGACCATAAAATTCTGGACAGCCTCTTTCAGGTTTTTCATGTATATGTGAAATAGTACGGGGAATCATGAAACCCTGAGACACTCCACAGACTGATGATCAAGATGTTGAACAGAAGTCCCCCAGCACCACTACCATTCACAAAGTGAAACATGCAAGGGAAAATCCCAGAAGCTGACTCATTTTTACATCAGTTAACCACTTCTCACACAAACACAAAGCAATTGTCAGGGATGTTTTTCAACAAGCGTGAATGGTAGTGAGCAGAAGAGGATATCTTGTAGACCATCTTGACTGCTGCCATTGGTGCTGTCAACATTCAGGCTGCCCTTTGCTATGTAAAGGTTGGCATCCTTTTTCCTGCTGGCATCGTGGGTATGATATTTTGCAGCAGTATTGGGCCACTTTTTGAATCATGGGTACAGAAATGCAATATCCCACATCCCACATTCATAAACTGGAGGTTTTTTGAACAATTGAATTTGTATTATGGGTGGTTGCATATCAGATACTCAGCTGTTGGAGTTTTGTATGAGTTTCCATTTTGGTTCTTTTTTCCATTTCTAATATTGCTTTCAAAGAGAATATACCAGTTAAAGTAATATGTAAAGAGGATTTTGTCTGTTGTCTGTACACTATTTACCAAGAGCTGAAATTAACACATTTCTCCTCTTCTCTAAGGTTACTTGATTTTTAATGGGTTTCACATAGCTAATCCTTCTGTTCTGGATAGGCAAGATAAATAAGTAAAATAATACATTTTTAGAGATCCAAAGTATGATGTATTTGATTTTCAGCACAAATAGCTGCGAATTCAAAGCTTGTAAATCAGGGTAGATCAGATTTACATTTTTAAAAATCTGATTTTTTTGACAGTTTAAATTAAAAAATCGCTTTTTTGATTGATTTTTATCCACCCAACTTGTAGGTTTTGCACACTGTCAGGCTTCTGTGCATCCATGATTTCACAGCTGTGGTCAGCAGGTTGTAACTGGTGTCCCACGAAGTGCTTCTGTTCATGGGATACCCCTCCCACAATTTTTTTTTATCCATCGCAAAGAACTGAGAAAGAGGGAAATGGTATCTCACTAATTGAGCATACAGGTGGAGGAAAAAGCCCAGCCAGGGCCTATTCAAGGCTCTAGTGGGCCCTGGGCAAAAAAAATATAGTAGTGCCCCTCCTTTCCTCCTCCCTTCCTCTCCCTTACCTCCCACCTAAATAGGTCACACAACATGAACAATGTAAGTTCCAAGAATTAATCAATACTAACAGATAAGATATTCTCCCGATAGGAGAATTTTACAAACACACAATTTTAATGCATAGACTTGATATATCATGCCAATGAGCAATAAATACATAGACTTGGTATATCATCATGCCAGTGAACAGTAAATGCATAAACTTTGTGTATCATGGAAATAAGCAGTAAATGCATAAACCTTGTACATCATGCCAGTGCCCTCTGTGCCTCCAAACAGCTTGCCTGTGCCATCTTAGCCTCCAAACAGCATCTCTGTACTATTTTAGCCTCCTAACAGCCTCTCTCTGCCACCTTAGCCTCTAAAACAGCCTCTCAATGCTGTGCCTGCCACCAGCTGGGGTCCTTGATGATGCGGGTGGCGGGAGAAAAGGCTGTGAGTGCCGCCAGTGCTCAAACGGTGCAAGCACACATAAAACTTCAAAGGCCCAGTGAGCAGCGGGCTATGCAGGCTGCGCAGCACTACCATGGAGGGCAAAAAAAAATCCCCCTCTTCATGTAGGGCCCCCCTACAGACAATGATGGGCAAATGCCCACTTTGCCCTCTGAATAAAGCGGCCCTGGCCCCAGTCACTTATTAAAAATTATACGTTTGTATGAAACCTTGGAGAAAGTTCATCCATCCCATCCTTAAGTCTTCTGTGCCTGTTTGAAAACTGAAAAGTAAAACTTTGTGGAGTTAGCCACAAATAATCATTAGCAATCAGGGCAGCTCTGTATTTTTAGCAGCTGCCAGCTTGCTAAGCATCAAGCCATTGTGGTTTGCAATGTAGCTGTTAAAGTGCTGGACCAAAACCTGGGAGACCCATGTTTGTGCTGCCACTGAACCATGAAACTTATCGGGTGGTCCTTACTGGGCTGACTTACCTCATAGGATTGTTGAGAGAATACTGTGATGAGGAAGAAAGCCATGTACTGGAAGAAACATGAGTATAAATTTAATAACAAGAATTAGTGGCACGTGATACTACTGTCTGTCATTGGCCAAGCTGATCAGCCTTCAGAAGCAAATGTAGAGGCTTACCAGTGGTGTGGAGAAACCCACTGCATGGCGAGCCACTATCCCCTGTGTGTTATTTCATTAAAGAGCTTAACTTTCATTATTTCTCTTTTCCAGATTGTGAGTGTTTGAATAGACCACATCATGCGTGAGTACAAGCTAGTGGTCCTTGGCTCAGGTGGCGTGGGGAAGTCTGCTTTGGTGAGTTAATTCTTCAATTAAAAAAAACAAAACAAATTGTAAAAGTCCTGTCAAGAAAGCAGTCTTAACAGACCTCAGACACTGCCAGTTAGTGCCATAATTTGTTGCCAATATATTTCTGTTCCAGTTAGTCAGCGAAGTTTGGCCTAGAGTCAGTCTAAGAACAAAGAGCTAATTAAGGAGTTGAACACAAAGAATTCTGGAGGTAACTTCATATTTTGCAATTGGTTTGACACCCCAGCATAGACATTTTTTTCTCAAATTTCATCTTTATATTTTGGTGGTAAAACATGTACTTTTCATGACACTTTACTGCCAATAGAAGAAATACTCTTGGATTTCATAAATTGCTGGCAGTGGGAATAGGGTCACCATTTCTTGGTTACAGAGGAGGATAAGCAGGGTACCCCAAGGAAGAAGTAAACCTGTGCTGATGACTTCCTCAACAACCAGCCATCTTTCTCAAGTTTCATTGGATTTCACAGTGTGCTGTCAGAATAGAATATGATTAAGTGCTGACTTCTAGGATTCTGTAGTGGCTTCTTTTGGAAATCCATTTTCTTTGCTTTCCGGTGTAATTGCACTACTGCAGCTCGCTCAATTTCTCTGTCTGTGCTTTAGCTGACTGCATCCGAATTGTTCAGACTGAATTGTTGTTGGATGTTTAAAAATAATACATTAAACATCAGTGGCTTTTTAAAATTAGAAGCCTTAAATTACTGTTCTTGCATGATAGCTGCCCTCCTGCTTTAAGTGACAGATACGTGTCACTTGAATAAAATGGGCATACATGGAAATGGCCTTAAAAGGCTATGAATTACATGTGGTTTAGGTTGTTGCATTTTGAAGCTCATGGTTTGCCACTTTCTGTGGCTAAAAACTAAGGACAGGATGGGGATACAATTTTTAGTGGTTGCCCACATAATGCTTAACAGTAATAAAACCAGAAGGAGAGAAGAACTCATGTATCAGAAACTACATCTTCCTTCCCCAAAAGTGACTGTTGTGGTGGCACCTCAATTAAACACAAAGCTAATTAGGTCACTTGATAGTGTGAGATTTAGATTCATTGGGTGCCTGTGGAAGAAGCAGCTGTTTTTTATTATTATGGGAGTATTAGTTGCATAACTGACAGCAGTGAAGTAGCAGACAGAAATTCCTTTAGGACTGTAGAAGACTCTGCTCTTTATTCTTAACAGCAATTTTGAAATATGAAGCACTGGAAAACAGGTAGCTTGAATAATCTTCTTCTGGTGCTTTGTCTGTTTCTCTGTAGTATTCCTGCCAAACCAACTTGATCGAAGAACTCATGTGTGTGGCTGTGTGGCTCACTGTTTCTGAAGATTTTCTATATCCCAATAAGACTGCAAATAAGAGAATTTCACTGTGCCTGTGGAGAATGCCTAGTTGGGAATATCAGTTTCAGACTGATACAGGCTATAGAGCAGATATAATAAATGTAGAACATGAGTTCAACTCAGTCAGAAACTGAGAGTTCAGTGATCTGTCAGGAATGGCTTTTATTGGTGACATGTTATTTGCTTAGTCATACAGTATTCTTTTTCAAGATGGTGTATACATACAGTTCTTAAGAAAGGTATTCATGGTTTGCTGTTTCTTGACCATTCTTACAGTTGACCTGGTAGGAAGGTTTAGAAAAACAGTGGTTGACAGCAGCTTGCATACATGTTAATTACATCTTGTTGATTATTCACAGTTGTGAGGGCAAGGTTTTGACAGGAATTCTTGTCAGACTGAACTTAGCAATGCTCTTGAAATAATTTATAAAAGTTATAATACATAGATGCATAAATTACAAATTATTTTTAATGTGGAACTCCTAAGCCCTATTCAGGTAATCAAAACTGTACATCATCTTCAGCACTATGATTATGTTGTACTTTTTAAGCATTGCTAGAGCATAGGGAAAACCAAAGAGACAAGCCTAACAGCAACAACATTTAAACCCCAGTTTCTTCTAGAAAAGGACAGATTATAAACTCAATAAAAGAATTAAAACATGTAAAACCAAAGATAACTATTAAATGATAAAATAAAATAAAACCAATCCTGCCATAAAAATCATTAAAATCAATTAAATGCATTAAAAACATTAAAATCAACAAAGGGTTGATTTTAAGTCTAGTATTTAGACTGAAATAGGCCCTATTTAGTTGTAACTAAATGAAGTATACTTACCACAGAGAGAGGGGAATGCTTTAGTACGGCACTCTCCATTTACAGAGTTGACATCTTCCTATAAAGAGCAACAAATCTAAACAGGAGAATCTCTGCTTTCTTTGGCAGGGGGGTCTCCATCTGAGTCAGGAACCTAGAAACTCCGTATCCCAACTGGCTTGAGGCATCTTTGCAGATAGTGGTGGCACCTTGACCACTGACCATGCTATCGAGGCATATAAGGGAGTTTTTTTCTGAAACATTTGGAAGGCATCTTGCTGGGAAAAGATGGGTTACAGTAATAGAGATGCCCAAAACCCTGGTGTTAAGCACTGAAGATGTCCCATTTGCTTTATTAGGATATCACACTATTTTAAATTTTAATACTTTAGCTTCCATCGCAATGAATGATAGTTTATTCAGCTTCCATTGCAATGAATGATAGGCATTTAAGTTGAATGTACTACAGAAGTGTTTACTCAAATATGGAATCTCAGTCTTACTGGTGTGTTTTACTGGATTCCTACAAGTTCTTGTTCCTGTAATGGTGAGTGTCATTCACCTTCCCTCCTTATTGCTCTAAGTTTTTATCCAGCCAGAGTTGCAGCTAGGATGCTTGCTCTGACATCAAGCTAATTAATTACATGATGGCTTGATGGATGCTTATATGAGTATGAGTATGCTGGACAAGGACATGTTGTGTAACTGGTGATTTTTTTGTCATCTTTGTGGAAAATTGAGACACTTTTTGTCTGATTAAGAATATGTTTTTTATATGTATGTGTGTTAGCGGGATTCATTTTAGTTTAATGTAACAAATCATTCAATACACTTTCCAGAGAAGTAGACATGTTAATCTTTTGTGGGGAAAATAAGAGTCTTGTGGCACTTTCTAAAGACTAATAAATTCTACTGCAGCATAAACTTTAATGGAAGTAGAGTTCATTTCACCACACATATAAATTATGTACTCCTACTTGGCAGATATCTGCACATTGGTTTAGAGGAAAAAAATGTAAACAACTGAGGTCAGATGTAAATGAAACACATTAAAAGTCTGACAACTCTGTTGAATATTAAAGCCTAAATCCAATGTATAATGCTAATGGAATAATAATTTCAAAAAAGCCTTCTAGCTCAGTTGCTCTGGATTGTCCTGTAACTCAAGTGTTTGTACAACTGCTTGCATAGAAATGTTAGCAGTCTTTGTGCTAACTCTGAAAATACACAGACACAAGTGAAACAGAGCTTATATTAGTGCAGGACATCATTGGATACATACCTAAATGTATGAAAAATAATCAGAAATCATTTACGACAGCACTAATTGATAAAACTGACATTCTAATCCTAAGGTAATCAGTGTGTCTTGTAAACCAGGGCAAAGCATAAACCTCCCTCACAATTCAAGCCAGATGTGACACAACTAAATTTCTTTCAATTCAGTCCTTTCACTCTTCAAGAATGCCCATTTTCAGGCCAGCAGCAGTGTGTCGTGGAAAACGGAATTCTTTTATCAGTGATTTTTTTTGTTAAGATTGTGTCCATTTATGCTAGTGTGCTGCTGAAAAGTTGTTTTTATTCTTCATCCATTCCATGTATCTGATGAAGCAGATGTGTGTAATTGAAATATGTAGATATATATGTGCATGTAACTGAAATGGCTAAATGCTCATTTATTATATGAGCATATATTTCGATTTTTACCTCTTTCTTCATTTGGTTCCTCTGTGAGATTTTAAACTTAGATTCCTCAGGGGAGGGGCATGACACTATACAAATAATAATGTGTTTTTCATTGTTATTTGAAAATCAAATCTAATTGGTACGTTTAATGTTCTAGCTGAAAAAGCAAGTGAAATACAGAACTTTCAGGGCAGTCAAAATGTACCTGAATTGAGTTCATGTATACTTTAATTTGGCTGTATAGGGGAGGGTTGTCTTAGCATGTTTAATTCTGATAGCAACTCCTCTGAGGTTTCTGTGATTTTTTGATAATTTACAAGTGGTTCCTGAGGCAAAATGTATTTTTTTCATATTGGCTATAATCCTACTGGTGTTTATCTAAGCTTTGCATAAGTTCCCATGGCTAAATGCAACTAATTGATGTATTCTTAGGGCACATCACAGTTGTGTGCCTGATCACATGCACAGTTGTGCAATCAAGATGGGCCTTAAAAGCTTGTCAGTAACCCACAATTAACCACAGCAAGTCACACACAAGCTGTGTGAACTGCCAGTAAGATTTAGCTCATTGATTGAGAATAAAAAGTACAACCCTAACTCAAAGGTCTAGTGGCTTTAGGCGGTTAGGAATAAGCCCAAAGAAGAAGCCTCCTGCTGGCAGAAATGAACTAGTGCCTGCAGCGTTCTCTCCACGTGCCTGATCTAAGATCTGTTGGAAGAAGGATCTACCAGCAGAACTGCTTTGCCAGCTTACATCTATGGACAGAAGGCCCGCCCCCGCGCAAAAAAAGATAGAAAGGGGGAGGAATCAAGTTATACTGTATAAACACCCTCTCTAGCACAGAAACAAAGCAGTGTGCTTGCTCAAAGTTAGGCAAGATGAGAGCAGACTTAAGTAAATTCCAGTGCCCCTAGACTGGAAGAAATTTGGATTTGGCATAGCTTCAAGTAGAATAGGGTCAGTTCAAAAAGCCCTTAGCCAGGGTTGGCTAGGATTGTGCCCAAAATTCTTGTATTCCCATATAAGTAAAAAGCGTATGCTTTAATCATGTGGCTGATCCCTATTCTGTAGTGTGATCTAATGTTTATATCAGCATTCCTCTCCTCCTTTGTAGGTAGAAGGGAAGATGTGCAAGTTGGGGGGAGAGGTGATTTTTCATAAGAAAATTTACCTTTGATTATGTGATGTGGTAATGCTTCGGCAAATACTTCCATCTTTTTTCTAGGAGAAGGTATACATAGTGCTTGGGTTGCAAAATGAACAAAAAGTGGGCCCTTCTATGTACCACCTTTCCTCCACTGCAGGAAAGTCTCCTTGAACATTAAACCTAGCAAATCGTTTTCTTCCTTGTTAAGGAATCGTTGAAGCATTCAGCACTTCCCCCAAATACAATGATGCCTTTTGCAGATAAATGGCCTTTCAAAATCTGAGACCGCTTATTAGAAGTGATAGTGCTTGTGTTTCTTGTCATATGAGAAAAATGCCAGCTTTGACCCTGAACAAAATGGGTTTCTGTTGTTGAAAGGGTGCCAGTGATGGCATAGGCTGTTTGCATGAGTCACTGCAGAACATAGTAGTGCTGTACTTGTAAGGGTGGGAACTTTAGCAAGTCCAGGGACCAATTTTCTATCTCTGGGATCCTCCAGGGGTTTCCAAGACTGCCAACGGTGCCAGAAGCCTTGAAAATGAAACTGGAAATGGTGCAAAGACCTTTTCTAATTTTAAAAACTGGAACTTTTAAGATGTTAAATAATAACAGGAAGGGGTGTGTGACCTATTTAAAAGAGCAAAAGCTACTCCTAGAATCTTCTAGCAGCTGATGTTCACCTCTCTTTTTGCAATAAAAAGAGGGGGCCAGGGAAGACTTGGGGCTGGAAAAATAAACAACCTTTGGAAGCCACATGATGCCAGAGAGCTGTGCTTTTCACACTCCTGTTGTGCTTAAAGGAGAAATGCATGGTACAAATGAACAGCAGAATATTCATTTTGAGAGATTGTGTATGCCGTTCAATAGGGAGAGTTGGTTCTGGGAAACTCGAAATCCTGTTTGTGTTTCAGAGACTGAATCTATCAAAATCCTAACAAGAATATGCCAACAAATATGGTAAACAGAACAATGGTCCACAGAATGGAAATATTCAATATGTATTCCAGTCCTATTGAAATAATACACCAAATTGTTGCTATAACTGTGAGACAATTGCATTGATTCCCCATGTAAGCATAGTAGTACTCAAGATTTTACAACAAATATTGTTTTGGTTTGCTCTGGTATATTTCTTACTCTTTTGGTTTTTATTTCTGACTTGCTTCTTGATATTTTTTCATGGATTGTCTTTTGATTTTCAGTTATTTGTTTTACTGGCTTTACTCCTCAGGTTGGATTCCATGGCATGATTTACTCCAATTTCCCAGGTTTGGTTTCAACTTAGGCCATTGCCAGAGTCTAGTTAAATCACAGGAATAGAACTGAGACACTTCTGTGAGCTGGAGGAGGGTGAAAGCCAGTATCAAGCAAATGTTTGGATCCGACAATTCTGCCTTTGTGCCTCCCAAGAACCGCCCCCCCTTTTTTTTGGAGGGCAGTTTCTTTTGGCACAATTGCATCTCCGGGGGTGCATTTCTCTGAAAAAAGAAGCGAGACTCCCACGTGTTATTTCAATAGAATATTATTCTCTCCCCCATTGAAATGGCTTATTTGAAACCAAAAGTGATTTTCCAGTCACTTCCTTTTTCACCTAGAGGGGCTGGTGCGGCCTCTAGAAGAAATGACCATTGGATCATCGGAGCTTTGCCACCCTGAAATAGCCAATTATGACATTTTTGGTTTCCCAAGAGGGGGGCCCTATTTCTCTGAAGATATCCAACTGTCACATTGCTCAGTCTTGTATCTCTCCTTCATGCATGGTCTTTAGAAACGGCCAGTATACTTAACAAGTTTCATCATGTCCCTTTTGTATTTATGTGTTGGGCCTGATTTTGTTTTTTTTGCATTGCATACATAGGCAGTAATATAAACGTAAGTGTGTAGCTGTGACAGCCATGCGTGAGCAGAGGCAACTGTGAGATTGTAGACCATGGATATGTGCTTAGTTTCTTTAAAATATAGCAGTAGAATCTCTGTGGGAAACAGTGCTGAATATTAGGCAAAGCAGAATGGACTGCAACTGTTGTCTGAAGATTAGGGCCATGAAACTTCTTCACTAGACAGGTTTTCCACATAATTAGAAGGGACATACTTTTAGTGTAGAATTGGAATGATTTTATTGAAATATGATTAAAAGACTAGGTTTATTTTGATGTAGATTTACTTACATTTTCAGTCTGTGTTTTTATTGATCTTTGTATACCAGGCTAAGATAAAAGCTTTCGAATGTGTTCAAAGGATTTGGTGCTGCTTCAGAGTTTTACCCAGCCAGCCTATGGAATAACTGCAGTTATAGTCAATTGGCTGATTCTGTGCATTCTTTTCTTCTTTTTTCTTTTTCTCTTCTAGACTGTACAATTTGTTCAGGGAATTTTTGTTGAAAAATATGACCCTACAATAGAAGACTCCTACAGAAAGGTAAAGTATGAGGTCCTATTTTCTTTACCTGCTCCTTGTTCTGTAACTTTGGAGATGGGCTTTTCAGTTTCTAAGTGGTATACATTTCATGAACATTTCCACATGCATTTCCAGCTACTGGCATCTCCACCGTAAGAATCAAGTTTCTTATGGTTTATCGTTAGTTCTTGTATAGAGAAGGATTACTGATAATCTTAGAAATTTCAGTCA
Source organism: Intellagama lesueurii (assembly GCA_037013535.1). NCBI lineage: Eukaryota > Metazoa > Chordata > Lepidosauria > Squamata > Agamidae > Intellagama > Intellagama lesueurii. The sequence goes on from JBAJHW010000004.1 coordinate 199,431,723, forward strand.
CCTAATCTGGATGGGTTTTTCAGTTATTGAATTGATGTGTAAACAACTTTCCATAACTAAAAGAAAATATGGAAGCTGTTGATTGGACTGTTGGTGTGTGTGAACACGTGTGCTGTTTTCTTGCCAAAAATCTGACCAAAACTGCTTTTTTTTGCCCAAAATTGCTATTGTGATGGCAGCATTTCAGTAGTAAAATGCAACTAGAATAGGCCTAATGAATCAGTGCAGATTTGGTGTGTCAATGCCCCAATTACTTTCATTGATTCAATGGGCTGACTTTAGTTGTGAATTACTACTGGATTTCTGCCAGTGATTCCTTTATGAATAAATAACTTTAGAATATTTTCCCATACACAGCTTAGATAAGTTAGGAGTTTTGGGCTACTGTTGCTAGAACCACTAGCCAACATGACCATTGTACACCAAAAAGCTAAAATTTTGAAACTCTGGGAAAATTGCATAAGGGAGAAACAAGTGTCAAATCTTATACTGTGGTCTCTGCCTGGATTGGACTTGTTTGTACCAACAGTTTCTTAAAACAATCAAGATGAAGACAGATATTCATTTGGTGAGCATATTTCCTGTTCTAGGTCCTGTGTCACTGAAAAAACAACATGTGATTAAACGTAATCTGTGAAGGTTAATCATCCTGAGCAATACTGCATATTTTTGGTTTTAATTTCATTAAATACTCTAACTTTCAACTGACAGATTTCAACTACTCTGTCATAATAAACTACTCAGAAACAAAACATTCAAACAACCCCACAAAATCACACATTATATTTTATAATATTTATTGCACTGCTATTCCATTGCAGATGTTTGTAACTGTGTGATAACACTGTCCATTACACCATGCTGGCTCTCACACCACATTGGTTTCCTCGTAAATTTTCAATAACAGTTAATGCCCCCTAGAGAGCAGGAACCATTTGGGGGGGGGGGGTAACTGGAAGTAGAACAATTTTATTCCATATCAGCCGCCTGTTCCCCTGCTGATTGGATGTGCATGCTTGGATGCTACTTGTCAACTGGGTCTTGCTTTTTTTCTCTTCCAAATGTATTGATAATAATAATAGTCTCTGTGTTCTGTATCTTTCAGCAAGTGGAAGTAGACTGTCAACAATGTATGCTTGAAATCCTTGATACAGCAGGGACGGTAAGTAAAATCTATTGTGAAGATTGAAAGACTTAATATTTGAAGAAGGCAAGAAGATCCTTCTCCTTTTTTCTCCATGTATGTTATGTTGCAATTTCTCTGTCTGAAATCCCATTGAAAGCCTAACTTCAATCCCGCAAGCCTAACTTGATGTTAGGTGGCTGCAATCGCACCAAAGTGGAAGTGCTATTTGTGAAGCACTTCTGTCAGTGTGTTGTGCAGTCAGTCAAAACAGGAACTGTATGTCCGATTGAGCAATTGACTTGCTCAGTCCTTGTTGCTGGGGGGAACATGTTGCATATTTAAGATAGTGTAATGGTACATTGTGCCTTGATGAACAGAATTCTCGTCTTTGTGTTTTTCTTCATGTCATGCTAAATTGTTAGTAATATTTTTTTACTTTTCATAAAATAACCTTGTTCCAATTATCACAGGATGTACAGCTCTTATTAGGAGTGCAGGATGTACAGTTTTTATTAGGGAAAAACTGAAATTTCATTATACAGAGATTTTGGGTCAAAATGCAGGATTTCATTAAGATGACTTTTCATTAGAACGTAAAGCTTTAAAAGTGTCATAAAGCTAGTGGTAAACATTGTTGATTTAAGGAGAACTATTTAAGCATATATATGTGTGTGTGTTTGATAAAGCAAGTCTTTCTGCTGTCAAATAAATCTCAGAAAGTGCAACTGCTGTATTAAAAACAGACTGCACTGACTTTCATTAAGGGAGGGATAGGAAACGTATCTTGGGCTCTATTTCCCATCAGCCCCAAAGAGCATGGCTGGTGGCTAGGTATGATGGGAATTGTAGTCCAGCAGCATTTGGAAGGTCAGATATTCCTTACTCATATCTTGAATCCTGCAGTTTGTCCTTGGATTTCCTCAAAAGACTTTCTCAAGTCCTTCTTCATCTAAATATTGCTATGCCGATCATAGTAGAAATTATTTTTTGTTGCATTTATCATTTTTCTATTCTGCCTTTTCCCCAATGTGCACAAAGTGACTCCTACTCTTCTGCACTTCACTTTTACAAGAAACTGCAAGGAAGGTTAGGGTGACAGTCTGGGGCTTGCCCAAATATTATGCCGGAATTGAGATTTGAACTCAGGTCACCTCCGTAGGGATGTACCATTCTTTTTTGGACTACAAATCCTAGAGCTCTCCATTCTGGGAGTCCCACTTGACAGATACACCTACAGACACCTAAATGTGGCTACCTGGGAGAAAGGCCTAAGTTGGAAGGTTTTGTGGCCCAGCCTAGGCCTAGCTCCATCTAGTTTCCTGTTCAAAAAGGAAGCTACCAGCAACTTACCAGGGCAGCTTCCTTTTTGAACAAGAAGCTAGATGGAGCTAGGCCTACACTAAGCCATAAAACTTTCCAATTTAGGCCTTTCTCCCAAGTAAGCCACAGTTAGGTGTCTATTGGTGACTGTCTGTCAGGTAGGACTCCCAGAGTGTAGCACCCTGGGATTTGTAGTTCAAAACATGAATGGCACATCCTTACTCCTGAGTCTTAGTTCAGTACTCATCAATTACATCACAATGGCTCTCAAGTGAGTTTGCATTATGAATTTTTTTTTACTAAGAAACTGGAAATAGGCTTCCTTTATGTATTTAATATGCATCTACTTCTTCTTACACTGTTTGCCATGGACAGGTACACAATCTGTTTGTGGTGTGTATTCTGTTATTGGCTTAAGCTCCGCATGTGTATACATGCATACATCTGCGTGAAAAAATGGAAAGGAGGAAGGGCAGAAAAATGGAGCTGCCGTTCACAGTAGAAACTGATGCATATTTCTGCAGAAATATCATTAAAGGTCCCCGCACACCATTTGGGTCATTTTAAGAGGGTATTCAGATAACTGGCTTCTTTAAAATTAAATTCACATGCTTCACTGGATTTCTGAAAAAGCAAAGAGTGGAAATTACGAATTGGTTGTGACATATTTCTTTTTGTCTCTGATTAAACCCCAGTCTTTCTCTGTGTGTAAATTAAGCAGCTGATTATACTTAATTGCTGTTTTAAAAATACATATATATGTGTTTGGTTACAGGAGCAATTTACAGCAATGAGGGATCTCTATATGAAGAATGGTCAGGGGTTTGCACTAGTATATTCTATTACAGCACAGTCCACGTTCAATGACTTACAAGACCTGAGGGAACAGATCTTACGGGTCAAGGACACTGAAGATGTAAGTAAATGGGTTTTTACTTTGTGCATCATTGGAATCATCGTCTTTTGTTGCATGGGATACAGGACTGAGGAACACTGTTCTGGAATGTTTTGTGTGATGCATTAAAATTGTTTGAGAGACCCTTTCTTTATTCACATAGCCATTACTGGAGAGTTATTCATGAATGTCCAGCATTCTCAACTGGAGTGGAACTTCGAAAAAGTTCAAGTCCCATGAGAAGCAACATTTTAATGGTCATATTATAGCTTACATGCTGACACTCAGATTTTCTTCTTCCCTTGCAACTAAAACACTCAGATTGTTAGATGGCTCGAAAGCTATATTTCAGAAGTAGTAAAACAGGTGGATTTGAATGTTTCTAATTTTTGAACCCATGAAGTTGTTTGTAGGCTAGAAATCATAGTACTACCAAAGTTAATTAGCCTAAATCCAACATTAATATGAACAATAAGTGTGTGCCATCAAGTCAATTCTGACTTATGGAGACCCATTCCAGGGTTTTCTAGGTAAAGAATATACAGAAGTGGTTTACCGTTCCTTTCTCCTGGGGGCATCCCGTGACTGTGCAGCTTGCCCAAGGCCACAGAGGCTGTCTCTTCTCCCAAGAGGCACAGTGAGGAATCTAACTTCCAGCCTCTGGTACCACAGCCAGCTACCTAAACCACTGAGCTATCCAGCCAGCTAAAATAACACAAGTGTAGTGAAAATCCCTGCTAGCACAGTTGCACTGGATTACGCTTTTGCACCAGTACTTGTGCAAATAGTTGAACAAGAGTTTTTTGTAAATGGTTGCAAAGCCACTTGCTTTGCACTCTATGGGATATTTTGCACTAACACTGACAATGTGCAGTTGCTTCTAGAACTGGTCCTACAGTAGCATAGTAACATTGTTGGATGCAGGCTATTATGTCACATGCTATATAAATGTTGCAAACAATTCTTCTCCAAAAGTTAAGGGAACTTGGCTCTCTTGGTTACTTTATTCACTTTTTGTGAAGAAAATGTCTTAATGATGCACTATTAAATTAGATTACACTAGAAGAAAAATTTGTTGCGGACTGTTCTGTTCATTTCTTTCCAAATAAATTATATTTGTATGTTGATTGTGTGAAATATAGGATCTTCCTGTGTCACCATCTTCTTTAGATTTGCCACTGCAGCAAATGTCGGTAGCAACTTGTGTTCCTTGGCAGGGCTGCAAATGTGCTATTGGATGTGGTGGACATGTTGCTCCACCAGTGGAAAGCTCTTGTGGAAGCTGAAATGGCATGTCCCCAAAGGTGCGTCTAAGAGAATGTGGATTCACAGGAGGAGCCCTTGTTTCCTTGACCTGCCTCCCAGTAGATAGCAAACCCTCATTAGCTCTGGAACTGTTGTGGTTCTTTTTTGTTACAGTTAATGGGAAGGATGGGGGAAAAGAGGTGTGGGGAGGAGAATAGAAAAATCCTCTCCTTCACTCACTTTGGCCACCATGCTTTCCGTGCTGGATTCTCTTACCCAACTTGTGGCTCCTCAGGGGTTTCTGGACTGCAGTTCCCATCAGTCCTGTCTAGCACATAGCCAGGGGTGTGGACAGTTGCAGTTTGGTAACATCCATAGGACCATATGTTTCCCACTGCTGCTTATAGAATTACTCTGGTGAATCACCTGCCTAGATCTGTGCTGTCAATACGTTACACAGCAAGGAATCTAATTCAAGCTGTCCTGTTTATCTGTATGTGGTTTTTCTTCTGCACTATCCTTTTTCATTGAGTTCCTCTATGTACTATAGGTGCCTATAGGTGCACATTTTCATTTGCATCAGTATTAATAACTATTATCTAGTATCTTGATCTTGGCAAGTGATTATTAAAGTCACATACATTTATTTTGAGGGGCTTCAAAACAACATCAACCATGTGCTTACAATAAGTCCACTATTTCCTTATGACGTATTAAAAACAGAATTTCTTAAAAGCATAATTGAGAGAAACTGTGTTCAGCATTTCTGGGCACAGTTTAAACACGGTGGTTGTCTGATGCATTAACTAAAAGGGAAATTTAAAATGTGTACTTTACACTTGCTACTTAAAAGTATCTGTTCCTATTGCTGAGCTTGGCCTTGGTTTTCACATCAGCATTAGGATGCTGACACATTTGGACTTCTTTCAGACCTCTTTTGAAGCTCCACACATACTGTTTCCAACAGAGTTTGGTGAAGTTATATCTGGAGCCCAGTGCCCTGAATCCATGATTACCAATGTTGGCACTGGTTCCATGTTCCACTTCCTGCTAAAGTGGTTCCTTTTCAAAATGCATACAACTTCTCTTATGACTGATGAGAGTTTGCATGTTTTTTCTGCATTAAGTCTATACAGAGGTGATTGCCTGGTTGCTGCATAGAAATGTAAAGAGAGGTGAAAGCATTTATTGCTTTTTATTTCATATGATCTAAACCTGTAAAAATCTCGTAAAACTCTTGTGTACAAAAAGCCTGCCAGCTGGCAGCATTGAGTCCTCACCCAGGCAGTTGGCTTGCTGTATTGTATCTGACCTTTTGTACAGGGCTCTTGCAAGTGATACATGGGAAGGATCTCTACCAGGTTAGGTTTGGTGTCATCTTCTATCACAACATCTGTTAGGAGCAACTCTGCTCCATCTCATCAAATGCCTATCACCGGCATCATTTCTAATACCTTCAAAGGTCAGAATTATATATTTTGCATGCTGTTCTGATTTCACTAGTATTTTAATGCAGTATGGTTGCTAAGGTAAGGCTTCAGCTGAAGCAGAAGATCACCATGTGAGGTTGAGAGGCTTTTTAAAACCAACATGTAGGATTGAGAGGCTGTTTAACTCTGTGCCACTGACACTGCCAACCACCAGGGATTCTAGGAATATTAGTCTGAAAATGGTACTTTTTGAAACTTTGCCTTTGGGCCATTCTTCCGCTGCCTATCACCATATCTTGTTGCTCAAAAGTGTTAAAAACAGCCAATAGGGTTAGTTTGTTCACAGGAGAAGGGATATGAAGCTTTTCCCTGCATGACCTGGTTTCCGTGACACCAAGTTGACTGACTTTCAGAATGTCCTCTCAATAACATCTCTGCTCAGCTTTGGCACACTCAAGGCCATGGCTTCGTTTATCGAGTCAACCCACCTCTTACTTCATCTTCCTCTTTCCCTGTTTCCTTCAGTTTCCCTGAGCCTTATTGTCCTTCCCTGTGAGTCTTGTTTTATCATGATGTGCCAGCCTCAGTTTTGCCACTTTCTTTGCTATATTTTAATATATATTTTTTATGTTTTGTTATTGCTGCTTCTGCTGTGGCAGTAAACCAGGAATAGAAGTCTCGATTTATATATGTAGGGCTTTTTTCTTTTTAAACAAAAGTATTTGTAATATGTATTTTTACTAGACATTGTTGGGAGCAGAATAATGGTCCAGATCTAATTCATTTTATTTAATCTAACTGGGGATGCTCTTCACAGATGTTATTATGGCAACTATGACTACCGAAAATTCATTCAAACACCACAACAGACAATTACTGCTAATTATTGAATTCTGCATTTAACTACAGGTGTAGCTTATTCCTTTGAACTGAAGTCTTTATTTTTACTATTAATCAGATGTAGGAAACCTGTGGCCCATCAACTACACCCACCACTTGTCACCATTGCCCAGGTTGGCAATGGCTGATGAGACTTGGAATCCAATACGTAGTATTTAGAGATATAAAAATTCCACATCCTTGTTGTAAATCCATTGTATTTAAACAGTACATCATGAAAGATCACTGGATAGATGAGTAGGTGTTACAGTTGACATGGGAGGAGTATGAAAAGAGTTCTTACTTTTGTTAAAATGAATTTTAGTTGCATCTTTCCATTCTTCCATCTTTACATCGGAGATACCAATCAACGTCTGTGGCTTTCTTTCTCTTTTCTGTAATGATTTTGATACTATCTTTGATTTAATTAGCTACACTTTAAAAAAAATTAAATAAAATCAATCTTCCTTTAGGTAGGGATTATGTTCTCATAAAGCCTTTTAAATCTGATTCTTACCTTAGCATTTAGGTCAAACCACTGTGGTGTAGAAGCAGACCTTGAGGTAGCACTTGTATGGTATGTGCAGTTAAATTAATCATACTGAGGGTTATTCCCTAATTCTAAGAAATTCTAAGGTTTTTGCCCTTCTGTGTGAATTGATAATTGGCTTATTTCAATATACTGATTCAATCTCTTTTCATACTATTGTAAGTGGGTTTGCAAAGTATCCCTTGAATTTCATGACTAAGCAGTGCCATTTATTGCCTAAACTAGTCACGTCATTGAGGCCAGCCTAAGCATTATATTTCATTGGAAATGATGTGCTTTCTGTGTGTGTCTTGCTGTCTAAAATAAATTAAATTAAAAGGTTGCTACTGCCTGTTTTAGGATTTGAAATGTCAGTGGTATGCTTTGTAAGAACTGGCATTAGGCTGCACACTGGGCAAATAAAATGTGTATCAATGAACCTTCCAAACCGTGAGACTTTCATTTAGTTGATAGTTGCCATGAGGCAGCATACTTAGCAGTGTAATGTAGTCATGGTAATGATAGCAGAGTGCAAAACTGTTTGTTTGTATTCTTTATTGCAGGTGCTTAATACATAATCCAAGTTCTGCTCCATATAATGTACTTTAGTCTTTTACTTTCCAAGGAATTGGTTTAATTAGATTTTGTCTAATGCAGATCTTGCTTAGCTTCTAACAATCCCTCTTCCCCCAATAATACAACTTGGAATAAAACAAGACATTAAGGGAATGTGTTAAAGGAATCATCATATTCTCAATGATTTAGCTGTGTTCCCAACTATTAACTTGATTGATCCTTTTTTCATCCTACAGCAGGTTTCTCTCAAACATATGTGCTTCAGCAATCATCCTAGCAAATTAAGTCCATGTTCATATGATAATGACCAATCCCAAAATAGAGCATGCCAAATGCAAGATACGTAGGTGGGGGAAAATCACATGCTACCATTAAATTAATTTATCCCTCACTGAAGGGAGAAAATTTTCTTAAAAGGTGCTAAACACATCATCAAGTTTGACCTATAGTTAAAGGAAGCTTTTGTTTATGTTATATTTTTCAAGTCAATAGATATGCCTGTTGAACCCTACAGCTCAGAGTTCCTTCCATTTTAGATTCTTAAACATGCTGACCAGTGGAAAACAATACAGTGAAACCGACCTGTTAAAAATGTGGAAGACCTGAAGAACAAAGCGTCAAGAATTGTTTCTGGTGTAACACATGCAAAGTGCTCATGCCTATATATCACTAACTTTTATTAGAAACTCATTTGTTTTATTCAATTTTGACATACAGTTTTGAAGTTAATTTACTCATCACTCTCTGATTCTCTCTGTGCAGGTTCCCATGATTCTGGTTGGCAATAAATGTGACCTGGAAGATGAGCGTGTGGTTGGCAAAGAACAAGGACAGAACTTAGCAAGACAGTGGTGTAACTGTGCCTTTCTAGAGTCATCTGCAAAGTCTAAAATCAATGTTAATGAGGTAATTATGGGCTAATATTTCCAAAAGGCAAATACAGATTTCCTTTATAGCCTTGAGCCTGATGAGTAGACGCATGGTCCCTGCTGTAAATAAACCTCTCCTTTGAATCCCATGGGTTTGAGCAGCACAGTTTTGGTTATAGACATTTTTTTTCAATAAATGAATAAATAAATGCTGTGCCCCTGGACACCCAGAAGTCCATGAATTCAACACCAAAGGCACTGACGTGGTCTACTTGCCCCCAAACACAGCATCTCTAATTCAGCCTCTAGATCAGGGGATCATAAGGACCTTTAAGGCTCATTACACACGGTACTGTATGAAAAGGATTATCAATGCCATGGAAGAGAATCCTAGTAGAGAGGACTTGTGTGTGGGTGGGTGTTAACCAACTGTTTTTGCTTTGTAGTTGTGTTTTGGGAGGTATAAGAGTTATACACAGATTTTGAACTGCACGGGGGTCCAGTGCCCCTAACCCTAGCATTGTGGAAGGGAGAATAATATTCTTGGTAACCAATTGTACTGGCCATTTGCACCTCTCAAAGATATTTAGTTTTATGTAATGTTGCGTTCCATATTTTGGGGGAATGCATTTCACATCACCCTCATTGCTGTTTTTGATGCAAAATTGCTTCCAGCAGCAAATGGTGGAGTGTGTCAGCATTCACTTCTTCGATCTGTCAGTCTATCTGATTGATTCTGCTATCATGTTGCTTTAGAGAAAACAAATCCCATAGCTGAGAGCTCTTCTGCAACTTAATCTAACTGCCGCTTTTCTAACTGGAACTAAATGCAGTGTTTGAATGTTTTTGTCATATTTGCTTCATGTGTACCTGTATAAATAGGTATGTCATGCACTGTATTTCAGTTCCTCAAAACAGAGTGAAAGACTCAGAATGTAGGCCTCAGCCTTTTCGCTTTGAGTTATAGAATAGTTCACTTAAGGTACTCAAATTGAATGTACTTGGGAAAGAAAGAAGATGCTGCACAGTCATTTTGATAGGTCTTGTAGTATAAATAGGTGTACACAACCATCAGGTTCTGAATATGGTGAGTTCACATAGCAGAGGAGAAGCCAGAATATGACATTAGTTGGTATAAGGGAGGCTTGTAAGGCTGAGGCAAAAGGGTGCATATTACAAAATGCTTGGCAGAAGTGAAAAATGTTCCCTATTTTTTAAGGAGGCAGATGTGCTTTGACAGTGGATAAAAGTATTGCCCAACTCAGAACAAGGACAATCAGTCAGCTGGTTAGCTAAGATCATGCATGGTATGTCAGCTTTGTTAGCCCACAGTGACATTGCCACACAATCCCATTAGTTATCTACTGTAATAATACGTATGTTTTTCTTGTGGTCTCTCTTTGATGCCATGGGGGGGGGGGGGAAGACCAGCTACATCCCCTCACTCCAAAACCTTTTCCAAACCAGAAGGGAAGAGGAGAAAATGGCAGTGACAGGTGTAACATGATCACCATGAAGAATTTGAGGATTCAATTCTCTCCCGCCTTGGTTCCTTCTCCACCTGGGAAAGCTGCATTTTAGCTCAAAGATACAAATAGAAAAACATATGATACAGGCCTAGATGTTTCTCCAGAGTATGTGGAATCATTTCCAGAATTTTACTGTGTCTTTTGATTGGATACAAACATGCATAAAGCCACAAGTGCATGTGTGTATGTATGCACACACACACGTGTGTGTGTGTTTTAATGAATAATAGACTTCTGAATGAGATGTGGATTGCCTGTGCACTTACGGTACATTTTATAATTTTTAAAGAGCCACTAGACTCTTGTTTTATACAGAACATAATTTCTTTTGTAGTTGTAATGTCAGGACTACTGGAATTGATAGATCAAACCAGACAATAGATTTACAGTTGAAATCCTGTTGTTTAGTGTACTGAGTTACAACTTGAGTAGGTCCATTGATCAGTGGAAATTTGGTGAGTCGACTCCTCAGTAAGTTCCAGTGATTTAGTGGGCCTACTCTAGTAGCGATTTATTACACTACACAACAGGATTTCAGGCAATGCATATTATTCTGAGAGAGTTTATTTTTATATGACGAGTGACCTTCATTAAAGATTAGGCTCACTGCATGTGGTGAGGGATGACTTAACCCTCGCCAGTTTTATTAAGTGAAGTCAGACACACACATACACACATGTGCAGGGAGGGGTCAATTCCCATGGTGCCATTCAACATTTGTTAAATGCCATTTAAGATTTAGGACATACAAATGTACTCAAATTTGTATTCATGTGCTCTGCAAGAAGGTAATGATGAGGCACCTTCATTTAGTACACCCAGGTGTAAAATTTTATAACCATTCTCAGTTTGGTGACATGTTTCCAGTATTCAGCACATCTTTGGTTCGTATAACTTATATTTTGAAAATAAAGGTCCACGCTTAAGCCCCTCTTTTCTCACTTAACCTGTTTGTTTATTTTTGTTCTTTGTTTTCAGAACTGAGTGAGTTGCTGGATTGATTTTTGATATTGTTATGACTCTGTCAAGTCTGTGATTTTACAGCTACTAAATGTTGTTTTATTACTTTTAATTTATTTACCTTTTTCCTTTTCCTTTTCCTTTTTTGGAGGGAGGGATATCTAAAAGTTTTCTTATACCAAAAGGTCAACTGTCACATTTGCTTTGATTTTAACAAAACAGAACTAATAAAGATAATAACGTTTTGTTGATATACTGCTAAACCAGGCATTTGTGTCTGTAGAATCACTGAAAAAGGCAACAGTGCTTAAAGTCTTTGATACCTCTGGTCTTAGACTCAAGATCAGAAGGTGTCGAAGACTGGAAGGAAGTCAGAGGCTTGTACCTAATGGCGTTATTTTCTCTAGCCAAATGGGTGTTGCTGACAATTTGAATTCCCCCAGATCTGCTCCAGAGGGGTGCTGAACACATGGGTGCACACCTGGGTTGTGTGCAGTGGGTAGAATGTGAAAGGGAACAGAAGTACATTTTGTATTGAAGTAGCGAAACTATTTGCATAACATTGAATTTAGCCCTGAAATATTTGTATATAGTATTGCCATTCAAGAATATGAGGTTGTCTGTAATCCTGTACCCATGCATTCACCTGAATTCAGTGGGACTGACCTCTGAGTACACATAGAGAAGATTGCATTTATTTGCATCCATACAAGGCTATTAATAATACAGCTTCTTACCACACCATGTCTGAACAATTTAGCTCTGAAGTATTTCACGTTTGAACTTCTCTCTCTCTCTCTCTCTCTCTCTGTCCCCCCTTCTAGCAGTGCATGGTGGCTTTCTTTGAAATGTTAATGCTCTCAAAAATATATATTTTGATGCACAAACTGTTATCCTTCCCCTTCTCTTGGCAGCAGACTTGCCAAGGAGAGGAGTGGGAACAAACAACAGCTGGAGTATTCACGGGTTGATATTTTAATTAGAGATACCAGTATTGTGTAGGAAAATAATGACATTTCTAATAGAAAATGACCTGGCTTACCTTTTCCTTTTCTCTACTCTGCACCCCTGGAGTAAGAATCCAGGCATGTAGATTGCATGACCCAAACTAATCCCACAATTCTCCCTATAGTATTCAGTTGGTTTGGGCAGAGTAGGTGCATCAGTGCCAGCCGACTCACTCTGTGCATTTGTATCATTAGGACTTCAGCAGACCAAAATAGAGCTTCTGTTACCTGATAATATGTAAAGCAGTTGCCTTCTAATGTTACACTTTTTGCAGCACTGTGGGGCCAGCAGAAGAATCGTAAAGCAATTCAGAGACATACATATGGGTTTAACAGTTAAGCCTTTAAGGTGCCCTGAGAATCACTTTGAATGATTGACTAGTAATAAGGGCTTAAGACCTTGGGTTGTCTTCTGGGGGGAAAAAACCTTGGTAAATGCCATTTTCCTGTGCCCATGTCCCCTGTGGAGTCCTCTCTAAACCTTTTCTTGGTACTTTGCAGTGCAGTCTTCAACCTCTAAGCTCAGTTGGGCATCTATCAAGAAGCCAGGCTGGCCTTACCAGAGTATGAGCTTGATGTGTTTTGCCTTGAACTGACAGCATAGAACCATGTAACTGTAAACCCAGCAGGGAGGGAGTGTAAGAAACCTAAATGCTGTTATAGAATCTTACTGCTTCAAATGAAAGAGATGCTGACTTTATCATGCTTTTAGAAAGTGCTTTTCTATGCTTCAGTCTCTCTTTCTCTCTTTTAAAAAAAAGATAATATCAAAGCGGTATCCAGTTTCTAGGTTTTGCAGTTCACAGACGAAGTACTGTAGCCTTGAAGCCTGTTGGAATGTGTGGATCATGCAGGGTTTGTGGGGGTGGGTAAAGTGCATTAAGGGAGGTTTTCTACTGCTGTTGCATTACTGCAATGCTAGATTCACCTGAGGCAAATGTACATACATTTCTAGTGTCTGATTGGATGCTACATTGCAGAGGAGCCAGGGTGAGAATAGTCCTTGGAAATGGAAAGTGCCTCTATCCATCCAGGTCCCGGCAGCACCGATAACTATATAAGGCAACTGCTCTGTTTCTGTGGCAGCCTGCATATAGAATGTAGGACATCAGGAAACGAGACATAAGAAGGGAAACCCTTTGACCTTTCTTATTGACACGATTGTCATTCAAATATCTTTCAACCTTTCTCAGAAAATAAGTACTCTTTATGTGTTCTGCAAGAATCCAGAGGTGGTAGCTCTACTCTGAACTTAGTTCATTGTTACTTGTAATTTCCTCATCTTTCCAATAAGTAAGGCATAACTATGTTACATTAGGATTGTCTCTAATGTTTTCCTTCTCTTTAGTCTGCTAAGTGATACCTTCCAAACATTCTGTTATCTTTTTTTTGTTATGAGTATGTGGCCTTATTAAATAGTGGAGGGGAAATATCTCATGGTTCAACTCATGATGTTATGATGTTCCTCCTGCTCTGTTGTGGGTGTGGTGTGACACCTGTGTGGATGAGAGAAAAGCATGATTTCTACCAAGACCAATTGTTTGTAAAGTGGCTTTGACAGTAATTAGAAGTAGTTATGCAAACAAATGCAATAGCAGAGGTTTTTTTTTAAGTGACTATAATAGCCACTGAGTAGTTTAGGAATAGAGGCTTGGAATTATTACTGTAGCAAATTGCTTTCAAGTTATTGTATTACCTCTGAAAAGTGTAACAGAATGAGAAAGGATTTCAAATAGAATGCCCTTACTTGATATGCTGGCAGCTTGATACTGCAGTTATATAGCTGATAAGCAGATCCATTCTAATAACTTCTGTGAATGTTCCATTTCTACTTCTAGACAAGATGTGTTTTAACCAGTATATGGGAGATGATTTTCATCTGAGACAGTGTAGGCTTTTAAAGAACCTCTTGTGTCTTATCTTGCAATCCACACAGAGGAAAGACAGGACAGATGGAATCTAGTTGGGGACGCCCCAATAGGGAAATGAAAAACTTAAGAACCATCAATAAATTGCACTATTTCCATGTTGTAGCAAGAGGTCATAGTGCCTCCCACTCATTTCCTAAAGTCGAGAAGGTGCTGAAGAAACTTCCTCTCTTCTCTTTCCCATTCTGGCCTCCCATTATATTTGTTTCTCACCTTCTCGCTTGATGTAGCTTTCACACCAAAGTGATGTGTAGGGCAGGGTTGTAAAAAGAGCCTGCCATTCTGTAAGATCTATTCCTTTAGCCCCCAACCCCAATACTTTTCTCTCTTTCTTTCACAGATCTTTTATGATCTCGTCAGACAGATAAATAGAAAAACACCAGTGGAAAAGAAGAAGCCTAAAAAGAAATCATGCCTGCTGCTCTAGACCCACAATAAGCAGCAGCTCTGAGCCAGGTGAGTAATTCCAGATCTCCTTTTCCAGAATTGTACTTACAGGTAAAATCTTTGGGTCTTCCTGCCATACATTGTTTCTTATGCTATTCCCTATAACTACAATATGAGGAAAGGCTACTGCAAACTGGGGGTTGGTTGCTTTGCCGAAGCAACAAGAAACAGCCAGACACTGCCAAGGTTTGGGCACATGCTATAAATAACTGTTTTCTCTAATTTGGCCAAGTATTTCCTCTGCATCAGTGGTTCCTATAAAGTCCTCTTTCTCGTGTTTTCTCACGTTTTTGAGGCCTGGACAAAAATAGTTCTCATGCTATAACCATGATGCAAGTCCTCTACCCACCCAACCCTGTCATTCTAACTTCCTGTTCCACATACCTTCTTCTTTTGCCATGTACTCCTTCATTTGGAGAAGGTAGACAAAACTAATGTAGCTACAGTTTCTTCTGACTACAATAACTATACTTGCTTTACTGAGAGTTCCATTTGTTCATGACTTTCCATTTAAAAAACAAAGAATTTGCCACAATCATCATCTGCTACAGAGCTTTCTTCTTCTTGTGAACCTAGTCTGCCCTCCTGTGTCAGGCAGTAGTTCTTAATGCTCAAAGGCTGATGTGTGCAAAACTTTATGTTCTTGTTCCCTAGAGGTCTTCAGTGCAGAGAACAGTCTCTGTGAGGACATATAAATCTGCCTTATACTGAGGCCAGACCATTGGTCCATATAGCTCAGCATTTCTTAAACAAATGTCTGTGGCTCTCCAGGATTTCACACAAGATTTCCCCAGCCCTTCTTTGAAATGCCAGGGAATAAAGTGGGGGTATTTTTCAATGCAAAGGTTGACACTTCTTCTAAAAAATGAATTTGGGGCCTGTCACTCTATTTTGCTCCAAGTTAGATGTAGATCCATTCCTTTATTGCCTTATTTGACCTGCAAGTGGCTGCGCATAGTCTTGGGTGGATGTTCTTCTATCTTTGAGATGCTTTTCATTAGGTGTAACAGTGACAGAGTGAGAGTCTGTGCTCTGCTGTTGAACTTCACTCTTTCTCCCAAGATGGATTACAGTGCTATGTCTTGAAAGGCACATTTGTTCATAGGGAGTATTAAGAAACCTTTGAAATAGACTTGCTCTTCAGTAGCTCTTCACTACCATAAGCAGTGAGTTTGGGCTTGAGTAGTCAGTACATTATCAGTGTGCATACACAAGCTGACATATTTCCTATTGAAGTTAAACTGCTACCTGCTGACTCACTAGTATTTGACATTGAGTTGTTAACTGTCTTGTTATTGATTCTTAATGTGCAGGAGCAGAACAGACATCCCAGCTTTCCAAGCATTAGTGTGCTATTATGTTTTGTTCTGCCTTTTAAAAATATAGATACACATCTTTGAATACAGATGGTGGGATACTGTCATCAATTTAGATCTTTAGATCATGCAAAAGGGGGGGGGGGAAGAATGGTACTCATATTTTCCATTGGAAATAAAACCCAGAGTCAGTGTGTGGCAGCTATGCTCCTCTGTCCCTAATGCTTTGGTGTAGCCTCAAATCTTTTGTATTAAACATGACCTAAATCTAATTAAGTTTGCACTATAAGACTGTTGAAAACTTGGACTTCCTCATTATACCCTACAACATCCTTTTTAATCCCCATCTTTTTTGTTTGTTTTGTGTTTTGTTTAATCTTGCCTGGTTAAGAATCTTAATGAACTCAAAGCTTGTGCACTGCATTGTAACTTCTTACTTGACCTAAAATGAAGGTGGTAGTTATTTTATTTTGTTCCTTCAAAATACTGATTTCCAGTTCCAGAAAATCTGTGGCTAATAAAAAGCAATAATTCAGAATAATAATAGTAATATCATGGAGACAAATAACATTACAAAAAGCACAGTTATAACATTAAAAAGCCATCAGGAGTGAGTTCAGTTTGAGACATGAGTGGAAGAAAGCTTGCAGAAAGGGGGTTTCCTACTGTGTGAATCACAAGCGATCTCTTCTCATTTTAGCCCCTCTCTTCCTCCCCCAGCAATCTCCTATGCTACATACCATGACATTTCATAGTGTCTCGTAGCATTGGGGGCAATTTCTGGGAGAATGCTGGGGATTCTAGTGAGGAGGAGGAGCCAGTAAAGTCTCATCCCACCACCTCCTTCTGCTCATACTTCTCAGAATCGCAACCCACAGTTTAGTAAAGAGCCTGAGAGATTGAAACCATTACAGACGGTGCATAAAATTCAACCAAGTTGGTAGCAGACACTTCTCTTTAAGTAGTAGTAATGTTGATAGTGTTGGAGCACTCACTATCACAGAATTTGCTCAATTGTTGAAGGCAGAAATATGCTGAAAACAGGTTGCATAGGAATAGGTAGTTCAAGTCCTAAAGCCTACAGGATATTATAAGGCAACACCAGCATTACGTGAGAGAGAGTGGGGAGGGGAGAGAGAGAGTTCTTGTACTTGGACTCAATTAGCAGCACTTTTGCAATCATGTGACATATACATCGTTCTTAAACTGGGCAAAATTAAAAGGGGAAAAAAAGAAAGAGCAAAATGTTGTGGCCCTTTAAAGATTAACTGATATTTTTCTGTGCAAGCTTTTGTGGATCAAAATCCACTTCTTCAAATACAAATATGAATACTGTGAAGTGGACTCCTTAACATCATCAGGTCCTTTCATGAGGAAATGAAGGGCACTGTAGTTTTTGATGGTTCAACATCAGATCCCTTTGACATCCGAAGCGGAGTGAAACAGGGCTGTGTCCTCGCACCAACCCTGTTTGGGATCTTTTTTGCTGTCATGCTGAAGCACGCCTTTGGAACTGCAACAGAAGGTGTCTATCTCCGGACTAGATCAGATGGAAAGCTCTTTAATCTCTCTAGATTGAGAGCGAAGACCAAAGTCCAGCTGAAATGCATGCGGGAATTCCTCTTTGCCAATGATGCAGCTGTTGTTGCCCATTCTGCTGAAGAGCTCCAACAACTTATGAATCATTTTAGTAAGGCCTGCCAAGACTGGATTAACAATCAGCCTGAAGAAAACACAAGTTATGGGCCAGGGCGTGGACTCACCTCCCTCTATTATCATCTCTACACAAGAACTGGAGATTGTTCATGACTTCGTGTACCTTGCCTCAACAATCTCTTGACACACTCTCTCTCTAGATGTCGAGCTGGATAAATGCATTGGCAAAGCAGCTACCATGTTCTCTAGACTCACAAAGAGAGTATGGTTTAATAAGAATTTGACGGCATATACCAAGATCCAGGTCTATAGAGCCTGTGTCCTGAGTACACTCCTGTACTGCAGTGAGTCCTAGACCCTTTGTGTACGGCAGGAGAGGAAGCTGAACATGTTCCATATGCATTGTCTCCGACGCATTTTTGGTATCACCTGGCAGGACAAAGTTCCAAATAGAGTAGTCCTAGAACAAGATGGAATTTTTAGCATGTATACATTACTGAAACAGCGACATCTATGTTGGCTCGGGCATGTCGTGAGAATGGCTGACGGTCGGATTCCGAAAGATCTCCTGTATGGAGAATTAGTGCAGGGAAAGCACCCCAAAGGGAGACCACAGCTGCAATACAAGGATATCTGCAAGCGGGAACTGAAGACCTTAGGAATGGACCTCAACAGATGGGAAATGTTGACATCTGAGCGTTCAGCCTGGAGGCAGGCGGTGCAGCATAGCCTCTCCCAATTTGAAGAGACACTTGTTCAGCAGGCCGAGGCAAGGAGGCAGTCCCGAAACCAGCAAAATCAGGGAGCTGAACAGGGGACAGACTGTATTTGTCTTCAGTGTGGAAGGGATTGTCACTCTCGAATTGCCCTTCTCAGCCACACTAGACGCTGTTCCAAGTCCTCTATTCAGAGCACATTACCATAGTCTCTCGAGACTGAAGGATGCCTACACTATGAAGTGGAATTTGATCCACAGAAACTCACATTTAATCTTTAAAGCATCACAGTATTTTCTACCTCCCCAAACCCAGCCTTTTAATTTTGCCAACATGCTGAGACAGACTTACACAGTATCTTCTTTGGACTTTCTTTCTTAACGGCCTTTGGAGGAAGTGCCTTCAGTCCTACGTATTGTTTTGATAATGTATTTTTTTCTCTCTCAATGACAGTTGTTCTCAGTTGGATGCTGACTCTTCGTTCTGTCTTCTTTGTCCAGGATTAAAGGAATGAAGAACTGTTGCCTAATTTGGAAAGTGCCAGCATTCCAGAACTTCAAATAACTCCACCATGAATTAGCAACATATCTGAAGAGGCTTCTGTTTTTATATATTATGTGAAGAATTTAGATCTTATAATGGTTTGCACAAAGGTCCCTGGGGGGAAAAACCCTGAAAATAAAATTGCTCTGTGTATATCTCTTGAAAATTAAAGACAATAGTACTTCTCCTCTGCAATAGTTAACAGATGTGATAATAAATATAATTGACTCTAGTTGTATGATTATACAAAAGAGCATGGATGCATTTCAAATGTTAGGTATTGCTATTATAATTTCATATTGACCTCTTACCATAATTCCCCTCCCATCAAGCACTAAAAATGGTCAGTCATTAGTACCTTATATCTATCAAGATATAGATATAATTATACAGATTTTACCCTTTGAATTTACTGTAGCAAATAACTCCAAGTCATTGACTTCATTTTATATTTAAAAAGTTATGGAATATCATTATTTTCATTCTGCCATTATATTCTAATTAAAATTGTGCATAATGCTTTGGAAAAAAATGGGTCTTTTATAGGAAAAAACTGGGATAACTGATTTCTATGGCTTTGAAAGCTAAAATATATAATATACTAAACCAACTCTAATATTGCTTCTTGTGTTTTACTGTCACAGATTAAATTACAGCTTTTATGAATGATTAAATTTTAGTACATTTTCATTATGTTTGCGTGTTTCTGTTCCAGGTTCCAGGTTTGGGTATTAAAGCATAAAGTGTCAGTAGTGCTGGTTTAGGGAAGTTCCAGTGGGTTGTGGCTGAAGAGTTGAAGTGATGTTTTTCAGGTGATCATTTTCATTGCACTGGGTTAAGCTACCTTTGCTATCTAAGCTTTTAAACCTCATAGAATGCTTAAGCAGAAGTGGTATCAAATCAGAAGGTGAACTGATGGTGATTGTGAATCACCCAGAGAGTGTGTATCACACGATTGTGTGGGATATACGTAAGTTAAATAAATGAATAAATATAAGCAAACAAGACAAAATCCGTAAAACACTGGCCTGCAGTCTCATTAAACCATACTGTGACACAATAGCTGAAATCCTGTTGTGCAGCTCCATGTGCCCTACAGCAGTGGTCCCCAACCTTGGGCCTCCAGATGTTCTTGGACTTCAACTCCCAGAAATCCTGGCCAGCAGTGGTGGTGAAGGCTTCTGGGAGTTGTAGTCCAAGAACATCTGAAGGCCCAAGGTTGGGGACCACTGCCCTACAGGAATGATGTCCTCATCAGCTGTTGCTACTGAGTAAAGGCTTCAGGTTACATCCAGCTTTGTTGTGTTGTTCACAAGTTGCATGCACCCTGAAATCACCAAAGGAACCCCTGAATCCGCAGCTGTTTGCTGGTGCTGATTACAACCTTCCTGTTATGCAGGTGGAGTTGAGCAACAGGAAAACAGCAATGCGGCTGTTTTTTATTTTATTCCTAGAATCTTGTAGAAACTCTGTACTTTAAGCTCCTCTACATATTCATGCCTGTAATAGAGAGTTAGTCTTTGAAAAATAGAGCCTCTTCCAGGATGAAGACTTGAGAGGTGGATATAAATTCAGTGGTGCAGAAAGTTCATCCCAGTCCATCCTGGTGTTTTGCCTTCTATAATTTGCCAGTGGAGGTATTTTATAGCTCACAGGCCTGTTTCTGTTGTACTTTACCTTCCTCTAGTGAACTAAGTGGTTTTCATACACCACCTGGTGGACATAGAGCACAGCTGTTTTTCTCCACTAACGATAATTTTTCCCTATTTCAATATACTAAAAAAATACATTGACGTTTTAAAAACATTTTCCTATTATTGTTGATATAAACAGTTTCTGTTTCTTGGCCCATGGGTTGTGATTATTATTTTATGACATTTACGAAATTTGCCTCCTGGCCCAGGGTTTCAGTGATACAGTTGCTTCCTTGCTAAAAGTAGTGTTATGCCGCCAACATCAGTGAAGAGCAGAAATACCACCCTGAATGCACCTGATCATGTGTGATTTTAAAAATTAAGCAAAGGTGGGCCTGGTTTCGGGTGTTGAGCTTTGCCCTGGGAGACCCAGGTTCAGGTCTTCACTCAGCTATAAACCTTATTGGGTGTCTTGGTCCAGATATGCTCTCTTTGTATGACTTCTTTACAGAAAATTAAGTGGGACAAGGTACAGACGTATCCCTTGAGGTCACTGAAGGGAGAGAAGGATACATATCTTAAATAATAATAAGAAAGGTCTCTGAGATACATACAGACCATTTAGGAGTGGTGCCCTACATCTGTATATAGGAATACAGGAAGCTACCTTATACTGAGTGTGATGACTGATCAGGTTCATCTATACATAGTGTTCTCTGATAGCTTCCCAACCATATCTAACTCACTGAATTATCAGGCTAACCAAATCTCAGGACTGATCAGGTGTTATAGTTGCTGGCTACTTCTGACAGTATTTTTTATTTCTCAGGGCTCTTTGAAGCCGATAAAAGTATCTTGAGAGTCTGGTTTTGCTCATTTTTATAGAATCCTAGAATAATGGAGTTGGAAGGGGCCTATAAAGTCATTGAGTCCAACCCCCTGGTCAGTGCAGGAATATAAAGTATATCTGATTGATGGCTGTCTAAAATCTTTGTCTAAAAACTTTGTCTAAAATCTCTTCAGTGTTGGAAGCACTTTCAACATGAGTTTATTTTTATAGCATAACATTTTTCTTCCACTGGGCAATAAAGTAGCAAAACATTGTTGTATAATAATGCCTATGCACCTGGTGACAAAGACAGTTTTTTCATTGTTCATTTATTCTTAAAATTATAAAAATCAATATATGATTATATGTGAAAGAGGACAAACAAGAAGACAGATTTTTCTAAATTTTTTGGGCATCTTGGGCCAATGTGTTAAAAACCTATGCACATGTGTTACAAGAATATACACATGTGGAGGGAGGGAGAGAACACAAGACCCTGTGTTAAGTAGTAGCTAGAGCAAAGGACTGCAATTCAGGAGACCTTGATTCAAATCATCACACAGCCATGAAACTCATTGGATGACTGTGATGCAATCATCTTTCCCCAGCCTTATTATAATAAGCATGAAGGGAAGAAGAGGAGGGTTAGTGCTATGTACACTACATTGAGCTTACAGAGGGAAGATAGGATATAACTGCTGTTAACAAGAACAGCAATAATGCAAGTAAGAAGGGATATGCAAAGTTTCAAAATAGAACGAAGATATAAAAGGCAACATTAGAGCCCAAGATTTCTGGGTGTGTGGCAGTTTCCTTGAAACCACAAAATGCAACTGGTTCAAGTACATCAGAAGGATGAGATGTCTCAAAGTATCTACTTATATGTCAAACTGGGCAACATGTGACCCTCTAGATGTTGTTTGAGTCTAGTTCCTACCAGCCCCCAACCAGCATTCCAGTGATCAGGGTTAAGAGGATTTGTAATACAGCACCATCTTCATAGCCAAATGATACTCCTCTCTGATTTAACATGTAAGGTAGAGCCTTGGGAGACAACCCTATTTTCCCGAAAATAAGACCTAACCTGAAAATAAGCCCTAGTATGATATTTCAGGATGCTCGTAATATAAGCTGTACCCCAAACATAAGCCCCAGTTAAGTGAAACCCTGCCCTCCACCATTGTGCAGCAACCAGAAGAAGATGGCATGACTGTATTTGAATAAATGTAGATTGTTGTACATGAAAACAAAACATCCCCTGAAAATAAGCCATACAGTGGTGCCTCGCAAGACGGTTTTAATCCGTTCTGCGAAAATCGCTGTCTTGCGAAAACATCGTCTTGCGAAACGCGGTTCCCCATTGGAATGCATTGAAATCTATTTAATGCGTTCCAATGGGGAAAAAACATCGTTGTCTTGCGGAAAAAACTGTCTTGCGAAACGCGGTTTCCCATAGGAATGCATTGAGATCTATTTAACGCGTTCCTATGGGGGAAAAAAGACAGAACAAAGTCAAATTTGGTTTACAAAGGGTTTATTAAGTGCTCTTTAACATCATAAATACTGTACAGGTGATTTCAAAAATTTCAATCAATAAACTTTAACTTTATAAATATCATAGAAAAACATTTAAAAATCAACAAACATGAGGCAGGAACATCTGCCTTCATTGAAACTGAACAGAAACAGTCACTAACAGTCATTGGATTGTGCAAAACTCTTCACAAATTGCATAAACATACAGAAACTCTTCACAAAGTGCATAAACATACAGAAACTCTTCACAAAGTGCATAAACATACAGAAACTCTTCAGAAAGTGCATAAACACACAGAAACTCTTCACAAAGTGCATAAACATACAGAAACTCTTCACAAAGTGCATAAACATACAGAAACTCTTCACAAAGTGCATAAACACACAGAAACCAACAGTACAGAAACTTTTTACATTTCACATTTTAAAGTGAACAAGTGAGGCTCTAAACCACCAGGACCAGTGTTTCAATTCAGGAAACTGGAGGCACACAGAACTGTCCCCACAAAGAAAAAAAAAATTGGCATTAAAAAACCCCCACTACCTAGCAGAAGCTAACCCCCTAACTTCCCTGTGCAAGTTACCAAAGAAATACAGTACAGTAAAAAAAAAAAACACTTGGCATGAAACCCCCACCCACCCACACAGGAGAACAAATGCAGACCTACCTTTTGCTGGCCAAAAAGTTCTTGAAAACTTCAACTTCACCAAAGATCACTGCAACTTCTTCAAAGACAGGATGCCCCACAGCACAGACCACAGTTGCTCCTGGAACTCCACGTGGAAAAGTGAACCCAGGCTGCATTGGGGAGGGTTTTTAAACCTTCCCGGCACAAGGCACAATGCATCCTGGGTATTAACGGTTGAAATTTGAACAAAAACAAACAAAAAAAAAAACCCTGCAGAAAAAATCGTCTTGCGAAGCAGCTGTCAAAAAAAAAAATCGTCTTGCGAAGCATAGACCCAACATCGTCTAGCGAAATTCCTCCATAGGGAAAACCGTCTTGCGAAGCGCCACAGCGATCGCAAAAACCCATCGTCTTGCGGATTCCTCGTCCTGCGAGGCAATCGTCTTGCGAGGCACCACTGTAATGTGTTTTTTGGAGAAAAAATTAATATAAGTCCTTGTCTTATTTTCGGGGAAACAGTATTTAAGAGGGAATGCCCTCGCCACATAGACAAAACTGTGCCTAGCTTGCTTCTACAAGCTATGATGGTGGCCACCAACTTTAGAAGGACAGTAGATAAATTCAACAGAGATAAGGCTTTCGATGATTTGTCATAGTTATACAGTACTCCCAGGATCAGGAGAACATGACTTTGAGCAGCATTTTCTGGGGAACCTTCAGTTCCTTTCTTCTTTATGAGTTTTCTGATCGGCTCCAATGGGGAAAAAAGAATACTGGATTAAATACCCTAAATAGAAGTAATGAAGCAAGTTTTCTCTTATGTTGCCACATATTTACTGCTTTGTTATAGAAATCAAACTATATGTATTTCCTAACTTTGAAAACACAACCTGTGGTTACTTTATTTAATAATTTAATAATGTATTACCTTATTTATGCCTTAGAATATTCATGTCCTGTCCTTTTTTCTGTAGATTACAGGGCAGAAGACAACTAAAAACAATTCAACATAAAACCATAAATCAAGAGCAATCTGCAATCCCTTGTAAAATTATCAGTAATTCAGTGTAAAGTTATAAAAAAAATCCAGTGTAAAATTATCAATCATAAATCAGAATAACAGAAAGCTAGGGAAATAACCAGGTCCTGAATTGATGCTGATTGACTTTATGTTGGCCAGGTCTTAGGGACAGAGGGATAAAAATGAAGTTGGTGTCAGGTGTTGAGGGGATCACAACTCAAAAGGCTTTCTTGTGTCTCCACATAATGCCTAGTTCTCCAGGTTGGATGCAGAAGAGATTTCATCCACCTGACAAATCTTAAAGACTTGGGCAAGTTACACAGCGAGGTATACTATCTTAAATACTGAGGCCACAAGCTATTTAGGGCTTTACATAACTTGACATTGGTCTTGAATCAGCAACTTCTTGGCAGCCAGTGCTGTTCTTCTGAAACCGGTATAGATTTCTACATTTTATTCCTCACACTAGTCCAGTCACTTCATCCTACAGTAGCTTTAAGTTTTATGATATCCTTAAGGACAGCTACACAAAGGGAACATGGCAGTACTTTCTAACCATGTTATCCCTGTCAAACAGTTGCGGCTGGTGGGCTGTTTGAGCCTTAACAAATGTACTCCCACCCATGACGGTTATGGTCACACAAATGCATCTAGGAGTACTCGTGCTCTTACATAATCCCACTGCCTATGAACTACCAATCTACAGAACCTCTGTTGTGTTGAGAGTCAGTTTCACTTCATTTGTAACACAAAACAGAAAATTATTTTGACACAACCACAAAAATCTTTCTGTGCACCTAAGGTTTTATTTACTGAATTATATTTTTAAATATGCCAGTAGGTGGCGCTTCAATATTACTTATTTGGTTGCCTCAAAATATTTGATTCTTCTTTTGCTTCTTTTTAACCACAGCATTTTACAAATGAACCTAGTTTTTTAATGACACAAGTTTTTGTAGCCATTGTCTCTTTCATCAGGTGCCTTCAAAGTTACCTCAGTTGTTACAGTGAACATGCAAAAAATATAGACATAATTACAACTTAAAAGTAGCCATGGAGAAAACAGTGGTAGTCAGCTGGTTACACAGGCATCTTACATAGATGACTTGATTAATGTGTCTAGTGTGATTGAAACTTTAAGCCATAGGAGGTACAGTTCAACTTTTCAATGAATACATGTTCAAGTATTTTACAATGAAATCTGAAACTTTTCTGTTCAAGAATAATGAACTTCAGATCAGTAACAGGATGGCTGACATGTTTCCACATTCCATGGCTTTAGAATATTGTCGTGTTTGACATCAGGTTTGTGTTCATTGATTCCTAGGCTCAGAGACTGGCCTGTCTGATATACAGAGAATGCAAGAAGGGCATTGCTGGCAGGTTAGTGTGAATCACTTTGGAAAATGAGTAAAGATATGAATGCCTGATGGTATAGATATTTGCATCCTGTATCAGTGTTGACAGAATGACATGAAGTGTTGATAAATTAAAAGATAAAACATTGCTTTATAGTATCCATCTCACATGAGATTAAAATAAGACTGGTGTAGCCTAAAGCACTGCCTGGACCTGTAATAGCATCCTATAATGCAGAGCTGGGAACACTGCAGCACTGCAAATGTTGAAGAATACTACCCTTGTCATTCCTCAGCACTGACCAGGCTGGCTGAGGCTGGTGGGAGTTGGGGTTTGAGCTCTGAAATAGAGGACAGATGAACAGGTGTTCTGTGGTTCAGTGCCCAGTGGGTGTCCCTCAGAGGCAGTGCCTGGAGGAGGTGGGGCAGGGAAGCTTGGACACTCTTTTGAGTGGATGCCCGCTGGAGGGCGCGGGACGCTGAACTGCAGAATACCTGTGTGGCCATCCACCAAACTCACACAAACCACCAAACCAACAGTTCATGCCCATCTCTGCTCCTAAACCAGTGGCTCCCAACCTTTTTCAAGTTGCAGCCCCCTTTTATAATAGTCATGTAACCTGCGCCCCCCCCATCATATTTGCATAAATAGGCATTGTCATTGCCAACATGGTGGCACCTTCGGTGCTGATGCTGCTCGCCCTCCGGCTGCTCCTGCTGTCGACACCGCCACCACCACTTCAAAACTGGGGAGGGAACAGGCTGGGGGAGGTTAATGGTAGGGAGAAGTGAAGGCAAAGGACATCAAAGATAGGCCAGGGGGGAGGGAGGACATTGTTGTACCTGAGGAGGGGGGCAAAACCCTCACACAATATGTATAACCATACTGCGTATGGTTCTTAGTTCAGCCAGGAAAGTAATGTGCAAAGTATGATGGTTGGTTGTGCCTGGTTCAGACCTCTGTTCATTGGTGAAAGACATTAGGTTCCCTTGGTCATGGAATTGTTCTAGCCTTTAAGGCAGTGATGGAAAACTGCCAGGGATCTCAAACTGCACCAGCACTATTTTCACACACACCAGGAGTTTGGGTGGGCTGTGACCAGCCATTTTTTAAAGACCAAATATGCCAGAAAAATTTTTTTCTTTAAAAACATTCCAGATTTAAAATACATGCAAAGTAGCCTTTACATGGCACATCATACCTCCTGGATGTTTCTCGGAATGTGATTGGCCACCTTTGGCTTATTTTTCCCTTTAGTTGCATGGAAGGGTCAAGTTGGGTCACATGCAAGCCTTGTGAGGCTACGTGTCACCCATGCATCCCAAAATTCCTTCCCTTGCTTTATACTGTAGTGTCGTGAGGATAGATGTTGAGACCTATAAAGCAATTTGTACACTGCTTGCTATGAATGTACTACATGATTATCCTCCCTCCCACCATTCACGTGTTTGTGAGACCAGTATAGTGTAACCAGCTTTGGACTGCTGAATGAAAAAGGGAAAAATTGGTCTGAGGTTAGAACTATTCATAGCTATTATGTTCCTGGTAGATATATCATTTTAAACAACTTTAGTTGAATGTTTCTACTAGGTTTATAATTTTAAGTTTATACATTTAAGTCCCTACCAAAAGGACAAGAAAGGATGGTCAATATCACCCACCCCATCATGAAGCACTATTATGCTATTTTTCAGACCCATGATGAAGTTTAAGTGAAAATTTAGGCTGGGATTGAGTGAGTGATGTGTATTCTTTTGAGGCTGAATTCCTGAAAAGCTAAGTCAAATAAGGAGATGGGTATGTTTATAGGAATAGAGCAAGCCTATAACTTTAGGACATAGGCTTTTGTATTTCTCTTTACTAGTCATTCAGCAGATGAAATCTTAGCAGAAAGCATTGTGATGATGATAGGGTTTCTAATGTGAAATGTCTCCATTCCCAGCATTAGTTACATCCAGTCCTATGATGTATTGTGTGTTCTTAATGCACTTTAGAGCCAGTTGGTGCACTGATAGAATCAAGTCATAAAAGCCATTGTTTTTGGAGTGCATCTAGTTGTGGGTGCTTCTGAATTTTCCATTGTTAAAAATTACAAGCAGTCAAAGAAATGCAGTTGTGATCCAAAAAAGTAGAACCTATGGAAAACATAAGTACCTTGCAATTTGATTGAAGAACAGTGGGATCATAGCCATGCAATAAAATCACACAACAGACTAGTGTAGAGAAACTTCTTTAAGATAAAAAATGTGAATATGGCAGAAAAATATAAAATTGGCTTTGAGAAGGCACGTTGGATAGAACTATGTCTCTTTGGTTTTGCTGCATGGTGTGGACTTTACGAGGATACTATAAATAAGATGGAAGCATTTGAAGTTGGATTCATTGCAGAGTGCTAAGAATTTCTTGGAGAGTATGACCAATGAAGCACTAAACACAAATGAATAAAGAGGAAAATATCATATAAAATGCAGAGAATCAAAATACTTTGCTCATATAATGAGAAACACGCAGTGCAGGTTGTAACAGCTGAACATTGAAGGTAAAATAAATGGGAAAAGATGTGAAAGAAGGAGAATTTCTTGGCTGAAGAAGCTTGGATATGGATTTGGGTGCAATGTGAAATTATTTTTAGAGCCGCTGCATCCTGGATTGAAGTAACCATGATGACATCCAAGCTCTGATAGAAAAGGGGGTGAGGGGATGAAATAGAAGATGTCCTTGCATGTAGAAAGAGCATTCTTCTTGACATGCTGGTTTTCTAACATACAATTAATTTTTAAAATGGGAAAACATTGCAATTCAGGATCTCTCCACTGGCAGTCTGAAATAGTTTGGCCCATTTTTTGAGCAAAAATCAAATTACGTAACTTGACTCTTAAGAGCATGTCTTCTCAAATATGTGTCCAGAAATACCAGACAATAGGCATCAAAGAAAAATTAATTTCACAAGACCTGCAGCTGCTTGCCTATTTTACATTTTGCACCTGTTCATGCACAGAGACATAGCCAAGGAGGGACTGGTTTCATGGACATCAGCTTTATTTTGTAAACTATTTCCAAGTCTCGACTCAAGAAAAAAAACACAGGACTTGATTTTGGAGGGACTCCAGCCTCTTCAAAAGGCGAGCAGCGCAGCAACTTCCGCCCCTCCGGTGGTTCCCTCTGGTCTCCAGGATTTCAGACAACAGTCTGAAACAACCTTTTGGCAACAGTAAATGTGCCTGAGCCAGAACAATTCATGACACCCCAAAGAAGGTAACCAAATCATAGCAGCTGCAGGAAGCTGCTTTGTTAATGTCCTGCTTGTATGCAGAGCATGCATGGAGGAAAGGAAAGTGTGTTGTGTCATCAGTCACTTTTGGTATGTTGGTGATGTTTGCCTTTGCAGCTGTGGTTGCTTTTATTTATTATTTTCCTTCCACTTTGCTAACTTCTCAATTGGTTCTGCAATGAACAAAAGCCAATTTAGGGTCTGTGCCAGCCAAAATCACAAGTCTATCTCAATAAAGTGGATAGAAAATGGAATTGATAGTGTAACATAATATGCACATCAACATATTCAAAGACTGCACCAATACAAAGTTAACATGCACAATAACTTCTCCCAGAAAGGAGTTTTGACTGGAAACAACCTGAGCACATGCATGAGGGCACATGTACCCACTATAGATAATGGGTACAGTAGCTAAAGTCATTGCCCTTTAGTTAAACAAAATAAGATAACCCAATTATTCATTCCATATTGACTGATAAGCTTTCACTTTTCACATTGTGCTAAACCAATCAATCTTTGGCAATTCAGTGTTTCTCAAGTTAATGAAGAAAATTTCAAACACATATATTTATTGAAATAAATGAGTATTTTATAGTATTTTATGAGGTTTGCTGAATGTGGTGCCTATAAAGCCTGTTTATCTGTTATAGAATTATTGCTTCTGCTTCTTTTAGAAGTAGTTTATAAAAATGAGGAATTTATTTTGAAGGATAGCCTGATACTTTTATTATGCCGGTGTGCTTCCTCCTCACCTTTACTAGGACGTGCAAAGACATACCTGGACATTTGGCCACTTTTTATTGAAATCTGTGTTTAGATCTTTTCAGACGTTGGCACTTCCCCCGTTCTTCTATACCCGTTATTACCATTGTTTGGTTCATCTCCTTCACAGCTTTCTGTTTGTTTTATGTTTTGTTTCAGACAACTTGTATGCTCCTGTTTTGTTATCTTGGTGGTGATTTTGTAAAAATAAGATTTGTAAAGTGTCTCTTTTTGAGCTTCAGCCTGAGGTGTTCTTCTAGGTCGGGAGTTCTTGGGGTGAGACTGCCTAGCCACACTTGTTTCAGACAAAGAAGTTGACAAGCTGTGGCTGTTGGTATTGTCCCTCAGTGGACACCAGATGTCACACAGGAGCTTGGTAGACATAGTGGCCATAATGCATCTAGCTGCCCTCAGCTTAACTGATCTGAGCTCAGCAACGGAAGTGTAACATGACTTCCTCCAGTTTATTTCAGGACTACCTCTGTCTTCCTCCAGCTGGCGCTTTAAAATAAATGGGGGTTGTAATCCAACATATCTGAACACTATCAGGATGTGGAAGGCAGATGTATTTGTTCTCAAACTTGTCCGTTTAAAAGATTTGTCCTATATTTGCTTCCCAAGGAAGTCAAAGTGGCTAATAGAAAGTTAAATGAAAATAAGTAATAATACCAAATAATATTACTTAAGCAAATTAATTGTTTCCTTTGGCTACAGGGCTTGATATCCACAGTCTTCCAACGTTTCTGATGGGAAGGATGATTCAAAGGAGCCATTTTGTTAAATGAAAAACAAACTGTCCCTTAAAATAAGATGCTATATCTGGCGTCTCAGACACAAATGAGCTTCCATCAATGGGAGACAGCCAGAAGAGGAAGTAGTCTGGACCAGACACTTGAATCATACAAAGCCGCAGAAAATGTCAGAGTATAGACAGAGTCTTTCAAGGTAACAGGTGCCCATTCAGGGTCATAAATTGTTAATATCAATAGACTTTGGGATAGATGAGAAAGAAGAGGTGAGTTCAGATAGGGCCAGCCCTACCATTAGAGAAAGTAGGACAGCAGCATCTGGCAGCAAATCTGGAATGTTATAAAAGTGCAGCAAATATCATTGCATATTTACATAGCACTATGACTGGAATCCTAAGTCACAACTAGAGTGGGCGTACTGAATCAGTGGAACTTATGGAGCAGTAGACTCACCAAATCCCCACTGATTCAGTGGGCCTACTCTAGTTGCAAATTACTGTACTAAACAACAGGATTTCAGCCTGTATGTTTTATTGTAGAATCATAAATTGTAGACCTGGCAGGAACACCCAACATTTTTTGAGTCCAACCTGCTGTCAGTGCAGGAATTCTATAAAAGGAATCCCACACTACCAGTGAGAGATCCCATTACTTTCCAAGGCAGGCCACTCAATTGGCAGTCCACTCCCAGCAACTCTTTACAATCACAAATTTCTTCCTAATGTGTAGTTGGAACACCATTTGTTCTATCACTGTATATTTACTGCTAAGAGAGGTACTTAATGGAATTTTCAGCCTTATTTAGACAAATACGTTTTTTGACTTTGGGTACGCACCTTGACTTGGATACAACTGGATCTTCTGCTTCTACCACCAAAATGTCTTGCACTTATCCTCAGGAAGAGAAGAAGATGTACTTAAAGCTGAATTGAGGAGGACAGGAATGAGATGAAACAGAAGACTGGAGCTGGGGGGGGGGGGGGCAGACGGAACAATCTGGCTTTATGGAGAGCTAGTCTTTCCAGTTGGTTTGGGCAGACAAACTGAAGATGGAGGGCTGCCCTATTATATTTCTTTTTAACATTACTCTTCTAAGTTTGCTTCCTGCTCCATCTTGCATGCTTAGTTACTCTTCTTGGTGACCATTGATCACAAAGAAATGAATGAGAAATACTCTAACTTTCCATGTCCAGGACCCCTGAACCTTTGGTGTCAGATCTGTTCTCTGCACTTATTTAAGTACTGGCATGAAAGAGTACTGGTCTATTTATACTAGGTTGTTTTCGTAGGCTTGTTCATGAATGCTGAAAAAGCAATCAATGTGTCTTTCAGGCTGGAAACCCTAAAGTGTTTTCTGGATTAAAGCCAGCACCTTGCTGTTGCTCGCTAAGCCCATGGCATGGTCTCAGAGGCATTCATATTTATGCTGAAAGATGTTTCAGCTAGGCTTTTTCTACTAACCTAAGGGAACAGTTCATGGATGAACAGGGTGTTCCTTCCTACATCTCAGACTGTGATACATTGAAAGCATCTTTGCCCACTGTTTATTTTCAGGCCCAGTGGCTTCCTGTGCTGTGTGTGCATTGGAGAGCTAACAAGGTGAAAGAATTAGGACAGTATATTATGAGCAAGGAGGAAAAAAAAGAATACTCTCCCAACACACTGTTCATGAGCATTTCCCTTGTGCAGTGGAGCATCTTTCTGTGCTGAAGGCTATTATTAAGATTTGCAACTTTTATCATTTCAGATTCTTCCCTATCTTCTACTGCAGCAGCCCCCAAACAGACAGCTTTTGGTTAAACAGACAATTTTTTACTATTAAAATGAGGAACTTGCTGGGTAAAATTCTGGAAAAAATCAGGTTTTTGCTTTGCCTAAATGACTCTGCCTTTTTATTCTCTTGTTAGGTTCTGCTGTGCCAGTGAAGGTCACTGTTCATAAACAAATCTCAGAACTAAGAGTAGGCACAAAGCGAAGTTTTGTTTGTTGTGGGAAAACAAAACGAAGGATGCAGCAGGAGTCAGTGGTAGGTGGAGACAGGCCCAAATAATTTTAGTTTTGCTGCTGTCCTCCTTCCTAAGTAACAACACTTAAGCACTGCAGTGAAATTCCTTAATATCTAGCTTAACTTGAGCATAGTCTTAACATTAGCTTAATGACCACCTTCTGCTTTTTTGGGAATTGTGGTGTCATTACCTTTTAGGCTCAGTAGGGCATGGCTCCTGTGAAGAGACTGAGAAATTGGAGGAATGTGGATTGGGCACCCTTTCTGGAAAAAAAAAATCAGGCTTTTCTTGGTGACTGGGAATGGCAGGCTGAGAGAAAGGAGAGGGGCATGTTTTGCCCACAATGGAATGGAAGCACCACCTGTGATTTATCTGTTGGGCTAAAACTTGAAGGCTTTGGGCTTGGTCTCTGTTATGGTGTTAATAGGGAATGACTTAAGCTGTGCTGAAGAGAGGGGGCAGAAATTGCTCTTGTCTTCATTAACATTTGAGGGAATTTGAAGGCTGATTTGTGAACCATCTTGAAAGATCTGGAAAGTAATGAATAAGGTATAAAAAGAAGCTCAGAGGTTATTTTAGTTGGTTTAGTTATCTCTTAGGAGACACTATGCTCACTTGCTGTCCTGCTAGGCTGTGAGGGATACACTCTGTGCATGCTCTGAGACCATGCTGAAGCTACACTAGTGTGTAAGTACTAGGTAGTCTAGTTAGTTTTCTTATTTTCTTGTGTGTTTGCTCTGTGTTGCTCCTGCCTTAGAGAGCACCATAGCAGCTTCCACTTTTGTACATGAAAAACAGGAAGTAGACCCAGGGCAGACAGGGAGCCTCTTTTGTCATTCTTCATTCACCCTGCATCTCAGCTAATATAACATTTTTTGGATGAACATATTTGGTCACGTACATTTTTGACGATGATGTAGAGAAGCAAATGTGACATGCAAAAGTTGCTGGCAAGTTGACCCCATTAATGTGGATCTGGAGGGGGAGTCTGGAGTTCTCCCTGGCATAAAGTAACAGGAAATAAATAAATAAATAAATAAATAAATAAATAAATAAATAAATAAATAAATAAATAAATAATAATAATAATAATAATAATAATAATAATAATAATAATAATAATAATAATAATAATAATAATAATAATAATAATAATAATAATAATAATAATAATCCTTTTGAACTACAGAGCTGGAAGGGACCCTATGGATCATCGCGTCCAGCTCCTCACGGTGGGGAATTGAACTCCCAGCCTCTGGCTATCCAGCACATGAAACACTAATGCTAGTCCTCAAATACATTGGAATTATGATTAGATCAAAATGCCCCATAACTTGTCCTAGTGTGTGACGGTTAAATATGATTTCCTCCTCAAAATACACATGGAATGAGAATTTCAAGGGATAGTTAGGTTCCAATTTACGCACCAGTCTGGGAGGTGCAGGCCAGGTCATTCTGTTGTAAACTAATGCTACTACCAATGATCTGTATTTCCCTCCCAAGCAAGTGCTTAAAATAGACTTTATATTTTTCTGCCCAGCTCTTTACGATTAGCTGCACTGAGGCAAGGATGTGAAGGAAAACGTTTCTGACTAGGGGCACAAGGCTTTCAGAGTTTCTCCCATCTGTCCTTGCTGCTGTGAAGATCAAAGTCATTACTCACCAAAACTAAACTTACACATGGGTCTTATTAAACAAATGAAGCATGTTCTGTGTTATGCCAAGGCCTGATTGTATTATTCCAGAATGCTCATCATCACATACTGGCTACAAGGAAAAATCACTAGGTTTGAGGAAATGGAAAGAGGCCTTGATATGTTATCATATGCATTATTGTCAGAATTGAATTCATTAATGAATTCATTTTAATTCATTAGTTTGAAAAAAGAGATATGAGTCTGAAATATAGAATACTCTGAGACTGATTACACAGGTGTTTAGCACATTGTTTGGTCCACTGCAGAGACAGGCTGGTTCACTCCTAAAAATGACAATCAGATGACATCTTTGCTGGAGTGAATCAACCTGCCCCCAGAACGGACCTCTCTGTACCTTTCTGAGTCTCTTTCAGGGGCTTCTGCTTTTATATATATATATACGTGTAGGATCCTCTGTTTTGGTCCTTTTCCTGCATGTGTGATTTCTGGAAATCGACCAAAAGTGAGCCTTCTTCTAATTTGCCAATATTGTAAAATGGCTTAATAAGACAGCCACTTCAAGATATTGATAAACTAATCACATTCTCAGCTCTGTGGAGGGGTTGAAGAAGTGGAAAAAAGTTTCTTAAAGTGTAAATATACACAAATATTTGCTGCATCACTTTAAAAAAATTAAAAGACAAAATGAAAGCTTCCTCTTGGAAACTCTTGTTTGCTTTTTCTTTAAAGGTCTAGTCAAGAGCCTGCCTGATTTGGCTGTGGGCAGGCTCTCAAATGGACCTTTAAGATAAAAGCAAACAAAACTTTATGGGAGGAAGCTTTCCATTGGTCTTTTTCTTTTTAGTGATGCAGTGAATATTTACTGCCCTAATGCACACTTTTAAAATGTTTTTTTCACTTCCTTGGTCCCTTCACGGAGCTGAGGACATGATTAATTTGCCAATATTGTGAAACAGTCACTTGAAATCCATATGCCATTTGGGGGTGAGGATAACATTTAATGACATACCAGAACTCCTAGCAACCCTGTTTATCTGGATCCAGCCCAGTCTTTTCACACTATGTAGACAAGCCTTATGCAATTGAATTTCACAAAACCAGGAAGAATGAGCTATTAGTTAGAGCATCAAACTGGAACTTTTCACTAAATTTCCATCACTAAAGGCTGAACCTAAGGAATTTTCAGCCTTATTTTGACATTACAGAATTCAACGTCCTAGACATATCCAGAGGGGAGCAGCTCACCCTACCTTATCCAATGTTACTTTCTCCACATGAATGATGATGATGAATGTAAAGAAAAAAGTTCTTGGTTGTTTGTTGACGCCACACTTCAGTAATAATCCTGGAAAATCAGATTTGTTGCTCATGTATGCATCCTTCACATGAGCAGAAGCCTGACTTTCAGATTTATCATTGGTTATAGAGAAAGCAATGATGGAGAGGTAGAACACACAAGGACCTCTCCTTCTCAGACTAATCATAACTGGTAGAGAAATTGACAACAGAGGGAACAGGGCAAGCAGCACCCTTCAAGTGTGTTGAGAAATCTGAATTCTGTAGCAATCTGAATAGAGCTTCAGTATTGCTGTGAGGAAGATGACTGTGTACTGTATCTCAGAGATGAGGAAATTTGCCCTCCAGATGTTGCTAGGCTCCAGCTTCTGTCACCCCCTAATGAGTGTAGCCCATGGTCATAGGAAGATGCAATAAGTAGCCAAACCTCTTGATAGCCAGACGTTTCCCACCCTTACTTGAAAGATTAGAGGCTGAAGCCCAGTGTTTTTGAAGTGGAATATGAATGGGCTTCAGTCAGGTACAGCAAAAAACAATGTGCTTGGGGTTAAATACTGCTAAGCCTCTGCATCCATACAGCTGTTGTATGTTCCATCTACATATCTGATGTGCCAGTGCTGTGTACATTAACAGGTAAATGATAATACTAGTTCATTTTTCTGCATGCCTATACTAGTCTAGCCAAAACTGTACTGCCTGTACACCAAAGAAAGTTCAGGGCAGGCAGAAATAATTCCGAGGCACAAATACAAAATACCTGCAGAGGGACCAAAAAGGGAAGGTGATCCTCTTGTACAGCCCCATGATAACAGGTTAAACAAAAAACATCTCTTTATCTAGATAGTTCATGCCTTAATTCACAAAATGAAGCTGTTCTAAAAAGTGTCTCCAGGGACAGAAATGAGAGTTGGCAACTGGTATCAGTGGAGAAGTCAATGATTTTAATGCAGCTGTGAGTGCATTTAATGTGTCCATTCCTGCCCCCCCCCCCCCAGAACACACAAGCTGGGTATGAGAAAATGAAAAATGAATTCCATAAAACTACAATATTGAACGGTTGAAATTCTGGACAGAAGCCTTCAGTTTAAGGCAATTTTCTACGTCTGTTCCAAGAGAAGCCAAGATTCTCAGATGTGAATATGTTTTCATGGCCTGAGGGTGTCTAAGAATGTGGTTCCATAGCCCGCTTCCAGGGAGTAAACCCTGTTGAACTGAACGGGCAAGCAAGTGCAGGATTGCACAGTAAAAGCCTCAGAAAGTTGCCTTCCAGAAACCCCTTCCTCCACCCCCTGATGCAACATGAAATGTTGCTAGTGGCCTCTTCTCCCTTTTAGGGTTTAAATTCTCAAGTGGAGGTTTCCGTTTTAGTGGCAACTGCCTGAAGAAGAGCCTGTTCCATGTTCAGACTCCTGACTGGAGGAGGGAAAACCCCTGTCACTGAGTCCAAGGCTTATAACAAACCTGCTATGAGAAGAGGTTGTGGGGAAGCAAAGGGGTGGGGTGGGGTGGGGGCAGCGAACCCTGATGGCACTCTGGCCCTGGCAGGGGACCATTTGTTGTGTGACCAATAAGCAGTGCACTCAGCTCTCCAGCAGCCCCCAGCCCCAGCCAGCCAGCCACCCCTTTCCACTGCAGCAGCTGAAACTGCAACCACAAAGAGTAACTTCATAGGCAGACAGTAGGGCACTTGTAACCTGAACACACAGCCTGCTTTGTGGGACCAGGAGCCAGATGGCATCTTCCTACACTCTAATGCTTTTGCCAGAGTACCCTTTTTGGTCTCCACAGGGGAAGTTAATCAAACGGAAACTGGCTCAGTTCTTGGAAGATGGGATCTTACTTTCCTCCGTGGCCTCTGCAGCAACACAGGGAAGAGTTTCCAAAACACCAATAGTCTCTAATATCTTGGACTGGACCAAGGGCTGAGGCAAAGGGCAAGATGGTGCCTGTTCCCAGAACTTAAAAATAACTAGTTCCCAGAGCTACTTACTCATTGTTCATTCTCCCCTGCCTCTGAAGGTATAACCAAGTTGGATGATAGTAACTGATTTAACAAAGATTAGTTTTGTTTGCTATTTTTATAAGGTCACTAACTTTAACAGTTACGGGTTGACCTCTTTCAATGGTGGCAGAGGAATATCTTAAGATTCAAGTGTTGGCTTGGGCTGCCCCTTATGCTGTTGCCTTGTGAGGACCAGGTGGAAGGGATGCTGGGCGAAAGGTGTAGTACAGGCTAACAGCCTCTAGTATTCAGATAGCTTTTTGAAAAGTGACTAGCTTCTTTATTTTTGAGGAATGGAAGAAGTAAAGAGCTAATTTTAAAAGACTGTAACTCTACTAGTAGCTGATACTTCTTGAGGAGAGCTCAGTGTGGTATAGTGAATAGAGTATTGGACTAGGGCTCAGAAGACCTGGGTTCCAATCCCTTCTTGATTTTGGAAGCTCACCAGGGGAGTGGGAGGCAGGATGACAGTGTAGATCACTCCTTGTACTTCTCTCAAAAACCATGTTAGAATCACCATAACTCAGAAAAGACTTGATGATATATAACAACAATACTTTGGATAAGCTCACAAATATGGCAGTAGCTAATTACTTTTTAGAAATCGTTTTCCAGGCTCTGCTTGCTCTCCATTGCCAGTACACAAGGCCAAGGACTTGCAGATGTCTCTTGTTTTAACACTGGTGACAGACCAGTATCCTCCGCCATACCTGAAATAGCAGGCTTATTTAGGAGTCCCAGAGCAGGGTATTTGGAAACTTAGAGACAACTCTGTCCTCCAAGAAAGGGGGACAGCCAGGGTGTGGGAGAATCAGCCAAGAGTTGCTACTGCTTCTCTCGAGCATCTGCCACCTGACAGTCTAACCAAGAGTTCACCGAGATGTGAGGATCACTTTGCTCTCAACACATGACACATTTACTCAAGCAGAGCAGACTTTGGGAATGACGGAACACGCAAGTCCTATTGATTCAATGGGCCTGTTCTTGTTGGAACTATTGAACTTATTTGCCCATTACATCTTATGTGGTGTGTTGCAGAGGAGAACTGTTGCTCTACAGGTAGCAGATTTCTATATTTAGCTTGTGTGAACTGAGCTGCACAAGAGGCAGCTTGTTAAACAAGAGCTTTGTGGACGTTGGGTGAGTGAAAGTACCTCTACTTCAGCACTGGGTTTTTTTTTAAAAAAAAACAACAACCATGCATTTAACAGTGCAATACAATCTTGTACAGAGAGGTAAGTCCCGTTGAATTTCATGGGACATGCAGGAAATTAAGTGCTGCTATGTTATCCAAAAGTCAGAGAGACAAGACTTTTTCTCATCATATCAAATCACATAGTGGACATTTAGTCAGCTGTTAAAAAATAACTGTTTTCTTCACCTCCATTTGTG
Source organism: Intellagama lesueurii (assembly GCA_037013535.1). Classification (NCBI taxonomy): domain Eukaryota; kingdom Metazoa; phylum Chordata; class Lepidosauria; order Squamata; family Agamidae; genus Intellagama; species Intellagama lesueurii. The sequence goes on from JBAJHW010000004.1 coordinate 199,470,841, forward strand.
TTTCATACTGTTAATCTACTCCCAGTTCATTAATCTTTTCATCCCCCTTCTTGCCATGTCTCCTTTTCAATAAAAGCCTCACCCAATTGTACCATGGTCCATCTGGCCCAGTATTTTGTCTAACGGCTCAAATGAAGGAAGGTGAAAAACAGAGGCAGAACAAACTGTTCCTTGATAGATTTCCTGTGACTCATAAGAGCATTTTAAAGATTTAAAGGGATTTTTAAAAGAATAAATATCAAACCTCCCAGGTTTGATGGGATGTCTACCTGTTTAATCATCTAACAATTCTTTTGAATACAACCAACCCTATTCAGAGCTTGGAAACAACTGGTTAATTGTAACTAGTTGGTGCACACACTGGATTTGGAAAGAAGGGTCAAAACAGGATGAAGCAGGGAAATTTCTATATTACTGAAGCAGATACAAGATGGTATGAGAAGCCTCTAATTAGACTTGAGTAGATTAGAGTGCCCCTACAAGTCAGTGGAATTTGCTTCACTGTTTCATGGGCTGAAAATGCTGACATTTTAACATGGCTCTAGTTGTTGTTGTTGTTTAGTCGTTAAGTCGTGTCCGACTCTTCGTGACCCCATGGACCAGAGCACGCCAGGCCCTCCTGTCTTCCACTGCCTCCTGGAGTTGGGTCAAATTCATGTTGGTAGCTTCGATGACACTGTCCATCCATCTCGTCCTCTGCCGTCCCCTTCTCCTCTTGCCTTCACACTTTCCCAACATCAGGGTCTTTTCCAGGGAGTCTTCTCTTCTCATGAGATGGCCAAAGTATTGGAGCCTCAGCTTCAGGATCTGTCCTTCCAGTGAGCACTCAGGGTTGATTTCCTTCAGAATGGATAGGTTTGTTCTTCCTGCAGTCCAGGGGACTCTCAAGAGTCTCCTCCAGCACCACAATTCAAAAGCATCAATTCTTCGGCGGTCAGCCTTCTTTATGGTCTACTGGAAAAACCATAGCTTTGACTATGTGGACCTTTGTCGGCAAGGTGATGTCTCTGCTTTTTAAGATGCTGTCTAGGTTTGTCATCGCTTTCCTCCCAAGAAGCAGGCGTCTTTTAATTTCGTGGCTGCTGTCACCCTCTGCAGTGATCATGGAGCCCAAGAAAGTAAAATCTGTCACTGCCTCCATATCTTCCCCTTCTATTTGCCAGGAGGTGATGGGACCAGTGGCCATGATCTTGGGTTTTTTGATGTTGAGCTTTAGACCATTTTTTGCGCTCGCCTCTTTCACCCTCATTAAGAGGTTCTTTAATTCCTCCTCACTTTCTGCCATCAGAGTGGTATCATCTGCATATCTGAGGTTGTTGATATTTCTTCCGGCAATCTTAATTCCCGCTTGGGATTCATCCAGTCCAGCCTTTCACATGATGTATTCTGCATATAAGTTAAATAAGCAGGGAGACAATATACAGCCTTGTCGTACTCCTTTCCCAATTTTGAACCAATCAGTTGTTCCATATCCAGTTCTAACTGTTGCTTCCTGTCCCACATATAGATTTCTCAGGAGATAGATAAGGTGGTCAGGCACTCCCATTTCTTTAAGAACTTGCCATAGTTTGCTGTGGTCCACACAGTCAAAGGCTTTTGCGTAGTCAATGAAGCAGAAGTAGATGTTTTTCTAGAACTCTCTGGCTTTCTCCATAATCCAGCGCATGTTAGCAATTTGGTCTCTAGTTCCTCTGCCCCTTCGAAATCCAGCTTGTACTTCTGGGAGTCCTCGGTCCACATACTGCTGAAGCCTACCTTGTAGGATTTTGAGCATAACCTTGCTAGCATGTGAAGTGAGTGCAATTGTACGGTAGTTGGAGCATTCTTTGGCACTGCCCTTCTTTGGGATTGGGATGTTTTGGGATTGGGATGCCCTTCTTTGGGATTGCTTCATTGTTTGAGGGGCTGAAAATGCTGACATTTTAACATGGCTCTAGTAGCTGTAGCAAAAAGAAACACCAAAGCAGAAGGAGATTGGCAGCTAAAGGTCCAGTAAAAGACAAAACCTCTCCTGGAAACTCAAGCAGCTGAAACCTGGGAAAGGCTCAAATCAATCTCACTGGACTCTATTTATTCCTCATCTACCTGACTGAACAGCCATTTCAATCCAGGCAGGGCAAGATGGTACATTGTTTCTTACAGTGGCTCCATTCCAGAATTTTCTTGCTTTTTCTGCACTGAGGCTTCATTACACTTGGGACTGAGTGTGTATGTGTGAACGTAGGACAGATAACTCACCTTCTTGTACAGTCTTTGAGCAGATAGGTCAAAGCAGAGATAGTGGCTATTTTTCTTTCACCTTCCACTGTTTTCTACTTCCTTGTCCTTTTTTTAAAATGCCTGCTGCTGGCCTTTATTTGGAGAATTCCCCCACCCCTTCACTGTGGGCACTGGTGTAGGGGTGCCAAATGTACAGCATTCTGATTTGGGGTAGGCAGTGACTGGACACTTTCTTCTCATTACTTTTGCTATTTGGTACACTGCAAGGATGTCACAGAAAAAAACATCTGCCTGAGCTTACATCCCTGCTGCATTTCCATGCTGTGGGGCAGCTCTTCCCACTAAAGGTTTGTTGTTGTTGTTGTTTTTAAATCCTATAGGTTCCTGTTCATGTTCCAGACTGCCAAAATGCAATAGTCTGATTTGGACTAGGCAGTGAACCATCATACTTGAACAAGTCGGGTGGTTTGCTGGGGACACTAAGGGGACAACTTCCATACTCCTACCAGGAAGGAAGCCAATAGAAACTTTGCCTACAGATTGAAGGTCCACCACATTCTCAAAGCTGATAGTGCTGCATTGTGCCCTGCCCTGCCAGGTCATTGCTCTTTGCTTTCCACATTTTCAGTCTTTTACCCCACTCTAAATCTGAAAATATACAAATACCTACAACTGCTTTCAAAAAGCAGAGAACAAATTGCTTCAGGTCACTCTAAGTCAGTTTGGGTTGTCTAAAAAATATTTTGATACAAATTAAATTGGACAGCATTCACATACTCTTAACAGCTAGTTGTGCACTAATTAGTTACTCCCCTCCTCAATGAGGCTTAACTAGTTAATTTGGTTAACACTCTTTTGTGACTGGCCCTTGGGCTTAATTTATCAAAGCATGTATCTCTAGGCTATAGGAAGGGACATTTTAGGGAATATACACTCCAGTTTGCCCTTTAGTTAGGCTCTCAATGAACTCAGCTGAGAGAAAATGCCATAGTTGGGAAGAGGAATGCACGTAGGCAAGTTTCAGGAGTGGAAGAAGGTTCAGCATTTCTTCCTGTCTACCCCTATGCCTATGGAAGGCAGCTGCCACCCTCAGCTTCACTAGTGATTACGCTGACCAACAATAAAAGTATCCCTCCCCATCACAAACTCTTCAGCTGTGTTAATTCCAACTCCCAGGACACCAAAATAGCAAAGTAAATTAATGCATACAGATGGAGGCAAGTTGATGAAAACCATTTTAAAGAGAGGGTCCTTCAGTCTCATCAGATCAAGTTTTAGACTGATGAAAAAGAGAGTGACTGTATTTGTGAGCTCTGTGAAAAAAAATGATGGAGATAAACAAGACTTGATATGTAAGAATGTGGGTGGTTTTCTGATCAAGGAGACACTGATGCACTATGCTTCTTAAGGTCAAACTAGACAAGATGCTTAGCTCACATTCAGAAGTTCTTAACATATTTTCCTCCACTGATGGAATTCTCTCACAGCTCCATGCCTGAGTGGTCAGACTTGCAACTTAACCCAATGTTTCCTTCCTGAAACAAAGCTAACTAGCTTGCAAGATACAGAAATTGGGAAAAGCTCATGCTAGAAATGGAAAAGGCTCAACAAATATATTTTACAACTGAACGGAACTCTGCTTCCAAATGCAAGCTAAACATTTTATCTAACTTTTGACCCTTGGTTTGTGAATTTTCTTTAATCCAAGTCTCAAAACTATCTCTTTATGAAAGACACACAAACACAGTCTTTCCTTAATGCCTACTTGGCTGATCTTCTGGGTCAACCCAGGCATCCCAGGTTGATTTTATTATATTTTGTGGCCAGTAAGATTCAGGTATAAGAAATAATAATGAAAGGATTTTTAAAATGTATTGTCACATTGATCTTCTATAAATGCATTTTAATTGCATTTTAATCCATCAACTTTTGATTTAATCAGTTTCTGTTTTAATTGTATTTGTTTTATTGCAGTTGATTGTTACCTACTCCGAATCTCATGTTTTGAGAAGAAGACAGGATATTGCTCAAATCAATAAATGAACAAAATAATGTTACAAAAATTTAGAAACTATGATATTGCCAAATAACAAAAATGTTATTCTGTTAAACTTGTAATATTCCCCGTGTTTGGAAATTATTTCTTTTCAAAACACTGAAGCAGTTAATAAAATATCTCTGGAAAGCAACTGACAGGAAAAGGGGTGCTGGAAATTAAAGGCAGCATTTCGGAAAATCAAAATATTTTGGCCTTTTAATTTCTACTTACTTTCTACTTTCACTTTCTGTGAATTTTTCAAATAAAATATTCATCTCTTATTTTTAAAAGGTTTGAAACATCCAACTAATTTCAGTCAAAATGCAGGAACAATAATGGTTGACGTTTTAAGTTTGCAAGTGACATCTGCATGTTCAGTGCATAATAATAGATGAATACAAAGTCAGTTTGTTACAGCATAAAATATTCAGTCTGACATTCAAGTTTGACTAGAAAGAAGCTGTTAGTGTATGATTAATAGGGAATTTCTCCACACTTTCCTTACGTAGAAATCCATTTGTCAAAGAAAGAGTAGCTGGAACCATCTGGCTATTAATTCTACTGAATTACCACAGTGCCAGGAATCACCACATTCTAGGCAATGAATATCAAGTGTACTTTCTGACATGATAGGACTGAAATTGGCCACAACTAATTCCTCAAAACAGACAAGAAGTCAGAATTAATCTTAGCATGTTGCAGAAGAAGTATGGAATAAAAAGAATGAATCAAGAGAGACATTCTGAGAAACTACCACATTTACAAATGAATTTGAGAATTCATGTGTTTGGCAAATATAATACAGTCTCAGTTTAACCAAATGACCGCCAGATGTCTAAATTAATGAAATCATATATTAGATAGTGAAGCATACTATATACAACAACCTTGATAGCATGGCCCTCTCTGAGCAGGACCTCCTTCAAAAAAGTCTACAAAAAATGGTGCACAAACTTTTCTGATGAGAAAGCCTTGAACTGAAATGCAGCACTGGGTGGTTTGACTTAAAAAATGGTTGATTTCACAGTAAATGGCAAAAGGCCATTAGCAAACAGGGCTTCCTTCTGCTTCATTCTGAGAATTATTTATTCACAGATGAATCTTTCAAATAAAATGTGAACATAAATATAATGCAACATCTGCTGATTTCAGACCAGTGAAGATGTCCATTGAGTGCTAGAAATGTTAGCAGACACATGGCCATAAATATTGGTTGCAACTGCATGAGAGGGCAGATGTTATTCATTATCTCTGTTGCCTATATTCGTTCTTGTCTTTTACTTCCAGGTGTACTAAACGGGGCAGTCTTACTCCCTTGGATACCAAACATGCAAACAGGTGTGAAGTGGCACTGGGATCACAAAAGTCACTGATGGCTTTCTAGAGCAATTTCATCCTAGGCCAAGGTGGTTGGGCTTGTTCGTCTCAGGTATAACATCTTAGAAATCACATGCCATCTGTTGGGGGACAAGGAGAGAACAGGACCACTCCTTTTAAATATTTTTCTCCTTCTCTCTTTCCTTCCTTTCTCCAATCTTCCTCACCACTCACTGAGCTAGGAGAGTGAGGGATGATTATTTTTATCAAATGTCTGAACTGCTTGCTTGAAAATCTCTTTCCTAATCCAGTCCTATCATTCTGTACACTTCACATTTCTTATATATTTCAGTAAGTATTTGTGTTGGTTGTTTTGATATTTCTTTTATTAGCCAGTATTACTTCCTTATCTCTTTGCACACCCACCCACTACTTTTGATCCCAGTTTTTGAGATAATGTTTGGTTTTTATTTCAATTTGTGTCGCTTAGAGAATGTTTTCAATGCTTTTATAGAGTAAATCTTAGTGCACAAGGATGACTCATAAATCACAGACAGCTCTGCACCATAGAAAAGAAGCACACATATTAGCAAAGTTCACACACATTAAAACGTATGTTTGAGGCATATTTTAAAGGTTGATAGCACAAAAGTTCCTGTACCTATTTGTCTGGAATTAGGAAGGAGTAATCCACTCTGAAGGAGCTACTGTGTCTCCGGATTTGACTCATACTCGTGTGAAGTTTCAAATTTAAATTTGGATTTGGGTTCAAACCAGGTGTATCAGTCTGACTCAAATCTAACCCAAATCAGAATGACAGAAGCAACTCCTGAACTGAATCAGGGACTCTTGCACAGCCCAAATTCCCAGCATTGTGGTTAATATGGCCGTTAATAGAAGACCAACTCTGAAGCAGCACCTCTTCCAATTTGAATAGTCTGAGAACAGAAACTCTAAATTCCCTGAAGAATTCACTCTTGTGCATGTATGCACTTCTGTTGCTGTGGGACTGGAACTCTCCTGCTCAACAGAACTGCATTGCCAGAGGTTTTGTTTACTTCCTGCCCTGGATACGCTCCTTTTGTTTTCTTATTTTCCTTAGTACTGCAACTAAAATGAACAGATATAAAGTAAGGGGGGAAATCTATTGAAGCTTTTAAGGACAATTGCTATCTGAAGTGGAGAAGTTTTTTTACCTGCAGATTGGAAGAATTGCAGGTAGGAATTGGAAATAAAAACTTGAATTTCAAATGGAAGAATGGTACAATGGAATATGGAATATTGCTATAAATGAGAAATTAACTTGTAATTTAAAGGTTAAGAAAAGAGAGAGAAGAAAAAATAATTTTTATGATATATGGGGCAGATTTATTGAATATGTGCTAACAAAAGGAAAAGGGAAAGTTCCAAATCAGGAATCAATGCAGTTCTGGAGAAGAGGACAATAAAGGAAGAAGAAGAAGAAGAAAGACAATGGAAGAAGAAGACTACTGCAAGAGGTCCTGACTAGGGTGGTGGGGAACACAATTGATTTGCATTTTGGTTTATGTATTTTATGTTGTAGTTTATAAAAATAAAAATATTTTTAATTTTTTAAAAAAAAACAGATTGTAAGAATTGCCATGTGCTATCAAATAGATTCTTATGGCGCGCATACACACACACACACACACACACACACACAAACACACACACACACACACAGAGAGAGATACATAGGGTTGTACCTATTTTTTAGGCATGAAGTTGTCAGGTTTAGCAGTCTCCATCTCCACCCTCTTGTGGTGATGCTTTGGATCCATGCAGCTTACTTAAGGCCAAACAGCTATGTAATCCCCTCAGCCACACATGCCCTGAATGATCTCAGTTGGCCTCTTCTCGGAGGCACAGTGGGGTTTTGAACTTCTGACTCCTCACTCCTGCATGCTGAGCTATATTATTATTATTAAAAAACACCAGGCACAGTCAAAATTATAAAAACATTGACTGGTGTTATATAACAGATACAAGTTTTAACCAAAAACCCAAGTATCTGTTAAATATCGGCGCAGTATGTATGCTGTTCCTAATATTGCCGGTTTTTGTATCTCTGATTGTGTGATTTCTGATATCTGCAACTGCTTATAGTACTGTGTGAAATTTCTTGATATTGTTCCCAAAGCCCCAATGACTACGGGGATCACTGAAGTGTGTTTCTTCTGGAGGCGAGATGTTTTGATTGCCAGGTCTCTGTACTTGGTTAATTTTTCCAATTCTTTATTTTCAACTCTGGCATCCCCTGGAATTGCAATGTCAATGATACCGACATTTCTTCATTCTATTGCACATTATGTTCAAGGTGTCTATCAGATTGGATCCGGAAATCCCACAAGATCTTGACGTTGTCATTTTCTGACACCTTCTCTACCTGATGTTCCCATGGGTTTTTGGAGGCTGGCAAGTTATTTTTTTGCATAATGACCAGCGCACTAATTTTGCCACTCTATCATGGCTAATTGTGTAATCTGTTTGTGCAATCTTTGGACATTCGCAGATGAGGTGTGACACAGTTTCATCTTTTTTTTGGCAGAGTTGAATAAGTTAGCACTTGTTGTTGCTGTTGTTATGTGAGTTTATATTCATGTTCTCTCTGTCATGCTACATCTTACAGCCCATTCCCACATGCAAATACCAGGCTCAGTGTCTGTCCATAACATCCTCCAAAAACAAACACCTGAAGACTCCCTGATCAGAATCTGATGGCTGAACTTGGGAAGTTGTTGTTTAATTGCCCCCAATGGGATTACCATTCCTGGGCATTGTAGAACATTTCTGTGGTGCTAGTGAGTGCCAACTTGAGTGCTGCTGTTGTCCACTGCTGCTGCCAGTTATAATCCTGCCCGAGATAACAGCATCATACTGTGCCTGTGTGAACAGCTATCCTGGTCACTGGTATATGAATTTGTGAAGTTACCCTATAGCGCCTGTGGTAACAGCAGATGAGATGAAAATTCTTTCTGCAATGTTGTATCTGTGACCACTCATTCATACACCAGCTATTTGCAAGGCGTGCCCATCAAGGGACAAAATCAAATGTACCTATGTTAACCAGTGCTGTTTAAAATCTACCAATGGACTGATGTCTCTTAAACTTCCTTTCTGCTCTCATAAACCTCTGCAATATCCCAACCCCTCAAATAGTTCCTATTTCCTTCGGCAGGAACCAACTTCATACAGCACACATCAACAGTATGACCGTGATCTCAGCTGAAACCCTCTTGTACAACAAATAAAGATTAACAGAGGAGAAAGCACTGAGGGGCTTTAGGGAGCTGGCATAGGAGAAGTGCAATGTTCTACCGAGATTTGCTTGGCCTTTCAAGCAAGAAACGCCAAGCTGCTATGTCAGTGTGGCTAACTAGGCTCTAAGGCAAACACACTGGGTTTTTATCCTGGATGGTCTATTGAAAATGACAGCACAGGAATCCCCTGCAGGATAATCTCTCCACTGAATGAATATTTGATATGAGGGCTATCCTTTTATAACTGTCTATATCATTACCCATTATTAATCTGCAAAAGAAATTACAGGATCAGGCGTATCTAGGGCAGAGGGCGAAAGCTAGGCTCTGCCAAAGCAGGGGTATGCTTTATCAGTGCACATACTTGAAGAGTGGGATGTGTTGTGACATTACGAACACACAACAGCTCACATTTATGGCAAGCAATAGGATTTTCAAAGCTCAAGTAACCTTAAAATTCTTGGTGAAACTGCATTTTCCCCTTCAGTGAAAATGTGTGCTTACAGATTTTTTATGTTATCAGGCAAGCTAGGGAAGAAGGGGGGGGGGAACCCACCACACTCTTGATAGCAGATTTTCAGACTCTTTCTTTAAGCAGCACAGAGGTACTCTGCAGGATATTTAACATCAAAACAAAGTCTGTGTGATTTATATTTCTGGTTGATTTGGTAAGGGAGGAACAGCGGGGAGCAGCTGCGAGAGGGCTGTGCACAGCAGGGGAACAGAAACTGTTGGGGAAGGGGGAGATCCCCCTTACATTTTACAGTTTAAAATCTGTAATCTTATATTCAAGATCATCCTTGTATGGGTTCCTTGAGTGCAAAGATTGATTGCAGGGCTACTGCTGGTAATTCTAGTCCAAGGTGTTTATCTGGCAATTATTAAAATCCAACAATAGGAAACTCAAAAATTACACAAATCATAAATTTAGATGGAGAGAAAAAAGCTAGAAACAGACATTAAAGACAGACCATGACTGGAAGAGGGAAACTCTTAAGTCATGTGAGTGGCTGAGTATCACAGGATGAGCAGCTCTCACAAGATTCCTTTAAATTCTGATTTCTTAAACATGGAAACACCACCTTGATCCACCCTCTCTACAACATTAACGTGCTTTCCTCTCTCTAATGTCTGTTTCTGTCTTAGGTCTTGAATATAAGATTGCCAGGCATTGGGAGTAAGATTACAGATTTTACAGAAGATGCCCATCCCATCATTCTCTGATCCTCTGCTGCACAACCCTCTTACAGATGCTTCCTACTTCTTAGTCATAAATAACTCATACATCATAGATTCCAGTGGGTCTCTTCCAGTTAAGCCTCAAAATTGGATTTATCCATTCACAAATAGTCACACATGATTACAAAAAAACCCACAAATATTGTTGTTTTTATGTGCTGTCAAGTCTCTATTGACTTATGGAAATCCCAATAGCGTTTCAAAGTCTTTGAAATGTTCAAGAGATGGTTTACCTATACTGCCTCCCTCCACAACAAGCTTCCATGGTGGAGCTGGGATCTGAACCCATGTCCTCTGAGTCCTAATCCAACACTCGGTCCATTACAGCACATTGGCTCTCTAAGCAATACAAAACAAAAACAAAAGCCCATGGTCCTAGCAAATTATAATACAGAGAAAAGTTACATTGTGAATTCGATGCTCATCAGCCCATGTTTTTCCACATCTTTCAGTCATGAGCTTCAGATTGTGTACAAGTAAGTAGAACAACACTAATGGCATGGGGTGAGGCGACATTTTATGTACTCCTCTATGCAGCAGCTTAAAGTTCTTCCCAAATTAAGATAGAATATCCTACTTGCCCTCCTTCAGGTATGCCGCCTGGCATAGAAGGGTGAAGGGTGAGACAGCTAAGTGCACAAAGCTCAACGTGCTCAGGAATGATTGGCTTAAGGGTGGGAATGGCCCCTTTTCCTCTGGATGTTCCCACTCATGTAGTTTTCTTCAGCTATTGATTCCTTCTCCCTTGCTAATTATTAAGCTGTTGTGATGTGTCATCAAGTCAGAACCAACTTATAGCAACCCTAACAGGGCTTTCAAGGTAATTGAGTTGTTTAAGGAGTGGTTTTACCAGTTCCACACTCTCAGTAAGTTTCCATGGCTGAGTAGGGATTCAAACCGTAGTCTCCAGAGTCCTAGTTCATCACTTGATCCACTACACCACAATGGACCTTCCAATTATTAAGCTAAATGATCTTAAATTGTGTTTTCCCCCTTCCACACTTGTCTATGTTGTTAGTGTTGCCTATTAGCTCTGCAACAATTTTGCAGAGCTTTTTCTATATGTTCCATATTTTCCACTTTAGATCACCTATACCCCTCTTCCTCGGTGAGTGCTTTAGGATACTGAGATCTGACAAGTCCAGGCACTCTGGCTAAGAGCCAATGGAGCCAGATGTGCTGTTTTCTTCCTAGGTCTATATTACAGGCATCTCATACCTTGTTTGCAGCATAGCGATAGGAGTTGGATCCATTGTGTCCCTCTTGTGAAATGAGTTCACTACGGCAGATAAATAGGAGTTAATTAAAAAGCTAGGCTACATTTTTCTGAGTGCAGCTGTCTTCTCGTTCTCCACCATGTAGGCCTTATGTGCTGTGGTTGGAACAAAGAGGTCCCTAGTTTTCTCTGTGATTAAGAGTGGGACGTACTTGTGCATATCCCATCTGTACATGACAGGTTGTAATGGACCATGATGTAATGAATATTCCAGCTGGCCTCAGCACAAGCTCCCAACCTGTGCAAATTGATTCAGCTCTGACACAAAATCCATTAGGAGCCCTGATGTACAGCGAGGAGAAATAAGTATGCCAAGGCCCAGCCCATACAGTAGCCACTTCAGCTCTGATTTATAGGTGACAGTTTTGCTGTTACTTTCCTTTCTAGCTGCAGTTTCCTGTGGAATAATCTTCTTTCAGGCTCTTGAGTCATCACGCCTCAGGAGGAACAGCTGGGACTTGACATTCATCCTACAGACTAGATCACAGGAAAAAGAAATACATTAGCAAATAATTTCCCTCCTATTACCTTCACACACACACAGAGAGAGAGAGAGAGAGAGAGAGTCACAGCCACACACCTCTGCATCCCCCTGTATAGGGGAATGCCATCGTTCTTGATGCTTCGGCTCCTCAGCCAGCACAGAAACTGTGTGCTTTGACAACAGGCAAATGTGGGGTTTCCTGAGTTCTTGCCTAGATGGAGAGAGGCAACTAGTTCTACATTTCCTGACATGAAACATTATACCATCACACCCCAAGTTGGTTCTTCCAGTTTGAAGTCTCCAATCTGGAACCTTTGAGCTAACAGGCAACACTAACAGCAACTAAGAGAGGAAGAGGGCTGGGGACACAAATTGGAATTATTTAGCTTAATAATTAGCAAGGAAGAAGAAATGTTCACTTGGGTCAACATCTCACCAGGGTGATTTTAAGGATTTTCTTTTTCTTTCTTCACTCCAAGCTCTGTAACATTAATCCGGATGAAGAGTATTTTAGTGGTCCCACCTGCTCGTGAATTTTCCTCAAGGACCACTTGATCTTCATCATCATCATAATCTTCTTCTTCTTCATCATCATCATCATCATCATTATAATCTTCTCCTTCTTCTTGTATTTGCATTAAGCTGAGCTACAAAGACTGCCAGTCTGTCTTCTGTAGTACAGCACTCTACTTATATGTTGTGGTGAAGCCAAAATTGGAAAAAGTACTTTTGGGGGATTATCAGTCCCATAAGTCCATAGTCAGCACAACCACTACCATTTTGACTCTGCAGCTCTAGTCTCAAATAGTAACAAGACCCATTTGTGGGAGAAACTGGAAGGAAAAGTCAACTGCAGTCCTTGTCTGGTGACCGATTAGCAATGTGAAGTATTTCTCAAACTGAGGCGAAAGATCTATTAGCAGACATAAAAGCATCAACAGAAGGTTGCAAACAATGTTGCATCTCTTATTGATTATAAACTTGTATAACCAATGAAGGATGCCTGCTTCTCTAAATTCAGGATGCAGTTCATCTGGAAAGGCTAAAAAAGAGAAGTGACTCTGGATAGGAAAGATGCAGATGAAGTGGTAGTGTGAAAACAAGGGGATGCCACAAGCAAGCAAGCAAGCAAGCCATTCTGCCCATCTCAACATTGAAACACAGCTGAAATAAAGATATATTGTACAATCCTTCTTCCTGGACTCAGAATCAGTACCTCCCAGCTAAGATCATTCTGGGCCCAGATTAATTTTTAATTTGAAGACACCTCTCCTAGTGGAGCTGTGCTTCTAGTAAATATATGGATTTTTTAAATAAATGTTGCTTAAGCATTTTGAATTACATTGTCCTGAAATCCAAAAGAAAAAAGAAAAGAAAAAAAGAGGATGAACTGTGTTATAAACATTTTATATAAATAAAATTAAATAATCTTGTAATATGTAAAAGCCTGTGTAACCCTAAAGCTGGTCTTTGTACTTCACATATATTTTAGGAAGCATCATAAATCCTGTGTAATAGCAATATGTATGTTATTCATGTAACTACATTTGGGTGTCTGTAAAAACTTACAATCTTAAACAGTTGTAGCCTCAGCCTGTACTTATCAAGGATGAGTTAACCAATAATTGTTTGCAAAAAAATTTATTCTTTCCCACGCCGAGATTGGATAAGAAGGCGCCCTTGCCAGGAGGAACAGGACCAGATGTACATGTGTCTTTATAGGCTGAAATCTAAATGACATGATTACATCCTGCCTCTACAAATGGTTTTATCCCAGTTGAAATCATTCATCTGTGTTCAGCTGTATTGTTCTGACTTATAATGGAATTCAGCAAGCAACAAGGGTATATTCAATGCATTGCATCTTATTTTTCAGTTCCTTTTGTGTGTTTTTTATCAGTGGAAAATGTGGTGTTTGTTTTTTAGAAATAATTTCTTATTAATTTTTTAAACAACAGCAACTCAAGCGAACAAACCACTTGCTTGCGACTGTAAGCTTCTGGAAACTTCCAAATAGCAAATGACATGAAACAAAGGACCCAGTAAGTAGAAACAGGCTCCATCTAATAGACTACCTCTGCTGCCAGGGCAGCAATTGGGCAACATTTGTAGAGGAGTGCAAGAATTTTTGGTATTTACCCGCAGAGTGCAGTGGCCTCCTGTTGAGCTTATGGTAGGAGGAATTATTCGGGGAACAAATATTTAGGTAAAAATGGAAAATATGCATTTACTGCTTCAGGCAATCCATTCACAGAAAGCTTTCAAATATAGTTACAGCTCCTAAAGCTCCTTTCTGTGCACAAGAATATGCTGTACTTATTACATAGGAAAACCCAGTGTGTGGCTAACTCCTCCTGGCTTCCAAGATAAAGTATCAAATAAAGCAATTTATGTGTGTATGTGTGCCATCAAGTCGGAACCAACTTATAGTGCCCCCTAATAGGGTTTTCAAGGTAAATGAGATGTTTAAGGAGTGGTTTTACCAGTTCCACACCCCCAGTGAGTTTCCGTGGCCAAGTAGGGATTTGAATCCTGTTCTCCAGAGTCCTAGTCTGTCACTCTATCCACAGGGTATAGCAATTTATAGTTTACCAAATAGTTACTTTAAAAAGACAAGGGGGTCAGGATGACTAAGTCCACCTGGTTGCCTGGCTATCTGTTGCCCACCTTTGGCTTAGCTTACTTGTTACATGCACTGCTGCCTTTTACCCACCAACAAGAAGTACTGAGCTTTTGAGGTCCATCTGGAAACCTGGAGCATGTATAACCAGAAATGTTGAAGAACACAACACTTCACTTCAGGATTCTAGTCAGCAAGCAATGCTTTTCTTTTTCCTTTTCCTTTTTCTTTTTGCCAGGATGTGCCAGTAGAAACATAGGAAGACACTTATACCAAATCAACAAATTGGTCCATTTAGCAATAGTACTGTCAACAGAAGACACCAGGTCAGTATGACAGCGCCTGATCTCAGGAGCTAAGCAAAGTCAGTCTGGGATATTATCTGGATGGACAAACGGCACAAAATAAACTTGAGCTAGGGCTAGGAAAGACTCCTGCCTGAAACCCTGGCTGCTAGTTAGAATTGACAGAACTGGGCTAGACGGACAAGTGAAATGAGTCAGCATAAGGCAGCTACCTATGCTCCTGTTGCAGCAACTCCTACTCCTTCCTATTATCAGCTACTGTGCTGGCTTCTGAGTTGCCCGGGACTGACCTTAGAAAGATAGATATGGATCTATATGGATGTAAAAAATAACTTTTCCAAGCTCTGATCCTTGGCATGTGGTTATAGGCATGCATGGGGATGGAGTAAACTGATTCCCACTCCACCCCTGCACACACATCTTGAATAACCTACCAAGGAGCCAGAAGCTGAGTCATCTTATACCCAAGGCCAAAGCTGACAGTAAAGGTAATCGCTCCTATCTTGGGACAGGGAAAGGGTTATTTTTACCTGGCCTCAATGGGGTTGCACTCTCCCTGAATGATCAAGTTCACAGCCTGGGAGTACTCTTGGACCCAGCTCTCTCTATGGAGGTGCAATGGCCAAGAGTGTCTTTTATCAGCTTCAGCTGATTGCCCAGCTGCACCCCTACCTGGGGAAGAAGTGCCTAACAACAGTGGTTCATGTGTTGGTAACTGCTAAAATAGAGTACTGTAGCACCCTCTATGTAGGGCTGCCCTTGGAGCCAGTATAGAAACTTCAGCAGGTCCTGAATGTGGTGGCCAGATTGATTATGGGTATCAGCAGTTATCTCTATATCTCTCTATGGAGGCACAAATTTGCTATGGCCAAAAGTGCCTTTTATCAGCTCCAGTTGATTGCCCAGCTGCTTCCCTACCTGGAAAAGCAACATCTAACAACAGTGAATCATGTGTTGGTCATCTCTAAAATAGACTACTGGAACATTCTCTATATAGGGCTGCTCTGGAAGTCATTACCTAAATTCCAGCAGGTCCAAAATGTGGTGGACAAACTGATTAGAAGTACCAGCAGATATGGACACATGTCCCTAGTATTGGCATGCCTTCAATGACTCCCTGTTAGTTTTCGTGCTCAATTTAAGGAGCTGGTCATAAGTAACCTATGAAACCCTTAATGGTTTAGGACCTCAACTGGTGGAATGTCTCTCCTACAAAATAGCTGCCTATCTCACATGCTCCTCATGGTCCTTGTTGTTAAAAATTGTGACACCCAAGGAGCCAAAAAAGCCAACACTAGGAACTGAGCTTTCTTGGTTGTAGCCCCTTCCTTCTGGAATACGTTTCCTACAGAGGTTCACCAGGCACAGTCTCTCTCTCTGTTTTAGGAAGCTAATTAAGACCAAATTATATAAAGCTGCCTTCTGGTAGTGTGAATATGGTCTGAGATGTTCAAATGGATTTTAATTTGTGTATTTTTATTTAAAGGTCATTTTAGCTAGAGAATATTGTATTTATTATAAGGTGGTTTTAGTGTATGGTTTTATTGTATATTGTGAACTGCCCAGAGAGTGACAACACTATAGTATAAAAATGGAAAAAATAAAATAAATAAATATCCGAGCTATACTGCCGAGCTGGAAAATGCTTGGTGTTCTAATTAGAAGTGTAATGACTGAAGATAATTTAAAATGAAGTGACAAACAGGGAGACTGGCTCATAGTAACCAGTGTGAGGGAGGTCAATGAATTAGCCTAGAAGGACCTGCCACTTCTTGTCTGTGTATGCTCATTAGCATGTTTGAAAGTTGGTGGAGTAGACTCCTCATTTTCCAAAGGGCATAGTTTTGACTTTGTTACAGGATTGGAAGTTGGACTAAATGGCTTCTCAGGATCCCTCCTAGATCTATAATTCACTCATTGTAGCAAAAGAAACAGGAATGAGTTAAAAGCACCTGGACACTTTAGAGGGCAACTACATTACCATTTATCCCTTGTTTTATCAAGCATTTCAATTGGTGAAGTGTGATCCATTTTATGGTAACTACGCAGCAGAAAGCTTAGTACAAGCCAGATCTTCCATGCATGGAAGGATCACTTTAAAGGAGATCAGACCCAGCAAAGTGACTCTGTTTCCCTATCTAGTCAGATCCTAACTTTCACATTTCCTCTTTTGTTAGGAAAACTGGCATTAAGGTCCCATAATTATTATATCCCATAATAAGGAGGAGTGGAGGTGGCTGAGGAGTTGAGCAACTTTTTTGCTCGATTTGAGATCGATCAAACTGAAACTGTTCGTTTGCCATCATTTACTCAGCAGAGTCCTTCCTTCATTGTGAACGAGCAGGATGTGAGACAGACTATGAAGGTGGTTAACTCCAGAAAAGCAGCTGGACCTGATTCAATTCCCGGTCGGGTGGTAAAAGGCTGTGCTGATCAGCTAGCCGGGATATGGACTGTAATTTTTAACCGATCCCTGACACTATGTGTAGTTCCTGTCTGTCTCAAGGCCTCTATCATCATTCCACTGCCTAAAAAGTTGCCTACAAACAGTCCAAATGATTATAGACCGGTGGCACTAACTTCAATTTTAATGAAGTGCTTTGAACAGTTAGTTCGGAAATATATTATCTCCTGCCTTCCGGATTCCTTTGATGGGCTTCAGTTTGCTTATAAAGAAAATAGATCTACTGAGGATGCGATTAATACAGTGCTTTATATGGTTTTATCCCACTTGGAAACACAAGGGAATTATGTAAGATTGCTGTTTGCGGATTTTAGCTCTGCTTTCAATACCATTATACCTCCCAGATTAATAGCCAAACTTAAAGATCTAGACTTTCCAGATTCTATCTGTCTGTGGATTTTGGACTTTCTAACAAACCGTCCACAAAGGGTTAAACTGAATGACTACATCTCTACTGACAAGATACTCAGCACTGGCACTCCACAAGGCTGTGTCCTTAGTCCACTACTGTTCTCTATTTATTCATCGGATTGCACCAATAACCATCCCAGTAATAGGATTATCAAATTTGCAGACGATACAACACTAGTAGGACTTATTTCCGGGGAGGATGAGTCTGCGTATCGGGATGAGGTATTACAACTATCCTGTTGGTGTAAAAAAAACAATCTTCTATTTAACATCCAAAAAACCAAGGAAATTATAGTGGACTATAGGAAAAAAAGGGCAGACATTCGGCCACTGTATATAGATGGAGTCCGTGTGGAACAGGTGGTTGAATGTAAGTTTCTTGGGACCATCTTAACAAATGACCTGACTTGGAGTGCAAATACTGCTGCGTTAATCAAGAAGGCGCAACAACGGTTGTATTTTCTAAGGACTCTTAGAAAACAACAATTGACTGAGAGTTTGTTAACCACCTTCTATCGGAGTTCGATTGAGAGCATATTATCCTACTGTCTCTGTGTATGGTTCGCGAGCTGCACAGTGGCAGAAAAAAAGGCAATTCAGAGGGTGATTAAGACGGCCCAGAACATCATTGGCTGTTCACTCCCCTCTTTGGAAGAATTGTATAAGAACAGATGTAAGAGGAAGATATCCAACATACTGAGTGACTCCTCTCATCCGGGATATCAACTCTTTAAACTATTACCATCGAGAAGGAGATTCAGGGTATTGAAAGCAAGGACAAGCAGATTCAAGAACAGCTTTTACCCAAGTGCAGTACTGAGTTTAAATGCAGGGTCATAAGTGTCTGGTGGAAATTTAAATTGCGGAGAGTAACGGGGTATTTATATCTGTATGGAGAGTGTGGTGTATATTTTTTTTTTTTTTTTTTTTTTTGTAGTGGTGTTGTCCAGTTTTTACCTTGGGAAGAGCACCTCATTTCGTTGCACCCACTTGTGAGTGTAATGACAAATAAATTTCTTATGTCTTATGTCTTAATTTCTTGCATTCCCATGATCAAGGAAATGGCCCAAGATTATTCTGAAAGGTCTGTGCTCTTCTTTTTCCAGTTTCTGCCCTTTCATTTGGAACATGCTAGAGATGGGTACAAACCAAGAAAAAGTTCATGATGGTTCGTTGGTATTCACAAACTATGAACCACAAACTTTCTGATGAAACAGAACTGTTTTGTGGTTTCTGTGATTTGGGAATTTCAGGAACTGTAGAATGCCCCCTGCATGAGTTAGAGATGTCAAACTCACAGAGTCCTCAGCTGACTCTCTCCCCCACCCCCTCCATGTTTGATGAAGATTGAATTTGGGACATCTGAGATATATCTGCCCAAAGCAGGTACCCCCAGGAAAGTGCTCTTTAGCACCTGCCTGTCTTTTGCTGGTAGATGTAAAACCTCTTTCTTCAGAAGTCCAATCTAAGGAGACATAAATCACAATTTGAGGCATTCTACAATTCTTCCCTGAAGCTATCCCTATGACTTACTTTTCAAATGTAACTATGTACTATATTTCAGTCCTTTTTGCATGAGTTTGAACAGAACCTGCTAAATTTACAACTCGAACATTGATCCACAAGCTCTACCATTGAAGCTCTACCAGGTTAGAAATATGAATAGCTCACCTCTGAGCTGCAACTTTAAACGTTGAAAGCCTACACAGGCTTTCTCTGTGACACACAAACACAGGAAACTCCATATTGCAGCTGAACAAAAACTTAGAGCATTAGTATGTGATATACAAAAGTATCAACATCAACAACTATATCAGACCGTCAAACAATATATATTAACAATGTTCTGTCTAATACTAAGCAAGTAAATTATATAATAAAGTTTTCCAATGCAAATATGTGTAGTTCAGTGTCTCTACTCATAGAAAATCAAAGTCTACAGTCTGGAAGTGTTAAGTAAAAAGTCCATTCACATATGTGGTCAAGGTCTTGGATCCTAGGGGTGGCTGACGAGCTTTGAGCATAAATAATTGCCAATAGATTGCCCCACAATCATTTATTTGTAAAACCAGACAAACCAACATGGCATGCAACCAATTGGGCTTTACAATATTCTCCATTGGCATTTAAAATCAAACATACTATATTTAAACATTGGTCCATTGTTCAAGATCTACCAGGTTGTCAGTTCCGCCCCACTATGTATTTCGTTTACTAAAACCAGAATCATCAAGGACCAAATTATTCAATCTGATTTAGCTGGACATCAACTCCCGGCACCTGTGTTAAGAGGTCACTTTAACTGTGGACATTGTAAGGCTTGCAGCCTCTCACTAATTGTAAAGGAGTTTATACATCCAGAAGGATTATATACCATCCCACTTAATCATTTTAGTAACTGTAACACCAATAATGTGATTTACGTGATCATATGCCCATGCCCCAAAATATAAGTAGGGATGAGCACTAGACCCATCAAAGTACGTATTCTTGAGCACTGCTCCCGCATTAGAAACAAAATTCAGGAGGCTCCTCTAGTGCAACATTTCCTTACCAAAAATCATTCTGACAAGGATCGTATATTTTTTCTGATTTACAAACATATTAAACATCAATTTTCCCACACTGACATCCACAGAATTTTATGTCAAAAAGAGGCTTTTTGGATACATAGATTGCACTCACTTAGCCTAGCAGGACTAAACACCAACTTAGACCTTTCAGCATTTTTATAAATTTAGGGAATTATAAAATACAATAGAATAGAGAAGAAGATCCCTTTAAGAAATTCTGGTATCCACCAGGGAGTATAAATTACCTTGATTTCTGGGAATGATTTACAACAGAGAACTAACATACAGATAAGAGGATGCCAGCATGTGGAATTGAATTATATTGTAAGATATTGTTCATATTACCTAATAGTGGGGAGAGTATGACCACCAAAATGAGGTCTATTATTATTGTGTTTAAAACCATTTTAGGTTAATGAATGTTCCTGTTTCCAGAATCTTGGAGGTCCAAAGGATATCTTCTGAAGAAGTAAAAAAAACCATGAAACAAGCTTAGTGGAGAATTATTTATGCTTGGAGCTCATCAACCACCCCTAGGATCCAAGACCTTGACCACATATGTGAATGGACTTTTTACTTAACACTTCCAGACTGTAGACTTTGATTTTCTATGAGTAGAGACACTGAACTGCACATATTTGCATTGGAGAACTTTATTATATAATTTACTTGCTTAGTATTAGACAGAACATTGTTAATATATATTGTTTGATGGTTTGATATAGTTGTTGATGTTGATACTTTTGTATATCACATACTAATGCTCTAAATTTTTGTTCAGCTGCAATACGGAATTTCCTGTGTTTGTTTATCTTCTATTCCGTACTCCCTAGATTTTGATAAGTTTCTATGTGACACTGCATGAATAGACCACACCCAAACTAAATAAGGCCAATTATTATCAGAATAAGAATGTTATCCTGGAAATACAAGGGCTTAGAAGGCCCAGCTATCTGTTCCTTTGATTTTTGTCACAGGTTCATATAAGGAAATTCATAATAATATCTCATTTTCTACAACTGCCCAGTTTGCTGTGGAAATAGATGCATTAAATATTGTGATATCAAGGCTCTATCAGGAATGGGAATAATCAAAACAATAGAATTCATTTTCTTTCTGTCCCCTGTATGGTGTTTAAATCTGCAAAGTCGTGCAACCATTCTTAAAGGATTAGTGATAAATGCAGACAGCAGAGTTCTTAATGCAGTGGAAATTGTTAAGATTATGCAGACTCTACAAATGGGATTAAATGATTAGGTATTCTTCATGGGAATGGCCATTTAGGAAAAGAAAGTTGATATCAATTTTGATGACAAAGCAACAGAGAATGGTTAAGAAGTTTCCCTTATTCTTAAAAACAGTTTTTCCTTTCTCACAAATGTTTAGCTTCAGTATTTTGACTAACTGCTGGTTATTATTTTCAAAGTCCAAGAAAGAAAATGTGACACTGTACAGAGACTTTTAATGCTCTAGCGATTGCATATTGGTCAATTTGCCTAGCTTTGGGCAGACTACATTATATTATTTTTAAAATATATGTAGAGCTGTTATGTACATTAGGTAACTGTAAACTACCTAATCTCATGTAAGCTTGGGGTAAAGAGTCTCTTTAAAATCTACTATATGAAAGATCTTCTCCCTCTTCTCATCAGAAATTCCATCCTCCTATTGCTTTGAAATGTGTGCCACACAAAGCTGAGATACAAAAGTGAGACACAAAGAAGCTGCTATCTTACTGAAGTTACTGGAAAACAGTCGCTAACTTCAGCGAGGAGCTGTTGAACAGCAAGTAAATTACTGAAGTGGAAAAGGTAAGGCTGTAGGTCAAACATACATATTCTTAGGGAAAAATCCTACCGTATGAGGTAGGACTCGCTTTTGAGTAGGCACACAAGAGATTAAACTTTGGTCTCGTTCCCCAGATTTTCACTCATTAATGGCTATTTCATTATATGACATGATATGACATGATGTGACATAAAACTCAGGTAGCCCTGTTGACCCATTAGAAAAGTTCCAAAAGCAATAGAATTATAAAATCTTTTTTGTTTCTCATCTAGCACAATCTTTATACACCTGGTGTAGACACTAACTTAATTTAGCCTGCAAAAAAACACTTTCAGCACTCCATTTTAGGAATATTGCAGACTTCTGACTTCAGGGCCTGTCATTTCCCAAGTCCTCTACAATTTTGGTTCCCTTTTCTTACTGAACAGTCAGCTTGAAGAAACATTTGAGGACAATTGAAAGCTTCCTATATAATATGAAATTATATTTGTCCCTAGTGAAAATTATAATATCAGGTAATATTGTTTCTGTGCCTTCCTTTGTGGTAACTAATGAATTCCTTCATTCATCAGTCTTTCAAATTATCTCAGAAGTGGTGTCACAATGTCTTTTCATTTATGCTTAGATGTTGGCAGAAAATGCTGCTCTAAAATGTCACTAGTCAATAGCTTTCATTGGGAAAATTGTGGGCAGTATATGACAAGAAACATTCATAACTTTCCATAGTCCTTCATTGTGAGGAATTTTCTCTATATCTGCTGTGTTTTGGAAGCTGACACTATGAAACAACCATTGTCTTCACAAACTGATGTAGGAAGTGGGTCCCTGAGGCTCTTAGGTGTTTATTCTCTCAGTCTTTAGTGGGAAATTGCACTGTGAACTTGCTAGGTTAGTTCAAACTGGACTAGTCACTTGGCAGTATGCTGTAAATGAAGAAAAGTAGGCAGTCTTCATGTTTGTGAAGTATCCTTTAGATCAGGGGTCCCCAACCCCCAGTCCGCGGCCCAGTGCCGGTCCATGGGCTTGCCGGAACTGGGCCGCAGTGATGGATCTCTGCCCCCCCCCGCACGGTGGGCGTGTCACGCTTATGCAGGGGAGTGTCACGCTCGCGTGCAGGTGCCCCTGCCCCCGTGCACGGAGCCGGCCTCCCCAACCGGTCTGCGGTCCCAAAAAGGTTGGGGACCGCTGCTTTAGATTTTTCTTAATTATAACCCTGAGATCTACCTGTTAGAGCCTGGTGCAAAAGACAAACAGAATGAAAGATCAGGAAACATGTGCTCACTGACCACATTTTAAGCCTAGAAATTTATTTTCAGTTTTGGCTCTGATAGCATAATCCAGGACTTTTTCAGCGGGATGGGGAAGCCGCATAACATGATACTTTAGCATAATTCACATCCATAGCAATAGTGTATGCCAGCACAGTACTGTGCTTCTGTGTGGGCATGTTAAGATCGTTTTATGTTGTTCTTTGTTTGCATGTCAGCAACAGGATCTCAGCAGCAACATCTGGGAACCCTAACCCTTTTATTTCTTATTTAACTTATTTATTTATTTATTTATTTTATTTGTTATATTTATATCCCACCCATCTAGTCATTCGACTACTCTGGGCGGCGTACATCAGACAAAATAAAACAATTAAAATAACATCAGTATCCAAGAATAAATAATCATTCAAGATGGAAACAGACAAAGAAGATAGATCAAATAGTGCCCGGAGGGAAGGCCTGCCTGAATAGCCAGGTTTTTAATTGACTTTTAAAAATCCCCAGCAAAGGGGCCATACGGATCTCTGAAGGTAGGTTATTCCATAACCGAGGAGCCACTGCCGTTAAGGCCCGGTTTCTTGTTTTTTCCTTCCGGGCCTCTCTCGGCGTTAGGCTCCTCAGTCGCACCTCCTGACTAGATTGAGTGATACGGGTAGATTTTGGTGGGAGGAGGCGTTCCGTCAGATAGCGAGGTCCTCAACTGTTTAGGGCTTTGTATGTAATCATTAAAACTTTGAAATCGACACGGAAGCGCACGGGCAGCCAGTGCAATGAGGCCAGAGTGGGAGAGATATGATGGTGTTTTCTCACCCCACTAAGAAGTCTGGCCGCCGCATTCTGCACCATTTGAAGCTTCCGCATCAATCTCAAAGGTAGCCCCACGTAGAGCGCATTACAGTGGTCTAATCTCGAGATTACAAGCGCATGCACTAAAGTGGTGAGCGCCCCAGCATCAAGATAGGGACGCAGCTGGGCAATCCGCCAAAGGTGGAAATAGGCGGAGCGGACCACTGACGCCACCTGGGTTTCCATGGTGAGCGCCGGGTCCAGATGTATCCCCAAGCTACGAACCTCACTCTTCGCGGTGAGAGTCACCCCCCCAAATGAGAGGGAGTTTTCCAAACCGCTGATGGTGGGGCCACCCACCCTCAGTACCTCCGTCTTGTCCGGGTTCAGCCTCAACCCATTTTCCTGCATCCATTGCAGAACAGCCTCCAAGCAGCGCTGAAGGGACAGAACAGCATCCACTGTAGTTGGAGAGAAGGAGATGTAGAGCTGTGTGTCATCAGCATACTGATGGCACGATGCCCCACATCCCCTGATGACCCAGCGGCCTCATATAGATATTAAACAGCATTGGGGAGATGATCGAGCCCTGCGGGACCCCACAATTGAGGCTCCACGGGGCTGAAACCCTCTCCCCAATCTGTACTCTCTGAGGACGGTCCTCCAAGAAGGATTGGAGCCAAGCAAACGCCAGGCCACCAATTCCCAACTCGGAGAGCCTCCTCAGGAGGATACTGTGGTTGACGGTATCAAAGGCGGCTGAGATATTGAGGAGGACCAACAGGGACGTCTTTCCCCTGTCAGCCTCCCTCAATAGGTCATCTAACAGGGTGACCAATGCCGTTTCTGTACCATGACGCAGCCTGAAACCCGACTGGAATGGATCCAGGGCATTTGTTTCATCCAAGTGAGCCTGAAGCTGGTCGGCCACCACCCTCTCCACCACTTTGCTAATGAAAGAAACATTGGCGACGGACCTGTAATTGCCACTATCGTCCGCCACCAAATTTAGTTTCTTTCTTATGGGCCTAATGAGTGTCTCCTTGAGGGCAAGGGGAACCCTGCCCTCAAGGAAAGACCCATTAATTATTGCCGTTGCCCATTCTGTTGTTATAGGCCTGGCAGCTTTGATTAGCCAGGCCGGGCAAGGGTCAAGGGATGAGGTGGTGGCACGACAGCAATCAAGTGCCTTGTCCACAATCTCTGGTGTCACCGGCTGAAAATGATCAATTATCACCGGGCAAGGCGGAGCGCTGGACATCTCTGCTCAACTCACTGTGTCCAAAAAAGGAGAAAGTTCCCGGCGGATGGCCTCCACTTTAGATTTAAAGAATGCTGCAGATTGGTCAGGTGAGATACTAGGGGGAGGCCCATCACCTAGACCAATTCCGGATAGGTCACGAACTATGCGGAAAAGCTCCGCCTGCTGATTTGAAGCTTCGCTTATCCGGTCAGCGAAGTGTGCTCGCCTAGCAGCCTTTACCTTAGCAAGGTAAAGGTTAGTTGCGACCCTTGCACTCTAGCCTTCTCCTAGTTTGCTTCATCACTCTCAGGTCCTGGTTAAACCAGGATGCAGGCCGAGCTCTGCACTGGAGAGGGCGTTTAGGAGCGATCGTGTCTACAGCCCTGGTGGCAGCATCCATCAACCAGAGCCTCAACAGGAGCACCAGTCAGGTCAGCTGAAATCCCTCTCATGGCATCCTGGAATCCTATGGGATCCAGTAGCCTTCGAGGGCGGACCATTGAAATAGGTCCATGCTCCCTGCGAGGAGGGAGAGTCACTGAGAGGTTACATTTTATTACAACTTCTTTATTTAAAAGCAAATAAGCATTCAACAATAAATGTTACAAAGAGGGGGGAAATGCTAATATGCAGGGCTCACTCCTCTTAGGATCATGTTCTTCCTTTGAAATTTTAAAAAGCAACAATTTCTGTCCAATGTCATTGTTGGCTCTGGAGAAAAAGTGGTAAACAGAAGTGAAACCATGTGACCTGAAACTGAAGAACTGACTAGGCTCATTCCTATCTCCCCCACTCCCATTGGTCTAACAAGGCTGACTCCCTAGAAATCAATTTGATTCATAAATTCCATTTTTTTTAATCGCTTTGGTAACATTTGTTGGAATCTTTGGGTACTTACAATAAATGGTCAAACGACTGAGAAGCAGTAGTAAATAGAGGAGTTGGCCTTGCAGGTTGCACACAGACTTAATTTATATTTGCAGCCAGTTCCTGACTTGCTGCGGCTGCCCAGCCCATCGCCCAGAACATGGCAGCGTTAAGCAGCTGTTGTCTCTCCATGCTGCTCATCTCAGTGACTTTTCCAAACAGGCACTGACAACCCTGGGAGCTGTATTGCCAGTTTACTGCCTGCTATTCTTTAGGGCTTGAGAACTGTTGCGGGGGGGGGGGGGGGAGAGGCATGATCCTGCACTTTTTCTTTCTTCAAACTTTTGGGACAACATGTTTCTTATGGGCAATTTAGGCAGCTACCATTCCCCTCAAGATCTCCTGGAGCTAGAGGCGCTAGGCATGTCTGAAATACCAAAGCTACAGCCACTGCATGTGAGAGAGAGACTTTAGCAAACCCTGGCAAATCCTCTGTGCTATCAACCCCAAAGAATCTTCATGCTGTGAAGGGTTCACTTCATTCACTCCCTTTGCAGGAGCTGAGCAGGAAGTATGGCCACTTTGAATCTGTCTGGTAGAGCTGAGTTGAAATTTCTCAAACGATATACTTTTGTTTTGGAGTTTTTCAAACATGAAATTTGTGAGATATTTCTTTTTCACGTCTCCAAAGAAAACAAGGGTCATTTCGCAGAATTACCTCTAAATATTCTCCACTGGTTTTGGCATGGTTGGTGCCATTTTCCATCCAGAATGGCCCCAAAATGACCCTAGTTTCAGGGCACTGAAGAAGACTGTAAAAGATGGCCAGGCTGCCAGTGTGTGTGGTATGCCACTGATGCAGCAGTGAAAGAAGAAATCCTCAAGGAAACAAAACAAAACAAAACAAAACAAACTGTTAACAGTGACCCTCACCTCTATGAAATGGCTGAATAATTTCTCCCTACTATTTTGTGAAAAAAAGTTTTTGAAATGATCTCTCCTTCCCCAAATAGAGTTGAGAATTTTAACAAGTAGTTTGCAGTTTTCTACCTCTAGGAACCATTAAATAGGAGGCTGTGGAACTGCATTCCCTTTAGCCCTAGCCACCATGGACAGCTGTGAACCCAACAACACTTGATATAGAAGGAGAAATTTTGATTCACAACGGGTTCAATCAGATGGGCATTTATCCCACTGTTTCGTCCATTATAGGGACCGGCTGGTTCACTCCTTTTTCTAGTAATACATGGTGCAATTGCTGGAGTACCTCCAATCATCACCAGAGTGTTCTTACCTGCACCTTCCTGAGCCTCTTATTTGGTCCCATGCAAATAAAAATAAATATTTGGTGTATAAAAGTGTCTGTCTGGTTTTCTTATTTGATGGCAAGAATTGCTTTAAAACCATTTTATACCAAGCCCTAAGCTCCAAGCCCCAATGTATTTCCTCAAGGTTATCTACCTGCTCCACAAGGTCCTCCCAGGCCAGATGTCTCTGGGTAGGCACTCCAAGGGGGGCCAGGAAATCATCCACCAGAAGTAGGGTGTCTTTTGCTTTGACGCCAGTGCTCTGGAATCAACTTCCGATAGAGCTGCACCTCCCTCCCTCCCTCCACTTAAAAGGCACTTAAAAACACTGCTCTATAGAGAGGCCTTTTTTGGGGGGGTGCAACCCTGTCTGATGCCTTTTTTTGTTTCTCCTGTTTGACAGTTGTTTGTTTGCCTCATATTGCATGTTTTATAATTTATACCACATGAAATTTTTGTTATTTTGTGAATTACACATTTAATACATTATTATTATTTGTTTTAACGTCTGTAAACTGCCCAGAATAGTGCATGGCACTAATGGCGTGGTATATCAATCTAAAAAATAAAATAAAATAAAATAAAATAAATATGGTACACATCTCTGTTATTGTTCAAGCATGTTGTGACCAAAACTACTTATAATAAGTGGGATGAAAGGGACAGGGAAGACAAAATCTTTGCCTGAAGAAAGGGCTTTAAAATGAATAAGGGCCAAGGAGACAATCAGAGCAAGCAAATGTCTTTTGCTGGAAGGAAAGATTTCACTTTGCCTTTCCTGCTCACGTCGACTGGCTGCCAGCTCCTCTGTATAAATAATGGCACCTCTCCCTCCTGACTTAATCATCCCATTTTTGCTTTTTAATATTAATTAAACATTCCTCGGGGATTGTTTGCATCCTTATTAAACTGGGAACTTACAAAAGATTCAGAAGGGAACAAAAGCAAGCCATGTGAATGAGGGGAGGAAGAGTCTTGTGGTGTCTTGCTGTGATTGCTAAGGAAAGGAAATCAAAGCTAGGCTAGAAGTAAATTTGCTTTAAAAATAAATAAGAATGTATCCTGTTAGGCAGTCATCCATTGGAAACAACGGGTTTTGGGGAATGTTGGTGTTTTTGCGGGGGGGGGGGGGAAGACAGGTTGGAGCTTCATTCAGACGACCAAATGGTTGCCCTCTTCTCTCTTGCTTCCCCCCTCACTTAGGCATATTTGGCAAAGACCCACGGATGGTATCAAAGGGCTAATTAGCTGGCAGCTGCTATGGAAAGGGAGGGGAGGTGTTTGGAAAATAAAGGGAAGTGGAAGGAGACAAATGAATATAAATTCATACTAAAGAATGACAATCAGAAAGACAGCAGCTGGGATGTGAACCCATCCCATAATAGTAGAGTAGGGGGGAAATCTCATCTTCCCTTCTGGCGCCAGATTAGAGGTTTGGGTAAGAAATACATATCTTACTGAGCCACTATAGGCATTCTCTTTGCATCATTTCTAATTCCAACAATGTACTTGCCCTACTTTTTCTCCATTAATGTGTGTCTGGCACCAAGAGTGTGTTCTGGTGCCTATTACAAACTGAAGAGTTTCAGTGTGAGAAATACAGTTTCCAGTTTCTCACTGGATATGACACAGATGACTTAACCTAACTCCAAGGTGTAATTTAAACAAAGACTCAGCAAGGCTTCACCTTTGAAGGTATAATGGATCGATAAACGCCACTGACTCCAGACAAAGTTCCCTATCTCGCTATTAGCCACTCGTAAACAGAAAGAATTAGGGGTAGAATTGTGGTTGTGGAGTTGATGTTGGCCCTTAGTTGGCCCTTAGTTAGGCCCTTAATTTCTCATTTTAGGAATTAAGTTCTGCTTACCTCATAGAGTCACTAAAGGTTTGTCCACATGGGCCAAATGTTCCACTCTCTTTCTCCCAGTTGGTCCTGAAATAGAGTGGGTCTTCCAAGGGTCATGTCCTCATAACAAATCATAAAGTCTATCTCCCAGAGATCACACCACACATTTCCCCATGTATTGTGTGATCCCTGGGAGATGGAATGCACTGGACCACTCCACGAGAGGTCCAAATTGTGACCTATTTCCCTGTGTTGAAATAACACCTTCTATTGAAAGCATGTTTATTAAATGAGCTTAGAACTGGCCATATTTCTTTAGATGGGGAAAAAGGCAGGTGTGGTGACTCACAATCTGATTTGGATCATGATGTAAATGGAAGAGGATTAACTCAATCCCCAGGGTTGTCCATGGTCTGAACATGGAGGCCAAGACATCTTCTCTGCTCAGGCCATGAGTTGGTGCTATTCCTCCTCACCCCACCATATCCTCAGCCACTCAGCTGCAATTACCAGAATCCATCAGCAGTAACTCAGCAACAATAGCATTCAATTTAACACTCAGAAGCCATTGAGTAGTAGTCAGTAGACATCATATCAGTAGCCACTGCTTGTTGACTAGCAATTACCACAATACTTCAGCTATTGGCATCCACTCAGTAGCAATCATGGCCAATCTTTAGAACTCAGCAGCCACTCAGTAGCAGTCATCAGACTTGAACAGCAGGCAGCAGCAGTTCCATAGTCTTCACTGAATTTCTTAAGTCAGCACAGACATTCAGTAGCCATCACCAGGTTAATGCACTTGTAATGCTGTTCTTCTAGGAGTGTGTGTGTATGTGTAAACATCCTATATTTAGTTGCACAATCATCTCTGTGGCAACCAACAGTACCTCCAGGTCCCCTCACTTCAATAAAAGCTTGTGGGAAGCTATACAAAAATAACTGCTTCCACAGTTGTTTTTTCAGATAAGGAAGGGTGGGCAGCCAGGGAAACTGCAGAATAATGAAGATACATGTAATATTAAGAAAAATCAAACTCATCACCCTTGGCCACCTTGCAGTGTTAACAGTAATCAGCAAAATAGACAAAATAAATTAAGAATGAGGCAGAATAGTAGAAGCCTCTTTCATGAAGAAATAAAATGTTTAGGAAATTGGAAGATAAGTTATAGCCCAGCTCATCCTTTTCATGGAGCGGCATACCTGCTATAGGGCTTATGGGGAAGCTGTTGTATTATAAGTATTTATTGTCTGTGTGTTATCTGCTGTCAAGCTGCATCTGACTTACAGTGACCATGAATAGAATTTTCTAGGTGTGTGAGATATTGAAGGAATGGCTTTCCCAGTGTCACTTTCCCAGTCAGTTTCTCTAGCCAAGCAGAGATTAGAACTCTGGTGTCCTGAGTCATAATCAGTCACTCTGGGTCTCAATCATTTGTAATACATACAGTGATTCCCTCCAAAAAGTTACATTTGGAAGACCTTAGGGAAAGTGTTCAACCCAAAAGAATGATGATGTGAGTTGAGCCAAAATTTCCCAGAACATATTTTCTGACAATTTTTTTCTGTTCTTACTCTCATAGAAACACACTTTGCAGAAGGCTTTTCTTCAGCATGGTTTCCAGAATTATACCAAATAAACCAAACAATGTTGGAAACAGATATGTCAAAAATGAACATCTGGGACTATAAGTACTGGCGGGTTATTAATCACGTAAAGCTAATATTGGCTGATTAGATTTACGACAGGTAGAGCAAGAGATTAGAAGTTATTGGGGTTTTTCCCAGCAAGGAAGGACAGATAAAATTATTTGGAATACAACTGGATGCAAATCATAGTATATGGATGGATGTTTAGTGGTACACTGAAGAAAAATGTATCAATAATTCTACCACCCCATCAATCTTTTGGGAAATGTTTGTATCTTATAACTGAATGCTTTTGACAACATTATATAATTATTTTCAAAGAAATTAAAAAGAGAGAAGGAAAGAAAGGAGAAGGAAAAGGGAGGGAAAGGGATGGGGAGAAGAGTGAGGAAGGAACAGTAAGGAAAGGCAGGTGAGAGAGAACAGAAATCTGCCATTATTGGGGGGCGGGATTCTCAAACGAGAAAGCAGCAGCTCCCCATTTTTGTCTGGGAACCACAGCGGAAGTTGATTTTTTTCTCTCTATATATGAAGCAAAGCTTTCAGGTGACTGCTCATATCCCACATTTATATAATTATTTTAAAACATTTTCTACTGCTTTACATTTTGAAAAATCCTAAAGTAGTTTCCAATAAAAACAAGATTCAAAGCAACTAGAGCAAAGCCTTTGCCAGAGTCAATGAGCACCTTTTATTCTCTAAGGAGACTGTGTAGAGTTTGAACTTTCGGTTAATTCCTCTAGCTGTGCAGCAGAAATGCAGGGATCCACAGAGCAGAATAGGTTTGAGTTCCCCAGAGTAGTCCACCCCTTTTCTCATCAACTGGCACTTACAATCTCAAGAACTCACTTGAAATATTAGTAGTAGAAAGAAAGAAAAAATCTTTACTTACCAATCAACAGCAAACTGACAAACATGAAAGCTTTCAGCAAATAGATTTCGATAGATAGTAGAGAGGGGGAAAATGCTCAGCAGAGAGACGAGGCTCTCTTTGAATTCAGAGGCAGGAGGGAACAATTGGTTAGCGCCGGATAGATTGACAGTCACCAGAACCCAGAAAGGTCCCTACCAGCCAAACCTACTAAAGGCAGCATGCAAGGTTGCAAAAAAAGTCCAACAGAGAGTCCTGTGGAAGTAAGAATGAAGCGACACTACCCTACACACTATTGTTCCCTGTGTGTCCCAAAAACAGGCTCTGGATGGGTAGAAACCTTCACAAAGCTGGTTTTCAGGCACTGTGGAGGACTACAGGAGCAGGATGTAGAGGAGGAGGAGAATGCTCCACTGTAAGCCTGGGACAATGTTGGATTTAGCCCTCCATCCACAATGAATCAATTTATTTATTTTATTTATTTATTCAAATTGTATCCTGCTCCCATAAGTGTCACAGCACTACTCTGGGCTGGTTACAACTCATAAAATAGAAAACAAAAATGAAAATAGAAATATTAAAACCAATAACAATAACCCTAAAAAATAAAAATAAACAATCAAGTATGGTTTCCCATACAAAGCTAATGTTGACATAAACTGCAAAAAGCTGGGAGAAAGTGTTGTTTGTTTTACAATAGTGTTGGTGCTTTTCTTAAAAGCTCAAATTGTATTTTGCTTCTTGGCTTCCCTTCTGAGATATGACTCATTGGGCCTGATACATACAGTGATTTTGACAACCGACACGGCCATATTGGCGAGCTCCCAGTATTATTAAATCCTGTCAGAAATGCTCAGATGATGACCAACTGGCAGAAAAGCAAGCATTTGTGACAGTTTGGTCATTCATTCTGAGTAGAGATTAATGTGTGAAGTAGAGATGGGGACGAAGCACCAAAATGGGGCTTCGTCTTGGTTCATGGGTCGTCAAACTTGATGACCCATGAACCACGAATTGCCCCCCAGTGGCCTGATGAACCACAAATCAATTCATCGGTTCATTGGGTCTTTTTTAAAGACAGCCCATGGGGGCATAGGAAGGGATCAAAGCGATCCCCCAGCCCCGCTGTCTTTGCAAAGATGGCAGGGGTGGGGGATCTCTTGGGTCCCCCTTCTCTCCTCTTCCTATGCCAGTGCAGGTATAGGAAGAGGAGGGAAGGAATCAAAGCGGGATCAAAGCAATACCCCGGCCCTGCTCTCTTTGCAAAGGTAGCAGGGCTGGAGGATGGCTTGCGTCCCCCTTCCCTCCTCTTCCTATGCCAGTGCAGGCATAGGAAGAGGAGGGAAGGGGGACCCAAGCCATCCCCCACTGCCGCTCTCTTTGCAAAGGTAGCTGGGCTGGGAGATTGCTTGGTTCCCCCTTCCCTGAGAAAGCCTGATAGATGAAGGGATGAATATAAAAGGGTTATATTCATTGCTTCGTATTCATCAGAGTCTCTGGACCTCAAGAATATGAAGCAACGAATAACTGATGAATCAGCGATATTCGTTGAATATCTTGATTCGTTTTTTATATTCGTCCCCAGGTCTAGTGTGAAGCATTAGAAAGCACCTATTGCTCCCTGCACCAATCTCTAAATATTGCTTGCATAGGATTTGCTTTGTGCACGCAGTCTCAAGCAATATTTTGACCTTCTTTCAATTAGTATTTCAATTCCTTTTTATAGGGAACACATGCAACAAGTAACCTTAATTGGTACATGTGTGCATAACTGCATTTGGGAGAATGAGAGACTGAGTTAGGATGTTGATGGTGTTGCAGAACCTCAGTGGTTGAAATCATTTTGCTTAGTGTAAGAAAATCCATACCTTCCAGGCTGTTCCTTACCAGGAAATAAAGATTTATTGCTGAAACTCTTAGGAGTGTGCACACACAGTGACTTGGTGGAAGCGCACATGTCCTCAATAATCATTGCAGGGACTTTTTATTTGCTGGTTGAAAATGGACTGAAAGTTACAAATGTTCTTATGCTAAGCAACAGGATTTCACCTTAAGGGGGGAAATTGCTGTAGCTGGAATCAAGCCAAAAACATGGGCATTTGAGATTCCCATATCCTGAGAACTTGGGGAGAAACTCTCGGGCCAAGGGGAGTGTCCTTATGAGGTCGGAAGTGGGACTGAAGCTGCTGCTAACTAATGAAGCTGGAAGTAAAAATGGATGCACTAGGAATCCAAGAAAATGGGCCCAGAATCTGGATAAAATCCAGTTAACTAGAGCCAATGTAAACATCTCTTTTCTCTGAGACTGGATAGGTTAAAAAAAATGCAGTCTAGTGCCAACTAGGAAATGGCGGAAATGGGCAGTCAGGTTTAAAAATGACACATACACACCAAACTTTCTTCTTCTCTACTGCTGCTTATCCTAAGATTTGTTTTTACCTAGACAGCACAGAAATACGTTGAGACTTAACCAGCAGGCTGAAACTGGACAGCCTTCAAGGCATGTCACAGTGATAGGTTATTGTTCTTTGCCTTGGCCAGCTAGGCCTACAGGAACCTAAACAGAAATGAGAAGTAGGGCTCTATTTTTTGTTTTTAAGTCCAACAGTTCTTCATCACAGGACAGTAAAAGACAGCTGAGGACATGAGGGGCAGATCTGGA
This sequence comes from Intellagama lesueurii, assembly GCA_037013535.1. Lineage (NCBI taxonomy): Eukaryota > Metazoa > Chordata > Lepidosauria > Squamata > Agamidae > Intellagama > Intellagama lesueurii. The sequence continues at coordinate 199,505,363 of JBAJHW010000004.1, forward strand.
TTCAGAAATTGAAACATTAAATTTTGGATTACAAGCCTCAGAATTCCAAGCAACATGGCCACTGGTGTGTTTCAAAACATGCTACTGAAACGCAGCAAAATTGCTTCTTGGGTGACAAGTACAGGAGCAAGCCATTCTTAGTTCTGAACTCTGATGAAACAAAATTCTCTCTCAAGAAAATGGGCAGTAGTCACAAATTCTGTTGGGCTGTCTGAAGCAGTTGGGACCAAGCAAAATACTCCCAGTTTCCCCCAAGCTTAATTGATTGTTGGAATTTTAGGGACGTATTCCAAACTGCTTGCCGAATTATGCATGTAATTAATTCCAGTGAGAGGTTGCCCTGCTTAAAAAAACATGATTAAGTGAATAATGACAAATGACTGTAACATATTTGTTAAAATTATTATTTGTTTTGTTGCCTAAAGAGTTGATTTTAAACATCTTATGTGCAACTTCTGCTGGGAGGGTATTCTCATCACGCCAAAGGCTGTGTTTATTAGGGTTGTTTGGAAAGCATAAGAACATTCAAAACATGGCCAGAATGACTTCGCTGGAAACAAATGGCTGCATTTGCAGCAAACAGCATTTAAGACAGAGAAAACATTTCTTTCTTCTAGAGATTTTGCGTGCAGACCTTTCCTTTCCTTTCCTCAATTATACTGTACAGGGATTTGACCAAAACAAAAATCTTTCTCAGTTCCCTGAGGTCATTCCCACCTGCTTCATTGTGCCTCTTGAGAACTGACGCTGCTTCCCCTTCCTCATCCTAAATACTGTATACACATTTCCCCCTCCTTATCTTCCCATAAAAGCATTTGGATGTTGTTCAAGCAGTAATGCCAAGGGGGAAGGAGGATTTTGTCTCAACAGTAGCAGGAATAGCAAGTAAGTCAGAGGGAGAAAATTTCCTGTGAAAGGGAAAAATAAGTAAATGCGAGCAACCGTTTGGTCAGCAGAAACCAGAAAATTAGTTCTGTCTTTGTACGGAAAAGGTGATATTTCAGTAATGTCTTCATATCATGTAAAGTTTTCTAGGTGAATAACAACTTGTCCAGTGGCACCTTAAAGACGAACAGGTCTTTATTGGGTGCAAGCCATTGTGAGGAGCAGCCAACTTCACCACATGCATGGAGTATTGACTAAGCAGATAAGCTATGTACAGGTATATAAATATCTGCTGACTGAAGCAATAGGCAGTTTGTTTTTAAGGTGGCATGAGATTTTTGTTATTTCACCTATGACAGGCTAACAAGGCTGCCTCTCAGGAAATAAGTGACAGCAGGAGCACATGTGTGCACTTACAACACTTCTTTTCTCACATGAAGTTTATTGCCAGAAGACTCTTTGTGCAATAATAACAGGCTCTTCTCTATTTGTCAAATGTATGCTTAGAAATAAAGAGGACAGATCTGTAGAGATGTTAGTCTACGCACATTAGTCCCATCATCTGAACCATTTCAAGTACTTCTGTTCTTCCAAGCCTTTCTGTACATTCCCCTTCTTTTTACTTTTTCTTCTCTTGCTGGCAATTTATGGAGAGGGGAAATAGTCCCACATTTGCAAAAGGGCTTACAAGAGACAGGTAAGTTGAGTGACAGTTTGAATACTGCTGGTGTGGTGAATGAGACACTCTGCATCATCATCATTTGGAAAAGTTACCTTTCGGGACTAAAATCCCTGGCTATCAGGGCAAATAACCTTTCCTAGTTTCAGGTGGGAAGAATATGTATTATGTAGCAGGCCTAGAACTGACCATGGAGGAGGTGGATATAAATGGGACGCCAGTTTGAAAAGGCATCCCAGATCATGTGGCAGATGAACAGGTTGTCACCTTGGGGGACCCAGCACTCTTTCAAGTGGGTGATTACCTCACAGTCTTTTGTTCTAGTGAAAAACCACGTTCAGGTCTTGAAGCTGAGATCTTCAGTACATGAGACTTATGTTGTCTCAGGACTAAGGCTATGTACGCAACCTAGGTAGCCATTGCTAGTTTTATGAGTAAGCATCTAGCTTACTCTTGTTTGCTGCAATGGCTACATGGCTAGGAAACTGTCATGTGCAATGTGGTCTGTAGACCATTCTCATTCCCTCTCTCCCCCCTTTCTCTCTCCCCCCACACCCCTGTTGCAAGCCAGGAAGGCAAAAGGTAAACTAGGCCTTATCCTTACCATTCTCCCTTGGGAATAAGGTTTGTTTACTTACTTACTTACTTACTTACTTACTTACTTACTTACTTACTTACTTACTTACTTACTTACTTACTGCCCCATTAGTGCTATGCACTATTCTGGGCAGTTTACAACAGTAAATAAAACCCATACGAATGAACTATAAATAAACAATTCAATTAAAACGGTTTGAGCTTACACATTCTGTGCCCTATGCACTGAGTCACAGGAGGCTACAACTGTATGACTGTTGGTATGATTTCCCTTGTTGCTTATTTAGGGTTAAACCAAATGGTACAGTTAACATGCCATCAGAAACAGTGCTTCCTGAAACCATGGAAGTCTGTTGTTGTTGGGGTTTTTTTTTGGGGGGGGGCGGGTTTGCCACTACACATGCTCATCCTAACCTCTGTACTTCAAATTCCAGCGGGCTTTCTTTTGTGAACAATCATTGGATGGAAAACATGAGCTTAATTTGCAGGTCGAATTGTCAAGTTGCTTATCTCCTAGGAAATTATGTTCTGAGAAGAAAAAAACAGGTTAATCACAGGAAATGCACATTTTCCTTACTGTGTAGCTGGGAAATGTCTAGTTATAAATAAAACATTCACTTGTAACAGTTTCCCCTCCTCTTCCCTGACCAGTTTTAAAATTCTGACTTGTACAACTAGCATTTGATGTGGATGGGTTTTGAATTACTTGTAGCATTTAAGATGCTGATTAATTGCCAAGATATGTCACATTCAATTAGTGCTGTTACATTGGGTCATGAAATAGTAACTAAATAAACATAAATAATCACGAAGAGAAATGCTCATGCTAGTAACACTGCCTCTGCCAGAGTTATGGGAAATTCTCTGGTATCTCCTTAAGTCATGCGAGGTAAACATAGGGGTCCAGAGGGAGGAAGAGGAACAAAAGCCGTTGGGACAGCCTTTAGACATTTGTTTCTACTTATGAAATACTGGCATTGTCTAATAATTGTTTACCTCTTCACTTATAATATTTCCTGTTTTGTCCAGGTTTGCCATTATCCCATCAGTATGCCTTCATATCCCTTTCTTCTCTCTAAAATATTCAGTGTTCCAGTACATACTTTCAGATAAATGTTCCTTTGTTTCTCAAGACAGGGCATTGCATGACTCTGGATACAATTCCACAGAAAAGATTTATATTATGGAACATTCATATAACGTCTGTTTCAAAGGTGCAAAAACTGCATTGGAGCTTCTAGGTGTTTTCCACTATACCACTGAAATCCTTGTAAGATTTCCGCATCAGGGAAAGTAGGAGATGAAACATTTTGGAAATGAATAATCTGGACTTTCAAGAATAAATGAGTGAGCAGAGGATGTCAGTACCAGGAGAATTCATAGAGTGGAAGGTTTGAAATAGCCCACAATTCAATAATGTCTGTTGAATCATAAACTGTTTCAATCCTTCCACACTATCTCTTCCCCTGATTCTGACATTTTTTACTTATATTTATGTCAATATTTTAAAAGTTACCTTTTTTTTGGAGACAGCTTTTTATTTCTTTTTAATGGTTGCTGACTGACTCAGTACATCAGCAGTGCTTTGACAGGGCTTTTCTTTAAAAAAAAACTTTCAAAGCATCACTGATATGTTAGCAACAATAAAAAAGAAATGTAAAACTTCCTGTTTCCTGCACTTCAAAGGAGAGCTGAGCAGAGGTTTTCCATTTCTCAAGATTGTTAAATGACAAGATCATTAAGATAGTTAAGAGACTTCGCCATAGGAACAACCAACCAGTTGCTTTGGTTCATTCCCAGCAATTCCACATATTGAATTTGAAACCAAAACAGAGAAAGAATACCTGCACCTAAAAAAACAGTAGCTTCTGACAGCAAGTCAGAAAGGTGTGGATAGGAGCACTCTGCAGTCAAGCTGGTTCACGCTGGTGCTTACATTGTGTGGTCGCTGGCAAAAGGAGTGAACCAGCCCATCCCTAGAGCTGATCAAATGAGTGCCCAGGTAGTCAGGCACTCAGCATTGCTTGGCAATAGCTTTCTGAATGGAATCTATCACTTTGTATACTTTGCAGTTTGGAATCTATTTGTCTTTTGGCGGTTAGCACTTTCATGGAATTTGGTTTGTAGAAATATTTAGAAACAGGGGTACCCTTGCTTTGATGCTGGCTAGCAAGGGCTTTTCAATTTGTCACTGGTTTATGATACTGTATGTTATATCGGGAAATATTGTGGAGCTTCCTTCCCCTAAATAGCTCCATCTGAGCAAGACAGATTGTCATGTTAGTTGTCCTTTTGTTCCTCATGTTACATTAGTAATACCGATGCCAAAGCCTTATGGAAGAGTCCAGCATGACCCGTCTATTCCTACAGTAGATGTATCTGAACAGAGTATTGTCATCTTATCTTCAACAATAGTAGGAGGGTATTAGATGCATACATAAGACTAAACTCCAACTTTGGTATATTTACATATCTTGGTCTGAGCTTTGGGTTTGTCCCAGGGTTGTTTAAACATTACCTGAGAATTTGTGAATAAACTCCCTTTTCAGCCAAACCATGATGACTCTTCTGCTTTAGTGATCAAAGCACACAGATGTGCATTTGGACGTGAAATGTTAAACTAGCAAAATGTGCGGCCCAGCAGCATCCATTTCCCTGGGAATAAATATGCTGGCTTGCAAGGTTTCTGCTCTGCAGCTTGTCACTGTGCAAAAAATTATTGGGTTGGAAGCAAAGAGTACAGAGTTTCTTCTAGTGCTCCCTAATGTTTGTAGAGAAAATTCAGGCCATGTACATACTCTATGCGGGTGGTACCAGATCCCAATATATTCACATTTTCTAGGTGGAATCCTGTCAATTCCTCCCAATCATGCAACAATTCTTTGAGTGAGCTGTTGTACAGTTTCTGAGCTTGTGCAAGGAGATATTACCAAATAACACCTTGTTCTTTAAGCCTGAAACCATCCAAGCACTTGCACAACAGACCACTACCCAAGCAAACAAATAACTGGGATTCTGCCCATATGCCATAAGATTCAGCATGGGAATGACTTCCATTCCAAGGATGCTAAAAGGGGGTATGCTGGATCAGCAACCAACTGGTGATTCACTGCTTTTTGCACAAGCAAGAGGTAAAGACAGCATCTCTTCCTCTATTTTGCCCCTTCCATGACATTCAACTATATTTAGAGATAAACGGTCTTTAAACAGCCATTGCAGAACATTGCCAAACTTTAAACAGTTACTTTTTTGGATTAAATATTCCAGATTAACCTCAGTCATCTCCTCTGGCTACACTGGGTGGAGTATTATTTCTCCCTTTTCTCTTCTATTTGCCTCACATGACTCCCACAGAATGTGTTAGTGCAAAGCACTTAGCCCATAAATTCCCAAACCTTTTGGATGTATGAATACAATAAGAACTGTGTTCAAAGTATTGTGGGTACCATCATAAAGTAGCTATTGTGGGAGGCACAGCCAATAACAAAACCTCCATTTCACGAGGAGCGAGGCTGAACGGGAGATAATGTGCCCAAGAAATCCATTATAAGGCAATGTTGAACTTCATCTTCTACTTGAAAAGAACACCTAGTTTTCCAGGAAAAAAACTTAACACCCCCCCCCCCATCTCTTTCTCTCTCTGAGCCAATTCATTGCACCTTATCTTCTTTTTGTTCAAGATGCTCTGTGAGAGGTGTAGTTCTTTGAGGGTGCCTTCCATAGACTCTAATGGGCAGCAAGATTACACCTCCCACAAAGCCCTAGGTCTCCCAGGAAGCACTGGGGCAGTTTCCTTGCCCTGTTTGAAGTGAGTGAAATGTAGGTGTTTGTACGGGTCTCTGAGGGGGAACTCTCCAAATTCTGCCTAGGGAATTCTTGGAGAATTCTGGGAGACCCCTCCAAAGTCACACACCCTACCCCCACATAAATCTAGAAAAAGGAGGAAAACCAGCTTTGACAGCGGAAAAGAAACAAAAACAGAGAAACAGAGAGAAATGGAAGAACGGACATGTCTTCCTCTCCTCAACTCACACAGCCCCAGTTGCCCTCTTCCTTTCTTGACCCCACCCACGTTCTCTTTCTACCTCCCCATTTGTCTGCACCAACATATGAATGAAGAGATCCTGAATCAGGTGGGGGTCATCAGAATGAGAGACAGCTTGAGTGTTCTTTCTCCTTTTGTCCATGTAACTTATGCAAATTATTAACTTCTTTCCTCCTGCTTTCACTGGGGTTACTTCCTGCTGCTTCTTCCACTAAGCTCCAGAAAGTCCAATTCCTGTAGATTCTGTGTAATGATTGAGTAGAGCTATACACATAACAGCAGAGATGGCTGTTGATGGTTCTGCAACCAAGTTTAGGAATTTTTCTTCTGCTCTACCCCAAATAGATTTATTTATTTATTTATTAAATTTATACCCCGCCCATCTAGTCAACTGACTACTCTAGATTTCCAGAAGCAATAACCATAACACAATTTAACATGGCTGTTAGTTTCTATATTAGTTACTCCCGTTTCATAGCCATAGGCTCAGCACTAGCTCATGTTTATCTGCTGCCATTAATATCAATTATTTTTACTTTATGTACCCTCACCCTCAAAATGCCTAGTGGGGACAGGGTGTCTCCCATATGTATCAACTGTATCTTTCTAGAGTACTAACAGGGTGATCAACATTGCTCAAACAAGCTGCTGGTACTGGAGCCATGTACTGTATTTTTCCGTGTATAAGACACTACTTTTTCCTACAATCATTACACTAAAAATTGAGGGGCGTCTTTTACATGGAAGATAGCTGAGGAGAGAACAAAACCTTGCTTCTGTAAACAGGCTTCCTTCAGTCACGAGGCTTAGCTTCCTATAGTCAGGAGACTTAGCTCCCTCCAATCATAAGCCTTATGGAACTGACATCAGCTGATGCTGCACAAACCAATTGGAACACACCTCGTTGGAGGTGGAGCCTGTAGGCTCAGATTCAACAGGGACCCAAAATGTCCAACCGTTCTGAGCCCAGAGGCTGAATCCTCAAAGCTATGTTTTCTTAATTTTTGAGTTAGAAAAGTATGTGGGGGGTGTCTTATAAACGGGGGCGTGTTATAAATGGAAAAATACGGTAATCCTTATGAACAGAAGCATGGAGGAATGCGAAAAGGAGCAAAGAATTCTGTGGTAAGAGTTAAACTTGATAGAGGGCAACCTCTTTATAGTTAGAGATCATGCAAAGCCAATTAATGGAATTGCTCAGTGTGGTGTAATGCACTACTCCATTCTCTGCTGATGCTCAAAGTAAAAATAAAAAGTAGAGCATAGTATAGTACATGGTATGCCAGAGGGGATGGGTTCTGCTTTTCTAATCTTATGAAAGGGCATCTGAGAACTCATGAGAGAGACTTTGTTCCAGTGCAGGAACTTAACAAAACCCTTGCGTGTCCCTGTGTCTTTAGGGATGCTGCCGGAGGTAATGGAACGAATGCAGCCAAAAGGAGCGAAGTAAAAAAGAAAATAACAACACCAAAAGCATAGAAGCATAAAATTTTCATTTTGCAAATCACTGGCTGCCTGAAGTGAGCTTCATTTATAATGTGGGGGCGGGCAGCACTGGATTTTCACCAAAGGGCAGGAGATCTGCAGTAGAACCAGTTTGGCACATCAGTTTCTCAGGTCTGGTTAGAGTGCAAACTCTACTACCGAATACAGTACCAAAGCCTGGAAATGTTTCCTTTTGGGTATGCTGATTGGGGGGGGGGGGAGTTATATTTTCAAAACGGGTCATTTTCAACCTCAGCAACAAACTCTGGAACTTATAATTTTAACTGTTATGTGAGATGTACAGTTGAAGAACCTTTAAGTGTAGGATGGCCTAGATCAAACGAAGAGGTGGGTTTCGTTGAATGGGTTAGGTTAATCCTGTGCATATATTCCATATGCATCCATTGTGTGCCCCTGAAGAGTATAATAGATGATGAGACATGCCTGTCTCTGAAGATTTGGATCCATATCTTATTGCTATTCTCAGCTAGAGAGCAGACCCATTAAGTCCATCACTGAACTGTAAGATGAATTGTAAGTCAACTCTTACATGAAGTCTATACATTGGGCATAGTTTAGTTGGGATTAGAAATCGGATACTGACCCCTAAATTTAAATTGGTCGGCTGCCTCTAATAAAATGTAGGTGGCTTCCTGAATAATTGTATCATATAAGCAACAAGAATATCACAGGCCTCAAAAAATAGACATGTCCATGAGCATGAAGTCAAAAACGCCTATATGTTGCACAAAGCTTTGGTTTACATGAAGGGGTAATGCCATTTGCAGAATTTAGCTATATTGTGGGAGTTTTTATACATATGCACGTTTTTAATTAAAGAAAGCTATGGCTTTGTATGATATAGATCTGCCATTCTCAATGGGAGGGGCATATGACCCCCTGGGGGTCCCTGGCACATTTGAAAGGGGTCACAGACTGGGAACAATTCTTCACACATCACCCTATAAAGTTTGTTAAGCGACATATACAATCCTGATTCAGCCTATAGTTCTTTCATATTGTGTTTATGGCCGTGGCCAAAAAAAAAAAAAAAGGTTGAGAATGGTTGATATAGAGGATCAAAGGATGCAGGAATGAAAAAAATTAAGTATATGAGTATTATCAAAGCAAAAAGAAGAAGTTTAAAGGCAGAGGAGCCTGACTTGAACCTGCCAATACATCACAATATAGTTAATGTCAAAATTCAGGTGTAAGATTGTAAACAGGCAGCAATCATGTGTGAAAAACTGAGTACACCCTTACTGCTTCCATAGGAATTAATAGGCTGGGTAGCAGCCAGGTCCAGATCAATTACTCAAATGTCTTTGAGTAATTGATCATCCGCAAGTGTGACTACCTCTATATAAGCCGAAGTTTTAGCAGTTTACTAGTCTGGAGCATTCAGGTGCATGTTAACACAATGCCAAGGAGGAAACATATCAACGGTGATCGTAGAGAAGCAATTGTTGCTGCCCATCAATCTGGGAAGGGTTGTAAGGACATTTCCAAACAATTTTATGTCCATCATTCTATAGTGAGGAAGATATGTAAAGAGATATGTTTTTAAAATGTAACCATAATGGTAATTAATTGCTTTTGGTGCCTTGAAACTATAACTGTAACTGTACATAAATATTTTTGGAGTAGAGTTTCCAAAATCCTCCAACCAATATTCTGGTTATGTGGTCCTCCAGCTCCAGCTAGGGCAGTCTGGTTGTGTAGTCCAAAAAAGCAACTTATCCAAACTTGATTTTCTTCTCAGTTCTCTGGAAACCTCATGCAACTTATACTTCAGATTTATGAGAATGGATGAAAGAGGGCATGTTTTCCTTTTGCCAGAAAAAAAGAAGAAAAGGATTTGACTTGTTGAAGTCATGCTCTTAGTTTCCAAGCACTGAATAAATAGGGTGAGTTTTCGTATTTCCTTGTTGACTGTACTTGACGAGAGCTTGCAAATGTAATTTTGACTACAACTCCCAGAATCCCCTAGTCAGCATGCAGATTGAGGGATTCTGGGATTTGTAGTTCTAAAATGAATATTTCCAAACTCTGTGGTTGCCAAGTGCTGCTGTTAATTTGTATCTGTTCCAGAATATAGTTCTTTCCAATCAGAAGCATCAGAAAACTGCCCAGAGAGTAGATCAGAGGTTTTCAGAGTTAATAAGGCAAAAACGCAAATCAGGATAAGAATCGCTCAGGCTTTATGTTCCCATTTTGCTAGCCTTTAACTTAAGGGAAAATCCCCAAGAGAACACCATTCCCTGATCTGTTAGTATACTCAGGCGCAGCTGACTACCCATTAAAATAAATGTAGCACTGCATTAAAGCGAAGCAAAGCACTGGCCTTGTATGACCTGTGAAAGCAAGGCTGTTGGTCTCCTGGGAAACAATGCCAGGCCTGTGGTAATGCATTTTGATTTATTCACAAGATAAAAAAGTCTGGAGAAATAATGCTTCCTTCGTCTTCCTTAGTATAAATTCTCCTGTATTACCCATAAACATTAAACCAGCAAGAAAAGCTAGCATCACTTTCCCTTCCCTTCAGCCAGAGACTGCTAGGAAAATTCCATTATATAGCAAGAAAGGAAAACTGTTGTGTGAAATCAATTTACAGATGATATGAATTTTTAAAAGAAATACTCCAAGTATTCCGATGATCATTTGACTTTACACCAGGTTCTGGCTGCTTCCCTCCTCTTTGCTGGATGGAAGGTGGAGTACCACAGGACATGAAGGATGCAAACATCGTCACATTGTATAAGAACAAAGGCGACAGGGGCGACTGCAATAACTACCGTGGCATCTCTCTTCTCAGCGTTGTAGGGAAGCTGCTTGCCTGTGTTGTGCTGAAGAAGCTCCAGGTGCTTGCAGACAGAGTCTATCCAGAATCACAGTGTGGATTTCAAGCTAATAGATCCACCACTGACATGGTATTTTCCCTCATACAATTGCAGGAGAAATGTAGGGAACAACGACAGCCACTCTTTGTGGCCTTCATAGATCTTACAAAGGCCTTTGATTTGGTTAGCAGGGACGACCTTTTTAAAATACTTCCCAAGATTGGATGTCCACCTTGGCTCCTTAACATTATCAGGTCCTTTCATGAGGGCACTGTAGTTTTTGATGGCTCAACATCAGATCCCTTTGACATCCGAAGCGGAGTGAAACAGAGCGGTGTCCTCCTGTTTGGGATCTTTTTTGCTGTCATGCTGAAGCACGCCTTTGGAACTGCAACAGAAGGTGTCTATCTCTGGACTAGATCAGATGGAAAGCTCTTTAATCTCTCTAGATTGAGAGCGAAGACCAAAGCCCAGCTGAAATGCATGCAGGAATTCCTGTTCGCCAATGATGCAGCTGTTGTTGCCCATTCTGCTGAAGAGCTCCAACAACTTATGAATCATTTTAGTAAGGCCTGCCAAGATTTTGGATTAACAATCAGCCTGAAGAAAACACAAGTTATGGGCCAGGGTGTGGACTCGCCTCCCTCTATTACCATCTCTACACAAGAATTGGAGGTTGTTCATGATTTCGTGTACCTTGCCTCAACGATTTCTGACTCTCTCTCTCTAGATGTCAAGCTGGATAAACGCATTGGCAAAACAGCTACCATGTTCTCTAGACTCACAAAGAGAGTATGGCTTAACAAAAAGCTAATGGCATATATCAAGATTCAGGTCTATAGAGCTTGTGTCCTGAGCACACTCCTGTACTGCAGTGAGTCCTGGACCCTTTGTGCACGGCAGGAGAGGCAGTTGAACACGTTCCATATGCGTTGTCTCAGATGCATTTTTGGCATCACCTGGCAAGTTCCAAATAGAGTAGTCCTGGAACGATCTGGAATTGTTAGCATGTATACATTACTGAAACAGCAACGTCTACATTGGCTTGGGCATGTCGTGAGAATGGCTGACGGTCGGATTCCAAAAGATCTCCTGTATGGAGAATTAGTGGAGGGAAAGTGCCCCAGAGGGAGACCACAGCTGCGATACAAGGATATCTGCAAGCAGGATCTGAAGGCCTTAGGAATGGACCTCAACAGATGGGAAACCTTGACATCTGAGCGTTCAGCCTGGAGGCAGGCAGTGCAGCATAGCCTCTCCCAATTTGAAGAGACCCTTGTTCAGCTGGCTGAGGCATAGAGGCAGTCCCAAAACCAGCAAAATCAGGGAGCTGGACAGGGGACAGATTGTATTTGTCTTCAGTGTGGAAGGGATTGTCACTCTCAAATTGGCCTCCTCAGCCACACTAGACGCTGTTCCAAGACCTCTATTCAGAGCATGTTACTATAGTCTCTTGAGACTGAAGGATGCCTACTTTGGCTGCTGCAGCAACCATCAGCTCTATCTAGCTCAGGAATGCACATATTCATTGGAATTGCAGTCACCACTCCCGTGTGCCACTTCAATGCACGCGTGTGTTCTGGAACAGTTCACGAAACTTCTCATTACGGCTCTGATCATTACTGTGTCTTCTAGTTCTCACTGGAAGTTATTAAAATAAAACTATTGGCTTGTAAAACTCTGGCAAGTAGTTACACTGTTGTTGTTATTTGCCATCACTCAGCACGACCACTCTTAGATATATATATTATGGACTCCTGGGATCTCCCATATTCTTGGTCTCTGTGTACAGTCAACAGTACTGCTTTCACAGGATTCAGCCATGCTCAGCTACAGCAGACTTAAGGGTGTGACTTCCTGTATGGAGGCAATCCACTTCAAATTTGGTTTTCCTCTTTTTCCGCCGGCCTCAAATTTTCCTTGCATTATTGTCTTTTCCAGCTAGTCTTGTTTTTTCATGATGTGCCCCAAGTCTGGCATACTAAATTTTGTTGTTCTTTCTTCTAGATGGAGTTCAGGCTTGATTTGCTCTAGGTCCAACTTGTCCACCTTTCGGACAGTCAATGGTGTCCACAAATTTCTCCGCCAGCATCACCTTTTGAATGGCTTTTTTTTCCACTGTCCAGCTTTCATATCTGTACATAGTAATGTGGAATATGATGGTGTGGATGATCTTAGCCTTGATCTTCAAAATATGTCCTCCCACTTGATGATATTTTCTAGTTCCTTCATAGCTGCACTTCCAAGTTTCAGGCTTTCAGCCAATTTCCTGGCTAGTCTCCGTTTGGACTGAAGACTGAAACATGGTATGCAAACTCTTCAACAATTTCAGTTTCTTTGTTGTCAACATTAAGGTTATGTAGTTCTCTTGGATGCACATCTTAGTATGGTGAGAGTGCTTGAGTGTGTCAAGGAAGCAGAGAGTGATGCCATGAGGAGGTTAGACTCCATCACAAGTCAGAACTCTGAGCAGGGCCATCCTAGGCAGAAACATCAAAACTGAAACACCAGACTAAGATGTATCCAACTTCTTTAGGATTAATGTTCACATGAGCAGAAGATAATGGACAGTTCTAATCGTGATGAGCTGGAGAGACTCCTGGAGGGCAGCTACTGGCCGGCAGCAGTAGTTGAATATGACACTGCTGGATGATATTCCACAAATGGCAGTGACATTCAAGCTAACTTACTGTACAGAAGAAGGCCATGGTAAACCACTTCTGAATATCTCTTACCTTGAAAATCCTATGATGAGACAATCCAAAATGAAGCAAGACCACCAGCTAGACTGGTGGTTGGTGCAAGTAAATTTGACCACAGCTTGGTTCTGGCTTGCCTCCTCTGGTTGCCCGTGGTGTCCCGGTTCAGGTTCAAGGTTCAGGTTCACTCACATACAAAGCCCTCCGTGGTTTGGGTCCATGTTATTTGTCAGAGCATCTCTCCTTAATGTCATCTGTCTCACCCACAAGATTATCCCAGTCGAGGCTCCTCCGGGTGGTCACCCTGAGGAAGGCCCATAAATCCTCTAAAAGAGGTAGGGCCTTCTTTGTGGCGGCTCCAACTTTATGGAACCAGCTTCTGAAGGAGTTCTGCCTAGCCCCCTCCCTGTGGACTTTTAGGAAGGAATTACATTGCTTTTCAGGGAGACTTTTTACACTGACCCCAGCTGACCACCTTTGCCCTCTTTTTCTTTCCCCTCCTCTTATTCCCTCTCCTTTTCCCCTCCATCTGCTCTGGGATTAATCAAATGTACCCCTTCAAATGTACCATATGGCCCCGATTGAGAATGGCTGATTTAAATTAATCAGAGGTAGTTCATGGACCGTATCTTGTGTATGTTGTGTATATGGAGCAACAGTTAAGAAGCACTATGCTTATTTTATTCTTTTGTCGCGTCGAATCCCCAAGTTTTTCACAATTCAGAAAACTGCTTCGATTAATCAGAGCTGTTTAGCTCTGGGGAAGCTGACTGTTGAAGCTCTAGCTGGCAGTTACAAAGGCTCATTCTTGCTCTCTGAGGCATGGCAGGGCTGGCGGTCTTTGAGGCCTGTTCCACAGGCAAAGCCTACAGCAGCTGCCCTGAGTGTTACTATTAGGAATGCCTCTTAAGCAACTCACAGTGCTGATGCTTCTCCATGAGCGAACAAGCAGAAGCGAGTGACTATCAAAGCAGCTGCAAAGGCCAGAAAATGAGCAATAATGTGTCATTCTAGCAAGCAGTGTATATTCACTTATTTTATATACTTCTATGTTGTAGCACAGGTACTGTACATTCCTGTCCCCTGCCTCCCCAACTGGATCCCCCACTCACCAGCCAGTGCACACTCTTCTCTCTTCCTCCTCTTCAGGAGTGGCTGTTCAACCACTCTTGGTTAGGACCATGGGCTTCCCTGCCCCACCTGCTTGGCTGATTGCCCACTCAGACAAGGAGGCAGGGCAGGCAAACCTGTGCTCCTTCCAGGGACTGGTTGAACAGCCAAAGAGGAGGAAGAGTGGAGTGTGCTCCAACTGGTGAATGGGTCACTAGCTGGGGATGTGGGGGAAGGGCATGTATGGCACCTATGGTGCCTTGCATACGAACCAGCATGAAACTCTGAACTGAGGTTTGTGCCCATCTCAAATAGTCACTTCTGGGTGATGTGAAGAATCCACATAGTTGGTGTTGAGAGTCCATGTTGTCTTGTAGGTACTGCTGAGTACAGCCATTAAAATTCCAGTATAAGTCGAATCAAGATTGTATAAGTCGCATAGTGCACCTTATATGATGGTGTGTAAAGAGTGGTTTCCAGTCTGTGAACCCCTTCAAATGTGCCAAATCCCCCCCGGGGGGGGCCCTATATGGCATCCGTTGAGAATGGCTGGGCTAGATGGATTGAAGTTATTTAATTTCCCTGGGGTTGTTTTCCTCTGAAAAGAACTTTTGGGTAGAGATTCTAGTCAGGAGCCTGACTTGGTGGCAGATGATGGGACCCACAAGCCGCCACTTCCTAGGCTTCCCCAATAAGAAGCCTAGAGACAGAATATTAGCCAGTGTTTTGGCTTTCTACGACTGGCCTCTGCCCTACACAGTGCTAAACAATGTATGTTGTTGGGGGCATAAAGGAAATCAGACTGACATCTACAAATTGAGAGCTTATGTGTATTGCCCATACACAATGCTAACTTCGAAACACAACTCTGCTATCTGTTTTGGAAGAGCTAAATTTATCTTATCCCCTCCTCTGCAACCACAAAGCTTCCTAGAGATATAGGGGAATGATACTCCAAGTTGTGGGTATGCACAGTTCCAGACAGCAACACTGACCCAGAATTGTAACAAATTCAATTTTATTCCAGTCACTTGAAGTAGGCTGGCCTTTGATCTATCTGTGTGCACTTAATCCTTGCCTGTAAAGAGCACAAGAATCAAAATGGAGCTAATGGCAGAAGATCCCAGTTTGGGAGGTTTATCGTATTTTTCTGCTTCTCCCCACTCCAACCAAATCTGTAATTCTATTACTCTACATGAGTGGGTTATCATCCACCATTAATATCAAAAGAATGCTCAAGCTCTTTTGATCATAGACTCCCACAACAGCAAATCTTGGAAATTCTAATAAATCCAAAGGCTTGGCTTCCATTTATTATTCCTCACTTAAACTGTCTGTGTGCATGTGCAAAATAAACGGCTGTGGTGGGGGAAGAACGTCCTGTAATTAGGGGGGTGGGATGAAAAGTAATGGTGCTATTGTGCCGTATGCTTTGCATTTACAAATTCTATCCAAGATCCAGGGATCTGATGCTGCCTCATTAAATACTTCTGTCAGGCTAATTAGGCACGTTCCATCCCCAACAATGGCAAATCGTTTTTAATGGAAATATCAGGCAAAGGAAAAACCCTTTTTTATTCTTTCAGGGAAAGTCATGATGGGATTGAGCGGCAATTAACGAAGCCCCCAAATTACTAAATAGGGGCATCTTGCCTGAACCGATTAAGAGGGTCTGTGAGTCAAGATTAGATGGACCTCATGGCCAGGGTTGTGGCTCGTAGGGTACACATTGTCATTTGTCTCTCAGTCTGCACAACAGGGTCAATGCTGACTTTCTGCTGGTGGCGGCATTGCCAACTGTCTCACACAACATTCTGCCAAAATGAGGCCTGCTGTGAGTCACAAATCATGGCTTCTGTACAAGTTCCATCATTTTTCACCTGTTCTTTGGCTTTCTTATGGCCTGAATGATTAGATTCTGTCTAAAGGTATGATTCATGATAGTTTCAGAGCCAATGGCCAAAATCCATTGTTTAGCATAGTAATTTACTGTAGAGTAGACCCATTGAATCAATGAGTATTTGGTGAGTCAACTTCTCCCATAAGTTCCTTTGATTCAAATGGGCCTATTCTTAACTGCGACTTACTATACCAAAGTAAGTTGCAGACAGAGCAGGTCCATTTGAATCAATGAAATTTAGCAGTTGACTAATCAAATCCACATGGATTCAGTGAGCCTACTCTACCATGATAAAACTATGCTAAGCAACAGGGTTTTGACCTCTATATCTGTAACACCAAAATTGTTGTGCCCAGATAAAGCTGGTATTTGGTGGATTCTACTACTTAACACTGTTCCAAATCCTGCAGAGCATCAGCCTTTATTTCTTTGACTCAAATCATACTCCCTCTCCTTTTTTTTAACCTGAACCTAGAATATAGTGCCTACTGTTAAAATTTCAAAAGCTACCCTTTTCCTTCCTCCAAGTAGGTTCAATATAAAGCACAAAACAGTTTCTGTAACTTTGTCATGCAAAAGAGCAAATTCCAGTCAGTGTAGATT
The DNA here is from genome assembly GCA_037013535.1 of Intellagama lesueurii. Lineage (NCBI taxonomy): Eukaryota > Metazoa > Chordata > Lepidosauria > Squamata > Agamidae > Intellagama > Intellagama lesueurii. The sequence continues at coordinate 199,522,206 of JBAJHW010000004.1, forward strand.
TTCTTTCTTCTTAGATTTTAGGTTTTTATTTATTTAAAGAAGAGATTTTTTTTTAAAAAAATGAAGATAACATGTTTTGACAGAGTCTATGAGGTGCTACAGGTCACAGCTATGCAAAGCTGTTCAGTACCCCTAAAACATTCCTCCACATGCAGCCATGGGAAGATGGTCCCCTTATATGTAGGTACAGGATTTATCATCCTCATGTAACAAGCTGCAGCTGCCACGATTCTCTGACATAACTCTTTAAAAACAGCTTTTGTCCCTTTGTGCATTGGCTCTTCCTTTTTGTTTGTTTGTTTGTTTGTTTCCTTGTTGGAAGCAAAATCAAAGAAGCCAGGAAAAAAAATAATGATTAAGTCACTAGCTTGACCCACTTCTGAGCTGGAATCTTCTGCTTCAACATCAATGCAATGCTGATCAGTGTAACATTGACTAATTCAGCCACTTAAAATTAAGTGGAATTGGAACTTTAGCTAATCTTAGGAGTTCCCAAGGATTAAATTAAATGACACAATTAATATGATTAGCAAGATTTAAGAAATGATTCTTCTTTAAGTAGTGAAAGATGTATATTTGCCACACCACATGTTTCTCTTGTATTCCAGCAAGCTTTGTTTTTTGATTGGTCACTGCAAGATAAACATAGGCTTAATTTGCAAACCTGATAGCTGAGGCACTTATCTCTGAGGAAACTGCATGGGGGACGGGATGGGCTTGTTGCAGAGAATGTACAAGTTCTTTAACATCTAGTTTGACACTAAGCTTAGGGTGACTGTATTTTTTAATGCAGGGGAAGGCCATTTCCCTTCATAAAACCAGAAATTCCCTCAACTTCAACTGTGTATGACCTCCTTTCTTCTTCCTTGAACACTTGTGCTTGTTTCTTGTGTTGCCAGTTGTTTCCTGAGAATGGTTAGTCAGCAATGAGTCAAAGATTGTGTTCTAGTCCATAGGTTCTTAACCTGTGGTCTGCAGATCCCCAGGGGGCTGCAATATTCTCACAGGGGGTCTTCAAGAAGGCTTGAAGAAATGTTATGATCTTTTGCAGTTAGAAAGAAAGGAAGAAAAGGAAATTTAGAACAAAATCTTCATTTCCTTTGCTTATTTGTGTAAAACATGGCTTTTCTAACCTACTGCCTCCATTAAAAACAAACAAAAGTAAAAATCGATTATGAAAATAACTGTTTGATAGCAAATAACTGTTTGATATTTCTGCACATGGTGAGAATATGCAAATGAATGAAGCTGAGTGGCTGAGAGACAGCACGTGACATTTCTTGCTACTGTAGTCAGAAGCCGTGGGGAGAGTCGGAGTCAGTCAGTGTCAGTGTGGGTCAGTGTTTGGATGGACTTCCTGATCTTGTTTCTTCTTAGATTTCTGTTAATAAAACCACTTGGTATTGTCAGGTCAAGTGACTTCTTGATATTATCACAGTAAATTTCATAACAATACATTTTGGCTGAGTCTCAGAATGGATCACTGGCTGAATCTGAAATGTAAAGAACTGATGCTGTTGATGAGGGTGCATCCTGTTCAAAGCAAAATGAAGCTTCTTCCAGTCATCTTAAAAAGTGTCACTTTTATAGCAAGGAATATCTTTCAACGAGACCCTTCATGAGAAACTTTAAATAAATATTTGATGCTCTTTAGGGTTTAATATCTTGAGTAAAGTCTTGATGGTCCACCAGAAGATATTTAAAGGGGATCCATGGTAAAGAAAAGGTTAAACACCACTGTTCTAGTGTGTTTCTGATGTCAGTGGTGCAAGGCTTTGGGAAGATATTTCTAAGGACAAATTCTGACTGTGGGACATAATAAAAGCAACATAAAAGGATCAGAGAATTCACTAGGTCCTAGCAGATTACAGGCAGACCACCAACACACTTCAGAAAATCCTAGTTAACAGAATTTCTCATCCAGCCAACAGGTGTGGGAGTGCTTCAGTTTGTACAGTACCAAGTTCTGTGCAGTCTTAATGGAGACATGCAGGAGGCTGTGAACTTCTCTTCCCCTTAGAAGCTTTTAATGTGTTCCCATAACCAAGGGAAATGCCATCCATTTGGCTATCTTATGGGCCTCTGAACTGTAATATGTTGCAGGATAGAATTCCCATTTGCAATCCTTTATCTAATATTCCAAACACCTCACCCACCCCCACTGCTTCCCAAGATCATATAAAAGGGACAGTGTTCTGATGCCTTTTGCACAGCTGTCAGGGGGAAGGCAGGCGGGGCCAAAGGTCTTTTTCTCAAGAGAAGTTCCAGTTGGCTTCCTTGTCAGACAGCAGGGAAACAGGCCTGTTGACAGCTGTTGTATTGGGGGCTTAACCTATTTGCAAGGAGCCATGTGTCATGGCAAAATCAGTTCGCATTACCTTATTTATAAATCCTGGTGGGTTTCTTTCGGCTGCATGTGAGCAGGCCGGCTGGGTAATGGAGTTTATAAAAAAGGACAAAAAGCCTGTATGTGGCAAGGGAATAGTCTCATAATGCATTTTACGTACTACATGTAATGTACAGGTATACTTACCATGTATACTACAGTTGTATTACCCTTTGTCATAAGGTCATCCTTCTTTATGTCTCTCAAAATCCATGAATTTGTATGGGGATACACGCCCTTTGATGTTTCCTGTGTATTCTGTTAAGGAGTGCACAACCTTTTTTCTATGAGGCTGCATGTGAAGTTTTCAGAGAGATTCGGGTCTGCACACACATGGGTACCCATATGTCTTTGCACATACATATATACATTTGTATAATGCACAAACATATAAACATACATGCATGCACACAGAATACCCACTATGACTGAAATCAGTGGGGGCTTGAAATCAGTGATTTTGGGGATTTCAGATACACAAGGAGAAGAGGTTCCTAAGACATTCCTCAAGCCCCAGTATCCTTTGATAATTTGGGGTGAATATTTATGCCCCAAGGTCATAACTATCTTCTGGCTATGTTAAGCTTGAGCCTGAGCTCTTTACGTTCAAGGAGGAGCATTCAGAAGCCAGACCCTGACAGCTGTTGCTAGAGAACAGCCATGTCCCTTTGCAACAGACACTTAGAGGGAAAGTGGACAACTAGCAGATGGGGTTGGGATCATCGGTGGCAGGACTAGCATTAGCAGGACCTGCAGGGACCAGACATTGTGGCGTTAATCAGTGAAAGCAGAGCAGAGGGAACAAATAAAGGAACTTCCATGAGATCTATATGCTCACCCTGAGTTAATGACTATCCATGCTATCTTTCCATGAACTAGCCTAACACCTTTGTATAAACTACTTGCACCCAGTGAGAAAACTCTAAGCGTGCAGCTCCTATTTGGCCTGAAATCAGAGTTAACAGGTAGGGGGAGGAGGATGGGGTGGGATAACATACTGTCTCAAAAGACGTGATTGCCTTAGATGGGAAATGAGAGAGAACAAAAAAAGGGCTTCCAGTTTCTGGAACAAAGAGAAAGTGCACACTTTCCTATGCCCATAGCAGATCCTTTACCAGCTTCTAATTCCTTGTAAGGGCAAAAAAACAGTGCTTGCCTCGTGTCTATGTATAATTCATTTGCAGTGAGGGGGAAAAAAATCCAGATATAGTCTCTGGATGGCTCCTTCAACTCTCCTGTTTGTTTTAAGGAGCTGAAATAGGAATATCATTGCATTACACAGAGCCAAAATGGGTATTTCTACTTTTCTGCTTCTCCCGCTGCTTATCAAAGCTGAAAACAGTGTAGCAAGCCAGTCCTGCTCTGTTAAAGAAAAACAAGGTATAAAAGAACTTAAAATGTAGGCACATGTTTTGGTGCACAATCTGAAGATGTGTGAGTTGAATGAACTCTTGTTGCAGAATTAGTCACTGAAAAGTCTGGTGTACCCACTCTCACGTAGCATTCCTGGGTATATTACTTTATTCAGGGGATGGCAAAGATCTGTGTTCTTTTTTAGGCCATTCTGTTCTGGCAGCAGAGATTGAATGCATATGCACAGCTCTCCCTTCCCTGAATTATGCCAGTGTAAGTCGTTTAGCAAAACCACACATGCTTTTCTTTTGCCAATGCAGAATTGCTCCTCCTACTGCAATGAAAGGGGAGGGGCGGCTCCAAACACATAAGAGGTCCTATATGCCACACAGACCTCATAGCATGAAGGGTAACACAGATCCTCCAGTATTAATTCTTTACCCAAATATAAATCTACTATTGATCAGTGTCAATATCTGGGAATATTTCCACAAAACCAAGCCTCATGAGTGTTTTCTTACATAGTAAGAAGACCTCATGAGTGTCTTCTTATGGCCAGAGCTCTTTCAGGGCTCTGGCCGGTCTCTAACCTGCTAAGACTTAAGACACTGTCTCTTGGAACATCTCCAAAGTGTAGGCTGCTCTTGACATGTGCTGTGGCATTTGGATATCATACCATACCACCACTATCACCACACTCCTCAAATTTCAAAAGCTTCAGGTTATCACTGCATTAGCATGGGTTAACAGTTCTTCTGTTTCCCCCTTCAGTGAGTACTGCAGGAGTGTGGCAAAGCTGTTGATGCTGTTCTTACAAGTACAACTCACAGAACCCTCCAGCCACCTTGCTAGGATATTTCAGGGATTCTGGAAATCATAATCCAGAAAAGCAGTTTTCTGTGACAGATGTCATCAAGCTTGAAAATATGCTGTGGGAAGTTAAAGAAACCTGTTGAACTGCTGCATCAAATTAAAAAAATGAGCTATATTCTTTGTGAAGTTATTCACATGAATGCAAAGAAATGTGTATTGTGTCCCCATGCACGTTGTGTTTGTGAATGTGTGTGTGTGTGTGTGTGTGAGAGAGAGAGAGAGAGAGAGAGACGGCAGGCACAACTACTCTGCCAATGCTGCATTTTGAGAGTATTACACAAGTTTCTCACAATGTACAAATAGTACCATGGAACCATATACAGAGAGAGGAACATCGCTTTATTAACAAACTCTTGGGAGAGCTGACTGTGGGAAAACTAATTCTCACAGGACTAGAATCATAGACATTAAGAAATGCAAAAGGAAACCACAAAACCAGGAAAAGATCTATTGCAACATGGGGGCGTCTGTGTGGCATCAAGAGTTTAAGGCTTTGAGGGCAAAATGAAGAGGTGAAAAATGTCAGCTAATCCTAACAGCTGCGATTGGATGGCTACTTACTACCTCACACTGTTTAGACACATTCTAGTACAGTTAAGATCATGAGGGGTGAGCTGGAAATAACACTTTACAAAAAGAAACACAAAATGCAATGTGATGATCAGCTGTACCAACTTCACTCAGTCATTGTTCAAGTCACACAGTCTTTCTATTCTTACAGATTCATGCCTCGCTCTTAATTACCAAGTGCTTCATTTGTCTGGTGTGTAAACCAGGATTTAGTGCACACAAGCAAAAGCAGAGTTAAAATAATAATAACAAACACACACGCACACACAGACCTAACATTCTGTTTCTACCTGAACTGAGGAGAGATGAGGAAAAGTTTAAAGAGGTCTCCTTTTTTTTTCTTGGAATACAACTCCTGACCATGCAGTGATATTCTGGGGGCTGCAGTGCAAGAAGGAAGGAAGGAAGGAAGGAAGGAAGGAAGGAAGGAAGGAAGGAAGGAAGGAAAGAAAGAAAGAAAGAAAGAAAGAAAGAAAGAAAGAAAGAAAGAAAGAAAGAAAGAAAGAAAGAAAGAAAGAAAGAAAGAAAGAAAAGTAATTTTCCCCATCTCTCAATTATAGATGAACTGAATATGTTTGGCAGTCTTGAAGACAGAGGTTAACTCAAGCTCCCAAACTGCGAAGGACAAGCAGTAGTTTTGGAAAACCTTTGCATATACTTGGACTCCATTTATCAAATACGTGTGGTTACACAAACTGTCTTTGTGGAAATGATTTGTTTTTCCACACAAATGTTTCATGAAGATGCATCTTCTTCTCATTTTCCTTACCCCACTCTATGTATGACAGATTTATCTCTTTCACCATTCTCACTAGTTTCCCTCTCATATGGGACAGAAGAATTTTGGCAAATGAAGCAAGGAGTCTTCCACTTCAGACCCACACAGCTGTGTTAAAATCAAACCCTGGCTGTGTATGCTCTATTGTGCTGTGGATCTTCTTAGCACAGTGTTTGGCTTTGGCCTTGCCTGTTTCCTTCTTTTGGCACCTTTCTGCTTTGTCATGAGAGTTTGGTACATTCCCATGGACTGGGAAGTAAAAGGTCCCCTTCTGTTTGTTTACTTTTTTGGGCCTCTTTAAGATTTCAGCCTCTGAATTTTCTGCTGGCAGCCAGCAAGGCTTCTCCTTGAGCAACCTGTCTCGGTCTGGCCGGACGCTCCTTAAGAACTTCTTGAAGATGTTGGCTGTGAGGGAAAACTTTCTGTAAAACTCCTGGGATTTGCTGCTTGGCAGGGATGCCTCATTCTGCTCTCCCTTTTTGTCAATCTCAGGCAAATCCAACCAGTTGCCAACTAAATCAGCAAAGATGTTGTCGCCCAAGACAAGAGGCTGTCGATTCCTGCTTTGAGACATTAGTGAGGAAGTCCAATCATTGGTCTCATCGGAGAAATTACACTCCCTGCAATCTGACTTGCTCTCAGACAAGCTGCTTGTGTCTTGGGAAAACCAGCTTCTAGACATGAGCTCGCTGGATGACTTAAATGTCCTTGGGGAATGGTACTCTGCTGTGCTCACAGTTGATGAAGGTCCACTGGCATGATAGTACTCCTCACTACCAACACTGTTAAGGGATGATGCTGTGTGCCCATGGCTACTGTCCGGTAAGGTAATGTGGTAAAGGGGGCTGGGAGACTGTGACACCTGAGTAGAACACAAAAAGCCTGAAGAACTGCAGTCGTCCAAATAACCATTTCCCATCAGTTTCTCACTCTGCCTGCTGGCTTCACGCCTTGTCCTTGGCACCTCCTTATTGTTTTGACAATACTGATGGCGGCCAAGTCCTGAAACCTGGTTCGAGTTGCTTGAAATCTCCAGCTGTTCCAAAGCTGTCTGGACCTGGAGAAGTTTCAGCTCTTGCAGAGCACCCATCATGCAGTTCATCTGTTCGTGCAGACCGTCTCCAACCTCCTTCATGGATAGCTGTTGGGAAAGGAAAGGAGAAGCTTGCGTCAGTTCAGAAAAAGTCAAAGGATAAAACTAGGATAAGCCAATACAATCAAAAGAGAAATGAAGTCTAGTTGCTTTCACTTTTGTGACTTATACAGACCTAAATATTATGCACTATACTTTTCCAGTTTTTGTACAGGACATACAGTTATAAAGGTTTTGTATGTTTCTGCTCACAGATAGTGTTTTTATTTGCTCCTAAGAGATAGGCTAATATTAGAAGGCATGTCTGAAATGAGTTATTTGCTGCATTTCTCACTGCAGGAGTTTATTTCAGTTTATAACTCCTTTAATTAATTCCACTTTTCCCCATCAGTCCAATGAATCACATCTTTGTACTATGAATAAACACCCATGAGATCTGTTTTATACAGTAAGTAGACAGAAACAATCTTCAAGTTTCGTTAAAAAACAACAACAGATGAAGTGGTAAACCTAGCTGTGCCCTGTTACCATTCCAAACTGGTTGGGAGAGGTAATCTTCATGAAGAAATTTCCCTGCACACAGAAAGTCAGCATGTCAGGGAAGGGGAGGTAGGTTAAGATACTGCTTGCTGAGAGTTTTCCATTAGCAATTAAAAAAAACCCCAACCAACCAGGGAGGAGCACTCTACTTCTGAAATGGCACCATCTAGTTACGTGCTTACCATCTTATCTACTATTTGTGAAAACCAGGTTGTATCTTCAGGTTTTAATGCTATGTTTTACACCAAGAAATGACACATGTGCATTGTACATAAAAATAGTGATTATTTACATTCCATTTCATCAATTTAAACAACACGCCATCCCCAGGGTTTAGTTCTGGTTCCAGGCTGACCTTTCGTTAGCATGCCTTTTTTTGCTCGTTACTTACGTGCCATAATAAACAAGCCAGCTATTTTTGCCAGCTTCTAAATTCTCCACTCTGCCCTTTCACCATAAATTTTCCCTTACAGAGGAACCAGATCTCATCCCCCAAAGCAGCATCATACAGGCCATACTTCCTAACAGCTGCCACTACTCACACTGTTCTCAATTGCAAGGCTGATAGAGAAGATTTAACTCTGAGATGTGCTGAGGTTTCAGCTAGGTTCACAAAAGAACAAGGAGAAAAATAAAATAAAAGAAACCTCCACATTGTTGAGCCTGTCATCATGTACGTTCAAAAGCTCACTGTGGTCTCCTTTTAGGGCGCTCTTATTCTGCAGCTGTCCCTTTAACACCTGTGCGCATGGCTGGCAACCACATCCCTGTGCATTATCTGCCATCATTTCGCTACATTAGCTCAGCCGCCTGCCGTTCCCTGTCTCCTTGGGAGCTGAGAATAGCAAACTCTTGTCAGATCAAAAAAGCAATCATTCTGCAGAAAACCTGGGAGGAGGGCAGGGGGGGGACAGAATCAGTGCACCCACCTCATTCACAAGCACGCAGCTCTCCTGTAACTAAGGTTAAATACTAGACACAGAGAAAATTATTGAGGTAGGACCAAGAGCTCAATCTGTCTGCTAGAAGTATGACTAAATCAGTGCCAGGCTTAAACAAAGGCAGGCTCCCTAACTTCTTATTGCATTTTACAAGTCTCTCTTCTTGGCTGTCAAATCCAAAGAAACTTATATGCTGACCCTCTGCCCAAGCCAAGCCATATTCCTATAATAGAACAGCTCTTGGGTTACCCATTTGCAGAATCTCCTGGGGGCCCATCTGTTTTCTAAGCCTCAGAGAAAACTATCACCTTACCTCTGTCCAGATTTGCTGTAATGCCTCTTGTCCTAACCTTTCCTGCCTTATTAATGGAATCCCTCCCTTTTATCTGAAGCTCTGCAAAGCTGGCTTTGGGAACAGCTTGGGCCCTCATTGGATACTTCCCATCAAATCCCCTCGCAGGCCAAGTGGTGTAATCAAGCAATGATGAGTGACAAAGGGTCCTCCAGTAATGACTGGGGCTGATAGGGAAGTCAGCATATGCTGGATGGCTGTGCTGTTCACTTCATTGATTCAATTAACTCCCTCATTTTCAGGCGTGGGGAGGAGGAGTATCATCACAAAGCAAGCCTCATGTGACAAAGACCTATTAGGAATTATTAATATTTCAGAGGCGCTCATTCCCAGCTTCTCTCTCAAGAGCGCAAGATTATAACAAAGGAACACTAGCACAGAAGTCTAGTTTAAATTGGCCAGATTTGGTACTCTTACTGTTATGACCTTTGCTTAAGTTACTTTTTTGTATTGCAACTCCAAGAATCATGGCAGTAGACGGGAAACCTTGGAATCATACTCCAAAAAGAGCATTTCTCTCCCCCCCCCCCAGGTATTTCGTTACAGTTAGACCTGTTCAAAATGTGTATGTTCCATGAGATATCCTTTGTTGTATTCAACAGAACCATTTTTAATCAGTGTTGCTGGAAAACAGGCCTCTTATTAGAGACTTGGGCAACTGCTATTACACAGAGCAAATAATCCTGAGCTAGAAAGACTAATGTTTGGGTTTATTCAGTTGTGCTTCTGAGAACTATGGGAGGGGCGGGATATTAAAAATATGGTTTGTGAAAGAGACTGAATGTGGAGATAAACTCAAAGAGGGCACTGAATTTGAGAACATTTTTGCATTCCTGTACACCTTTTTGGGGGCCAGGAAAGGATGGAAAAAATGTTGATATATAGCACATTTGTTTCAGTGAGAGGAAAGTGTCATCATGTTCCTCAATGATTCCCAACCTTGGGTCCCCAGATGTTTTTGGACTAAAACTTCCAAGAGCCTTCACCATTAGCTGTGCTGGCCAGGATTAGTTTTATTTGTTCAGTTTGACAGTTGTGTATGCAAAAGTGGTTGGCTACATAGTACTGTGACATCACTACAGTCCCAACTTCATTCCTGAGTGATTAGGATTAGAGATGGGCACAAACCACTGGTTCTGCAAGTCAGCATGGTTCATTTCCTGGCTGAACAGCTGATCTGTGGTTCAGCACTCTGCCTACTCAAGTGGGCACCCATTCAGCAGCAGCACCCAGAGGAGGCGGGGCAGGCTGCTGCTGCTGAATCGGCACCTGCTGGAGGAGGCTGGGCACCAAACTGCAAATCAGCTGCTCAGCTGGGAAACAAACCGCGCCAACCACTAAACCAGTGGTTCGTGCCCATCTCTTGTTAGGCTCATTCAGTAAAAAAGCTGAGGCAAAAAAGAAAGAATCTCAGTTTACCAACAAAAGGGGTTAAAGTACAGACTTGGGATTGAACCCACTGACTGAAATATTTTGGATATTTAAACCCATGCAGTACAGATTAGAAATGCTTTGAATGCACTTCCAAACGCTTAAGTAATACATACATGGGAAATGTTAGTATCATACTGGCTCAGTTTCTATTACTTCTGAATAATCTTCTCCTAATATTTAAACTATTTTTACCAGGATCTTTATTATTAACATGAAAACTTACAAACAGATTCTTAATCAGTTTTATTTCTGTAGACTGCCATTACATTTCTGATGTTTTAATTGCTATCATTCACCCAAAGTTAACCAAATAAAAGCAACTTGGCTTTATATGTGTGTTTACAGTACATATTTTGTTGATTTTAGTTATTTATCATATTTATATAATATGAATACTGTTATTCTTTGTGTGACATAGGATACAATTTAAAAATACATCATCGAACAACAGTCATGAAGATGCTGGCTGTTGGGTGTTGGTTATAAATGTGATTATAAATTTTGTCACATATAATGAAATCAGATTATCTAGTATGTAGAATTACTTCAGAACGCTTAAAAATGCAGGCTTTTTTAAAAGGCCTAAGAGGCAAAAGATTCCAGCCTTTAGACAAGCTTCTCCACAACTGAGGTGCCACGAGAAGGCCCTCTGTGCTGGAACGCCAAAAACTGGTGACTTTGTTTATAGTGTCATACCTGCTTTTGTTAACACTTGCAGATGACATGACAGGAAAAGAATTTAATCCAATTGCAGAAGGGGATCCTTTAAAAGAAGAACTATCAGACTGAAAACTTTGCTGATTGCAAACCAGCCAGGATAGGGAAGTGGTGGTGATGGTTAAATATATGTTTTTCTTGGTTAGGGCTAACCTTTCCTATTTTCCCTCCCATTGCTTCCGGTGAAAAGTAAAAAAACACGCCAGTTTCAGGGCTGGTACGATTCTTTTTTTTTTCCCATATAAATTTTTTATTTTCCAACATAAAATTTACAAATATACAAAAACAGCACCATATATAAAATAAAAAACATATTATAAAGCTTAGCTTACAAGCAATCTTATACACTGATATACTTCTTCCGGCAAGATCTTCTCCATATTGTTCATTTTAATTTCTATTTATTACGGAACTTTTGCTTTCCACCAGTCATAAATTCCAGCTCAAGTAGAAAATTGATTTTTCTTGTCCTTTTAATCTCTTTGTTAGTCTATCCATTTCTGCACATTCTAGTATTTTTTTAATGATCATGTCATCTTTTGGTGGATCTCCCTCCTTCCAGACCTGTGCCCATACTAATCTAGCTGCTGTCAGAACATGTGATATTAGGTAGCAGCTTTGCGTATTTATATTATTTGGTAATAATCCCAACAAGAAAATTTCTGGTTTCAATTCTATTTCTTGCTTGGACATTTGCTTAATCCACATATGAATTTTGATCCAATATTTTCTTGCTATGTCACATGTCCACCATGCATGGTAATAAGTTCCTTCCTGATTTTTGCATTTCCAACATTTGTTTGACATATTTGCAAAAATTTTTGCAAGTCTGGATGGAGGGAGATGCCATCTATAGAACATTTTATACAAATTTTCTTTATAAGAGGTTGCTAATGTTAGCTTGAAATTTTTTGTCCACATTTGTTGCCATTTTTCTAGTTCTATACTATATCCAAAATTTTTGGACCATTTTAACATTGTCTCCTTAACTTCTTCGTCTTGTGTGTCCCATTGCAATAAAATTTTATACAATTTTTGAATTTGTTGTTTTTCTGTGGTAATATTCTATCAAATATTGTATATTCTTTATAGAATCCTTGTGTTTTTTTAAATCTTGATTGTAGATTGATTGTAACTGCATTTGGGGCCACCATGAAAAAGTCAGTCCTTGGCTCTCTAGTTGAGTTTTTGTTTTTAATAGTCCCTCCTCATTTAAAAGCTCATTATACGTTGTTATTTTCCTAAAATTTAACAGGTTTGGGTGAGTAAATGCTTCCATGGGTGAGATCCATCTAGGTGTTTTCACATATATTTTAAATTTAATTTTTTCCCAAACTTTTAACAAAGAATTCCTTATTATATTTCTTTCAAAATATTTGTGGGTTTTAGTTCTTCCATACCATAAAAAGGCATGCCAGCCTGCTTGCAAATCGTGTCCCTCTAGGTATAATATTCTCTTATTTTTTAGCTTTATCCATTCCTTAATCCAAGTTAAAGCGCTTGCTTGATAATATAGATTCCAATTTGGCAGACCAAATCCTCCCCTTTCTTTTGCGTCTTGTAATAATTTATGCTTCTTCTTTTGCCATATGAACTTTGCAACTAAAGTATGTAATTCTTCAAAGAATTTCTGCTCTAATTTGATTGGTAAATTCTGGAAGAGGAAGATTATTTTTGGAAGAATGTTCATTTTCACCATTGCGATTTTACCTAAGAATGATAGTTGTAATTTCTCCCATCTTTCCAACACTTGTTTAATCTGCTCAAGGAGTTTCGCATAGTTATCTTCTTTCAATGAGGAACATCTAGCAGTCAAGTTAATTCCTAAATACTTTACTTTTTTTTGTTATTTGAATTTCTGTGTTTGAGATGAGTTGGGTCTTTTGTTTTTGAGTTAGATTTTTAGTTAAAAATTTTGTTTTCTCTTGATTAATTTCTAGTCCAGCTACCTCGCCATATTCCTTAATTTGTTGGAGTAAGATTGGAGCTGTTTCTATTGGGTTCTCTAAAATAAAGACCAGATCGTCTGCAAATGCTTTAAGTTTACAGATTTCATCTACGGTTCTCACCCTTCCAGTATTATCAAGGGAATGGCAGAGGAGTGAGAGGGGTTGGCATCTGTTGAGCCTACATCCTTCCCTGCTCAGCCCTCAAGATGCCCCAGCTGATCCCCTCCCCTCTTACACTGATAACAGGGTATCCCCCCCAAATAAGGGGACTTCCCGTGGTGGACCTCCTCTTCTGCCCACAGAGAAACTGCTCTCCAGCCCCAGAAACCCTCCTTCCTAGAGGGTTGTGCCCTCAAGAGTTATGGATGTTAACACATCTTTATAACTTTATTAGGTAGCAAGTGATCATGCTCCTGTTTTGAAACAAAATGTGAAGGTGATACATAAAAAGGTACTACTCTTACACCCTTAGATTGCCAATGTAAATCAAAGAAAACGGTAGAAAGAGAGATTGGTTTAACTACTGAAACAAAACCATATTTACTAAGACAGCGGTCCCCAACCTTTTTGGGACTGCGGACCGTTTGGGGGGTGCGGGCTCCGTGCGCGGACTGTTTGGGGGGCGGGGGCACCCCGGTGCTCACGGGTGGGCGTGTCATGCTCATGGAGGGGTGTGTCACGCTTGCGGAGGGGCGTATCATACTTGCGGGTGGGCGTGTCGCGCTTGCGGAGGGGCGTGTCACGCTTGCACACATGCACACAAGCGCGACACGCCCACCCACTCTCAAAATCTGCCTGGCTTCTAATTTCAGCCCAACCGGGAGCGGGAGCAGCGGCGGCGGCACCTACTTGGCGAGCGCGGGGCTTCCTCATCAGGGGCTCCCAGAAGTGCCCTGCTTCAGAGTTGTCTCCATGGTCCTGGAAGGCACAGGAGCAACTCCGCCGCCGACCCTCCCCGCCTTGCAGGGGCTGGGTCCCGCCTGCTCCCCCGAAGTGCCCACGCGTCCAGAAGGGGAGCCCTCTCCCTGCCCGGCAGTCTTCTCCCTCTGAAGCGGCGGAGCTCGCGGGTCAGGGGTTTGGCGCCACCGGGGCTTCTGGTTTTAGGTCTCTCTCTCCCCCCCCCCGCCGCTCTTTGCAGGTCACCTGGTAAGGCACTCCGGCGATGTGCCAGGGAGGGAGGGAAGGAGGGGGCGACGCGGAGCCCTTACCTTGAGCACCTCGTCAGGCCACTTCTCTGGGCGCCGGTGCCACCGCCACAACTGCTGCTGTCGCCTCGTTCTCTCTGCGGCTGAGGTGAAGTAGGGGCCCCGCTCACAACCTGGCCGCGCACTTCTCCTTCCTCCCGCCTGGCGCTCCTCCGCTCCCTGCCCAGACGTGCCGTGGGAGGGGGTGATGCCGAGAGAACAATATCTTCCACCATATGGAGAGGCCCTTCAGAAGTACCTGGACTTGATCCAACGGATCATTACTACTCACCACTCTTCTGAGCAGCCTCCTAAGCGAAGATGAGAAATGCCAGGCTCTTGCTAAGACCTACGCCTGGTATACTACTCATAGGGTTCAACAAATAGCCGATGGCAATGGAACAGTTGATTGGCCTGAAGCAGCAGCCCTCATAACCCGAGTTATTGATCCCAATCCTAATAAGCTTGCTGGGGCCCGCCTGCTGAAAGCAGCAAGAAATGCTGTAATTCATGGCCTCAAACTAGGAGTGCCAAAGGCTGTGAAACCTTCACAGAGTATATGAGATTGTTAAAAAACCCACGGAATCCCCAAATGAATTCCTGACGAGGCTCAAGGATGGTTTTCGCCGGTACACTCACCTTGATCCGGATTTGGAATCAACAGCCAGCTGTGCTACAGGTGCAGCTCCAAAAGCACCCAGCCATGTGTGACTGCAGCCACTGAACTGCCCAAGTCCTGTAGCTGGTCTAGTCAGACAGCTATGCATCAGCTGTAGCACAGCTCCACAAAAGCACTTTGCACATGTCTCTCTGCTGTCTGTCTACTCATTGTCTAAGATACAAGGGTGCTTCTGAGGAGAGATACCTGCTCAATAAAATGCTATGTACAACAACTCTGAGTCAAGTTTCTTTATTAGACAAGGTAGTTCAGAGTCATGCTCCTAGGGAAGGATATTGCAGGAAAAAGGGAGGGACACAAACCCTATTTTCATTGATAATGATGGGAAGGGTGGGAAGGAATGCATGGTTTGCCAATCATGAGCTGTGTGAATGGGATGACTCATGAGGCTGAGGGGGCTGGGAAGACACTGGCATGGATACAGGCTGGTGCCCTAATCATCAGTCAGGAGGTAGGGGTGGGCAAGATATCACTGGGATGGATACAAGCTGGCTCCACCAATCATGAGCCAAGAGACGAGGGTGGGAGGGATTCAAATTGCCCCCCCAATCATGAACCAGGAGGTAAGGGGCAGGTGGATTGACAGTGGTAGGGATTCAAGCTGGCCCTCCAATCATAAGCCACAAATTTAGTATTGTAGAAGGGACCCAAGCTGCTCAATCATGAGTAAAAACAGAAGGGAGAGTCCAAGTGCAAACTCAACATTACCCAACCAGGAAGGAGAGCAGGAAGATGGACAGTGAAAGGGCCAGGCCTTGAACTGTGTAGAGTTGTGTAGAATTGTGTAGAGTTGTGTCAGATGGACAGCAGACTATAGGATCCCTGGAAAGCATAGCCTAAGAATTCTTGCCTGAAGTATAACTTTACACAGCTCTAGTCACTAACCTTGCCACTAATCATGAGCTAGGGCAGGGGGAAGAGGGAGTAATGTGAGGCCATCCTATAGATCAATAAACAGAAGTTTTCTTTGGCTGCCTCCTGTGGTTCTCTCAGACAGTGGGGTGGGTGGACGTTTAATGAGAGAAAGGCAGATGTCATGGGGGCACTCTGACTGCACCAGATGCACTAGGAGGGGCTTAGCTTTCTATGGCGCAAACTGGTGTTGCAATGGGTTTCATGGCAGCTGCAGAAAGGACTTGCATTTGGGGGAAATAGCACACTGTACCTTTAACAGGCATCTCCCTCTTAATTGTGAGAGTCTGATTCAGCCAGCCTAAGGCCAGCCTGGCTAGTTAGGATTGTGCCCTAAGTCAGGATGAGAAAAAGAAAAAAAGATTTATTTTAGTGCTAACATTTTCTGAATTTGGACCAGGGTTCTGTGACATAAATAGTGCTTTGAATGGCAATTAGTTCTCCAACATCTTCTAATATTCCATTCTTGACTCTTGACCTAAAAAGGAGTAGGTAAATAGCTCCACGTCATTAACTAAGATAGTTAATGGATGCTCATTTGGAGATACTACTGATCATTTATGAGCTTATAAGAAAAACAAAAACAAAACAGCCCGACAGCAGCCCATGAAGAAGTATTTATGATCCACAGGACAATACTTTTATTTCACTCTTGCAAGCAGCCTGGTTGGGCTTAAGAGTGTGAGAGACATTTAAATAACTATTGACATACCGCTGAGGACATAATGAGAGAAGGTGTGACATGACCTCTGAGGTCACATGATTGCTGGAGCAACAGTGCTCTAAGTTCTTGATAGTTGGTCTTTGCCCACTTGCTGCTTTCCTGCCTCAACAGCCATTGGGAGCAGAGTGAGTTAGAGAGACCATGGCTTTTCAAAATTACTTTATTTCAATAACAGACTTCCCACACAGATGGGAAAGAGTAGCATTTGTGGGGATTCTTTTCTGGGTGCCCCCTTTCTGATGGAGCCGTGGGTGTAGTTGTTGGAAATGAAACATAAATGTTTCATTTCTGAAAGATTTGCCCACTCTGCATTATTAATCTATGTATTTCATCCCTAGCATTCATTAGATTGTATTCGGTTAATCTTCCTTAGTAACCATAATTAGAAAAAAAGTTTTTGTTTATGTTGTTCAGAAATGAACAGCAGACCTCTTTACATATTGTTTCCGAGTCTGAAGGGTTCCAAAGATTATTGTGTCTGAAATATTTACCCATTTAATGTGTTAATATGCCAGGATCTATTGACTTGTTCAGCTTAATAGTTCTCTTTCTGGGTTGATTTTTCTTGTATTTATTTCCATATTCATAGTGTTAATTACTTGCTCAAAATTTAAAGAGATAGTGGTTTATAAATGTTAATACATATCACATAACTATCTTCTAGGTAAAACAACATATCTTATGGTTAGGCACTGACCAGGTAAGGGATCAATACTCAATTTAGATTTATTTATTTTTTACTACCTTCCCTTCTCATACAGGCCAAGACACCGACCAGGTAGGAGATCAAACCTAATTTTGGTTTATTTTTTCCATTTTTACCACCTTCCCTCCTTATGCAGGTGAAGACATTGACCAGGTAAGGAATCAAAACCAATTTCTGTTCATTCCCCCCCCCCCCCGTTTTAACTGCCTTCCCTCCTTATTCAGGTAAAGACACTGAGAAGGTAAGAGAAGAAAACTAATTTTGGTTTAATTTTTGCATTTTTACCACCTTCCCTCCTTATACAGGTAAAGACACTGACCAGGTAAGAGATCAAAACTAATTTTGGTTTATTTCTTCCTTTTTAACTGCCTTCCCTCCTTATACAGGCCAAGTCACCGACCAGGTAAGAGATCAAACCTAATTTTGGTTTATTTTTTCCATTTTTACCACCTTCCCTCCTTATGCAGGTAAAGACACCGACCAGGTAAGAGATCAAACCTAATTTTGGTTTATTTTTTCCATTTTCACAACCTTGCCTCCTTATACAGGCCAAGACACCGACCAGGTAGGAGATCAAACCTAATTATGGTTTATTTTTTCCATTTTTACCACCTTCCCTCCTTATACAGGTAAAGACACCGACCAGGTAAGAGATCAAACCTAATTTTGGTTTATTTTTTCCATTTTTACCACCTTCCCTCCTTATACAGGTAAAGACACCGACCAGGTAAAAGATCAAAACTGGTTTTGGTTTATTTTTTTTTCAGTTTTACTGCCTTCCCTCCTGTGCTGTGATGTTTTTTGTGTTTTGGTGTGGTTTTTTTCCCAGCCCCATCACGTTCGGGCTGGCTGTGTGTATGTGGAGGGTGTTTTTGTGGTTTTTCCCCCAGCCCCATGGTGTTCTGCTGGGGCTGGCTGTGTGTGTGTGTGGGGGGGGGGTTGTGTTTTTCCCCCCAGCCCCATCGCATTCCGCTGGGGCTGGCTGTGTGTGGGGGATTGTTTTTGAGTGTTTTTTCCCAGCCCCATAGCGTTCCGCTGGGGCTGGCTGTGTGTGTGTGTGTTTTTTGAGTGTTTTTTCCCAGCCCCATAGCGTTCCGCTGGGGCTGGCTGTGTTTTTTGTTTGTTTGTTTTGGTGTGTTTGTTTTTTGTCTCCAGCGCATTCCTATGGGGCTTCCAGTGTTTTACTTTTATTTTATTTATTTTTTGGTATTTTTTCCCCCGGCCGGAACGGATTAATGGGGTTTCTACGTATTCCTATGGGAAATGGTGCTTCGACTTACGACCATTTCAAGTTATGCACATCTTCTAGAATGGATTATGGTCGTAAGTCGAGGCACCACTGTAGTGTGGTTGCTGACCTTGAGCCAGATATCCTGGAGAGTGAAGTCAAGTGGGCCTTAGAAAGCATGGCTAACAACAAGGCCAGTGGAGGTGATGGCATTCCAGTTGAACTATTTAAATCTTAAAAGATGATGCTGTTAAGGTGCTACACTCAATATGCCAGCAAGTTTGGAAAACTCAGCAGTGGCCAGAGGATTGGAAAAGATCAGTCTACATCCCAATCCCAAAGAAGGGCAGTGCCAAAGAATGCTCCAACTACTGTACAATTGCACTCATTTCACACGCTAGCAAGGTTATGCTCAAAATCCTGCAAGGTAGGCTTCAGCAGTATGTGGACCGAGAACTCCCAGAAGTACAAGCTGGATTTCGAAGGGGCAGAGGAACTAGAGACCAAATTGCTAACGTGCGCTGGATTATGGAGAAAGCGAGAGTTCCAGAAAAACATCTACTTCTGCTTCATTGACTACGCAAAAACCTTTGACTGTGTGGACCACGACAAACTATGGCAAGTTCTTAAAGAAATGGGAGTACCTGACCACCTTATCTATCTCCTGAGAAATCTATATGTGGGACAGGAAGCAACAGTTAGGACTGGATATGGAACAACTGATTGGTTCAAAATTGGGAAAGGAGTACGACAAGGCTGTGTATTGCCTCCCTGCTTATTTAACTTATATGCAGAATACATCATGCGAAAGGCTGGATTGGATGAATCCCAAACCGGAATTAAGATTGCCAGAAGAAATATCATCAACCTCAGATATGCAGATGATACCACTCTGATGGCAGAAAGTGAGGAGGAATTAAAGAACCTCGTAATGAAGGTGAAAGAGGCGAGCGCCAAAAATGGTCTGAAGCTCAACATCTAAAAAACTAAGATCATGGCCACTGGTCCCATCACCTCCTGGCAAATAGAAGGGGAAGATATGGAGGCAGTGACAGATTTTACTTTCTTGGGCTCCATGATCACTGCAGATGGTGACAGCAGCCACGAAATTAAAAGACGCCTGCTTCTTGGGAGGAAAGCGATGACAAACCTAGATAGCATCTTAAAAAGCAGAGACATCACCTTGCTGACAAAGGTCCTCATAGTCAAAGCTATGGTTATTCCAGTCGCGATGTATGGAAGTGAGAGCTGGACCATAAAGAAGGCTGACCACCGAAGAATTGATGCTTTTGAATTGTGGTGCTGGAGGAGACTCTTGAGAGTCCCCTGGACTGCAAGGAGAACAAACCTATCCATTCTGAAGGAAATCAACCCTGAGTGCTCACTGGAAGGACAGATCCTGAAGCTGAGGCTCCAATACTTTGGCCATCTCATGAGAAGACTCCCTGGAAAAGACCCTGATGCTGGGAAAGTGTGAAGGCAAGAGGAGAAGGGGACGTCAGAGGACGATATGGTTGGACAGTGTCATCGAAGCTACCAACATGAATTTGACCCAACTCCAGGAGGCAGTGGAAGACAGGAGGGCCTCGCGTGCTCTGGTCCATGGGGTCACGAAGAGTCGGACACGACTTAACGACTAAACAACAAAATAGGTTGTTGGCAGAAGAGGTAAGTAAATGTTTGGGAGGAACACAAGGTCCTATCCAGACCTGCTCTCTCCCATATATACTTCACACATTTCGTCTCCATCTCACTCCTTAGCCAAATCTTCACCCCCCCACTCAGTCCCTACATCTGAATTCATCCACTATCACATTGACCTGCCCTCCCCACACCTCCCTCCCCCCAGCAACCGACAGAACATGTCTCTTCTCCTCCTACCCACAATCCCCCATCATTGCTCTTCATATTCACATACCCAGACATACTATTACTTTTTCAAAAAAACCCATCACCTCTAGACCCACCCAACTCCCCTCTCATACATACACACTCCACCTTCTTCCCAGCTGTATGGCTCCCCTACAGGAGATCCTCCCCACCCAATCCCACACCATGCCACATGACGACTCCTCTGCCCCACATGGACAAAAAGCATTCCACTATGCACTCCCCTCATCCCTTCCATGCCCCACATGCCCGACAGCCCTAACCAATCCATCACACCATTTATAACATGCCTCCCACAACCCACCCCTCAATAGAGGGGTTAAAATCAGTTAAGTGTGTTCCTAGTTAACTCCAACACTTGAGTCCATCTCTATATTTCTGGAGCTGGTGGGCAATGTATACCTCTGCCGGCGTGGATTCATACGCTGGCTTGGAACTATTTTTCCCACATCTCCTGATCTGACATAGGCAGGTAGAGGCACCAATTGGCGCTTCCCACAAGGCTGTGCTGGGGCTGGATGTTGGTGCAATTATAAGATCCTTCTCCCCCCAGCCAGCCCTTTTTCCTTTGAGTTAACCTGCCCGCCCTGGGTCCAGCGTGGCTGAGGTGGTTGCTTCGGGGCCGGATAGGAATTTTGGGTCCGTCTCACCTGATTGGCATATAAAAGGTGGGCGGACGTATTTTTGCCTATCCCACACTGTTTACCCATGGGATTCTGAGGGCTATTCTAGGTTTGAGTCACGTTTAAATAGGTCAAACTGTCAGGTAGTGCGGAAGAGAAGGTGAGTTTCAGTGAGCTCCCAAAAAGCACATGGGGTCCTACTACACCCAGCATCACAGCAACCAGGATCTAGCGTTTCACTTGCTGGGATGAGGGGTGAATAAGGTATAGTCCCATCCATTGCATGTCTTAGTTCTAGACAATTGGATGGATGGCAGATAGGGAGGTTTTTCTTCCCAGTCTGTGGCCAGCTGGGTACGAGCTGTTCAGGGGACAGCTCTGAGCAGGGGCTTGGGACTCACCCGCTTAGGATTGGAGAGGGGGTAAGAGATACCCCTAGAGCCTGCCCCAGGGATCCACATGACGTCCAGGCCCCTCTGCAGGATGAGAGTGATTGGAGGTTAAAAGCAATAAAGTGTGGCCCTAGTTAACTCCAACACCTGTGTCCGTCTCTTTATTTCGGGAGTGGGTGGGCAGAGATTAAATAACAGTGGTGGAGGAAAACATTGAATATTAATTTCATGAACTTTAAAATATCATGTGAATAAATCTACAGTGTTTTGGAAATTCATAGTATTACTGTATATTCCAAAGTGTCAATAATCAACAAGGGACCACAGCGGAATATTTTAACTACAAAAATTCTCAAATGCTTTCCAGACAGTTTACATGTTTCCTCTACATTTTCTCTTTTGCATTCTTTTTCAACAGCTCCACAGTTCATCCCAAAAGCAGTCTTGACTGCCACTAGCAAAGTTCCATCTCCCACCCCACCAAATGTAGGATATCCACAAGAATAATCACAGGCCTGACACTATACTGATTTCCTACTGATTCTGCCTCTTATCACACAAGAGGTGAATTACCGAGACAGGGCTCACATGATCAGCATTGCTGATTTATCAAGAAAACATCAAACTAGTGGCATTCCCATTTGGACATAAGAAAAAAAGCTCTCCTCTTTCTCTTGATCCTGAAGGATAGAGATCCAAGGGTTGGACCCTTATAAATTTTAAACAGAAGTTTCCAAGAGCTGCAGATGGAGATGGTATTTGTAGCAATCTGTGACAGATTGTTACCGCTGATCATACAGGTAAAAGGTAAAATGAATGGAAGAAGCAGTGCAGGAAGAATAATCAATTATTGGTCTGGATACAACACAATATCATTGTTTAGAGTTGTTGCATGCATGGTCAGAATGGCCACAATGACATCCAGCCTCTAATAGGAAAGGGATGAGAAGACCACTGTCTCTTCAATTGGACGTGTTGGAGTAAGAAGTTCCTTGCTTAAAAATTGAATTTCCTTTTTTCCTCTTTCAGTCTGCATTTGGTTAGGCAGAAGGGGATGGGTGATTCAGAAGTCATATACTGGGGAATGGAAAGGAATAGTGGAGTATTGGATGGTAGAGCTCTTTGTGGTACATGGCGGGTCCTACATACAACTAGACTACATCAGGGCCTGAAGACAGAATTCTACTCACACTGAAGCAAAACTGCTCCCTTTCAGTCTTTGGTGCTACACATGTTCAACTACTGGGTGACAATAACAATATATTTTGAAATATGTTGTGTTCTGCCTACATGAAAGAAACAAATATAAAATAGGCTTTGTTCTGTTCTACTAGATACCAAGATTCCTTTCCTTTTTGTTTGTTCCTTGTTCCTTGTTGGCCACGGCTCTTCGGCCCCGGCGGCGGCGGCAAACAAGCATCAGCAGGAAAGGAAAAGGAAAGGAAGAGAAAGGGAGGGAACGAGCAACAGACCGTCAAGACGGACGGATGGACGGGCGCGAGCTCTCCGCGGCAGGCTGAGAAAGGAGACGGGGGAGGGGAGCGCGCGCGCGAGAAGGCTGTTCTCTCGGCATCACCCCCTCCTGCGGCACGTCTGGGCAGGGAGCGGAGGAGCGCCAGGCGGAAGGAAGGAGAAGCGCGCGGCCAGGTTGCGAGCGGGGCCCCTCCTTCACCTCAGCCGCAGAGAGGACGAGGCGACAGCAGCAGCAGCCTCGGGTGACCCGCGAAGAGCAGGGGGGGGAAGAGAGAGAGACCTAAAAGCAGAAGCCCTGGTGGCGCTAAACCCCTGAGGGAGAAGACTGCCAGGCAGGGAGAGGGCTCCCCTTCTGGACGCGTGGGCGCTTTCGGGGGGGCAGGTGGGACCCAGCCCCTACAAGGCAGGGAGGAAGCCCTGCACTCGCCAAGTAGGTGCCGCCGCCGCCGCTCCCGCTCCAGGTTGGGCTGAAATTTTGAGAGTGGGTGGGCATGTCGCGCTTGCGGGTGGCCGTGTTGCGCTTGTGCGCATGCTCACAAGCGCGACACGCCCCTCCACAAGCGTGACACGCCCACCTGCGAGCGTGACACGCCCCTCCACAAGCGCGACACCCCCCCGTGCGTGCGCGGGGCAGAGATCCGTGTCCGTGGCCCAGTTAAAGGAAGCCCACGGACCGGCGCCGGACCGCGGACCGGGGGTTGACGACCCCTGCACTAATACATTAGCTACAGCAACTGCACAGAATCTTATTGCTTTTGCAGAAGAGACTGCTGCCATGGAAATCCTGTTAATTACTTCAGGGGTAATTAACAGGATTTAATTACCTGTTAAAACAGTCAACCCCCGGTCTGCGGCCCGGTGCTGGTTCGTGAGCTTCCCAGAACTGGGCCGCAGATACGGATCTCCACCACCCGCACGCACGTACGCTTGCGGGGGGCATGTCACGCTTGCAGGGGGCGTGTCGCGCTCGCACGGTTGGCGTCTCATGCTCGCACGGTGGCGTGTCGTCCCTGCGGGGGGCATGGCACGCTCGCAGGCACGACATGCCCACCGCACGAGTGTGGGGGTGCCCCCGCCCCCCCGCGCATGGAGCTCGCTCCCCCCAGCCGGTCCACGGCCCCAAAAAGGTTGGGGACCGCTGGCCTATACTATACTATCTACTACATCATCTGCCTATACAGAGTACGCAGAGTACTATCCTCTGCATCCTTTGCTGACAAACGTCCTCTTGAGAGATATGCAGTTGTTCTGTGTTGTCAAGTCACATTTATGCTGACCTAACAGGGTTTTTGAGGCATGTGAGATGTTCAAGGAGTCATTTCCCAATGCCAAGCTCCACTGAGTTTCCATGGCCAAGCAGGATTTGAACACAGGTTTCCTGAGTCCTGATCTAATATTTTATTCTCCACACTGGGTTTCACTCCATGTACTTATTGTGGTTACATCATCTGACACATGCACAGAAGACATCTTTTAATTATTGCAATGGTATGTCTTAAGCAGATTTGTTCGGGTAACATATTGCTCTCACAAACTATGTTCCTCAGATTTACTTTTAAACCACTACACCAAAATCAACCACATACAAAACAGTACAATATTAAAGCAATATCTAGGTAGAATGCAACTCTGGCCCAGCAGTCTGCCATCAATTCACTTAGAAGCAAATCTCACTGAATTCAATTGTACTTGCTTCCAAGATAGCGTACATAAAATTTCAATCTTACTCAAAAGTCCTTCTCAATCCAATAGATCTTAATTTTGAGAGTTAGCTGTTTTAGGATTGTGATCTTAATAAAGCTTTTCATACAGAATGCATGGTGACTTATTATACAATCTCAAATTCAGATTGCATTTCAGTATTAAAAAGACCTCAGAGACTGAATAAAGAAGATGCAGCTGGACAAGTTCTTGGTTAGCAAGTTACACAAGAGTTGCCATATAAACTACTCCACAGTAGGATATCTAAAGGTGCTAGATCTTGAGTGTTTCATTTACAGTGAGCCCATGCTGTGAAATCAGCTAAAACATCAGCATAAGTTCCATGGAGATCTAAATAATAGCAAAATTAAAACATGTCTTATTCTTTGTTATAGACTTTTAATTGGCTGATTCTAGGAATAATTGCTTCCAGCTATTAAATGAGAGTTCTGTGGTATTATTACCATAATCAGCAGAGGGTGCCTTCTCTGAAATTTTGGGGTGATAACCACCACCCCAACCGCCTGAATGTAAACATCATAATTGTGGGGGTAAAGCCTGATGGGGCCTGATGGGGGGGGGGAAGGCCCTCAAGGAGAACCCGATAATGCAAAACATGAAGTCCTGCACATCACAATTTTTTATTCATCTCTCATACAATAGATTGTTCATGCAATTTGTTTTAGTTTTGCTGTCACCTCCAAATTGTGTGTTACAAAATTTGCTCTGCTTTGAAAATGTAAACTCACTGAAGCTTCCACCAAATGATTTTAGGTCCTAGAGATGTTAATATTACTAAACATAAAGGCCAATTTGGATATTGTCTTATAACATGTATTGTAGAGATAAGAATCTGTCATTGCTGAGTATGTGAGAAAAATGTACTTCCAAACAGCTAACACATAGATTTTACTTGTGCATATATTTAGCCTTATAAGTGACATCCACATTAGAATATTATAATATACCATGTATGAGATTGTGTTTGCAGACTGATAAGGGCTGGAATCCTTCTGCTTAGCATAATAAGTTGCACAATATTAGGCCCATTGAATCAGTAGGGATTTGGTAAGTCAACGCCTCCATAAGTTCCATAGATTCAAACAGGCCTACTTTAGTTGTGATTTTCAAGTGCCTCTACTCTAGGTTGTTTACTACAGTAGGTGTACTTGCATCAATGGTACTTACAGGTTGGCTGCCTTATAACTTGGCATTAGTCGCTCAGTAAATATACTGATCTATATCCAACTGCTAATTGTAACTAGAGGCAGGCCCAATAAACCAATGGCTGAATAGTGAATCATGTATGTAAATCCCATTAAATCAACGGGTCTAATATATTTGGACTACCCATTGGGTTATGGCCAGTATACTTCCAAACAGTAGCTGATAATGAATTGTGCATCTCTTTGGATCACTCTTGTTTTTTTATTTACAATGTTTTATTTTCCATTTGTTTTTCATGTGGTTGTGGTGTTTGAGGAGATAACAGCAAAGTGTGTGCTGTTTATATATCACCCCATAATGCTTAAAGCACTCTCTAGGTGGTTTACAATTTAATTATGCAAACTACACGTTGTTCCGTTCCCCTCCCCCATATGAGCTGAGGACTCAATGTATCAACCTCAGGAAGATGGAAGGCTGAGTCAATTTTGAGCCATCTACCTGAGCTTCTTGAGATCGAACTTAAGTTATGAGCTGCATCTTGACTGTAGTACTGCAGTTTAGCCGCTGTGCCACGAGGATAATATTCCAAAAGATAAACTTTCTCCCATCATTGGTTTCTACATTTTCAACAATTTCAACCTGATTCTGCAACCCAAACCTGAATGTAGAGGTCATAATTAATTGAGGAACTGCTATTTTTTTATTTAGTGAACGTTATACAAATAGACAGAATTGTTACATAACATACACTGCAGGCAAATTTCCCTTGAAGCTAACTGACAGGTATACAGGCATTTCATGAAATTTTTACCATCTTTAGCTCATTTAAAAATTTATTGGCAGAGTGTGGAAACTGCTAGCTTAAAAACTCCAGCTAGACAGCAGAGAAAAAAATCCAGACAGGGACCTACAAAGCAGATTATTATATAATTACATGTCTCCCTCAAATATATCATCCCTTATAGTTTGGTTAGTTTTACCTCAACTGGCAATATAATCCCAACAGATTCAGTCAGAGACTCTGGTGTTGAGAAAGAATTTTAAAAGTTTCTATTTTACTCACAAATCTTCATGTAAGTCAGAATACACACAAAAATATTTACTTGTTACATAGTATGAGATCTTAAACTGTTTCACTTCATTATTTGACCAAGTGACTGGTTACATAAACGCTTCACTCTGACTCTACCTGCTGACTCCATAACTGTCAGACTCAAACACACGGAGAGCATTGACATTGTTACTTGACACAGAAGCCTGACTAGAAAAAAGGCAGGAAAAGGAATCTGAGATAGAGAGGGAACAATTGGTTGCTGGTGTAATTGACATTCAAACTCAAAGTCCCTCCCATCCAAATCTCCCAAAGACATCATGTGCAGTTTGTAGATTCCAACAGAATTTGCCACCTACTCTGAAAATCTATACATAAGAAAAGTTAACTCTATTCTGTTTCCAAAGGTGTTCACAGGATTTTTTTTTTCATGGGAAGGACAAAGCAGAATAATGCACATGTGCAGAGCACATCATTACACCCTGTACATTTTGTTTGTCTGTGAGCACACGTTTTAAGCCTTACCAACATATTCAATAACATTTAAAATCCTACAAACTGTGAGAGGAAAATCCTCACAACTTGGAATATGCTAGCATTAACGCAGAGCACCATGAACACCAACAGACATTTGTGCGCTGTGAATGATTTTACAGGAAAAAAACTTAACGAGTATAAAAAACCCAAAGGAATAACTACATTGTTACTACTTACGAATGTAGTAGGTGTTTTTCACATCACTGCACTTATCACAACACTGCCAAGTTCATAAAAATACCCAGGAAAAGAGTTCTAAAATTATTTCCTTCATCTTTGAAACACTGGTGAACAACACCCAAAACAAAGTGGTCTACAGAGTTTTGGCAGAACATAGCTATCCTTGATCGGGTCTGGGGGTTCTAGAATCCTAGACTTTTCAAAAATCTCACATTTTGCATCAGCTAACATAGAACAACATTTGCATCTTTCAATTTTGAATGGCACAATTTTATGTTTAATTGCAAGTTTTGGCTATTAAAAAGAAGCCCTGATAAGTTTCAGAGAAAGCTTGCTGTATGTGCATTTGTCCATGTATATTAAAATAAGTATATTTAAGACTCCAAGCGACCTCCCCTTGCAGACATCCATATATGTTTCATATCCTATCTCAAGATTGCTCCCTGAAAAGAAACAAGTTTATAAAGGTAACAAAAAGACAACAAAATAACATTGTCAGATTGTAGGATCACAACACTTTATCCTGTCTCCAGCAATCCCACTACAAATAATTTTATATTTTCACTACTTTGGGAAGGAAAAAAAGTATTCTCCAAGCCATGCTGTTAGCCAGTAAAGATATTTATATAGTCTAAGCTAATTCTAATTCTAGGGCAGGATTCTTAAACCTGGCACCACCAACACATGTTGCTACACAGCTTTGGAAAGTTATGTTTTGGATTAAAACTCCTGGAAGATTCCAGGACCTGTAGACCCAAAGAAGGTAACACTTTTTCAAGCTATGTACCAGAATTCAATCCCCATTATTCCCAACCAGCATGGCATTTGGCCACCCTCTATGGGGATGGGAATTAAAGTGTAGGATGTGGAAAGCTGTTCTCTGCATCTACGAACCTGTGATCTGATTTGTTCCAGAATGCATGTGTAAACTGCCAAAGATAAAAACAGCAGTCTCTGTAACGATATGATCCTAATATTTTAAAAGTGCACTTGGAAACGTATGCACACGCGTCCAAGAATAAGAAGCAGCTTGTGGCCCAGGCTTCCTCTTAAATTTTGAGAAGATAGACCATTTGGTCAAAAAGCCACTGGTACACAGAATAGCTCTGAGATTATTCTCAGGTATGTATTATTACAGCAAAGATTATGACAAGTCCCAACTGTTTTCTGGAAACTCAGGCTGACAATCAATATGACATCACTGATTAATCAGCATTTCACAGCTACATAATGGGAATCTCTAAAAGCTCCTGGCAAAATTTATATTGCGATTCACACTTTCAGAGCAGTAGTGTCAAGGCTGCCCACTTAATTTAGGCTAAAGAGAACTTTCCTGGGGGCACCGGCTTCTTTGGAGGTGGTGGTGGTTATACCTCAGATGTCCCAAAACCAATCTTCACAAAACTTGGAGGGAATGAGGAGTCAGCCCAGATCGGCCTGATTTGAGGGGAATATAACTTACATGTCCAAAATCAGACTCTTGTCTTGAAACTTTTAAAGATACGTTTTAACAACAATAACCACCATCATCTTAGAACTGCAGAACTGGAACGGACCCTATGGATAATCGAATCCAGCCCGTCGAGGAGGCATAGTAGGGAATCGAACTCCCAACGTCTGGCTTTCTAGCCAGATACCTAAGCCACTGAGCTATCTAGCAGTTTGATTATTATAGTAAAACTGTACCCTGAACTGGCAAGTTTGAACTTGGAAATCAAATGGAACATGCTATATGTAAAGCAGAAGCAGGCACCCACAGATGGTTGTGGGGGAATACAGAAGCCCATTTCCCACATGTGCCCAGATCTAAATGGTCACTTCTGATCTGGAAAAGAAAAGTCAATTTCACAAGTTGGGAAGCTGGGGGTATCCTACAATGGAGAATCATGCCCTGCTAAAGTCAGTGTTATTATCCATTCTGGCACCACACAGGAGGCGATGATATTGGGAGTGCTTGACACAACTCCTTGGGTGAAATTGTGCACTTTGCTTACCTGGTATGATTATAGCACTAAGCTGTGTTTATACAAGAATTAAGAAGGAAGAGCAGTGATGATAGATATAAAGGAACTAGAAAGGAGACACCTGAAGAGAGCTTTGTAGAAGTCCATGGCAGAAAACACAATCAGCCTTAATCTTAGGCAAAGTGAAGGGACTAGTCTGGGCAAAAGCTGGATGGAGCAGGGTGTGTGAGTGGCAGCCATGGCAACCTCCCCACTGTTCTACATGAGTCCATACACCACAAAACCTTTCTGCCCCCCCCCCCCCAGCCTGTTGCATTAGTTGTAGGGCAGAAACAATTATTCCCTCAGCAATCTCAACTCCAAGTCCAGTCAGCTTCTGTTTGCAGACTACGGACAGGGCACAATTTGACCTTTTGTCTTTGGCAAAATGTTATGGGCTTGCCCTAGTAGAGAATGTGTCTGAATATGTTAACCTTAGCCCAAACCATCAGAATTAGAGAAGCCTATATGCCTTTAAATGTAACAAACTCTTTTTTTCATAAATGCCCATTCTGAAGATAATAAACATAACAAAAAGATAATGTCTCAGATAGGAAACAAAATACCTCTTTTAATTTTTTCTACTTTTCTCTCCAAACGTTCAACGTGTACAAAAGAGAACTCATCTGATGAGTTGCAATCACTCACATCTTAATCTCCCAATTATTTATTTATGGAAGAAATGGAGTTCAGAGGACTTCCTTGGAATTCAGTGTCATCTAATCCCCTTGAGTCGATTGTTTTTGTTTCTCATTTGTCATCACATCTGTGCTGCCTGGGACCATGGTAATATTTTGGTACGGGAGGGGGGGGGAGTGTGATAACATAGCCCTGCTGAATAAGAGGCCAGAAGAAGCTTCTCATAATTGGAAGGAAGACAGATGTCCAGCCCCTGGGTGAAAAGAGGTGTCGCCAGGGGAAGTTATTGCTCAGTGAAACCCTGGGAACAGGAAAGAGAGGATTGCTACAGGAACTCTTAATAACGAAGGGGAGGAAACAGAACCCTCAGTGAACAATATTTGGGTTATTGAGAAAGGATGTATGATCAGCACTTTTTTTTTCTTAACAGGAATGCAATGACATAAATACCTTAGGGTTTAGAAGGGGCAGCGGGACCGGATGGATGGGTAAAATAATGGATTCGGGTGTTTGCTGTCAAGCAGATTTTCCACTGAAGAGACATGAATATTGCAGGGGTTTTTTTAAGAGAAGGAAAAACAAAACAAGCCTCAAGCAAAATAAAAGTTTCTTTTATTTTAATTATTCATTTGATTTTTAGCCTGCCTTTTCCACCTAGTGGGGACCCAAGGCAGCACACAAAAAATTTAGTCAGCAATTAGTTAAACCAGGGAGATATGGTTTTTCAGGTAGCTTGGACCTAAGCAGTAAAGAACTGTAAAGGTCAGGACCAGCACTTTGAATAAGGCCCAGAAATGAAGTGGCAAGCCAATGAAACTGTAGCAACAGTGGGGTCACACAATCATGGTAACCAGTCCCAGTCAACAATGGCTGCACCATTTTGTTTCTCATTTGTTTGCACTACCTTCTGAATTCTAAAGAGGCTTCTTCCTATTAGCCCCTTTTGAAATGAACTATGTATGCAACATTTGTGTGTGTGCATGCACACATGTGTGTGAAAAGAGGCATATTTTGGCAGAGACAGGATGTCTACCATTACCATCATCATCACCTTACTGAAAAAAACAAAAGAGAGCATGTAAGTCTGAGCCACCGTCCCAGGAGCTGTGACATTTAAACTAGGCTGCTGAGCTCTAGTAAAACTTCCATTTATGCTGCTCTGGGCCTCTTGGATGGCTATACATACTGATTCCCATCCTACAGCTAATATTAGTAATATATGCATGAGTCTCCAAGAAGATCTGCCTTGCCCACCCTGTTTAGCTTTGCTGCCCAGCAAAGCCCTGAGTGTGTGTGTGTCAAACTGCAAGTTACAAATAGCACACCATTAGTTCCAGAGGTATGATTTCAGACCATATTCACTCACAGGAATCAGACTTCCAAACAAAGCTGTGTTCACCCCCCCCTACCCATGATCAATCACAAAACAAAGCAAGGTAATTTACAAACTACAGGAGGTATGAAAAATGCATGCTGTGACATTCAAACATCTTTTAGCACTCATGGAATCTCCTCTTCCATTGATGGAAGCCTGACCCTAGACTAAAACCTCAAGTCTTTATACTGTGATAATGACAAGACATGAAGTCGGAGCTTGGAAATATTATTTTTTGGACTATAACTCCCTGGGTGTTCTGGGGAATGTAGTTCCCCCATCCCCAAATGTTTCCCAATTGTGATGGAAAGTGTTTTTCAAAACAGCATTCAAGCTCAGAAAAAATACCGTATTTTTCTGTGTATAAGATGACCCCCCTTTCCCAACCCCAAATAAGAAAATTTGATCACTGCTTTCCCCCTCCACTTCCTAAGCCCCCGCGAAAGCAGGATCAAAGGGCTGCAGAAGTGGAGGGGGAAAGCAGCGATCTTAGGAAGTGGAGGGGTAAAGCAGCAATCAAAGGGCTGCACGATCGCAGCCCTTTGATCCTGCAGCCCTTTCATTGCTGCTTTATCCCTCCACTTCCTAAGCCCCATGGTGTGCATGCACACCCCACTCCAGATCCGCTTGCAGGCGAGGAGGAACAGCGCCCACTGCTTCAGATCTGTGAAGCAGAAGCAGAAACGGAGGGTGTGGGTCCCGGCACGGAGGTGCCTCCAGACCCCACTGATGAGCATAGGGTAGGCAGTTTTGCTACCCCACAGTTTTCTCCTCGGCTTACTTCCGTGTAAAAGGCGACCCTCAATTTTTCCTCCAATGATTTTAGGAAAAAGTATCGTCTTTTACATGGAAAAATACAGTAATTTTTGGAATACAACTCTCAGAAATCTCACCCTTCTCAATTCTGTACAGGTTACAGAATTTGTGTGTACATGCCTATGTGATTTTCACATAAAATAGGGCCTCTGGGCTGGTGCTCCTACAGGAGCAGGCATAATAAACCAAGATTTCATTTGTAAAATCTAGAAAGGGAAATTGGTATTAAAAGGCCAATTACTTTCAGCTAGAAAGAGATGACATATCACAATCTCTATAGTTCTATAGAGGACCTAAAGGAATAAATATAGCTTTTTAATTCAGTTTTGAAGCTGGACCAAATAACCATGGCCAAAGATCGGCACACCAGATCACTCAGGAAGCCTCCACAAAACAGCTTTTGCCCTGGAACAATACGCAAAATTCCTAAAATAAATACACATAGGTAAACATGATACTGTTTCAAGGCCTTTGGCTTTGCATTTGTGCAATTGCTTCCAGGCACGCAAAACTTTCCCCATTTTCTCACATACCCTACAAAGCCTTCCCAGTCTGCAAAGCAGGACTCTTGTTCCACTAGCAATAATATATAGAAACTTCCAGGAGAAAGCCACAGATTTTTTAAAAAGTCATCTGCATGAATATCCAGAGCCAAGCTGAAATGCTTCTGATGCAGCAAGGTACATACATTCAACTTGAGCAGTTTTCCTAACTTAGATGAGACATGTTGCATGATTTATGGAATGTCAAAGAAAAAAAAAGACATAAAGGCTACTTCCCTTGTGAATTGCTGTTGAATGATTCAGAGCTAAGAACTAGACTCAACCTATTTGGGACTAAAGTGTGCCTTGGGTAATTCTCTACAGCTTTGTAACAAACCATAGGGAACTTATCCAAAGGGCGCTAATCCCATTTCCCTGCATGGTAATACACCAAAGCTTTTACCTTTTAGCCATATGAGTCAAAGGTATTTTAAGGTTGGCGCCACATGGATAAACTACAGACTCCATTTGCATGACCTAAGGAGGAATGGCAAAGGCAAAGAAGCTGACTCAGCTTTCCCCCTGGCCTTGTCCAGACCAGATTTATTAATTTGCTTGCAAGTATTTATAGTATCTGACACTTCTGCTGATGGATACATACTACTAGAAAACAGTTCCCCACTGATCTAGTTTCCTTTGTATTGTCTCTAGTCTCAGGTTCCAAGAACAGCTCATGATGCTGCCACATGTTGTATTTCTTTGGACTGGATTACTTCACAACAGTCAGGATTGCAGAAATGTGCTGTGTTAGTTTTGTGCAGGGACCAACACCAAAAGGCAGCAGGTTAGAGTGCTCCTGTTCAGGATTCCAGCCAGTGACCCATGCCCTTTCCTCAGGATAATCCATTCCATTTCCCCATCTCCTCCAGTTTTGCATCCCTCCCCCGCAAGAATCAATCCACATTCTTTGACTGACATGCTCGCTCCTCATTAGGTAACTATAAGGGTTTGCAGTGAAGCCTTTATTAGTACTGAGTAGCAAGCCCTGCTCCTTGGCTGGCACATTTATCCAATTTTTCTTCTTAAGATCAAATATTTTCCTGATACTTCATGCACAACGAAGTAGTTACTGACTTCTCCTCTGCTTTTCCCTGCCTAGCCACCCCTGCCACCTGTTCCCATTTTGGGCTGTCAACTTGGGAACTGGATGGCTCTTCCGCTGTGAGATCTGCCAAAAGAGGCAGCAATGACAGCAGGGAGGTCAACAGGAAAATGCACAGGGCTAGAGCTGCATTTGTACACGACTGCCGGAATGGCTAATGGAGTGAACATCTACATCTTGCTAGAATAACTCCCCAGATAACCTCTCCTCAAGAAGAGAATCATGGGGGGGATCTTTCCTAGAGTGATGATACCCAATGGCTTGAACAGAAACCAGAAAAGGGAAGAGGACAGAATACTAATTAAAAAGTGATGTTTTTCCCTCTCCCCATCACAAGCAATACTCTATTTCTAGAAGAGAGTTGCACTGTTAAATATAGGTGGGCATGGAGAGGCTAGTAACACTCACGTTCTTGGGATGGGGGAGAGGTTATCTGTACACTGTTGTTTTCATAACTGACTGCAAACAAAACTATTTCAGTAATGGGAAAGGGGAGAGTGTTGTTAGTCCTTCTGGTGTTGTTAGGCTGTAGCTCCCAACGTATGCGAATTGCACAACCAAAGGTGTGAGGCCATGTGAGTTGCTTTGACATTTTTTGGTGGTTAAACTCTTGCGATAACACTGCCCCCCCCCAAAAAAAACAAAAAACAGAACACACACACTCCAAAAAACAACAACCCACTTCTTTCTCTTGTTAAACATCTCTGTATTCAGGAGCTGCTGACCATGGAATATTCATTCATTTATTATTTTAATATTTCTAACACACCCTTCGCCCATATGGTTACCAGAGTAGTGTGTACAAATGTAATTAAAACAATTTTTTTTAAAAAACACACACTTCCGTCATGAAATCAAGACAAACAAAAGAAACCAAATAATAGTCTTTCTAATCTTGCTTTCAGCTCCAGTTAGGAGAATTGATTTCTTTGCTGGTCATGTTTAGAACACACACTGATTGCTGCTCTTGGATCTCAGTCAGAGTGGATTTGAGTAGACTTCGGTCTAGATGGGTGGGGTATAAATTGAATAAATAATAATAATAATAATAATTTGATGTAAATCAAATCAGTCTAAATCACAATTTAAACCACTGCTGGATGGATAAAAATCAATGATTTTTTAAAATCATATTTTTAAATTTAAATTCAATTTGATTTTTTTTTTTTAAAAATCATTGATTTTTATCCAACTAAATCCACCCTGATCTCAATACGAATCCTGAAACCATGAATAGTAGTAAGCACTGGATTG
Source organism: Intellagama lesueurii (assembly GCA_037013535.1). Taxonomy (NCBI): domain Eukaryota; kingdom Metazoa; phylum Chordata; class Lepidosauria; order Squamata; family Agamidae; genus Intellagama; species Intellagama lesueurii. The sequence goes on from JBAJHW010000004.1 coordinate 199,557,370, forward strand.
GGGTTGGGAATACGTGGATCTCCAGATGTGCTGGGCAGCTGCTTTGGTCAACACAATCAGTGCTGAAAAATGACAGCAGAGGCACTCTAACAACATCTGAAGGGCAAAAAGTGGCCCATCTCTGTAGGCCAGGGGTCCCCATCCCCCGGTCCACGGACCGGTTCCGGTCCGTGGCCTTGCCAGGACTGGGCCGCGGAGACAAATCTGCCCCCCGCACGCGCAAACACATGCACGCCCTCCCATGCACGCACTGCCCCTCCCATGCCCACATGATCCCTCCCATGCCCACACGGACGCCCGCGAAACTGCACGCTAAACCGGTCCGTGGAGGCAAAAAGGTTGGGGACCACTGCTGCAGGTGATAAGAGACTGCCTATGACCAGGAACCTGAATGATAACCAGTGAATTTTCTTTCTTATCCACTACCTGAAAGAGTTATGTTTTTAGTACTAGTGCAGTGTTGCATGAATGCCCTCAGCCCTTACAGGTAATCTTCCTGCAGGCTCTTTGTGAATAAATGATAACATCTAAGCTTTATAACAACAATCAAATATGTCTGATGCTGCTGGTAAGCTAATTACACGCACATCGAATTAAAACCATGGACAATTACTATTTGCAAAAACAGCTTTTGGCCAAGCATACACAGGCACCTGAGCCCCTGTCTCTCCCTAGGACCATCCGGATGCTGCTTTTTGGTATTTCAGCCAGATTTATGGATAGGAAATTGGAAAGATATTGTCTTTGGCTTTCTTACCACTATTTCCCCCTCCCTCCACTTTTTTTAAATCTGTAAGAGCAAAGAGACATTTCTTCCCCTCAAAGATTTTAATTTCACGGCCAAATTTATGAGCTGGAAATTAGATGAGCAGGATATTAATGCCTGTCCGTAAAATCGCAATTAGGGGTTACTGCCTAAGAGTTCAGTAGGACTCTCATATATCCATGTTATTCTAACACTACTCCTTTAGCTCAGGGACTATCTACAGGGGCATCATATTTTCCTTATTTTTAGCTTCAAAATTTGTTTTCTTTATTTTGATACACTTATAACCCACTTTTTGACTGTCATGGAACACTGGAGTTCCCAGGCTAGTTTCTTGTCCAGGCACTGGCCAGACTCAAACTGGCTCAGCTTCAGCAAGGTGGCTGCATCATAGGTTCTTAGAATCAACCCTAAAGAGCTACAGGAAGGAACACCTGGGAAGACAGTAACAAATAATACAGGAGCCCAAATCCTGCTGCCTACTGTAGGCCAGATCATAATATTTGGTCCATTCCTCACTGGAAAACAAACTGTTCCTGCCATGATATGCTGGGCGGGGGGCACGTGCATGTTGGCTCAGTGTGTGCTTGCATGCCCTCCCCCCAAGGATCGTGGTGGGGGTGCCTTGTTTACCAGGGAGAAACAGGATGAAAGTTTGCTTGGCGTATGTTAAGCAAAAGGATTTCACCCAGGGCTTGCTGTGGACATTACTATGCTGAGTGCACATTAATGCAGAACTGAAGGTTCCCCTGAATCTGCTGCCTGGGGTAGTGACTAAGTACAGATACTCTTGTTGAACTCTAGGTGAGATGCAAGGAACTTTAATCTCTCATATATTAAAACCGACCAGATAGACTACCCATGCCTTGGGAGCCTGTGTGGTGTAGCGGAGAGCACTGTCCTGTGCTTGAGTGAAACTGGAGCAATCCAGGTTCTAATCCTGACTGAGCCATGAAAACTACAATTCTGAGAACTGCGTGACTCTGGACCTGGCATGCTCTGTTTTCCAGAACTACCTTACAAGGCTATTGTGAGGATAAAGTGGAAAGGAGGAGAACCTTGAGCTGACTGGAAGACAGTCAGGATATGAATGTAATAAATAAATAATATTTTTTAAGGCCTGAAGGAGGATTCTCCTCTTAGTACAGCTATTCTAGACAATTTAACATGAGATATGGTGAGTCAAAATAGGACTAGTTTTATCTTAGCGAGATCATGAGACTCAATATCAATCGAAAAGAATAACTCACTGCAAGATAACCATTTTTGTCATAGCATGATAGGCAATGACCTATGCTTGCATTTCAACCCAGATGTCCTAACTCCCTAAGACTATCAGCAATCTCTGTGGTACCTCCAACCCACTCAATTCTAGAGTGGTAATGCTGATTTAAACCATGATGCACTATAGAGAAGAGCTGATGGAGTGAATCCTTTGCCTCCCACTGATTCAGGCTACAGTGGTGCCTCGCTAGACGATTGCCTCGCAGGACGAGGAAATCGCTAGACGATGCCTTTTTGCGATCGCTACTGCGCTTCGCAAAACGATGGTCTCCTATGGGGAATTTTCGCTAGACGATGAGGTTTCCCCATAGGAATGCGCCGACTAGTGGTCAAAAGCTGTCAGTGCATTCCGACGGGGACCCGCGCTCGCTAGACGATGTTTCCCTATGGGAGATTTTCGCAAGACGACTGAGTTTTCCCTTGGAACGCATTGAAGAGATTTCAATGCATTCCAATGGGAAAACGTGCTTCGCTAGACGATGTTTTCGCTAGACAGCGATCTTCGTGGAACGGATTAACATCGTCTAGCGAGGCACCACTGTACACACATAAAAATGTCTGGGGGAACTCAGTTTTCTTCCCATCAGTACAGTGGCACTATCTTTGAATCTACTTTGGTTGAGGAGCCTCATGGCGCAGTGGTCAAACTGCTGTACTGCAGCCAAAACTGTGCTCACAACCTGGGGTTCAATCCCAGGTAGCCGTCTCAAGGTTGACTCAGCCTTCTATCCTTCTATCAGTAAAATGAGTACCCAGGTTTGGGGGGGGGGGGGAATGTGTAGCCTGCATGATTAACTTGTAAACGGCCCAGAGAATGCTTTAAGCACTATGGGGCGGTATAGAAGCAGCACACTTTTTGCTTTGCTTCATCACTGTTTAAATAATGGGAATTTTCTACACTGGGAGAAAATGTCTTGTAACCCTGTTTTCCTAAGCACAGCTAGGAATATGTGAGAGATTCTTTCTGTCAAACTTTTGTAAAAAAAAACCTCTCACAGATCTATATATACAGGTATATTCTGGAATAAACATGGAACAAGACACAATTTGCATTCAGACCGGTAAAAACATATGCAGGAGTTTTTCACACCTTCTACAGTCTGTAGGTGGCTTGCTTTGTTTTTTGATAGATTGTCTAAACATAAACACAAGCTTTGTTTGCACGTACAATCTTCAAACATGAAGGTGTTTTAGAGACAAGATTCTGGCAGACCTTCATCTGCTGTCACGTTGATTCCAACTAGTAAGATTTTCCAAAATATGCGAGATATTTAAAAGTGGTTTTACCACTGCCCTCCCCTAGTGAATTTCTATGGCTGAGTGGGAATTTGAACCCATGTCTCCTGCGTCCTGGTCTGAAACCTCATCCGCTACGCTATAGCAGCTCTCACAATAGCACAACACAAACATAAAACACTTACATTTCAGCTGTGCTAATCATATTCCTGAGTACTTACTTTGGCTTTTGTTGAATACTGGAAGTGCTATAAAACTCAATTTGATCAGAGTCTAGAATGGCACAAACAAAAATGAACATGTATCACAGTGGCAGCACAGCAACACCATTTCTGAGTCTGAAAAAGTACTATCTGTGGAAAGTCCTGGAACTGCTTCAGATGCTACAGCTCTTGTCATTTCACAACTTTCTTTCTTTAATTGTTCATTATATTTACATCTCATCTTGTCTCCAGTGAGTTCAAGATGGTACACATAGCTCTCTCCACTTTCTTTTCCCTACAGCCCTGTGTGGTAGGTCAGACTATCCCAGGGTCACACTGTGATCCCAGCCCAATACTTCAACCCCTACACTACACTTCCTCTCCCTATCCTCACTCCTTGCTTTAACGCATGTATGGGAGCCCAAGCCAGGGTAGAATGAAAGACTGGTGAAAGGCAGGACTGTTGTCACCCTGAAGAATCACACCTGCACCCTTACAAAGATTTTAACACTTACTTGGGTGATATTAGGTGAAAAACAAAACACTTCAGCAATTGTACACTGTGCCACTTTAACTCCAAGCACATACTAAGCCAGATTTTTCAGACGTGGCATACAGAAGCACAACTACTCATGTGCAGAAATACTGTGCTGGTTCCCATCTTCTTTCACCCCACATTTATTACACCCACATTTATTACTGATAGTGCAGTATTCATCACAGAAACTCACCTCTGCTGCTCTAATGTGCTAGGCTAATATCTACTAGGTTCTGCTGCCTATCTAACTGTGCCTTTCCCAGTGAATGAAGGTGCCAGCTGAGAAGATCACAACTTGCAAAGGCGTCTATTTGGGCTATTCAAATTATCTCAATGAAAGCCATCTGGAAAGAAACATGAGTGCACCAGTGGTTATCAGCTTCCAAGGGGAAATACCCAGCAAAAACATATATAAATGTTCCATTCATTCACAGATCACACAGACGTTTTGGACAGACTTTGTCTGAGAGTTGATACGAAGCCCAGTGCTAGCATATTTATATTCAGGGTGTATTTATATAAGCAGTGTTTAACATACAGTTTAGCACATGGCAGTGAAACCATATACCAGCAGATGCTGCTTCTCAGCCACTCATCTCCAGGGACAAAGACTGTTTTTGAGAAACTCCAAGATAAGCAATGTCCTGCAAGTAAGTCAGGGTAAACTACAGAAGTCTTTATTCAGTTATGGTGCTCAATGACGGCAACTGCCCATATGAAGTATGCTCAGGGCCATTCACATATTCAGTCTGCTTGAAGATTTCCTCTTCCTGCGGAGATCATGTGGAGAAACATCAGAGCACGGAAAAATTAACCATTTGGACCGTAACTCCCAGAATCTGCTTACTAACAGACTTTGGAACTCCCTCCTACAGGAGGCCAGGCTGGCCCCATCTTCCTCAAGCAGGCAAAGACATTTCTCTTCAAGCAAGCTTTCCCTGAGTGACTTGCTGCCTGAGTGGGGTTTTTAAACAAATTGTTGTACCTTACTGCTTTGAATGTGTTTTGGTGTTGCTTGCTTTACCGGTTTTTTTTTTAGTATGGTATTTGTTTGATTCTTTTAAATATTTGTATTCTCACTGTTGTTAGCTTTAAATGTCTTTAATGATGTAAGCCACCTTTTAAGGAAAAGGGTGGGGTAAAACTACCATTCATTCATTCATTCATTCATAAATAAATAAATAAATAAATAGCAGGGCTAATGGTCATGCTGGCTGGAGGATTTGAGGAGAGATGGTAAAAAACAGTAATTTTTCCATGTTCTAAGAAACATAACATGTGATCTAGCAGCATACAGAGAAATTCAGCAGCAATTTCCAACAAGATGGCAGCATATATATTAGAGGGTGGGAGTTCAATTTCCCACTGTGCCTCCTGACGGGCTGGTTTTGATGATCCATAGGGTCCCTTCTAGCTTTGCAGTTCTAAGATTATATATGGAATTACTATATTCCCAGATGTTACTTACCACGGTGCCTCAGCATATTGATAGTTCATGAGCTTTGCTTCTGGATGCAATCATAATGTGTGAGAATGTCTGAGAGCAGATGCACAGGAAAAAATATATTAAAAAGGCTAGCAAGATGGGAAATGTGAACCAGAATGCAGAGCAGAAATTCAGACACTACAGATAGCCTATAATCACTGCTGAAAGCAGTTTACTGTTCAAGAGATGTGATTTCTGAGAAAACAAGAGTTCAAAGATATCCCATGTTTAATTCCAGAACATCAACTGCAACAAAAGAAAGCAAAGCAATTTGCAAATTACATGAGGTGATAAAAGCGTATGCATTGTATTCAGATGCTAGGGATTCCCTCTTCTAATGGTAGATCAGAAGATCATCTGCCCATTTTTCAAGGTTACACTACATAAATCTATGTGACCATCCAGCAATTCTTTAACAAGTGTGAAAATTCTGCAGGAGCTTTCCCATTTACTTGCATCAGGGGGTTCAAAGCCATTTTTGTCGTTTAAAGATCAGGCCCTCTCAAATAATCGCCAAGATTTGGAGTAGAGCTTGGAAAAGATGCTTTTTCAGACTAAAATTCCCAAGCTACATAGGGGATTCTGCAAGTTGCAGTCCAAAAAGCAAATTTTTCCAAAGCTGCCACAGAACAATAATTCAGTGCAAGTGCATATGTGTGAATATGAATGTTCAAACTGTCTTTGAAAGTTCAACTGACAGCTCTAGATCAAGTTGTGCAATCATTGCTTGATATGCCTTAACATGTTATATTTTAAAAACTAACCTAATACCCTGAGCTTGGCGAATCTGATGTCTAGTGGCTGTGCTAGCTAAGGGGTGCTATGAATTGTAGGCCAAAAAAGAAACTTTTCTAAGTTCTGCTACTACCAAAGACTATCTACACTGGCATTAAAACGGGTTCTGATTCAGGAAGCATAACAATGTGTGGAGCCTTTATTATCGCCCTCATCACCATCCCCCATCTGAATAGTCAAAGATTGGGACTTCCCATCTTACAAACTAAGCTTCTGTCATTCTGGCTCCAGTCAGCTTTCCTCTCCTTTACACTGCCAGCTGTTAATAAGATTTGCTTCTTTAAGTGGGCCAGCCTTACAAGTCCTCATGCAATGTGACATTTACTTTGCTCCTCTTGACACTGGGGAAGAAATTCTTTTTGTGCACATAATGCAAACCAGCATTTTATTCAATGCAAACTAGGGGCATAAAATTGAACTCCCACTGAAAATGTTGAATAGAGTGTTTATGTTTTTATCTGAGGATATAAAGAGATTGCTTTTGGTCCTTGGGTGCATTAATAGCTTAAGTCATGACCTGGCTGATAATGAGAAAGTGGTGAAAAAGTCAAAGTCAACAGATTCAATTCCCACCCCCATTATGTCCAGCCAGCTCCAGCTGTCTGGTAAAACTGCTTGCCTCCTTTTTTTTTTTTTAAATGAATCTTCACGCACACAATATTGATTTGAAATATTTTACATCAGATGCAAGATATAGGATGGGCTCCATTAACAGCACTCCTTTTTGGCTTTTGCAGATTCATAGTCCTGCTCTACTAGGCAGTATATGAAATTATGAAGAGAATAATTTCAGATCAATATGGAACCTAAATCAAAGGCCAGATCTTGAAAGGCACAGCATTCCACGGCTCTAGCCCATTTTAAACACCATTAAACTGACACCCAACGTGAAGAAAGAATGGCCTCCTAGCCTTTGCCAACACATTACATACAACGTATGTTTTAAAGGCCCGCCTGGATCAAACCTCCAGAGCTCTGATTTTACCAAAGAACAATACTTGGGTAACCTGATACCTAAAGCTGCAAAGGCACAATCTTATAGTCCTAGGATTGTGTCCTGGCAACACAGGAAAAAGCAAAAGCCCACATCTGGATCCCACCTCCTGATCTTTGCCAGTCACTTTGAAGGTTTCTGCAGGGTCCTCTCCCTTCAGCTCACAACTTTAACATCACAGAGGGGCAGTGTTGGCGGGAAATGCAGTAGAAAGGGAGGGAGAAGAGGGCCTTCTGTCACCAGATCCAAAACTCTTGTGACTGATGACATATTTTCAAAAGCATCCTGGAGCTTACCTAACCCCTTGCCTTCCTACTCTTACCCAGTGGAGAATTTTCGCTGAACAGACATACCAAGTCCTGTAGAAACGGAAAAGAGCAAAAAACTGGTTCCACTGGCAACTTCTGCCAAGTCTCCAAGAGTTGTGGGGGTTTGGATGTGTTGGCAAACTCTGAGATCAAAGTACCTGTACCCCCATCCCAAGACTGCTGCCTAAAGGATACAGAAACTAAAATAGAAAGGAACCCATTATGGCCATAGAACCTGCAAAATCATACTCTGGCTAATTACATGCATGTTGGATACTACTACTGGCTTAGATGCTCAAGATCCAAGTATTTTGAAAAATTGCTCTGGAGAGATCAAAGAGCATACTTTCAAGTAAATGTTTACTTGAACATATTAAAACTTAAAATATATTTGCAACTTAAAACAGTGGTAAAATTCCCAGTAAATGTAATGAGTATGGACTGCCCCCTTGCAAGACTGCCAGGACCCCCCCTCCCAGTTCTTAGTGCAATGACACTTGGATCCTATGCAAAAGATCAGTTACAAAAGTTTTCTAATCTCTGCATCTGCACGTTGCTCATCTAGCCATGCCTCCCCAGTCTTGTCTAGTTAGCAACTGTACTCTCTAGGCTATACCTGCTGCACTTAAATAGTATTGCATGTCACTGCTTAAACGCATGTACATTCACGCAAATCCAACCTGCATACCCTAGCAAGCGTGAACTCCCACAATTATGCTCCTTTACTATGGGGCCAAGGCTACAGGGTTGGGTGTGGTGTTGGCAGAAGCACATACAGTACGTTATCTGTCAGCATATTCTGCTTTTTTAAATGGGTATGTCTACTTACTATCAATCAGGAGATGATTAATAAGAAAAAGCACAGACAGAACCTGAGCTAGTCTGCAAGTCACTTTATAATCCTACTTAAATCTTGCTGAAATCATTGAGAAAACTCCTGAATGTGTTGGAGATGTAAGTCTGCAGTTCCATTTTTAAAATGCTTCTTAATTTCACTGAGTTGTTGAGTTCCATAGTTTTTCAAACATTTATTTTGAAAGCAAACTATATTTATATGAGCATTATTGAAAGACCCAACTCCAAAAAAGGAGATAATCTATAGTCAATGCATAATGAATAGCAAAACTCCTACTGATTGAAATGGGTCCTTCTAAGATGCCCTCTAAGAATCTATCAATGGAGCAGAGTTTGAAAAAGCTGTTCTTCTGGCAGGCAGTTCCTGGGATCTCCTTTGCATTACCCCCCCCCCCCCCCGCAAAAAGTAGCTTTTCTAAGCTCTAAGTGAACCCGCACATTTACATCAGAATAATTGTCATTTGTCACTCATTATGATACAGTGGAGCTACTTGTATGTGGACCAAATCCAAATTATGATGCATTTATTATTTAGAATTAAATTTGTAACTATGTAAAGTAAACAAAGCAGTCACTTCTTGCTACAGCAAACATGGGACAAAATGTGGTGTATGCAACTATTGCCTGATACAGCACTAGGTTATGGTTTGATGCAGGGAGTATACTTAACAGGGAACAACTGCCAACCTTTGCTTTCTGATGATTTTCCAAACAGATGATAGTCGTGTTCATGCATTACATTCCCAAATGTTTACTTTTAAAGTATACTATGTGAACACCTAAAAAGAGTATTTTGTGAAGTTGCAAATGATCACTTAAAATAAAGATTATCGCAGAACTTTATGGAACAAACTTTATATAGTACAATGGAAACCCTTCCCAGTTTACAGACTCTTGCCTACAGGTGCCACTCCCATCTTGAATTGTTTGTCCCTCCCGCCAGAAAGTATGGCCCACAGATGGAGAAAATAACCTGGAGAAAAGGGAAGGGGATGGGTACTTGATTGCTCCCTGCAATTCTCCCCTAGAATTGCCCCTAACCCAATATTTGTAGGAAAAACAAGTTTTTAAACACACATCTCCAAGATAGTACGACATTTCACCCTTCAGAGAGGTCACCTAAATTGTGAAATTTCTGAACATGTTCATCTTCCTTAGAGTTCTGCCTTCTTGACTGGATGGAGTTCAGCACATCTGAATGTAATGCTGCTTTTATTTCTAAACTAACATATAAAATATGTCAGATTAGTGCTGTTCTAGTCAACTTTAGATAATCTATCCAATGCTAATTAGCAAACACATTTATTGTCTTGCTATGTATTGCTAGAAAGTGCCTCTGGCAAGAGCTACAATTCATGATTTAACCAAGAACTTCAGCGTTCTGTTTAGAAAAGCAAGTCTCTGCCCAGCATTGTGCCTCCAGAAAAAAATTGTGGAAGTCTGACAACTGTACGATGTGTACAATGAATCAGAAGACATACAGAGAATGAAACACATGTTATTTCAGTTATATGGTAGCTCTAGTCATGGTGTAGTTATGACTGATGAGGGGGTTTCATGTTATTTCCCTCACGGCAATGACTCTGGCAATGTTTTTATTATAGCTATTATTTACTGATGCAGCAGTTCTAGATCTCAGCGCTGCCACTTCTGAAAGCCCAAAATCTTCACTTGTACCTTTTGCCCAAGCCAATGATTTAGAAAACCTGTTATGGGGTGAAAATTGTGGTTTTCTACCCCTCTTCCTAGATAAGACGAGTGGAATACATAGGATTAGGGAATGTGTTTCCTGGGGGAAACGATGAGCCACACATCAACTGTATGCAGGACCTGTCTCTTTAACATAAGGCTTAATATTGGAGATGGGGACGAATATAAAAACGGATTGGTTTTTCCGACAAATATAGCTGATTCGTTAAATATTCGTCGACCTGTATTTGTGGGTTCCAGAGACCCCCACGAATACGAAGGGATGAATATTTACCCGTTTTTATTCGTCCTTCGTATTAAAAAAACAAACAAAAAAACAGAACAAACACCATTCTGCCTACTGGCCGCCGATCAGCTGATCGGCGGCAGAAAGGCAGCCACCACCCCACACAGACACCCAATACCACAGCCTACCCCCACACCCCCTTCCTTTCCCTACCTTAGGCCCCACCCCACCCCCACCGACACCCTCTTACCTTAATCGCTGCTGCCAAGGTCTTCTGGCCTCGCAGCCACGGTGTGTAAAAATGGAGACTGGCTGCCCTTTGCAAAGATGGCGGCTACAGCTTCATTTAGGGTAGGGAAGCTGCAGCTGCCATCTTTGCAAAGGGCAGCCTGGATTCCCTTAGCCTGCTACCTCGGCAGCAGCTATTAAGGTAAGGGGGTGTCGGTGGGAGTGGGGTGGGGGCTAAGGTAGGGAAAGGAAGGGGGTGTGGGGGTAGGCTGTTGGGGTGGCTGGCTGTGTGTGTGTGGGGTGGCTGCCTATCGGCTTCTGATCAGCTGATCGGCGGTCGGTAGGTAGAATGGGCTTCTGTGTGGTGTGGTAAACTCTCCTGGGGGGACCCAATTTGTGGGTGAATAACTCGGATGTCCGATATCCAATCTTCACCAAAGTTGGCAGGCGTGTTGGGGAAAGACATAGGAAGCTCCATGTGATTCTGGAGTCTCTAAGTACCTGGGGGGAGCTTTCCTGGGGGGGGTCCTCTTTGTGACTATATAACTCGGGGGTCCGTGATCCAATGTTCACCAATCTTTCGGGAATTGTAGAAAAATGTCTGAGGAAGCCTCCCTGCAAATTCGGTGTCTCTAGATGGTTGGGGGCCAGTGTTATAGCCGTTTAAAGTGCAGACGAATCGACAGATTGATCTGTCGATTTGTCAAAGAATATTCGTATATTCGTAGATCCGTTAACCTTGACGAATAACGGATCAAAACGAATCACCATTTTTTTTTATTTGTCCCCATCTCTACTTAATATTAACCCTCTCTTCTTTGTGAGCAGGTGTGGATTTTTTACAGATTCAGCCTGAATGGATGTTTGTCCTTGTCTTTTTGTATGGTAGCTTTAAAAAAAAAACAGATTTAAAAGACATATTAAAAAGACATATTTCTTTTCCCAACATTGCTGTCTATGTTCATATATTTTAAAAAGAAGGGGCATTCCCAGAAGGGCAGTGCTCAAGACTGTTCAGCTTAAAGCAAAAAGTTACAGTTGAAGCTGTAGCACAAAAAGAAAATTCAGAACACAGAGCAAGTAGCCCTCCCCATTCAGAACATGGGCAGCCTGAAGCATCATACAGTATAATCCTTCTAGCCACCTTACTCCCTGTGTAGCATACCATTAGCTACACGGAGAGTTGAAATGAAGCACAGGCTTTGATAGAGTCCAACATCTGCAAATAACAGATTTACTCCTATACAGAGTTATATAATCTTTACTAGTTTAGTCCAATTGGTCTGTATACTGGGCAGGATGCTTCGCTGAATTTAATGGATTTAGAATTAAAAGGCCTGGGTAAGCACTTGCTAGCTTCCTTTTAGGGAATCAAAGAATGAAGCTCACCCCTTTTATTTACTTGGGGTATAAAAGTAATGTTCAGGCAGAGTGCTCATGTGATGAGTACTAGGAGGAGTTCAACCATGATCTGAATTACCTTACTTCTGGGGACCAGCTTCAACAGTAACTTTTTGCTTTAAACCAAGTTTGTTCTCTTTTGGGAATGTAATCTGCTCCTGGAAGGTTTAAAGCAACTGGCAGCCCCTGGCTGTTTAGGGGTGTGTCATCAACTGGCTGGATAAGCTCAATGGCTTAGGTATCTGGCTGCAGAGCTAGAGGCTGGGAGTTCAATTCCCCACTGTGGAAAAAAAGCCAGCAGTGTGGCCTTGGGCAAGCTGCACAGTCCCAGGGCACTCCCAGAAGAAGGGAATGGAAAACCATTTCTGAGTACTCTCTACCTGGAAAACTCTGGAAAGGGTCGTTGTAAGTCAGGACTGACTTGACAACACGTGATTATTATTTTGTTTTTAGGGGGGGTGTTTTGCATTAGTTATAGTTTTGTTACATGTTATGACCGAAATAATTAAAGAAATATGAAAATTAAGATGAATTAAAATATGAGCAGTTCTAAGATTCCGATCAAAGTTCATACATTGTAAAAAAAATCCTTACTACTCTGTCTCCTTAAGCATACAACACACAATTCTCTCCTTCTAGCTCCACCCTCTCAGAGTAGGGGGATTCTCCTTTTTCCAGTCTGAAAAGTAATCAAGACACATAGAAATCTCAGTTCCAATCACTGATCAGAGATAACAGTGCAACTTCCCCCCATGCTACTCGAATTCCCCACTAAGAGGCAAGAGTGGATCAACCACTTATCTCCAGTCAGTGATTAGAGACAACAGAGGCATTCTCTGTGCAGAGGGGAAAGCAGATATCAATGGAAGACCAGGACCAGATGATGTCAGACACCTGGTGGGCCTTGGGGCACAGCCTTCCCCCTTATGACATTTTCTGGCCTTCTAGTCTGATCCCAGGGCAGCAATCCAGCTCCCAGACCAATAAAACTTCCTGTTCTTGAGGTACTGATCAAAGGATGAGACCAAAGGAAGGGGAGCTATGGGCTATGGCGTGGATGAAACGGCTTCAGATTGAGGGGCCAGTGTACACATTGGCATTGAAACAATCTGTGGTCTCTGTGTAATCACATAATCTGAATAGAAATGTAAAACAGACTGTGACTCAAGCTGAAGGAGCAATTCAGCTTAGCAGCGTAGTCACGGTCTATGACTGACACACAAATATTCTTGCTGCATTTAACTAATTTTATGGTTCTGGTTATCACCTATTCCTTGGCAACTGATGATCTTAAAGACTACTGAGCACACTAGGAATTCTGGTTTCAACCAGCCCTGCTTGGATTTCATTCTGTGATGGCAGACATCTTCTGGGTGTAAAAAAAAACAACCCTTTGCAGGGTGGATAAAAATCAATGATTTAAAAAAAAATCAAATTGATTGAAATCACAATTTTATTTAAATCAAATCCACCCTGCCCTTTTGTATTCTAAAATTCCTCCTGGCATGCTGACTCTTGTGTGACCTTTTTAAAAACTACAGTCACTATTATTTATTTACAAGTGAAATAAATGCACTTTCCAAACTACTTTGTCAGTTATCTTCTCTCTTTATCCTTCTGAGTTCCTTCCAGAACAATTCAAATGCTTTATTTAAAGCCTTCTACTGTTCTTCATTACTAATCCATTAGAACAAAAACTAGGGCACCAGAAGGAAGCATCTGCCGGTAGGCAAGTCTGAGCATGCCACAGCAAGCCACACTCGGGTCTGAAGGGTAGGATGTTAATGTGCAGTGCTGATATCACACTTATCTGCCTCTGCCCAAAGGGACATTCACTTTCTGAGAGAGAAGAAGAAAGAACTAGGATCTTTCTAAGACACTGCAATTCAGTAACTGAGGTACTACACCTGGACTGTGGAAGCATGAACTCAGTGGAAGCTGGTTCACTACAAAGAAAGGGGCAGAGGAACACAGGACACTGCCTTTTGCTGAGTCAGCTGATTGCTCCCCCTAATATTGCCAACTCTGACTGGCAGCAGCCCTCCACGGTTTCAGTGAGGAGTCTTTCTTAGCCCTATCTGGAAATGCAGTTGGTATTCTCTAGTAGTCTTCCACTCAAGGATTAACCAGGCCCAACCCTGTAGGGATGAGGCAGAACATGTTCGATAGTATGGTGCTCCAGAGAATCCTGCCCCAACCTGCCCACTCATGCCTGCCTCCCTGGCAGAGGGTCAGGACCCCACCTCTGAGTGAATGTGTGGGTTTAGGAAAGAACAGGAGAGAGAATGAAAAAGAAGACTGAGTGAATCAGTCAAGTGCCCAGCTTGGAAAGCAAGTACAGAAGAAAGCAAGAAGAGGCAGGAACATGTACAGTTTGGGGGCAAGATGTATTTTTGGGCTGAGTTATGGAGTGAATGAATGGGGGGGGGCAATGTTTGAGTGAATGTCTGCCTGCCTGTGTGTGCATGTTTGCTTCTCTGCCTTTGTGTGTGTCCACACTCATGTGCATATGTGAATGCCCACTTTCTCTGTCTCTGCCTGCCAGACCCCTCTCTGCCTGCTGCTCTTTCCACTGTACCAGCCATTATGACAACAATCAGCTATTATGTGAGCTTAACTTCCAGCCTAAACAGCATACAGGGTAACTTTTGAGCATGATAAAAAGCTAGGGGTCGATCCACCTCACAAGGCTGCTGTAAAAGAAAAGTGGGTATTGCAAAATAGAGTGCACCTTAGAAGAGCTATAGAAATAACATTATAACTGCATATCAAATTAAAACACGCAGAGGGCCTTTGCAGAGTAACGTTGAGTGAGTCCTTAAGGGGAAAATCGGGGTTGAAAAAATGCTAGCTGACTGGCCTCTCTCCTACACCATAAATCTGACTGAATGGATATAAACCGAGCAGGCAGTGACAAGACTAGAAGTGACAAGACTAGGCAGGGGAAGAGGAGTGATTGGGGAGAAGTCAGAATCCACTTGCAAAGCATAACAATGGATTATGACAACACAGCATGGACAGTAAACCCCTTCGTATATTCAGAGCACATCCCAACTGGGGGAAACTGGAGCGGTCTGATTTGTGCTTAAAACATTCTTATCTTTGGTACAGTATATCTTTTATCTCTCATTGAGTGAGCCTTCTCTTCACATTGATTGATGTTTTTTCTCCTGTGAGAAGAGTCCAGACAGGTATTTGGACCGCCTCAATTGGTCCCCCCTTTCAATCAATGGCATTTCCCTTCCTGCCCTCTTCCCCACCTTTTCCCTCAGCTGTCATTCAGCAGATCACAGTGACTGACTTTCTTTTTTTAAAAGCGGCATAGAAAAACAGCAATGCATCTGCCTAGCACGGTAGATGTAATACCACCAATGTAGCTTGTTTATCTAGAACAGCACTGCATCAATAGGAAAAAAATTTTAAAAATTTTAATGGCAGAGTAGATGAAAATAGAGGAGGGGGTTTCTCCATCCTCCCTTTCAATACCACAACCCCCCCCCCCAACATGTCACAGAGTTGTCATCTCAGGTCACACTGCCCCCAGCTCTAGTTTGCTGTGGACTACAGAATAGGCAAATTAGGAGAACTCCAAATTGTACCAAAAAACCTGTAGAACTACTGCTGGACCAAAAAGTAGCTCTAAAGACAGCTCTAAAAGGGGGTGGGATAGATCGCTCTAAGACAAAACACATGTGGATGCCATAAATCAAACAACACAAAAAGTGATCCAAATAGCAAGCTACTCTGCCAGTGCGAATGTGGCCTCACTTACTCATCCCCTTTGGGAAGAATTCTACCTGGACTCCAGTTTCTTCTTTTCCCTCAATCCAAAAGTGGACTAATCCAATTGAAAATACTTCTGAGTGAGAAGTGGGGGCATCTGGCTATGAAGTGGCAATACAGTCCAGTGCTAAGCATCGGAGATTTAGGTTCATATGGACTTTAATATGCAGCCTCTATCGTTTTCATTAACAAAGTGGGAATAGTCATATTCATAAATATAGTCGTCATCATAATGGCCATCTCAGGTGGCAGGTCAGCATGAAGGGCAATGAAATGGAGCTTTTCAAATATGTGCGGGTCCCGGTTTAGAGAAGCAAGCGTGGCACAGCCTTCCTTGCAGTCAGCTGAACAAGGACTGTTGGGCTTCTCCCAGAACTGGGCTTATTCTGCATGAGAATGAAGCGGCTCAAATGGGATGACGAACAAAAGTGCACAATGCAAAGCAACAAAAACGCAGGAAGCTTATGAGAGACGGCTAAGGGGGCATCCTCCACTTGCAATATGCAACGCTCTCAGACGTGCCTGCAGAAGATTTACAGTCACTCCTATAATTAAATGAAGTGGCTGGCAAGCTGAATGCTTCCAGAGATTAGGCAGCCACATCTGTGCTGGGGGAGGGGGGGGGAGGAGGGGAGAAAGGATTCAGACCAGGGCTACCAGAGGAGAAGACAGCTGGGATCTGGGGAAGGGATGACTGGAAAGCTTCCTGATGGAACCCAGGAAAGGAAGAAAAGTTAGATTAGGAGGAAAACGGGGGAAGTGTATTTGTTTGATCCGGTCTCAGCTGAATCTGCACCATGCACGAATAAGTAGAAGGAAGACAGTAACAGGTTGTGATGGGACGCCACTTACAATCGGAGGTAGCCACTTGACCGACTCTGTCGGAACTGATTACAAAGTTCACCCTTGCCTGTCACACTCAGACAAACAGAAGGCAATTCCTTTACAGGAATAGCCAAGGCGGGTGGGTGGGTAGGAGGATGGCCCCAGCCCTTCCCTAGCCATGAAGGCAAAGCGATTCACTCTCAGGATATGCTAGCAGGAAATACATACACGTGCACACTGCACACCATCAAGGGATTACAGAAGCACCGATCCGCGTCGACTAGATTTACCTTCCATGCTCGAAGGACAACCTGAGATGTGCAAATAGAGCCTGGAAGGGCGCAGACAGAGCAGGCGGCAGGGGAAAAGGGAAGGAAGGGGGCACGGCCAAGGAGCCCTCTTTTCCTCTCCTTCGAAAAGGGCCAGGGCTTGCAAGAATGTAAAGGAAAGCCACGGGAAGACTTGCAACGAAGCCCGGGGAAATAAGCGGAGCAGGAAAGCGAAACGGAGGGAAAGAGGGGAAAGCAACAGTAATTGCTTGGTCCTGGTTGGGAAGCTGCAAACCGAAAAGAATTGAAGTCAGGGATGCGCGTGTGCGGAGTTTGCAACATTTTGAGCAGAAACCCTAACATCTCACCACCACCCCAGCGCCGCTTGCAGCCTCCCTTCTTTCTCCAGGCATTTCTTACCAACTCCTGTTTCAACCGGCGTAGGTAATGATCCATGTTTTTCTTCTCCATCCTCGCATCCAAGTCCCTCCGGCGGGCTCCCAGATAATTTAGCTTGCAACGGCTCTCTTCGCCTCGCACCCCTGCAAGTCGCGGCAAACTCTTTAAAGGCCCATTTTGTCTTTCCAGCTCTTAGCCAGATCCTGTTCTCTCCGGGACAGGAGAGGGTTGAAAGTTGTTTTTTTTTTTTTTTTTTTTTTTGGAGAAGCAGCAACAACTGCGCCGCGCCAACCCAAACAAGAAACCCGATCTTGCCGTTTACAAGAAGAGCAAAGAAAGTTCACCCTGCGCGCGCGGGACCGTGCAAAGCCCGAGTTGCCGCCAACCCTCGGCTCACTTACTCACATGCACGCACGCACACTGAGCGGCAGCCGGGCTGGATCCCGATGTCGGTGCGCGCGCGTATCTCTCTGGCGTTGCACGCCGGGCCACCTCGCACGCGCGCCTGTCGCTCTGCAATCGCAGAAGCTGCAAAGCTAGCCCCCCCCCCCCCTTTTTGCCAGAAGCGGCTGCAAACAGGGGCGAGCGACAAGGAAGATCCAGGCACGCGCGGCCGGTGGGCAAGCCCGAACCGCGCTCGCATGTGGTGAAGAGGCGGGGTCAAGAGGAAGAGACTTAACACGCGGAGGGGGGGGGGTTTGTACCAGGCTGGAGATCCCGCGCCCCCGGGGGAGGTGGATCTAGTAGTTTTCCAAGTCAGATTAATGCTAATTCCTTCAATCGTGCTCTCGCTTGGCTTGGCTGTTTGGGCATGTCTGCTGTGGCCCCTCTTCCTTTCGAGCTTGATACAGCAGCCGCCACGTGCATGCATGGGTCGCGGTTAGCAAGGTAGGGATAAATTTGAACTTCAGGTGCCCATCTTGACGATTCATAGATATCACGCCCCCTCTTAGTCCAGAAATGCAGGTATCTCGATCCGTCTGTATGAACAAATGAGGAAGAGATTTTTTGTAAAGTTAAAGGATCATCATTGCCACTTCAAGACTCGTTTGCATTAAAACAAGGAGAGCCGGCGGCAATCTGTTGTTCCTAGTACATAATCCATTTCTCTACCACTCATTGTGAGGATTGCAGTTAAGGTCAGAGGGAAAAAGGAAGCTTGAGGGATGCAGCGGATGATGTCCTGGCTATTGAGAAAGTCCTAAGGCGTCAGTTAGGCAAGAACTGGCCATGCTACATCACTAAGGGGGATCCTTGTGAATCTGAGCTACCTGCTTTGCATAGACAGGTCCATCATGAAGTGCAGACTCCAGCAGGTTACATCAGGTGAGAAAGCTCACACAGAAAACAAGAGCTGGCCTTGATCCTAGGCCTTGACTAGGCAGCCTTCACTGCCTAGACTTGTCGAACCACTGTCCCCATCATCCCTTGCTGCCAGAACCATGAGTTTTGTGGCTGGGATGATGGATGTTGTAGTCCAGCACATATGACAGGTGCTAGATTGTCTGCATTTTGGTGTGTAGTTATTGCTACCCATAATTATTTCTTCAGGATAGCATCACTTAGTGGTTTAAGTCTCTGGCTGTGGAGTCAGAGGTCTGGAGTCTGATACTCCACTGTGCTTTCTTGATGGGTTGGACTTGATGATCCATAGGATCCCTTCCTAGGATGTTGGCGAAGGTTCTCTCTTTGCTGTGTCTTGCATTCTTCTGGAGGCCACAAAATCTTTGCTGGGTTGTAGTGCTAATTTCTTAGTTTGATATGTGTACGGGAAAGAGAGAGACCAAGGGAATAAACACTCTCTTATTCTGTTCTGTGATTCTAAGTGCAGGGCACAGTGACCATGGGAACCCTGCCATCTTTTTTAAGATGCCTGAGATTTCACAGTTTGCTGCCCTTTTTATTTTCAACCTTTAAGCATCAACTTCTTGTTAGAAACAGAACTCTGTATGTTAAAAAAATTGGTGCCAGGGTGCTAAAGTGGATAGTGTTAGACTAGGACTTACGAGACCCGAGTTCATATCTCTGCTCAGCCATGTAAACTCATTGGGGGCTGAAAATGGTAAAATCATGTCTTAAGTTATCTAATGTGCCTTGAAAACCCTGTTAGGGTCACTCTAAAATGGAAGCAACTTGATGAGACATGAAAAGAACATGTTTAAAAATGAAGGGCTTCACACATGGATGCCCATCACTTGTTTGATGCTTCTTTAACCTAAATTGCTCAGTCCTCCAAGATTCTAGTCCACAAAAGCTTAGGTTACAATAAATGTTAGCCTTTAAGATGGCCTTGGACTCTTCCTTGTTTTTTTCTGCTGTAGACTAACAGAATTATCCCTCTAAGAATTGCTCAACTACCATTTCCAAACCATCTCTGCCAACACAACAAGCCAGCCGGGAGGATCACAAGGCGTCTGGGAGTTGACATCCAAATAAACATTTCTAAGCTCCGAATTCTATCCCTTACTTCAATTGATATGAGGTGACGAACTGAAAGTTCTGCATACACTGCAGAACAGTCAGCAGTAGCTAATCGTCCAAAGACATTTCTACTGCCTACTTAGAAGGAACTGGCTGTTTTTTCATGCTATAGCATTATTCCTCTTTTAGTCAAGGCTTCATTTTTACCTTCAGGGCTGCAACTAGGTTTTCAGAGAGCTACTTCCTTTTATTTTATTTTGTTTTATTTTATTTTATTTTGTATTTTTAAATAACCGGTTTAAGGAGGGAGACAGACCCTCCAACATTCCCAGCAGGTATCTTCTTTACCAACAGCTTTCAAACAGGAGCCTGCTGAGTGAAAGTCTTCCCTCCCAGGGTAATGGAAAAAATATGTTTTGATGTCCAAGCTGTCTCTTTGGCCGGCCTTTTCTCTTCAGTCTTAACAGGAACAAAACTTGCAGTTTTACCGCATAAACCACTCCATGGAGATTGTTGCCGCCACTGGATAATGAAGAATCACGAGTGCTTCATTGAAAGATAATATTTGCGAGTTTTTTTGGTATACATAGTAAACCTTTTGTGATATAGGGAGTTCATAACAAGATAGTGTCACAGAACAATAGGGCAACTCAAAGCACAAATATATGAGAAACAACAACTCAAAAACCTTAATAGAAAACAAGTCCTTTTTGTTGCAGTTTTTTATACTTCAGGAGCAATATTGACAAGGTTCCATGTGTGTATCCTTAACCGTGTAAACGAATGTTGACTTTTGTCTATACATTTGTTCCAAGCTACTTACTTGTAAACAGACACACTACCAGCGATGTTGGCAAGTCTTTGGGTCCAGGTCCCAAGTCCAAGTCTGAGTGTTTGGCACCAAGCCCCAAGTTCGAGTCCCTGTTAAAAACAAGCTTTTTTCATTAGAGAAAAGGGAGGGGGTTCTGAGTTGGCAGCCGAGTCTGAGTCGAGTCACCAGTGCGACTTAAGTCTGACTTGACAGAAAGTCTCACGACTTGAGTCCCCATCCCTGCACACTGTTCATGCTTACATATGAGTAGCCACACACAGACTTGGTAATTGTGATGCTATTTGAAAACGCTCTGCAGAAATCCAGCCCTTTTCAGTTACGGTCGGATTGACCAGAAGCAAGCAACCAATGATTCTTAAGGGGGGCCTAGCTGATAGCCCACACATATCTGGCAGTGTGGCAGCTGAGGGGGAAAAATGCTGAGCTTTCCTTTGAAGTTACTGCTGTATCATTGAAATTCAGCAGCATGGCAGCAAAAACAGCAGTGAATTGAGACACCTTTCCCTTTTAAAACAAGGTGTATGGAAAGTATGCACTTAGTTTGAAATATAATTAGTGCCCCTAAACTTCAAGAAATATGAATTGACTTCAAATCAGAGTCCATACATCCTTTTTTAAAAAATTTTTGAGGGAGGGAGCAGCCTAACATGTTGAGGATGTGTGTGTGCGCACGCACATGCATACACAGAGGCTATTCCTACTTCTGAGTAGATTCACATTTTAGCCTTGCCCACCAATACCACACAGCTCTAAGAGCTTTCCCAGATTAGGATTTGCTTTTTGATGGGACACGTTTTGCCACCCTGCTGTACAGTATCACTTCTGAGTAGGACAAAATCCAGTGATGATTAACATCTGAGCTGGAAAGTTCAGTCCTAGCAGGCACCAAGTATACAACTGACTTGCTGGGGATATCCATATTCTCTTTGACACCATCACCAGCCTCTGGATAAAAGGCTGCCTTGTTCATTCACAGCCATTTCCCACAGAACCACTCAGCCCCAAATCAGAAACTTGCAATAGTGTGGAAAATGGCAAATTTACTGTGGTGAGTGAATCTGCAATGCGTAGGTGTTGCCACGTGCAAGGCAAAAAAAGAGAGTCTTCTACAGATACAGCAAAGGCACATGCCATGTGTTGCAAAGGATGGGGAGGCACATGGTTTGTGCAGGATATGAACCAGGACAGAGGCAGACTAAGAAGCTGGAACTGTGTAGTGCTTTTCATGAAGTTTGCACTTCTACAAGTCTGCAGGTCTAGGCTACTGCCTCATTTGCCTGTCCAAATGGGATGGGCGTAATGGGCACCTGAGACCCTTGAATTTTCATGCATCATTCCATTTCACAAGAGCATGAGTTTTCTTTTGTAGCCTTTATTTAGCAAAAAAAGAAAGATTACATTCCTGCCAATACTGCTGAGTTTCAAAGGCACAGCTGTTCTTTGAAACCCTCTGTAGTTTATAGAGAAATATGAGCAAATGCTGACACAGATACCACAGAGAGATGGTATAAAAGAACAACTTTTCTACCTTTCGGCGTGGTGAGCTTTTTACAACCAAAAGTTCCATAACGGTGTGTTTATACAAGGGACCACCATGCGCTGAAAGATTCTAAAGATGTTTCAACTAATAGCATTGTCAAGCCTCTGTATAATACATGTATAAATGTGTGTTGGGTGAAGTCATGCCTTGCGTTCAGTGCAGGCAATACAAAAGTGAGCTAGCTCTGTTCATGCTATTTTATTTTATTTTAAAAAAGAATCTATGAATATTTTCCAAAAATGAAGATAGATCTTGAGCTTGGGATTAGATTGCTAGCTTGCTAGTGGGAATGGTGACCAGCTGGGAGACATTAAAACTGGGGAGGACCATAGCTATGCATGCAGGAGTTCCCATATTCTGCCTCTGGCTGGCAACTCCAGCTAAGGCTGGGAAAATGTCTTCTTTGAAGATTGGAAAAGGTGCTGCCAATCAATGGAAGTGAATTTTGGGGCCCCCTGGATGTTGATGGACCAATACTTCCATGATCCCTTACTATTGTCTAAAGTGTAAAGCATTGATGAGAACTGGAGCCCAACAGCACCAGGAGGGTCACACAAGTTCCCTAACTCCAAGATAGGCAATACTGCATTATACAGATCACTCATCTCTCTTGACATAAAGCAGCTTCCTTGTTCCAGTGCAGAGGAGTTACATCCCATCAGAATCTGTATTCTAGTTCTGTACTTTACTGTCCAGACTGTGTGGCTGTATTAAGAAAAATGGTTTTCTCAAACAGAGTACACCATTTTCTATATCCCAGGTGTTTGTTCTTCTGTATTTTGGAATCTGATGAAGATTTTGGATGATTAGAATGAAATTCAGGAAGTGGCAGAATTTCAAATATTCTGGAGTCTTCTATATATCTCAGTACGTATTTGATACAAAGACTATCTTCTGAAAACACTCAGAAGAAATTGAAAAGGCCAAGGAGGAAGAAAAAGACAGCAAACCATCCATTCCAGTGTGAAAAAGGTGCAGGGGGGCAATCCTGGCACTTGGTTGCAAGGCAAAAAAGAATGTGAATCACGAAAATACTTAAAGGTCCACCACATGGGTAGGGCCAGTTGTGTGGCTCCTTAATAATTGCCCAGATATTTCTAGCAAAGTGATAGTGCTGCCAGCATCCTAGCTAACACTTTTAAACAGATCCTGTAATTTGCTCTGTTCTGGAAAGAAGGAAGGGAGATAAGTAGCAAAACAGAATGAGAAAGAGAAGAAGTATCTCTTTGTCACGGCTGCAGTTCATCCTTCAAAAATAGCCTGTTTAGAACGGTTTTCACGTGTGCCGGTAAGTGCTTTTGTTTCTTTTTTTCCCTGCTATGGGGAAGGGATGTGCGGAAGATCTGGGCAGTTTCAGAAGTCCTTGTATCAGTTTTCAGACCAATTGATTGTTCAGAAAAGTGAATGTGTAATCATTCTTCCACCATCCTGTGAACAGATGTGTTCCCTCTGAATTACAGTGTAGCTCCATGCCCCCTCCCCACCCTGCACACCTTCCCCTCAGAATTGTACACAGTGGAGAATGGCTCTCTTTTCCTTCCTCACAGGTCATTCTAGGAAAAGGTGCTGAGAAAATAAAAACTTGTCAGTGTCACCGATTTCCCTAATAATTAACCATCCCCTTCTCTGTGGTGAAATTGGCAATGCTTTTCCTCAACCTTGTCGTTTTCACAAAAAACAGATGGTGGTGGGGAAGAGGAATTCCTGTGGGATTCAATATTTCTAGTTACAGGCCAGTTTCTAGAGCAGGTATGCAGGGAGAGGAAGACATTTCTTCTGCCCTGCCAGCAAACGTAGACATTTTAATGGTTGTTCTTGTTTGTGTTCATGACACAAACAAGAACAACCTGCTTTCAACTTATAGAACCCCATGAAATAATGACCTCCAAAAGGACTTACCATTAACAGCCTTGCTCAGGTCTTTGCAAACTAAAGGCCATGGCTTCCGTTGTTGAGTCAATGCATCTTATGTTTCGTCTTCCTCTTCTCTTGCTGCCTTCAGCTTTTCCTTTTTTTTGTCTTTTCATTGTATTCCCAAAATATGATCACCTCAATTTAGTCTCTTTTTTTTTGCTTTTAGAGTTTGATGTTGATTTGATTTAGCATATACTTATTTCTCTTTCTGGCTGTCCATGATGCCCATAAAGCTCTCCTTCTACATTTAAGGTGGGAAAAGAATAACTGGTTTATTGTGGTAATGCATTATGAAAAGATTCCTGCATAATAATTAGAGTGCTTTAGAATGTATGTGTGATTTTTTTTCATTGAATAAATAAATATTCGAAAAAGTAAATGTTCAGTAAAAACTGTGCCCCTAGCCACCCAGAACCCCATGAATTCAACACAGAAGGCATCAAAGTGGTCTACCTGCTCCCAAACACATCTCTAATTCAGCCGCTAGATCAGGGGCTCATAAGGTCTTTTGCGGCTCATTGCACACAATACTGTATGGAAAGGATTGTCGGCGCTATGGAAGAGCGTCTTGATAGAACTGTTCTTTCTCTTTCCTTTTGTGTGTGTGTGTGTGAATCAACTGTTTATGCTTTGCAATTACATTTTTGGGCTCATAAGAGTTATACATGGATTTTGAACTACATGGGGGCCCGCTGCCCCTAATCCTAACATTGTTGAAGGGAGAAGTGTACAATCCACTTCTACTGCACATGTGTGTGAGGAAGAAGACAATCCATTAAAACTCATCCTTTTGCATTTTTTAAAAAAATTATTATACATGCTAAAATAGATTAATATATGTGGTCCTTGCTTGCAGGTCTGTGTAGTTGACCTTATAATGTCATTCAAATGCTGCTTTTAAAAGAGTCCAAACACCAAAGCCTTCCGGCAAGGCTTTCTCTGGCTCCTACTTAATTCCTCTCCAATGTTTTCATATCACTCTCTTTGTCTTATTGTTTAGCATAGTGACCGAAAGCCCTATGTTGCTATTTTTCTTTTTTGTACTCCTGTTAAGATTTCCAATGTCTAATCCATTAAAAAGGAAAACAAGAAACCAAATCTCCTGATTCAAAAAAGCCCCTATGCAAGTCCGAGTTGAGCTGTGAGTTTCACATATCACTAAAAGGATTTTATTTTAAAAATGAATCATTTCCATTGGGGGATTCTTCTTTCCACCTTGCAAGTGGCAGAGTTGCCAGGCTCAACTGTTGTCTCAAAATCAAAGCCAAGAAGCCATGGCCTCATTGCATGTTTTATCATGAAATCTGTCTGCTCTTCTTGGCCAGCTGGACTCTCCCTATAGACTGTTCAGATTAGAGTATATATTTTCCAGGCTGCACAAGGATATCAGATGTCATATGACAGCTTTGAACAGCTACTTGCTTTTAGAACGAACACACACACATACACACACAGAGAGACGCACACAGAGGCATTATGTTGGATGGAGAATTTGAAAAGTCCTCCAGGGAAGTAGGCTATTAATGGTGCATCAGGCAAACTTCTTTCCCACATTCTTCCTGTGCAAGTGAAACAGTCTTAAGCCAGCTTACTAAACAGTTACGTAGCTGCACTGAACACCGTGAACTCAACTTTCAAGTAAAGAACCAGAAGACAGTAATATTGACTCCTCAGTGTGGAAATGCTATGGATACATATCTTTTCTGTATCTTAGACTGTAATTCAGAGTATGGAGCTGTAGGTAGAGATGGGGGCTTCCAGGAACCCTGAGTCCCACAGTTTGGTGAGAACCACCAAGCTGGGTCTGAGAGCCACCAAACGGGCAGGAGGTAGAGAAGTAGTGCAGGAACAACACCTTTGTGCTGTTCCTGCACTACTTCTTTGTGCTCTTAGAAAAGTGTCCTGCTGCAGCAGGCAAAGAAATCAGGGGGAGGGGGGGAAAAACAACCCGAAGGAGGTACACAGGATAGGCAAGCTGCCTGGCAGCAGGCAGTAGCAGTAGCAACAGCAAAATTAATCCAAATAAATGAGAGAGAAAAACCCTCCATCATGGAAAAAGGTGAAAAAGGAAAGGATCCAAGATGTCAGAACAAAAGCAGGCAAACAGTATAATCCAAGATGGAGGGCATAAGGTGGTCAGTAATCCCACCAACACGAATGACTGAAGCAAAGAGAACTCCTTAATGCATTCCAATTATCCAGGACCTTTTACAGATTCAAAATTCCTGCTGCCACTCCCCCTGATCAGCTGCTTAAAATGTTCCTTGTGATGCTGTTGGATGAAAAATTTCTTAGGTGATTTGATAGACAAACAGTAAAAGTTTACATTAGAGAGGGAACACAAAACTTTCACATGCCTCTATTTTTTTAATACAAACAATTCCTGTTTTAGAGGAATCTTTTTTTGGCAATCAACAAAAGAACATGAAAATGTAAAAATAGCCTCTTTTGTTTTGGGGCCTTTCCTTAAGACACAAAAGGAACATCCCTAGAGGTGGGTTCTTTAGTTCTGCAGACACAAAGTGACAGGACTTTTTTTCTTCTGCACATTCTTAATGAAAAATGTTGCTGCTGCTTCAGATGGCAGAGAATCTATATAGCCCATCAGGTTCCATCTTTTTCATATAATGGTCTATCAGAAACACTACCACTTGAGAAAGCCATGTTTTTTCTGACAACAGTCCAATGATGCATCAGAATGTCACATCAGTCCCATTGGGCCATTATGTGGGAGAGCATAACTGACAGGATGCTGATGAATGGCCTATAAAAATGATGGGAGACAGTTGGCACTACACCAGTCAGAGCCATATGGTCCAACGTAAGCATATAAGGACAAAAGGAAACTTGTGGAGATGCAAATAGGAAAGTAATATCTTTAAGTTGTCACAGAGTCAGAATTAGCTATGTAAATAGTTGATTGTCTGATTCTTGCATAAAAATAATTCTTTTCACTTTGAGATTCTGAGATTTTCTTTCCATCTCAAAGTCTTTACATTTCCAAGGTTGATTTTTTCACCAATTGTATGATTGCACAGAACTGCCATGGCTGCTGCATTGTTGCATAGACTTAACCCCCCCCCCCCCCCCCCACAAAAACAGAAACATTGGATGGGTTTTTGTGCCTTTTTGATTAGTCAGCCAGCCCTTCTGTTTTACTGAGAAAACACTAGTTCTGGGCAGGGGACATTCAATTGCAGAAAATGCTAAGAAATGCTGTCTCAGCTGAGAAATTTAGTAAAAGGTCTTTATAGTCTAAACTGAGTATAATTGAACACATTCTACGCATCCTAAAGATAACATAATTCACAACATCTTCCCCAAACTTTTATCCAGACTTCTTCCCAATTTTTTTAATAAAAATAGAAAACACTCCATTATCCTTTGCTTCCTCCTTGTGATGATCACATCACTAATCAAGTGTCATGACTACCAATCTTGAGAAACATTTTGGACTCTGACACAGGAAGGAGGAACCATTTACTTCTGGAGGTAGCAAATACAGCCCCCAGTGTCAAACCTGAGCTGTGATCTAACCAGCCAACATCCCCTTAGAGCCAACGCCCTGCAGGCACAGTACCTGCAGACTCACATTCCACTGAAGGTCCAGTTTCCTATAGCCCACACTCTCCAATACCTCACCAATGCAGACAATAGGGAAGGCTGACTTGAGAGCTGGGTCTGAGGCCATAGACTTACATCGTTAAGCAAGATGTGGAGCCTGGGAAGAGTATCCTCCCCCCCCCCCCAAAGGAAAGGTTTCATTTGACTTCCTTTCATTGTCCCACCAAATCAGTTGCTTGGAGCTGTCCTGCAACTCCAGCCTAATTCCACCTGCCAGACTAATTAACTGTCAGGTAACTGTCTCTGTTCATAGTCCAATCAAGGCATCAGTAGACACATTTCCCCATTGTAGGGATCCTGATGTTTGAAACTGATGGCCAGCTCAGAAACTAGATATCTGATAGAACAAGAGGAAAACAATCCTGCCTTTTATGAAGCACTCAATTAAAAAAAAAAAACCTGAACTGAAGATTTTGTTTCAAAACCTATGATTTAATGTGTACATATAGTCATTACAAGCATTAAAATCTGGATTAACCAAATATCAACTTGTCTCCGGTATTTATAATGATCAGGCTCAGTTGAATGTTCCTTCTCTCACACTTCCACTGGAGCATTTGTTTTCTGAAAAAGGGGTGATAGGGTGACAACCAATGAGAATGGGATAGCCATCTTTCTTCCACAATAATGTTTTTTTTTTTTTGAGACCACTCTGTCAGAATAGGGAGCATTCTGCTCATAAGTATGAAAGAAACACCAGTATGTTGTTGAAGGCTTCTTCATACGGTGGCAATTACCTTCTCCTCTTTTGTGTGGATCCTGATACTTTGCCTTAAAGAGAAGTTCACACCTCTATGTACATAAGGCTGAAAGCCTTTTGACTTTCTCCTCTGAAACTTAATCCAATCCTTGATAGATGTTTTCTCTTCCAAACCTAGGCAAATAAGCGAATGCAAGAAGAAAAAGTCAAGACCCAGCTGCTTCAACCTAGCACTAAGCAATACTCACAGGATATGGCTTTCTGTTTTCATGGCAACTGGGAAGAACATTGGTCTGAAATGCTTATACATAATTTGCAGAACCGGTGAACTGTGCAATCCATGTGTAGCGGAAACTTATTCTTCCTTTGCTTTTTGTCTATTTAATTTGGATATAAACACATTTAATTGCCTCAGTGACCGCTTCTTTTGCGATGGGGCAGAGGCAGTGGCAGGAGAGAAGTATTTAATTACTATTGACTTCCTCACCCTATTTTTGTATGAAATACCACAATTTTGCTGTTAAAATGGGAAGAAAATAATGAGAGGAACAGTAATTAAGCTCTGTCCTCTGTGCACCTTCTAAGAAAGAAACTGACACTGGGTCAACTAAAAGAGGGCTAATCGTCTTCTGCGCTCATCAGGGTTGCAGAAAGTGGGTTGGACCCACAAGTATGAAATATCTGGGTTGCTTAGAATTTTCCTAATTGTGAGTACACATTCTTGGCAGAAACTTACAAGGAATGGCATGGCTGAATAATTTAGTACTATATTAAGTGCTTGAGTGGAACCTTTTGTTTTAATTTTCTTTCTAAGCAAATAAAATAAAATATGCCAGGGAAGAGAGAAAGAAAAGAGGGGGAAAAAAAACAATTAAAAAGGACTCAGCAGGGATAAGGGCAGTGGTGTGAAGGTAATAAATGATGCACTAGCAGAGCAGAGAAAATTGACATTCCCAAGCTGTGCATTAGGATGCATGGAGTTATAGCAGAAGGAAATACGGGATTGTAAAGCAACTCTGGCAGGCTCCTCCTCTTCCTCCATTGTTTCAATCAAGCATGGCCGTCATAAGAACATGTCACATTTAAAATCAACTTTTAAATACTAACTCCTTAGGTTGCGTTTCCTCTTTTTCCTCATGCTCTCCCCTACCCCTTTTTTTGATGTAGAGTCTTTTTTTATTGCAATCCTGTAGTCAGGGATTGTTTGTAGAGAGGGGAAAGAAAACTTTGTGCCTTTGAACTAATACACACGCCAAATCTCAGTTATCCTTTGAAATATGAGGGACCTGGACTCACATGGGCACCACTTGTTGCCTGGGCGAGTTCCCTTAGGCATGGTGATGGCCACATGGTCCATTGGGATGGGGAGGGATTGGCTGGCATGGACTGGAGTTCCCTGGCTGGCTTTGTATTGGCCAACAGGGGATTTCAAATGAAAGATTGTGGGACACGCAAACCAGAAAGGGAGAGCTTCCACTCTGGCCTGCCTGCCCAGCTTAAAAACTGAGGGTGCAGCCAGTCCCTGTCCAGTCTGCAGCTTGTCGGCCCCCTTTTCTCCCTCTCCCTCTGTTAAGGTGGTAGGATGTTGTGCTGCTTTTTGGTTGCTCCATGTGTGGTAAGGGTGAAGGGCAGGTTGTTATCACTACACTGTGCTTATGTGGTCAATTAATGCTGTTACAACTTTGTTGTCGGTTTGGGGCATTGGGGTTGGTTTAAGGGCAAAAACAGGAGCCTACTTGCCCAGAATGGTTAGTGAACCTGTCCGTATAGGGAGACTGGGACAGGGTCAAGGTCTGGCCCAGCTTGGGGCCCCGCTGGCCCAACCCCTGCCTTCAGGTATCTGAGAATCATAGAGTGGCATAAGCCCATGTGGTTTCCAGAAGATAGTGACTTCTGGTGGAACCTTCAGCATCTGCTGAAGTGAAGAGTGTTGAGCATCATGGGGGGGGGGGGATCCAACCCCACAGTGCTGGCCAGAGACTGCTGCTGTAACCAATAAAGTTGTGGCCTTTCTCCTTCAAAAACATTTGTGTGCCTTGTTTTCCTTTTGTGTGGTTTAAAGAGCCTGGGTGATTGCTGGCCTCAGCGGTAGGCCAGCAATCACCCATCTTTGAATTTTTAAATGGAGTTTTCTAATCAAAATATATGTACAGAAATACATATATAGGCAAAAATGCACACAGAAATGCATATATTAATGAAATACATTATATTGGAAAAACTACTGGTGAACCTTGAATAGTCCAAGTTGAATAGAAAAATTCATGTATTGGCAGAAATGTGCAGAGGGAAAATACAAAATTCAACACTAGGTAAGACTATTTGTCATACAAAGCTCAACAACAGAAAACAGCACATCCTCTTTCCATTCAGCTCATCTCAAGGTAGGAGAATCTGGAGGAGGGGATGCAAGGAAGACTTCACAGATCCTTATGGGGCAAGGAGTAGCTATGAGGGTTCCAAGCCCCATGGATCTTAAGTTTTTAAATCAATGCATCTGAGAGGAACCACAAAGAAGTGACAAAATTCTAATAATAATAATTTCCAATCATATATTTCTAGGTCTTATAGCCTGATTTGGCTGTCACAGTCTGACTAGCGAATTAATTAACTGTGTAATTATTAACTCATTTTTATGCTGCTATGGGGTAACAATAAACTAATATGCAAATCAGCTGATCACCAGCATATTAACAGTTGAGTTAATGGGGAAAACCTTGGTGATTCGCCAATTTGCATTTTGATTATTGCTGTTCCATTTTACATGCCCAGATCTTCCTTGTCACAAAACTCCCCCCAGCTTTCAGCTCCTGTGTTTGGGACTGCTCTTTGTAGCTTAATTACTGCAATATTTTATAATACTTTGAGATATCAAAGAGATACTTTGTTCTGTTCAGGAAAATAAGGAGCACAAATAACACAAATAAATGCTAACCATGTTGAAGAGTAAAAGCTTACCACAGCCATGTCAGAAATAGAAGAATAATGCTTATAATTACTTTTTCAAAATATTAATATGCTCATTGTTGCTGAATTCATTCATTAAAAAAATACAATAGAAAGATAATTTACAGAAGTTTACAGCCCTCACAATAATTGTTAGTAGAAAGTTGCTTGGAAAAGAAAAACTACTATAACTGCTAAACTGCTGAATTTATTTGCATATCAGTAGTTTTGAGAATTGCTTAGGATGTAGACCAGTAAAGCTCTGTGACTTCATTTTAGTTTTGATTGCAACCCATGTAGTCACAAGTAACAGTTAGGGAGCTGTGGATAGGGTTGAATGTTCCCATGCTCCACAATATGCACACACACCATTCAATGTGATGGAGTGGGAATAGGAATGTTAGAAGAGCCATGGTGGATCAGAAACCAAAGTACTTTCTAGTCCAGTATTCTACTCCCCCAGATGCCACCCTGATTACTATGGCAATCCCACAAGCAGTACATAAGCACAAGATCATTCTCCATTTATGTCTGCCACTAACTGGCATTGAGAGCTATACTGACTCCAATACCTGTTGTAATTTATAGCTCTTTTATTAACCATGATTGGCCTTGTCATCTATGAAGTTGACGAAGTTGGCAACCATCACAACATCTTATGGAAAGAAAATCCATTGTTTAACAATACACTATGTGAAGGAGTACATCACGGTTTCTGTCCATTCGGTTTTTAAGTATAACCCTGGCTTCTGGTATTATATGGCTTTCTCTACACATTTTCTAGAATAGGAGTGCACATCTCAGTGTGTCATCTGCCTTGGTTCTTGGATGGTTCATCTGGATCAAGCAAAGGAAGGTATAACAAAATGGAATGCATCATTCACTGATGTGAACGCCAACACTTCCCATTCTGGTCTGCTATACTGATGATGGTTCTAAGGCGAAGAGATATAGATGCATTAAATCCATTTTGGTTTTACATGGAGTAATTCAAGTGATGCCAACATACCATTTGAAATCTTACATGAAGTAACTGTGAGGGCCTTTAAAAAAAATATGGGTGATCAAAGATTGTTTGAGAACCATTATGTTCAGAAGACCACCCATAAGTGTTCCTACAGGACAGGTCCCAGATTTCCCCTTTGAGGTTTTTTGTTTGTTTGTTTGTTTGTTTTAAGTTTAAGGTGCAATTGTTCTAAAGGAAGCATTTCAAACTGCTTGGAAGAATGTATTCTCCCTAGTAGACCCTCAAGGGATTCTTTAGAACTAGCAGGATGAAGATCCAGTCAGAAACATAGCTGTTCAGGAAGGGAATTGCACAGAATAGGCGTACATGCACTTTAATTTTTGATCGTGTCATTAAATCTTTACAGGGAAGTATAAATATTGGCAGCTGCTGCAGCACATAGGGAGGTTTGTGGCAAAATTCATGCAATAATAACTAGTTCATTAGGGAAATAAAAAGGCTGCCCCGCCTCAGGTTATGTGAAGCCAAACCACTCCTGCCTGCTTCCTTACCAAAGTGGCTCACCTATGTTTGAGACTGTCTGCTTAATGTGCAACCTCATAGTTTATAAGAGTATGTGTGGGGGGGGAGGGGGAAGGTAAGTGGCAGCAGTCTGTCATCCCTAGCTCTGCATTAATTGGTGACTGTGCCTCCTGTCCGATCAACCATAACATACACTAATTGCACTGACTGCATGATGTTCTGTGAACAGATCTGGAGTAAGGAACAGTAGCTAGTCCCTAGTGATATGTAATTTGTTCCTGTCCTGGGCTGTCTACACTGATGGTTTTCTTTTCACTACATGGACATCATCATTGTGTATATTATACATATCACATGTTTTCCACTATGATACAATTCTTTTGCAATTCTGTTGGTCAAAAACAACACAGGTTCCAATAACTGACTAGCTATAGAAGTAGTCTTGTGGTTTATGGAACCCAGTGTCCATTCATCAAATTACAGGGTGGCCAAACCATCAGAGCCGAATGGGGGAAAAGGTGAACATCAGCAACTCAAGATCAGGTGCTGCTGTTAAGACAGTTCAATATAACTATTAAAAATCTCTCATTTTGCATTGTAGTTATGATATATAAACCCAATGTTAGACTACCATTCGAAAGCGAAAAGCACTGGACAGTTATTTTATCTTGCTTATCTCACACAAGAAAGAGATGTCAATTAAATATATAAAATAAAATTAGAGATGGACATGAAGCGCTGGTTTGGTAGCTTGCACCAATTTGTTTTTTGGCCAAACAGGTGTTGAGCGCTTCCCAGCTCTGTCTTCTCTGGTGGGTGCCCACTCAGAGGCAGTGCCCTGGCTTCCCTTTCCTGCCTCCTCCAAGTGCTGCCTCCGAGTGGGCATCTGCTGGAGGAGGTGAGGCTCAGAATCCCCAAACATCTGCTCAGCGAAAAATGAACCGTCACAAACCGCCAAACCAGTGGTTCATGCCCATCTCTAAATAAAATGCATATATCTAAACAAAGTTTAGATTCTCTTTGGTTGCTTTACATTTATTTCTGCCCTTTCTGTTAAACTCTACAGACATATTTGACAATTTTATGTATTTTTCATTTTTCTAAACTTTCCAGTCTTGTTATTTATACATTATTTCATGTGATATAAATCTTAAACCTCTGCACAAATATGTTTAGTGCCAAAACATATTATGTCAGGGAAGAAAGAGGCATTATTAATCTGTAATTAGAAGAGAGATTTCCTTAACTGCTGAAAATGTCTGGGTGTTCAAGAGAAGGTTTTCTCATCCTACATAATTTGCAAATCAAGCTTGCTTTGTTTTATATTTGGTCTTTAGGGCATAAGTACCTGATTTCATTGAAGTCTGATTTCCCAGACATGAAAATTAGCTTGAATTATGTATCTGCAACATGAATATCAAGTGCTTTCAGCTTTAAACTTGGGCTATCTGTAATGTCTCTTTCTGCCCAAAGACTCATTGGCCAAAATCATATTGTATTTTCGTGCTAGTGTAACACAGTCTGAGTAAATCTTACCAGTGAATTGTTCTAAATTAAGAAGTTCGCATGTGCTGTTGTGTGCCAAGTCATGTGAATGCTTAGGCTAACTTAATTTATAGCAAGGTGCTACCAAGATGTTCACCAATTGTCTCACCAGCCAGTATAATTGGTAAGATTTTGACCATTGTAAGCAGATCTCAAAATTGTCCGATTACAGAACTCATTATGCTGCAAGACTGTATGCTTTTAAAAGTCACAATGTCTAATTTATTAGTGCAGTTTTGAAAGTTTCATTTTGTTCTGTTCATATTTATATTGAGGAGTAGTTGTATGTTTTTAGTATTCATAAGGATGTAGCAGACATTTTGTAAGATATTTTCTGCATTTTTCTATCGATATTTTAAAGCTTTTAGTTTTTCCTTATGTTGTAGAAAATTACAACTTGTAGAAGTTGTAATTGTATTGAAATATACGTAATGTTCATGGTCCCTCTGAAGATGTTCACTGCTGCTCCAAATTTTAATTCAGTAGTTTTTGGTCAATAAAACCTTTACTTTTGTACACTCTTGGGATTTCATCCTCACACACATATCTTTTCTGTCAATGGAAGAAGCACATTGTAAATCGATGCACTAGGCCCTATTTATATCATCATCCATTGCAGTTCCTTACATCAGGCCTGCTGAGAAAAATGAGGTACTTTGCCAATTGTCAGAGCAAGTGGGATGTTAAGTGCTGCCCTAAAACCTTGTCAACTGATGGGTAAATTACAGTGTCTTTCTCATAAAGAAAATGGATGCCAGAGATGCTCCGAGATACTCATTTTGATGATGAATATGGAGGATGTGCTCGTGCCAAAGTCAATAGCCTCTTTTTATTCTAGGACTTCTCTTCTGGAGAGTTAAAATAGTCACCATGGAGATATAAAAACACAAGTAAATACTAGTGCCCCATTAATGAAACCTGTCTGCTGAAGAGGGATCTGTCTTTTCACACTAATATTCAAAAGGAAGAGGCAGTGGCAATTATCTCACTTAAATATATATATATGTGCCCATCAAATCAACGTAAATCAAAGAGGTACAAAAGAGGGACCTCGTTAAAGCTATTTGTGCTGAGCTGATAGTAGTAGAAGAAAAAAACTCCATGAGGAATAGTCATGTCAAGCCAGTGAAACTTAACAGCTCTGAAACTGAAAGCTATCTATTTTAAGACAAAGAGACTCCCCTGAGCATGGTGGTTTTGTAAATACAAGCAGGAAGAGCTTTCACAAATTCTAGGTCAAAGGTGTACAAAAAGCTTTGTGCTGATTTTTTAGAAATGAAGAAAAAGAACATTCTAAAGAGGGAACACTTGTTTTTTAAGCAGAGGAGAGTACATATGGGAGAAACTGGCAAGCAAAGGCAGGCCAGGGCATTTTACTGCCTGAGACATAACAGCAAATGGTGTCCCACCCGAAACAAAGTGAAGTCTACCCAAAGCCTGTCACGTTGATTTGGTTCATGAAAATCCTACAACCATTCCTCTCCCTACCTAGCAGTAAATAACAAAATAGCAACAGAATAATGAAATCACAATCTGGTTCCACCCCCAAGGACCCCAAATTTCTTGAGGTGGCTACAAATCTTGCCTCTAAGGCATTCCTCTGTCCACACATCTTCTCACACGAGAAAGGGCCAGACAGATCTTTGGATCACCATAATATGTCCCTCTTTCAATTAATGACACTTCCTTTCCTGCCCTCTTCCCAAACTCTTCCCACAGTTGTCATTCAGCAGGTCACAGTGACTTTTTTTAAAAGAAGTGACACAGTGAAACAGCAATGCATCTACCTAGCATAGTACATAGCATACCACTAATGTATGTATCTCATTTTTCTAGAATAGTGCTGCAACAAAAAGAAAATATATTGAAAAAAAACTTAAATGGCAGAATAGATGAAAATAGAGGAGGGGGGGGGGGTTTCTCCACTGTCCCTTTCAGCACCACAGTCCACCAAATTTGTTACAGGATTGTCACGTCAGATAACACTGCCTAAACCTCTCTTTTGGTACAGAGTAACCATCCGCACGGGTTACAGAATGGGCTGATTAGGAGTGTTCCGAATTGTGCCAAAAACCCTGTAACCATACTGCTGTGCCAAGAAACAGTGGGGCAGCTCTAAAAATGGGTGGGATCAATTGCTCTAAGTCAATGGTTTCCAGCCCTGGGTCCCCAGATGTTCTTGGACTACAAGTCCCAGAAATCCTGGCTAGCACAGCTAGTGGTGAAGGCTTCTGGGAGTTGTAGTCCTCTTGGACTACAAGGTTTGAAACCCCTGCTCTAAGTCAAAACATGTGTGAGGGCACTATAAACCAAACATCACCTAAAGCAATTCAAATAACAATCTACTTTGCCAGTGTGGACATGCCCTTATGTGGGCCAGACACTCTGCCTAAGAGCCTGATGTGATGTGGAAGACAAGAAGTGCAGTTACTTCAATTTGGCATTGTAGCAGCCCTTGGACAAACTTTCCTCCCATTGCATCCAGTGCTACTTACACTGAGTGATGACAGAGAGGAACTGAAAGAGAGGGGAAGAGGGAGGATATCGTGTCCATTGCAAGGGGGAAGGGCCCATCTTACCCACCATTTTCCTCCAGGAAAGAAAGATCCACAAGTCTGAGCTACAGTTCTTTAGTTCACATCACATTAAAGGTGTTGGGAGAGACTGAGTGCAATTTATATTTAAGAAGATGCCTGGCTTTGCATAAAGTAGAGAGAGAGAGGACCTCTTCTTGTTTACTAGACTGTTCTTTGTTGTTGTTTAGTCGTTTAGTCGTGTCCGACTCTTCGTGACCCCATGGACCAGAGCACGCCAGGCCCTCCTGTCTTCCACTGCCTCCCGAAGTTGGGTCAAATTCATGTTGGTTGCTTCGATGACACTGTCCAACCATCTCATCCTCTGTCGTCCCCTTCTCCTCTTGCCTTCAAACTTTCCCAACATCAGGGTCTTTTCCAGGGAGTCTTCTCTTCTCATGAGATGGCCAAAGTATTGGAGCCTCAGCTCCAGGATCTGTCCTTCCAGTAAGCACTCAGGGTTGATTTCCTTTAGAATGGATAGGTTTGTTCTCCTTGCAGTCCAGGGGACTCTCAAGAGTCTCCTCCAGCACCACAATTTAAAAGCATCAATTATTCGGCGGTCAGCCTTCTTTATGGTCCAGCTCTCACTTCCATACATCACTACTGGAAAAACCATCGCTTTAACTATGCGGACCTTTGTCGGCAAGGTGATGTCTCTGCTTTTTACGATGCTGTCTAGGTTTCTCATCGCTTTCCTCCCAAGAAGCAGAGGTCTTTTAATTTCGTGGCTGCTGTCACCATCTGCAGTGATCGTGGAGCCCAAGAAAGTAAAATCTGTCACTGCCTCCATATCTTCCCCTTCTATTTGCCAGGAGGTGATGGGACCAGTGGCCATGATCTTAGTTTTTTTGATGTTGAGCTTCAGACCATTTTTTGCGCTCTCCTCTTTCACTCTCATTAAGAGGTTCTTTAATTCCTCCTCACTTTCTGCCATCAGAGTGGTATCATCTGCATATCTGAGGTTGTTGATATTTCTTCCGGCAATCTTAATTCCGGCTTGGGATTCCTCCAGTCCGGCCTTCCGCATGATGTATTCTGCATATAAGTTAAATAAGCAGGGAGACAATATACAGCCTTGTCGTACTCCTTTCCCAATTTTGAACCAATCAGTTGTTCCATATCCAGTTCTAACTGTTGCTTCCTGTCCCACATATAGATTTCTCAGGAGATGGATAAGGTGGTCAGGCACTCCCATTTCTTTAAGAACTTGCCATAGTTTGCTGTGGTCCACACAGTCAAAGGCTTTTGCGTAGTCAATGAAGCAGAAGTAGATGTTTTTCTGGAACTCTCTGGCTTTCTCCATAATCCAGCGCATGTTAGCAATTTGGTCTCTAGTAAAGACTGTTCTTTACTAGCTCTGATCTCTACTGATATTCTTAAGCCTTCAATTGCTATTCTTAGGGTTACTGGTGTTACTTCTTTCCTTCTCACATTTTTCTCTTGTCCTTCCAAGGAGGGGACATCTTCCCTTTGGTCTCCAAAGATGAAAGGGACAACTATTGTTCCTGACATCTCCAACTTAGTTAGAATAGGGCTTCTGTCACCTTTCCTTCCACAAATATACTTCTCTAATAAACACAAATTTTGGATGGCCCTGACAAAGAGAAATTAGGCATAGTGAAACTTCATTTGCCATCTTCAACTCAATTCCAGACATGTCTACCTGCACATTGGTGATGATACTGTTATTCAAGGAATACTTTCAAGGTGGTGGCCTTGGCGGTATGAGGAAGGTCGCAGCAAAGATAAATAACACAGGGCTGTCAAGTCAATTCTGACTTATGGCAACTCTTTTCAAGTTTTTCTAGGTAGAGAATACTCAGAAGTAGTTTACTGTTCCCTTCTTCTGGACGCATCCTGGGATTGTGCAGCTTGCCCAAAGCCACACAGGCTGGCTCTACTTGCAGGAGGCACAGTGGGGATAGCTGTGGGAAAATTAACCTACATCCCAAGCTACCATTTTAGCTACTTATTTATCCTTCCTGCTATCCTCCAACTTCTGTATGCTTCCCTACAATTTCCTTGTGTTAAGACATTGTCTAATTGACTTTAATGGAGGTCTTTGTTCATGTAGATTTGCCTAAGCATGGATCAATCATCCGGGCTTGAAGAATCAGCAGAGAACAAACAATAAGCCCATCAAAGTCTCTTTTCACTGGGGTATAGACAGCTATGAGGAATTTAATGTCCAGGTCTGATGCATTTTGCCTTTTTTTCTTTTAAAAAAAAAGCTGTACCATACTGCAGTTGGATCAGCTTCATATTATGTCCATCCTGTCTTCTGTCATCTCTTTGCTTTGCTTCAGCAGTGTTTGCACCAGCCTTCATCAATTACTTATCATTGAAATCTATACCACAGAAAGCAAAGAAATCCAGAC
This sequence comes from Intellagama lesueurii, assembly GCA_037013535.1. Lineage (NCBI taxonomy): Eukaryota > Metazoa > Chordata > Lepidosauria > Squamata > Agamidae > Intellagama > Intellagama lesueurii. The sequence goes on from JBAJHW010000004.1 coordinate 199,596,641, forward strand.
CACAGATCTCTCTCTCCAAATATGTCTTCATCTTCCATTAGCATACCAACTATAGCATTTGATTTGACCCTGAATAGTGGAAGCCATCTTATATTATTTCTACCACACACCACTGGATGTCAGTGACACGGAGTCAGTCTGTTACTGCACAATGGCATTAAACTGTGTTTTCACTTTTTCAAAGATTTAAAATACAAACCACCATAACTAAAAGAATGGTAGAAATGTTTATAACCACAGATTTAAACAATACCAATTAAAATTTGCAATAAAGTGGGTAATAAATTGTGTGTGCTCAAGTTCTAATGTGTTAAATTAAACATTAGGAGAAAGGGACTAGAGACACAGAGAGGAAGTATCTTTGTGCTGTTTGTAGTATCTATTTTGCCTTAAGCTAAGAAGAGTTATAGCTCAAGAAACTTAAAAGAGATCTAATCAAGTGTTATTCACAGAACCTCTTTATCTGCTCTTCTCTACACCTCCTCCAGACATTATCTACATTACTCACTGCCCTTCCTTGCCTTTTTGGTTCACATCAATTTAGTTTAAAATGGTTACAAGGGATTTTATTTAAACTATTTGTCATGTGGATGCAGTTAAAAGGTCTCCCTGTCTCTGTTGACACCAAGATTAAACACTGGTAATGATCTCTCAGTTGGACACTTTCTCATCCTCTGGGATCACTTGCTTGCCCTTTAGAGTAAGAGGAATAAAAGGGCATCATTCTCTGATGCTTTAGAAAATATATATAGCAATATCAGTACAGGAAAAGTATTTTTAATTTTATTTATGTTTAGGATTAAATGGAACCTGTATATTATAGTACAAAAAAGTAATAAAAATGTGGTGTGTGCTAAAGAAACATTTGGTAAAGATCATTTTAAAACCAGACAGGAATTAGATTACTCCAATATGTGAAGAGTCTAATTGGACTGAAGACAGGTGCCTTTTATGAATTGAATACACTTATTTTAGGCATGTATGGATGAGGTAAGTGACTTGAACAATAAATTTAGTGATTCAAGTTCTCCATCAAGGCATGGTTGCATACTTGGCGGCATCACTGTTTTAATGTAAGAGAGGACATTGAACCTTCCATTGCATAGCTATTTCAGCAAATGCTTGTCTTTATTGACATTTATTTGTAGCTTTGTCTGAAAGTTGTGGAGCTTTCTAAACATATCAAAGAGTAATTAATGCTTAAAGATTGGTTGCTTGCAATTTATTACAACCAACATGTCAGTATGAGAATGAGTATGTTATAGGGTGTAGGCTAGTATATTGAGCTGGGTCTTGGGAAATCCCAGTCCCCACTGAGCCATGGCCCTGGGCCAGTCATTCTCTTAGCTGGATTTACCTCACAAGGTTGTTGCAAGGATGAAGACATGAAGAGGAAAGCCATACGTCCCTCTGAGCTCACTGGAGCAAAGACGGGATACAAAGTTCGTAAAGAAAGGATGAGAAGGCAGTGAAGAAAAGTATACGGGTTGATGGACCAATTAATTTGGTTTAACTAATGATATAACCACGACTCCACAGTTCCAGGACAAATTTTCATCCCATGGGAGTGCAAGAATACTTCAGTGATCTTGATTAGAGATGGGCATGAAGTACTTCCTGCTCCTTTGTCCTAGGTTTTCAACACAGTAGCACAGCTGCTACACATTCCTTTTCCCCACCCCACCCTCGCCAAAACCTCCACTCACCAGCCAGAGCACACTGCTGTGCCCCTCCCCATTGTGCAATCTTCCAGTCTAGGCAGGAGCCTGGACTTCACTTCTCCGCCTCCTCCAGCAGCTGGCCACTCAGAAATGAGGAGGCGGGGCAGGGATTCCTGCAGCACTGCCTTTGAGAGGCCAGCTGCTGGAGGAAGTGGAGAAGGGAATCCGGACTCCTGCCTAGACTGGAAGAGCTCATGACAGGGAGGGACGGAGCAGTGTGTGCCAGCTGGTGAGTGGAGGTGCCAGTGAGGGAGGGAGGGGTAAGGAACACATGGCAGCTATGCTGCCACACAGATGATTTAGGACAAAGGGGCACGAAGTACTTTGTGCCCATCTCTAATCCTGATGCACTGTCTATGGTTATAAAATAAAATAAAATAAAGCAATAATAAGGATAATTACTACTGTGTGTGTTGTTTTTTTTTGGGCTAATTTTATTTTATTAACTATTACCAAACAACCATACAATACAACAACAAGGGAAGGAAAACAACGGGATTAACAAAACACAAAACATATAAACAGGGGTGTATTAGCTTTCGTACAATATCTAAAAAGCTCTTGACTTCATGACTGTGATGTGATAATCTCTAATACATTCTCTACTCATATCTGTTTCTGGGCCCAGTCGTAAAACATTTTCCAACTTTCCTTAATATATATTCTCGAGTTCTCACGTAGTGTCTCTGATAAGCTATCCATTTTGGCAATATCTAATAACTTTTTAAGTAAATCCTCTTTCTTCAGAATTTCTTGCATTTTCCACCTCTGGGTCCAGATCAGCCTTGCCGCTGTAAATATGTGCAACACCATATATTTAATTTTTTTATCAACAATTTCTGGAATTATATTCAATAAAAACATTTCTGGTTTAAACATTATTTCTTGGTGTATAATTTCTTGTGCTATATCTTTTATCTGTCTCCAAAACTTTTTTGTCCACCACATATGAAAAAAAGTTCCTGTTTGCTGAGAACACTTCCAACATAAATTATTCGGCCCCGATGCCATTTTTGCTAATTTTACAGGTGTATAATACCATATATGAAGCATCTTTAAAACATTTTCTCTTAAGTTTACTGGTTTGAGCCATCTATAATTCTCGTTCCACATTTGAGTCTACTCATCTATATCTATAGCGTAACCGAAGTTTTGCGCCCATTTAATCATCACAGTTTTTACCCTTTCGTCTTCTACATTATATTCTAACAAAAAAGTATACATTTTCTGTATGTTTTTCTCACTAGTGTAAATCCATAATTCATCCACCTGTACCTTCCCCTCATAAAAGCCCACTGCTTTATCTTTTTTAAACCTTGATTCTAATTTTAACATTGTCCACCAGTCTATTTGTAAACCCAATTCCTTCAACTCTTGTGTATTTTTTAATTGTTGTTCTTTGGTTAATAATTCTTTGTACGTATATCTCCATTCTTCTGTCATTAAGGAGGGTTGGGTAAAGGCGTCTAGCGGTGCTACCCAGATCGGAATTTTTTTATACATTTGCTCACGAAATCTTTGCCATACCTGGTATAATGCTTTCCTTACTATATGATCAGAAAAAATTGTTTGTTCTTTACTACTAAAGATACATGTAGCAACATGTAGCCCAGTCTTCTTCATCTTTACCTCAAAATACTGTATATCCTGCTGAGTGAAACTGGATTTACTCCCAACAAACTGTGTAACTCAGTGATGGAGCACATACTTTGCTTGCAAATGTACCTAGGGTGAACCCATGACATCTCTAGAAAACTGCCAAACCTGGAACGCTGCTGGCCATCAGTGGCAAGGATGGTTGACTAGAAGAGGCAAGGGTCTGACTCATTAAGGGACAACGCCCTGTGTTCCTATTACTGCAGTTTTAAAACCAGTCCCAGTCCTCACAGGCCTATAATAATGATGTGCTGTCAGGTTCAATCCATTTTACGGCGACTCTTTTCAGGTATAGACTCCAGCCAGATAGCAGGAACACTCAAGCTCATGGATCAACAATTATGGAAATGAGACTACTTAAGGGGATTTTACAGTACATCTCTCAGATCATGCACAATGCTGACAAACCTGGAAGCAGAAAATGAGGCCAGAGGTAACATCTGGGCAGACTGCTCCAGCCTCTGTTTGAGCAGCATTTCAATGTACTTACAGTACAGATGTGATTTATAACTCCCATTTGTGGTAAAGAAGGAAACTTGTTTTGTTCCATTTCTAAAACTCTCAGGCTGACTACAAGCATAAGCATGCAACAGAAATCTACCCAGACGAAAACAACGTGTATTGTTGCTTTCCTCAAGGCTTGTCACATTTAACGAGAGTGGAATGAATAAGTTATGCTAATCAGACAGATTAATTTTGTTCATGTAATTTGCATGATTAGGACGCTGGCGTGTAGATTATGCAAATGATGTCAACTGAATTTGAGGGGTTAGGATCTGGCAAACTTTGTTTAAGGAGGAAGCAATTACTTGAACAACCCTCTCTAGGAAGTTTGCAGGCTTGCCAAGCTGATGTCAGTGACACCTCCAAGAGAGTATCACTATAATATTACATGTCAGAGTGGGAATGATTATCTTTTTCAGTGCTTGCTTGGGCTGCCAATTTTCTATTTCCACTGCAAATGGTAATCAGTAGACAGATATATCTGCATTAATATTTTCAGAACTATTTTCTAAAACAAGTTTAGCCTAAAACATATATGCTCTGGGATAGACAGAATCCATTGTAGCCTCTTTCTATCCTGTACTGAAGTCCCTTTCTTTCTCCAAAGCCAGAATTTCTACTGATGCTCTTTTAAAGCATCAGAATGAACAGTAAAAACAATTACCATTGTTACTACTCAACAGATTATTACTGCTGCTACAAACACAGTTGTCAGTTCTAACAAACCAGCTGTGTATTCATGCGAGCCCTGGCAGCTCTGTTTCCTTCCATGGGGTGTCCCTCTTCCATTATTTAGTCCATAAAAGCACAACACGAATTATCAAACACAACAGGATTAAGTTGAATGGGGGGGGGGGATCGAATTGATGGACAACTTGGTTAGAGTCCTTGTTCCTAGTTAGAATCACTAGTCCACAATCAGAAGTCTTTGTATCTTGCTCTCCAGTTCCCTTCATAGTGAGGGGCTTCAGTCCATCTGTGAGCCCAGGGTCCTACCCCACCTATTTCAGTTCCTGTGGCCCCAGAGATGGGGCTCCTCCACCATCTCATTGCTCTTTAAAAAAAGAGGGCTGGTATGCCTACATTGAGTGTGGATATGCAGAAATCCTCTCTGCTGAGAGCCATGCATGCTCCAGCTTCCCAGTCTCCTCACCTCCTGCCCTTCCTAATGTGATGCTCACACTGCCACTTCCTCTGCCAGAATTGGCTGAGGGTTTTCCCTTTCTCTCTCTCCAGTAGGATTGTTGGGGAGCAAGTTTGGGGTTGTTTCTCCCCCCTTAGGGATCTGAAGCTGAACCAATCCCCCTCCAGGGGTCTTCCTTATAAATGTACTTTTACTCCTCTGGGGGTTCAGGTTCCTCTTCTGGGGAGTTCTCTCCCAAGAATATCTTGGGCCATACCTCCTGGCCTCCCCCCCCCCAATTCCTTTGCCAAGGTCTTCCTCTCCTTCTCTAGAGGACTCTGGTTCCCATGCCTTCACAATCCCCCGGCGCCTCTGGTTGCTGTTCCCTCATTTCCTTGATTTGACAGTCAGCCTCTCCCTTAGTTGGGTTCTGCCTCCACTGGTGGCAAGGTGATGTTTATAGCTGTCATCCATCATGGATAGACCAGTTCCTTCCTTTCCTCTAGGGGTCATCCCCTGATCCCCAGAGCTGGCATTACCACAAGGGCCTGGGTCCCACTCTTGCAAGAGTGTCAAATCTCAGTGCCACCATCTCCCTGCTCAGAATGGTGGGACCCCCTTGGAAGACATTGTGGTGGACAGGGCAGGAGACTTAGGTCTTGGTTGGAGTGCAACAGCTCACCAACAAAGGCATTTATGGTCCTGTCCTCTTCACAATTCAATAGATAATTTTGCAAAATGGGTCATCTGTTCCAGGGCCATGTTACTTCAAGCTGTAAGTAGGACGGAAGTTCTGTGTAATTTAATCTGTATTATGTTCTATCCAAACATTTTTGCTTCATAGCAACCCTGTGAAGTAGACTACACTGAGACATAGTGCCATGCCCAAGATCAATTGGTCTGCTTCATGGCTGCTCTACTGGACATTCCACATTCAAATTAAAAATGGCACCAGCCTAAATTTTTACTCTCTAGAGGCAGCTAATATCCCATCTGAAATACATTGTTGTTGTTGTTGTTTAGTCGTTCAGTCGTGTCCGACTCTTCGTGACCCCATGGACCAGAGCACGCCAGGCCCTCCTGTCCTCCACTGCCCCCCGAAGCTGGGTCAAACCCATGTTGGTAGCTTCGATGACACTGTCCAACCATCTCGTCCTCTGTCGTCCCCTTCTCCTCTTGCCTTCACACTTTCCCAACATCAGGGTCTTTTCCAGGGAGTCTTCTCTTCTCATCAGATGGCCAAAGTATTGGAGCCTCAGCTTCAGGATCTGTCCTTCCAGTGAACACTCAGGGTTGATTTCCTTCAGAATGGATAGGTTTGTTCTCCTTGCAGTCCAGGGGACTCTCAAGAGTCTCCTCCAGCACCACAATTCAAAAGCATCAATTCTTCGGCGGTCAGCCTTCTTTATGGTCCAGCTCTCACTTCCATACATCACTACTGGAAAAACCATAGCTTTGACTATGCTGACCTTTGTCGGCAAGGTGATGTCTCTGCTTTTTAAGATGCTGTCTAGGTTTGTCATCGCTTTCCTCCCAAGAAGCAAGGGTCTTTTAATTTCGTGGCTGCTGTCACCATCTGCAGTGATCATGGAGCCCAAGAAGGTAAAATCTGTCACTGCCTCCATATCTTGCCCTTCTATTTGCCAGGAGGTGATGGGACCAGTGGCCATGATCTTAGTTTTTTGGATGTTGAGCTTCAGACCATTTTTTGCGCTCTCCTCTTTCACCCTCATTAAGAGGTTCTTTAATTCCTCCTCACTTTCTGCCATCAGAGTGGTATCATCTGCATATCTGAGGTTGTTGATATTTCTTCTGGCAATCTTAATTCCGGCTTGGGATTCATCCAGTCCAGCCTTTCGCATGATGTATTCTGCATATAAGTTAAATAAGCAGGGGGACAATATACAGCCTTGTCGTACTCCAATCAGTTGTTCCATATCCAGTTCTAACTGTTGCTTCCTGTCCCACATATAGATTTCTCAGGAGATGGATAAGGTGGTCAGGCACTCCCATTTCTTTAAGAACTTGCCATAGTTTGCTGTGGTCCACACAGTCAAAGGCTTTTGCGTAGTCAATGAAGCAGAAGTAGATGTTTTTCTGGAACTCTCTGGCTTTCTCCATAATCCAGCGCATGTTAGCAATTTGGTCTCCAGTTCCTCTGCCCCTTCGAAATCCAGCTTGTACTTCTGGGAGTTCTCGATCCACATACTGCTGAAGCCTACCTTGTAGGATTGTGAGCATAACCTTGCTAGCGTGTGAAATGAGTGCAATTGTACGGTAGTTGGAGCATTCTTTGGCACTGCCCTTCTTTGAGATTGGGATGTAGACTGATCTTTTCCAGTCCTCTGGCCACTGCTGAGTTTTCCAAACTCGCTGGCATATTGAGTGTAGCACCTTAACAGCGTCATCTTTTAAGATTTTAAATAGTTCAACTGGAATGCCATCACCTCCACTGGCCTTGTTGTTAGCCATGCTTTCTAAGGCCCACTTGACTTCACTCTCCAGGAAGTCTGGTTCAAGGTCAGCAACCACACTATCTGGGTTGTCCAGGACATCCAGATCTTTCTGGTATAATTCCTCTGTGTATTCTTGCCACCTCTTCTTGATGTCTTCTGCTTCTGTTAAGTCCCTACCATTTTTGTCCTTTATCATGTCCATCTTTGCACAAAATGTTCCTTTAATGGCTCCAATTTTCTTGAACAGATCTCTGGTTTTTCCCTTTCTATTGTTTTCCTCTATATCTTTGCATTGTTCATTTAAGAAGGCCCTCTTGTCTCTCCTTGCTATTCTTTGGAAGTCCTCATTCAATTTTCTGTAACTTTCCCTATCTCCTTTGCATTTTGTTTCCCTTCTCTTCTCTGCTATTTGTAAGGCCTCGTTGGACAGCCACTTTGCTTTCTTGCATTTCCTTTTCTTTGGGATAGTTTTTGTTGCTGCCTCCTGTACAATGTTAAGAGCCTCCATCCATAGTTCTTCAGGCACTCTGTCCACCAAATCTAGTTCCTTAAATCTGTTCTTCACTTCCACTGTGTACTCATAAGGGATTTGGTTTAGATTATACCTGGCTAGCCCAGTGGTTTTTCCTACTTTCTTCAGTTTAAGCTTGAATTTTGCTACAAGAAGCTGATGATCAGAGCCACAATCAGCTCCAGGTCTTGTTTTTGCTGACTGTATAGAGCTTCTCCATCTTTGGCTGCAGAGAATATAATCAATCTGATTTCGGTATTGCCCATTTGGTGATGTCCATGTGTAGAGTCGCCTCTTGTGTTGTTGGAAAAGAGTGTTTGTGATGACCAGCTTGTTCTCTTGACAAAACTCTATTAGCCTTTGCCCTGCTTCGTTCTGAACTCCAAGGCCAAACTTACCTGTTGTTCCTTTTATCTCTTGACTCCCTACTTTAGCATTCCAGACCCCTATAATGAGAAGAACATCTTTCTTTGGTGTCAGTTCTAGAAGGTGTTGTAGGTCTTCATAGAATCGGTCAGTTTCAGCCTCTTCAGCATCGGTGGTTGGTGCATAAACTTGGATAACTGTGATGTTGAAAGGTCTGCCTTGGATTCGTATTAAAATCATTCTATCATTTTTGAGATTGTATCCCAGTACAGCTTTCCCCACTCTTTTGTTGACTATGAGGGCTACTCCATTTCTTCTACGGGATTCTTGCCCACAATAGTAGATATGGTAATCGTCTGAATTGAATTCGCCCATTCCCATCCATTTTAGTTCACTGACACCCAGGATGTCAATGTTTATTCTTGCCATCTCCTGTTTGACCACATCCAACTTACCAAGGTTCATAGATCTTACATTCCAGGTTCCTATGCAGTATTCTTCTTTGCAGCATCGGACTTTCCTTTCACTTCCAGGCGCATCCACAGCTGAGCATCCTTTCGGCTTTGGCCCAACCACTTCATTAGCTCTGGAGCTACTTGTACTTGTCCTCCGCTCTTCCTCAGTAGCATGTTGGACGCCTTCCGACCTGAGGGGCCCATCTTCCAGCATCATATCTTTTAGCCTTTTGTTTCTGTTCATGGGGTTTTCCTGGCAAAGTTACTGGAGTGGCTTGCCAGTTCCTGCTCCAGGTGGATCGCGTTTAGTCAGAACTCTCCACTATGACCTGTCCGTCTTGGGTGTCCCTGCACGGCATAGCCCATAGCTTCTCTGAATTACTCAAGCCCCTTCGCCACGACAAGGCAGCAATCCGTGAAGGAGTACATACTGAAATACATACTTCATTCCAATCATTTCGGTGGAATATATCTCCACTTAGGATCCTGAATGAAAGATCTGAATTCTACTCAAGGTTGCTGTGTCTCTGCAAGCTTTGGATTAAATTGAGTCAATACGTAGTTGCAATTAGAGTAGATCTAATGAATACCCAGTATGATGAGTGATAAGCTAGAAGATCTCGGTTTGAATCTCTACTCAGCCATGGAAACTCACTGGCCACGTGTAACTGGTAAAATCAATCCTTAAGGATCTCATTTACCTTGAATGTCCTATTAGGATCCCTATAAGTCAGTTCCGACTTGACACCACATGCAAACATACAGACTGAATCCACAGTTTTTGCAAAGTGTTGAGGCATGATTCAGCAGTTTTTAGGGACAAAAGACTAAACTTCACAAGAGGCATATTACAAAAGGCCTTTACACTACCCAAGTGTCTTATTAAGGTGTCCAATACTCAGGGTTACTCAGAGTCTAGTCCAAATGGCTTTTGTCTCCATTATCAGAAAAATAAATACATTTTGTAGACTATGTGGCATTTGCAGAGTAGCATTTGAGAACTGCTATATATCACTGGTGTACTCATTCTTGATGTGTGAATGCCTGTATATCCCATTCTTCAAACAAGCTTGAGGGTACTCCAGAAATTACTGAAGTACAAAAATAGTTAGGTGTAAAAAACAAAACAAAACAAAACCCACAGATTCCCAAACAGCCCAAAAGGGATGGCCACGGAATGCTAAGGGTCTCTTATGGGAATAATTGAAAACTGGAACGGGGATGGGATGAAATATCCTATTAAAGGGTTATGACCTGCTTACTGGAACCCTGAACTCAATACCATAAATATTCTTGCAGGACCACTTTCCTGATAACTGTATGAGCAAAGGGATCCCCCCTCCCCCCGGCCATACTTGTTAATAAGATTACATTTCAGAAACAATCACTTTGTCAATTAAAAGCCACGTACTTGTCTTCAAAAGCACACCACAATTTCCTCAGCAAATACATCACTGATAAAATCGTAACAGGCTGCAATAAACTGTATGACAAAGAAGCAATTACTCATTGCACTATTTTGGACAGTAATAAATAGAAATTGATTTCATAAAGAGCAACATAAACCCAGGATGCTGCCCTGAAGAACCCTGTTGCTAAAAGGAATAACTAATCATTTCAGTTGCACATAGACAGTTTTCTTGCCCTGCCTCATTTGTGGGATTTCAATTACAGGGAGGTGCTTTTCACGTTCCAGTCTTCAGCGGCTACACTTTTTGACCAAGAATATTTGTCATCAATTGTATGATTGTTAATTCTAGATTACTGAATAGATGTGTGTGTTTGACCTTTTGGGAGCAGATGCTGCAGAACAGGAAGAGGATTCTAAAGGAACTCTTTCACCTGATCCAAGTAAATACTGGTATTATGCCAAACTGAAAACTGACAGGAGCGAAATGAATGAATAAACAATGTTTTCACAGCAGCAAATGGACATGTACTTCCTCAGGGGGTTCCTGGAAGCAAAACAAACTGTGAATTTTCCCAATTACAGCAGGCCCACTGAAGTCAATGGAACTTAAAGCAGCATTGACTAACAAGTCCCATTCATTTCAATGGGCCTGCCTGTGATGGGAATAAAATTACATTTGGTCCTTGCCTTGGTATCTGTTAACTCCAAGGCACAAAATTCATGCCTGGCAAAACCTAAGATTTTTTTTTAATGTTTCACTCCATCTTGAATACTTCAGATTTGGGCTGGCCTCACCGACTGGCTCTCATGATATCAGCTATTATAGGAGAGATGCAGCAAACCCCTCAAAACAGCGGTTTCAGACTTTTCAATTTGAAATATTTAATGGTTTATGGGCAAGGACAAGCATTACTGTACTTCCCAGCAATATACTTATAATTCACTGGTTGACATTCTGTGTAGTAAATTACAACTACACTTAGGCCCATTGAATCAATGGAACTTCCAGAATCATCAAATCCCTACTGATTCACTGGGTCTACTCTAGTTGTGATCTACTACATGAAGCAACAGGATTTCAGCCAGTTTCTACTACAACAAGGTATGTACATTTTAAGGGGAGGGGAGACCAAAACCTAAATATGGACATGTAATCTTATCTCAGTTCATACATTCAATATAGGCAACAAACTTGTAAAAGAAATTATATAGTATATTTTAAAAGACTATTGAAAGGACCTCTTTCTCATCACAGTCATTTATGCTTGTCTAATACTGTATAAAGGGCTTATACCATTTGGAGAAGATACTGTGAATAATGCAGGGGGGATTAACTACTGGAGAAAGGCATTATCAAGGTATCATAAATGCTACATGGATGTCTGAGGTATATTTGATGAGGTATATATGTGTAGCGGATAGAGTGATGGACTAGGACTCTGGAGAACAGGTTTTAAATCCCGATTAGGGCATGGAAACTCACCAGAGGAGAGGAACTGGTAAAACCACTCCTTAAATATCTGACTTACCTTGAAAGCCCTATTAGGGTCACTATAAGTTGGTTCCGACTTGACAAGACATAACAACAATATTTCTCATAACGAAATAAACCAAACCATAGTCCATAGTATGTTAATTTCACTATATAATTTAAGTGTATATCAATGTGCTGACATGCTGATCCCAACTTTCCTGCTGTTATATATATTTTTAAATTATATGATTTTCTTTGTTATGTGTATTACCACAATTAGAAATAAAAAGGAGGTTTCCATTCCAGTTATTATTCCAATTACATTTGCTTCTGCTTTTGATGAGCTTTACCAATTAACCCTTTTCATCATTTGATGGAGGACTGCTTCTAGATACAGCTAGCTGTCTCATCTTGTAAGGTCATCAAGTTCCTTGTTTCATCTGAAGTCTGGGAATTCTGATGGGTTTACACTATTGTTTGACAACAAGCAATGATCTTAAACCACAATGTGCTCCTTTTTAAAAACTCTGCAGTTACCTGCTTTTGAATATAGAGATCCTTAGTTTAAAGGCAGAAACAGATGCTTTATTATATCCATGCCAGAAGACAGGGAAACACACAAGCCTGACAATTGCTAAGCTCGGAATACACTGATGCACTTCTGCTGGATCAGATGCTCCTCCCAGAAGCAGTTATCCCCTTCTCTCCTTGCTCCCTAAAAACTTGCTCTGAAGCACTGGGAAATTTTCTGGAACAGGTTTTTGAAGGATTGCATCTGGAGAAGGAGAAGAAACCCCCAGTTCCACTGGTATAGAATATCTATACTGTTGGATCTTGGCCAGAAATTTGTCCATGTAATGGTAAAACATGTTTTAACACAGAGATGGGCAAAATTACTTTTCTGCATCACAGCTCCCAAAATCTCCTAGCCAACACGACTAGTGGTCATGTTGGCTGGGGTACTTGTGAGCTGTAGTCCAAAATAGTAATTTCTTGTGTTTTAGCACTATAGCCTGATAACGTTTACTAATGAACAATTTGCCATACCACTTTGTCCATTATCTGTATATCCACCTGGTTGTGAGGCCATTTATAAACATAACAGTAATATAGTCTTACTCTTACGTCTGATGAAGTGGACTTGATCCATGAGCTCTCACCTTAAGATATAGCAGTTAGTCCTTAAGGTGCCACAATGTTTTTGTTTCTTGTTTATCTCATAAAGAAAAAGCAAACACACTGGTTGCAATCTGATAGTAAGTTACAACTAGGTAGGTTAATTGAATCAGTAGGCATTTGGTGACTCAGCGCCTCTGTATGTTCCACTGATTCAGCAAGCCTACTCTAGTTACGTCTTGGTACTGGGTTTCCGCCACTGCAAAGTTTGGGAGTTCAATTCCCCACTGTGCCTCTGAGGAGAAGAGCCAGCCTGTGTGGCCTTGGACAGGCTGCACAGTCCTGGAAGAAGGGCATGGTAAGCCACTTCTGAGTATTGTCTACTTGGAAAACCCTGAAAAGGGTTGCCATGAACCAGAATTGATTTGATGGCACATGATTATTTATTATAATCTAAATTCCCACACACATGATACTTGGCCCCCATTTTTTGACCTAGTATATTCAGTTTTTGCCAGACTATGTTCTTCACTGGGGCTTATTTTCAAAACTTTGACGGAAACAACGGACTGGGCTTTTTAAGATGCTCAGTTTGTTTCTGTCATATTACTGTATCTTATAAAAAGAAAAGAAAATTAGCACACCAAGTAAAATTCTTCAGGGTAACTTTTAAAAAATTTATATCGCATGTATAATGCAAAGATAAATTTAAAGGAAACATTTTTATGGAGGTTGCTCCCTCTTCTGGCAAAAAACAGTATTTCCAATAGTTTTCAAAAATAAAATTACTGTGCAAACTATATTTGCCAACCAAGAACTCTACTGATTCCCATTAACGAATGACAACAAAAACAAAACAAAACAATGCATTTTGTCTTTTTTATTAAGACAAGGTACAACTTCAAATGGAGAACATTGCTGGCTGGCTTCAAGTTATTATATTCCTACATGAACAATAATAAACATTTTAATCACAATGTAAAAAAATGCAACTTGTTTTTTTACACATATTTGCAAGGCAAAGTACAATATAATAAAAAATGGCAGTTTCTTAAGACCTTGGATCCTTTTGGGGGAGAAAGGTGGGACAGAAATATTTTAAATGAAATTAAACAATAAATAGATAACCACAGTTGTATCCAAAACCTCCACACACAGATACAGCTAGGATTTCCATGTCATTACTCTCAGACAGGTTTGGTGCCAGATCAGATTTGCCTTTGCTCAAAAGTAAATTTCATAATAACAAGAGACTTTGTAGAACATTCCCAAACTGCGTATAGAATTGTAAGTTCAAAATTATTTATTTATTTATTTAATTTATATTCCGCCCATCTAGACCGAAGTCTACTCTGGGCGGCTAAGAACAAATTCATAAAACAATAACAGTATAAGATAAAAACAACAACATTAATATGATTCAAGATGGCAACAATAAATTAAATAATGACAGGAGTGAAGGCCTGCCTAAAGAGCCAGGTCTTAAGCTTGCTCTTAAGCGAGGGAGCCAGACAGATTTCTGGGGGTAGACTGTTCCAGAGATGAGGGGCCACTGCCGAGAAGGCCCGGTTTCTTGTTCTTTCTCTCTGGGCCTCCCTTGGCGTTAGGCCCCCTCAGCCAGGCAAGCGCCAGACCACCAATTCCCACTTGGAGAGCCTCCCCAGGAGGATACCATGGTTGACAATATCGAAGGCCGCTGAGATATCGAGAAGGACCAACAGAGACATTTTGCCCATCAGCCTCCCTCAGCAGGTCATCAAACAGGGCAACCAATGCCGTTTCCGTACCATGGCACGGCCTGAAGCCCAACTAAAAACTGATCCAGGACATTGGTTTCATCCAAAAGCACCTCAAGCTCATCAGCCACCACCCTCTCTACCACTTTGCTGAGGAAAGAAACATTGGCGACGGGCCTATAATTGCCAATGTCGTCCGCCGCCAAACTTAGTTTCTTCCTAATGGGCCTAATGAGTGTCTCAAGAGACCCATTAATTATTGCAGTGGCCCATTCAGTTGTTATAGGCCTGGCTCCTTTGATTAGCCAGGCTGGGCTCCGATAAGGAAATGACTGGGTCACGGGGAGCGCGGTAACCCAGCAAGATCCCAATACCATCCCTGGCCCCAATCGACACATAAAGGGCCTCAAGAGCCAGTGTCACCACCGTGGAGCAGCTAACAACTTCTAGAGTGTTTTTATAGACGACTACTCCTCCCGCCCCCCCCCCCCCCGGCCAGTCTAACCTGGTGTTGGACTGCATAACCTGGAGGACAGGCAAGAGTCAAGGGAACACTCCCTTCCCCGCCCATCCAAGTCTCAGTTATG
Organism: Intellagama lesueurii; assembly: GCA_037013535.1. Classification (NCBI taxonomy): domain Eukaryota; kingdom Metazoa; phylum Chordata; class Lepidosauria; order Squamata; family Agamidae; genus Intellagama; species Intellagama lesueurii. Next base: position 199,611,757 of record JBAJHW010000004.1, read on the forward strand.
CATGCCAGGTCTGCATCCTCTTCCAGAATAAGATCTTGAATAATCTGTGTTTTGTTGGATACAGACCTGGCGTTCAACAACACCAGATTTAGAGTGGAGGGATGGCTGATCTGACTACCTTGAGTTTGACGGTTGGTCATAGTGCCAGAACAGTGAACAGCCTTCAAACATCTGTTCACCGTTCTGCAACGAGTAGGAACTGTGCCATCGCCGTATCTCCCTCTACCCGTAATCACTCGGATGTTCTGAGGACCCCCGCTTATTACTAGTAATAATAAGAATTATATTATCATCCCCCTAGACAGAGATTTACAGAAAACCAAAAAGGACAGGTTTCTGCTTCAAGACAATTGCCATCTAGAAACAAATATAAAGAAACAATGAGTTTCTGTGGAAGCAACAATAGGCAGAACAATGTTATTATTATTGCAGTTATATACACTCAATCTAATATATGTCTATGGAGAAATAAATTCAATTGAGTTCAGCGAAATTCATTCCCACGTGAAGCATGCAGCCTTATTCCGACTTCGTTGCTGGTGGATGCACAACTTGGCTTCTAAGTGCAAGCACTGAGGATTCAATATCAGCCATACCTTTTTTCTTTCTTTTGACGGTTGTGTAAAACTCTAAACCTTGCAAAATATTTTGGGCCATTTTCAAGGGACTAACAAAGATATATAAAATCTGGCATTCTTTTTCTTCCTTCCTCTGGGTCAGCAAAACGAAGTTTTGTCTCTTTTTTTTTGGAGTCCAGCCACCCCCTACTATAAATGCATGACATCCAGGTGTAATGAAACGAAGTGGTGGGTTGAGGTTGAGCAACTCCTTTCCTGGTTCACTGAAAAAACTGCAATCAAGGTGCGATCGCGAGTTTTCCCTAGCTCTGGCAAATATTATTTTATGTTTGTTGGGGCTGGGAAGAGCGTCGGAGGAAGCCAATATTTATACCAGCTTTGCCTGATAAAACGATCTAAAGCACGCCTGGCATCTTTTTAGTGATCCGGCAAAAAGAATTGCACACGGGCCACCCTGCACTTCGGTTTTGCGAGGAGAAGATCGAACGGCGTCTTTCCCCCTAGCTCCCTCCGAATAATAGGGGAACAGCGCCCTTCTAAATCGCCCCCTTTCGGCTCTCGTCACCAATTTCAAACGTGCCTCCGTTATGCCCTTCCAAGAACCCGCCACTGACGCATCCCCTGCCACTTCCTATTAAGAGCATCATGCGCTCCCAGCCTGTTACAAAAGGCTCCTACGAACACCCCTCGCCGGCTGATTTCAATGGTTTTGTCTTGCGTGCCTCGTCCAATCCTCCTCCTCCCTCCCTTTCGGCAACGCGTCACTATTTCTTTCCCCCCATCCCGTTTCCCAAATAGTTTCTTCTGGCCACAGCCAATAGTTCCCTTATCTACTACGATAAAGGGGCCGCCGGTCGTTTCTCGCGGTGTGCCGACTTCTCGCGATATTTGGGCGGCAGTGCTCTTTCTGAAATGGCGGCTCCCGAAGCGGCTGGGGCTCTGGCCGAGCGTTGGCTCCGTACACGGGATGCCCACGTGCAGGACGGCCCCGAGGATTTTGGGTCGCTGTTGTTGTCGGCCCCCGTGTTGGAAGGGCTCAAAGCTGCTGGGTTCCTTCGGCCTTCTCCGGTGCAGCTCAAAGCCATCCCGTTGGGTCGGTGTGGTCTAGGTGAGGAGCGGCGTTCAGGGCTCGGCGGGCGGGCCCCCCGGGGCTGACCATGGAGGGGGGAGGGTCGAGCGTCCGAAGTGAGATCCCGAGGTGGACGAATGCGTTCTAGGGAGAAGTGGACCCCAGCCGTGCTGGCGATGGAGCAGAGAATACTGTTTTACGTTCTCCGTGTTGCCTGGTGAGCCACGCTTAGTCCCACGCAGTGGCTTTCCGTTATTTAAAATTTAATGCATTCCTTGCTATCTGCACTTGGAGGTAATTTAGTTCCTCGGTATAAACGTAGGGTAACACGGAAAGTCTTTCATGAAGCAGACTGTCGTTCATCGAAGCACACGCTGTACTAAAAGTGTTTAATTTTTAAGATGCCTGCTTTTAATGCAACAGAATCACTTTGATGCTGCTGCGAATTGTCACCAGATTCCCTGATTCACATGGGAAAACAACAACAATCTGATGATACGCCCACCATTTTTGTGTGGCTGCATGTCCTTCGGGCAGTTAGTGATGTCCAAACTTGTCCTTGAGAGTAAATTGTCTACTGTGATATGTCTTTTTATTAAGGAACCTCCTAAGAGTTTTCAAGGGCCTCTTGAGTTTCCCTCAGGCCGCCATTGGAAAAACTGACCTAATTTATGGAATGTCCTTGCCCTGGTTTTTTCTTTTGACTGCTTTCTGATGTGCACCCTTTATTTTTCAGATCTCATTGTGCAAGCAAAATCTGGCACTGGTAAAACCTGTGTGTTCGCTACTATTGCACTCGACTCTCTTATCCTAGAAAGTCCAGTTACACAGGTGAGTACAGATAATCTTGTGTAAAATTTTATAGAAACATCTATGTGTTCTTAACTCTTAGAAGCACATTTGCAAATAAATCTATGTATTATTAGTTCACTAACATTTTTGTTTGTCTGCTTGTACATATGGATCTGTTTTACTAATTGTAAAAACACCCATAGCTAGTTGTTACTTCAGAAGCAATGGACTTCTGAAACTGACATCTGGGGACACAGTGTTGGGAACAACTGTATTTAAGGATTATGTGACAAAAAATGAGAAGTCCTCTAACTATAAATTTCACTAAAGGGGTACCTGTCATTGATGATCAGATCAGATCCATGGTTGATAATCTGGAAAAGGTGTCAGCAACTGCAGTGAGTCTGGGTGCCGAATTTAGCCCATCAGATGCATCTCTGGGCTACAATTTCCTCCTTATAGCTATTTACTAGCAAAATTCAGAAAAAAAAGTTGTTTCCAGATCTCAACTGTGTTGGGACACATGTAGAGAGTATATGCCTTGGTTTATAAGATAATTGAGTTTCCTGGATTTTTTGTGGGGCATGATTTGTCTATGGGACAATACACGCATTCTCTTATACTGTTCGTTTTTATGTGATGGCAGGTTTTTCCATTCTGTGGCACCACAGAATCTGGTACTACAGCAATGGCTGTAGTGGTTACAAAAACAGTCAGAGGAGGAAGCACATCTGACCTGGAAGGAAAGTTTATATATTTGAATTTTGCTGGTTCTTATAGTCTATTAGAGTTTGCCCTTCTTTATTTCAGATTTTGATCTTGGCTCCTACCCGAGAGATTGCTGTACAAATACATGCAGTTATTACAACTATAGGGATCAAAATGGAAGGTTTGGAATGCCATGTCTTCATTGGAGGGACTCCTTTAAACCAAGATAAACTAAGACTGAAAAAATGTCATATAGCAGTTGGCTCCCCTGGTAAGAAAATATAGTATTGACAACATTTAAGAACTGGTAGATGTTACCCTCTGCAGACGTGTTAATTATGTGCCTTCAAGTAAAATCCAACTTGTGGCAACCCTTACCAGGGTTTTCTAGGTATAAAACACCAGAACTGTTTTACTAATCCCTTGTTATCATGACACTCTAGGACTGTGCGGTTTGCCCAAGCCTACACAGTCTGGGGCTTCTGGGAGACACAATAAGGAATCAGACTCTTGATTCTGTAGCCAGCTGCTCCAACTTACTGAGCTATCCAACTAGCATGAGCATGTGACAGAGGAATATTTAATACAGGCAGTGCAAATGTGTAAAAATAATTTTGCATGTAACTGCTTTTCTCCTTGGCAGGTCGCATAAAGCAGCTCATAGAGCTGGACTATCTGAATACAGCTAGCATCCGTCTCTTCATTCTTGATGAAGCAGATAAGCTTTTGGAGGAAGGAAGTTTCCAGGAGCAGGTCAAGTAAGAATAATGGATTATAAGCAAAATGCCTTCTTAGGCAGATAGTCTTGTTTCATTTTAAAGAATGACAGGTGTTAGATGGTATATGTTTCCATGGACTTTGATAATTTTTAAAATACCACTTTTTTACTTTTCTAAAATTTGTTTCTGAAATAAATGTTTTTGTAACTATATTGGAGTTTTCAGCCCATTATGCCCAATATGCAATTAATTCTGTGAACATTTTGCTTATATTGGCATGGTTAGAGGCCACAGTCTGTATAAGGTTAATATTAGAGGCAGCCAGTAATGGGTGGAGGGGACGCTATTTGACATTTAAATGTGTGTTGTCTCCATTTTCCTGTTTTGAAAAGGTGTCTTTCCTAATCTTAGATAGCCCTGTTTCCCATCAGGAGGATTACATTCAAATGGCAAATGACACACTCCAGATATTTCTGGCGATGTAGTTTGTCATATTGGTGCCAGTCTTTTCCCCCCTAGAGCATGCAAGGAGATGTGCATCCTTCCAAGGTCCAAAAAACCCTCAAAAGGGGCTCAGGCCCTGACAGATTTATTGATTCTCATCATGGTATTCTTCTGTCCTGATTGACTGGCATGGGCTTAAAAGGCATAGTAGTACTAAGTGATTTCCCTTCCGTGCCAGAGCCTTTAAAAAAAAATAGTGCACCATATTATCCTAGAATCTGTGAGAGAAATTTGACATGTGATTTCATCAATATGTTGATTATATGCCTCTTTGTCTCTTTCCCACCCAAAATAGTACTCTGTCTTTCACTTCTTTTTGCACATTGTTTTGGAAAGTATAGCCCTAAGTATAAACACATTAATTTGAAGCATTTGCTCTGAATGTTTCTTCCCTGTACTTCTCTTTCCCAGCTGGATTTATTCTTCTCTGCCAGCTAACAAGCAGATGTTGGCTGTGTCAGCCACTTATCCTGAATCCTTGGCTAATACTTTGACTAGATACATGAGAGATCCTACCTTTGTGAGATTGAATGCCACTGACCCAAGTCTCATAGGTATGTATGGTTTTCTGTTTCTATATTCTCTACTGTGGTGAGCAGATTTCAGGCTTATAGGATCTACAGTGGTTTTCATTGCAACACCCACGATCCACAGTTTGGAGCTTAGAGGACTCCAGTGTTTAGACATAACATTTTCTCTTTGTTAGCAAATGTTCTATGCACTTTTTTCATTATAATTTAGAGTGGTTGCTGTGATGTTAAATAGCTGCGAGTCAGAAATCCTTATGGGACTATTGGCAATTTACCAGTAGATCCACATCTACCTTCTGATCACCCACACCTCAGTACCTGTGTTTGCTTCTAAACTTACAGCAATAGCATTAAAAAAAGTATCTTGAACTGGTTGTACATAGATTGCTAAACCAGCATGCTGTACAATGAAGTTTCAGCTGGACATATTAGTGCAAACATTTATTAATTGTGTAATTTATGTCATTTCCTGCACAGCGTTTTGTTTTTCTGTATTATGTATAAGTGCATCCTGTCTTGGTTAGGGTTGAAGCAGTACTACAAAGTTGTGAATTCCCACCCATTACCTCATAAGACTTTTGAGGAGAAGGTTGAACATTTACAGGAGCTATTCAGCAAGATTCCTTTCAACCAGGCCCTGGTCTTCTCAAATCTACATAGCCGGTATTTTTTGTTTATTTGTTTCTTAAATGTATGATAGCTAAAAGAACAGATCAGATTATTTTGTACAGTGCTCTTGTTTCATTAAATGAGAATCCATGTGTGTGTGATACTGGGAGAGAGAAATTATGAGCAAGGCTATCAGCAGCTTGTAAGATTGGCCGTCTAGTCTTAGAACAGGTGTTATCAGGCTGAATGTAATCAGAATATTAGAATCAAACTGTGCCTGAAGCTCAGTTCTTTTTTCCAGTTAGAAGGTAAAAACAAGTCAGAAGTTCCTGACATACGCAGTGAATGAAGTCCTTAGGGAAACTGTCACTCACTGTTGTCAGGCAGTTTGGGAAGCTGATAAAGAGGGAAGTCATAGAGGGTTAGGCTGTTAATACATTTCTTTTGTCTAATCTCTTTCTTTTCCCCTAAGAGCTCAACACTTGGCTGACTTACTGACATGGAAAGGCTTTCCTGCTGAGTGCATTTCAGGTGAGTCTTTAAGCCTCTTGTGTTACTTTTGTGCAGCTGAAGAATCTTACATGAAAATTATGTGTGTGTAACTATACGTGTTAGGTGGGGATATTTTAGGCTGGAATTTTATATGCACTTACACAGGAATAAGTCTGTTAGTCTAAGATACTATGAACAGAATATTTTCTTGTGTTGAAAAACATTCTTACTGTTATTTATTTGTGAGATGTAGTTCTGGTATTCAAATTGTATTCAACTTTCAGCATGCCTTGGGGCTAAATTAGCAGGGCCTAAAGAGTAGAAACAAATTCACTGGTTTTTAGTTTTGATCACATACATGACTCTTCAGCTATGAGTTGTATTACTTTAAACAACGTGCAGCGAGTTGTCCTGCTAATATGCTTGTTAGTCCTTCGCTACCCACCCTTTATTTATTTGTCTTTATTTCTTTAGGCAGCATGAATCAGAATCAGCGACTTGATGCTATGGCTAAACTTAAGCAGTTCCACTGCAGAGTTTTGATTTCAACTGATTTAGTGAGTTATTATTATTTAAACTCACATAAACATATAGCTTGCAAATGTATGTAATATAGAACTGACTTGAAATTCCAACCAAAGCCCTCTAAAAATAAAAGGTTATATACTGTACTTACTTTTAATAAGAGTTAGTTTACAAGTATGTGTTCCTTGAACTGTATACCATAGTTTTACCTTTTATGAGAGTAAAGTATCACCTTTATACAATGCCTGTCATGTGTTTTCTTGATTGCCTCTCTGAATGTGCACTGTCTATTCCAGGCACATATGTAAATATCTTTTATACTGGGAGTTGTACAAGTATTCTGACCAAGACTTTAAGCTAAAAATGTTTAGACTCCTGACATACCTAGTATTTAGAATGATCTCATGTGTAAGTTTCATGTGTTTAATATAGGGAAATTATGGCATTCAAACTGCAAAGTTAAAATTCTAGCTCCCAGTGAAAGGACATCTTGAATACAGTTGGCTTTTGTTTTTTGTTTTTAATTTTCCTGCCTTGTTTTTTCTGATGTTAATGGATCTATCTTAGAAATATAGCCTTCTGTACTGAAAATATTGGCTTGCAAATTTAGAGCAACAAGATCTTTTTTCTGTTTGTATTATTCCTGCATTTTCATCTTTCCTGAACTATCTGACAATCTGTGGTGTCCTGCTTAAAGCACACTAGAATATAGACAAGGAGGTGTAAATTAATAAACTGCCTTCCACTCACTTCTCCCTTTGATTTCCCCTCTCAGACGTCCCGTGGAATTGATGCTGAGAAGGTGAATCTAGTCGTTAACTTAGATGTGCCTTTGGACTGGGAAACATACATGCATCGGATTGGTAGAGCAGGACGCTTTGGTAAACACTGCACTGAGTTATGCAATAGCAGGTGAGTGATCTAACAGCAGCCCACTAATTTCCTTCTTTGATTTGTTGCAGGAACATTAGGACTGGCTGTGACATATTGCTGCCATGGAGAGGAAGAAAACAAAATGATGACAATTGCACAGAAATGTAACCTTCGGCTTCTTCCTTTACCAGGTATGAGTGTTTTAAGGTGTTTGGTAACCCAGCACTTGAATTTCGAATGCATCCTGATCAATGTTGTGCCAGAATTAATAGGACAGTCTGTAGTCTTGTTGTTGCTGACCTGAAAGTACCATTGAACTCAATAGGGCTTCCTTTTGACTAGCCAAGTAGAAGCTGCAGTCCCATTATTCTGAATCCTTAGTGGTTAAAGAATTGTGTTTGTTTTTTCTGAAGGAGTTTGTTGAATTATTTCTAGAAAGTTGTGTGTTCATAGTTTTGGTTCTTCATATTTTAACAATTTATAAACTTAAAACCATTTTCTTTATAAGTAAGAATAACTGAGGCAATAAAGAACCCACCTTATCAAATGCACATTAATGGAAACTATTTGCGATAACACTTCTGAGACTTCTACATTTGGAGGAGCCTCATGGTGCAGTGGTTAAACTGCTGTACTGCAGCCAAAACTGTGCTCACAACCCGAGGTTCAGTACCCGGCTCAAGGTTGACTCAACCTTCTATCCTTCCGAGGTTGGTAAAATGACTACTGTACCCAGTTCGCAGGGGGATGTGTAGCCTGCATAATTAACTTGTAAACTGCCCAGAGAGTGCTTTATGTGCTACGGGGAGGTATATAAAGCAGCATTCTTTGCTTTGCTTTTACAGTATTAATTGCTGAAAACTGGTTCCTTTCAGTAGTAAACGGTAGGTCAAGAAACAGTGGTTTCAAGCAGAGTCTTCCTAAATCTAATTGCCAAAGCAATTCAACTACAGATATAAATACTCTAGAAAAGTTGAAAGAGCATTTCCTTTGCAGAAGAATGCATATTTTGGCTTACCAGCTAAAGACAGAAAATAAACCTGAACTCTGAACAAGACTGCTTTTATTTATTATTTATTTATTTAACTTATATGCTGCCCACACTACCCAAAGGTCTCTGGGCGGCTTACAACAATTTAAATACAGTAAAAACAATTAAAATACAATTAAAATATATACTCTAAAAATTGCCATCAGGACCCACAGTTAATATTATTTCAATTAAAAGCCTTCTGGAACAGGAAGGTTTTGACCTGGTGCCGAAACGTCATCAACGTCGGAGCCAGACGAATCTCAGTTGGGATGGCGTTCCATAGTTTGGGGGCAGCTGCGGAAAAGGCCCTCTGTCTACAAGCCATTCCTCTTACCTCCTTGAGGGATGGCTCTTTCAAAAGGGCCCCCTGGCTAGATCTTAACTGCCGGGTAGGTTCATATGGAAGGAGGCGGTCCTTCAGGTATCCAGGGCCCAAGCCGTTTAGGGCTTTATATGTCAAAACAAGCACTTTGAATTGGGCCTGGGCAGCAACTGGTAGCCAATGTAATTTAAACAGAATTGGCTTGATGTGTCCCCTAGCGGCCCCACCACTCACCAGCCGCGCAGCTCGATTCTGGACCAGTTGCAGTTGCCGGACCATCTTCAAAGGCAGCCCCATGTAGAGCGCATTGCAGTAATCTATATGAGATGTTACCAGTGCGTGTGTAACTGTCATGAGACTCCGCTCGTCCAGGTAGGGCCGTAGCTGGTATAATTTCCGCAGCTGAAGGAAGGCGCCCCTAGCCACTGAGTGCACCTGGACTTCCAGAGTTAGACTGGGGTCCAGGAGCACCCCCAGGCTGCGGACCCTGTCCCTTAGGGGGAGTGCAACTCCAAAAACTGAAGCAGTTCCTGGTGACTAAAGTTTATATCAAAGCAATATGCCTACTGGCTTCTATTCACTTTACAGTAAATTTAGAAATATGAATTACTGACTCATGTTCATCTGAGGTTTGTGTAATTTGTTGTGACTTCTTGCGGCTAATTCTTGAGGTGCTGGGGCATATCTCAGTTGTACAATCAGACACATGACCTGGTACAATCCAGCACCTTGTCAATGAGCCCCAGTAAATTGCACAGGACATACACCCCCCCAATAGAATTCTGATCATTGCTTTTAGAGAAGAAGGAAAATAGGACTATGATTATTGGACTGCATGATCACTGGTTATCTCCTAGCTTTTACAGTTTTGCAGAACTGTGTTTTTGGGTTGATTATCAAACTTGCCTTTTTAATAATAGGCAGTCTTTTGACACTTCAGGAAAAATTACATTACCACATATTAAATATTTAATTTAAGTGTTTTGAAGTTTCAGTTTCTGGATTAAGCAATACTTTGTTGCAAATTGTTCTGAAGAACAGTTGTAAGATATGAAAAGAATGAAATGTAAAAATAATTTTCATGACAAAAATGGAGGAAATGAAAAGAATAGGCAGAGTTGTTGGAGGTGAAAATTTGCAAAAGCAAGCAATTATTATGGTCGGTTAGTGTCCCTTAGCTGGTATATAGATGTCATTTAGTTTTTTGGAAGAACTATTATATATTGCTCCTGATCGTTGGCATTTTTCTTTTATGAAGAACCTGTAACTCCAGAACTGATGGAACAGTTTGAAGGATGGGATGTAGAAGTCACTGCTGTCCCATATCCCAATGCTTTGCTGTCTACATCTCTGTTGCCTCCTAAAAAAATTGAGGGGAAAATACAACACACAGCAGTAAGCACCAGTGCAGAGATTTCCCCTGCTGTTGCTTGTGAAAGTCTCGCAACCAAGCCAAAACAAGCTTTGAAACAAAACCGACTGCATAAAAGCAGAATGGAACATACCAAGGCAAAGTTAACCAGGAATCCACAGTCACCTTCTAGTATCTTGAAGCAAAAACACCAGAGGGAACCTGATGTCAATGTGGGGCAGCAGAACAAGGAGGCTGATAGAGAAACCTTACAAAATATGCTTCCAAAGATCCCCTGCTTGTCATCTTTTAAGAACCAGCAGTCCACCAGTGCATGGAGCATGACTGAATATGTTAAGGATTATGAATATTTCATTAAGGAAGGGTTAGAGAGAGAGGTGGAGATAGTCAGAAGCTACATAGCACCTGGAGAGCACTATAAACACACAGATGGTGATACCTTCAATTCTATAGGAATGGAATCTAGCTCATGCATTGCAACAGCAGATGGAGTATTGACTGAAGAGTCTGATAGCGATACTAGCTCTTGCAGTTCTAGATCATCTATCTATAGCCAGGAGGATCAGTCATCTCTTAAAGCGTCTTCAGATGCACAAGAAAGAGATGATGTCATGCTGTCAACAAATCAAACTGTTCGGATACACACTCAACAGTTCAGTAGTGTCCCTAAACCAGAGCAGTTACAAGAGCCTTCTCTTCAGAAGGAGTTGAAACAGAATGTGAAGCGGAGCAAACCAAGTAGTCATACCCAGTATGTTCCCATTACTAAGCCTTCCAAGGGAGATACTACAGAAGATGCTCCCCAGGAGAAATGTCTTCCTTTCTCTCATTGTGAGAATCAGAGTTCTGAGGAATATTGGAGAACATATTACAGAGCATGGCGGGACTATTATACAGAAGCTTCTCGTTCCTACTACAGAATGTACCAGAGACCAATGAATATGCTGACTGCTTACCATGCAAATGCTGTCTATTTTGAGGAGTTGAGAGGGCATTGGTAATGTGAAAGTGGTGAGATTTTTGTCTCTTCCTGAATATACTGTTGTTATTGATTCATGTCCTTCATATCACTTTGTATTTCATTTGTGGACTGTTTTGTATGTTGGATAGCATGGAATACTTCAATACTGCTGCAAATAAATAGTTGAAAAATAATGTTCCTATTTCCTTTATGTAGTTTTAGAACAAATGTTTTCATAGCATTATGGTCAGCTATTATTCTGGAAGGTCTAACACACTTGTGGCCCCAAAAGTGAAGTAGATTACCCACTAAAACATATGGCCATTTCTTGTATTTTCTGTGCTATATCATATGAGTTCAGTGTGCACTTTCAGAAGCCTTGGGAACTGATGTTCCATATTGAAGATGCTCTGCTCTCCAACAAAATTTCCCAATCAAGAACCCTAGTTTTTACCTTAGTGGCCACAGTCAAAAATGCTAATTTCTCTTTTAAAACACATGGTCCACCTTCCTGTGGAATCACAAATCTTTAGAATGTAAGAAATGTGTTCCCAAGTATAACCTCTGTTCTTGATAATGCATTTTTAAATCGTTATATTATGCCATAGATGGTGCTAATGCTCTTTTGATTGTGTACAATTTAGCATGTAGAGGCTGTATTACATGTTTATTATTTTTATCTTTAAAAGAACTGTGCCTGGGGAAAGGTTTAGACACCCAACCACACTGATTATCATATTTAGCTGTAATAACATTGAAAATGTTATGTGTGAAAAAAGGTGTGGACAGCCCCTGATGAATTCTTCGCTATGCAAAGAAAGTGTTCTACTGGAAGTAAGTAGCTTCTGTGGCTCCCACTTATTTATCAGTTGCTGTTTTCTGTGCAATGGCTCCTACCAAGCTACAGCTGTTGTGGTTTCTTCTGTTTAGAAGTAGCATAAATAAATAGGCATATCTCAATTAATGCACATTGCTGATTTAAATAAAATTTAATTAAAATTGTATAACTACCACTTCCAAAGCTAGATTGGGTTGGCCATGTGTAAGGAAAGATTTTTAATTATTTGTGTGTGTGTACATCCCGTGAAGCTATTGTAATAAGACCATTCTCTAGAGGGGAACCAGTATCAGACTGCCATGCATAAGGGAAAACTTTAATTAGAAATGAAATTACCTATTAACTCTGAAACTAATTGCCCTGCTTTGTTCCAGCCGCTGTATATACCTTGCAAATCATTACATGATATGGGACTGTAGGTAAATGCCTGAGTAATTATGTGCAAAGGCTCTTGCTTTTCCTGTAGCAGAGGAGGGCATTCTCAAGAGGTTGTCCCCTCCTACTCGTTCACAGGCAGAACTGATCAGCCAATCAGGTGGCACTAGGGTGATGCAATGGTATGCAAATCAAAGTTTACAGTGTAACTCAAAACTTGCATAAATCAAGAGATACCATCTGTATATCCAGAGGAATACAATGTATGGTGCCCTGAAGTATACTGAGAATGCTTGCAAGAGTATTGATGCATCTGGGAACAAAAAAAGAGTTGGTGCATCTCCAATCTCCAATAGTGGTGGTAGGGAATATTATTCCACATAATGGGTGCCATTACACTAAATGCTCTGCTTTCAACAATCAAAGGGAAGACCTCAGGAAAATTTGGCACCATTAGAAGGCTTCAAGGACTAGATGAGTCCATTTGGTATTGTTTCAGGTGCCAAGTAGTTTTAAAAAGGTTCCCCTTGACATTTAGTCCAGTCGTGTCTGACTCTAGGGCGCAGTGCTCATCCCCGTCTCCAAGCCGTAGAGCCAGCGTTTGTCCGAAGACAGTTTCCGTGGTCACGTGGCCAGTGCGACTAGACACGGAACGCCGTTACCTTCCCACCGTGGTGGTACCTATTTATCTACTCACATTTACATGCTTTGGAAGTGCTAGGTTGGCAGGAGCTGGGACAAGCGACGGGAGCTCACTCTGTCGTGTGGATTTGATCTTACGACTGCTGGTCTTCTGACCTTGCAGCACAGAGTAGTTTAGGGTGTTATAAACTAACAGTAAAACCTTAAACCTAGTCTAGTAGCAAATAAGGAACAAGTGGTACTCCTTTAGCACAGGGTACAGTATGTCCACTCGGCAACCCAGGCATTCTGCAATCTTTGGAGTTTTAGGGTAGCCATAAATGAAATGGAGCTTAGCCTTTAGATTTGTAAGGTTTTGTGCTCTAAAGCAGGGGTTTCCAAACTTTTTAGCATGAGGGCCACATCATATATTTTCCACATTTTTGAGGGCCAAAGGAACACACGCACGCATACACATGCCCGCACGCATTCCCGCATGGGAACGGAACAGACCTGAGCCATAGTTTGGAGGCCCCTGCTCTAGAGTCCTGCAGCCATACAGCCCATATGGAGTCCTTTTCCACATAGCAGGATTTTAGATATGTAGATGATAGTAGACCACTTGAAGGAGAAGGATCAGAATCTTGAATTTGTTTTTATACGGGGAATATATTCCTAGTGTACAGTTAGAGCTCAGAATAAGTAAAAAAAGATCCTTATAAGCTTGCTGCTTGATGTTTAAGTTAAAAACCTTGTAAAATGTAACAAGAAATGCAGTGAGGGCACTGTAACTTCTGACTAATATACCAAAAAGGATTTGATTATTGCAAAGTATTTTAAGGGGTTTATTTCTGTGTTCATTTTTTAGTTCCAGGGGTCAAGGATAATGCTGACCAGGGAATTATAAACAACTGTCTAAAATGCTTGAAAGTGGCCTTAAAAGAGCTTTAGAAAACACGTTAATGGTAATCAGAAAAAAGCAAGCATACCAAGCAATCCATAAAGAGTGAAATATGAAAATAAAGGAATGCAAAGGATTGACACGAGACATGGTGGCGCTGTGGGTTAAACCGCAGAAGCCTCTGTGCTGCAAGGTCGGAAGACCAGCAGTTGTAAAATCGAATCCACGCGATGGAGTGAGCTCCCGTCGCTTGTCCCAGCTCCTGCCAACCTAGCAGTTCGAAAGCATGTAAATGCGAGTAGATAAATAGGTACCACCACGGTGGGAAGGTAACGGCGTTCCATGTCTAGTCGTGCTGGCCACGTGACCAGGGAAACTGTCTTCGGACAAACGCTGGCTCTACGGCTTGGAAACAGGGATGAGCACCGCCCCCTAGAGTCGGACACGACTGGAAAAATTGTCAAGGGGAACCTTAAAGGATTGACAAATATGGTCAACCTTGGAATTTGGTTCAATGAAATGTGGGAGCATAAAGATGCAGTAAAAGTCAGAACGGGGATTGTCCACAGCCACTTTCTTAACATAAAAAATGTAATAATGCAAACTAAAAATTGAGTTTTAGAATGTATATATTGTGTGAGGTTACGTGTTTTAATTATACTGTATGTCATTCAATTATTTGGACAAAGGCTAATATAAAAGGGAAACATAAGAAATGTGGATTTATCACGTGATGCTTAGAATTTCTTGGATTAAGAAGCTGACCTAGGAAGTGCTAGGATTAGTGAGTATGGACCAAGGAGTTATAGAATTCATAAAATTCAGAAAGCTAGAAAGAGCTTGGTTGTGTAAGGAGAAATGGAAAGTACAAATTGTTACAGCTGCTCACTCAAGAGTAAAATAAATGGGAAAAGATGTGCAGGAAGGAGAAGGACCTAGGAGCCTGAACTCAGAACAACATCTCTATTTAGAGCTGCTGGTATTAAAAATCAGCATAACCATGGTTATGTAAATTGCTGCTGGGGAAGGGGAAGGAGGAGGAAGAGAAAGAAACAAATAGACTCTTACACAAAAGTGATGTCTCTGCTTGCTAGCCCTCGAAAGTAGCTCTGGTGACATTATCTTTAACTTTCTAAGTGCTAGTTGAGGCATGGATGGTGAACGGAGAGGAACACTGTTGCAAAGTTGGGTGTTTCTTGTACTAGAGGCTTGGGGAAACAGGAAGCCACTCATACAGTAGAATCATAGAATAATGGAAGGAGCCTATGAAGCCATCGAGTCCAACCCCCTGCTCAATGCTGAAATCCAAATCAAAGTAGATCTGACAGATGGTTGTCTAATTTTCTTTTGAATGCCTCCATGCACAAATGCTGAGCTAGATTTATCCTTGTTCTGATGAAACCAGGCAAAATTTTCAACAGAGTAGCTAAGCTAGTAAATTAACTGAAGTAGTAAGGCAGCCCTAAACCTAGCAGTTGTCTGTCTTAAAAGCAGCTTTTTTATCTTGCCCATCTGCACCTTTCAAAATGGACAACAGAAATGTGATGCCATCTAGTGGAATATATGGCTTATGGCATGCGAAAGGAATGTTAATATCAGTGCTGTTGCTAAATCAACCTTCCCATGGAAGTTGCTTTACATTTCGGTACTAGTGCTAGGAGCACTTCTCAAGGGTTCGCTTTTTTTTTTTTTTTTTGGCTTCTCTTGGCCTTCCCTTCAGTCTCCAAAAGAAACTTTGGAGTTTGCTTTTAACACCCCAAAAGATTCCCTGTGTTGCTTAATCTTTTTAATTTTTTGCTGATTCAGTGGTAGTAGATCTAATTGCTCTTACCTAGACTCTTGTTTCTTGGCCATTGTGCTGCTAAAGTAAGTGGGGTGAAGTGGATTCTCTCAGTTCAGAACTTTACTAAATTGTAACAATATTGAACCAGTTTGTAATGTTACCTGAACGTAATAATGGTGTCAAAATGATTTAAAAGCTGTCTGTTGTGTAAAACTACTGAATATGCTTTGTATTGAAATGTTAGGCTTCCCTGTTTGCAGCATGTGGTATATATTTCAGTTGTGGCCAATAGAAGGGGGGGGGGAAAGGGTGATCACGTGTGCTACAGTTTTCTCTGTGTTGAAAAAAAATCCCATATCTTTGTCTGCAGTCTCACATTTTTCTCCTGAAGTTTAGACCTGGTTGGTTGTTTATGGGTAATTTAGAAATACTTGGCAAGATCCAACAGTGACATCCTCCAGTAGAATGGCAGAAGGGTATGATTCCTCTCTCCCATACTCCAAACCAAATATCTTTGGAGGGGCTGTGCTCCCCCCCATCCTGGTTCTCGGAATGATAGAGGGCTATAGTAGGGAAGGGAGCAACATTATGTTGCAACTAACAGCATAACATCAGACTTACATATGGCTATAGCTGTACATATGCTGTTTATTACTGTATTCAGCATTTGTATTGGCCCCAGGAGGCCCTTGGTATGCTTGCAAATGCCATTGGTGTTGTCAATATTTGTGTTGCAATAGCAGGCTATGTTCTGGCATTCTGAACTGTGGGTACAGAAGCATCCAGGAATATTTTTTTTTTAAGAATTGAATTTCCTGGCTTTTTAAAATGGGTGTTTAAATATACATATGCTACCCACAAATTTAGTCAGAAACTTCCCTCATTTAGAATTACCTAGTGCTAGAGGATTCCAGAAGACGAGCATATGTTGTACTGTGGTTACTGGGAGAAGACAGAAGTGAGAAAGCTGCTCTGTTCCAAAATATTTTGAAGGGCTGTTTTGAACTTAATGAAATGGTGACACAAAAATGTGAGTAAGTGTAACACATACAACAGAAAAATACACATATCCTTTAACCTCTCAGGTAAAGTAATGTTGCCGTGCCCATTCCAGACTAGAAAGCTATGTTCCAATTTCTTAACCCTTTCCTTGAGAAAGGCAACCTGAGGAAGAATAGCTAAATAGGACCAAAAGCTCTACAAACATGTTGTGTGCATGTTTTCCTAAAGATGTCCCCTCACCTTTTGAAATAATAATAAAAAAGGGAGGACTTGGAGTTAGCAAAGACTGTAACTGGAAACCAAGACCAAAGTCATCCATACTATATGAAGGAAAGACACTGAAGAAAAATGGGGAAAATCAACTCATTTGAAATGTGTTGGAGTGAGCTTTACATATACCACAGACAACCAGAAAGAAAAGTGGGTGAACGCTACAGTGGGTGCTCAGTCAAGTCAAGCCTGAATTCTCATTAGAAAGAGGAAGCAAAAATGAGTAAACAGGCTATACTACCATGTACATATATAGAATACAGAACTGACCAGAAAAGACAATACTGCTGGGAAAAGGAGAGGTGCAGAGGGAAGAGAGGAAGACCTAACATGAGACAGATTTTTCTCAATAAAGGAATGTTAGTTTGCAAGACCAGAGCAGAGCTTATCGGAAAAGACAATATTGCTAGGGAGGAGGGGCAGTAGGAAGAGACAACAACCTAACATGAGATATTGTTGGTTCTCAAGTTGTGAGCAGAGCTGTTAATGGTATGACATTTTGGAGTTCATTAACTCATATAGTCACTGTACATCAAAAGGGACTTGATGGCACATTGTATATTTAGAGTTTTTCCCCTTAAATACCAGACAATTGTATAGTGACAAGACAGGTGGAATGGTTGGGGTTATGACAGGATATAAGCACCAAAGCTCTGCTAACATCAAGAAATACCATCCTCTGTCACAAAGCAAACAGTTTCACAGCTTAAATGAACTTCTCTATTCCTTCAGTTGGGTCCTGCTTGACAGTTTCACAAGTTCAGATTGCCACAGATCTGGAGCTGATTTCCCCTTTGAAAACTTTTGTCAGGAGTCTGGTCTCAGAAATCCTGAGAGAATATTTATTGAAAGCACTCAGGGCTGGGACAAAACATAATTAGCCTGTGCTTTTGTAAGACAAATACTTCGAATACGTCTTAACCAACGTTCTCTCTAATTTTCATTCCTGCTGCGCAGCAGCCTCACCTCACTTGCGTGCAGAGGAGCGGGACTTCGTCTGAAATGGGGAGTAAACAAACCAGCTGCTGGTTACCCATGTGCAGACCCAATGAACCTCTGCACATGCGAACACACATGGAGCTTAGAGGGAAAATTGGCCTTAACAAAATTCTGTGCTATTTCCCTGGAGATACGTGGCAAAATGACCCTCAATATGATATGAAATCACTGTTTCTCCCTTTTG
The DNA here is from genome assembly GCA_037013535.1 of Intellagama lesueurii. Classification (NCBI taxonomy): domain Eukaryota; kingdom Metazoa; phylum Chordata; class Lepidosauria; order Squamata; family Agamidae; genus Intellagama; species Intellagama lesueurii. The sequence continues at coordinate 199,629,817 of JBAJHW010000004.1, forward strand.
AAAAGTCTTTTTTGAGGACCAATATTTCAGCCCCTACAGTTTGGACTATTCCCTTTTTGTTTTTTGTTTTAAAGGAGTGGCCAAGTATTCCCTTTTAAGATATGCATGTTTGCTTTTCAATTTATGTGAGCTATTTTAAATCGGGATGTTTAGGGTAGCTGATTACTGATCATGGAAGGAGAGACAAAACAGTTTTTACTTTGAAAAAAATCATATCTCAACATCTCTTTGCCAAAACATCTCCAAATTTGGCACAGAGCAAGAGCACACTGTCAGCTACGAGTCTGCCAACTTTGGTGCTAACCTAATACAAGGTTTAAAAGATACAATGTTGTGTTTGGGCTGCCCCCATTTTTAGAATTGCCTTATAGAATGTTGATTTCCTCTACCAGCACAATATCATTGCTGCTCTTCCATATGTATTATCTTAGTACATAATGAATTATATTCAAACCTGAGCTTTTGTTTTGAAAAGCCCTCTCAGTGGGCTGTCACCTCTTGTACACCATTTGGGGGTACAATCAAGCATGAAAAGCTAATAATTATTTTGAGGTGCTTGTTCTGTACCTTTTCAAAACCTGTTGACCCCAAGTCTAAAAATCCAGTTTAAAAGCACACCTCCACAAAGTCCCTTATTCGTTTAAGTTGTTACTTGTGTATAAATCAAATCTCAAACTATATTGTATTTTCTGTTCCCCAGTCATGAAATGTAAACCGATTTCTAGTGGCAAATGTTGTGGGCTTTCCCATTCTCCCTTGTTAGAAACACAAAGTATATTGCTTTAATGCTCACCTTTTGCCATAGCTACTTCAGTTTTCACACTGAAATGGGGAAGACATTGATATAGAATTCTGTTGTGTAAGGGATGCAGAATTTTAGAACTCTTTTTCACCATATGTTCAATTTGCTCTCCTACTTCCACAGATTGTTGGAGGCTCAGCGTTATCAGCCAGCAGTAATTCAATTAGTTTGAGGTGGGAGGGAGAGAGAATGAGAAAACAGTCTATCAACACTTCTGACAAGTTCACTCCATTAGGCTTTGCATTCTTCTCAGCCATCATCTAGCAGCCATTCCGCCAAGTGGAAGAACCTCGTAAATTTAAGAACCTGAACCTGAATTATTCTTTCCTTTGTTTCTTTCCCTATCTATTTTTCCTTTGGGGAGAAATAAGAGACAGTAAGTGGAACGTAAGTCCTGACAAAAACATTTGGTGCATGGATGGTTCTCTAGTTAGGGGAGATGTTCAGACAGTAATGGACAGCTTTAACACCCCTGAGATATAAGGTTCAGAATCTGGAAGTGGTCCTTTTGATCTTGGTGACCAGAGATGAGGAAATTTTGAAGTCCAAGTTCTCCTCGTAACAATCCTTGTAGCCAACTGCTGTTCAGAAGGAGTATATGAACATTCAAGTGCTGGATCCACACCAACAAGTGAGAAATATATTTTGTTAGCTTAATGCCCATTCAAGACCAAACCACTCTTAAATGTGGGGGTATTGCTGCTGGGGTAGCTTGCAATAATATGCTCTCCTGGTAAGATCAGTTTCTCTCCCAGGTGCTGTAAGGATCGCAACTGAGCTCCAAGGAATAGGGAAGCCAGGGGCTGGGAGTAGCAGCAGATGATGCCATGTCACTGTCGTTGCTAATCAGGAACTTTGACCCTGCAAGCCCTGGCTCCACTACAACACTGCTGATGACATACACTATTTTATGTGCTTAGGGGATGCTCTACGTATGACCACTCCACAGTTATTTTAATAGTGGTTAGCACTTTCTTGGATGAATGCCTTAATGCAGTGAGAAGAGGATGAGGGTGTCAGGGAAGCTGTCAGGAAGCTAGACTCTATTATGAGTCTGGATTCTCCATTATGAGTCTGAAGCTAGACTCTGTAATGACTCCTAGCAGTGTCACCCAGGGTGGAATGGTCAAAGCTGAGACACCAGATTAAGATACATGTACCTGGAAGAGGAGACTCCTAATTTGGAAGACAGTAACTGGGGAAGAGCAAAAAGTATGTATGAATAACTCTGATACTAATTGTAGCAGCTAGATTTAAGATGAAAGGACATCTAGTGGCTGACACACAGAGGCAAAAGGAAAGTCTGATGCTATATTACACATACAATTTAAACATAGAATATGAGAAGTATGAATCAAGGTAAACTGGACATTATAGACTAGAGCAAGACATGGAATGTTTAAACATTGCAGTACTTGATGTGAGTGAACTGGAATAGGGCATTTTCAGTTGGACAACTACAAAGTATAAACGACAAACCCAGAACAAATGGTGTGGTATAAGCAGTCAGGAGTTATAACACAAAATCAGATTGAATGTTAAAACCTATTAACATAATCATAGATGACTGGACTGTAAAAGTAGGAAACAAAGCCAAACCAGATGTTGTTGGGAGAATTTGGTCTTGGAGTCAGAAATGAGGTAGAAGAATGACTCATGGAAGTCTGTGATTCCAATGATCTGTCTACTACAAATATATGCTTCACAGATGACTATACACATGTTACCTAACCAGATGACCAATACAGAAAGCGAATAGAGTACATAATTGGAAGCTATAGATGGAGGAGCTATATTCTCTCTGTCAAAACAAGACCAGGAGGAGATGGTAGTACTGACCATGAATAATTAATATAAAAAATTAGAGAAAAGCTGAAAAAGTACATTAAAAGAATCTTAGTGCCAAGATAAAATTTGATGAATTGACTATCCATATGAAGAATAGGTTTGCACTACTAAATTCAACTGAATGTGAACCAGAAGAACTATGGATTGAAATTAAAGATACTGTCAGGAAAGGATGCAAAAAGGGAATTCTGTTATCAAAATGAAAGAAAGGCCCAGATGGATGATGGAAGAAACAATTAAAATTGTTAAAGACAGGTGAGAATCAAAAGTAAAATGTAACAGAGATAAGGTCAGAATCCTGAATGAAACCTTTGAGTGACTATCACACAGAGACAAAGAGAAGTATTACAGTAAGGTAAAGGTAAAGGTTCCCCTTGACATTTAGTCCAGTCGTGTCCGACTCTAGGGCGCGGTGCTCATCCCCGTCTCCAAGCCGTAGAGCCAGCTTTTGTCCGTAGACAGTTTCTGTGGTCACGTGGCCAGCACGACTAGACATGGAACGCCGTTACCTTCCCACCGTGGTGGTACCTATTTATCTACTCGCATTTTTACACGCTTTCGAACTGCTAGGTTGGCAGGAGCTGGGACAAGCGACGGAAGCTCACTCCGTCGCATGGATTCGATTTTACGACTGCTGGTCTTCTGACCTTGCAGCACAGAGGCTTCTGCGGTTCAACCCGCAGCGCCACCATGTCCCAGTATTACAGTACTTCAGTGCAAAAAAATAGAAGAGAACAACAAAACAGAAAAACCAAGGGATCTCTTCCATAACAATCTAGAAACCAAAGGGAAGTTTAAACCTAGATTAGGTTCTGAAAGACCAACAGAGGAACATAGCTTCTAACAAGGGTAAAATAAAGAGAAGGTGGAAGCAATATGCTGAAGAACTATACAGAAGAGATATAAAGGTGACAAACGTTTACCACAGACAGTGGTAAGGGACTCTTGGAATTGCACTTCCAAACATCTGGAAGCTAAAGATTCACCATTTTCTGCTACTTTCACATTGCTGTTTTAATCCTGTTAATTTTTTGGTTAATAGTATTGTTTATTGTTTTAATATTTTAAAAAACTACTCTGGAACCAACTGCTGAAGGGAGATACGGAATTAGTAGATACATAGTTGGGAGTGATTTACATGAATGTTGAAATTTACACATGGTTCTATGGCAGTTAATCCTACAGAGCTGTATAGAACTCATTTCTGCAGTTTAAGAAGGTTTTAAAACTCTGCATGGTATGAAAGAAGTAGAGAACTGCACTCTTCATAATCCTAGAATTCAGGGTCACCAAAGAAATGGACGGGCAGTACATTTAGGATAGACAAAGGAGAATTACCTTTTACAGGGTATTTAGAAGGGCAGTAGGTAATGACATTCTACCAATGGCTATAAGCCATAATAGCTACATGAAGCTTCCCTATACAGCGACAGTCTACCACTGAGCAGCACTTGCTGAGGGGAAAAAGAGGGAGAAGATGAATTCTCGCAGACCTTTCAAACTTCCCAGCACCATTGAGACAGGCCACTGAAGCAAGAACCTAAATCCAAGTGTTAGTCTCATCCATAGTAGAACAACTGAATAAATAAAGCTTGTTAAGAGAACTTATAAGTTGCTTTGATTTGATAGGTGAATTATAGTTGAGGCTCACATTTGGATAAATCTCAAGATGCTAGACAAAAATGGACCTTTGGTGACGTCTAGCATGGTTCAGGATTTTGGTGAGTGGTTGGTTTAATGTTGATAATGTTACCCATTAAAGAAATCTGCAGCAAGCATTCAGTGCTTTGTGGCACATAATTCCATTTAATCCAGATTGGATACATCAGGTACAGCAGTGGCACAAGACGCAGTACTGTAAATGATATACAGGTTTCAACATATGCACTACAGTTTCAAAAGAAGACAACAGGAAACTTAGGATTCTTTAGAAAGTTTTCTCAAATGAATCTACCTGCAGTTTTGTACAGTACATTTTTTTTGTCTTGGTCAGTTGTGATGTTTTGTAAGCAAAGCCCATTTAGAGTATGAAAATAGAAAATAATACAATTGAGAGAAAATCTTGGTAACAACATAAAATCTCTAACACAAACACCATTGCATTGGAATGTCTCACTGATTTATCAAAAATATACCATCACACATGTTCTGTTAATATATTTCATTGGTCTGTGGAGCCAGCCAAAACTCCAGCTGCAATCACAACAGAGATCTGAGAAAAGGGTACAGTATGGGCCTTGATGTCGTACCTGCACGGCTATTTAGTTTGCCAAGGGAATGAAGAGCAATACATACAGATGCACGCACACGCAAAAATTAAGAAACCATTGACTGAAAGCAAGACTAGAAGAGCAATATTTGTCATTTGGTCCCATGACTGATGACTCTACAATCAGTAAGACAAGAACAAAACAAAAGAACTACTTTGCTAGGGTAGGTTAACAATAAATCTAACTTGGTGGGGTTCTTGAATGTATAACTTGTCCATAGAATTCCATTTCCAAGTCACTCAGCTTGAACTGGGCCAGAAAGACTCATTGACCTGCATGTCCCCTGTTTTTTCACCTGCATGAATTTGTGACATCCAGAGGAACAATCCTCCCCACCCCCATGAAGTCAACAGTCCCCAATCTAGCCTTAAGGAATCATAGATTTATTCCAGTACCTTGCTAGAGATCCCAGCTGCATGCTCTCAAGGAAAGGTGGGGAAACTTTGAGTCTCAAAATGTTTTGGACTACTGTGTGTAAAATCCCCTACCATTGACCCTAATGGCTGGAAGAGCAATGCTTCCTTGCTACCATCTCAAGATAGAATAGCAATAAAGTCCTGTGTTCCTCACTGTTTGAACTATATATTTGTCAGCCTTTAGACTGCTGATGCTGGCCATTTTAGATATCAGCCATTTCTATATTTCCAAAAAAATATCTAGCTCCTTTAAAAATAATAATTTCATGATCACTTTGCATGATGGACCATGGTTTTCATTTCTGGCTTGCAAAATTTTCTTTGTGTCTTCATTATGAGTTTTCATTGATACACTAAATATTTATGGATTTAGCAGTTGAACTGGTGATTTACAGGTGTGTAAACTGGGACATTAAAATGTCACAGTGGCTTGTTCCAGAAGACACAGTGAGTTGTGAGCAGGACTCAAGAGAGCTCTGACCAATAGATTTACAACACTATCTTAATTATCTTTAGTTAGAAGGAAGGCCCACAGAGTTCAGTGGGTCTTCTACATAAGCGTGTAGAGGATCTGTAGCCCTAGCAATGAAACTAATCTTAGTTTCTCCATTGGAGGTGACATCTGTGTATGGCTGAAAACCTGAGTTACAAGAGGGCAGCTAAATTTTCTGTGACTAACCAGATTTTGTAAGACAAAAGAGCAATAAGTTAATTATTCATTGGTTTAAAAAGAATTCATTTTCCTGCAAGAAGGTGAAACCAACCAAGAATTTATACACAGTTAAAACCACTGGGGGGAGAAGACACACCTTCCTATAGAAAAGGTTTGTACTTTAAAAAAATACTTATCAGAACTTTAATTCCAGCTCTTTTTATTGCTTTGCTTTTTGGTGATCCCATCCTAACTGTTGTTCCTTTAGGGTGCAGTCCTATACACACATTTATTTGGACATTAAACACCATTGAATGCAGTGGTACGTAGCCTGCACATATAGACCTGCATTGTTTTAAAACAGAGAAAAGGGAAATTTTGTTAGAAATCTTAACACACAATGTACAGTTTTTATTTTATTTTCATGGAAAAGATTAATTTGTTGGGGTCTGCTCTACTCTGTTGTGTCAGATTAACTGGTTATAATAATTATATTTGTTTAGTGCAATAAAGGCTAGAGAACAGACTTGCAGCAGAACTGTAGGTCAAATTAAAATCTTATCTATTTCACTATTTCCTGGTAGCACAAACAGCTTCAAATATTGTTAAAAGAGTTACAGTTCTTGATTTAGGTAAGACTTAAATTACATTCCCCAGATTCTAAGACATCATGTGCAACAGTGATCTTCTAGGGAGAGAATGCTCAGTAGTCATCCAGTTTCCAAATGACACAAAGTTAAGTACGCTTGATTTCAATCAGAAATGACCACCTATATAAATCTATCCTATTTAAATCAATAGGATTTAAAGTGCTTGGACTGTGCTCATTGTTTCTAACCCATCAATCCCAGACATTCATCAAGGATATCTTCTCTTTGTTGGCAGAAGAGAGTTGCTTTATTCCTGCAAAATGGAATTACATGTACTTTTGTGTCTTTATAGAAGTGAAATGAAGCTTTGGATCTTAACCTCAGTGAGATTATTTTAGAATCAGTAATTTATTAGTATTTGGCTTTTAGTGTTACATTATTAGCCTAGGATGAGATATACACCAAGTAATAGCTTCTACCGCAGTTATCTTATGGACAATAGTTTGGATCCAGATTAAGTCTGGTGGTCTCTACCACTGAAATCTATTAGACTCAAGCTAATAATGACTAACTTAATTCCCATGAATAATTGTAGAAGGGGTAGCCGTGTTAGTCTGTGTAAGCATTATAGGTGAAAACAAAATTTGTCCACGAAAGCTCACATTAAAGAATGTAAAAGTTAGTCTTTAAAGTGCTACCACTGTTTTTTACTCTTTATTTTTATTTAGTTTTCACCTTTAATTCAGATTGATATTAAAGAAACTAAGGATGGCTGACTTTGGATCCAATCCAGTTATTTTCTTTTTGTGCCAGTTTCCTTATGAAGAATAAGAGTGGTATGATTCCAAGTGATATGAAGAAATCAATGTTTCAGAATGTGTTTTGGATGGAAGATGCATAGGTTTATTAGCCTTACAGGCCAATGCCCATGGAAAGCAAGAAAGCATGTTCACTCTAACTAAATATATGATCCAAAATGGTGGGTAGCAGGGAAAACACACTTTTTTCCACAACCAGCAGATTTTAGAATTGTTGCTGCTTTTTTGTTTTTCATTATGGCACTCCAGTAGCTGGATATTGGCTGGTAGCCAATGTTTTTGCTCCCTGAATGGAAGGAGCTTGCATTCATGGGTGGAGAAATACAGATCCCTTGGTCTAACAGCAATTATTCTGTGAAAGGAAGTTTCTTCTGATTACAGAGAAGAACTTGGTATGTCACTTATTATTATTATTGATAATGGCCAAGGTTGCCAATCCTGCAGCAATGCTGCTTACATGCCACTGAAATGAATGTGATTTCAGCCAATTAAATTGCAAGAACAGAGCCCAAAGGACTCAAGGAGTGGGGAAAATGAAGAGAAGTTCTGACTAGTACTACTATGGCTGGAGTCCTGTTGATGTCCATTTAAAGTTTGTATAATTTGCTATGGCTAATTGTGGCTAATTGACAAGGTATGAGGGTACATCTCAGTTACACAATCAGGTAGTGATGAGGCACACAACTGAGACACCCCACCCCCCAAAGTCACCAATTGTCTGCCATTAGTTGTGGCAAATCTTACACAAAAGAGAGGTTACTTACCTGTAACTCTAGTTCTTCGAGTGGTCATCTGTGAATTCACACTAATGGGTTTAATCTGTGCCTGCGCAGAGATCTCCGGAATATTCTAGAGCTCAAACATGCGTTCGCCAGGACCGCCCCCCTAACACACGTAGTCCGCCCATCCTGGCGATTGCCTCAGTTCCCAAACAGCCCGCCGCTGTATAAAATAAACAGACATGACAGACAGAGGGGAGGACAGGCGGGAAGTGCGAATTCACAGATGACCACTCGAAGAACCAGAGTTACAGGTAAGTAACCTCTCTTTCTTCTTCGTGGTCTCTGTGAATGCATACTAATGGGTGATTAGCAAGCTTACCTTACAGGAGGAGGGACGTCACGGAAGAACAGAAGATAAAACTGCTCGTCCGAAGGCAGCATCCGACTTGGCCCACACATCCAATTGATAGTAGGATGCAAAAGTTGACGGAGTGGACCAAGTAGCAGCCTTGCATATGTCAGGAACAGGTACGCCTTTGAGAAAGGCAGTAGAAGTAGCCACTGCTCTGGCGGAGTGTGCCTTAATGTCAGGAGGTAGCTTTTTTTTTGCAAGTTCAGAAGCAAGACGTATGGTGTGGACAATCCAACACGAGATAGTTTGGGGGGAGATTTGAGTTCCCCTATGTGGCGAATGCGTGGAAACAAACAGTCTCTTAGTCTTGCGGAAAGACACCGTTCTTTTCACATAGAATGCTAGGGCTCTCCTAACATCCAAGAGATGGAGAGATCGTTCAAGATCTGTCGATGGCTGCGGGAAGAAGGTAGGTAAGATGATAGGCAGACGGACATGGAAATCAGAAACAACCTTAGGCAGGAAGGAAATATCGAGATAGAGCATGACTTTGTCCGGGTGAAATTGCAAGAATGGGGGATCCACTCGAAGAGCTGCAAGTTTGGATGCTCTACGTGCTGATGTGATAGCTACCAAGAATAAAACTTAAAACGAGAGAAGCCGTTCAGATGAGGTTGCGAGAGGTTCAAAGGGTGGTAGTGTAAGGCGTTGGAGAACGGTATGTAAAGACCACTGTGGTGGTGGAACATGCCTGGTCGGTCGCAAGTTAGCCACACCTCGTAGAAATTGTTTTAAGGTCGGATGTTTGAATAACGAGGCAGCATCAGAGTCCCTGGGTTGGTGTGCTACAATTGCTGATAGGTAAACCTTAAGCGTAGATAATGAAGGGTGACAATAAAAAAGATGAGAAAGGAAAGCCAGTACTGCAGAAAGAGTAGTTGGGTTCTTAAGAAGGTTCTTCTGATGTGCAAATTTAACAAATGCAGACAATTTATACTCATAAAGCTGTTGAGTAGAAGGTTTCCTCGCATGAGCCAGAATAGTGTTTAGGGAGGGTAGATCCTCCAGGCTGTAAGGTGGAGTGATTGGAGGTCGGGATGGTAAGTCTGTCCCTGGTGTTGAGTGAGAAGGCAGGGTATGAGCGGGAGACGAACGGTGTCGGACGCCATCGACTGAAGCATGGTGAACCATGGCTGTCTTGGCCACCACGGGGCTATGACAATGGCATTTGTGCTGTCCTGCTGCAACTAGATGATGGTTCATAAGAGAAGAGGAATTGGAGGGAAAAGGTAAAGGAGGTGCGAGGTCCACCTTGCCATGAGAGCATCGCCAAGAGAGTTTCGTCCTATGCCTGCCCTGGAGAAATATCGGGCACATTTGGTGTGTGCCGTGGCAAAAACATCTATTTCGGGAAGACCCCATCTGTCGCAGAGCTGGAGGAATATGGAATTGTCAAGAGACCATTCGTGCATCTGCAAGTGAAGTCTGCTGAGAGTATCCGCGAGTTGGTTGTGTTCGGAGGGAATGTGGATCGCTATGGGAAAAGCATGGCGGGCTAGGCACCATTCCCAAAACTGAACGGCAAGGTACAGGAGCTGTAGTGAGTGTGTTCTGCCCTGCTTGTTGATATAGTAAAGCGCTGTGGTATTGTCTGTAGTCACCTATACGGTGTTGCCAGTAATGAGAGGCTCGAAGGTGCGGAACGCTTTGAAGATTGCAAGTAATTCCAGATTGTTGATATGAAGAGTCTTCTCGTAAGGAGACCAAGTGGCATGAATGTGTAGGCCTCTGCAATGTTCACCCCAGCCAATAGGACTGGCATTGGTGGTAATTTGAGTTGTCAGTTGGAGGGGTGCAAAGGGTCTGCCGAGAAAAAGGTTGGTTGGAGTAATCCACTATATCAATTGAGCTGTGAGTTCAGGAGTAACCTGTAGGATCTTGGTAGGAGAGTCGGAGAGGGGGTTGAAAAGGGAAATATACCATGCTTGTAAGGAGCGCATCTTTAATCGGGCGTGCTGTATGACCGACGTGGTGAAGGCGATGAGGCCTAGAAGGCGTTGAGCCTAAAGAGCGGTTACGAATGCATAAGGCTGAAAATATTGGATGAGAGAGTGTATCTTCAGTTCTCTTGAGGGAGGAACACCCGTGCGACCCAAGAATCTAGGATGGTGCCTATATAGATGACTCTCTGTGAAGGAGTTAGGACGGATTTGTCCATATTGACCCTGAGGCCCAGATCCGCTAAGAGAGAAAGAGTGAGAGTGATGTCGCGCTGAGCTTGAGAGCATGATGGGGCTACTAACAGCCAATCGTCAATGTAAGGGAACACCGAGATTCCTAGAGTGCGGAGATGGGCTGCCACAGGGGCCATGCACTTTGTAAATACCCGCGGTGCGGTGGAGAGTCCGAATGGGAGGGCTTTGAATTCATAAGTGATGTAGCCAAGGGGAGAATCGTAGGAATTTGCGATGGTCCTGTCTGAGATGTGGAAGTAAGCATCGCTCAAGGTGACAGCAAACCAGTCTCCTCCTTGAAGAAGAGGAAGAATACGTTCTAACGTTACCATGCGAAATCGCCTCTGGAGGATAAAGTAGTTCCCGAAGGTCGAGGATGGGCCGGAGACCTCCATCTCTTTTGCGGACAAGGAAATAATGGGAGAAGAAGCCCGGGTCGTCCTGTAGGATGACTACTGAAATAGCATCCTTCGAGAGGAGCGATTGAATCTCTTGTTCCAGGACGTTTGATGATGTGGTTAGGACTACCCTGGGTGGTGGGAGGGACAGAAACTCTATCACGTAACCAATGGATATTATAGACAGGACCCATGCATTGGTGGTGATGGATGCCCAAGATGGAAAATGGGCTGCTAGGCGGGTGGTGGAGGATAGTGGGATATGAAGAGAACGGATCTGGGCGATAGGGGAGTCAAAGATTCTGCTTGATTTTCTTATCAGGTCGTCGGAAGGACTGTCGAGGACGCTGCCGCTGCCACTGTGTGTGCTGTCGATTTTGGTATGAGGAAGATGATTGAGGTAGGTATCTTTGTTTTCCGGAAAAGATTTGTATTGGTGGAAAGGATACGGGCGGCGCCACTGATACCTTTGGGGCCTGTAGTACGGCTGAGTGTTGTACGAACGCACCGTCTTTCTCATCTTTTGTAGGTTATCTAGTATTTTGTCCGTCTTTTCATCAAATAGGCCGACGCCATCAAAAGGTAAGTCCTCGATACGCATACGAGAGTCATCGGAGATGTGTGCTGAGCGGAGCCAAGCATGTCTCCATAGGGCTACAACAGTAGACATATGTCTAGAAGCTGCCTCGATTATGTGATGCGCTGTTATGCGTTCTTGGTGTGCTAACGCCATAGCCTCTTGATGAAAAGCGAGGCCGCGAGGCTTGTATTCTCCAGGGGCTGATTGTAAGGTTGGAAGGGCTTTCATAGGAATCTATGATAGGCCCCCATCGCTGCTAGATAATTGGCAGCACGGAGAGTGAATGATGCCAGAGAGTAAACTCTGCGTCCAATAATGTCAAGTTTTCTGCCTTCCTTGTTATTGGGAGTAGTGTTAGAACGAGTGTGTGACCTATTTTGTGTCGTGTCCACAATTACAGAATTGGGAGGTGGATGTTTGGAGAGAAATTCAGTATTTTGGCCATGGGTCTTATATAAGTTCTCGACTCTTTGAGAGATTTGCTTAATCAATTTAAGAAGGGATGGAATGAACCCCATCCGGAGTGGAGGAGTTTGATCCTCCTTGATATCCTCATACACCTTGTCTGATTCTGATTGGACGGGTTGTTGCACGTCCAGATCCATGGCCTTTGTGTTGAGCAGAACTAATTGAGAGTACGAAGAGAAATCTTCTGATGGAGATGGAGGGTTGGTATCGGCCACATCCGAATCAGGTGTTGGGAGATTGGGAGGTGATTCTTGCAGTGCCATTGAATCTGAAGATTCAGTATCGGAAAATTGTATAGGTGATGGTGAGGATCCCTGTTGATATGAAGAGCCTCTGGTGAGTGGCGAATGTGGTAAAATGGTTACCTTAGCCGAGGTATCTGCCCATAAAGGCGATTGGGCCAGTAGAGGAGAGGGCCGGACAGAGGTGGAATGGAGTCACAGTCAGAATCTAGTTGTATGGTGGGTTGATCTTGCGGTGCAGGCTGTGGAACCGGAGGCAGAGACTCGATGGAAGATTTCTTTGATTTTTTTGGTTTGGAAGCGACCGGTTTCGGAACAGCTTTCGGTGTTGGAGTGGATTGGGATGTCGATCCTGAGGACTTCGATTTCGGTAATTTCGATTTAGTTTTGGTGGTTGTCAGTAACGGAGAGTTAACGGTAGAAGGTGCCAGGGGTGGTTGTGAGGCTTGTGTCTCGTCCATAGTAGCTGGTGGACGTAGGGATCGCTCCCACAAAAAAAGACTTAAGTCGCTGCTGATGAAGTTTGATGGCTTGTTTAGTGAATTTTTTTACAGAAGGAGCAAGTAATCGGTTGGTGAGATTCCCCCAAGGAAAACAAACAAGAATCGTGGCTGTCCGTGAGAGGCAGTTTGTTAGGGCAAGAAATGCACCTCTTAAACGGTTCTGTGGGGGCCATAAAGGGCGGGAAAGGGGGAAAGGGGTGGGGGGCGCGCGGTAGGAAAAAATGAGATCAAGTCTCTACAAATAAAAATGGGATCAAGTCTCTTACAAATCTGACATATTAAAGTCTATTCTTCTATAGAATCAATTTGTTTTGTCGTTTATTTCTCTAGAGAAAAGAACCAAGAAGCGCGAACGGAGAGCTCGTCAAGAGATGAGACCTCAGCGGTGGCAAAAAGGAACTGAGGCAATTGCCAGGACGGGCAGACCACGTGTGTTAGGGGGGCGGTCCTGGCGAACGCGTGTTTGAGCTCTGGAATATTCCTAAAATCTCTGCGCAGGCGCAGATTAAACCCATTAGTGTGTATTCACAGAGACCAAGAAGAAGAACATTGGATTCCAGCCTGAGTGCTTTCGCCAGTGCATGGGCAAAGATCACGTTATAGTCAAGCCCTAAGAAAAAACTGTTAATAAGTACAGTCAAATGAAACAAATACTCAAACAGTCATTAATAATTTGTATTTAAATGTGTTTATGGTTCCCAAAAATCAGTTTTGAAGGCCTGAAAGAAAGTGCCAAAGAATATCAGGAGACATACTATAGGCATTTGCATAGTTTGAATAACTTGCCATGGTTAATTGTGGCTAACTGACAAAGTGCTGTGGTGCATCTTGGTTGTGCAATTGTGTGCATGGTCAGATGTGCAACTCAAATGCTGGATAGGGATCCAGCCTGTACTGCATGGGGTCACACTTCCCCTGAAAAATCAGGTTTGCAGTTTGGGTGTGTCTCTGGATTCAACTCTGAACCTGGATGCGTAAGTCTCTGGGGTGGCCAGAAGTGCATTTGCAGTTAAAGCTGGTGCATCATCTGTTCCTGTACCTTGAGATGTCTGATCTGTTTACAGAGACACACACCTTAGTTATATCATATCTGGACTACTCCAATGCATTCTGTGTGGGGCTGCCTTTGAAGAATGCTTGGAAACTTCATCTGGTTCAAAATATGGCAGCCAGAGTATTGACTGGCACTGGTTACATGAAGCATGTAACTCCTTATTACAACAGCTTTGCTGGCTCCCAGTTTGTTTCCAGGCCCAATTTGAAATGCTGAACTATAAAGATCGATATGGCTTGGGTTCAGGCTATTTGAAGGATCATATCACCTCTTATGAGCCGACTCGGCTTTTAATAATTTCTGGGGATGCCCTTCTCTCATTTTCACCACCTTCCAAAACTCTTTTGGTGAGGGCATGAGAAAATGTCTTCTTAGTGGCTGCTCCCAGGCTTTCTATATACTGCCCTGAGCAGCCAGGTTGGCCCCCTCCCTGTTGTCCTTCCATCATCAGGCACAGACCTCCCTTTTCAAGGCAGACTTTTAAACAATAAGTGGGAATCTAGGAAACACTCTATTTATGACATTTAGATTCTTAAAAGTTGTAAAATAGCTGTTAATTTTGATTAACATTCCATTTTTAAAAAATATATAGTTTTGTATAGTGTTTTAAACTTGTTATTGCACAGTTTTAATTGTTGTGAGCTACCTTGGATCCCCATGGGGAGAAAGGCAGCATATAAATAATATAAATAAATGTATAAAATACTTCATCACTTGACTGCAATTAGCCATGGAAAGTTACACCAACCTATGCAAACATCAACAGGTCTGGCCGTTGAAAATAAAGCACCCATAAATGTGAGCCAAATGGTAACTTTCAGCTTTGCAAACTGAAGTAGATGTTTGCACATTCTGGTCTTCTAACTTGTCAGAGTAATACAAAAAAGGAAGACACATGCAACTCTTGAAGTAACAACACACTTCATCTTAGGATACCAAGATGGAAAAGAAATCTGGGTTCACTGTTATTTTACTAGAGAACTATGAAAGCTACAGGGCCACTGTCAATTTCCCTCTGGCTAACCTAGCTGCAATTCAATACCAAGCCTACTTGATATATTTTAGATTGGTGATTGATAGCTATGGTTCTGTGGGTATACTCTAGGTTGTTATGCTGATAAAGAAGCGCATGCATTGGGTGATGTCTTCACAAATATTGGATAACAGCACTGAGCATTGTCCAAGCCAGACTATGTACCATTTGTGCAAAGTAGTGTTTAGTGAGAACTTTTCTGAACAATGGGATTGTAAGGAGGCAGAAGGTGCAAAAATGGCCCTTTGCTATGGTAACACATTCCTGGAAGGCCTGCAGGAAAGTTGGAGGAAAGGTTTTCTATGGAAATGCTGGATGCAGCAAGATTGAACTGTGATGGAATGGGCTCAAGCTTTTTTCTCAGTGTTTGACATAAGTCACCATCTTAAACCATACCAAGTGTGTTGCTATACATGGTGAGCAGTGTACTGTGTGTGGGGGGAAAAAAATCTGTTTTTTGAGTCTTCCTTTACACAGAAGTAAAAAGCTGACACAATATGTTGAGGGCAGCAGATGATCAAGCTTCAAATTGACTGGGCAGGAGCTGATCAGTTAGGTATAATGAGATGTAATAAAGTTTAATGAAGCAATAACAATTTAAATTAGGCATCACAGAGAGTTTAATGGTCAGTCTTTTAAGAATGTGCACCAACATCACAGGATACATAGCAGTGGCTTACTGTCACTTAAGATGTGTATGCGACACAACTCACTTAAGGGGCACTGGTGCCATTATGACAGGTATGCATTCAAGAATGATGGGATGCTTAATTTCTAAAATCAGAAATGTTGGAATTCTGGTTTCTGGGCTGGTTGTATCTTCTGTTCAGACATCTTACCCTTAATCTTAAGCATCTGGTACTTGGCAGCAAGGGGAATATTTGCAGAGACTCAGAAATATACCGTTTCTCAGTGGTACCTCATTTGTTTTAAGACAGTCTGAAACACTGAAATATTTCTAGGTTTCTAATTTCTAATTTCTAGGTTCTTAGAAAATAGGAAGTTCAAGAAACATCTTGGCATGAGAATTCGGAGAAAACAGGAAAGAACCAATAATAAACGAGATTGTGGTTATCAGGCAGTAAAATTGCTACTCAAAGTTTTAGGTCTGGATTGGCTAAACTGTTGCTTCAACATGGGCTAGTTTGTAGACTTAGAATGGGCTAACTTTTCCTTTTTGCACTCTGGTGGCTTCCAGCAACTATTTGCTCAACCCTTTACTGTAAAAAAAAGCAAACAATGGGTGCCTGAAATAAGAGTTCATTTTTAGTTAAGCAGCTTATTTTCCAAAGATTTTATAAAGAGTTTCTTTAAAAAAAAAACCCAGCACAATGCCCAGTTAAATGGTCTGAGTTATACGTGGTGACACTTTTTTGAAAGAGAAGGAAAGCTTCAGAAGACAGTATGGTGTGTAGAACATAAAACGAGTTGAGATGGAAGACATAAATGTGTTAAGGTTTAAATGAGTCAGAACAGGTTTAGAAATTGTGCAAACTTTATGACAAGAGAAGGACACAGTCCCACAGAGTTTAGTATTAGTGTAAGTCTTATTGACATAGGTGGAGGTCCCACAGGTTTGCACCCAAGGGAGGTAACACTAGGAGAACATTGGTATAAAACCTTATAGATGGTTGCAACTTATAGTCCTATATTTCCTAAACAGTATAACAATATTTAACAGTTGGTGAGCTATTCTGAAACGTACACATTATTAAACCATCTATTAACAGTGTTTTATAAATTGATTAGAAATGTTACTCTAATATAAAGTAGACCCCTCCCCAAAATCTAGATGCAATCCTCCTCTTTTACAGGAAATTATGCTTTAACAAGGGAAAGTCAAATATTACTAAATTGCTTTATCCATCAAGTCAATGTAACCCGAGAGACTGTCACTATGAGCCACAGGACTGTATTTAAAAATGAGATACACAATCAGTCCATGGAAAATGGTTGGCTCCTGAAGTAATCCTATCAAGGACAGATCCACTGACTATCTGGCTACTATATACAATGGGAGACACTTCCATACTGTTAAAGAAACACATATAAAGCAGAAAACAGAAGCATGGGCCTAGATTATTGTATATTTATGAACATCTGGTGCAGTTTGAATTTGCTCTCTTTGAAATTTGTGTTTACAGGGTAAAAATAAAATAAAATTCCCCCTAGGCTCACTTTTTTAGACTTTTAAAAGTATAGAACTGGTTAATCTAGTCACACTCTTTACAAGCCTGTGATAATAAAATAATTTCTTTAAAAAGCAAAAAAAAAAAAAAAAAAAAAAAATTGTGGTTGACTACCAAAGCCTGTCTTTCCACTACAAATATGATTTTTCCCTACAGACAATAATTAGCAGACAAATACACTGTTTGCAGCTGCAAATTGTGTTGAATTAAAGGCAATTACAAAAACCATCTTAAGAAAATAAATGCCATCCACAATGAAAGTTTTCTTGGGTGTGTGCATGTGTGTTTGTGTGTGTGGTTGCATGCAGCTGTCTCTTTTTTCTTTTTTCTTTGCTACTGTGCACTATAAAAGGCTGAAGCCTGCAAAGACACACTCATGCAAAAAAAGATGCACAGTGAGAAGAACCATTGGTTCCAACAGGCGTTACTTGAAGCATGTTGTGGCCCATGCAGGCAGTACATCTTTGCAGGGTTGAGCCTGGGAATAGGAAAGTGTGCTCAGGTCTTTTGTAGTTTATGTGTAGCAGTTTCTGTGATTCTCCCACTCATTCACCCTCACACACACATGCACACAAGGATCAAAGTTAAATTCCGGTGACAAGATGGTTTCTTCATTTCAACCTTCAGCCATAAACGAAAGGGGGTGGGTGGGAAAGTGTAGTTTTGGTTGATTAAAGATGCTGCTGCATGAAGAAAAAAAAATCACAAAATCCATTTTTATCACCTTTTTTTTCAGTCATTTCCTCATGAATAAATATTATCCATTAAAAACCTTTTTAAAGGTGCTGAGATACACAGTGTTATAATTCTGCTTCGTTATTGACTTCAAACTTGTAGCTTATGACAGGACTTCTTTTCCACTTTCGGGAAACTATTCTATTTGCCCATATCATGGAACAAACAAGGCCTTTCTTCATGGACAAACACAGTTCCTTCCACTCCCCCTCCATACACACGTACTCAGCTTCCCAATTCTTCTGAGCTCACTCTGCAGCATGAACATGAGTCTGAGGGAAGCAGCCTCTACTAGGCTCCCACTGTTAATTCTTAGACGAAGGTCAGGTTGCTTCAGCTGCCCTTCCAACCATCCATCTAGGCACAATTTGCAGCAAAGAAGGAACATTGAGGTGGGGAAAGGGAGAGAAATGCGGGCCTTTCATGCCACCTCTTTTCACTAATAATAGAGCCTTACAAAGCTGAAACCTTGACAATGTTGCTGCTCGTAATGTTCGTGGAGTGGCTGGGGCTGGATGGGACAGGCCTGCTTTCGCCTTCTGGGGTCAACGCCGGTGGTGTCGGGATGCTGATGATTGCTGTCGTTATTTGGGAGGCTTTGCAGTTCGGTCTCAGACCATCATCTGATTTCATATTTAGGCTGGAGCGACTAAAAGACCAAATAAATAAACATAAATCTTGGTTTGTTTTCAAATGTGAAAGGAGCAGAAATGAAAAGACTAGAGTGGCTGTTCATATTAAAGTCTGGATATTCAAATATATGCCCTTGTACAAACGAAATTAATTAGCACCTGTCCAGAGAGGGGAATTTGGAGTGGTTCACACTTTCGAAGGTTCTTATCCTCAGTGCCAACCTATTTTATCTCTCATTTGAGCGATCCTTCTGTTCATACTGGAGATGTTAATACTGGGTCCACATAAGTCTTTGCATTGCTGGTTTACTTGTGTGTATGTGCACCCAGTTTACTCATGAGTATGTTTACCCAATTTACACATGAGAAAGTTTACTCACAAGTAAGCATATGCAAGTAAGGAGGCAGTTGGGACTGGCACAAGGGGAAAATTTTGGGGGGAAAGTTGGGGAGATGGAAGGGAAGCAAACCCCCCCCCCTTTCCCCTTTCTCCTCAGCTGGTGCTCTGCTGAGGCTGCACTGCCTTGTGGGGATAGCACCCAAGCAGCCAACATAACTCCAGCCTTTCTTGCAGCTATCACTCAACTAGCTGCTGTGGCTTTCTTTTCTATGTTAAATAAAGTAAGTGGCATATTGAAAGAGCAGTGCATCCACCTAGTATGGTATTGGAAATGCGCCGCTTAGGGAAATATATATTTAAAAATAAAAAAATATATTTTAAAAAGAAGGCAAAAATAGAGGAGGAGGTTTCTCTATCCTCCCTTTCAATGTCACAACTCACCTATTACATCATAGGCTTCTCACCTCAGTTGATGCCACCCACAGCTCCATTTGGGTGCAAGCTATCTATCTGTACAAACTAAACAACAACCTAATTAAATCATGCTGAATCCTGACAAAAAGAATACATGCTCTAGCACTGTGCCAGAAAGGAGTAGGACATCTCTTAAAGGGGCAGGATGGACCAATCTAAGTAGAAATGTGTGGAAGCCATCATTTAGTTTGAACCAAACCATACCAACAGTGATCCATATATCGATCTATATGCTAGTCTGAGCAGGCCAACAGAGAGTGGAAATGTTACTTTTTTCTCAGTTCTAGCAGTGAGCCACACAGGAATATATCAAGAACGGGAATTTTTTTTGTCCTCCAAATGTTTTGAACTACAAGTCCCACATTCCCTTGTTCCCCCCCGCCCATGTATTCCTACTCCTGGGAGTTTTAGGCTGAAGCATCTGGCCAGGTAAATGTTCCTCACCCCTGGAATATATGCTACTCAGGTGGCAAAGCTTCCTTCGTGTCTTAATAAACTGGCAGTAGAAGGTTTCAGGCATTCAGAAGTCAGATGTCAATTATAACAACCAACATTTCAGGGTCTTCCTCTCCTTTCTGTTCTCTGATTTCAGGCTGGAGACTGGAAAAGCCTGTCTAATTTGTGCACCTCTGTTCTGGGAGAAGTGGTATTGAATGTGTTTCTGCTGGTCAGAAAGGTATAAAAGACACAAGGGAAAAAATGGACACCCTAAGTTCCTGTACTGTAAAATGAGTGATTGTTTTCATTTAAGTGAGAACTATTCAAGGATTTCATGGATTGCTGCGTTGTCATGGCGAAGGGGTTTGAGTAATTCAGAGAAGCTATGGGCTATGCCGTGCAGGGACACCCAAGACGGACAGGTCATAGTGGAGAGTTCTGACTAAACGTGATTCACCTGGAGGAGGAACTGGCAAGCCACTCCAGTATCTTTGCCAAGAAAACCCCATGAACAGAAACAAAAGGCTAAAAGATATGACGCTGGAAGATGAGCCCCTCAGGTCGGAAGGCGTCCAACATGCTACTGAGGAAGAGCGGAGGAAAAGTACAAGTAGCCCCAGAGCTAATGAAGTGGTTGGGCCAAAGCTGAAAGGACGCTCAGCTGCGGACGTGCCTGGAAGTGAAAGGAAAGTCCAATGCTGCAAAGAAAAATACTGCATAGGAACCTGGAATGTAAGATCTATGAACCTTGGTAAGCTAGATGTGGTCAAACAGGAGATGGCAAGAATAAACATTGACATCCTGGGTGTCAGTGAACTAAAATGGACGTGAAAGGGCGAATTCAATTCAGACGATTATCATATCTACTATTGTGGGCACAAATCCCGTAGAAGAAATGGAGTAGCCCTCATAGTCAACAAAAAAGTGGGAAAAGCTGTACTGGGATATAATCTCAAAAATGATAGAATGATTTTAATACGAATCCAAGGCAGACCTTTCAACATCACAGTAATCCAAGTTTATGCACCAACCACCCATGCTGAAGAGGCTGAAATTGACCAATTCTATGAAGACTTACAACACCTTCTAGAACTGACACCAAAGAAAGATGTTCTTCTCATTATAGGGGACTGGAATGCTAAAGTAGGGAGTCAAGAGATAAAAGGAACAACAGGTAAGTTTGGCCTCTGAGTTCAAAACGAAGCAGGGAAAAGGCTAATAGAGTTTTGCCAAGAGAACAAGCTGGTCATAACAAACACTCTTTTCCAACAACACAAGAGGCGACTCTACACATGGACATCATCAGATGGGCAATACCGAAATCAGATTGATTATATTCTCTGCAGCCAAAGATGGAGAAGCTCTATACAGACAGCAAAAACAAGACCTGGAGCTGATTGTGGCTCTGATCATCAGCTTCTTATAGCAAAACTCAAGATTAAACTGAAGAAAGTAGGAAAAACCACTGGGCTAGTCAGGTATAATCTAAACCAAATCCCTTATGAATACACAGTGGAAGTGAAGAACAGATTTAAGGAACTAGATTTGGTGGACAGAGTGCCTGAAGAACTATGGATGGAGGCCCGTAAGATTGTACAGGAGGCAGCAACAAAAACTATCCCAAAGGAAAGGAAATGCAAGAAAGCAAAGTGGCTGTCCAATGAGGCCTTACAAATAGCAGAGAAGAGAAGGGAAACAAAAGGCAAGGGAGATAGGGAAAGTTACAGAAAATGGAATGCAGAGTTCCAAAGAATAGCAAGGAGAGACAAGAGGGCCTTCTTAAATGAACAGTGCAAAGAAATAGAGGAAAATAATAGAAAGGGAAAAACCAGAGATCTGTTCAAGAAAATTGGAGATATTAAAGGAACCTTTTGTGCAAAAATGGACATGATAAAGGACAAAAATGGGAGGGACCTCACAGAAGCAGAAGACATCAAGAAGAGGTGGCAAGAATACACAGAGGAATTATACCAGAAAGATCTGGATGTCCCGGACAACCCAGATAGTGTGGTTGCTGACCTTGAGCCAGACATCCTGGAGAGTGAAGTCAAGTGGGTCTTAGAAAGCATGGCTAACAACAAGGCCAGTGGAGGTGATGGCATTCCAGTCGAACTATTTAAAATCTTAAAAGACGACGCTGTTAAGGTGCTACACTCAATATGCCAGCAAGTTTGGAAAACTCAGCAGTGACCAGAGGACTGGAAAAGATCAGTCTCCATTCCAATCCCAAAGAAGGGCAGTGCCAAAGAATGCTCCAACTACCATACAATTGCACTCATTTCACACGTTAGCAAGGTTATGCTCAAAATCCTCCAAGGTAGGCTTCAGCAGTATGTGGACCGAGAACTCCCAGAAGTACAAGCTGGATTTCGAAGGGGCAGAGGAACTAGAGACCACATTGCTAACATGCGCTGGATTATGGAGAAAGCCAGAGAGTTCCAGAAAAACATCTACTTCTGCTTCATTGACTACGCAAAAGCCTTTGATTGTGTCAACCACAACAAACTATGGCAAGTTCTTAAAGAAATGGGAGTACCTGACCACCTTATCCATCTCCTGAGAAATCTATATGTGGGACAGGAAGCAACAGTTAGAACTGGATATGGAACAACTGATTGGTTCAAAATTGGGAAAGGAGTACGACAAGGCTGTATATTGTCTCCCTGCTTATTTAACTTATATGCAGAATACATCATGCGAAAGGCAGGACTGGATGAATCCCAAGCCGGAATTAAGATTGCCGGAAGAAATATCAACAACCTCAGATATGCAGATGATACCACTCTGATGGCAGAAAGTGAGGAGGAATTAAAGAACCTCTTAATGAGGGTGAAAGAGGAGAGCACAAAAAATGGTCTGAAGCTCAACATCAAAAAAACTAAGATCATGGCCACTGGTCCCATCACCTCCTGGCAAATAGAAGGGGAAGATATGGAGGCAGTGACAGATTTTACTTTCTTGGGCTCCATGATCACTGCAGATGGTGACAGCAGCCACGAAATTAAAAGACACCTGCTTCTTGGGAGGAAAGCGATGACAAACCTAGACAGCATCTTAAAAAGCAGAGACATCACCTTGCCGACAAAGGTCCGCATAGTCAAAGCTATGGTTTTTCCTGTAGTGATGTATGGAAGTGAGAGCTGGACCATAAAGAAGGCTGACTGCCGAAGAATTGATGCTTTTGAATTGTGGTGCTGGAGGAGACTCTTGAGAGTCCCTTGGACTGCAAGAAGAACAAACCTATCCATTTTGAAGGAAATCAACCCTGAGTGCTCACTGGAAGGACAGATTCTGAAGCTGAGGCTCCAATACTTTGGCCATCTCATGAGAAGAGAAGACTCCCTGGAAAAGACCCTGATGTTCGGAAAGTGTGAAGGCAAGAGGAGAAGGGGACGACAGAGGACATGGTTGGACAGTGTCACCGAAGCTACCAACAGGAATTTGACCCAACTCCGGGAGGCAGTGGAAGACAGGAGGGCCTGGCGTGCTCTGGTCCATGGGGTCACGAAGAGTCGGACACAACTTAACGACTAAACAACAACAACAAACATTTTAGAATGGAAAATACTCATTCTAAAATGTTGGGGAGTGGGGAGGCAGTTTCTGAAATGTCTACAAAAGCTGGAAAGCCATCAAATGAAGGTGTCATGGGGAAGGGGCCCTGAGCCTCTAGAGAATCTCAGAGGGCTATTCTGGGGTCCCAGGAGGAAGAGATTCAACCTTATGTTGGAGGTTCCCATTCCTGTGATAAAGGGAGATCTTAACAGATAGCAACACAGATTCTTTCTGCTCTGGGAGTTAAAGCACAGCAACCAATCAAGTCCTATTGGGTCTACTGCTTGAACACTTTACCTGATAATTTGTTCAGCATTAGAAGTTCTTGTGTTTCTGTAATATGCTTACCTACAGATCAGCCTAGGCTACTTCACTGTAGCTTTCTCTTTTTCCTTACATTAACTTCTCAACCAGCCACGTTTTCAGTACTGGTTTTGAGAACTTGGTAGCCAGAAACATTTCTATTAGATCGGCACCAGTTGCATCCTATGATTAATAATGGGGTGATGGTGGTGGGAATGACAGGGTTGCTCTCCAGGGAACTACCTGGCTGCTGGTATCCAGCATTTCAATGCACAGCATTGGCCTTTACTAAAGTTGAAATCCTGACTGTAATCTTAGAGCATGACTCATAAAGAGCCCCCCCCCCCCAAAAAATCAGAACCATTCTAGGCATACTGGTAGGATCCTCCGTGGTTCTCTAGTATAGGTGCATCTAGGAACAAAAAAAAATCTCTTAAGTCTCTGATTTTGTTGTATTTCTTCACATCTCACCAAAGTCTCATACAGGATTGCAAGAGTTTGCTCTTCCTTCCTACACTGAAATTTGTATGCATTTTTCCTTTTTTTTTTTGCACTTTACCTAAATAAATCATTTATTTACACATTTTACCTAATGTGGGCATTTATTATGCATTTTATCTAATTTGTATATTCCTCTCACAGATTGAAACATGTTTGTGCTTATTTTTGAAAAGTATGTTTTTAATGATTTGCATTTTAAAGTAAGCACATCGTTTTATGCCCACTTTTTCCTTCAAAATGCCCTGTAAAGCTTAGAAGTGTGAAAATTCTCAAGGCAAGGTGTGTCTCCTCTTGCAACAAGCCTTGAGAGGTGTGATAATGCTACTTTTGCTCAGGCTGTTGAATCCACCAAGATTCTTTTCCATTCCTAGATGCAGATTTGAGGGATGCCAGCAACCTCAATGTCCAGAGTAAGAGATGGGACATGTCACAATGTTAAATTAGGGCCATATTACTATTCACATTTTACAGAGGAGACCTGCAAGAAATGCACATCTAGATGGACAACTCCTGATTGGGCAATGCAGCAAAAACTATACAAATCCTAGACCTGCTTCTGATATTTTATCTAATAAGCGTTAGTTAGCCAGAAACAGACATTAGAGATAGCCTATGAATGGAAAAGGAACATTCCTAACTAATGTGAATGTCACAAGCTTTTCTCATTTCTGGGGTTATGTAGATTGGCTTGTACTGTTTGATGATTGGTCTCTATAGATGCTGGGCTTTGGATATTGACTCGTAAAAATCTGGACTTGAATCTCTGTGTATTCAAAACCATGTTAGATTAGAATTATGTTTGCTCCCCCTCTTAATTTTTCACCCCAGGAGGACTCACAATCTTTTTACACATGCATGGCATGAAAGTGCAACATGCTCCTTCCTAAGCCAAAAATAGCTGTACCTATGGAATCTGGCCTATGGAAATGGGAGGAATTTCCATTTCAGTTTGTTTTTTATAGATTGGCAAGCATTTGCAGATTTCATATTCCTGACAGACCAAACTTGAGGCTTAAAAGATTCAAATGCAGAGGAAAATGAATCTGACAGATGTTCCCATCCTTGCTAGTAGCACATATGCTAATGTCCTCTTTTCCAGATGACTGCCACTGTACCTGGTTGTGAGTGAGGGCTGCTCACTGCACTGGATGTGTATGGTGCTGAGCTCCTGCATGCTCCGTAGCCGGGTTGCTGGCACACTGGAATTAGGAAGGTGCGTCGTCTTCTTGCTGCGTCGCGAACAACAGGATGTGGTCAACCCATGGTGACTTGAAAGGGAAGGGCTGCGAGTGGATGGATAGTTCTGCATTGAACTCTCCAAACAGTTCTGCTCAAACAGCTGTTCGTCAATGAATTCATGGTTCTGCCAGGGAGAACATCAATAAATGTCAGTATCTTCTAAGGTTACCAGGTCATCAACATCTGACTCCTTGAGATTTTAGGGTCAAATCCTGAAACAGGGGGAGGGGTCTTGTGGTGTTGTTAAAGTGGAGCATACAAAGGTTGGAAGGGATGCCAGAACTGCTTCTTTACTAGACAGTTCTGGAAATAGATACAAGATGTGCCACATCTTTAAAGACTGGTATTCCTGTTCACATGTAGAGCCTACAAATGAGGAGGAGTTTCTCCTCTTCAGACCCATCTTTCCTCACATGGAGAAAGCAACAATGGTGAGGGAATGAACTAGCTTTTCCTCTCTAGAGATGTGACTACACTGGATTTGATTTGCAGCCTGTGTTACATTTGAAATCACAATCAGTGCTCACACAGGGACTGTGGATTGATTTGGGAGTTCACCATTCATACTGGATGTAACATGTTGCATTCCAGCCCACAGCCCACAGCCCCCTTTCCTTCCTTCCTCTGGTCCTGCCTCTGTTGATCCATTTATGGTTTGCTGTGAAGCCATTTTCTCAAAGCTTCAGACTACTACATTTCTCAAAAAACTTTTGGTAGAAAAATAACATGGAAAAGTACTTCACAGTCTGAAAGTAGAGAACATCAAAGCTTCAAACAGTAATTTTGCAAAATACATCACAATTCATACATCAGAATAATAACATGCCATTAATTCAGACTTATAGCAACTCCTTTCTAGTGTTTTCTACATACAGAATACTCAGAAGTGGTTTAGCTTTCTCCTCTTTTGTGGATACTCTTTGTGTATCTTGCCAAAGACTACACGGACTGATTTTTCTGAGAAAAGAATGTCTGATTGTGGCATGACACACACAGTGAAGAAAGTTGAGATTATTTGGTTCCTCTTCCTGGACTAGCTATTTATGGTTACAAGAATGCCCCTTGTTTTGCCTCAAAACATTTGCCACTCATTTGACCTTCTATGTTTTCACCCATCAGTGACCATTCTCTGCACTGGGGTGTCTTTCTCACAAATTTTTGGAGAAGGTTACCCCTGTCCTGGTCCAGGGGCAGCTCCTAGCAGTTCCCAGAATATCTTCGGCAACAGCAGCCATTGTAGCTGATACAATGGCATGATGATCATTATAGCTGAAGCAACTGAATATGTCTAGTACAGAGATAAGCCAAATGAGGCTCATGGACTACATGTGGCTCCAAAGCAATTTCTGCAGAACACTGTGATGCCATTCAAGTGTATGAATGTTTTTTTTAAAAAATAACTTAAAAAAATTAAATGGGATTTTCTACTTTTAGAGGGCTCCAGAGTGGTATTCTTTGCCCTAGGCAGGTAGCAGTGCTCTAGTTAGGTGGTGGATTGCCCCCTCAAAAGGAACACTGCTGCCCAAGGACTCCTGGTTTTGATGTTCTGCATTTTTGGCCATTATGGGCCTTGATGCAGTCAGCTGTGGGTGTTAGGGTGAATATTCGCCTCCCCCCAGGCCTGTAAAAGTTGCTCACCCCTGCTCATATGTACAGCAATTCCTTTTCTCATGGATCTGACATTGATAATAAAAGCATAGGACAGCTGCCATTTGTACCTCACTCTATTCCTTGTCCCAGACAATCCATCACTGGTACTTCATGCAGAAAATAAGTCCTTTTTAAAAGAGTTACTGAGCTTTCCATAAGAAATTTGAGGAAATGACTGTCATCCCAATTGAGGGACAAATCAGTTAGCGTTTTGTTTTTGTTTTGTTTTGTTTGTTTGGTGCACATTAACCAAAGGTTCCTTGCTATCTCTCTCCACCCCCTATTGTGTTTTTTTAAGCCGGGGGGGGGGGGAATGGTCTGTGACTTTTCCAGTCCTAAGGGAGATGGGGAAGTACCTATGTGTGGGAATGTGTGAAAATAAGTAGTGGAACATGAGCAGCTTTCCCTAGGAGAACACTTTTGTTACATTTCATTTCATTTCTGTCCTTTATAGATCAAATAATCTTTGTGCACATCTTTAAGACAAAAACATGCACATCAGAGTATTATGGGATTCAAATGTCAATAAACACAGAGTGCACAGTAGCACCTTTATGCACCTCAGTACATTTGAGGTGCTTTGCCCAAAATAAGGAAAGAAGAATTTTGAGAAATGAGCGCAATTATTCTATTTAGGTTCCATTTAAAAATAAGAATAATAGGCAAATCACTAAAGTGTCCTGTCCACTTTACATAGTGCAGAGGTGGGGTATTAAATCAACTGATAATATCTAGCACCAAAGAAAATGATGATAAATCGTGTAAATTTGTCAGAAGAAAGGGAAAGAGAGGCTAACAAAGGGCAAATGGGTAAATTAAGGCGTGGGAAAAGGGATAGCATGAGAATTTCCCCCAGGAAGTGCAATACAAACTGATAGATGTGGACTCTGCAACACAAAAACTGCTACACAGGTTGAAATCCTTGTGAAATGAAAGAAACACAACAGTGATGATACAAACTAAGCATTTTGCAGTGCAACTCACATCTCATTTTTGTTTTTCACTCAAGGAGGATTTATCTAGTCAGAGAATGGTGAGGATAGAGAAATCATGAGCAAGTAGTGCTTCCTCTTACTGCATTTCCTGTGTAACAAGCAAATCTGATATATCTTCTGCATGGTGAGATGGGGGAATTATAGATATATAGAGAGCTCATGAACTATGGAGATATGTGGAGTGAATATATCTCTCCACTTTGCCTCTTAGACTGGGAAGCGCAGAAAGGGGAAGCGTGAGTCACCCGTGCTTCCTCTGTCACTGCTCTTTTGAAAGTGCAAAGCTGCCTCCAGCTTGAGTAGGCAAAAACATGGTACATTGTGTGAGGGAATTCAGTCACCCAGTTGGAAAATTCAGCTCCTGCAACACGAATACCTTGGTTATTTAATGTACTATGACACAACTGGTTTAAGAGTATGAAGCAGGATGAGGTCTAAGCAGGGTGTTATTGTGGTTAAAATGGTGGATGTAAGTGAAAAGAACATGGTCAGGAAAAGGAAGATACAGATATTTTACAGTGAAGTAAAATAGTGAAACAGACAAATAGTGAAAAAGAAAATTCAGCCTAGCATTCATATGCTAGGTAACCAGTGCCCTTCATATGTTGCAGCAAATTCTAATTTGTGACTTCATCATATAGTGCCACCGCAATGTTTAAACATCTTCGGGATCTGTTAAGTCCTTCCTGTGCAACAATCCCCTCAAGAACAAAAGGTGCCAATCTGATGGAATAGCTTCCAAATGTCTTCCATCCTATGGTGCTCCCTAGATGTTTTGGATTACCTTTTCATGGCTATTAGCCTTGCAAACTGGGGCTGGTGAGAGCTATAGTCCCAAACAGAAGTTGTCATTGGGAATGCCTGAAAATACTATACAAAGTAAAGCTGGCACTGGAATGAGTGGCTCAAATGCCACTGCTGTTTCATGTACAAAGAATACTCTAGACTAGAATCACAGTTTTGTGTCATTTAGTACTTTGTACTCATAGAAGTAGCTAGGGGATAAAACCTCAGCGTATACACAAGAGCCAAGACCCCAGAAATACTGCAGATACTTTGACATTCACATTTAGCATCTTCCTTTTTGAGCAAGAAAGTGTTTTAGAAACACATAAAACAGTTACTCTTTGTCATCCAACAGTCTTACAGCACTCAACACCACTAGATAGCCAAAGAGCTCCGACATGCACAGTTTGCTAAGGAGAGGATCACTGACAAGGAGGAAAACAACACTCAAGACGTGGCACAGAGGCTGCAGTAAACGGATTGAATTAAGAAGGAAATACCTTGAATGTGGAAGTTCGTACAGATAACAGGGGATCATCCACAAGATAGGACAACCCCTAAAGGACAACAGGTCAACAAAAGATAAAAACACCATTGATTGTCCATTCCAGCATTCCAAAATTCAGCTCCAACATTTCACCTGGCACCACACAAATTTGAATGGGCAATGAGGCCTTTCCTTTAACTGATTTCACAGTGTACTATCTCTTCAAACAAGGGCACAATCCCAAAGTTATTGGAAGTGTCAGTGGCTTTATTTTGAGAGACATGAGGCCCAGGGGAAAACAAATGGTTAGTTGTTCAACTGAGAT
This sequence comes from Intellagama lesueurii, assembly GCA_037013535.1. NCBI lineage: Eukaryota > Metazoa > Chordata > Lepidosauria > Squamata > Agamidae > Intellagama > Intellagama lesueurii. Next base: position 199,659,448 of record JBAJHW010000004.1, read on the forward strand.
TCTCTCAAAAGAAGGCACCTGAGCAATCTGTATAATTGTTTTAATCAGTTGGTATAACCAATTAGAGAAGCTAAAGAAAAAGTGACATGCATATTAGTATGGAATAGAGGATTAAACAAAGTTTGGATGGATATGATTATTTATTTATTTATTAGTCAGCAACCAATCCATCCCAGCTTTGCTTTAGTTAATTTGCTAAATCTGGAGAGGATTTGTCACATTTTAACCTTGAATTTCAACCGACATAGGTGATACTGTGAAAATAGTTTCTGGCTTACAGAAAGGTGACTTGCCCATTGAAATCTGTGGGTAACTTATGTACGGCTCATTCCTTCATTCCACTGGCAATGCTGTGAGTTTGCAAAATGACTCTTTGGTATTTCAAGATTTCATAAGCTATGATGAGAACTTTTTTTGTTAGTATGATGCATTTGTTAGTTGGTTAAATATGATGGAAATGCATGCACTTCCAGCAAAAATGCTGATTAAACTGTTGTGATGGGTGCACTGAAAAGCCCACAGTGAACATGCTGCATGTTAGTCCATGAATTGACAGCCTCTGTGTTGAGATGGGTTTAGGTCAGCAGCACACCCTTTTCAATAGCCAAACAGCCATTTGTTGCTGGTTGAGGTTGCAGTGAGCCAAATCCAATTCCACACTCCAACCCATCCCAAGTTTCCAAATGTGTGATGTAGCATTCTTTTTAATTTTGCTTCTCTTTGGATTCCAGATAAATGGCAGACAATTTCCTAATCAACTTGTGTCATATACACCTTGGTATCAATTAGTTCTTCAACCAATCAGTTTTAAAAGCCACTAGAAACTTTCCTCAGTACTCCTCTTATTTATTATATTGAAACTGATCCAACAGATAATTATTTGAATCCCCTTTTATGTCTTAAATAGTTTCACAGTGCTTTGAGAATATATTCTTTTTTAGACATCAAACAGAAACAGAATTGAAGTAGAGTGAGGAGGAATACTCTGCCCACTGGCCTCACTTGCTAACTTTAACCAATGGTCAAGGTTTTGGAACAGAGTGCATGGTCATCTATGTTCAGAAGTCCTAGTCAATGATTAGAAGCTGGGGAAAGATCACATGCATATGTTTGTTATCTACAAAGTGCTTATATGAACAACATTCCCCTTTCTTTATCAGCATTTTAATCCCATCTTTGTCTCGTTGTGTTCAGAAGCGCATGCATGAAGACATTCCATTTAATCCCCACAATGACGCTACCGGGTAGATGATTTGTACAAGGTCAGCTAGCAATATTAATGGTTGAAGGAGAATTTGAGCTCTATTCTCTACAACAACAGCAAAACCTGGGGGATAATCCATTTACATTTTCATGTGAAATGCTGATATAAATATCATGAATGCAATGAGAAATACAATATATTTTTCTGCTTATTTGCTGGATACTAGTTTTTCAAAATTCAGTGTAAACTCTGAGCCAATGTGGCATAGTTTTAAGGTGGTGGACTTGGAAGAGCCAGGTTCTACATCCCACTGTATCATGGAACCTCCTGGGTCACTTTGGCCAGGTAGCCTTGCCAACCTCATAGGGCTGTCATGAGAATAAAATGAGGAGGAGAAGATGAACTGCACTAGACTCATTGGAGTTAGGCAGGATATAAATGGTCTATTAAATTCTCACTCTTATGTCTGAGGAAGTGGACATGTCCACTAAAGCTCACATTAAAATATAATAGTCTTTAAGGTGCCACAATGTTATTGTATGCTTTTTCTTTTGTTTTTGCATGATATGCTAGCATAGTTTACCTATTTTAAAACCAATAAATTAAAGCATTGACATTGTGTTCAAGTGACTTCACATACATTATTTCAACTGCACCATTCAACTTGTTTATGAAGAAATGTCTCCTGAAATTTGTTACATCTCATTGGGGAGATGATATTCAAGGCATATCTGCAGTCCTTATTTTAGGAGGTTTGAACATGCTCATGCAACATAACAGTCTCTGCAGTCCTCATGTGCCATGCCTTCTGGCTATTGTGGCCTTCTACCTGTTCCTATAGGTGGTAGTAATGATAACAATAAACTGTGTTTTCTGCACCCACCATTGAGTTGAAGTGGGCTGTCTTCATGTATGTTGCCTTTTGCTTAGGGCATTATGCTGCACTGCACAAACAGAAGCACAGGCAGCAAACAGACAATAATAATTTCATATTTTCAAGCAAGGGGGGGGTGGTTTGGAGACATGATAACTAAGATAGTTTTTGTTATGAGCAAGTAGTCATGGGCAACAATCAGGGACCCTGGATGAAGATATGCATCTTGATGACACAGCTAGACAGTTGAGTGGGGATCAGTATGTTTGGCAGGGAGAGTTGTATTTGCATAGGCTCTGTGCATGAAAGTCTGATCCACAGGCAGATCTTTTTGGGCTTCACCAGGCTCAAGTTTTTCCTTTTTAAAAAAAATTCCATTCCCTGCAGCAGAGTAACCAGAAATAGAGGAGTCGATCTTCTAGATGAGGAGTTGGCAAAGGGCCCAGAAGGAGCCCTTCTGAACCTTGAACAAAATGTGGCTCTCAAATAATAATAATAATAATAATAATAATTGCAGTGCCGAAAGCCTCCAGGGCCAGGATTTTGTCCCCCTACAAAAATGATTCTTCCCACACATTTTGTTTCTGTTTTTAAGTGCTGAAACAGGCCAAGGGCACAGGTGAGTGGGTGGGTGTGAAACTGTTTGCAATTCAAATTATGCCTTCCCAGAAGTTCATGGAGGACAGGTTTTGCAATTTGATGGCCTATAAAATATTTTGGGTAGGTCAGCACATTAGACATATCCAAGAGGGACCCCCCAACTCTTGAAAGTTGCTTGTCCCTGTACTATTTGGTATAGTCTTCAGGTTGAGCACAGCACACTGCTCTGATCCCAGAGTGTTCTCTAATATCTTGTAGCGAATACAGGTCAGGTATATTGCCAGCATCTCAAATTGATGCTGATCCAAAACACACTGGTAGTCAAGACAAATTCACATCTCTTCCTTTAATTCTCAGTAGCAATATTCCCTTAGACACGAAACATTATAGCTAATGGGTTTTTGTTTGTTTGTTTGTTTTGCTTTAAGGCAAGAGTCTGAAAATCACATGCCCAAAAGACACCTTGAGAACTGGAAAAATAACCATCGTCACAGACTAGAACTGAGATTGTTATGCAAACAGAATGAAATTTGCGAGTTTAACTCTGTTGTTTGGAGAAGTGGACAAAATGTAGAATATGCCTGAGATGGTATGAACTGGCACGCCAGAAGTCTAACAAGTGATGGAATAGGGATGGCGTTATGGTCTTATGATTGAGTTTGTATCTTTATGTATCTCAAAAAGTTTTTTTTAATGTGGTCTGATATTCTTTCTCTCTTTTTTGGGTCATTAATCTTGTAATGGTAATTTTATACTTTTGTAAGATGATAATAATAACCAAAACATAGATTGAATATAGATCTTCAGGAGAGGTTAATTATATCAGGCCTTAGCATAACAACTGGCTGGCTGAACTGAGTTATAAAAAAACAACCTATTTTCTTGGAGCAACACAGTTTGCTTCATAAGGCCATGTATATCATAGTATCTACATTTATGTCTTTAAAGGATATATAAATCTCTCTGACTGCTTGGTATACTTGGCAACATCCCTCTGTCTTCTTCCACTGAAGCCCATCCATCCATACAGAGGGTGAGATTCAAAGTGAGATGTTTCCCTGTTGTTACTTACAGTTGTTTTTTCCAAGCAGTGCAGCAGGTGGTGATGCTGACTTTCGATGAGAGAAGTGGCTTTGCTGATGTTGTGCTCATCTTCCATAGACCCCTAGAAGGAGGAAAGGGGAGGATAATGAGATCAGGGGCACAAAGAGAAAGACAAACATGCATGGGAGCTGGAAATGTGAGATGAAAAACATCAAATGAGTGCTTCCATGACACTGAAATCATAGTAAAAGAAGAAATGCTAATCTTTCTACCCACTGTTAGTCCAAGACCTGTAGCTGAGCAAGAGAAGGAGGTCACCAAAACGACTGTAAACAATGTAGGCTGCAGAATGCAAAAATAACTTTCAACATATTTATTCTCAATGAATTTGCCTGATACATTTCAGCATATTTCCTTCCTTGCTATGATAAGCAGAATAGAAATTCCTTCCTGTTACAGGATAATAAGTAGAATAAGATCTTCTTGCCTCTGAAGATTGTGTGATACACCAAAATGCAATGCACTTGTTGCATATGGAGCAAATCCTTTCACCAACATTTTGAAGCTTCCCATCTTCTTTTTAAGCTTCTAGCATGATCCCAACTTGTGGGTCTCTTGCAGGTCACAGATGAGACTGAATTTCAGGGGTTCATCTCTCAAACAAGGGGATCCTAGAAGTGTGTACCTTAGAATTATTTCATTTTTAAACATATCAATTGATTTTGGTTACTTTAAATCTGTCTGTAGCCTGTAGTATTGTAATTTCTCCAGACGGTCTCTAGACAGCTCCACATGGGCCAGAAGCATAGCAAGGAGACACCAAACATTAGTACTAATTCCCTCTGCAGGACTCTGAACAGTTCAAAAATGTGATGGGAGGGAGGGAAGGAAAGAGAGAGAGCGAGAGAGAGAGCAAAGAGAAGGCTATGTTTCCAGGTAAAGAAGGGAAGGATAGTGAGCAGAAAGAGAAGCTGAAAGAGCATGGGATGGAGAGAAAGAGAAATAAGAAGGAAAACTGGGGAGAGAAGAGAAAGAACAAAAGCAAAAAGTACCAAGTTGGAAGAAAGAACAATTCCTTGGGTGGGTGAAGAGAAATAATGCTTGGGAGGGTAAGGACAGAGAAAGAGCACTTTGTTGTGCATTTGAGAAATATTGCAAAGGTAGGGCAGGTCAGTGAGGGGAGAGGAAAACAGTCTGGGTGGGTGGTAGAAATGAGCACCAGGTAGAGCAAGGACTAAGAGTAGGAACCTCTTAGTCCTTGCTCTACCTGGTGCTCATTTCTATGAGCCATGCAAACCTGTGTATTTCTAAGTGAAACATAAAACAAAAGGTAAGTTAGGTTGAACGGCTTCTCATGGGGAAGCTGAGAAGTGAACAGTTCACACAAAGGGGAAATATTTCTATTCACTGGGCTTATTTACAAATAATCATAGCTATTTAGTATAGTATACCTGCAAAGAAGCAGTGTTTGTATTCCAATGTGTTTAACTTGCTTTTACAATCAGATGTCTCTCACCACTTGAGGAGCACTGCTTCTAGACACAAGAACAACATATTGCCTAGTTTTGGTCTGCCAGGCAATAGCTCTCTGGTGTTTTAGACAGAAATCCTTTGTCAGGTTGGACATATCTGGGTTTGAATCTGGAGTTTTTGCAAGCACATTCTATACATCTTTGCTCCTGGAAACCTGTGTAACATTTTTTGCAATGTGTCAGTTTCATGAAAACACCAGGGTGGCTTCCCTTTTTTTTCCCCATGCCTGTCTTGGTTCTCATCTCGCCCCCTGAGTGTTATTGTCATGCTTAAAAAAGCAGTCAGGAGGAAGGCATTACATCTGGCTGTAAAAATTGTAATGATGGTAAAAATAAAACCAATGCTGTGAATAGAAATGTCAGCTTCCTTGATGCAGTCTATAACTTTTAACAAAAGCAGTAACATTGCGCCCTTATCTTTCTTGGTTTATTATGTTTTGACATCTTCATGCCTTCCCACTGAAACCTGAAAACTTGAAAAAATGATATTTTCATGAGTTCATTTAAGTGTAAAAAATGTTTCAGCTTATCTACCGTGGATGACCCATTTTCCTGAACTATGGCAATAATACTCTTCTAATAAGAACATCACCTATTTTAAAGGCACCAGTTATGCCGGCCTCTGGCTGATATGCTTTTGTGAATGTTACAGAGTCCCAGATTTTATGAATGGGCAGTGCACATAAGTGATCTCTTCATTCATTCATGATTTGCCCCAAAACAGGGAGAAAAGAGCTAATAAGGTACAAAGTGTCAAGTCTTCGATACACTGAGAACATATATTAGGCAAAATCCAAAGAAACAAAACAAAGCAAAAAGAAAAAGAAAGAAAAAAGACAAAAACATGAGGCACCTTAAGGACTAACTATTGTATTTCAATGTGAACTTTCATGGACACGTCCACTTTGTCAGGCATATGGAAACAGAATGAAATATCAGTTTCATACTAAATATTCATTGGCTCTTGGATGTATTCTATATTTACATGCAGTAATTTATGGCTTATGTTCTTTTAGGGCTCTGTTGTAAAAATTCCTCAGGAGATTAAGGTGCCACATGTTCTTATCTTGTCTTGCTTTTTTCCTTTGGATTTTGCCTAATATGCTTGCACAGACTAACACGGCTACCTCTTCCAAAACTACAACTGAGAACACAGTTCTTTAGTTTTGCCTTTTCTATGGTAGCAGCTACATAGCTAAGGATGCGTGAGTGTAATTTAAACTCCTTGACCCTGAACTCTACCTCAATTTCACAGGATGTTGTCTGTGATCATTGCCATCAATTTTATTTATGTTCAGTGGCTGGGATTTTCAGACACCATTAGATATATTAAAATGGTAATATGTGTTCAGAGGAGCTCATTCAACTCTGCTCAATGTTTGCAATGATGGTGTCATAAAGAATCAGTTGCTGGTGCCATCTACAGATAACTTAAAAAGGTATTTTGTACAGTAATCATCATTAATATTGTTATTGTGATCACTATGGATTCATGTTTAAGTTTCTTTATTCGCATCAGCCATATGCCATTGCACTATAGATTACTTTTATTATTCATGCACACTTCAGAATAGATTTCAGCATCAGAATTGTTTCTTTATAGTCAGAAATTTATACAGTACTTTTAATGTGTGCTTCATAGTTTCTTCTTCAGCTGCATGACTGCAATGGATCACCATTGATTTCCTGAAAGTAGTTTAAAAGGGCACCCAGCAGAACTGAAGCTAAAGCCATAATTCTGTTGTCCATTCATCCTGCAGGCTCACAGAGTGAAAGTTGTCCACTAGCTGCTATATTTTAATAGTAGTATAGAAGACTCACTGTTCTTGAAAATCATATTGGAATCATAAAAAAACTGCATCAGGATTTAACTTCAGTTTCCTTTTTTGAAACTAGGAGCTCGGTACTTTTTGAAACAGAAAAATATCTAGGACAGCTTATTATGAAAGATATTTAATAAAAGTAAGAGTTGGTCTTGGCTGATGCAGAAATGTTTATGCAGAGTGTAAGCCATGATCACACTGTGCTTTTAAAAGGGGCCCAGTTTGCATCTCAGAGAGGAGGGGTGCCACCAGTAGCCACCATGCTGGGTGTCTTCGTCCCAGGTGCCCTTGTTGCAACAGAGGAGTTTTCAGGGGATGTGCTGCCGGCCATCTAATCTCCCATCTCAGGTGGCTGGCAGCACTTGGAGGAGGGGCTCCCAGTCATTCTTGGGCAAGAGATTTAAAAAACCCATCTTCGATCCTCTCTGGCAGTCGCTCACATGGAGGTCCCCACCCACCCAAACCTCTTTCTTTTTGCATTATATGTTGGCTGATAAAATAGATAGTTTATGATAGCTTGAGTTGAATGCCTTTACAGGATTACATTATATGTTAGCCTACGAAGTAAATTGAGTTATATGCCTCTACAAGATGATCACTGCACAGTTGGCAGCTGATTGAGGCAACTGGACGTATAAGAGCAGATCCACAGAGAGCGAGATGGGCATTCATCCCAGGCAAGTGATTCCCCCATCATCTGTTATGATGGGAGACAGTGGATATTCCTTAGGAAATGCCCTTGCAAATGTGGCAAGCCAGACTACTGTTTGGGGACACTAAGGAGACATCTTCCGTATCCCCAACACACATTTTCCTTGCAGATGACTCCAGGGTGGGCTGGAGGGAAGGAAGGAAGATGGTTGGAGATTTGCCAACAGACTGAAGGTCCATCACATTTTCAAAGCTGGTGGTGCTGCATAATGTCCCCTCAAGTGTTCAGAAGTCTAGGTGTGGGATTGAGGACACAGGGTTGCATGAACTAGGTCTAGGTCTACTCTTATCACCCTGACTTTGCCAAGTGGATGGAGGAAGTCTAAACCGAAGTTGTGACTTTATTGGGCTGAATGTAGTTATTGTTCTCTGCATGGTTGGGAATTATCAAGATTCACCTGAACATGCACAGCAATGTAACTGGGTTCAACTGAATGTGGTTTTTCTGTTTAACATAGGAAAGTTAGAGGCTGGAAGGGCTGAGCAGGAGCATATATCCTCAGATTTCCTCGACTGGACTTTCAAACACTTGTCGAAGACCCGAATCTGCTTGGCTTCTAGTTCCCCTAGAACAGAGGTAGAGATTTTTATTTTTGGCCCCATCCCAATTCCATAAGGGTCTCTGGAGCTATGTTCCAACAGCTAGTGGGGCCAAGAGCACAGAGCAGCTCCTGCCTGAAGTGGATAGGGCCAGATGTAATTCTTACCAATTCTGCCATTTTCCTACCATGTGTACAAAGCACAAATAATTTCTCTGTATGTCAAGTCAGGTCATGTACAAGTTACTGCACAACAGCAGTCTCTACTCATGAGTAAGCCCTGGTATAACAGTTTCCTGGGCTACAAAGTCCCATTTGTAGTAATCTCCTTTGCTGAAGTGAGAAATAGTGGTGATCCTGTTGGACATATTTATGGAAACGTGTGGAAATAGATAATACATGTACAGTGCAATCCTATATACATTTACCATTGAATTCAGTTTAAGATTGAGCCTATTTAGAATCTACAGCTGAGATTCTTGGAAAAGTTGTTATTCCCATCTTGTTTCCATTTCTCCAGAAATGAGCAATTTAAAAAAAAAATTGGCAACAGAGGGCAGCATAGGAGTTAGATTGTTTTTACTTTATTTTACTTTATTTTATCTCATTTTATATTTTATTTTATTTTATTATCTCAGTTATTTTGCAGAAGCTGTTTTCAAATTAGTCATGCTTACAAACATGGTTCTTATGTATGCCTGAATGGGAGCCAAGCTTCTTCAGTAACTCACCGCTTTCACAGATGCTGACAATCTGAAGATACAACACATGATTAATATTCCTGTTTATTTCCAGTCTCATCTACCACTTATATGTACAGTCCTGAACAACAAAATCATAGTTCGAGGAACAGAGGAACAGAAGAAATTTTGAGATCCAGTCCTACATTGGCCTTTAAACTGAGTAGAAATGTGTTTTTGGACTGCATAGCAAACTGTGCTGCTTAAAGCTCTCTCTGGGTGGTTTACAATTTAATTATGTAGGTTACACATTGCTCCCACAGGGAGCTGGGTACTCAATTTACCAACCTTTGAAGGATGGAAGGCTGAGTCAACCTTGAGCCAGCTACCTGAGACCAGGATTAAACTCAGGTCATTAACAGAAACTTCACTGCAGTAATTTAACCACTGTGCCATGGGGCTCCTGGTTCTCCTATATCTCAGAGTTTGACTATACTGCAATTTATCCCCTTGGTTTTCCTGTTGTCAATTTTGAATAATTTCTTGCTGATTACAAGTCAGAAAGCTAATTGGGAGTAAGTCCAGTCCTTTTTCATGGTCACTGGTTACATTTCTCTTGGTTGGAAGGGACCATGACTTTTTTGCCTCAATTTCCTGCACAATGCATTTGTGGTTGCCTATATCTTTTTTTTAAAAAAAATACAAACATAGCACTGCACGGTGGTTGTGGTGGGAGGTAGAAAGAAAGAAAAAAATCAAATATTTTGAGCATTGAAAGTTACATCCCAGGTACTTTGCCACCCTAGTAAAAGCAATAGAGATTTCTATCAAAAATATTTTGGCCATTTATAGAGGCCTATATCTTACCAACTTAGCAAAATGATATTGTTAACAGTTGGAGGAGGAGATAAACATTAGTAAAGGGTATGAATAAGAGCCAGAAAAGATAGCTTGGGTAAGGAGTAAAGGATGAGATAACGGTGCCTGTAGAGGGAGGAGACTCTGCTGTCTATATGTAAGATTTTTTGCAAGAGTATAGAAATAAGCTGATGTGATTCTATAATTGCTTAAGTCTATTACAATACTTACATAAACATGACTTAATTGAGAATTTTTTAAAATCTTAGTTATTATACTTTTAAAATACTTCTGTTAGGTATTTGCAATACTTTAGTTAAGCTCTTATTATTCCATTTTGGAACACCATATTAATATTTGTTACTTAGACATTTCATTAAGTTTTCATTGTTATAGCCCTAAAATGTCATATTAAAGTTTTGCAGTTACATTTTTTGGGTATCCAATAGATAGAGAACAATATTACACACATATATCTGCTTGTTCAATAAAAAGAAGAAAAAGGAGATATTTTTCTGGACACTCAGTTTATCTGTTTTGCATGGGGCAAAACAAAGGATATTCAGAAGAAGAGAATAAATTGTACAGAGTGCAAAAATTTTATCTGGTTCATACCCTTTTTTGGGATAAATGCCAGCTGTGATGAACACAGGATTCTGATTTTTTTTAATGAAGTTCTATAGGGTGCTTAGTGTCAGACTTTCTGACCTCACAGAGAGGATGGGGAGAGCTGGTGGGCACTGAGATGTTTGCCAGAAAAGCAGTGGCTTGATATGGAGAAGGAGAGTGGGAGTGAGGGAATGGGCACGTCCATTTTAGTTACAATTGGCCACTTTCCTAATTGGAGAGGAAAAAGAAAGCAAACTAGCAGTTTTGCTTATTCAAGGACCTGAGCAACCAATCAGGTGAAATCCTCCATTTTGTTTCAGTTTAAAGAAGTGCTATCATGCCCCACCCAAAAGGCCTCTCGTATATTTTCTCTTTGTCTTTTGCTCTTTAGCCTTTTCTTCTCCCCACAGCCCTGGCTTCCCTTCTTAGGGCTTTGTAGTCTCTGTGTGTATGTGTACACATGCATTTGTGGTTCCCTAAAAAAAAACACCAACAACTTGTCTTGTGCTTTTTGTTTTGCAATTTGCCGTGGTTAGGTAATTGGCTGGTTAAAGACACCAGTCAGGTGTATCCCATCTGCGCACAGGTTTCATAGGGCTCTAGTTCTTAAATGCTGATGAAAAAGGGAAAAAGTTATGTGGTGTGGGCTCTTGCAACAGGATAATTAATCATTTCTCTGTGAACAACAGTGATTTCAGCAGCAGAAACTGCCAAGGACATGGTACAGAAACCTCCGGATCAACCTCCCTGTGTACCCAAGCCCTGAATTACCTTGGATCTCTTCAGTGGGGTGGGGACTAGAGATGGGGACGAATATAAAAATGGATTGGTTTTTCCGACGAATATAGCCGTTTCGTTAAATATTCGTCAATCCGTATTTGTGGGTTCCAGAGACCCCCACGAATACGAAGGGATGAATATTTACCCATTTTTATTCGTCCTTCATATTAAAACAAACAAACAAACAAAAACCATTCTGCCTACCGGCCACCGATCAGCTGATCGGCAGCAGAAAGGCAGCCATCACCCCCACACAGCCACCCAATACCACAGCCTACCCCACCCCTTCCTTTCCCTACCTTAGGCCCCATGCCATGCCACCCCACCCCCACTGACACCCTCTTACCTTAATCACTGCTGCCGAGGTCTTCTGGCCTCGCAGCCACACATGTAAAAAGCCTGCCTTAAGGGAATCCAGGCTGCCCTTTGCAAAGATGGCAGCTGCAGCTTCCCTACCCTAAATGAAGCCGCAGCCACCATCTTTGCAAAGGGCAGCCTCCCTTTTTACACGCCGTGGCTGTGGAGGCCTGATGGAGACCTCGGCAGCAGCTATTAAGGTAAGGGGGTGTTGGTGGGAGTGGGGTGGGGGCTAAGGTAGGGAAAGGAAGGGGGTGTGGGGGTAGGCTGTTGGGGTGGATGGCTGTGTGGGGGGTGGCTGCCTATCGGCTTCTGATCAGGTGATCGGCGGTTGGTAGGCAGAATGGGCTTCTGTGCCGTGCGGTAAACTCTCCTGGGGGGACCCAATTTGTGGGTGAATAACTCAGATGTCCGATATCCAAACTTCACCAAAGTTGGCAGGCGTGTTGGGGAAAGACATAGGAAGCTCCGTTGTGATTCTGGATTCTCTAAGTATCTGGGGGGAGCTTTCCTTGGGGGTCCTCTTTGTGACTATATAGGTCAGGGGTCCGTGATCCAATGTTCACCAAACTTGCAGGAGTTGTAGAAAAGCGTCTGAGGAAGCTTCCCTGCACATTTGGTGTCTGTAGGTCATCAGGGGCCAGTGTTATAGCCATTTAAAGTGCAGATGAACCGACAGATCGATCCGTCGATTTGTCGAAGAATATTCGTATATTCGTAGATCCGTTAACCTTGATGAATAACAGATCAAAACGAATTGCCATTTTTTTGATTTGTCCCCATCTCTAGTGGGGACCAATCACAATCTGTCTCAGCCTCAGTTCAGTTTCAGGAAAATGAACGCATAAATTTACATATAGCAGTATGAGACAAGCCAGTGTATCACAGCGTTGGGGAGCCTTCTGGAGGCTTGTGTGTGGGGACTATATGCCAATGCTCTTCCACTTTGCATTTACTGAATAGCCATTATAGTTATAATTTTTAAGTAACTTGCTACTTTCCAATTTTTCAGAAGTAACTATAGGTATACTTTTTTTTTTACAAAAATCAGACTAAAATACCAGCTTGAGGTATAGAATGCACCCCGTTTTGCCCCATTGTTTCCTTGACACTTCCACAGAGCACAAAAGGCTACAGCATCAAGTACAGTATGAACTGCAGCGTGAGCCAGCATTTTGACTGTGCAATATTTCTTCTGAACCACTGACTTAGGCTACACAGCCACAACTATTAGATTTGCACCATGAAAGAAGTGGCATTATCCTTCCCTGAATAACAAATTTAACTTACTGCTTTTCTTGTTGCAAAAAGGAATGGTAACTAGTTATTTCCAGACTTATAAGAGGCAGTATATTCTGCACACTGTTCTGAGCTACCACGAAGCTTTAAAACACCCAGCAATCCTGGGCATAACTGAGATACCTGCAGCATCTTTTCTGTAGCTGTTGTTAAATCACAGAATCTTATTAACTCATCTGAGATGACACTGGGAGCCTGAGCCAAGTCATGACAATACAGTGCCGTGTTTCGAGGGTTCCTTGTGATTTGTTAGCAATTTATATTTCTAGTTCTTAGTAGAGTGAATGCAACATTTAATACGTCTTCCCATGTATGTCCCTGGAACCTGCATCTGATGGGGAGTAAGGCAACTGGCTGTAATAAAATAGAAAACTGATAAACAGAGAATCAGGGTCTGATATAAGCAGTCGCTCCCCATGACATCTTCACTGACTGTATTCATGCATAAAAGCAAAACAGAAGCTTAGAGTTGCTAATAGTGATGCATGTCATCCTGGCTGACAGAATCAGTTCTGAGGGCAAGACTAGATAGTTTGAGCCAATAGGCCCAGCCCCAAATGAATTAATTAGTGTGTGAATGTCCAGTGTTAATAATGTCGTTCCTACTGTTAGTATTTTCTGCATTCAATTTCCTTTTGACCTCATTGTCTGTAGTCCCCTTCTCATCAATCTGTAACTTACTCACACAAACATCCCCCCCCCCCAATATACACCCACTGTTTGGAGATTTGTAACCAGTGTAGATGAATGAGGAAATGCCTGTTAAGCATATGATGCAAATACGTTGGTCATATAATGGGCCAAGAAGAAATGTATTTCAGAAGAAATGCTGTGACGTGATTATGCTTTATTGACTATGAGAAAGCTATTAACAAAGTCCAACATAGAAAGCTGATGGGGTTGTTAATAAATAAAGGCCTTGATTCAGGAGATGCTTGTATATTTGGAAACCTGTACAGGCACCAAAAAGCTACAGTGAAAGTTGAAGATTAGAAGAGAGAGGATTTGAGATGAAGTATATCTTCATCCCTGGTTTTCAGAATATACTCTAAGGACATTTTAGATAAGCATTTACTGATTCGAATGACCATAATATTATCAATGGAGAGGTTATGAACTATAGTCAATATGTCGATGGTAATAGCATTCCTAGCTGATATTTTAGATGGTCTGCACAGGTTCCTCAGTAAATGAAGTAAGTAGTAGGTATGGTCTAAAATAAATGTTTAAAAACCAAATTCATGACAAACAGTAAAAAGCACAAGAAATGAAATTGAAGATCCAAAATGAAAGTGTGGTGCATGTTGGCAAAGCTGGAATTTGGTTCAACAGTGGAACCATAGCTCTGCAATAAAAATCAGTATAGAAATGGCAGAGCACAAGTTCTTTAAGATAAATAATGTAAAATGCAACAAAAACCTAACATTCATTTTGAAAAGGCTCATTGTAGGATGCTGCACATTCTCGGTTCCACAGTATGGCACAGAGTTATGGACTTGAACACAGGAAACTATGAAAAAAATTGAAATGAAGAGTTATTCCAGGATGCTAAGAATTTCTTGGATTGTGAGGGTGATCAACAAAGAAGAGTAAGGTGAATGAGGAAAGATCAATTAAGCATAAGACAAGTAAAATGCAGAAAGCTCAGATATTTTGGTCATGTTATGGGCCACAGAAAGTACAGATTGTTTTAACTGTACATTCAGGGTAAAATAAATGGGGAAAGAACTGCAGGAAGGAGAACGTCTTGACAGACAAACCTTGGAGACTGGTTTGGATGCAACACAACATCATTTATATTTGTCACATGCGAAGTCAAGATAGTCATGATGACATATAACCTCTGGTAGGAGAGGAACAACAACAAGAAAATTAGAAACCAGAAAGTGGACTCTTGTGATGTCAAAGAGGTGGATCATTCTGATCTGGGGCGGGAAGGGTTTAGGAGAGGAATCACAGCCTTTTTATCCAAGAAACTAACTGGTTATAAGCAATTATGTTGTTCGTAACTAATTACTCTCAAGCTTTTCGATACTGGTGCCAATGCCAGGAATGCAGACTTGTTTCCCAGCATTGACATGATATTCCCTTCATATGAGTAACAGCAGCATGTAGAGAGCCATTCTTTTCCCAGCTAGCATGAGTAAAGTTACCCATATTTAACTTTAGACATGTTGAATCTTTTTCACTTTATGGGCTTTTGTAAAAAGCAAGTATCTCTTCCATGTGTTTGTAAGTCTGGTATATCTAGCATCCAATTTCCTTGAGAACAAAACTACAGTAAAGTCAGCAGTTGCTACAGAGATGCTTCCAGAGATGATCTCCCTATGGCAAGTGATGGCACTCATGCTACTGCTGTATTGAACTAAATACCACAGGATATTGGTGAGGACAGCTCCAGGTTTTTGTGACCCGGAACACTAATAGGCAGAAGGCCTGCCTCTGCCATAGAGAAGGCACATTTGTGCCGCTACTAAGCTTGCAATATATATATTAGTGGTTCTGATCACTCATCATCAAGCTGTTCTCAGTAGTAACATCCTACTCATATTGTCTTCTGGTCTGGAGCTCCTTTGATTTCAAAATACTAAACCTCCAATTAAGCATCCTTAGATTTAATTGCCGCAGGCTGCAATGGTTACTAACAGGTATAGTGTTTGTTGCTACAAACATTTCTGGTAATGAGGTCCTCCTGTGGGTGTGAGTAGCTTTTGGATTAGTGAGTACAGACACATGATCTGTATATTAGATAGTTACTGCATCCCAATTAGGCAATCCGTCCTTGACTTGAAGGCTGATTTATTTGTAATGAAATCCATGAAAATGTGTTAATATGTGCTCCTGTCTTGATCAAGCTTAATGAAATAACTACCTCTCATTGACACTGAGTCTGCTGAGAAGTCTGCTGAACCTCAGACTCTCTCCTTTGCGTGGGTTGCTAAGAATAGTTTCCAGATGCTTTTCTATTAAAACTGAAACAGCGAAGCCGTATATCCAGTGTGTACCTGTGAGCACATGTTTCTGGCATGTCTTTCCTTTACTGTTTTGCAAGAATCAGATCTCCAAGTCATCAGTGGCTAGCATTTAAGTATTATGGGTTTACTCTAGAATAAGGGCTCGTCCAGACAGAACATGTGTTCCTCTCTGTTTTATGCTGGTTGGTGCCCCTTTATGCCATCTGCACATATATCTTATTGGGGTTTCTGTCCCACACAGAAGGGACTGAAAGACATCTAATTGTCCCAGCGCATGCTTTTTCCTCCCCCTATCATGCAAATTAACTTGCTTTCTTTTGGGATTGGTCAATGGGAGGTAAATTAGAGCCTTGTATCTGTGTCAAACCATACACAAAGCTCCATGGAATCCCTATTGACATCTTGTGTGTTGCCTTTATCATTTCATATGAAACTAATATTCTTTTCCTTTTGACATCATTAGAGGGCCAACTTACTTCCATGTTTTCAAGAAAAAGGCCAAGAGGCTCCATTGCAATCCTTTCCTTTTGCAATAGTACTCTGGCTATGTATACTTAGCACCTTCAGCAAAATTTCAGTATAATTCTAGTATTGCTCAAAGCCTACCTGTGACATGGACACAGAGCAAAATAAGGGAAGAACAAGGGGTGTGGAAACACTTTCAAGGTTCCTCTGACAAGGTATGTTTTTCACTGTACATACCGTCAATTCCAGGGCTTCATTAAGGAGGCCATTGCGCTTACTGTGAAGGTAGGCATTCGAACTGCCTGTCTTGGCTACACGAATCCTGGCCAGCCGGGCTTTCTGTGGAAGGAAATAAAGTAGCAAGCTGTTAGACTTGAATCCGTCATCTGTGTTAATTTTGTGTGTGTGTGTGTGTGAAAATAATAAGAAAAGAAAAAAGAAAAAAAGAAAATGTCAAGATATATTGCTCATACAAATTGATAGTAGCTTTATTACTTCCTAAATTTTTAAAAGAGTGTTTTAAACATATTTCTGCTTCCAAAAAAGATTTTTTTTTGGTCAATTTCTATTTTTATGTGTGACTTTCATCATGGTAGAAACATATTTTTCAGCACAGGAAACCAGCATTTCCTACAGAACACAAGCTGGTAAACTGACATTCTGAGAGTGAAAAACTGTTGGGCAGAGCTGACCTGGACTATGAAGCTTGTACACCAAGTTCTGCCTCAGTTTTAGACTCTTTGAGTAACTTTGATGAAATCAGTATCTCCCAACTTCATTCTGCTGTTAATAGGGTGGTATAGAAATTGGATGAATGAATGAATGAATGAATGAATGAATGAATGAATGAATGAATGAATGAATGAATGAATGAATTTGGAACACTGATGGTACTGGAATAATATGGAATATAGAGGTTTATTGGGAAAATGAATATGGGAAAGATTGAAGTCATTTTGCAAAATTGTGCTGAAATGATATGCACCATAAGGAAAATCAGAGCTCAAAATAATGGTCAAATTCTGATGAGCAGGCAGAAGAAGACTGCTGAGTTCCTGCTTTGATCTCAGGTGTTCCCTGACTCACCCACAATGAGACTGACTGTGGGCAAATTGCAGGTCAGTAGGGAGAGACCTGAGATTCAGTGAGGAAGTAGCAACCTCCTTCTGCTGCTGGTGTCATTATTATACTGTGAGATATCTTCAGAAGTGAATGGCCCCGTCTTTTTTTGTATGTGACCATTCTATTCCTATCCTGATGATGCAGAACTGAAAATATCCAAACAGCAGCAGTGACACTATCTCCTCACCAGGTTTACTGGAAAGTCACATAATATAATGAACAACTTTTTGTGTCTCATCATTTTTGAAGGGAGAAGGGCCAGTATGCTTTGCAATTCGGACAACAAAACTGGGGCTAAGATCAAGTAGTAGGTCACAACTGAAGTAGTCCCACTGAATCAACAGAACTTTCATAGGTGTTGACTAGATATAGGAGATTCGTCTTTGTCTCCCAAGGGAGACGAAGATGACTCTCACTGGCACAGGTGGCCGGCCTGATTAATGCCCACCTCCAGAACCTGCCAATCCACTTACTGCTCGCTGCACGGAGGGCATCATCGACAGCATGCCAATCGTGGCAGTGGCCCAGCTGGCGCTGCCCTGCCTCCCTGCTCAGCTGGCCACTCCAGCAAGGGAGTGGGATAAAGTTCAGCCACTGAGTGGTCTGCCAAGCACAGAGGCAAGGCAGTGTCAGCTGGGCTACTGCTGTGACTGTCACACTGTTGATGACACTGGTTGTGTGCGGTGAACAGTAAGTGAACTGGTGGGTTCTGGGGGCAGGTGTTAATTGGGCCAGCCACATGTGCCGGTGAGATTCGTCTTCATCTCCCCTGGGAGACAAACACAAATCTCTCATGTCTAGTGTTGACTCACCAAATCCTCATTGATTCAATGGGCTCTCTCTAGTTTTGGCTTTCCACTAGATTTCAGTCTATATTAGTTTGTAAAGAGACCATGAGTGAATCATTATCTTGTTATATACTGCAGATGGGCCTTTATCACACCCTACAGTGACAGCAATATCTTTTATCCTTCCCTTCCTACTTGCATTATGAAGGCTTCTCTGAAATTCAAAACCATAGCACATTAGTTTGAGTTAGCTGACCATGGAACTAGAAATTGTACCAATGTCTGCCTGATTTACTTTTTTCCTCTGAACACCCCCCCCCCCCCTTTAATGGAACTATTTATTTTTAGTTATTTTAAGAGGATATACAGGTTAGTCTGTTGTGGCAAAAGCAATAGAGTTGTTTCGGAAGAAGTGGGCTACAATCCATTAAAGCTTATGCCAAATAAAACACATTAGTCTTTAAGTGTCACGCAGCCTCTTGCTGATTAATTCAAGACCCTAATCAATCTATTTTTTCCTTGTATGTATTAATGTTATGTTTCTCCTGAAATCCATTCAGCAGTTTAGTGAGAGAAAAGTTAAATGGCATTTCAGTGTATTTTCATCAGCCAGCTGAAAAGGCACTGTGCTTCGAGGAACTGATGGTGCATTTACAAGAATCAGCTGATTGCAAATGGTTACAATCTTTTGTGAAACACAGCAGCACCTTTTTTGGGCACACACAAAGTATACTGGTGTTGCCATGGTTACAAAGCATCTGTCCTTGTACTGATTGCAGACATGAGTCTCCTGAACAGAGGTCAGTTTATGCTTTCCACGGATAATAATATTAAGGTAACAATATAATTTTAAAAAAATCTATATTTTCTACAATCGCATTCCCCCCACTCCATGAATGACCAGATGGATATTTCATTTTTGTTTTCGGAAGAAAGAGCAATGCTGTTAACTCATACAATAAGTGACAAAATGAGGAACAGTAAGAAATTGTCATTATTTTAGTTTGTTGGGGCTGCTTTATCTATCTAACTTAGTATTACCCACACTAACTAATTTTTGCTTATATACTGCCTCATAGTGCTTAAAGCAATTTTTGGGTGATTTACAATTTAATTATGGAGCTACACATCCCCCCCCCCCCCCGTGAGCTGAGCACTTAGTTTACTGACTTCAGAAAGAGGGAAAGCTGAGTCAACCTCCATCCAGCTACCTGAGTCTCTTGGTATCAAACTCAGGTCATGAGCAGAGTCTTGACTGCAGTACTGTAGTTTAACCTCTGCACCACAAGCACTGTCCTGCCCTAGTATGTGAGCAGACTTGCAGGACTTTTGAAATTTGGAAGTTTTCATTATGTGAAGGCAAACATATCTGACTGATACTGCTGTGCAGGGATCATTCACCTAGGAAAATGTGCCAGGTTTCCTAGACTGTTTCCATATATTTTTTCTATTTTTATCCTCTTTTGCTCTGTCCATACTATATTGTCAAAGGGACACAGCTCTTAAAAACCCATCATATGATCTGTAGGTTATCTTTCATTTCGAAATCACCATGGTTCAAACAAAGCAATTTTGTTAGTATAATGACACTGGGTCACATTCTATCTCATCTCATCTGAGTCTTCCTGACAGTGAATGCTAATCACATTGGAAAAACCCATGATCTGCTTCACTAAGGCAGCTACATCATCTATGAAACTGTATCTACTCCCACATCACCTGCACAGCTGATTAAATGAAATAATTCATTTAAGAGACAACATTAACTTGGCAGTATCAGAAAGCATAAGAAAGTGGAATTTAAACTAGGACAGAAGCCTACCATAAACTCCAAATAAGACTGTAATCCTATATTAATTTTCCTGCGAAAGAAGCCACATGGAGTTTAGTAGGATTTACTTCTGAGTTGCTGTGTATAGAATCCTGCTGTCAGTTGTTGCTATGCTATACTTGGAAATCAGTGAGTTATAATGGGGAGTATATTGCCCTTAACACTTGTGAGACTCAGGTTTAATTCCCTGAAGATTTAATTACATTCAATATTTGCATTTACTGCATTTCAGTAACCGTTTTCTTAAACTATCTTTTAAGCTGCATTGGGTCCCAGTCATGGGAGGAAGACAGTATATCTGAATAAAATAAGACAAAATAGATACTTGGATATGAAACTCACTAGGTGATTTTTGGCTGGGGCGCATCTCTCAGACATACCTAACTCATGAGGTCGGTATTAGGATAAAAGGGGGATAGGAAATAATGTACACTACCTTAAGATCCTTGGAAGAAGAGCAGCATAAAAATGTAATAAATAACAGATACATGTTAAAATCACAGGGAATCGTAAATATAAACAATATAAACAATCATTACCCACAAAACATTTTGTCTATGCTGACACTGAACTTTAGTGGGGTTATGAGGCCTTGGTAAGTGTTGCACAACATTACACTAGAGAAAGAAAATGTCTGGATCCTTGACTACGGGATCCTTCAAACATCCTGGGATACATTTAGGTGCACAATTGCCCTGCATCATTCACATGCTTCTTTGTCTAGATATTCTTGTCTTCTGTTGGTGCTCATCTTGGGATTTCTCATTGTTTCTTCCATCTTTTTTAGCCCCTTTCACAAAAGAATGCATGAAGGCAGAAATGATTGAATAATTGCACCGTGTCTTTTGACCAAGCACCAGGATGGGCAAAGGACAATTCCGTCATCAGATTGCAACCGCCAACAGCTGTAGCCTGGATGAGGAATGCTGGGAGTTGTGGTCCAACGGCATCTGGAGGCTTCCCCTCTGCCTACCCTGATCCAGACACACCTTTACTAGGGCTTCAGAGCCACTGCATCTCTCAGCTGAACCTGCCTCACAGAAATAGATTTACTGTGGGTTCAATGGAGATGGGGGAAAGTTTTTTTATTTATTAATTATGGCACTGAGAGCCTCCCTTTCCTCCAGCAAGCTGTCCTCCTCCCACTTGATGGCTGTCCTCCCACTTTATCCCCACACAACAAATCAGTGAGGGAGGTCAGGCTGAGAGACTGTGACTGGCCTAGGGTCACCCAGTGAATTTCACTGCTAAGTGGGGATTTGAAACTGGGTCTCCAGAGTCATAGACCAACACTTTATACCATACTGGCTATCCATGCATTTACTAACTTCCCCTCCCAGAATTCCACAGCTACCATGGACACTGCATTCTGTCAGCTGTAATCCAAAAAAAGAGGTAACTTCTTCCATCTCTGGGTTTTAAAGCCTGTGGAACTCACTAGAAATCATGATATTTGCCAGGAATGTCTAGACTGTGCTACTCACAGGCCATGTAGATTTCTAGTTCCTCCAGCTAATGCTTTTCATTAGCTTCTGAATATTTTTTTCCTGAAAAATATACATTCTCATCAACTGCAGCAATATATAATTCTTCCATGTACCTGGTGCAAGACTGCATTCTTTACATCACAAGCTTATACATGTTTTCTCACAAATACATTCTATAGATTTCTAGGAGCCATACCCTTAAGTAGCTGGGCGAAGGACTGCAGCCTTAATTATTTTTAAAGGTGATATTTTCTAGTTAGGTGGGAAGAAAAACAGAAAAGAGAAGAAAAGAGAAATGAAAAAAAAGAAGAAAAGCAAATGAGCGACACTGAATTGTGTTTACAACAATTCTAGGACCCTCTTTGTTAATTTACTTTGCTAAATAGACACACATAATATAGCCAGATGTAAATATCTACCCTGGGCTCTCTAGCACATAATAAGCCAAGAGGCTTTATTAGCTTATGTGCAGCAATGATTCTGCCATTCTATTAATAAGAATTGTTTAACCTTTTGAACGCCGTTGTAAATACTAGGTAATGATGTGTCCTGAATGTAGCTTTGTATAAGTTCAGATCAGATATGTGGGATTATAAGATCCAGCAGACAACAGTGAATTCAGGTATTTGGAAGCAAGAATTGAAGTGATCTTAAATAAGGTAGACCTCTTCTGTTCTGTTGGAGGGGACTGGGAATGTTACTGGACAACAGCTCCCATAATCCTTCACTATTGGTTCTGCTGATGGGAGCTGCGCCTTTGTTGGTTGTTCAAGGGCACAGAGATTCTACACAGCTTTCTGTTATAATTGCAAGAATTAACTCAATTTGTCCCATAGTTTTGTATCTGTCTGACCATCTAGATATCTATGTACCAATCTTCTGCCTTTGTTTTTTCAATACAGGGACCTAAATTGGCTTACAAAATGGTTAAAATAGTTAAAAGCAGAATAAATTGTAGTACTAAACATCAATTAAACATATTATCCTATTAAGACAACCACTGAACTGAAACAATTTTAATTACAACAGAGAAAAATAAAAATCCTAAAAGTCTCGTTAAAAGCCTCTTCCTCACAAGTTAGCCAAGAGCTTCCCAGAAGGATCCTTGCCTACCATCTAAACACATATCTGTGAAATCAGTGGTGCCAAAGTTTTCAGAACCTTGATGGTTTTTTAAAATTATTTTTGAAAAACCCCAATGAAATTATCAAACAGCTTTTACCATGTCATGAAAGGCATAGGGGAAAGTTCTAGAAGTAATACTTGAAATTTAAAATAAATTAAGAAATAAAAGTGTTGGAGCAATTAACATTTTTAACATCACAATCCTTCCAAGTAATGACGTTCAATTTTTTTTGATCATACCGAGAGATCTTGCTTTGTTTTTACAAATAATGGATTGTAGTTTAATTTTTCACTATCTTTTTAATTTTCCAAACTTCTTACTGTTTGCATAGATAAATATTTGCAAGGTTGTTAGCTCAAAATATAAAGATGCATTTTCTTGTTGGTAAGGGAATATCTTGACAATATTTTTTCAAACATATGTCAAAAGTCACATGTGACTGAATGTTTCTTTTATTCCCCTGGGCTCCTATGGCCCATTTATTTTATCTCAGAATGACTGCTTCAAAAGGGAATGAAGAAACCCCAACAAAGGACAGGATTATGTGTATTCTTGGCTTTATAGGTATAAGGTTGGATTCCAGCAGCTTCCTGTACCCAAACAGACTCAAGTAGCAATTAAACAAGAAACAGAACATTTTATTTACATGGCTTCAACACAATAGAAGGCTGCGACCACGTGGATAAAAAACGTGGGAAATGGTCCAGGATTGGGACAGACTGATTCTGATTTTTTGCTTTGACCACATGATGCAAGGGCAAATGTGAATCACCCTGGAGGTTCCTCCCACATCCATAGTTTTTGCCTCTACTCCTCAGGCTACTACTTTTTTTAAAAAAATTGATGACTTACGTCAGTTCAGCCATGTGATCACTTGAACCAATACAGAACCCCCTCCGCCAGCACACACTTACAGCTTCTCCTCTCACTGTCAGTAAGACTCCTATTCTTTTTTTTACAGCTTAAGAACAGCACTTCTCTCCGTCAACAAGTTTTCTTTTTAAAAAAATAAATAACAAGAAGATGTGGAAATTGAGGAAGGAAAGTCTTATTTACAACTGATTAGGTTGCTCCTTGGTAATGGTGCCACCTGCAAGACTATAAATAGAACTCCAAGCAAGCTGCAAACAAGGCCTGTGTGGCTAGTCAATGTAAAGAGAAGCAGGGAAACCCGATTTCCCTGATGTGACCTCACAGCGGGTGAATGTAAGTGAATTTGCATTTCCTAAAGCTGATTTACTCACAGCATTAAGTTCTTTTTGTTGCTTATCTCTTCTTTAACATTTCCATGAACTCTGTTAGAAACATATTCCCTCTGCATTACATCATTCCACACTTCTTCCCTCTAAAAAACCAAATATCTCCTCCATGCTTTAGTATTCCCTCTCTCTCTTTTCTCTCCTCCTCTTACATCAACCTCTCACTCTGACTCACTGATTCCAACTGTCTCTGCCTTTCTCATTCCCCTCTTCACAGCTTTCCAAAGGTTGTGATAGGCTAAGCCAATGAGAGGGCTGTTTGTCACAACATGTCATCCGTTTCCTCACTGCAATAGATTATTTTTCTTACTGTAAATGCATTACTTATTTATATTCAAATGTGTATTACATGCTCATGCTCTGTGAATCTAATTGCAAGCTACTTATTATGAAAACAAATGTAATATCAGTTATAACAATAAAATTGCACAGAACAATAGAGGAGGAGTACCACAATCATACAAAACCACTAGATACCTAAGAAGTCAAGGCCACTGGTGCAACAGATCAGTTATACAGGCCTCAATAGGATGGCACTCCATTGGAAAAAGTTCTACAATACCATTACTGAAAGAAATAAATTTCTAATATTAGACAATTGCAGCTTGAAGAGTCTGACAGTTTTGTAATCGTTCTCTAACTCAACCAATTGGTTCTGAAGCCCTCTAGGTTTTCAATTCATGGGGGTGGTAATTATGGTAATATACAGACTTGATCATTTAATTTGAAACATGGCTGCATCTACTTTCTTTGTGAAACATTAGCTGTAACATATTCAAACTATTTATTCAAACCTCAAATTGAAAAGGAATGTGGGTTGCAGCCAAAAGACAACACAGATCTTTATTTCAAAGATTTCTTATGGTCCTAGACAGAGAACAAGCCCCAAGTTCTTTAAAACCACACAATAATTTTAAAACTATTGTAGCCATTCTGTCAATGATATAATCACCACCCACTGCTTTCATTTTGTTTCATTTCATTTCATTTTGCCTGATAGCATTACGATACCTGCCAGAACACAGGTTTGCTAAGAGAACAAAACACAATAAAGAACGCACTGTAACAATAATCCGCCACAGAAGAAAAAAATTATAGAGTATTCGATGAGGATCAAAGAGCTGTCTTTGCAGTAGGGCAGAAACACGGATCAGAGTCATGGATCCTCATGGATCCACATAATTTTTATGTAGGATCATCCCCAGGCCACTGTCGAATCTATGGGCAGAGATGGTGCCTATGACTGGAGAGTGGTTTGTGGATGATCCAACATTAAAAATCATATGGATCCGTGAGGATCCATGCCTCTGATCCATGTTCCTGCCCTACTGCAAAGACAGCTCTTTGATCCTCACTGAGGCTACACATCCCACCTGCCTCTTTCCTCAGACCCTGCACCTCAGGCTTTCCCATTTGCTTTCCTCATGCTTTGCTAAATAGTGAGGCATTCTCATATGCAAAAATGTCAATTTCACAAGTAAGTTAAATTAAATGACCCCCCTTGCCACCCAATAAAATACCTCACTTCCTGACCAAAAAACATGCTTCCTGGGGAAAAAAAATACAAGCTTTCATGTGCGTCATGTAATCACATTTTTAAAAAATTGATTAAAAACCTACTAAACCCAATTCAAATTTGAGGTTTTTTTTTACTGTGACCATATTCTGAGACTTCCTTAAGTGCTCAAAGACATCCATTTGTCACAGGAAGTGCTTTCACTCTGCTGTATATCTTGCATTCCAGCAAGTATGGTTCTGGTCTGTGGAAGGTAAACCTTAGTTTGAAAGTTTGATTGCCCCAGCTCATATTTCTAAGGAAATCACATGGTGGGCTACCAGCTTCTAAATGGCAGCTGAATGTCTTGTCCAGCTTGAATTTCAGGTTGCAGTGAAACTAACCCTTAAATTCCCTCATAACTCTTTACTAAAAGACCTGCATATATTTGGTGTATACACCTACATCGCTACTGTGTAAAATTCGGCCGTAATGGGGACAGTTTATTTACAATGTAAAAGCTGGCTTGAATGGAATCCAAATTTTCAGCATTGATCAGGCATCAAATGTGTCTGTTCAAGGATCTGGGAAATCTGTAATTTTAGCATTCTGTATGAATTATCTTCCAAAATTGGTAATGTTCATATCAACAAGATATAGTTTCCTAGCAACTCTCCCTGCCATTTCCACACTAACAACACGGTTGCACGAATACACACAATTATACGCTTATTGAAGAAACAGGGGGAGGAGAAACATCTGGACCAAAGCAGTATCCAAAAATAGGGATTGCAGACTCAATCACCCTAGATGTTGAGAGTCCCTGCTACAAGATACTTAGAAAAAAATTAAGTCCCCGAAAGGAACATGTAACCATTATGCTTCTCAGCTTCTATAAGCCTCTTCATCAAAAAAATGCTACTACTCATCCTAGCATTAAAAATAGGCTCTGATGACTCAAAATAACGAATGGAATTAAACCAACAGTGCAATCAAAACTCAAGGATATGCCAGCTGTGGTGAGTTTGTAACAAGCTGAAGCCTCATGTGCTGGCACAACTATCTTTGTGCTAGTACAACCCTCTTGTGTTTGCTGAGTTTAGATCTGCTGCCACAACTGTATCTTACTAGTACAACTGCTGTGTTGGCTGAGATCAGTTGGTAGAGGAACCTCCCTGCCCAAAACAAAACAAAACAAAAAAACAAAACAAAAAAAAGTGGAAAAGGGAAAGAACAGGGCAGGGATTGAGAAAACGGCCAGAGTCAGGTAAGTCCTAAGTTATTTCCAGCACCTCTAGACTGGGAGGGGTTTGAATTCAACACAGCTTCAGCTAGTTTAGGGAGCAACGAGATGGGCATTTCTCCCACTCTTTGTGGGAGGATGCAGTATATTTTGTTCAGCTGGCAAAGCTTGTTTTTTTTTAAAATAGTGTTTCCAGTTGTATTATTTCATTTTGCTTTTGGCTTTTATGATCATCTACATCGGTCCTTTAGAGCCGTTGTTGGACATGTCAAAATGAAACCATTGTTGATGCATGGAGTGTGGTGTGGGAGTGAACCCTGCTCCTTTTGCCTGCCTTCTGCTCGCCCTGGTAAAGACTACAACTGGAATGTAATTTGTAAATTGCATTTTAAATAAATATTTTCTCTCTGAGTTAACTATAGTGCTAAAATGATACATCACTAATTCAAATGCTTTCTATGTCTTGTCAGTTCAGCGCTATTTCTTTTGCTAAACATTAAAAAAAGACTTGAATGCTGGCCGAAAAAGGATGGGTAAGAGGGTAGTCATAGTGGCAGAGAAGGGTGAAGGAGAAGGGGAGCTGTGTGATGGGTGGAGTCTTGAAACACAACTTCCTGGGATAATTAAATATTTCTGTGTAAACAGCCACAGCTATTAAAATGTTGGGAGAAACAGAGAAATTCACATCAACCTAGAAAAAGGGTCTGTGTGGTCATGGCCTTGGTGTCAGTTCAGGCAAACCACAGCCATCTTTGCTAATTAGGATTGTATCCCTAATCTCCAGTCCCCAACCCTAGGTTCTAAGAGATACAGTAGGATGTCCATATCTGCGGGATCAGTATCCACAGGTTCAATTACCCACTATCTAAAAATATTAATAATATTAAATGAAAAAACCCAGAAATACATTTTTTCACAATGTAATTACCAGAACCGACCACTAGAAAGAACCAGAGTATTTGCTATATAGAGAGTTTGCTATTATCCATGGTTTGTGGCATCCATGGGAGGGCTTGGAACGGATTCCCCATGGATACCGTACTCTAAAGACGTACCTGGCACAAACTCTAGGTTGCAATACAGGGGTAGCCCTCCAGGTGTTGTTCAGCAGGTCACCCAGCCAATGGTATGGCATGATGGGACTCAAACAACATCTAAAACAAAACATTCAACAACATGTGGAGAACTACAGGTTCCATAGTCTTGTTCTAAGTCATTCCTCTCACAAGTCAATATCTTTTTTCCCCTCTGTGAAGTCAAAATTGCACACACTGGGTTGAAAACACATCAGTAGAGAAGTTTCTCTTGCACTCTGCGCTGAAGTAAGGAGTGGGGAGGAAATCTTGAAAGCTTCCTATTTCAAAATATTGCAAATGTGCAAGGAAATTCAGTTGGACAGAACTCATTATAGTCATCTACAATTTGATAAAAATGTTGACTGTATGAGGCTACACTTTATTCTGACTCTATCTTCGTTAACTTCCAAAGATTAAAGATCCCTTTCTCCTCTTTTGTAGAACTCCTTTTAATCTTATTTGCCCTTGGCCCTATTAAAGCTACTGATCGTCATTGCAAAGGCAGTGTATCATTTCATCTTCTTCAATACAAGAGAACATCATTTCCAATTTATTTATAGAACATTGCACAGAATATGGAACTCAGTAGGCACAGATAGACAAGACGATGAGAGAGAGAGATAGCTAGATCGGAGTGTGTTTAGTCATATTTAAAATTGACACAATCCCTTTCAAA
Organism: Intellagama lesueurii; assembly: GCA_037013535.1. Classification (NCBI taxonomy): domain Eukaryota; kingdom Metazoa; phylum Chordata; class Lepidosauria; order Squamata; family Agamidae; genus Intellagama; species Intellagama lesueurii. The sequence continues at coordinate 199,687,901 of JBAJHW010000004.1, forward strand.
TTTATGGTAATGTTCCCCACCATGCTAGATTTAAATCTGAATTAATCAAGTCTGTCTTCTTCCACACATATTCATGAAGACAAAGAATGTCACACTTTCACTTTTGGGCTAATTTTGTCTCTGTGTGATATACACTACCACCTACAGTGGTCCAGGTGTAAAGCTGCCAACCAGTTAATACTTTATTGGTGAGCAGCAATATTGTATTCTGGTAAGTAGCCAAAATTATGGGCTGAACAGCTGGTGGTGTAAAAGCTATACCTTACTGATAATCCATCATGTTCCAACCCTGGCCTACTAGATTCTGCTCTGACTGCACACTTAACATGCTAGACTCTGTATTGATTAGATCAATATTGAGGCAAAGCAGAATAGGGTGGACTATAGGTGGCCCAAGATCAAGGCAAACAGACACTTTCCTGAGTTGCAGTGGTACTGGATTACTACAATGCATTCAGTCTGGGGCTGCCTTTGAAGAGTGTTCAGGAAATACAGTTTGTCTACTAGAATGTTGACTAGAACTAGAATGTGGAATGTCTTGCTTTGATGGCTTTTCAAGTCCCTTTTTCACTTTGTCAAGAGACCCTTTCATCTATAGCAGTGTTTTCCAACCTGGAGGCTGTGACCCCCAAGGAGACTGCAAAGTATTTTCTCTCTCTCTCTCTCTCTCTCTCTCTGTGTGTGTGTGTGTGGTTCGTGGGTCACCTTATATGTGTTGTAGCCCTTGTTAAATAATTTCTTCCTTGACCTTTCAGAACAGATGTTAAAATTGGAGTATATGTGTATGTTAGAGAAACAGTCTTTTTAGGGGAGAAAGAAGATTCTACTTTTTGAGAAGGGATGGCTTTACTTCATTAAAAATGCCATTTCATGCAAAAGTGGTGGTGGGGTTGCAGGTTATTTGGCTATTACCAAAGGGGGGTCACAACTTGAAAAAGATTGGGAACCACTGATCTACAGAGATTAGGTAGTCTACAAGCTTACATACTGATTTTGTTGTTGCTGATTCCCTGAAATTTTTGATAACAGTTTTATTAATTTATCATTATTTTATTTATTTAAAATATTTTTACACTGCTTTTTTTTCTAAAAAGGATCCAAGGTGGCAGTATTGCTTTTAGGCTTTCTAAAATTGTTCTCTTTGTGTATCTCTTTCTCTGTGTGTATGTGTTCTTTCAGTGTAATGTTGTAAACTACCCCAAGTACTGTTATGAGAACAAAAAAGCATAATAGAAATAAAATATTTAAAAGCCCACTTTTAAAAAAATGCTCCCATTTGCAATGCTAGCAAAAAGCATAATGGGCTTGCGCACAGTAAACAAATAACAATATAATACAATGAAACAGCCTTTAGGCCTTTGTGTATCTTAACTTCAGTTCTGTAACTTTTTGAGATTGCAGGCTTCCTTATAGTGACAGTGAACTTTGCTGCAGTGAGATGAAGGAGTGTGGGAGTTCTGGAACAGAGGAGCAAGGGGCAGAAAGAGACAAGCCTTTGGGCAAATTCTCAAATTATATACCAGAGCTCATGCACATGGGTAGAGCGCATGCATTTCAAGTAGATTAGAGTCCCAAGTTAAAGACTTGACCTCTTCGGTTGCGTGATTTCACTGAGAAAGGCTTGAAAACACACGTCTGCCTATGACTTCAGGGACATTGCTAGCCTGAAGGTCTGGTACTGGATTAGATAGACCACTGGCTTGGCTCAGTATAAGACAATGCCTTATAAACTGCCAAATCAGTGAATATTTGTTGCATTTCCCAGGAATAAGGAACTACTAAATTTTTAGACAGCTCTTTGACATTTATTAACAAAACATGCCAGGTGTCACGGTGAGCTGTTTCAATGCTCCATGTTCCCACATCATGGTAGGGCTCTACACCTTAACTATGAATATCCCTTAATTGTCACAACTAGTGGCCAAAGAAGTATGACCTGTTTATGTTGGAGTTTTTGCAACCTGGCATGCTGCTTTTACTAGGTTTTGCAGGGAGGCACCTTTCTGCGCTGGGGTGACTGTCAGTCTATCCAGCACTAACCAATTGTTCCTTCCCTGCCCCTGATTCCAGAGAGAGTCCCATCTCTCTGCTCAGAGGCAATTCACTTGCTTTAGTCTATTGGATGCAGTGAGTGTGTTGAAGTCTGTTGTTGGAAGCAGGCATGTTTCTCAATTTGCTGTTTTACAACTATAAGTAAAGAAAATGGGTGTCCCCCCCATTAATACCTTAAAGTGTGTTACTGACACTTTAAGTGCCCCTTCATGGGGTAAGGGGTGGACTACTCTAGGAAACTTGAAGCTATTCTGTTATGTGAATCCCTGCACTTCTGCTGTGCATCTAGAGGAATTTAATCAAAAATTCAGAACTCTGCAACAGTTTACGCCTGCCATGTTAGATTGCTGAAAGAAAAATATCAGAAATTGCCTCTCTGTTTTCACTTTCAGTTAATCCCGATGTAGAGTTGGAAAACCTCGTTTAGATAAACAAGAAGAGCTGGCTTAAAGGCAGAGCAGCCCTCATTTTGACAGCAAACCTGGAGTTGGAAAACATTTCATGAGACGCAATATGTGCAATGTCAATCATATCTGCAGCTTTTGCTTGCCACTTGGTTCAGTTCCACCCTAATGTATATGTTTATTATAGACAGCCCAGGGCACATGCATTGCTTGTGGATGAAAGAAATACGTTGGCTAAGAAGTGTCTTGGATTGAATCATATGCCAGGCTTGGGCATGGTATCTGCTACCATGCCCATGTTGGGACCATCAGAGAAAATAGGTTGCAAGTCAGCATTTTGTCAGTGCCTGAAAATGCTTGCCCATGGTCATGACCAGAGAACTGAGTCACACAGAGTTCTGAGACCAGTGGAGCTGCTGTAACGGTGGGGTGGGGTGGGTGGGTTATGTGATCCCTGTAACCAGCTCCAGTCAGCAATTTGGCTGTGGTGTTTTGGGCCCACTGAAGTTTCCTGACACTTTCCATAGGCAGATCCATGTAGAGTGTGTTACAGTAATCTAGCCAGGGTGCAACTAAAACATGTGTCAGTGTGGCCAGGTCTGACCTCTCCAGGAATGGGCACAGCTGGCACATTGATTTTAATTGTTCAAATGCACTGCTGGCCACTGCTGAAACCTGGGCATCCAGGCTCAGAGATGAATCTGGGAGCACCCCCAAGCTGTGCACCTGTGTTTTCAGAGGGAGTGCAACCCCATCCAGCACAGGCTAGGTCCCTGTTTCTTGATCTGCATTTCAACTAACTGGGAGCACCTCTGTCTTGTCTGGATTAGATCTAGATCTGAAACAGGTTTCTTGGATTTACATAGCAAGGAGAGGTAGAGTTGGGTGCCATCTGCATACTGGTGACACCAAACCCCAAAACTCCAGACAACCTCTCCCAATGCTTTTGTGTAGCTCTTAAATAATATAGGAGACAATACAGAACCCTGAGGGACCCCACATCAGCCAGGGTGTAAAACAGGAATCCCTCAGCACCACCTTCTGAGTTCTCTCTTCCAGGAAGGACCTGAGCCACCATAAAACAGTGCTTCCAAGTCCCACCCCAGAGAGAGAGGCCAGAAGGATACCATGTTTAATGGTATCCAAAGCCAGAGAGAGGTCCAGGCAGAGCCAACAGGGACACACTCCTCCTATCCAGGCATAGGTAGGCATCACCATGGTAGGCATCACCATATCCAGGCATCACCAAGGCAACCAAAGGTAAAGGTAAAGGTTCCCCTTGACAATTTTGTCCAGTCGTGTCCAACTCTAGGCAGCGGTGCTCATCTCCGTTTCCAACCCATAGAGCTAGCGTTTGTCCGCAGACAATCCTCCGTGGTCACGTGGCCAGCGTGACTAGACACGGAACGCCGTTTACCTTCCCACCGAGGTGGTACCTATTTATCTACTTGCATTTTTGCATTTTGCATGCTTTCGAACCGCTAGGTTGGTGGGAGCTGGGACAAGCGACGGGGGCTCACTCCGTCGCATGGATTCGATCTTACGACTGCAGGTCTTCTGACCTTGCAGCACAGAGGCTTCAGCGGTTTAACCCGCAGCGCCACCAAAGCCCTTCTCATTTCCAACTTAGTTTTTTGGTCCTGCAAGCAGCTTCTACAAGATCCAATAGCTGTTAAAATGTATCAGTGTTTTTAATTAACTTCAAGGAAGTGCTTTGCCACCAAGACATGGAAGAGAAGTCTAGATTCTAATTTACAAATCAGAATAATTTTAGTTTGCTTTTCTGCATTGACCTGAAAATACAAATCATTCTGAATGCTTTATTTGACTTGTAGCATATGGTATATGTTCACTGGAAGGACAGATCCTGAAGCTGAGGCTCCAATACTTTGGCCATCTCATGAGAAGAGAAGACTCCCTGGAAAAGACCCTGATGTTGGGAAAGTGTGAAGGCAAGAGGAGAAGGGGACGACAGAGGATGAGATGGTTGGACAGTGTCATCGAAGCAACCAACATGAATTTGACCCAACTTCGGGAGGCAGTGGAAGACAGGAGGGCCTGGCGTGCTCTGGTCCATGGGGTCACGAAGAGTCAGACACGACTAAACGACTAAACAACAACAAATATGGTATATGTACATATATGTTCTAAAATTCTTCACTGGGATTTTTCATCATTGTTAGTGAATTAGTGGAAGGGTCAGGGTAGGAGCTTCAGAAAATGAAGCATGAATTGCCCTTGGATTAACTGTTAGAGATACTGACAGTTCCATCAATCACAAATAAGCCTCAGCATCTCCAAAAAGGTGAGGTTTGTGGGACTCCATGTGCAATCCCACAAAACACTGTTTTTGTTTTGTATTTTTCTGTTAGATAAATGAAGATCTTAAGAGTTTGGCAGCTAATTTGTTTTGTGAGTAGCATCCCTATTGACAAATGTGTGAGACATCTTTCTCAGAGGCAATATGATGCCATAAATCTAATGTTAAACATTCTTTTCATCATCAGTCTTCATCTTTGCCTCTGCCTGCTGCCATCACATCTCCCTCTGCCTCTGGGATAAGAGCTGGGGAGCTGAAAATATTATCATTGTCACATATGTCTCGCATAACAGTCAAAAAGAAAATGTTGGTGCTGTTCACTGGCCTCATCCTGGAATTTCCTCCACCTTTCCCAACAAACACACCTTCTTTGATTTGGAAAATTTTCTCCTCGGGATCAGCCCAAAACAATTTGCTATCTTGAGGCAAAGGACAGAATGGCACCCTCTTCTTATTCCACCAAGAGGAGTAAACCTTCCTAATAGTTTGTCTTCACATAGTAAAACTATCTGGATAGCTCAGTGAGTTAGGTTTCTGGTTGAAGAGTCAGAGGTTGGGAGTTCAATTCCCTACTGTGCATCCCAGAACAGCCATTTTTGTATGGTCTTGGGCATTTTATCTATCTATCTATCTATCTATCTATCTATCTATCTATCTATCTATCTATCTATCTATCTATCTATCTATCTATCTATCTATCTATCTATCTATCTATCTATCTATCTATTAGACCTCTACCCCACCCATTTAGACCAAAGGTCTACTATGGGTGGCATTACAATTTTTTAAAAACATTGAAACCAATAAACGTATACTATGAGTCCAAGATGGCAAAAATGTCAAAATTTAAGATACAGCAGGAGGGAAAGCCTGCCCAAATAGCCACTTTACTCCTGAAAACACCCAGAGAGGGAGCCAGGTGGATCTCCATGGGCAAGTTGTTCCAGAGGCGAGGAGCCACTGCCGAGAAGGCCCGGTTCCTCGTTCTTGCCTTCTGGACCTCCCTCGGCATTAGGCCCCTCAGCTGCCCAGCCTGGCTAGAACTAGTGACTCTGGCAGAACTGGGTGGGAGGAGGCGCTCTGCCAGATATCGAGGTCCTAAACCATTTAGGGCTTTATATGTCATCGTTAGGACTTTGAAATCAACGTGGAAACGAATGGGCAGCCAATGCAAGGCGGCCAGAGTGGAGTAAATATGGTGGTACCTTTTCACCCCTGTAAGAAGTCTGGCCGCTGTATTCTGCACCATCTGAAGTTTCCGTGTCAGTCTCAAAGGTAGCCCCACGTAGAGCACATTACAGTAGTCTAATCACGAGACTACAAGCACATGGACCAAGGTGGTGAGAGCCCCCACATCAAGATAGGGATGCAGCTGGGCAATCCGCCGAAGATGGAAGTGTGCGGAACGGACCACTGATGCCACCTGGGTTTCCATGGTGAGCTCCGGGTCCAGATGTACACCCAAACTGCGAACCTCACTCTTAGTGGTAAGAATCACCTCCCCCCAAAGAGAGGGAGTTTCCCAAACCACTGATGTCTGGGCCACCCACCCAAAAGACCTCCGTCCTGCCCGGGTTCAGCCTCAGTCCATTCTCCTGCATCCATTGCTGAACGGCCTCTAGGCAGTGCTCAAGGGACAAAGCAACATCCACTGTTGTTGGAAAAAAGGAGATGAGAGCTCAGTATCATCAGCATACTGATGACACAAAGCCCCACATCCCCTAATGACCCCTCCCAGCGGCCTCATATAGATGTTAAACAGCATTGGAGAGATGATCGAGCCCTGCAGAACCCCACAATTGAGGCTCCATGGGGCCGAAAAACTCTCTCCAATCTGTACTCTCTGGGGACTGTCCTCCAAGAAGGAACGGAGCCAGGCAAAAGCCAGTCCACCAATTCCCAAATCAGAGAACCTCCCCAGGAGGATACCGTGGTCAATGGTATCAAAGGCGGCTGAGATATTGAGGAGGACCAGCAGAGACATTTTGCCCCTGTCAGCCTCCCTCAATAGGTCATCAAACAGGGCTACTAATGCTGTTTCCATGCTGTGGCACGGCCTGAAGCCCGACTGGAACGGATCCAGGACATTGGTTTCATCCAGAAGAGCCTGCAATCCTCTCAACTACCTTGCTGAGGAAAGAAACATTGGCGACGGGCCTATAATTACCAATATCATCCACTGCCAAGCTCGGTTTCTTCCTAATGGGCCTAATCAGTGTCTCCTGGAGAGACCCATTAATTATTGCCGTAGCCCATTCGGATGTTATAGGCCTGGCTGCTTTGATTAGCCAGGCCGGGCAAGGGTCAAGGGAGGAGGTGGTGGCACAACAGCAATCAAGCACTCTGTCCACCATGTCTGACATCACAGGCTCTCATTGGGCAAGATGGAGGGCTGGACGTCTCTGCTCGATCCACTGTTTTCAAATAGGGGGTAAGATCCTGGGAGATGGCCTCCACTTTTTATTTAAAAAAGGCTGCAAATTGGTCAGGTGAGATGCTAGAGGGAGGCCAGTCACTATGACCAACTCCAGATAGATCGCGGACTATACGGAAGAGTTCCGCCTGCTGATTGGAAGCTTCGCTTACCCGGATAGTGAAGTAAGATCAACTAGCAGCCTTCACCTTAGATTGGTAAAGGTTAGTCACGATCTTAACAGCTATCTGATTATTTTCCATTGGGTTCCACCTCCATATGCGTTCTAGCCTTCTCCTATTTCGCTTCATTGATCACAGCTCCTGGTTGAACCAGGGCAAAGGGCGAACTCTGTGCCAGAGAGTGTCAACAGCCCTAGTGGCAGCGGCAAACCAGCTGTCAACCAGAGCCTCAAATTGGCCGGAATCCCTCTCATGATACCTGGAGGGTGAACCATTAAAACAGGTCCTTGCTCCCTGTGGGGAGGAAGAGCCACTGTAAGGTTGCATTTAATCGGGCGGTGATCCAACCATGACAAGGGGACAGACACTAGGTCAGTCACCATCAGACCACACTCACTCTGCTCGGTGGAGAACACCAGGTCCAGTGTATGGCCACCCACGTGGGTGGGGCTGTTGACATGTTGGGACATGTCCAAGGAGGCCATGGTCTCCAAGAACTCAAGAGCCAGACAGGAAACCTCCGCCTCCGCATGTATGTTGAAGTCACCCAAGACCAAAAGCCTCGGGGACCCCAACAGTGCTGCGGAGACAAAGTCCGCCAGCTCCAGTAAGGAAATGGCTGGGTTGCGGGGAGCGTGGTAACCCAGCAAGATCCCAATACCATCCCTGGCCCCAATCGACACATGGAGGACCTCTAGACCTGGTGTCGCCGCCGCAGAGCGCCTAACAATCTCAATTCTTGTACACAATGGCTATTCCCGCCCCCCGCCCCTCCAGTCTACCCTGGTGTTGGACTGCATAACTGGGAGGACAGGCTAGAGTCAGGGGAACACCCCCTTCGGTTATGCATGCCAGATCTGCATCCTCCTCCAGAATCAGATCTTGTATAATCTGGGATTTATTTGATACAGATCTGGCACTCAATAATACCAGGTTTAGAGTGGAGGACCGGCTGAGTTGATTACCTCGAGTCTGGCAGGAAGTCACAGTGCCAGAACAGTGAACAGATTTCAAGCATCTGTTCACCGTTCTTCTGGAACGAATGGCAACTGCACCTATACCATATCTCCCTCTGCCTGAAATCACCCTGATGTTGGAAAGACCCCCTCTGGGGGGGGGGGCAAGCCTTCCATTCCATGCCAAACAAAAAAGGGAAAAAAGAAACCAAAAAACAAACTTAAAAAATAATCAATAAATAATAACAAAAATTAACAAATCAAATCAAATAAACAATCAAACAAACAAACCGTAATATAATAAATGCAATAAAATTAAATTAATAACATAAACAACTAAAAATTATCACTTAGAAAAGGGAAAAAAACAAAACAGAACACCTCCCACCCAGATCACACATGCCCCGGTCATGCCCAGAGACAGTTCCAGATCTCACAAGCTGAGCTGGCGTCTACAGTTGTTACCCCCGGCTCATGGTCCCCTGCTGTTCCTACTACCAGATAAAGTAAAGCTCCCACTGGCCAAGGCCAGCTCGAGTGGCAGCTGGGGGACAGATGGAAGTTGAAGTTGAAGTAGAAAAGTCTGAGGTGGTCGGGGTCGAGGTGATGGCATGATGTAAAAATGGCGGCCAAGGCAGCGGGCACCCAAGGCAGCACACAAAGCAGAGAGCATGGCTGACACTCGTTCCTCTCGTGCCCTGGGATTGTGCAAGCTGCACAATCCCAGGGCACCCCCAGAAGAAGGTAATGGTAAACCACTTCTGGGTATTTCTTGACCTGGAAAACTCTGGAAAGGGTCTTCATGTGTCTGTTTGTGAGATTTTTGAGCCTTTCTGAAAAATGCACACCACTGGAAAAGAGACAAAAAATACAGGGTTTTTTTTTGTCTCTTTGTCATTCTTTCATCCTTCCTACATGGGCATACTTCAAGAAAGGGAATTAGTTTTGTAGTACTGCAAACATTTTGTACAAAACATGCAAAAAATGCAATGGGCAACATCCTTAGTGTAAATTTACACTGGCATAACTGCCACCATTTTTCTTAATTCAATATCTACTGCTCAAGATGGTTGCCTTCTATTGAATTATGATGACTGCTCCTCCACAAGTTGCAGTACTATTTGGATAGCATTCGACCATTTCTCAGCTTCCATCTTAAAGCATATCATTTCATCCTGGCCTTGGAATTCCATTGACATTTTCACCAGTATTTTATCATTATTTTATTTATTTTATTTATTTGACTTGTATGCCGCCCGCAGCCCCTCCTTCTCATGAGCTTGAAGTTGCTTCTGATTAAAAGAACTCACAGAAGACATAGCATGTAAAATAATGAAAAACAAACATACCAATAAACATAACACAAATGGAAATTGGAAACTGACAAACTGAAACAAAATTAAATAAGGCAGATGGAAGTTGAAGCACAGCAACTTTCCACAAGGGAAGAACTAAACCGTCTTAAAATCACAGCAGCTAAAATTCCTGCCATTGAATATCAAAACAGAGCCACAAAGTTTTCCACAGCCTCTAGCAAGCCTACACCTCCCTCACGAACCACATTATAAGAGTCTTTACAATGATAACAAGTTGTGAGTTATGAGGGGGAAAATTTGCTGACGAGTTGTCAGTTATGAGGAACAAGTTTTGCACAGCAATAAAATGATGCTTGTTGTGTACTGGTTCTGATTTCCTTCAAATGATAGTCTTTAGGCATGGTCTTCCCTATTAGACTTAAAACAGAAGTCTTTATATTGTTCTGTGTCATCAAATCCCTTCTGAGGTATGGTGAACATAACAGGGGTTTCAAGTTATGTGAGATGTTCAAGGAATGGTGTACAATTGCCCTCCCTCAATGAGGTACCATGACTTAGTGGTAATTTGAACCCAGATCTCCTGAATCCTAATCTGACACTCTTATTTGCTATATCTCACTGTCACATGGGAAAGAGAGGCAATAATAAAATGTAACATTATTAGGAAATAGTTGGAGAAAATTAACTGATTATACCAAATGAAGGAAAGCTAGTTCTGGGAAGATTTGCAAAAAGCATAATGTGAAAGAGATAGTGATGGTAACCTGGTGAACAAGGTGGGGGGGGGGACTATGTCAAGTAAAGAGGTGAACCATCTGTTTTCAAAACAGAAAAAGCATACTAAACTACTGCTTTGTATGCCAACTGATATACCAGTTTACCACAACATAATATTTTTCTCCTCTCATAATTTGAGTTCTATATATTTACCAAATGCGTAGAATGTATTAAAGTTTTTCAACATTTGCTTTGACAGCAGTGTCAAAATTACATAAGGATAGGTCACTAGCTAATAAATGGATGCAGGCAACATATTAGAAGGCTTGACGGCTCAAAAATAGATTTAGTCCACATATAATGAACCACTTGTTGTTGTTGTTGTTTTTTTAAAAAACCAAACAAGTTTTACGCTCATGGAAGTGACTGTTTCCATTTGCTCCCTGTGAAGTGCATTGCTAAACCCAAGCTAATCCCTTGGAGATTATCAGCTGTTTTAATATCTCTTCTGGCATCAAAAGTCTGGCCTTTGATCATAAGTCTGCTTTAGCAGTGTTACTCACAGAATCTGTTGGCTTCTGAACATTTATTTACATCTCTGCCTAAACTGGCACAACGGTTGGGCAAGGAGGGGGGAAGGCCCTTTTCTTTGTGAAGAAGAGCCTTGGCTCAGAGGTGCAGCACTTGTTTTTCATGCAAATAGCCTTAGGTGTAATCTCAGGAACATCTAGCTAGGGCTGAGAAGGACTTCCTAGCCAAATCCCAGGGGACCTGTAGCCATTCACGAAGGCTGCATTGGTAAAGGGTCTGACTTGATATTAAACAATTTTCTGCGTGTCACTGTTTTACCCATCTGCCTGTTTCGAATCAATGTCATCTGTATATTCACAAGAGCGGTATGTTGTCTTTGAGACTGGAGGAGCCAGGGGAGGTTGCAAGCAAACTATGACAGTACTGAAGATGACGGTAAGATAACAATTTTCAATAACACTCCTTACACTGGAACCTGGAAAAGTCACTTTTTGTACTACAACATCCAGAAGCCCCCAGCCAGTATAACTATAGTGACTAGGCTGGCTAAAGGATTCTGGAAGTTGTAGTGCAAAAGGCAACTCTTCCCCAAACTACCAGGGGCTGTCATTCCTGTTCAATATATGCTTTGAAAGCAATGCTGTGTAAAAGATTTTAATTCATTTGCTACCCTTCTGAGTTTCTTTAGTGTGGTTGAAACATGTGAAGAAACTAATTCACTTCATGTGAATGTCAAACTGTTGTAGGGCCAAACAGATGTGTACACACACACACATCTACACACACACACACACACACACACACACACACACAGAGTGCATATATGTTTAAAAGGGGCCTATGTGTTCGTAATCCAGTTATGTTGTAGTTTTAGTGTTATATTTTGGCTGAAATCTAGTAGTAATTCCCATCTAGAGTAGGCTCATTGACTCAGTGGAACTTATACAGGTGTTTACTCACCAAATCCCCACTGATTCAATGAGTCTAGTGGGGGACTTGCTACTAGAGTTCAGGTGATGTTTCAAAATTGCCATTCATCTTAGTGGCACCAGTGTTGTCAGGTAGCTGATTAGATTTGGCTGAGATCAAATGCAGATGCTGCCAGTAAAGGCAAGGTCTATCCAAAAATTCTTGCCCTTCATTTGAATTAGGTTTGCTGAGCCCTGGCAGCATCACCATGTAGCCATGTCTTACTAACTGTGCAATAACTTCATTACTACTAAGAAGAACAAGGATGATTTCAATAGAAGCTATGGTCCTCAATTGGTACTCAACTGACTATGAGCAAACTTGCCTTGGGCTTCAGTTCCTCTGTAGCATAGCTTCAGAGCCAAGTCCTGTTATAAAGCACATGCTGGTGATCATTCAGGTGCTTTCCTATGGTCCAGAGACTGAAAGCTCGATTTTTCACCTGAAATCTTGTGGCTCCCTCTATTGTAGTAAGCTACATATCTTATGATTTAGCAATGTTGGGAAAAGTAGTACTAGTTCTATAAGATGCTAAATACCTTTGCAACAGTGAAGCAAAAACCTCTTAAGTTTCGTAAATCACTTTTTCTGATGTTGGCATATATTGGTGTTCTCTTCTTCTGCCACTGTTTTCTGGAATGCTTATGCCTTTACCTAATGAGCTTACTTCTACAGATTGGAAAAGTTACTTTTTTGGCCTACAGTTCCCAGAATCCTCCAGCTAGCACAGTCAGGTTTTTGCAGACTTGTTGCCCCAAAAAGGTAACTTTTCAATGCTCTGCTTATTTTCCAACTGTACACATACATCCTTCTGTTGGTAACATTTATTTAGCCTACAGTCGTACACCTAGTCCATTTGTTTCTCCCCTCAGGCATTCCTCTTCTTTGATTCAGAACAGCCAGTTTTGAGTGTTTCAAGGGTGTTGGGTTTTTGCCCTGTTTATTTTTATGCTTGCTTGTTTTGGAAGGGGATCAGCAGACCTTTCATCAGTGTGCTCAATGTTGTAAGCCTTGAGCTAGTTGGCTGGCAGCTTTTCAAGATAAATGTGCAGCTTGGTAGCTCCAATGTTCACTATTTGAATTTTGTAAAAAAGGAGAACAAGATTACATGATGCTTACATGCATGCAGCATGGACTGCTGCATGGACTGCTGCACTTCTTATTCCATGAAACAGAAGTCATCTAAATGAGCTTGTGTTTCATGGAAGACCATCAAGTTTTCCAACATTATTATCATCTGGACGTGAGAGGGTGGATTCATGTGTGAGGATACTCTTTTCTTGCTTTTCTATATAGTTTAGAGCTCCTGATTTGTTTTTGTTTGAGAACCTTTACTACAATTGATAATAGATAGAATATAATATTTATATATCATATCACTCTGATGAAGCTGCTTTTTGTACACCAATGAAATCTGGTTTTTTGGCATTATAGATTTAACCAAGTCCTGCTTTCTAGAATTGCAAGTCTTGGTTTTCTGAGGCAATCTCTGCCTGGATTTCCCAGTGAGTCTCATTTCTCAGCATAAACCTTTCCAGTCCTACGCTAACTCCAGGGTGTGGGAGAAGTCACAGTTGTTTGCATTGTACATTTCTTGGTGTCAGGTCTTACCTTTTACAGCAAACAATCGCTTAAAAAAGGAGAGTGCTTATGTTGCAGTTTTCCTTTTAAGCCTTACAATACTCCCTAGCAAGTTGAGAACTTTGTGGGAATGAGTTTGACATGTAAGAATTAGCCAGTTTGCAAATTGAATCAGCTGTGGAAGACCGCCTGCTGTCAATGCCAGAAAAAAAAGGCTGTGCTGAACCTAATGAGTCTTTTTCAAAAGTCTTTAGTGCACCAAATCCCCTCATTTCATGACATCCAACTACAGCAATGGAGATGCTCTGTATTTAACCAACACAGGAACCTTTGCAATCAACGTTAACAATGGGATTCTGTTATCTCTCTTCTTAGCTCACCAGCCTCCTTCATTCCTGTCTCCTGTTAGATCAGCAGCACTAAAGATGATCTGCAGTCATTCCTTTGAGAAGCCGGGTCCCAGCATTGAAAAAGACGAATGGAACAAATAAATGTGATTTGTTACAAGTAATAGAATCTTTCTGGCTCAATGAGGCATTTCTACTTGGTTATTATTAAAGTGGGACAATCTAAGGAATACAAAGGCCAAGACATGTGCCAGTGTTGTGCCGGAGAGAATGAAACATAAAAACCTATCATGCCACTTTGGGGAAAATGTATTCTGCTTTGAAACAACTCTGCTGACAATTTCTTTACTTTGAACATGCCAGTTTTTGCTCAGTTCTTTCTCTTCCTTCATCACTTCAGGCACATAGGACTTATAAGACCTCTTTCTGGTAAGGTCCATCACCAGGCTTGTCATTATGAAACCTACCATATCTCAAGTGCTGACTGGCATATCAGTTGGTGAGTCTTTTTTTAATTTTTTTTTTTTGCATACATACCGTATTTTTCCGTGTATAATACGATACTTATGTCTAAAATCTTTAGACTAAAAATTGAGGGTCGTCTTATGCCAGAAAAAGGAGGTAAGCACATGGAGAACTAGCATGGTGACATAGAAATGGGGAGCAATTTCCCCTGACAGAGGAGTGCACATTGGACAGGTCCATTCATAAAACACCCGAGTTAAATAAATGACCCCTGGCAGATGAGTTAAAATAACATGTTCCTGAATAGTATAACATGAGTTTGTGGGGTGGGGGGGACGGACACAAGCTTCCTTCTATGTCAGGTAGACACCTTTTAGAAAACCCACATTAAATCATGCTATACACAATTCAAATCCTGTTTCTATTGGTAATGGGATCAAGCTCTAAGGTGAAAGTCTGCCCTGGAGGCTTGTACATTTACTTGGAAGTACTGTAATTGAAGGGAACAGCCTGTTCAGGAAGAACGGCTTAGGCCAAGGAAAGGCTAAAGGTCAACAACCAAGTGACAGAACAAGAAAAGAAGTTAGGAAGTCTCACAGAAAGGAAGTAGAATCTGGAAAACATAGGTAGAAGCTTAAGACAGAAAGAGGAACAGGAAGCTCTGCATTCAGTATAAGTCATTACCTTGGTAAACATCTAAGAAAAAAAAAGGATAATTTTTAAAGAGAGTCCAGGATTAATGAAACACTGGCTGAAATTATGTTGCTTAGCACAATAAACTGTGCTAGAGTAGACCAATGAATTACTGGGAATATGGTTAGTCAACTCCTCTGTCAGTCCATTCTGATCCAATGGGCCTACACTAGACACAACTTGTCAAGAGACAGTATTTAGGAAAATATGAAGTATGGAAAATAATGTTTTTATCTGTGCTTGACCCTATGGACATATGGGAACTGTAAGAACAAATGGAAAGGTCATTGGGTGAAGGGAAAATTTGTACCATGTCTTCCGCTTCTGAACACTTCAAAGAAGAAACTGAAGGGAAGAGTGACATTCCTATGTTATCCTTTATCAGAGAATACTTCAATGTGGACTAAAATAATGCTTTCATGTATCTTACATTTCAAAATACTCTCTTTTATGTATATTAGAAATTGTGAAGTGAGTTACCTTATGTTCCTCAGGGTATGTGAATTTTTGACTGTGGGAAGAAGAGCTATTGAGGAAACTATTGTCCTGGTAAGAGATGAAAGGGGGTTACAAGGGATGAAAGGTAAGAGTACCAGTATGCCACCCAAAAATGGCCCATTAACCTGTATAAAGTGAAGTCAGCAGAACTAGTCTTTGAGTCTCAGCTTCCTCTCAAGGGAGGGAACTTTTTCTTCCCATGGCTTCTCTTACTCTTCAGGCCAAGTGTGCAACAGCCCACTCTGCTGTGATGTGAGTATGGGATAAAGTAGATTAGAATTTATTATTTTGTGGGGTGTACTTTCTTTGAATTGTCATTAGTCTATATTCTGTTTTGCTCCATTGTACTAAGAAACCCATTTCTAAGTAACTATGAGGAATAAAGATGGGCATGAACTGGTGGATCAGCTGTTCGTGCTAGTTTGTCCTTTGGACAAATATGTTTTCAGCAGTTCCCAGCTACATTTCCTCCAGGAGGCACTCAGTCAGAAGCAATGCCTGGAGGAGGCAAGGCAGGGAAGCTGCGGTGTTGCCTCTGAGTGGGTGCCCGCCAGAAGAAGTGGGGCTGGGAACCACCAAACACCTCTTTGTCTGAAGGACAATCTGACATGAACTGCAATTTTTCTGGAATCGGCTCCCAATTGAATGGTGCCTGACCCCCTCTCTCCATTGTTTTAACAGAGTGCTGAAGATGCTTCTCTTTCAAGAGGACTTTGTAAAACAGCCTCACTTGAATTTTTGGCCTCTTGCCCTGCTTCCTTATTTGGAAACACTGCACCGTCAGGGTGTAATGCCAACTTATTTCGCTTGTGGGTTCTACTTTATATCTATTATTGTTATCATTTTATAGGTTGTTATATCCCCTTTGGTATTATATATAAACTGCTCAGAATAACGCTGTGTGCTAATGGGGCAGTATATAAATGTAATAAATAAATAAAACAATAAATAAAATTTCTTTTAAATAAAGTACATAAAATCCTTTCCAGTTGTTGGTTGTTTTTTTCAGATGCAGATGATTCATGGCATTAGATGAAGTGCTTTGCCTCACTAGGCTAGTGAGAACTGCTCAGTGTTAAAAGGGGTAGTGGCATGTATATTTCAGTTAAACTCCCTGGGGACACTGCCAGAACAATAAGCTGGGATTTTGGGAGTAGAAAAGTGGCCCCTGTCAGACTCAATAGACCCTCTCCCCTTTACTACTTCCTTGAGTGTACCCATCTCAAGACAAAGAAAGATAGGGTGGCAGAGTGGCTTTCTTTGGAGTCTGACCTGGGTATCATGACACAACTTACTTCAATAAGGCACAAGTAGAGTAAGCCCATTTAATCAAATGGAACCTATGGAGGAGTTGACTGACCAAATCTCCATTGATTGAAGGCCTTTTCCTTTGTGATCTTGAACTCACAGGCACGTGACCTGCAGTGACATCCAGAAGCAGATTACTGCAAAGACTTTTAAGTAGGTTCAGCCATGAAAAAATGCTGCAAAATGTTATGAGTCACCTCCAGTAGAGATGATTGTAAGACTATTATATCAGTACTTTCAACGCTGCTAGCATGCTTATAGGCTCACTTTGAGATGCCAGTCACTGCTTATAAAAATGTTAGTTTTTACATCTCTGAAGTATGATCCTTGAGATCAACTGATGAAAGTTGCTTGGATGTGTGAATATGTGACTAAACTGCCACTTGAAAGCTGTTTTTTTTTCCTTTTGTATAGCTAGAAAGTTATAGAGGTCCTTCCCCTTGGATATTTATTTCTGACTGACTTCACTGGGCTAAATCCAGTTTATAGTCTTATAGAAAAGGAAAACCACTAAACAAATAAAAACTGTTAAAATCCCATGGATCAACTGGCCTAGTCTAGTTAGAATTAACAATTGGCTTTAGCCTTTTATCTCACATTTTAATCTGTTGATTAAAATGCTAAATCACTGTTCAAAGACCACTCATCTGTTATTCATTGTCAGTTGATTCACTTTTTCTTAATCAACAGTTCTGAATTTCAGTACATAATTTTCAACACTCTAGTTTTAATTTTTACAACTAAAGACATACACATTTGTTTAGGATACAGTCCCCCAGAAGGATTACACGTGCTCTGTCAAAGCACTGAACCATGTCTTTTCCATTCAGTGGAACTTAAACATCATCATGTATGCCCTTTACAGATTGGTTAACTGTATTTTACTTTTCCATCTGCTAAATTAATACATTAGCAATTAGCTGGTTATTGATTATGCTTAGTTTGTGAGAATACCATGCAAGATGTTTAGTTTGAACTGACTTAAGCAAAAACTGCATTAATTTTTTGGATGCAAATTAATGAAACAAATTAATTGAATGCAAATTAATGAAACAAATTTAGTTTTGCAAGGCTGCTAAATTAACAAAATTTAATGAAGTAATGAAGTATGTCTTAAGAGTTGTACTGGTAGAAGCCACAGGTGGAAAATTAATTCCTCCCCCCCATTTATAATTTTATTCTTGCATTTCTAATTGTTGCTTGATTCTTTTGCTTATTATTAGTTCGCTGCCTGCTCTTCTTGACCAGACTGCTAGTTGAAGGGCATACTTGAGAAAGGACTGTGATTGAAGCCCTGTTGTGTGAGATCAAGCAGGAACTGACCTATGGTGACTCCAACAGAGCTTTCAATAGGGAGATATTTAGCTTAGCTTTGAGGCCTAATTAGGCTCAGTGTTAGATTCCAGCTAAGCGCTAAATTTATCCATACTACAAGTTTAGGGAATGGTAGAGAGTAAATAAATACTTTAGGGTGTGTTTGTTAACTCCTCCTTGATCGTTCCTCCTTCCAATTTTGTTCCTGATCAGTAAATTTTCCTTTATGTAGGACAAACAAGGGAACATATGTCATCCTTTGCCATCAATTATCCCTACCCTTCCAAAAGTCACTATGATTGCAAGCATAATGATTTTTTTTAAAAAAACATACTAAGTTACCCTTTCCTTTTAAAGCACTATGCTTGCAATTATACTTACTTTTTTATTTATTCTGCAGTTATTATATAAATATAATTACTTTAAGTTATCTTTTTATATCACCCTTTAGCAATAAGCATTCAATCCTGCTTTACTTATAATAACTGAAGAATAAACAAATTATTCCCAAAGGCAAACATGCTTCCTCATTCCATTCTTTAAAGGAAGGCTGTCATTGTCACTTATATTGGAAATTAAAAGGTCAGTTTCTCCCAAAGCACTTGGGTGGAAAGGAAATCACAGCTCTAGGGGTGCTAGCTCGCTTATCAATCACATCCTGCCTACAAGAATGCATGGGGTGCATGATTCCTACCCAAAGTTCAGCAATAAGCAGAGGTGCTCATTTGTATAAATCAGTATCAAATGCTCTTTTGTGTTTCCAACAAGCTTAGGTGCTAATTATTAGAGCTCATATCCTCCAGCTATTTTAAATATCAGTTTCCCTGGTTCCTCACTAATGGCTATATTACCTGACCCTGAGGGGAGTTGCGGCTGAAAACATCTGGAGGGCAATAGCTTGGAGGATGCTCGTATGGAACATTGTTGATGATTTTGGACTTCAAAAACAAACAAGTACACAAACAGCTGGAGCATATGTTGGAGCAGCTGGGTGGACAATATGCAGCCCATATCAACATGTATCTACATATGGGGGATGGATTTCATCATAATTAGAGGGCATTCAGCCCTCCTTCAGCCCCCACTCTTAACATGCTTTTAAAATGATTTTTCTTGGCCATGAGAGGATGCAAGAGGGTGTCTTCAGTAAATCTCCCACTTTTGCAAGATTTTTTCTGTAACACTCCAAGGTCCATGGAGGGAGCCTGTGCAGCCCTGAGATCTCAGGAGTTTGCCCATCCCCATGCTACAGATATCACCAGGATGATGCTTAAAATGGCTGGACTCAGCAAATATCCTCCATGACACCCATATCATGGTGCTCTGTGAGCCTCTCCCAAGAGCCGCTAGGAACGTAAATCATAATGGTGACGTCTCAAAATCTGATGGCTCTTTAGACCCGCAATAAAAATTTGCAAATATTACTGCCAGGATGGGAATTGCTCACCACAGGAAATTCATTTTGATGGCATTCCTCTAGGCTCTATTGCTTGGCAGGTGAACCTCCAACATAATAGGATGAAACTGGCCCACTGAAGGTCCAGATCCAGCACATGAACTATGTTGAGGTAGTCCCTTTAGTTTCTAATGCCCCTCACTCTTCCTAAAGTCTTGTGCCTCTCAAAGAGAATTCCACTGCTGTCCCTAATCAGAGGTAAGGTGGGGGCATTATTCCATTTTTGCTCAACTTCTTAAGGGGGAAGATGAGTAGAATGGTGGAATTCCCTTGTTACCTTTGATCAGAAGTATCAAATTGATCAGAGAGATAATCTTTGTTCAGGTATAATATGAGGTTCTTCCTTCCCTACTTGCTTTTCCAGATGGGAAGGTCAGCAAAACAGGGGGAAATCTGAAACTGCTTGGCTTCTCTTGACCTTCACTTCATCCTTGTCTTTCTTGAAAGGGTAGCACTAAGTATAGTCAACCAGCTGACTCCTAAGACCAGGTCCAAAGACTGCTGAGTGAGTCCATCTCACCCATCTTCCCTGCATAGAGAGAGTGAAGTAAGTTCTCTGTCTGATGCACCAGCTAGAAAATCTTCAGCCAGTGCTTTGACAAGGCAGCCACTGATGTCAGGAGGTAATATCATCCATGATATTATCACCATATTCATGTATTGCGGCTGGTGGAAGCAAAATGATGGAGAATTTGGTGCATTGCATCATACTGGTTCCCTGTCTTGGCTCCATAACATCCTTTTCAACATATATTTGTTTCATTAATACATCTAGTTCCAGATGACTGAATTCATGAACATCAAAAAATGTATAAAACTGTTTCTGATATTTCATAGCTTCCCCAAATCTCATGAATATCCTGCCCTATCTCAGTACATGTTATAATGAGTGTGTGTGTTTCCTAAGTGTACCATCTGTACAATATTGGGCATATGAAAATTACTTACCAATTTAAACTTAATATGGCTTTACTAATTCAGCAATTTACCCGGTGTTGGGAGAATTAGAAATGCAAATGTGATAGGAAAATGTACCTGTGCTTATGTTTGTGTGTGTGCATGTGTCAACAGCAGCAACTTGATAAGAGCAGCAATCAATCATGTTGACACTGAAGTTGGCAACAAATGAACTCTGTTTGCAAACCAGATCAGCCATCAGAAAGGAGAAGGGAAAACAGCTTTCCATGTCAATGTTGGGCAGAGGGAGAAACTTAGCAAGAGCAGAAAACATCACTTGATTTTTTTTTATTCATTTCTTCCTTTGTTCCTTTGTTCCTTCAATGCACTTTGGGTGTTTGTTTAACTCAAGCACAGCTTGACCCCTAGAGAACATCTGGACATCTCAGAAGAGGTTCCTTGTTTTGAAAATGGACATAAATCCTTTCATTTTTCTTCTGATTAAATGTTTTTTCCATGTTAAAACAAAAACAAACAACTCAGCATCAGACTACCATGAAGGATTTCAGGATCTGTGTGTGATGTGTAGGTGTAACCTATAGGGTAGTAGTGAAAATACAATGACTGACTCATTTTTTAAAAATGCAAATGTTGCTTTTTCTTAACAATCATCAATAGAAAGTATTTCTAAAAAATCAAACCTGAAACACTGGTTCAGGTTTGACGGGTTGAGGACAGTTGCTATTCCTGGGCCCAAGTTAAACATTCTTAAATGAAGTAGTATAACTAATGGGCTGCTTGATGTCCTTAAATCAATGGTTATCCTAGTGCAGGACTCTGAGGCTGAAGCTCAATATAATCAAGAAAGCCTTACCACATTGTGAAGTGAAAAAACAGTCACCGCACCTTCTGAACAGTGGGCCATCTGCATGTCTAGTGAGTCTGCAATTTACAATGATGTAACAACCATCGCCTGGAAGAATACCACTTTACTGACCGGTTGATCTTTAGGAAATTACAACACTGTCACTCAGAAAATAATAATAAGTCTGTAATAAAAGTCACAACAATTTGCCTTATTATTTGTCCAGAAGACTGCAATCTTCTCTTAAAAGAGCTTGTTTCATTTCAGATTTTGTGTGATCACAAGTGTTATTTTAAGCAGTTGAAGTACTATTTTTTGTTAAAATAGGTCTGTTAAAGAGGTCTGAAGGTGTGAGTGTTGGTGATGATGATCAGAGGATGAGCTGTGTTTATGCCAGCTCAAAAGGAATTCAAGTGATCTAAGAAGGTAATATTTCTGGGATGTTGACTGACCAGGATCTTGTTATATTTTATGATAGGTTATTTGAAGGTGTGGAACTGGCATGCACAAAGGATGAACTCAGATCTGTTTCCCAGTGTTTAGTTTCCAACAAAAGATGACATTGTTGCTGCATGGTTTCTAATTATAATGTTGCTAAGCCAGGTTAGTTCAATGCCTGTTGAACTGAGATTTTTCCCAGCTGTAAGTGTTGGTTCAGATTGAATTGTTCAATCAAGAAGGTTTTTATGTATAATTCTAAAACTGGATTGGAGTGCTGGGATTAAGTGCTAGAATGAAAGTGATAAAAGCTGAATCCTATCCACACGGTAGGATAAATGTGTATTTCTCAGGATAGCCCAGCCTAGGCTGAAAAACCTTCCTCTGTAATTGTGGTATTACAGAATTATATATCTTTTCTATATCTTGCTTAATAGGATGCATTATAGACTATGAATTCTATGACGACTCCCTAACAATAATTTGTTACTTCCTGCAACTAATGACTGTTTGAACATGTGAATAGTGCAACAGTGATGTCAACAAAGCAGAACCTTGGTCTGAAATTCACCACAGGTTATAAAACAAATAGCACAGACTTAACTGCCATGTCATGTCATAATGCCTCAGGCACAACACTTTATAGTGGGGGCAACCCACACTTTCAGATGCTGACCATCATGTGCTGTACGTAAATACACACATGAGCAAATGTGATTCTAGTGAATAGTAGCTGAATGTGTGGATGGATTACATTAAATAGGTCTGTGTTTTATCACAGAAATAAACATTATTTCTGTGATCTCATATACTCAATGTCCCAAGATCACATCTAAATAATAGATAACCATCTGTCAGAACTACTTTGATTTGGATTTCTGCATTGAGCAGGGGGTTGCTCTAGATAGCCTTTTAGGCCCCTTCCAACTCCATGATTTGATGATGATGACAACCAACCAACCAACCAACCAACCAACCAACCAACCAACCAACCAACCAACCAACCAACCAACCAACCAACCAACCAACCAACCAACCAACCAACCAACCAACCAACCAACCAGATACTTAGGTTTTTCATTAAAACATGTATCTGTTACAGTATATAATATCAGTCAATGTTTTTATAATTTTGATTCACTGTGCCTGGTATTTTTAAATAATAATATTTCTGACTGATGGCCACCCTTTCCAGGATTTCTTAGAGACAGAATACTCAGAAGTGGTTTACCATTTCCTTATTCTGGGGGCATGTAGTTTGCCCAAGGCTACATAAGGTGGCTTTTCTCTGGGGAGATACAGTGAGGAACTGAACTCTCAACCTTGGGCTCTGCAACCACTTGTTGAACTATAAAGCCAGCATGATTTAATTATCAAGTAATGTGCAGATATACATCTGATGTGGAGTTCTGAGAGAGTGGAAGGTACTCTGCACAGCTTTTGAAATCAACAAAGTCAAGATAATATATTAAATGCAAGATGTCCTTGAACAATTTATAATAAAGCAAAAGAAAATCCATCAGTCTTGAACTTCAGTGATCTTGTTGTGCAATGATTTTTCACATCTATGAGCACACATTTATATATTTCATTTATCAAATAATTTTAATCTTGCCTTTCCTATTCATTAGGAATGCTCAACTTCAGAAGTGAGAGAAAACAGAGTAATCTATGACTATCAGCATGCAATAAATAAACACAACAAACCAATCACAGGAAAACTCTGGAGATAAAAATCAAGGAATGCAGAGAGTCAAACAAAGAAAAGAGAATCAGCTTGGCAGATCAAAGCCCTACTGGAATAGTAGCAGCAGCAACAACAATTTTAGGTGCCTACAGAAGGCCTTTAGGAAGGGGATGGATTGACTAGTTGACCTCCCAGAACAGTGCTCCATTGCTTAGGTGCAACCACAGAAGAGGCCCCTCTCATGCAGTCTCATAGATTGCTGAGATGCTGGCTGGATGCTCAATAGATAGTCCCCAGCTGACACAAATAGATGGTTAGGCATATAAGGAAAGAGATGATCCTTTAAGTGGTAGGTGTTATGGAACACTCTGTGTCTTTCTAGAGGAGGGCAATTTGCAACTAGGAATGGAAAAGATTTTTGTTTGCTTCAACTGTCTTGACAAAACCATCATTTCACATTTCCTGAGACTTCTTGCTTGTAGAATACACCTCAGTTTGAACATTTGTACATTAGAAAGGCTTGTAAAATGTTTCAGATAATTATAGTGCACACAAAATCATGTGCACATTTTAAAGGGCACATAGCTAAAATGTATACAAGTGGCATAAATTAGATGTATTGCATAAATAAATGCACACATTATGTAAAATGCATACATAAATGTGCAAAAAATGTGCATGAGTTTCCATGCAGGAAGAGAAAAAGCAAAGTCTAGCAACCAAAGATGAGAAGAACATGCAGCTGGGAATCAGAAAAAAAGGCAGTAAAACAGGGACTGAGAAATTTTTATATCCTTCTTTGCAACTTTCAAGAAAGCTTTCTTGGATAAACAAACCTCATGATGGGAGAAGAAATAGATACTATCCAATCTTCATTAGCCTCGTAGTGAATGGGAGATGAGCCCATTCATTTTGAGGGAATTCAGACAGAAATACCTTCCTGCAGAGTCGGCCTGATAATCTTGATTCCAATGAAGATATGGTGTGTGTGTGGGGGGGGATACTTTCTGAACACTATAACTCTAAATGAATCTTGTGCTGTATAGTGTTTTTGATTATCTTAAGTGTCCTGAAATCTACAAAATTAAAGCTTTGGGTTTTACCAAAGCTGAGAGCTATAGCAGATGTACCAAATGGGTGATCAGTGCTTGATTCATCATTTTCCCACTGAAGATTTCAGCAGCTTGCCTGATTGGTGACCTCAAACATTGTGGGTGTCAAGCTCAACTATTGTGACTTAATGTGCCCTCATCTTCAGAACTCTTCCTTTAAAGCTCAACTTTAATTTGATCTGCTTTGTAGATATTATAGATATCCACCTACTCTTTAATGATGCGATTCATTAATAGACTTCCATTGGTTAAGTCTCATTGTACTCTGTGAGGCTATAACCTCTTAAATTGCAGACCATCCTGTAAGTGGAATGCAGCTTGAGTTGGTTGTGTTATTAATTAACCTCAAAGATTTGTTAACCTCATGAGGTGGACAGGCTATGTAAGCCGTGGCAATTACCCAGTAAATGATGTTTATCCTAGGCTTAATTCAAGCTAAATCAGTCTTCGTCAAGCCTGATTGAACTAGATATAGCTACACAAATGGTCACTCCACCCATGTCACTTAGATCATAGCTAATCATGCATATTTATCCCATAGAAGACTTTTATATCCACTAGAGGTAAGTTGAAGGAAGAAGAAGGAGCCATTGTTATAAATGCAGACTGACATAAGCAAGTTCACTTTCTTGCCAGGAGTGCTGAGGGCAGGCCATCTGCCTTGCTCACTAAATCCTTTGTTTTTATTAGTTTAGGCTGCCTGAACACCTTAAATTTTCTAGCCCTGCAAACCCCTTTGCCAGACAACAGTAAGGCAAGAAGCACTACCTTTTCCCATCTAGGCCTCTGTAATTTGTGCAGACTTCTTCTGCACAAAACTAGCATATTTCCCTTTCAGTAGCCTGCGTGGAAACACACATAATAGACACAAAGCCTGGAAGCTAGCTGGGTGTTCAAAAAGATGCAGATAGAGGCTTCTACTCATAAAAAACTCATGCAACAAGGCAGCAGTCATTGTCGTTATGCCCAATTTGTTTTAAAGCTTTATTTGTACAATTCTGCCGAACATGTGAAGGCAATCGTCTTGTTCCCTTCTCTTGGAAAGACTGCCACAAAACACCTTATTGTCTCATGGGACAAGAATAATAATCTTGCAGTTCTCTCTCCTTATGTGAGAGGATGAAATAAATAGGGCTTTGCATGCTTTTTTGGTCATCCCCCTCCCCCTAGTTCCACTCCCATCAGGATGCAAATTATCATAGGAGGTTGTTCTGTTAGATGGGGAAGGGTTAAACAGCTCTTCTTAAACCAGTCAATGTGGGTGGGAGACTACCTAAAAAGCCACATGTCACTTAAGCTGCTCTGAGCTTTCTGAAGTAAGAGCAGAATATGAGTCGAATAAATAAAATAAAATGGGAGCTTTAGATAGTGGAGGTCCCGCTTATAAATCCAAAGCTTATTTTAAAAATCACACTGGATGGTGAGTGAGAGGCAAGGAAGCTGGCTCATGTTTTATGGATATTTCCCCTTCTCTTACAGCTCAGTCATTTCCATTTGCTGTTTCCTTTTTGTGTTTATAAGCCACATATTTAATAATAGATTGTTCTCCATTCTTTGTTGCAAGGGGGGGGGGAACTGAGCTCATTATGGCTCATGTCGCTTGGCCTGTCACTTGGACTTACCAGCAGTCACTGTGATGTGGAATAGTGTTGCTTCTGCCTTTTCTACAAAAGACAAGGTGGTGCTGAGGTGCTATTAGAGCTAATTAGAAGAAAGTCAATTACCAAAGATTTTCCCCCAGAGGATTCAAAATGCCAGACAGCCACATCAGCTGCCTTTTGTTTTTTGCCCCCAAATTTACTGAGAAAATTATTTAATGTTCACTCCTGTCATCAGAGGGATGATGGGGGTGGGATATGTAAGTTTCTGACTTTTGAAGTGTTATTAGTTTACTGACTATTTTAAAGGGGTTGGTTACAGTACAATTCTGTCCTCAAATGACACCGCTTCGGAAACGGAAGGGGAACTTGTGTCCCTTGAGATGTTTTCTGCTGTACAATTCCCATCACTCCTCACTACTGACTGTGTGATGAGGGCTGATGGGAGGTGAGGTCTACCAATATTGGGAGGAACATGTCTTCTTTATCTCTATAGACAGTGGTGAGGATTGGCCACAATCTCTCAAGCCCAGGTGTTTTTCAGGGGGAGGTGATGGGGAACACAAAAACCTTTGTTTCTTAAAACCTCACCCCCATTCATTATTATTGTTATTTATAAAGTCAGCACTGCTCATGTTTCCTTGCCAGATCAGAGCACCTGCAAAGCTTGCACAGTAGAGCCAACTGGACATTGAGTTCCATTGCAATGGGATGAACAAATATTGTCTCAATGACACTTCTTTTCCCCACAGTCATCTGAAAACACATCTGACTGAGACCACGAATGGGCATGGGTCAAGGCAATAAGCCAAGGACTGAAGCAGTAAGGGTTGAAGTATGCAAATAAGGGACAGGGAGCTTTTTGGATTCCTTGTAGCAGAACCCTAAGAATCATTTCTATTCCACCGAGGCTCCATTGGAAACATATTCCTGTCTTGCTTTCACAGAACTCTGAGCAAGATAACAGATGAAAGGTTCATTTCTATTCCATAGGCTGGATGAGTGGGCGGGTGGGCATGGTGGCTTGTGAAGGGATGTGGCTTGGAGTGTTATGAAGAAAGCTTGTATTTCACTATGCCATCACATGGCTTTCAGAGCTTGGATACGTTACCTTTTTTGACTACAGCTCTCAGAGTCCCCAACCAGTATGGCCAGAAGTCATACTATCTGAGGAATTCTGGGAACTAGTATTCCCCCTCCCCACCACAATCTCTGATGACTCTGTTTTTATCCAAAGATCTCCAGATGCAATAATCTGAGTTCCTCCCATGTAAAAGCTCTTTATATAAAGAGAAATATCTGCTGGGATGCATCCCAGACTTTTCCACAACTTATGGGGTCTACATTACTTATATAGGGCCTAGCAAAGAGGGGAGTGTTCGCCTATAACTTGACAAATAGCTGGGTATTTAGACTTTACTTAAACACCTTTAAGAAAGAAGAGACCTCCTCATTCCAAGATGGTCTCCGTTTTACTGTCAATCAGCTAATCCTATCAGGATGTCTTAAAGCAGAGGTCCCCAACCTTTTTGGGACCGCGGACCGGTTGGGGGGTGCAGGCTCCGGGGGGGTCAGGGGCACCCCTGTGCTCACGGGTGGGCATGTCATGCTCACGGGTGGACGTGTCGTGCTTGCGGAGAGGCGTGTCACACTCGCGGGTGTCATGCTCGCGGGTGACACTCCCCTCCGCAAGCGCGACACGCCCACAGTGCGTGCCTGCAGGGGGGGCGGAGATCCGTCTCCATGGCCCAGTTCCAGGAAGCCCACGGACCAGCACCGGGCTGCGGACCGGGGGTTGGGGAACCCTGTCTTAAAGGAAAAAAGTGTGCTGCTTATATATTGCCCCACAGCATGTAAAGCACTCTACGTGGTTTACAAGTTAATTATGCAGGCTACACATTGCTCCCCCCCCCCCGCAAGGTAGATCCTCATTTTACCCATCTCCAAAGGATAGAAGGCTGAGTCAACCGTGAACCAGCTACCTGGGATTAACCCCTAGGCCGTGTGCACAGATTTGGCTGCAGTACAGCAGTGTAACCACTGTGCCTCGAGTCTTCCTGATATTTAGTCCAAATTCTGTTCTTTGTAAAATCAATGCATGGGTTTGAATCTTACCTGTGCAGCTGAGGTTGCCATTTTTGAGCAAATGATATATGTATGTGAATCAGTTTGCTGGGAAAAAGAAAATCTCCTGAGTAGGGGAAATGTAATTTCTTCATGTTATTAAACATCAGTTACCAATCATTCACCTCCTGTGTTGAAATGTGCACCTACCAGAGATGGGAAAAGTTTTTTTTTTTTGGATTACACCTCCAAAGCTTGGATTCCTAGGAGCTGACTGGTATATTCTGCAATTTGTACTTTTAAAAAACATCACCCCCTCCTTATCTCTGGTGCCTCAACTATTGCTTCTTCTTTAGCATTTAAATGTTACCTTTTGCGCTCGTCGTTTGTCAGCTCTTTGATTCTGATGATAAATTCGGCTGAAGTTGGAAACAATAACCGGGACAGGAAGCGCAATGACGAGCACCCCGCTCAAGGAACAAATGGAGCCAAAGATCTTCCCAGCAATTGTCTTGGGTACCATATCACCATAACTGGGGTGAAAGAGAGACAAAACAAAATGGTGCCATTAGGATCAAAGTGATGCCAGGTAAACACTTGCAAATTCTGTCTAGTAGAAGAATCACCTACATATTCTGTGTTAAAAGCAGAGATACAGAAAAGTTCAGTTTTGGAAGAATAAAAGAAATTTCAACAGCATCCCTGCCATTTTTAAAAAAAAGTAATATTGATTGATTGATTGATTGATTGATTGATTGATTGATTGATTGATTGATTGATTGATTGTGGAGTGCCCTTTGAGAGAGCCAAAGGGAGAAGATTGGAATTAGATGCTCCACTACATTGGCTCTAAGACTTCTGCATTGTGTATTGGATCTCAGCTTTATTGTGTCAGGTGGTTACATAGATAATAGCCTGCTTTGTGAGATGCCCCCACTTTTAAGCGGTTTTGCAGAACAAACTCCTGAGCTCCAGTGCATAAAAGCTATGCAGAGCTCTATAAAAATGACAAATGATACTCCAGTCCAAGATGCTTAGTTTATATTCATTGCAAGCTCATGTTGATGGATGAGCTGTTTAAGCCCTCTCTATGTTTCTTCCAAGCCATCCCAAACTTTGTGTCTAGCAAAAATGAATTGACTTCTGGTTTGGTTTTAAATGTTCTAGACTTGTGAGTTCTGAAACTGGAAGCCCATGGTCACTTAACAGTTTTGAGCTGCCTTTGTTAAGACAATAGGATCAGGGCCTGTGCTCAACATCTTGGGGTCTGATGTAAGCAGTTGGAAATACCCCATTCACCAGACCCTACACAAAACAAGGGAACACACAAACGCACCTATTTAGACACCACAATTCCACCTTAAGGAATAGAGCCTTTCAATACATATTGGCAGTTCGTTACAGCAGCTGCCATGTTATTGGAGTCTAAAGATCATTTTGTCGTCTTCACCCACATGTTAAATAATTGGTACTACCGACAAAACAAGAAATAAAAACAGGAAAACTGAATGATAAGCAAAAGTGGGGTCAATTGCAAGGTTTGACAACATAAATCTCTCTCTCTCTCATACTGTTCTCACATTAAATCTTTCTCAGAAAGTTCACAACAATTAATCCATTAAGGTAGAAATGAAAAGTGTAAACATTTTAGAATAATCACAAAATACATGATTTTTTTTAAAAGACAAAAGAGAATAGAAGTTGCAATGTCTAGCTCAACACCATTTTCCATATCCAATATATCTAGACATATAATCTCCATCTCGGTGCCATCTCAGTTGATGAGGCTGACTACCATCATACCACACCTATCTCTCACTGTGTGGATTGGTTGCTTTTTATTAAGGTCCAGCCAACCTCTGATGTTACTCATCCAAGAAGTCTACCTCTTTCACATTTACCCTCAATGTTCCTTTCAGTGATGTATTGCAGTATATTATATTTGTCATGACAAATTATATGTTCACAATATGAAAGCTTCTGTTTCTTAATAATTAACTCTGTTTCTTTTTTATTTTCTTATCCAATGAAGTGCCTTTTTATTATTTATTCTATTGGTCCATGGGATGCAAAGGATTCTTCTGAATGTGCACATTTCAAAAGCACTTATTCTATTGAGCATCTCCTTTTTAATAGTCCAAACCTCATATCTGTATCGGATTCTGACCATATGTAACTCTTTAGTATCCTCAGTCTCAAAGACCTATTCAGCTGTTTGTTACACAATGTTTTCTTCAATTTCATAAAAGCTGTTCTAGCTATCTCAGTTTTTCACTTGATTTCTATATTGCAGTCCATGTGGTTGTTAATTAAGTGTCCTGGATGCATGCAATTGTCCATATGTGAATTGTTGCACATAATTGACACTATCCCTACTTTTCACTGTTGATTTGCCTATGAAACTGGAAGAAGTTGACAACTCTGATTCTTATGCAGGGTTATTTTTTATATGAGGGTATAAACATCTAGTAGCCTGGAGACCGAGGACCAACCTTGGTGCCCAATGACCAAACTACATGCTACATGAAGGATGGAGAATGCCACTAGAGTTTACTTTTGTTGCTGTTTTACTCTGAAGTAAGCACAGACTCAATCCGGATCAAAAAAGGTGCATGTGAGTGGGGGACCATTTAAACCTTCCTTCATCTGGCTTTTATCCAAACAGATCCTCCCCACAGGAGTTGAAAAGAGGAAAAAAAATCCATGAGCACATGGGGGGGTAGGGGTTAGATGAAAGACAGGTGGCAGAAAGACTTGAAACCCCACCACCACCACTTGCTGCACCTGATCCAACTTAGGACTATGTGCACTATTAGAGAGGGATAGTGTTCTTTAGCTGAACAAAAGCCCTAGTATTTCTTTCCACTTGTGTAAGGCTGAATTGTGAGTGAGCAATAGAACAGTTCTGGACTTTGTTCAAAGAAGCACCCAATAATACTCTAAGAATTTTCTGGCACATCAGGGGCCAACACATTTATTGATATAAACAGAGGTGAAGAAAGTTACTTTTTCTAGACTACAGGTCCCAGAAATTGTAAGTTTTTGAAAAAAATAATACTCCCCTTTTCTGGATGTAAGTCATGCTGGTTTTTCAGGTGCTACATTCTCCCTTGTTGTTTTTGCTGCCACAAACTAAGGCAGCAGCTACCATGCTCGATTTATGGTTGCAAACTGAAATAGCTGAATTCTTCATTTCAGTAACAAATGCTGCTTACAGAGCGGCAGTATAATCTCCTTTCATTTTAGTTTTTTTGGGGGCTTGGTCAAAAGCACAGCTCTATGCTTTTTCTCCCATTAGGTGGGCTACTTGATGTTATTTGAACAACTCTTTAGCTGGTATTAGAATCTTGTTGATTCAGACACTGGTACTAGGTTAATTCTAATCCGCATGGCAAACAATGGGTTGGTGGGCGTCTGAAAGACTTGTACAATAGCTTCCAGTCAGCTAGCCAATGGTGAGCTAAGCTAGACTGAGGGTGAATTTACTTTGCCCATAAGGAGACAGCTAACTGATTATTAGTTTTATC
Source organism: Intellagama lesueurii (assembly GCA_037013535.1). NCBI lineage: Eukaryota > Metazoa > Chordata > Lepidosauria > Squamata > Agamidae > Intellagama > Intellagama lesueurii. The sequence continues at coordinate 199,719,611 of JBAJHW010000004.1, forward strand.
CAGGCGTATCGGGTTTTTTTTGTCAGTGATGTATTTATATAAAAGTCTCTTCCATCATGAGCATAAACCATGTTCGACTTACCATTGCTAAGCCCTCTTTCCAGCTCTTTGACATTGTGTGGCATCATCTCACAAGTCTACATTCAAAATCAAGAGGTCAATAGCCAGTTCATAGGTATAGAAAGCTTCTATTTGCCCAAATAGGTAAAAATTAAGCAGCTTTTAAAAAGAGCAGTACAATACGGAATGGCTGCTGCTGCTGCCTGACTGCCCTCAAGTCATTTCAGGGGTCAGCCATTTCCATCTTTAACTCAGAGCTATTCCAGATGGAGCTAAAATTCACCCCCCATGTCCTTATTTCTCTTGGATGGTAGCAAACAAGGCCCATGGCTTAACAGAATTTGAATCCAAGCCAAACTTTAAAAAACTGGCATGTTCTTCAAGAGCTCTTTGAAATCTTTGTTAGAAATCTACTTCCCTTGTGGAGCTTCTCTTTAGTCACTTAGTATGCTATAGCTCATTCTGGAGTGATATTGTCACCCACTGGAGAGGTGAGTCAGCAGTGGAGGAAGGAATAACATTTCCCAAGTGTGACATGAACATGACTTCCCCTTTCCCAAGCACAACAGAATGGTATATTCCTCTTCAAGAAATATTTGGCCACCAGGATCCCTTGAGCTCCATGTAAGACAGAGCAAGCTACCAAACATTTACTGTGTCCTATGTTTTTGAACTATTGGCTGCAGACAGTTGAAAAAGAGATAAAATGAATGATCTGAAGCTATTATTTTAGTAACCATCGTGTCTGCATCATGTCTAATAACTGCTTGCAAAAAGCCACAGTACTTTTTAAAGTACCACATTGAACTATGAACCTCTTGTAGCCTGCGGTCCTAAACACACATTATTGAATCCAAGCTGATTATTTTCATAGTGGTAACAGATGGCACTCAGTTAGGTTTTAGAACCCTGAGAAGTTGCTCTGTGACACAGTAGACTCATGACTGATGGGCCAGTCATCTTGTATTAAGAGGTCCAATAATCTTTGCTGCATGTGTCATGCTCAACTATAAATCCGAATTCAGAATCCCAATTACCTTAGCTGTAATGTGGCACTCAGTAAGCCAGGCCAGTCAATCTTACTTGTTAGTCCTGTGCAGTGACTGCCTGTATGTTTCATTAGGGAATAGAGGGCAGACTTCTCTTCATAGTGCTAGCAAGGAGATAACAACCGAAGAACAAAACTCTGATTCTAAGTATCATAGACAAAAGTGATGAATTCCTGCTGTAGATTGCTATGGCAGTGCACAAAACAGAAACAACTCTTAACACAATCAGCAACGTGCCAATAGTACTTTCTACTGGTGTGTTTATTCTGACATACATGGCACCAAAAAGTCTGAGACCCAAGGGAAGAAACTAATAGGAAGTTCTTTTCCATGAGCCACACTGAATGAATGAGACAAACGTGCCTGACACTATGCTAAAGCCACAAATGATTGGCCAGTGGCATGAACACCAGATATTATTATGCTGTCCGTTTTTGTTGTTGTTGTTGAAGATGAATAGCTCCAAATATAAAATGAGTAGGCTATTGTTAAAGTAGTCAGTGTTTAAGATTTGGAAGACTTTGAATGACTTTGGCTTGATATGCCAAAACTCAGTGTGAAAATGAACTTGGCACTTTTAATGGACTATTGAAGTAAATCCACAAAGTTATCACTGAGATTCCAGTTTTAAAGCATATCAAGGTCAGAGAGAGTTTGAAGCCAGTGCAAGTGCAGAAGTGTAAAAGAGGCCAGTTGCTTTTGATCAAGGTAACTGTATCAGAAAGGATGAGAATCTTTGAATTAAATCTTCAAAAATGCTCCTTATTAAAAAAACATTGACCCAAAGCTAGCCTTTTCTTACATTTCACAGTCTTCCTAAGTGTGGTCTCTTTCTGGTCTCTTGCTTGATTTCTGTGGCTTCTATTAAAGTAGAGGGTTGGCAGTTGAAGCTAATATACCACAACCAGCTCAGCTGGCAGTTGCAGTATCTGAAAGAAAAGCTAATGACCCTGACACCTGACTTCAAGCAAAGCTTTTGACAAAGTGTCCCATGATACTCAGATTAGCAAGCTAACAAGGTGCAGGATGGATAGAACAACTATCATACACAGTTAGTTACAGAATCACCCTCAGAGATTGCTTATCAATGGCTCCTACTCAAACTGAGAGGAACTAACATATGGGGTACCACAAGGCTCAGTCCTGGCCCGGTGCTCTTCAACATTTTTATTGGTGATGGATGGGGGAGTGCAGGGAATACTTATAAAAACAACAGAATGAAATTTTACACGGATAAATGCAAAGTTCTACACCGTGGGGGGAAAAAACAAATACAAGATGGGGGATACTTGGCTCGGTAATACGACAAGTGAGAAGGATCTTGGAATTGTTGTGGATCAAAAGCTGAATATGAAGCAACAGTGTGATGTGGCTGCAAAAAAGCAAATGCTATTTCAGGATGCATTAACAGAAGTATAGTCTCCAAATCCCATGAGGTACTAGTCCCTCTCTACTCAGCAGTGGTTAGGCCTCCTCTTGAATACTATGTCCAGTTCTGGGCACCACACTTTAAGAAGGATGCCAACAAATTGGAACAAGTTCAGAAGAGGGAAACAAGGGTGACCAGGGGCTGGAAACAAAGCCGTAGGAGGAAGGACTTAAAGAACTGGACATGTTTTGTTCTTGTTTAGTCATTAAGTCGTGTCCGACTCTTCGTGACCCCATGGACCAGAGCACGCCAGGCCCTCCTGTCTTCCACTGCCTCCCGGAGTTGGGTCAAATTCATGTTGGTAGCTTCGGTGACACTCTCCAACCATCTCGTCCTCTGTCGTCCCCTTCTCCTCTTGCCTTCACACTTTCCCAACATCAGGGTCTTTTCCAGGGAGTCTTCTCTTCTCATGAGATGGCCAAAGTATTGGAGCCTCAGCTTCAGGATCTGTCCTTCCAGTGAGCACTCAGGGTTGATTTCTTTCGGAATGGATAGGTTTGATCTCCTTGCAGTCCAGGGGACTCTGAAGAAGAGTCTCCTCCAGCACCACAATTCAAAAGCATCAATTCTTCGGCGGTCAGCCTTCTTTATAGTCCAGCTCTCACTTCCATACATCGCTACTGGAAAAACCATAGCTTTGACTATGTGGACCTTTGTTGGCAAGGTGATGTCTCTGCTTTTTAAGATGCTGTCTAGGTTTGTCATCGCTTTCCTCCCAAGAAGCAGGTGTCTTTTAATTTCATGGCTGCTGTCACCATCTGCAGTGATCATGGAGCCCAAGAAAGTAAAATCTGTCACTGCCTCCATATCTTCCCCTTCTATTTGCCAGGAGGTGATGGGACCAGTGGCCATGATCTTAGTTTTTTTGATGTTGAGCTTCAGACCATTTTTTGCACTCTCCTCTTTCACCCTCATTAAGAGGTTCTTTAATTCCTCCTCACTTTCTGCCATCAGAGTGGTATCATCTGCGTATCTGAGGTTGTTGATATTTCTTCCGGCAGTCTTAATTCCGGCTTGGGATTCATCCAGTCCAGCCTTTTGCATGATGTATTCTGCACATAAGTTAAATAAGCAGAGAGACAATATACAGCTTTGTCGTACTCCTTTTCCTATTTTGAACCAATCAGTTGTTCCATATCCAGTTCTAACTGTTGCTTCCTGTCCCACATATAGATTTCTCAGGAGATAGATAAGGTGATCAGGCACTCCCATTTCTTTAAGAACTTGCCATAGTTTGCTGTGGTCCACACAGTCAAAGACTTTTGCGTAGTCAATGAAGGAGAAGTAGATGTTTTTCTGGAACTCTCTGGCTTTCTCCATAATCCAGCGCATGTTAGCAATTTGGTCTCCAGTTCCTCTGCCCCTTCGAAATCCAGCTTGTACTTCTGGGAGTTCTCGGTCCACATACTGCTGAAGCCTACCTTGTAGGATTTTGAGCATAACCTTGCTAGCGTGTGAAATGAGTGCAATTGTACGGTAGTTGGAGCATTCTTTGGCACTGCCCTTCTTTGGGATTGGGATGTAGACTGATCTTTTCCAATCCTCTGGCCACTGCTCAGTTTTCCAAACTTGCTGGCATATTGAGTGTAGCACCTTAACAGCGTCATCTTTTAAGATTTTAAATAGTTCAACTGGTATGCCATCACCTCCACTGGCCTTGTTGTTAGCCATGCTTTCTAAGGCCCACTTGACTTCACTCTCCAGGATGTCTGGCTCAAGGTCAGCAACCACACTATCTGGGTTGTCCGGGACATCCAGATCTTTCTGGTATAATTCCTCTGTGTATTCTTGCCACCTCTTCTTCATGTCTTCTGCTTCTGTGAGGTCCCTCCCATTTTTGTCCTTTATCATGTCCATCTTTGGACAAAAGGTTCCTTTAATATCTCCAATTTTCTTGAACAGATCTCTGGTTTTTCCCTTTCTATTATTTTCCTCTATATCTTTGCACTGTTCATTTAAGAAGGCCCTCTTGTCTCTCCTTGCTATTCTTTGGAAGTCTGCATTCCATTTTCTGTAACTTTCCCTATCTCCCTTGCCTTTTGTTTCCCTTCTCTTCTCTGCTATTTGTAAGGCCTCGTTGGACAGCCACTTTGCTTTCTTGCATTTCCTTTTCTTTGGGATGGTTTTTGTTGCTGCCTCCTGTACAATGTTACGAGCCTCCATCCATAGTTCTTCAGGCACTCTGTCCACCAAATCTAGTTCCTTAAATCTGTTCTTCACTTCCACTGTGTATTCATAAGGGATTTGGTTTAGATTATAGCCCAGTGGTTTTTCCTACTTTCTTCAGTTTAATCTTGAGTTTTGCTATAAGAAGCTGATGATCAGAGCCACAATCAGCTCCAGGTCTTGTTTTTGCTGTCTGTATAGAGCTTCTCCATTTTTGGCTGCAGAGAACATACTCAATCTGATTTCAGTATTGCCCATCTGATGATGTCCATGTGTAGAGTCGCCTCTTGTGTTGCTGGAAAAGAGTGTTTGTGATGACCCGCTTGTTCTCTTGACAAAACTCTATTAGCCTTTGTCCTGCTTCATTTTGAACTCCAAGGCCAAACTTACCTGTTGTTCCTTTTATCTCTTGACTCCCTACTTTAGCATTCCAATCACCTATAAGGAGAAGAAAATCTTTCTTTGGTGTCAGTTCTAGAAGGTGTTGTAAGTCTTCATAGAATTGGTCAATTTCAGCCTCTTCAGCATGGGTGGTTGGTGTATAAACCTGGATTACTGTGATGTTGAAAGGTCTGCCTTGGATTCGTATTGAAATCATTCTATCATTTTTGAGATTGTATCCCAGCACAGCTTTTCCCTCTCTTTTGTTGACTATGAGGGCTACTCCATTTCTTCTACGGGATTCTTGCCCACAGTTGTAGATACAATAATCGTCTGAATTGAATTCGCCCTTTCCCGTCCATTTTAGTTCACTGATGCCCAGGATGTCAATGTTGATTCTTGCCATCTCCTGTTTGACCACATCCAGCTTACCAAGGTTCATAGATCTTACATTCCAGGTTCCTATGCAGTATTTTTCTTTGCAGCATCGGACTTTCCTTTCACTTCCAGGCACGTCCGCAGCTGAGCGTCCTTTCGGCTTTGGCCCAACCACTTCATTAGCTCTGGAGCTACTTGTCCTTGTCCTCCGCTCTTCCTCAGTAGCATGTTGGACGCCTTCTGACCTCGGGGGCTCATCTTCCAGCATCATATCTTTTAGCCTTTTGTTTCTGTTCATGGGGTTTTCTTGGCAAAGATACTGGAGTGGCTTGCCAGTTCCTGCTCCAGGTGTGGATCGTGTTTAGTCAGAACTCTCCACCATGACCTGTCCGTCTTGGGTGTCCCTGCACGGCATAGCCCATAGCTTCTCTGAATTACTCAAGCCCCTTTGCCACGACAAGGCAGCAATCCATGAAGGGGGGACATGTTTAGCCAAGAAAAAAGAAAGATTGTCATACAGAGGAGGGCAGGATATTTTCTCAGTCATTCCAGAGTGCAGAACATGAAATAATGGGCTCAAGTTACAGGATTTGGGTTGAATATCAGGAAAAAAACACTTTTTAACTGTTAGAGCAGTACAACAATGGAACCAATCACCTAGAGAGGTGGTGAGTACTCCAACATTGGAGGCATTCAAGAGAAAATTAGACAACCATCTATCAAGTGTACTTGGATTTGGATTCTTGCATTGAGCGGGGGTTGGACTTGATGGCCCTTCCAACTCCATTATTCTATGAGTCTATCATCTATGGTTATTTCTGAAATGCTAAACTCCCTTGGCCTTGTCCCTAGATAAAAGCTCACTATGTTGCTCAAATGACTAAGAACATGTTTCAGCTCCCTCTCATTCTCTTTCTCTTCCTTGTCTCACTGTGCATGTATGCCATTTTTAGAGCTCTGTAAATGTTTCATGCATTACTGTCTGCAACTTAATTGTATAACATGAAAGTCTTTTTCTGGATTTACCTAAAATCAGTGTACCAATGCTTCTTGCAATGGCTATAATAAATATCATAAGGAGTGGACAAAACATCTGCCTCAAGGGTTGCCTGGGATGATGTTGGGTGCAGCGCTACTGGAAATGGGCATGGCCAATTTTCTTCCTCCATTTCAGTGCCCAGAGTTGAAGAGGCTTAAATCATACCAGTCTCCTCCCTGCTGCCCAGCTAAAGAACACAGTTCATTGTGCTCCTTAATGTCTTCTGGTGCCAGTCTTCTGGGCAGGGTTCAATGGATAGGTGGGATCATTTATATACAACATTTTTAACTTTTATCATTAAGCTAAAAATGATTAGTAACTTTATCACATTGACATTGAAAGAAGGGCTTTTAAACATTTAAGTTAATTTTACATTGGCATTTAAGTTTATGATGAAAGTTATGTTTCTTTTTATAGTGTGCCCTTTGCATGCACGGTCACCTCTTTTTGGCATTTGCAGAAAATTTTATTCATGACAACCTTGCACAGGCAGAAGCCCTGTTTGTTTCAGCATGGTGGTCTGTGGCTAGCATATCTGCAAGCTGGGGATTATGCAGAGGACTATGGTCACGTAGCTGTTGTGGTCCATGTTTCCTAACAAGAGTCTGCTCTAAAAGACTTAACAGAAAGAAGGTGAAAAGACCCACTCATGACTTAGGTTTTTTAAGTCTTCACAGACTTCCAAATCAAGCACTGATTTTTAGATATGCATCTCTGAGTTTGTTACTTCAGTGGAATTTGGATGAATGCGTATTACTACAATCAATTTGCACTTATACCTCACCTTTGACTCAACAGGCTTATACAGTATGGATGGCTTTCCTTCTCTTCTTTAGTCCTAAAAGCATCCTTCTGGAGATGACTGGGAGAGGCATACTGGTTCATGGACACCCAGTGGGTTTCATGGTTCTCTGCGTACTTGAACCTAGATCTTCAGCAGTAGCTAAACTTTCCTGATTCTGAACAACTGGGAAGAATCCAGCCTTTTCATCCTGCAGCTTTCTGATTTGAGAAACAGCACTAGCATGATGCTAATACTAACTTAATTCTGAAGAAACTGTAATGCAAACATACATATGTGGACCAATGACTTTTCAAAAAATTAGTTGAATTAAGTTACCCTTTTCAGTTGGAAAATTTCTAACTTAATTCATAATGTAAATGATTTTCATATCACCAGCACAGAGGCATGCAATCTGCTGTAAGATTGCAGAGGCATGCAGTCCTTCATGGCAGATGACTGTAAAAGAGTGATGATTATAAAGATGGAATTATTTAACTCTGAGGAGGAAATGCTCTTATTTATTAGTTATATGTCAATTTCACCTTTCTCCAATGGACTCATGGTTACATACATGGCTCCTTCTCTTCCCTCACAACAAGTTAGTGAGGTAGATCAGGCTAGGAGAGTTACTGGCTAAAGGTCACACAGGGAGCTTCATTGACTAGTGAGGACTAGAACCTTAGCCTCTCTAAGTTCAATCCTATTAGCATTACACCACAGTGACTCATATATAGCAGAGTCAAAACAGAGATCAGAATAAAGACTTTCAAACTTTCTCGAGTGTGCTATGACTATTATTTCCTAGCCAAGTTTTTAATGCAGTTAATTTAATGATCTGGCATTTCACAAGACAGCTGTAGCTGCAAAATACAAAACACAACACAGCAGAAAACAAAACAATTTGCAGACAGGAGTGGGGAGAGGACCTTTAACCATTTTCTCATGTGTCACACTCAATTTCCCATCAACACTGCAGCTGTTTGATTAATTGGCTTAGCCAGGGGGGTCATAAATGGAATGATGACAGAGGAAAAGCTGTTCTTTTATCTTGGGGGCAGTGAGTAAACATTTTTCAGACACAGTCTGCATAGCACAGACAAATATTTGACATTTTTGTGAGGGTGACACAGGCTTTACTGTTGACTTTGCAAGCTACAGTGAAGTGTCTAACAATCTGGACTGGATGTTTTTGCCACATATCTGTGCTACCTTTCCGAGGCCACAACCCACTGAATTATCACAACTTTTCTTTTCTATTCCATCTGACACATAGCGCTATGCCCAGATATTTTGCAGCCTAAGGCAAGGGACAAAATGTCTCCCCTTCTCTGTTCCACATAAGGGTGTTTATTTTGCCACCTTGTAAACATGCAATCTTGCCTGATTTTGAAGGCTAAACATTTCTTGGACAGGTGACCACCATGGAATAGCAGAGATCTCATGGTAGTGTCAGGAAAGTATTTGACCTGAAACTGTGAGGAGCTGCAGCCAGTCAGAGTGGCAGTACTGTGCTAGCTGGACCAGGGTCCATGGTCAGTAACTTCCTTTGTTCCTAAACAAAGAGAAGCTAAGGTTTGCAGCAGTTGAATCTTATTGCAACACTAGTGTCTCCACACTAGTGTCTCCTGTTGTTCTTGAGGGCTGTAGACTAGTTTAGGATAGGTGGTGTGACATACACAAATCTGTCTTACAACAGTGAATAATGGCTAGGAAGCTCATGAAGAATAACTGGTGGTGCTGCCACTGCTGTCCCCAACATTTGCCACCCTAAACAGTTGCACTATTCTGTCCAGTGGTGGGGCTGAGCCTATTCACACAGGCTTACTCATCAATTATACCAGCAATGAATGGCTATCATGTAAGAACAGGCCAAATATAACATGCAGAACACTTTTATGGGCTCCTAATTTTAGGAGTGATGAGAAGCAAAGCAACATGAAATAATGTTTCACCCAATCCACCCATTAAATTTAGCCCTATCTTTTGGGATTTTCTGTGGGAACTACAGTAAAGTATGTGATACTTTCAAAGGCTGTCAAACCCTTTGTTCTCTTCTTCTTCAGCACATGCTGACTCATTTTAACCATCAGTGATCCATTCTTGGTCACAATTTTGCTACCCATCCTCCCTCTTTGAGGGAGTCACTTTATGGAGAATTGTTGAGGTTCTTCAACCTTTGGCTAAACCAAAAGAATTAAATTTCAGTTTGTTTGGAAGTCTGTACAGAAAAAGTTCCTTTAGTGAGGGAAAAAAAATGAAACTAGTCTACCTGGAAAGCTCTTAATGCTGAGGATAGGTAGAAGAAAAAGACTCTGCCAAGACACCAGACATAAACTTCAGATGCCCAATTCAAGATTTTGAAGGTAGCTATACAGAAGGTCTTGTTTTTTCGGAAAGAACTTTTGAGGGCCACTTGACACAGCACTTGATATAGCACTCAGTTGTTTAGCAATGAGTAGGCTTCACTTGGATGCACAGACTGACTGGATTGAGATTGTGCTTTGTGCTTGAGATAGTAAGAAGTAATATGAAAGTTGTTTATTTATTACGCTTTGCTTGCAATGGCTTACTCACACATATAGATGACTAAGATGCTGCATACATGCCGTGCTCATGATTACTGTCTTAACTGAGCTCTGAAATATGAAGAGCATTCTCTGCCTGATTGTACCAGGTCTCAGCTGTTCTAAAGAAGTCTGATTTCTCTGCTAACAGAAATAAGTACATGTATTGATTCAGATGGATGGCTATGTGCAATTTTCCAGACCGAATGGCTGACTATCTGGCTTCTTTATTCCTTCACGAAGGAAGGTCTTCCTAAAATGGAATAGTCATGCCCTTTCCAGCTCAATTAAAGCTTTTAAAACCAAAACCATGAAAACATGCTCTCTGTAATTAAAATGTGACTTTGTTATCGCCCACTTCTACCTTTTGGCTTCAGTTTTTAAGCAATCTGTGGGTGGAGAATGGTTGATTCATTTAATATCATGATGCAAAGCCTTTCCAAGTTGACTCTGAGTAGCTTTAATTCCTAATAAAGGAGACATGAGGCCTTGATGAGCTGTAACCCTGCTCTTCAGTGTAGATGGTCATTAAAAGTTTCTACTGGAACTATAGATTAAACACATGATAAATTGAAAGGACCTGTCATTGTTCGATCCACCTGGGGGAATTTTAAATTGCCAGCTTGCTCTTATAAATGTCTGTCAGCTAATTATCTTTTGAGAAGAAAAGCCCAGTAATTGGCTAGTTATTCCCTTTTGTTCTTTTTATTCCTAGGAGCAAACAAAGATCAACTATGTTTAAACAGATATCTAGTCACTGCTGATCTGATCATTCAGTCTATATCTTATGATGGTAGGCTCCCTTGAAACAGATCTCAAGTATGTAGAAATATGGGGAATAGCAATGCAAATTTCTAAAAAAAGGAAGCCACAAATCTCTGAATTCTTAATTGCATGCTTAATTGTATTCAGCAGTGATTTTCAAACTATGAGGTAAAGAATCCTGAGATTACTCTGATTGGATTTATTTGGTTTATATCCCACAATCAATACAAACAACAGCAGAAGACAAATATGACACTTGCTTGTGCTCTTGAATACACTATGCGGCATGAAAGACAAAAATGACAGGGGGGGGGGGAAACAGATCTCTAACAAAAGGATGTTCCACAATCACAGTGCCACTACTGAAAAAAAACTCTCTAAAGCTTAACATCATATCTACCATGAGCTTATTGATCAACAATAGTTCCAGATTTCAGAGGCACTTTGCAACAACACTTTGTTCAGTGCTGTGTGTCGTGGTCCAGTTAAAGTTCTGTTATGTACTTTATGAGAGGCAATAATCACAATGTAGGACAGGTAACTCGATCAGCAGCAGTTTTAGTGTCATGGCTAGTGCTACAGGTTGTTGTTGTTATGTGCTGTCAAGTTGCTTCTGACGTATGGCGACCCTATGAATGAGCAATCTCCAAAATGTCCTGACCTCAACAGCCCTGCTCCGCTCTTGTAAACTCAAGTCAATGGCTCCGTTAGGGAATCAATCCAACTCATATTTGGTCTTCCTCTTTTCCAGCTGCCTTCAACCTTTCCCGGCATCACTGTCTTTTCCAGAGAATCCTGCCTTCTCATGATGGACCCAAAGTAGGACAGCCTCAGATTCAACGTTTTTGCCTCCGGTGATGCTTCAGGCCTGATCTGATCCAGGACCCACTTGTTCATCTTTCTGGCAGTCCAAGGTATCCACAAAGCTATCCTCCAGCACCACATCTCAAATGAATCAATTTTCTTCCTATCAGCTTTCTTAACTGTCCAGCTTTCACATCCATACATAGTGATTTGAAATACAAGAGTGTGGATTACCTTGGCCTTGGTCTGTAGTAACACATCCTTACATTTGATGAACTTTTCTAGTTCCTTCATTGCTGCCCTTCTGAGTCTTGGTCTACTGATTTCTTGGCTGCAGTCTCCATTAGGATTCACAACTCAACCAAGGTATACAACATTTCTATTTCTTCTTTGACAACTTTAAAGTTGTGCAGTTCTTCTTTAGTCATGGTTTTTGTCTTCTTCATGTTCAGCTGTAGTCCTGCTTTGGCACTTTCTTCTTTCACTTCCCCTAACAGTCATTTCAAGTCATTGTTGCTTTGTGTTCTCGAAGGCATTGTTACTTTCTTTTTTATTGTTATGTGCCATCAAGTTGCTTCTGAATTACAATGACTCTATGAATTAATGACTTCAAAAATATGCAATTTTTAATAGCTCTGTTCAGGCTTCCTTTATTGAGTCAATGGATTTCACGTGTAGTCTTCATCTGTTTCCACTGTCCTCAACTTTTCCTAGCATTATTGTCTTTTCCCCATGAGTCCTGACATCTCATTATGTGCCCAAAGTACAATAGCCTCAAAGCTTTGTCTACATGTAGGAATTGGAGCAGGCTGGAATGGGGTAAATATGATTACTAGGAGGTGTGGTATACCACTTGGTGCAATTCTCTTATCCAAATGGCATACAGATCCCAAGCAAGTGTATTTGGTCCAATTTGCTAATATCATGAAGTGGCTTAAGAAAGCTACTTCAGGATATTGGCAAATTAAATACCTTTTTGACTCTGTAGAGGGTCCAAGGAAGTGGAAAAAAATAATTGAGTATTAGAGCAGCATATATGCACTGCATCACTTTAAAAACAGTGTTAAGTATGTGTATTACAAGTCAGGTATGTGTATTTGGTATACATAACTAATACACATACTTAAGTTGTAATGCACATACCTAATGCTGTTTCTAAAATGATGAAGTGCATATTCGCTACTCTAATACAGTACACACTTATTTTTTTTCACTTCCTCCAACCCTCCAGAGAGTCAAAAAAGTGTTTAATTTGCTAATTTCTGAAGTGGCTCTCTTCTTAAGCCACTTCATGATATTGGCAAATTAAAATAGGGTCATTTTAGTTTGTTTCTAAGAAACAAGTAGAAGCCCCTGACATCTGCCAGAAAGGAGTGAGTAGAAATGCTGGTGGGGGGCTGGTTTGGTCCAACAAAAATGTTACTTTATTGCCAGCTTTAGGAATGAACCAGCCCATAAGAACATAAGAGCCCTGCTGGATCAGGCCCATCTAGTCCAGCTTCCTGTATCTCACACTGGCCCCACCAGATGTCTCTGGGAGCACACGAGACAACTAGATACCTGTCTCCTGATACCCCCTCCCCTGCATCTGGCATTTTGAAGTACCTTCCTTTTAAGCCTGGAGATTATACATCCCCATCATGGCTTGTAACCTGCGATTGACTTTTCCTCCAGGAATCTGTCCAATCTCCTTTTAAAGGCATCTAGGCCAGATGCCATTACCACATCCTGTGGCAAGGAGTTCCACAGACTAACAACATGCTGGGTAAAGAAATATTTTCTTTTGTCTGTTCTCACTCTCCCAACACTCAATTGGAGTGGATGTCCCCTGGTTCTGGTATTGTGTGAGAGGGAAAAGAGCTTCCCTCTATCCACTTTATCCATCCCCTGCATAATTTTATATGTCTCAGTCATGTCCCCCCTCAGGCACCTTTTCTCAAGACTAAAGAGCCCCAAATGCTATAGCCTTTTCTCATAAGGGAGGTGCCTCAGCCCAGTCATCATTTTAGTCGCTCTCTTCTGCACCTTTTCCAGTTCCACTATGTCTTTTTTGAGGTATGGCGACCAGAACTGTATGTAATACTCCAGGTGTGGCCTTACCAGCATTTTGTACAGCCCATTCCTGCAGTAGACCAAACAGTAGGCTAAATAATTGTGTAGCAAGCTTCTGTTTAGTCATTCAGCCTGCAGGTACCAGCCCAACTTTGGAGCTAATTTCAGGACAATGGAAAGCAGTTCTGCAGCAATTACTCACTGACTGAGAGCAACTGGGAGGGATCTAAATAGTCAGGTTAAGAGTATCTTTCTGGTTGCTCCACTCCTTTAAGGTGCTGCCTCAGGCTGTCAAAGGTCAATCAGTTTTTCTGTAGGCACTGATGTTTCTTGGAGAGTGAAAGCTTGATGAGTGAGGAGCTGGTTGGAGATTGCTTGCAGGTTCTCCCTGTTACCTATAGGAATCTGAGTTTCATGCCTCTGAGTCAATGAACAGCCTAATCAGCTTCATGGGCTCAAGCTACAGGAAGCCAGACTTAGGCTGAATATCAGGAAAAAATTCTTAACTGTTAGAGTAGTATGGCAATAGAACCAATTGCCTTGGGAAGTGGTGAGCACTCCAGCGCTGGAGGCATTCAAGAGAGAATTGACCAACTACCTGTCAGATCTGCTTTGATTTGGACTTCTGCCTTGAACAGGGGGTTAGACTCAATGGCCTCATAAGTCCCTTCCAACTCAATTATTCTGTGATTCTATGAACTGGAATAACCTTGAGCCTATCATCATGAATCTTGTGGAGGTGGAAATCTACCAAATAATCGGAACTTGAAAGGGCAAAAGAATAAGTAGGGTGTGTAAGCAATTATCAGGATGTGATGTGAGATCATTTTTACTACAGTGTTGTGAATTCTAAAGTGTTCTGCTTATATAACACCTCATAGCACTTAAAGCACTCTCTGGGTGGCTTACAATTTAATTTTGCACACTACACATTGCCCTCCCAGCAAGCTGGGTACTCAGTTTACTGACCTCAGAAGGATGGAAGGCTCAGTCAACCTGGAACCAGTTCGAACTCAGATCATGAGCAGAATCGTGGCTGCAGTACTGAGTTTAACCACTGTGAGACAAGGCTCCTTCTGACTTTTGAAGCTAAAACATATATTTAAGCAAATGACCAGGAATGTTGTTTGTTTGTTGGCCATAGGAGCAGAAGACTTTTCTAGTGGTTGGATTATTAAAAGAGTGACCTGGAGGTCTGGGTTCTAATGCTCCCCCAACCACACAGCTCACTCAGTGACTGTACATTAGCCAATACTTCTAACCTTAACCTAACTCCAAGGTTGATTCTAAAGGTACAATGGAGATATCTTTGTCATTGTCATCATCATTGTCATCAAATTTCCGACCAGTATGAAATCCTGTTAATTGGTCTGAATTCCATAGTGGAGATACCATAGTCTTGTAACATTCTCTGATATTTTTTTCTGGTGGCCCCAGGGACCAGGGAAACTGCCCTGAAGCATTGCCTTGACCTGAATGGATCTGGACAAAACCAATTTGACCATAGCTGTGAAATCTTAACTATTGATTGTGTACGTGGCTGGAAGGCAGAATATTAATTGCTATGCAGCCTCATTTTTGTGCCTGATCAATAGCATCTATAGCCTCATAGCACATTTATAATGGGGAAATTGCCTTGCAATCAAAAATATTGTATTTCAATGAGCATTAACTGAACATTTTAAAAACTCAAATGTGCTCCATTTCCCCCTACAGACAGGAGTTGAAACACCTCAAACATCTTCATTAATTTATTTTAAAAAGCAAACTAATCACCTTGAAAAGTGTTTTCCTCTAAACAAAAATAAACAAACAAAAATACACAACCAACTCAAAGTTCTAGTGAAAGTAAATCCTTAAGTAATTAGTCAGTAGGCTCATTAGGGCAAACTGGGAGATAAAAGAACATCTTACGGTGAATGGCCAGAGGGCCTAACTTGTCCTGAAAGCAACATCAAAGCAGTCATGAAATGCCCCCCCCCGCGCAAATGTAGAGAGCTCTAAAGTTTACGCCACCCTGCCCTAACTTGAAATAAACTAATTTTATGGGAAATAGCTTAATGTCTTTATGCCCCACTTCCATAAAATAAGCCTATGGGTGTCGCTTCGCCCAGAGGCTCTGAATCTTCTGTCCATTTCTAAGACTAAGTAATCTATTTGGATTACTGCAACATGCTCTGCATGGGGCTGCCTTTGAAGATGTTTGGAAACTTCAGCTGGTTCAAAATGCTTCAGCCAGACTGCTGACTGGCACTCTTTATAGGGAGCATGTAACTCCCTCATTACAACAGCTTCACTGGCTGCCTAATTCTGGGCCGGATTCAAAGTGCTGGTTATTACCTATAAAGCCCTATATGGCTTAGGCCTAGGCCATTTCAAAGATCGTATCACCCCCATATAAGTCTTCTCAGCTTTTAAGATCTTCTGGGGAGCCCCATTTCTTGGGTGAACCATCTTCCCAAGCTTGTTTGGTGAGGTCACAAGGGAGGGCCTTTTCAGTGGCCGCTCCCAGGCTTTGGAATGTATTGCTCCAAGAAGTCCCACTTGTCCTTTTGTCATCAGGCAAATACTTTCCTCTTCAGGCAGGCTTTTAAGCAGCAACTTATCTCAGGAATGCTGGTTTTTAACTTAGGAAAAGTTCAGACTGCGGGGTATTCTGCAGTCCAAAACCTGTTGGACTTGGCACGCATTTTGGCAAACCACACAGACCTCTACTAACACTATTTATACTGACACAGACATTAACACATGCCAGGATGATTCAAAATAAGAAAATAAATCACCTTCACTATTGAGTTAAAATAAATAACCTCCTGGGTGTGTGTGTTTAAAATGCCCCCTTTCCAACCAACAAAAGAAAATAAAAAGAAAATGAAGAGTGCTTATCCATGCGTCATCTCATTGGAAAATTTTAAATCAATTTAAAGTGTGCTAAACCCGACACTCAATATGCCAGCAAGTTTGGAAAATTCAGCAGTGGCCAGAGGATTGGAAAAGATCAGTCTACATCCCAATCCCAAAGAAGGGCAGTGCCAAAGAATGCTCCAACTACCATACAATTGCACTCATTTCACACGCTAGCAAGGTTATGCTCAAAATCCTCCAAGGTAGGCTTCAGCAGTATGTGGACCGAGAACTCCCAGAAGTACAAGCTGGATTTCGAAGGGGAAGAGGAACTGGAGACCAAATTGCTAACATGCGCTGGATTATGGAGAAAGCCAGAGAGTTCCAGAAAAACATCTACTTCTGCTTCATTGACTATGTAAAAGCCTTTGACTGTGTGGACCACAGCAAACTATGGCAAGTTCTCAAAGAAATGGGAGTGCCTGACCACCTTATCTATCTCCTGAGAAATCTATATGTGGGACAGGAAGCAACAGTTAGAACTGGATATGGAACAACTGATTGGTTCAAAATTGGGAAAGGAGTACGACAAGGCTGTATATTGTCTCTCTGCTTATTTAACTTATGTGCAGAATACATCATGCGAAAGGCTGGACTGGATGAATCCCAAGCCGGAATTAAGACTGCCGGAAGAAATATCAACAACCTCAGATACGCAGATGATACCACTCTGATGGCAGAAAGTGAGGAGGAATTAAAGAACCTCGTAATGAGGGTGAAAGAGGAGAGTGCAAAAAATGGTCTGAAGCTCAACATCCAAAAAACTAAGATCATGGCCACTGGTCCCATCACCTCCTGGCAAATAGAAGGGGAAGATATGGAGGCAGTGACAGATTTTACTTTCTTGGGCTCCATGATCACTGCAGATGGTGACAGCAGCCATGAAGTTAAAAGACACCTGCTTCTTGGGAGGAAAGCGATGACAAACCTAGACAGCATCTTAAAAAGCAGAGACATCACCTTGCCGACAAAGGTCCACATAGTCAAAGCTATGGTTTTTCCAGTAGCGATGTATGGAAGTGAGAGCTGGACTATAAAGAAGGCTGACCGCCAAAGAATTGATGCTTTTGAATTGTGGTGCTGGAGGAGACTCTTGAGAGTCCCCTGGACTGCAAGGAGATCAAACCTATCCATTCTGAAGGAAATCAACCCTGAGTGCTCACTGGAAGGACAGATCCTGAAGCTGAGGCTCCAATACTTTGGCCATCTCATGAGAAGAGATGACTCCCTGGAAAAGCCCTGATGTTGGGAAAGTGTGAAGGCAAGAGGAGAAGGGGATGACAGAGGACGAGATGGTTGGAGAGTGTCACCGAAGCTACCAACATGAATTTCACCAAACTCCGGGAGGCAGTGGAAGACAGGAGGGCCTGGCATGCTCTGGTCCATGGGGTCACGAAGAGTTGGACATGACTTAACGACTAAACAACAACAAAACATGTCCAGTTCTTTAAGTCCTTCCTCCTACGGCTTTGTTTCCAGCCCCTGGTCACCCTTGTTTCCCTCTTCTGAACTTGTTCCAATTTGTTGGCATTCTTCTTAAAGTGTGGTGCCCAGAACTGGACATAGTATTCAAGAGGAGGCCTAACCACTGCTGAGTAGAGAGGGATTAGTACCTCATGGATTTGGAGACTATACTTCTGTTAATGCATCCTGAAATAGCATTTGCTTTTTTGCAGCCACATCACACTGTTGCTTCATATTCAGCTTTTGATCCACAACAATTCCAAGATCCTTCTCACTTGTCGTATTACCGAGCCAAGTATCCCCCATCTTGTATTTGTTTTTTTCCCCCACGGTGTAGAACTTTGCATTTATCCATGTTAAATTTCATTCTGTTGTTTTTATAAGTTTTCCCTGCACTCCCCCATCCATCACCAATAAAAATGTTGAAGAGCACCGGGCCAGGACTGAGCCTTGTGGTACCCCATATGTTAGTTCCTCTCAGTTTGAGTAGGAGCCATTGATAAGCAATCACTGAGGGTGATTCTGTAACTAACTGTGTATGATAGTTGTTCTATCCATCCTGCACCTTGTTAGCTTGCTAATCTGAGTATCAGTGGAAGACAGGAGGGCCTGGCGTGCTCTGGTCCATGGGGTCACGAAGAGTCGGACACGACTTAACGACTAAAAAACAACAACAAACCCGACACAAACACAGGAGTATTATGATGTGTAACCACATCCTTAGATGAATAAATGAATAACCACCACAGTTTGAAAATGTTCTGTTGCTGAACCCTTCATAAGCAGAACTACTCTTCTATCTCTTTAAAAGCTCAGTCAACCACCGAATCAATCAAATAAATCAGTATTCAAATAAACAAAAACTATTTGTGCCATTCACCATCCCATTCCTTTGAACCTTTGTAAAAAAAAAAAGAGAGAGATTTTGAAATGTCCTACATTCCCTTCCCTATCAATTCAAAGTACATTCTTCCTCAAAACATAAAGCAAAACACAGTATCAGTTTTACTTTAAATCTTTCCAGGACAGATGAAACTCAAAAATAACCTGTGCCTTTACATTTTGTGTAGCTGGAACTGAACAGGGTCCTTTCAGGGATTGCAGGTGAATTATTCTGAAGAATAAACAACAACAACAACAAAGCAGCTGGTATGTGTTTTCCAACATCATGTTCCATAAGCTTCTGTTAGCTTCCAGGCATGGTACAAGATGTGACTACAACATTATCATTGGGGGGGTTTCAAAATACTTGTCAACATAACCTTCTACACAGCATTTCCGATCTGTGCTGAAAAGCTGATGGGTTGCTTCATGCAAATACAGCTGCTCTTTCAGTGGCAGCAATCGTGGGAGAGGGTGAGATGACTAAGAAAATGGTTGGAGCACCTATTTGATTGGTTGACCTGCTTTCTTTGTTGCATCAGATGCCTCTATGCAAGTTGAAATATGTCACTCCCCCCACACACACCAAACCTAGGCAGTCCTATATGAAGTACATTATTTACTTGGCAAGCTATGAACATTCTTCTTTTTCTGACTGAAAGACTCTTCAGAAAACATTCTGGAGGCATTTTTCCCCCTGCTGCTGCAAAGATCTGCAGAGGACACTAGGGTTTGTTTTGATGGATTAATATCACGCTGCGGTATCAAGCAAAGACCTCAGTGTCTCTGAAATGAATGCACAGTAAATCATCCAGGACTAAAAATAGTATATTAAAAAACAATATTTACCATTATAGGACAGGAGTTTTGTCTCCAGCTTTGTTCGCACACTGGCTCTCTTCTCTGAAAGTCTTGGGTTCAACTGGAGCTACAGATACTCTTTTCTGTCACTTTCAATGGAGGGTTGTCTATTAGAACATGACATACTTTCTGTATTACTCTGAGGAAGACATGGCATGCATTAGGGGTGATGTGCAGAAGTCAGCACCACCATCAAACTGTCTGGAAGGAACAAGGGGCCAGGAGGATAAGTCATAAGAAACACAGTTTATTGTCTTATAACATGGCAGACTGTCTGGCTATCCTGTCCAATCTTGTCCATTCTCACTGAGAGGATTCTGCAGGATCTCAGCCAGAGATCTTAACATCACTGCCTTCCTAATTCTATTTCTGGAGATGCCAAAGACTTCAAATCAAATCAATATCATGCAAAACATATATTCTGCCAGTGAGGTTTGTCATCTCTTCATAAGATCCTTCCTTTTGCCATTATGCTGTATGGCAACGGGAAGTGGCGGGCGATGGCTCCAGTTTCTTGGAAATGTGAAACTGTTCTGGGTGAACGTTACAGAAGCAGTCCAAAGTGCTCAACCCTCTCTCTCCTAAATAGTTCTGGCACCTTGGACAGCTCCTGTAAAGTCCAGACTATATAGCCCAGAGCAGATTGAATGTCCCTCCACCATTGGAATCTCCAGCTACAGTTACTTTCCTAAAATGGAGTTTGCTAAGCAATACTCTACTAGCACATGCGTATTTTATAATTTGCTGAATGTCACCATGGGGGTCTATAGAAATCACTTAAGGAATAATGGAATATGAGTGAGGCTTGTTGTAACAAAATGTTGCTATTTATCTTCACCCTAAAAAATCAGTGTTCCTCTTTGGGTGGGGGGAGGTAATGACCCAGACATGTCAAGCCTTCCTTTGATTGACAGCACCCCATTTTCATATGATCATTAGAGCACTCTGTCCCTTTTGGGCTATTTATTTTTATATGTAGTCTGAATCTTGATGACATCGGTATGAACCTATTAGGAAATAAATCTTAAGAAAACTGGTTCTGTATCTTCAAAGTGAATTACTCATTTTTCAGTTCTAAACCAATATTTATCTCTTATCTATTCTAAGGATGGCCTTACATCTCACACACCATTCAATCAGTAAAATTCCATGAATGTCTCCCAGTTCTACTATTGTACTGTGTATAGTGTTATTTTCCTGTATATAAATCTTATATATAAGTCTGAAAAAAATTATACCATTGTTCCTTTCTCATCACATGTACAAGCTGCCTCCTGTAATCTTGAAACTTAGCAAGTCTAATAAATTCACTCTTGGTGAAAAGTTGACCTTAAGGTAAAATAAAATAAAATAAAATAAAATAAAAATTTAAAAAATGATCCACCATAGATTGCTTATTTATTTAGTTACAGGAGGGAGAGCATGATACATGCTTACATTACTGACCATATCAGCCTTGTAATCTAACACTATTTATCCTCTCTTTTCAAATGGAAACATGATCAGCTGAGATCACTGCCTGCTGATTTGGTGGGGCAAAGCAGCAAAGTTGTCTGGACAGTGCTTGAACTCCTCCAACTGGCAATAAATAAGGTGCCGAGAAGCTCGTCAGATCTAAAAATAGCTTTTCCAGCAGCCTTCTTTGATGACTGTATCTCTCTCTTTCTCCCCCTGCCTTTTCTCTCTGCAACAATACACACAACCCCTAAAAATAGAGGATTATAATCAAAAGGCTGAAAGACCCTTAACTACAGTGTAGAGACATTAGCAGCTGCAGAAATAATGATGCCTTTGCACAATACAGTTTTTGATTAGATTGCTCTTTTGGTTGGTGCAGTTTTTAGCTAATAGGACAAATCTGTGACACAGCAGCCTTTTGTCTAATCCCAGATGTTGAATACATTGGAAAAGATGAGAGTCATTAGAGACCAGAAAGAAATATTCTACACATGCTTCAAGTCACTACCTCTTTTATTATGATTTCAAGGGCTTGGGCCAAGGAAAAGCCAAGACATAAAAACCAGGTCCTGGAGCCAACCCTGAGTTCAAATGAGGCCTTCAGCAAAGCACATCCTTAACTAGACTATTATTTAACCACTTCCTAAAGCCTCCTAAACTAGTATGCTGCTTCAAGTGTGGTGCCATCCCTTCAAATGCCAAGTCAGCCAGTTCCTGTAACAGCAGTTGAAGCGATGTCAGGCTGTCATCTTGTCCTTTGCTTCATGGACCAAAATGTCTTGGGCCAATCATGGCAGCAGCAATTGCCTGGAAGCAAAGCTTGGGAAAGTGTTTTTTGAACCACGGCTCCTGGAACCTCCCAGTTGTCACATTGACTAGGAGCTTCTGTTGCAGCCCAAAAGAGAGAGAGAGAGAGAGAGAGAAAAGAAAAGAAAGAAAAAAGAAAAAGAAAAGAAAAGAAGTAACCTTTCCAAGCTGTGCTTAGGAGCACAGTACTACTTGCCTCCATCTGTTCTAGTCCTATATTTGCAAATAAATCTAACAACTACAACAATCATAATCATAATATCAAGAAAGCAGTTGCAGATCTCAGAAATCACACCATCAAAGCTACAAAAAATGGCAATATTCGGAACAGCATACACACTGCACCAATATTTAACAGATTCTTAGGTTTTTTTGTTAAAACTTGCATCTGTTATATAATACCAGTCAATGTTTTTATAATTTGTTTGACTGTGCCTGGTATTTTTGGATAATAATAATAATTTATATTGCAGTCTACAGTCCAGAGCACATTCCAGTAAAATGGATAAACATAAAAACATAAAAACACAATGTGGCATTTGCCCAGGTCATGAATATTCATATGCTATTTGCATAGACAAATGGGAGTGCTGGAGGGGTGGAGTCATGAGGTATAAGAAACTCAGCAGGAGGAGAGTTTTGAGTTTGGAAGCTAGAGAGTTTTGAAGTTTGGGCGTGGGAGTGGTGGTTGAGAGTGGATAAAGGAGAATGTTTGTTTAAGAGTTAACAACATTGCTTGTTCTGTCAACACCTGTATCAATAAAAAAATTCTATTTGTTTCTTTTAAAATGACATATGGCCTGGACCTCAATTATTAAGAATAGGTAATGTTGATGTAATCAACTGATGGCAGCTGAGGGGCATGTAGCGTTTGGTGAAACAAGCAGGGGCCACGTGGGGATCGTGACACACAACATTAATATTAATATAATAAAGATACATATATATGTGTACATCAAAATAAAACTCCTTGGAATGGGGCAGTGATCAAGAAGAATTAAACTAATTAATCTAAGATACCATAGGTTTCCTGTGCCCCAACCCAAACTAAACCAAAAGAAAAACCCACTACCTTTTTCAAATATTGCATGGAAATGCAATACACCTTTCCTGCCACTGTGGGCTACCACAGGAAAAGCGATGCTGGACAAGAATGACAATACTATCCTAGGTACAGTGAGCCCATTTGTCTGCCTCAATTGAAGATAAAATCCTTAAATTCAAAAGCTGGATTTAATTAGGAGAAATACATCTTTGATGATAAAACGTTCAGGCCCAGTCAACATGACCTGGCATGCTTTTTGTATTCCATTCTCACAAACACTCAGCACTGCTGTAGTCAAGGTTTAAATCAAGTAGGTTAAGTCATTTACAAGCCTTTTCTCACCTCTAGTCACACCGACTTAAATGACAAATACATTATATAAACCCAGGAATGTAGCAGTCCCAATTTTTAAGAGAGACAGACCTAGGCAAACAGATATAAAGGACTAAATTGAATTTAGTTTTGTCATTATTATGATTATTATTAATTTTGTGCCTTCTTTTTGTAGAGTAGTAAGGAACTCTTCTGTACTTGTCTCTTTTCAAGACCGAAGCTTTCGGTTTTCAAATGATTTCTCAGCTATTTAATTTCAATAGATGCATAGAATGCTATCTTTAATCTTTAATTTAAAAGTTTTATTATTATTTTTTAAATGGTCATGCACCTGATAGATAGTTGCTTAGGAAATACTTTAATCTCATGAGAGAGCTGTACAGATCTAAATTACTTAGCAATAGTAACAGAACAGAATATGTCACCTTAAACCTCCTATTGCCTTGTGAATTTTGCATGGGTTATGCTGCCTAGGAATATTTTGCTTCACTGCACAATCTGTTGACTTCAGAGTAGCCCCACTATACTGCTGGTAGTCTAGCTGAAATATCTTGATGATGGTTGAGGGGTAGGAACCCAACTCTTGACGTCATCATGTCCAGAAATCCAGTTTTGTTCTTCTTTTGTCTTCCCCATGTGGGGAAGATGGAACAAGGAGTACATTACCAGCTCAGTTACTCTTCTGTCTACCTCTCCTTTGGAAGGAGGAATGAATTTGGGGATGGCCTTCATTCTGAGGCCCTGCAAGTTGAAAGGGCTGGACTGATAGGCCTATGGCCTGCAAGGTACCGCGTCCCTCTGCCTGAAATGAATGAAGCTTCCTTGTGAGTAGAGATGTGTAAGACTGCTGTATTAGTCTATTATTATTATTATTTAATTAAAGTGAAGGGAAGATTGCTCCTGAAACATGATATTGCAATCTTTACATTATGATGTGGTTTTGTTCAGATGTGCACTGTTTTTCATTTCAGTCCAAGAAGAACACACTCCTGTGAAAGACTGAATACTGCTTCACATGAATTAAGTGAATCAGTATATGGGAACATGCTTCAGAGAAATCAGTCAGGAGCTCTTCTATGTATCATGCACATTAAACTGACAAGTAAGAGGTTTTTCAGAAGAGCGAAGGAGAAAAGAAAGAAAAACAAAACCCAACCAAACCATGATTCTTTTCTAGTACTTCAGCTCAATAGTTCTCAATCTCTTATGTCCCGTGTTTCACCCATTACTTCTTTACAGAATCTGAATTCGACCAGGGCAGAAACTAAAAGACCACTTTCTCCAAAAAAGATAGTTCTATGCTTACAGATGTTCTGTTACTGTATTTAGTATTAATGATAAGTTGATGGGCAGAGGGAACGTGAAATTAGGAGACACTCTAAGTCAACCACTAGCATCTTACCACTGGAAATAGTCACAGATAGAAAATACATGGCAGGTAGATCAGTAGAAGATGGCACATTGTACTTGCTAAAGGACATGGGGAGCAAGAAACAGTGAAGTTTTAGTGACAGCTGTGAAAATTCTATGTTCCATTTAGATCACGTCTATATCCCACCAATGTTTGAGGTACTACTGGTGAGAATCTTCAGTATTTTCAGTAATTTAAATACTTTTTCACCATTCTTAAGAGTCAGTCTTACCAAGGATGTGAGAGGGGTAGCATGCCTTATTTTTTCCATTACTCCCCTTTTTTTCCCTTTTTCTTTGAGGCTACTGTTCTTGATTTACTTATGATTCAATAATTATAAACAACTAAGCTGATTCAGTAGGGCAATTCTTAATTTTTTTTATAAGATTGGAACCAGGTAATTGGTAACATAGGCTATGTACTTTTTATTGTGTATTCATTATCAAATTGTGTTGTTGGTAATTCTCTGTGAGGTCTGTACAAATAAGCATGAAGTATGTATAGGAAGTAAGAGAGAAAGTACATATAATTCTCTCCCTCCCTCTACACCCCCACCCCACCCTCTCTCTCTCAAACACAGATTTTCATCTTCTCAGCCTGGAGGCTCTTCAGGCAGATGCTCTCAACCTGGGTAACAGAAAGACCTTGAGTCGCAGCTATAATTGGAATAATTTTGCTGGCAAGGAAATAGGTCAGAAAGATAAATATACTGGTCATGAACTGATGAGGAGCTGCTAATCAAGTGCTTAGTATTTCCATTCATTAAGTATGTGAAATGAACGTGTAAGAAAGGACTGACAAATGAGTTTTGTGGACTTCCAGTAAGAGTTTTTATGCATGTAAAAATCAATGCAAAAGTTGAGGAAATAATCTACTGTATAGAACTTAGTCATAGAGCCTTAGCAAAGAAGACCATCATGCACATGATCGTAAACTTCTTTAAAGTTTATAGCAAAAGAGACGTCACTTCCGCTAGAATGGCAATGTACGGCTGAATTTTCATCTCTTCACCCTGGAATCTAAAAAGGATGATAAATGTCCTTCTCCCTGCCTGAAATGTGAGTAAATAGTGATTAAACTTCTGATGAAAGCTTTAGGCAAAGATAGAAACACTTTTTGAAGTGTAAACATGCTGTTATCTATCTGAAGAAAGTACTTTCGTTTTTGCCTGAGAAGACGGAGGCTGCTAGAGAGGCAGAAAACGGCCTGTTAAACACGGCTTGACTCCTTGAGCTATAAATCTTTGCTTAGCTTGGTCTATACATGCGAAAAGGCAGAGATAAAATCAGGAGCTGGGTTCGTGGACAACCCCATAAACCATCAGATAATAGTGTCGAGCGTATCGCCCGTTTAAAAAGGTTGGAAGAGGGGGAGCCCCTCCTTCCTGAAATCAACATGGAAAAAAAAGTTTCAGAGCTTGCCTCTTCCGTGAAAGGAATGGAAGGACAACTTGGACAGGTACTCTCTAAAATGGACATTTTAATAAGAGGGAACCAACAGATGGGACAAGATATACAAAAACTGCAGGGAGAATTGACAGATATTAAGACAAGTTTAGGCAAAACAGAAGGCAGGTTGCAACAGCTGGAAGATTTCCAGAGCGTGGCATCAAAACGGCACCAAGTGATTGATGACCTTCAGAAAAAGGTTATCTATTTAGAAGATAATTCAAGACGTAATAATATCAAAATAATGAATTTTGAACATGAGAAAGAAAAGGATTTGAGGGGGGAAGTGATGGACTGGATTAATTCTGTTATGAAATCCCAACATGTGGCTGAGGAAGATATTGAGAGAGTGCATTTTGTGGGGAACCCAAAGAAAACCAGAAGACCCATAATACTAAGATTTTTTAACTATATGAAGAAAGAACAGTTTCTTAGGGTCATTAAAGAAAAGCCTGAATTGCTAGTTTATAGATCAAATTCAGTTCAGATCTATCAGGATGTAAGCCCCGAAACCAGCCAGTGGAGAAGAACAATGAAGCCCATCACTTCAATTTTAATTAAGAACGGCAAGAGATACAACTGGGGCCACCCTGTCTTTTTGAAAATATGGAAGGATGGAACCCTACATAAAATCTACTCCTTTGAAGATGGGAAGGATTTGATGAAAGCCTGGGGACTTTGGCAAGAAGATGAGAGTGAAGGGACAAGCAAGCAAGTAGCTTTGTAAAGACTGGTAGTCCGAAAGAGAAGATTTTTTGAGAGAAGATACTTTAATTGGAAGAGATTACTGGGCGTTACTGGATGTCGGAAGAATTTTTTTTTTCTTTCTCCTTTACCCTCCCTTTTTTTCCTTTTTTTCTTTTTTCTTTTTGATTTTTGATTTTTATTTTTGTAATGAGGGTTGGGATTTTTTTTTCTTTTTTTTGTTCTGCTCATTTTATTATAATATTAAAAAAATTTTTTATAATATTAATAAGATCTTTTTAAATTTTTTTTAATTTTTTTTAAATTTTTTTTCTTTTTCATATTTTTTTTTCTTTTCCTTTTTTTTTTTTTTTTTTTTTTCTCATTGTTGTTTTGGATTACCTGATTAGACTTGGGTGGTAGAAAGAAGAAGAGATGTTAAAAGTTAGGAGGGAAGGCATTTGAGTATATATATAGATAAAAATATGAGGTGGGGTGAAATTGGGATGAGGGTTTGGCTGGGGTCCGGACTGGTGGGGGTGACGTCTCCCCCCCTCCCAGAGCTCGCGCCGAACATTAGTGAGACGTGGGGAAACGGGAGGGAGGAAAATAATTTATATGTAGGTAAGAAGGATAGGGATAGGAAACTAGAGGTTGGTGAATTTATTTTTTTTAGTTGTTTTTGTTTTTGTTTTTGTTATGTGAGATGCACAAAGGGACCGCATAAGAGGCAGAGAAAGGAACGGATATGGGGAAAAACATAAGGGTAGCGACTTTAAATGTGAAAGGCCTAGGGTCTGTGTTAAAGAGAAGGAGGATAGAATTATTATTAAAGAAAAGTAAAGTTGACATTATCTATTTACAAGAGACACATCAACTAAAGGATGGAGTCAATGAATTGAAATTACAAAACATCCATATATATGAAAAAGCATTTGGGACCTCTAAATCTAGAGGGGTAGCAATATTAATATCTAAACATTGTGAATTTGTGATGAAAGAAGTAATAAAAGATAGTAATGGTAGATATTTGATAATTCAAGGTCAAATGGGGGAGGAAGATTATACATTAGTAAATGTGTATGCACCAAACATGAATCAAGGAGAATTTTATAGAACTGTGATTGAAGAAATGGAAAAGGTTAGGAAAGGATATGTGATTATGGCAGGAGATTTTAATATGGTTCTGGATAAGGTGAAAGATAAATCCACATGTAAAAAAGATGAGTTGAATAAAAGAGGTACCCTCCTGAGTAAGATATTAAACACTACGGATTTGAAAGATATATGGAGAGAATTAAAGGGAGATGAAAGAAGGTTTACATATTATTCTTCTGTACATAATAGTTATTCTAGAATAGATTTTATGTTTATTTCACAAAACTTAATTTCAAAAGTAGTAGATACAAATATTAATGTGATAAAAATAACAGATCATGCGTTGATGGTGTTAGAGATGAAAGTTAAGAAGGACTATAGAGAAGCTAGAAGATGGAGAATGGACTCCAATATTTTTCAACATACAGAGGTTGTGGATAAAGTTAAGAAAGAATGGTTGGAAATATGGTCATTTAATGAAGCAGGTGGGAATAAAATAGGAGTGTTATGGGACACTATGAAAGCAGTCATGAGAGGAATCGCCATAAGAGAATCCTGTAGATTAAAAAAATTGAGAGAAGAAAATATAAATAGAATTGTAGAATCATTAAAGGATTTAGAAAGCAAATATTTTATGGATAGAGATAACAAAAAATTAATTGAGATCCAAGCTAAAAGAAAGGAATTAGAAGGTATAGAGCTAGAAAAGGTCCAGAGAGACTTGATATACGCTAGGAGGAATTTTTTCGAATACAGTAATAAAAATTCAAAACTTTTAGCTAGATTAGTTCAAACTAAAAGAGCAAAAAATATAATTGGAGTGATTAAAGACAAAACGGGAAAGAATTGTAGCTTAATGAAAGAAAAACTAAAGATAATACATGAATTCTATCAAAATTTGTATAAAGGTAATAGTGTATCGAAAGAAGATATAGAAAATTATATTAAAGAAAATGTTAAGAGTAAATTATCAGAGAATGATAAAAAGGATTTAGATAAAGAGATAAAAGAGGAAGAGATTATAGAGATTATTAATAAATTAAAAAATGGTAAAACTCCAGGTTTTGACGGTTTAGGATCAGAATATTATAAAACTTTTAAACCAATATTGATCCCTAAGCTAAAAGTGCTCTATAATGAAATATTGGAAGGAGAGAGAATACCAGATTCTTGGAAACATTCATTAATAACTCTTATCCCAAAGCCTAATAAAGACTTAACAGACCCAAGTTCATATAGACCCATTTCACTATTAAATCAAGATGCAAAGATTTTTACTGCAATACTTGCGAATAGAATTAATAAATTTATTATAAAATATATTAAAGAGGATCAGAATGGTTTTTTAAAGGGTAGACAAATGGAGAATTTGACTAGGAGGGTATTGAATATTTTATACAATATAGAAAAAGACAAATTGAAGGCAGGTATTTTATCATTAGATATATTTAAGGCATTTGATTGCGTGGAATGGCCAACATTAAAGATTTTGTTAAAAGGTTGGGGTTTTGGAAAGAAATTTAGGGGGATAATAGATCAACTATATCTGGGGAATACCTCTGTAGTAATAGTTAATGATGGGATTACAGAACAAATAGCTTTAGGCCGAGGCACTAGACAAGGTTGCCCTCTTTCTCCAGTTCTGTTTTGTTTGATTATTGAAATGTTGGCAAATGTAATAAGGAATGATGATTTAATCGAAGGTATGGGGAAAAAGAATAAAATAAAGATTAATTTATTTGCTGATGATTCCTTGTTGACAGTGAAAAATCCGTTAGAATGCGTAGATAAAATTAGAACTCATTTAGAAAAATTTGGAAGAATAACTGGATTATGTGTGAATTGGCAAAAATCTGAATTAATGTTATTTAATCATAATAGAGTAGAACAAGAAAGGTGTGTTGAAAAATATGATTTCAGATTATGCAAATCAATTAAATATTTAGGAATAGATCTAGCAAAAAATATTCAAAAAATAAAGGAATATAATTATAATAAACTAAAGGAAGTGATTAAAAACAAATTACAGGAATATAGTAACTTTAAGCTATCTTGGTTTGGAAGGATTGCATTGATAAAAATGAAAATCTTACCAAAAATTAATTTTTTATTTAGAATGCTACCAATACAGTTAACAGAGGATGATTTGAAATTTTGGCAAGGAATAATTAATAAATACTGTAATGAAGGGAAGAGATCTAGAATAAATAAAAAGTATTGGTATAGAACAAAGCAAAAAGGTGGTATAGGTTTACCAAATATAAAAAATTATTATTTGGCTAACCAATTGAGGTTTATTGGGGAAATTATATATAATCCAGAAAGGCTAATTTGGTGGGAGATGGAATCATCAGAATTACAGGCAGATATAGAAACATATTTATTTGGTATAATTAAGAAAGATAAAATAAGGGAAATTAATAATCCATTTTTAAAGACATTGTTAAATATATGGTATAAGTGCAAAAAGAATTTATGTTCATCATATTCCCCACTTGGATTAGTGACAGAAATAGAAAATTTTCCTACCAATATGAAAGTATATGTGGATCTATTTAAAGAAAAGAAAGTGATTAGATTGAAAGATTGGTTGTATAAAATGAGATCGATAGATCAAATGAAACAAACTCTTCAGAATAGGAGCATTTCATGGTTGAATTATATACAATTAGAAAGATGGACTAATGAATGGGTAAATAAATATAATAAAGGTAGAGAATATACAAAATACGAACAATTGTTATTGTCATATGAGGACATTCGGATGACTGACTCAGTGAAAGGTACTGTGAGCAAAATTTACTTACTTCTTCTTAATTTAGAGGAAGAGGAAAGTGAGAAAGAAGGATTAAAAATAGTGTGGGAGCAAGATATTGGGAAAAGAATAAATGAAGAAGAATGGAGGATGATATGGAAAATGAGGGTGTTAAGATTTATGTCAGTAAGAATAAAGGAAAATTTTTTTAAACTTAGTTTAAGATGGTATTTAACACCGTCAAAATTAAATAAAATTAATGCCAATCATCCGAATGTCTGTTGGAAATGTGAGAAGGAAATTGGTACATACTTTCATATGTGGTGGGAATGTGAAAAAGTGCAAAGATTTTGGAAACAAATTTTTAAAGAATTAAGCTACATATGTGAAAAAGATATAGAATTTAATGCTGAGATTGCTTTGTTATCAATATTTGAGAATGTGGAATATGACAAAATGACTAAAGAATTGATAACCAACTTATTAACAGCAGCTAGATTGATTATAGCTAGGCAATGGAAATCAAAAGTCGAATTGCAAATTGAAGAATGGTATAAAGAAATATGGAATATAGCAATAAATGATAAATTAACTTGTAACTTAAAGGTTAAGAAAGGAGAGTTGAAAAAAAATAACTTTTATGATATATGGGGGAGATTTTTGGAATATGTATTAATAAGAGGAAAAGGGAAAGCTCCAAATCAAGAATCAATGCAGTTTTGGAGAAGAGGACAATAGAAGAAGAGGAAGAAGAAGAAGAAGAAGAAGGAAGAGGAAGATTATGGCAAGAGGTCCCGCATATGGTGGTGGGGAACACAGTTAAATTGTATTTTAGTTTGTATGTTATATGTTTTTGTTTAAATTTAAAATAAAGGGAAAAAAAAATTTCAAAAAAAAAAAAGTTTATAGCAAAAGAGAATGTATTTCTGATTTAATTAATGAATGTTCCCCATGACAGCCCTTTCAGTTGTTCGGTGCCAGATTGTAAAAATTTCACAACTTCTATAAATTGAAACTCATTCCTTATTAAAACTTATTACAACTTTTCTGGCCACTGCTGTCCTTGCTGTTGACCTTCCTGACATGATATCTCAGTCTCTATTTAGAAAGTCAGCCTCTATTGCAACCCGAAAGGTTTAATTAAGTGAAATAAAGAGGTTACAGTGGTTAAGAACTCATTCTTCGAACACACATTTAAATGTTGCTCCTCCCGTGACTGCAATTGCATATGCACTTTGATCAGAGAACATGATTGTTATGGGGCGAAATTTTCTCTTGTGGCTCTACAGAACTCTGCAAAATGCCACACATACTGATGCATAAATAAAAAACAGTCTTTAACAAAATTGTACACTGAACGTCATCCAAGCCTCTGCATTATGCATACATGGAGATGCTCAGACTATCTGCCCATCACACACTGTCTATAAAAGGGTTGAATTAGGATCAAAAGGTGTACCATTAGTATTTCACAAAAAAGAGAAAAAGACTTCAGAAGCAGGAAGACAACATTCAGTGTTTTCTAGATGCACTCAGATATATTCCTGCCTTTTAAAGAATACTCATTTTAAAAATTTTCTTTCTTAAGCTTCCAAAAAAATTGTAGTATTAACAGTGCTATTAAGACATACATCCAGTGCCCCCCCCCCCCACTTCTTTTTACAACAAACCTATTTGTGCTTTTGGTGTATATAGGTAGAACATACTGTAAAGAACCCTTTTACAGCTTCTAATGAGAAGTAAAACTAATGAGCTCCCCAGAAACAGTGCTGGTCCTAAAAACTAATTGCATCTAAGGACTATAAATCTTTGCTTATTTTGTTCTCATAGGTGACAGTGAAAAATTTCAGAAGTTTTCTCATTACGGTGCGAGATTATAAGTTTGTGTGCATTTTTGCCTTTTAAACATTTTCACTTTCTGGTGAAAATATCATGAAAGTGCTATTTGGGCAGAAATCTTCTATTTTGTATTTTGTACCTTGTGTTTCACACATGGAAACCTTGTATTCTGTGTAGCAAACCTTTTAGGTGGCACAATCACCTTCTAGTTTACACAAAATAAAATACCTTTCTGATGACACCCCCGCCCCCGCCGCCACCTTTCCCTTCCTTTGTAGAGAGAAAAATGTCACAGTGGTGGACAATTGTTTTAGTATGGCGTCTCCCCATTTTTCACTGAAAGGCAAAAAACCCTGTGACATTTGAAACATCATTACTGGGACCGATGTGGTGCCCTGCCCTTCTGCCATCTTTGAATAGCTTCCCTGGAGATCAGTGTCTCCATTTTAATTACATATTTGCCTCCATGTTGTTAGTGCTAAACATGTGGGGAAGGAGAATGTTTTCTCTCCTACACCTCTGGCTTAGTACTGAAGTACTGATATCACAATCTGTGTAGGCCCTAGATTTCTGTTTCTGGATAGAAAACATTTTTTTAAAAAATATGATGCATAGTTTAATGATTTAAAATAGACCTCCTTACAGATCCAGAATGCTAAGAAAGGAGAGGGAGTCATATAATCAGATAGATTGCTACGGATATAGAATTAATTTTCTTCTAGAAGGTAAGTGAATCAATTACTTGATCCTTTCCTCAAAAGGTATCAAGACGTATGACTTGACCTATGGCTGTTGGGTTGCTGCTGTTGCTGCTGCTGTTGTTTTGGAAATATTTTTTTCAATTAATAATATATATTTAAATAAATAACAACACAGCATCTTGCCATTTCCTTTATCTGGCCTGGCCCCATCAGAGCTTTTCTTTTCTTTTAACAGAACAAGTTGTTGTTATAACTGATTATGTGTTGGCAACCAAGCAGTGTTTTAGAAAACGTTGCTCCTCCCGATTATGGATAAAATGGGTGCTTCCTTATTTAAAATTACAGTCTTAAGTACAGAGGGGATCTTGTGAGATTTGGTACAGGTTTTGGGGTGGGTGGGTGGACAAAATGAACCTTGTGAACCTCCATACATTGTTGGATTGCAACCTCCATCAGCTTGATGGGAATCACAACCCAACAACATCTGAAGGACCACACATTGACCACCCTTAGGGACTGCTATGAAGAAAAGCGTTTTTTTTATTATTTATTTATTTATTAGATTTTTATCCCGCCCTTCTAGACAATGTCTACTCAGGGCGGCTTACAATAAAATTATTCATAAAACAGTTAAAACAACAATTAAATCGACAATAATAGTATTAATCAAGATGGGAAAATATAAACAAAAGACTAAGTAAAAAATAAAAGTCAAGTATTGACAGGAGGGAAGGCCTGCCTAAAGAGCCAAGTCTTTAATTGGCTCTTAAAAACACCCAGCGAGGGTGCCAGGCAGATCTCTGACGGCAGGCTGTTCCAAAGTCGAGGGGCCACTGCCGAGAAGGCCCGGTTTCTCGTTCTTTCTTTCCGGGCCTCTCTCAGCGTCAGGCCCCTCAGCAGTCTTTCCTGGCTATAGCTATAAAGTATCATTTAATTTATTATATTCCAGAAACTGAAAATGAAGGGTATTATTATTCTGGGCACCAACTTTTTATTTTTAAGAAAAGGCATTATGTATATGGGTAGGGAGAACTGACACCCACCATGAGTCTTCAGTGAACACAACTTTTAGCCATTTCCATGGCCACTGTCCCTGTATTTGTTTAACATTTTTTAAAAGCCAAATAAAATCTGCCTTGTGGCTCATTCATGCAACCACTCATGTTACTACTGGTGCTGTCCACCATGATCCCCTATGGTGGGTCTGCCAATGATAAGGATCACAATGGCCTGACCCAGTAGCCCCATTTGGTAGTCTTGCCAATCCTGGAGCTGTCCCTGATGCAAACTCAGCTGCATGCATAGGCTTCTTAGAGAAAAGGCCTTCAAAAAGATAAAGATAAAAATGAAGGATTCTATAGAAATTCATTGTGAGATGACCCTTCAGACATAGCTGTTTAGTGCAAAAATGCAGTAAGAAAGGAGGTGAGACAATGACAGTGATAGCAGGGATGATTTTTCTTTCTAATTGGACAACCAGGTGGCAATTGACCTGGACATGTAAAAAGTCTAGGCTCTTAAGATACTTGAATAGGTAAGCTTGTACCTTTAAATCATAGCTTGCTCCATTGAGAAATACTGTTTCGAATGAGAGTGAGCAATTATGGTGCAGAACACATTCATTCTGACAGAGCTCTTTATATCAGGGATGAAAAAGCTCTTTGGTCATAAATCCTCATGTACAGAGCCTGTGGAATAACGATCCCCCATTTATTTCAACCAGCATAGGGGTTTCATTTGAGGGAGATGTGACTGGGAAAAGGGCCTGTTCTCCAGTCCTGTAGAAGGCCACTTCCCTAAAGGTTTCTGCCTCAGTTGTCACCACGGCAACCATTCCAGCAGAGTAAAGAGATGACAAGTGAAGCAGGGCCATTCCACCAACCCTAGTGAAGGGCTATGTACTTTCATATCCTCTCTTGTCTTTTGTGTATTTCTGGATTGTAAGTTTGTTATCAGGAACTAATTTTGTTTTTTATTTTTCTAATGATTTTATGTACGTTCTTCTGGCAGGCTTTGTGGCTGAGAAGCAGGATAAATGGCTATACACTGGAATAAAATAAAATAAAATTTGGCCTGCCTTGTTCCTCTCTTTCTTCAGGCATCATCAGTGTTACAAGCATTCTGATGTACATTTTCCTACAAGGACTATAAATGCAAAGAAGGATATTACTTCTTCTGTTAATTCAATTGGTAACATTTCATTTTAATAGGGCATTAAAGGTTTCAAGTTGTTGTTAAGATTGTGGAAAAGCTACAGCACTATTGATTTAAACATTATGAGTTCAGGGCAGTGATTTAGTTCCAGGGTATAATCAATGTAAAAAATGCTGAGTTAACCTTATTGAGGATAACATCAGTCATAACATTTCTACACTCTTCTTATTTTTAATGTTTATTCATGATCCTGTCCCTTCTCCAAAAGCATTTGGTTCTTTCCAGCAGTACCACTGCAAATATATCTAGTGAGGGAAAGAACAATGTTCTCCTTTGACGCATGCCTCACCAACCAGCTGAACTGAGGCCAAACATTTCATCTCTGGTTTGGTGATGAAATAATGAAGCACAAGTGACTGTATCACATTCTTTTTCAGAGTGTAGGTGGGGCATCCAGTGTTAAGGGCCTCTCCGTGAGGCACGGAACTGCCAAGGCGAGGCTTCTTTGCCCGTCTGCCCAGATCAAGATGACACAGCGTTGCTGTGTCATATTGGGCTAGGAGGCTGGGCTCAAGCAAGCCTTGAAGAAGGCTGCCCAGGTCCTCCTCACCCTCCCTTTTCGTTCGGAATGTTGGAGAGTGAGGTGACGCGGCTGCGGGTCCTGGTGGTTTCGCTTTTGACTGCGTGGACCGCACAGCGCTTTTTTCGGCTTCAGGATTGGGTTAGGAGCTGTTGCAGAAGGGGTGGGGTGAGAGCCTTTACAGGCTCCATCTGTGTTGTTTTAAAAAAAGCATATAAATAAATATTAATAATATTACTATTTACATTAGGGTGAAGGAGAAGGATTTAGTTGGGCTGGGGGGGGGCCCTCAAAGCTTTCCCCTGCCTAATATTTAAGGGGCCTCAGCAGGGCCTGAGTGGCCAAGGGAATTTAAATAAAATAAAATAAAATAAAGGGATATATATATATATAGTTTTTTATACATACATATAGGTATAGGTGTAAAGACACCCCCTCCCCCAGTTGGGGGGTGTTAGGAGGATATAGAGTAGGCTTACAGAAGCAACTAATTCATAAAAAAAATTACAGAAGCTGTTTGGCTGGCTTTTGGGAGCTCATAGGCTAGAGTTGATTATGGGTCCCAAAAAAGAATCAGGTGGGGGAAAGGGAAAACAACCTGCTAAGCACAAGGCCCCCACACGCTCGCCACCTGTAATTTCTTCATCGGATGATGAAGAGTGGCCAGACTTTAGGTCTATGTGGGAGAAACTTAGCATGCTGGAAAGGGAAAGGGAGCAGGCCAGAGCAGGGGAGGGCTCTTCTGCAGTGAGGAGGTCACGCAGGTAGTCCAAGGCCCAAATACTTGCGGAGCTCAAGAGAATGGGGGACATCATGTTATCTCGCATTGCTATTTTAGAGAGAGAATGCTCCAGCCCTTCGGGTTCCTCTTCAGCTGCAGTCACTCCAGTACGAAAATCACAGGAGTCTATGGCATCAACTCAGCAGTGAGACCTACCACAGTTATCAACTGCAGGCACGCAGACCCAAGAGGAGGATGCAGAGGAACACAGTGTCAGCCAGCTCGCCCAGAGAGAAGGGGGTCAGGCTCAGGTGCCATCGAGGTCTTCTGTACGGATACAGTCAGGTGAGAGTATTGCTGCACCGGGCACCACACAACTGGCAGGAGCTTGCCATGGGGTACCGGGAGCCAGGCGGTGCCAGTCCCTTCAGCTTTGCTTTTGCCTATCACACATTCAGGGGTACAGATGTTGGTGGGACCCTCATGAAATACAGCCACGGGTCCAGTGGTGGCCACACAGGCTGTGGGGGGGGTGAAAGAGTTAGTGTAGGAGGGCCCATGGCGGTCCCTGATACTGGGTATAATTTGGTGCCAAGGGTAGCTCTGCCTGAGGGTGATCAGTCCCTAATACTGGGGGATCACTTGCTTCCAGCTACAGTGGAAAAAATGTGAAGGGGTAAATACGTGGATGTTTTTGAACTCCTGAACAGAGAAATAGAGGAGAAGAAAAAAGACAAGGATGAAGAGAGGGAGAAAGAATTGGTGAGGTGGCGTAAGCCTGACCGCTGTTGGGTAAATTGGTTACCTGGGTTCTTTATTTATGCTGGCACAGTAATCCAGGCGCAACCTGAAAGAGCCCTCTCATTAATCCAATACATGGATATAATTTACAGGGCTTATGTGGATTTCCCTGGACATGCATGGTTATTGTATGATCAGGGTTTCCATATGCGCATGGCGTTGCACCCTAACATGTGCTGGGATGTACTGCATGACACATTATGGCTGCGTCTAATGACCCTCGCCCACCCAATTCTAGGAGAGAGGTTTGACAGTGGCAAATGGAAGGGGAAGATATGGAGGCAGTGACAGATTATACTTTCTTGGGCTCCATGATCACTGCAGATGATGACAGCAGCCACGAAATTAAAAGACATGTCCTGCTCAGTAGGGGGCCAGGTGGTTCAACCCTGCTTGGTCAGTTGGGAGTTTAATTCCCGAGGGACTTGTAACTGAAAGCAGTGCAGGCTTAAACACCTGTGTTCCAATTGTGAAGGCCCCCACACATCAGCAACATGTTTCAAAGGTAGGCAAGGAGGATCGGGAACCAGAGAGTTGGGAGGTGGGCGCAAGCCACCAGCTGGAGCTTCCAGTGTTCAGAAAGGGCTCCAGTCCAATTAGGGTGTCCGTCTTGACCCAGTGGCTGAGGGACTACCCTAACAGAGTGGCTGCAAAATTGTTAAGTGAGGTTTTCGAGATGGTTTTTGCATTCCAGCAGTAGGGGATAGGGTAGCCGCCTGGTCAGATAATTTTAAATCAGTTAAGGGGTGGGAAGACATAGTTAGTGCAAAAATTCAAAAAGAGGTTGTAGAAGGAAGGGTGCTGGGCCCTTTTCAGGCCCCGCCTGTAGCGCACCTTCGGGTATCCCCCCTTGAAGTGGTGCCAAAAATTGCTCCTGGTGAATTTAGATTGATTCACCATTTGTCCTTCCCTGAAGGTGAATCGGTGAATAACAGGATTTCCCAGGACTTGAGCATTGTACGCTACACATCGTTTGATGCGGCAGTTCGCATGGTGCGTAAGCATGGAATGGGGGCAAGCTAGGGAAATGAGACATTAAGTTGGCATTCAGGCTCCTCCCAGTGCATCCCAACAATTTTAACCTTCTGGGCTTTGCTTTTGAAGGAAATTACTATATGAAAAGGTTGTTACCTATGGGGTGTTCCATATCGTGTTCTGTTTTTTAACAATTTAGCACCTTTTTGGAGTGGAATCTTAAGAGGCAGGTCAGCCCAGAGGGTGTTGTCCACTATTTAGATGATTTTTTATTTTGTGGGACATACGGCACATCACAATGCGCCCGCCTTATGTCTTTCTTCCATTAGCTGAGGAGAAGACTGAGGGACCTTGCCAGGTGCTGACATTCTTGGGCATCGAGTTAGATACTGTTCAGCAGACTAGTAGGCTTCCAGAGGTTAAATTGGGTGAATTAAAAGTTAGACTACAGAACCTGATGGCGCAGAAAAAAGCCACATTGAGACAGCTACAAGAAATGGTGGGCCACCTTAACTTTGCATGCAATGTGGTGGCTCCAGGCCGACCTTTCTTGCAAAGGTTGTGTGATGCCATTAAGGGTCTTACAAGACCTCATCATAGGAGGTGACTAACAATGGGAATGAAGGAAGATTTGCGAGTTTGGCTCATGTTTTTGGAAGAATTCAATGGGATCTCATTTTGGCATGAGGAGTTACATTTACGGTTGGAACTGCAAGTTCAGACCGATGCATCAGGGTCAAATGGGTATGGAATCTTTTTCAGAGGTAAGTGGTGCGCAGGAACGTGGCCGGTAGGATGGCAAACTCAGGGAGTCACCAGGGACCTCACATTTTTGGAGCTTTTTCCAATAGTTGATGCCTTGTGGTTGTGGGCACATGACTGGGCTAACTCTGTGGTTATATTCTGGTGCAATAACCAGGCTGCGGTACACATTGTTAACTCTTTGTCATCTAGGTCTCAGGGGGTAATGGTGCTAGTTAGGGCCCTCACTTTGAGGTGCTTGCGCTTTAATATAGTTCTCCAGGCTTGACATGTCCCCGGGGTTGATCATTCTATTGCTGGTGCCCTGTCCCGTCACCAGATGGATCGGTTCAGGGTTTTGGCGCCGGGGGCACAAGCTCAGCCGGACATCCTGCCAGAAGAGGTATGGAATCTTGGAGGGTTGAAGCTAATAGAGTCATGAGTCTTGCAGTAGCACCTAGCACTCGACATAGCTATACCATGGCATGTAAATAATATTTCGATTTCTGTAAAAAGGAAGGACCAGACCAAGATTGGCCGGCATCTGATTATAACCTTATGCATTTTGCAGTCCATTTGCATCGTAAGGGATTGGCCCCTAGATCTATACAGGGCAGGATGTCTGCCCTGGCCTTTTATGCTAAGACCCAAGGTTGTAAAGGGTTCACAATCGACTTCCATATTTGGAAGATGATCGAAGGGTGAGGTAGAGAGAGAGTCACAACAGATGATACCCGTACACCGATATCGCCAGCCATATTGGTCAAACCAGGTTGTACGTGGGAGTTGGTCTGTCAGGACCAATTTGAGGTGTGCTTGTTTAGAGCTGCTACACTTATTGATTTTTTTGGGGCACTACGGATCAGTGACTTGGTGGCCTCATCCAAACATGACATGTCACTATCCTCTCTGCAGAGGAAGGATGTGGTGGTTGCAGAGCATCAGATTGCCATTCACTTATGGAGGTCAAAAACAGACCAATTAGGCAAGGGACAGGTGTTACTGTTAGGGTGATGCTCCGAAGTCGAGATCTGTCCAGTAAGGGCTACACAGGAGTATCTGCGATTTAGAGGAGAGGAAGGCGGACGTTTTTTACAACGTAAGGATAAGTTGCACTTGACAAAATACCAATTTTGGAAAGTTACTTCCCAAGCCTTATGCAAGGCAGGGATACAAGGTTGGCGTTTTGGAACACATTAATTTAGGATCAGTGCTGCATCAACAGCAGCTGCCCTTGGGTATGCGATCAATGATATTAAGAAAGTGGGCAGATGGTCGTCGCACAAATACTGTGCTTATGTTCGCCCTTTGCCACAGTTTTAGGTGTGGCTGCGTGGTTCTGCTTTATTGTTATTGTTGCAGGTCCAGAGAAGCTGTCGGCCCAAGTTTGAGTTCCGTTGATTGGGCATAGTTACGTTTTTTGGGCTGCCAGATATGCCAGTCGGACCAGTTGGGGTCACAATCTGGGCCTCAGTGAAGTAGCAACAGTGGAATGGAGGGGACGGAGAGGCATGCTCTGGGATGGATTCATGGAATTGGCATCCCAGGATTCTCCAGAGGTGCCCCCTGACATTCTGTTGGTTCATTTGGGAGGCAATGACTTAGCCCAAGGGTCGGGCAAGTCACTGATCTTCCGAGTCATTGCGGACCTCAGAGCTTTTGCGGCATGGTGCCCCAAAACGCGCATTGTCTGGTCAGCGATCATTTCATGGCTGGTGTGGAAAGGAGCTCGTGACCCCAGGCGACTTGATCGAGCCCGGAAGGGAGTCAACAGAGAGGTTGGCAGGGCTGTTCGGTAAGGCCTGGGGTCTGTCGTGGCACATCCCCTGGTGACAGTTTCTCGGCAGGAACTGTATAGAGAGGATGGAGTACACCTGTCAGATCTGGGGTTGGATATATTTCTAGAGGATTTACAAGGGGGTCTTAGGGCTGAAATTTTCAGCATGGTGGGGGGCATGGGACATAACAAGTAGTCCCCATGCCATGGTGGGTAGTGCTAAAGGTAAGGGTTAGCTGAGTTCCAAAGAAGTCACCTCCTCCTCTCAGAATGGCAGTAACAGAAATTTTAGCCAAGAGGAGGGAAGCTGGGGACCCCAGGGGACGCCGAGCATTTAGGGTTTGGAGGCAAGGATGGGCTGGACCTGGGGTACCACAGCTAGTGGAAACATGGAGGCATGCTGTATGGTTGGACAGCACGCCTTCACTATAGGAACTCGATGGGCGGTCTGGACCAGAAGGTCAAGGTGGACACCGGTTACATACCAGTTTGATGCACTACGGTAGGCCCCCTTGTAAAAGGGAAGGTCTAAGTTATAAACAAGTTAATAAAGTTGTGGCCCTAGTTATCCCATATACCTGTGTCTGTCTCGTTATTCCGGTCTGGGCGGGCAATGGAAGTTCCTTTTTGAGATCAATGTGAATGTGATATTCCTGAAGCAAAAATCATGCCTCATAATGCATCCTTCCTTCTCCAATTGCAAAGTTGGAATGGCCTTCATTTCTCAAAGGTTAATGTGGTTCAGGTAGAAGGGAAGAACCCAGAGCTTGGAAAAATTAATTGTTTGTACTTTAACTTCCAGAATCCACAGCTAGCAAAACTGGAGATAGTTTGAATCTTGTATGTGAGGTGAAGTGACTTTAAAGCTTGGGCACTCATCTCTGCTCATTCCCATTTGGCACTAGGGCTCAATGTGAAAGTGTCTTGGTGATTATTTCTTCAAATGGCATGATGGACCCAAGTTTTTGCACAAACTAGCTATTTCCTGGTTTCTTCCCATCACACAAGGCTATTTAGAGTTCTCACACTGGGCTCTTCATATTCTGAACAAGACAGGAAGCAGAGCACTGGCTTGACAACAATGAACAGGGCACTGCTGACATAGCAACAGCATCTTCACAGCTTCCCAGTACTTTGATGACAAGGAGAAATATCACACTCAATTTCATCCTGCAGCTTCATACTGCTGGCATGCAAATCAAGGCTGACCAAAGAGATCCAAGCTACTGAGTCCTTCTGGGTTGCCAGTGACAAAGATGGGCCAAAGAACATTCCCCTGCCATGCACCTGCCCCAGAGGAAATGTAACCCTGTGCAGGTCCATTCATTTTTCCAGTTCCTGGACCTGAGAATCACCAGTCCACTGATCTTTCATCTTACTAGATTCAGCTTCAGTTTATTGATCTTTATTCATCCCATTACAGCATCCAGGTGTCAGTCTAGCACCTTCACAGCTTTCCAGTACTCTGATGACAAGGAGAAAGAGCACACCCAACCTTACCCGGCAGCTTCATACAGATGACAAACAGCATGGAGAAAAGAATTAAACTTATTTTACCCCATAAC
Organism: Intellagama lesueurii; assembly: GCA_037013535.1. Lineage (NCBI taxonomy): Eukaryota > Metazoa > Chordata > Lepidosauria > Squamata > Agamidae > Intellagama > Intellagama lesueurii. The sequence goes on from JBAJHW010000004.1 coordinate 199,762,086, forward strand.
TTAAAGGCAATGGGTATAAGCAGAAATATCCCCAATATCCTTCTGATTTCACAAATGGAGTTCCAGATATCTGCAGCCTTATCATATGCAGACCCCTTTCCATTTCTCCAGGCTCAGCAGATGTGAACATGCTTTAGAACAGGGATGTGGAAAATCTGGGCCTCCAGATGTTTTGGGCTACAGGTCCCACAATTTTTTTTACCATTGTCTGTGCTGGCAGCAGCTTCCATGTGCCTTAAAGTCCAAAACATTTTTTTGGGGGGGGTCCAAGTTTCCCCACCTTACTCAAAGTATCTGATTTAGACACTTCTTTACACACAAATACAGAATCAACAATTGAAATCACACCACTCCTTCAGTCTGCTGGACTGGAGCTCACTGGTAAGATGCAATCAGGTACATATAACTGTAGTGGTTGTTGCAATACTAATATTGACAGCAATGTTAATAAATTAAATGTGAACATTAGCCTTTGGCCATGCCCATCCCCTTCAGCCCCCTCCTTTGAGAATACAACCCCTGGGCTGCTGACAATTCTTAAAATGGCCCTTAAGACCCACTGAGATCCCCGACCTCTCCTGTACCCCAGTATATTGCTCTTCTTCCACCCTCAACACATGCTGCATCTTTTTGGACATTTGATTGTTCTCATGGTAAAATGTCTTGCTTTCTTCAAGGACTTCTGTTTCATTAATCACTGAAGCTTTTAACCCTGGAATCAGCATCAAGCACAACACAGGTCAATATTTAATTTGATTTGAATTCCATTGCAATCTCTAGAAGTTAAATCCATTTATAAGAAATAGGCTTTGTGTTAGTGCAAGTTGATTGCCATTTGCTGCTGGTTCTTTGTGGTCTTCAGACCATGCAACCTCTGCATGCTTATTAAGCAGTAATGAGGTACTTTTCTTTGATTCCACCACCCCTTTTTTGAGTTCAACAAACCTTCAATGTACTGCTGTTCACAGGCATTCAGGTGGAAATGATGTGTGTAATGCCAATTATGAAGCTCAAAGAGTATTTTCATTAATAATTTGTGATTATTTATTATAATATGCATGGAGAAGAAATTAGTGTACAAGTGTTTTTAAAATATGTTGGCAATTTGGAATTTCTAGTGTTCTTGAAGGAGGGTTGGCATTTCACTATGATGTCCTTGTTGTATTACTGCCTCTTTAAGCGAGAGGCCCAGAAGAATTCAGTGTTAGTTGGTCATACTAGTTTTCAGTCTGAAATGAATATTTTTCAGTTTGGGGCAGAAGAACAAGAGCAGTTGGGTCTTGTTTCACATCCTTAAAAGCCAGGACAATCCTGGGCACATAACAGCTGTTGCAGGAACTACGGATAAGCTGTTTGTAAAACTGTTGTGTGTCTTTCAGTCTCTGTGCTCTGGTCCAGAAAATTTCTATAGCTGTTAGCTAGAGATGTCTCTGTGTTGTGTCATTTCCCATATTTTAAAATATCAAGAATTCATTGCATTTATGAGGGTGATGAAAAAGAAACAAAAGGAAAAACTGCCTGTTCTCATACAGCTTGTTTGAACATCAGGATTTGCACAAACGATCATCTGAGGTGGAGTGAAGACAACAAAAGCCAAAACTACCTTGGAAACTCTAGATATGGAACCTCTGTGGAGTATTCAGATTGATCTCACCAGTCTATAAGTATTTCTGCCCACCTAAACAAGCAGCTATTTCCCATTCAGGCATGGTAAGGGAAGGATTTATTTATTTATTTTCCGGCTTTTACCCCGCCCATCTAGATTCAACGAATCTACTCTGGGCAGCTTACAGTTCAAATATAAAACAAAATTAAAACAAACAACAATGTCAAACATCATAGAGATAGGCAAAATCCAAGATGGTAAGAGATAGAGAACTAAGAATTGGAAAGGGAGAAGGCCTGCCTGAAGAACCAAGTCTTCAGCTTGTTCTTGAAAACTCCCAGCGAGGGTGCCAGGCGAATCTCAAGGGGCAAGATGTTCCAAAGGTGAGGGGCCACCACCAAGAAGGCCCGGTTTCTAGTTCTCTCCTTCCGGGGTCAAGCCCCTCAACCACCCAGCCTGGCTAGATTGAGTGATACGAGTAGAGCTAGGTGGGAGCACGCACTCTGTCAGGTATCGAGGTCCTAAACTGTTTAGGGCTTTATATGTAAGCATTAATACTTTGAAGTCAATGCGGAAATGAATGGGCAACCAGTGTAAGGCCACCAGAGTGGGGGAAATGTGATGAGATTTTTTCACCCCAGTGAATAATCTGGCGACCGTGTTCTGGACCATTTGTAGTTTCTGCATCAATCTCAAGGATGCTACATAGTTTTCTAAACTGGCCATGTTCTAGAATTTACTTCCCTTTTTCTTTTAAATAACTACTCTGAGTCTTCATTGCATTTAGGACTCAGTGTGTGTGTGAATGCAGTATAGATGATTGACTCTCTTCTGCAGGCTAAAACTGGATAGTTCAAAGCAGTGCTTGGGACTATCTTTCTCTCCTCAATGGCAATTTTCTGTTTTGTACTATATGGTACAAAATATTTTATTGTATATTTTGTACTATTTTGAACTATTTTTTTTAGTTCTTCGAGAGTTCCCTATATATATAACCCAACGGACAGCAAAATTATACTTCCCACAATATCCTAAGCCTCTCAGGAAGCAATGGGGCAGGAAGGAGGTACCAGACAGCCGGCTGTCCTACCCAGCTGGGCAGCAGCCGTAGGGGCAGAGGGGAGGAAGAGGCCTAGAGTGAGAAAGGTAGGTGCAGGGGCCCATGGAGTGGGGCTTTCTTGGGGGCAGGAGAAAGGAAGCGAAACTGAGCAGCAACCATGATATTTTATAAAAAGAAAAGTATCAACACATTATTTAAACTACAAACAAAGTGAAAGGAAAGAACCACAACTCTTTTGATAAACAACAATTACTTTTCTTATGACTATGCACTCAGGATTTTTTATTTAAATGACTCAATCTGCTATTCATTCTGGCAGAGTCATCATGCTGGATGAAGTTGAAAACTCCTTTAAAATAGCTACCAGTGGATTCCATTTATTTGAAAACCATAAAGTGACATGTAGAAAAAATCACAGCTGGAAACTGGAAGGGGGATGTTGATCAGTTAATCTTTTCAGATATAATGAAGGTTAAAGACATCATAACCTCTGTCTTAAGTTCTTAATTATGGTGTCATATTTTACCTTCACTTTTTCTTCCTTCCCCACTTGATTTTTTTTTAAAAGCAGCTTCTGGTCTTCTTGCTGAGCCATGTCATAGTTAAATGACACACATGCTGTGTATTTTAATGAGCTGCTAACACTGATTATATGAAAGCAGGCTCTGAGACATGTTCGGAGTCCAAAATACCCTTATTGAGAAATAAATTAGCCTCTTTAAAAAGCCCTTCGCTTTGAGGAGGTTTTTAGTCCTGAAAGGTTTGATTAGAGATAGCAGAAAGTTCAAAGGGCTACTGGGAGTCCAAGTTTACCTTTAATATTAACAATAAATGTCCAGCTCCTGGCACTGAAGGAAACAAAGTCTGGTATAAGAACATCTTCCGTTCAAACTACCTAATGCCAATACAGGGATGTAAAACTTTGTCTTATTCTTCTGCAAGGAAAAGAAACTGCCAATTATTTTATCTTCACCTCCAAGATAGTGAAAGACTTTGTGTGGCTCTCGACGAGAGCTTCTATGTTAGTGAGAGTCAATTTTTTTTTGCAAATTGCTCAAAACTACTCTTGTTGCATGGATTTAAAAAAAACAACAACATTGAAGCCCTGGATGGACTGTTTGCCTCCATCCCTTTTTTTGATAAACCTGCCAGTCTTTCTATACTTGCTTTGAGCATGAGCTTTGCTTCACAAAAGAAGAATAGTTTTGTGCAGAGAGATTTTGAACAAGTTGAAGAAACCTTCAAGGAATAAAAAAATTCTTTGTCTCACTGCACTGGAAGACAGAACTTGCACAGAGCAAGAATATAGTGAGTACTCAGCTATTTTTTTTTCCGGGTGACTTCTGAAATCTTTCCCTTCTGGTGAATCCTGCTATAACCCCATGGAGATGCATGTACCTGAAGAACTTTCGTCCGTGAGATTTTTTGTATTTCTTTATTGGTCTTGTCAACGTCAGGCTCTCACACCAGCCAGTTCAAATTGTGCGACTACATGGTAGAATGACATGAGATTTGCTTTGGTTATAAAACAGGTGAATTCAAAGTATGTTTTGCTGAACACATGATGGAAAGGCTGATTCAAATTAGTCCACCCCCTTTGCCACCAAAGCAGCTTTTTCCCTCTGCTGCTGGAGTGGGGTGGGGTTCTACTTTTTCAAGCTGGAATGATTCAGGCAGGTTTTTTCCTATGCGGTTGTCATGATATGTTCTTGTAAAGACAAGGGGCATGTCTGTAGGTTTCAGTGACGTGGGCAGTTGGGACATGGTGTTCAAGCCTGGGACAACATGCAAAAGCAAAGCACTGTTAGTTTAATGGGGGGGGGGGAAATTGGGTGCTAGTCCTGTATCCTTTCGAACACACAGTAAGCTTCAGATCATGTGGGAAGGCCAATTTGTTGTGAAGCAAAAGCTTGGTGCTGTTAATTGACAGGTCTGAAAGTGATCCCACCTTTGCTGATCCTTTTATAGTTTTCTTTGAAGCCACTTTCTTATTTAAAGCTTGAGACTACTATATTTCTAAAAAAAAAATCTATAAAAAAATAACATGGAAAGGTACCTCACAGTCTAAGAGTACAGAGCATCTAAAATCTGAACAGTAATTTTGCAAAACACATCATAGTTCACATGTCAGAATGATTCCACAACAGGGGAGGACACCACCTTCCCCTTCTCATCTGTTATTCTTTTCTCTTCCTTTCAAATAACTCATGCCCCTCCACTCTGGTTACATATTGTTTTAAACTACTGGCATGATAAATTAGAGTGCTGAACTCAGATTAGGCGGTCTCAGTTGAAGTCTCCACTGAGACATGAACCCCAGTGGATGATCTAAGCACAGGGTTATTTTAAGGATAAGGTGTGGAGGAAAAGTGCCAGTTGCTCCGAATTGGTGTTTATTGGAGGAAAGGGAGAATGTACTGGAAATTAATTAATTAAAAAATAAATAAAGTCAGCTACCTAAAATGAAAGAAAAAGGCAAAAAGAGAGTTACCTTAACTTTGTGAAGCCCTTCCACAGGAACTTGTGCTAGCACAATTATTTAGTGCCAGATCAAAATTATTTGCACATTAAAAAATAAAATTAAAATGCATAATTAAAAGTAGGTTGATAACCATTTTATTTTACTTTTCCTATTTCAATTTTAGGTAGCTTTGTTATATTCAATATTTAATTTTTATGTACATTATCCTGAAAATAAAAACAAATTTACCAATTTATCTGTTCTTTGTGCGACTATATACAAGTATGGCTGAAGAGAGCAATAAAAGACCCTTTGAGTGAAGAGTGAAACAGATACCCCTTCTCCTTTTTTTCCCATGGCAATCCCTCCAGCTTCTCCCCACATGCTGCATGGAGAGATGTGGGGTTCTCCTACAGTTGGTAGGGCAGAGGAAAGTCTGAAAACTAAGCAAAGGCATCTGGGTGTATGGGAGGCAAATGCTGGATCAATTCCTCCCTGCTGGTCCCTCTGTTAGAGTCTGTGCTGCCTGATAATGCCAACTTCTGATGTCATCCATCTCAAAGCACATCTTTACTATTCTGTCACAAGGAAGCCAAATTCAGAGCTTAGTTTCAGCGGTCTTTTGAGGCTGAAAAGGGACATAATGCTGGAGGTTGTTTTTATTGGCTGAAACTGATTTATGCTCAGAATGCTACAGAATGTCAGCACAGAAGTAAATGTGCTAGTTCCACCTATCCTCACTGAAGGCAACCTGCTGCATTCTGCATTAGTTTGATGCATGTTACACAAGTCTTCAAGGGCAGTCCACCATCCTGCACATTGCAACAGACAAATCATGAACTTATAAAAATACAGCTGACAGTAGTTGGTCTTGACTCTGAAAAGAAGGCTAAAAATGGATGGTGTGAAGTTGAGATCCAGCAGCTCAGGTACTGACTCCCAGTGCACATATATCAGCACTTGTGTCCCTCAACAAGTATATAGTCACTCACGGAAGATGATTGGATGTGCTTTGAGAGGGATGACATTGTTACTGTATTTTCTGAGGTGGAATCTCTGTACCTGATCACATCTGTGTGCAGCAGGAGTTTGAAGCAGGGCAAAATAACAACAGCATGGAAACAATCAGGTAATTTAAAAAGAAAAATAATAGTAAAATGTTGAAAAATAGCTTTGGCAGATGTAGAATATTGCTCAGATGAAAAAAGTGCTTGAACTACTGTAGCTGAATGTCTCTCAGTTGAATCATAAATAATACTGGAAGCATCATGAAAATAAGTACAACGGATGAGGGTGGAAAACTCGCAGTTTTCACATTTGAATAGCAGCCAGTGAGGGGAGGTGGAAAGGTGAAAATGCAATTTTATTGATTGCTCTCAACAGAGTGACCTTGCCTGTTTTCCAAAGCAGGGTCAATATGAAAAGAAAAATCATTTCACTACAAACTTTCAGTAGTCTAGCAAATAATGCAGTATGTCTCCCCTATGGTGTATTACCCTGTATGGGCCTCAAGGCAAAACTGTATGATTTCAGCACTGTCATGGTGCTGCACGTTAGGGACATGAAAGCCACTGGGGTTCATCAGATGTCTCCTGTGGACAAGCAAGAGGAAACTCTGCAAAGATCGTGGGAAAAAATGCCAAATAAAATATGTCTAAAAAAAATATTCTGGTCTTTATAGTACAATGTAATTGGGAAGTGAAATGATAAAGTGAGTTTATGGCTCAGAGACTGCAAAATCATCTATTACGCATGTACCACTACAGTTGCATTCAGTGATGCCAGACCTATTGCATATTTTCAGATCCAGTATATTAGGCACAAGACAGGTAGGTGTATTAAATGACAAAGAAAATAAGTTAGGAGAAAAAAAGTGTTCCTCCTCCTCCTACCACAAACACCCTCTTTTAGAACGTGTTTCTTTTTTGAAAAAGAATATAATTCCCCTTCCCATGCTCAGTCTTAACACAGAGTCAGGTAGCCAGTTTCCCAGTGGAGAAATACACCCATTTTCTAACAATAGTAGGATAACTCACAAAATTGTCATTCAAATATAAATAGTACGAACTGTGACATACCGACATCCATGCTGAAACAGAAGTTTCCACAATGAAGATGTGGGGAGCTTAATCCAATAGAAGCACCTTGCTCTGAGAGACAACTTGACTTCTATAATAGACTTTTATGTGAGTGAATTCCTTCTATCACAAGTTACCTGCTTCTACCCCAAGGCCTTTTTGTGAATGTCAAAACCCCTCGTGGTGCAATGCTCTGCCCAAACCTGGTTCTACTCCAAACCACAAAAGTTTGGAAAGCAACTTCAAAATCAGAGGCTAATCTGGATCAACATTGAAGATGAAATCGCACCTCTTTCTGTCTCTGTGACCATTCTCACATGCCAACTTCTATCATCCCAATAACAGACTGTTTATGAATCTGACTTTTGGGGAACTGTGGTACTGATGAAACCTCCATTTCATTTAGAGTCCATCATGAGGCCAGCTTGAGATGACTGAGGACTGAGGATTATTTGATTTTCCAATCTGCATTACTTTCGTATGTGTTCTGTCACAAGCCTATTCTTTCCTATTTCCATATTAATCTGTCTTTTTTAAAAGGGTTTTTTTCCATTTAAATACAATTCTAAACATATTTTCTTTCAACAAGTGAATTTCTATGCAAAGTCTATTCGAAAACAAACATTTAAAAAATGCTATGTGGTTTTCTCTCTTTTTGGATTCAAAAATGACATCTAAAAGAAGTGTGAAATCCAATGGACAACTGCATTCTGATTGGCACTTTAGTCTGAAAGGTATGGATCACACCAGTCCATATGGGAAGGGGAAAAAAAAATCAAAATCTTCAGCCACGGCCTTTGGACAAAGAAACAACAGCTAGAACAGTGTGAAAGCTTTTATTGAATTGTAGGGTGCTTTGAAAAAAGTACATGAATGGGATTGCCAATTGTATTGTGAGACAACAAAGTACCAAGTTGTGACCTCCTTACTCCCATGCTGAGTATGATGTAACCTATTACATAACTGTCAAACAGCATTGAAAAGATAGAGGAGCAGCACTGGTAGAGGAGCTAACACACATCCCATCCCAAAGATTTGCTGATCTTGCTGTAGGCCTCACTTGTGAGTTCAGCATGGCATTGGCAGTCAGGAACATCCTTGCTTCTTCCCTCTTTGGATAAATGTCTGTGGAAAATCCAAAGGAGATGGAAAAAGAGCAATGGTTACCAATGGTAAAACAGAAGCCTCTGGAGCTGGAAGCAGAGTATGCGTTTGCAGTGGACGGATTGGGAGAGACCGCCGCCGCCTCTGAGGTACTCATACAGCAGTCTTGCCTCATTCCTCACCCCTCCCACTGGTTGGTTAGCAACTACCATAACGGTGACAATACTCACCTCTTTATGTGGTATTTTATGTACTGTGCATGTTTATTCTATTCCACATAGCCAAGCTGTGCTCCTGCAAAGCAAAAAAAGATCATAAGTAGCAACAGTTGGAGTGGAAGGCCTGACCTTTCTCAAGAAAGGAACTTACCTCCGTATCAGAATCCCATGACTTCTTTTCTTTTTACATAATGTATACTTATTCTTTCTCTCTTGTATCAGAGACCCCTCATAGTGCTATCTATTAAGAAAGGAGTGACTGATTCACCAATACCACTGAACCAAATCATACAGAGAACTTGTTGTAAGATGAGGCATTTCCTTAAGTGTTGAAAGTCATCTGTCCTTAATCCCATGAATTTTTCTGATCTTTCCTGATTTGATCTGAAAAGTTAAATGAACTCGCTTTGTTTTGTGACTTTTCATCAACCGTTGAACTCTGGCTTAGTTTACATTCTGATTTCTTAGACGCAATATTGGGAGAGGATGGTGCGGCTGAAAATCTCAGTGTGTATTCTCCTTCTAACAATGTGCTAGCTATAGCATTTGATATGACCCACAGGTTCACCATTTTCTTATAAAGCACAAGGAGCAAGAAGACACAGGGACGTTTGCTGCAACGATACTGTAAGGCATAGACTTCTTCCCCCCACAACCCTTCTCTTGCTTACCTGTGTAGGGTGCTTTGTCTTCACATCTCCAGCTGGAAACGTGGAATGGGAATTTCTGTTTAGTATTTGTGTTGGGAGTCCTGATCTAAGATATCTGGAAAAGCACTGAGAAGACAAATATTAGCAAAATAGTCTTCCTACACATGTTCTAGAGCCAGATTGTTCATACCAGATACCTTTTTGTTATGCAAAGAGTCTTTTCTCAGTGGGAATCATCACCACCGTTTCCCTGTGTTCCCAAAGTTCAAACTATATATGGCACGATGCCAATGTTAGTTTGTCTCTCATACACTGTCATGACAGTGTGGAAAGTTTTGTTATTGTCATCATCATTGTTGTTTTTCCCCTGCTTCAAGCTCAACATGGAACTTCAACACCCCTTTTATCAACACTGTGCTATACTGGTATCAGAGCTGGAAAAGAAGTCTTGGAAAGCATAGGATTTAGTATGAGTCTTCTCTTTCCTCATCATGCCCCTAACACAACCCCATTTTGACTCCGCTGCTGGCATAGTCTCCCTACTTTAGAGACCAGTGTTTCCCTGGTGTTATGCATCTGTAAGACTACTAACAGAGGTATTTCTCAAGACACTGGCATAGGGTTTTTCTGCCAAACCCTAAAGCTGATCTTCTAAAATATCTCATAGAATTGACCCTCTCCCCCCATGTATAAATTCTGAAATAACTGTGCATGTCTGTAATAGCATCCCCCTTGTCCCTTGAAGAATTGCAACAGCTTAGCACCTGACAGTCATTTGCAAACTCAACATAACAGATTGTGCTTCCTAATAAGACCAATCCAAGTTACATAAAGTGACTTTAGTACTGGAATAACTAATCAGACAATGCCCCAGTAATCCAGTAATGCTGAAATAAAGTGCATCATTTCTTTTTCTAAGTACAGCCATCCTATAAATAGCCACGTCTCTCCTACAATACCCTGTTTCCCTGAAAATAAGACCTAACCTGAAAATAAGCCCTAGTATGATTTTTCAGGATGCTCGTAATATAAGCCCTACCCCAAAAATAAGCCCTAGTTAAGTGAAAGCCAGCCCTCCACCACTGTACAGCAACCAGAAGATGACATGACTGTATTTGAATAAATGTAGATTGTTGTACATGAAAAAAATAAAACATCCCCTGAAAATAAGCCCTACTGCGTTTTCTGGAGCAAAAATTAATATAAGACCCTGTCTTATTTTCGGGGAAACATGGTACAGAAGCCACAGCTTGCTCTTACTGGCCTAATGATTGTACCACCACATTATATGGTCACGGGAAGATGAGAAACCTAGGAGAGGTGCTGCTTAAATAACTATTAATGTCAGCTCAGATAACAGATGTGCAGACGGTGCCACGGGAAAACTGTATTATGATTGCAGAACCATTATCCTGCTCCATCAGTCATCTCCCTGGCTGTTCATGGGAGGCAAACTATGCACCTGTGTCTAGTTAGCAGCAGACTAAGTGACTTCAACATTTCTTTGTTAGTTCTTTCATCTTTCTTTCTTATACAGAAACTCTGATCTTAGGAAGTCATATTTGCCAGATTGCAAGTATATGCAATTGACAGATTGTTTGGGTTACATTGCAACCATTGAGCTGAATGCAGAACTGTAAAATCAGGGAGTGGACAGAAGGAGAAGACACATTGAAAAGGAAGACACATACACTCCCGTGCACTCTGGAAAATAATCTCCCCTCCACCCCAATCTAAGATTCCAGTAGATCCAGGAAGATATCCTTATCTGTTGTTATGTACTATCAAATTGCAAACAACTTGTAGCAACCCTAATAGGGCTTTCAACATATTTAAGGAGTGGTGTTATCAGTGCCTCACCCCCAGTGAGCTTCCATGGCTGAGCAGGGATTTGAACCCAGGCCTCCTTAGTCCACTCTATCCAATAGACCACATTGAGCAACCATCCTTACCTACCTTTTTAGAATTTTGTATCAGGAACCAGATTGCCTTTCATGGTGCATTTTGAGAAATGACCCCCACCCATCTACCAGTGGTCTGTCAGTCCAGACCTTTACATCTTCTACTAAAATACAGTTTTCAGCTGCAGTTCATTGGAATCTCTAAGGAAAAATCTAATGCATTCTTACATGTTGAATTTTGAAAAGATTATGTACATTAGTAAAAACAATTAAAAAAGAGAATTAAAATATTTGGCTGTTGCCCTCTTTAAATTGAATTCATAGAATAGAATCATAGAATCGTCGTAGGGTTGGAAGGGACCTTGGAGGTCTTCTAGTCCAACCCTCTGCTCAAGGCAGGAGACCTCATACTATCCCAGACCTCATACCATCCCAGACCTCATATCATCCCAGACAGATGGCTGTCCAATCTTTTCTTGAAAACCTCCAGCAATGGGGCACCCACAACATCGGGAGGCAAGCTGTTCCACTGCTTAATGGTTCTCACCATCAGGAAATTCCTCCTTATTTCCAGGTTGGATCTCCCTCTGATGAGTTTCCACCCATTGGTTCTTGTCCTACCCTCAGGCGCAATGGAGAATAAATCAATGCCCTCTTCCCTGTGGCAACCCTTCAGATATTGGAAGTCTCCCCCCAGTCTTCTCTTCATTAAGCTAAACATACCTAGTTCTTTTAGTCGTTCTTCATAGGATTTAGCCTTTAGTCCCCTTATCATCTTTGTTGCTCTTCTCTGCACGCCTTCCAGGGCTTCAGCATCTTTTTTGTATTGTGGTGACCAGAACTGGACACAGCACTCCAACTGCAGCCTCACCAATGTGGTATAGAGTGGTACTATCACTTCCCATGATCTTGATGCTATCCCCCTGTTGATGCAGCCTAGGACTGTGTTGGCTTTCTTGGCAGTTGCAGCACACTGCTGACTCATCCTTAGGTGGTGGTCCACCAGGACACCTAAATCCCTCTCACAGGTACTACTGTTGAGCCAGGTATCACCTATCCTGTACCTGTGCATCTGGTTTCTCCTGTCTAAGTGCAGGACCTTACTTTTCCCGCCACTGAACTGCATCTTATTAGATAGGGCCCAATGTTCAAGTCTGTCTAGATCCTTCTGAATGCTGAGTCTATCTTCCAAAGTATTAGCAATTCCCCCCAGCTTTGTGTCATCAGCAAATTTGATGAGTTCTCCTTCAATCCCCTTATCCAGATCATTTATGAAGATGTTGAAGCGCACTGGGCCCAAGACAGAACCTTGAGGGATCCCACTGCACACTTCCCTCCACGTATATGTGGTTCCATTGAGGACTACACGTTGATTGGTCAGCCAGCTGCAAATCCATCTGGTAGTTGCGCTGTCTATCCCACTTTGTTCTATCTTACACAGAAGTAGGTTGTGGTCTACCTTATCAAATGCCTTACTGAAGTCTAAGTATACTATATCCACTGTGTTTCCTTGGTCTATTGATTTAGTCACTTTATCAAAGAAGGCAATAAGATTTGTTTGACCTGTTCTTAACAGAATTGAATGATTAAAAAAGGAGGAAGGAGGAAGATGTATGGAAATCATTTTTATCGGTGATCAAATGGAGAAGGTACTTGCTCTCACTGGCACAGACAGGCACGTTCTTGAGAAGGGGCCATTCAGAATGAAGGAAGAAGAATCAGAGTAGCATTTCTGGCAATTGCTTGAGTGAGAAAATGTAATATATTTCATTGTGCCTTGCAGTAATTTTTCACACACAGCTGTTCAAACCTCATTTTGTTAAACACAATGTACCTTTTCAGGGTTGCATTTTTACACTCCTCTTCATTATTTTAACGTTCTATGCACACATAATTTAACACTTTTGACAGGCATGTGCTCTGTATTTAGGCAAATGCCCCCAAACAGGTCAAATCATGAGTTTATGCAATTCTGAAACAACTACAGGGTGGAGAAAGAAGCTTCTGTTGAACTCCAGGGCACAATATCCCCAAAAGGATCATTCATATCCCATTCAGCATTTGTCAGATGACAAATGAGTTCAACAATTTGAACTGAGAAAAGGGGGAAGTAAAAAGTAATCTAATAGACCAAATTCCTAGCACCAAAGGAGGAGGAGAGTGTTGGCTGAACCTCCTAATAACACCACAGATCTACCCTGGACACTTGAACCACTGAGGTGCTAGAGAGGTCTCAGACTGAGGTCACAGCTGGTGCAGTAGTCCCCCACATCTGCAGGTGATCTGCTCCAGGACTGAAAGTGGATGCCTGAAACCATGGATGCAAAGGAACTCATTTAAGAGAATAGATCTGAGGGAGAGGAAAGGGTAAGGGTAAGAGGAAGAGGTAAATGCACATGCGCACTGCAGGCTGGGGTGCAGCAGCGGCAACCATTGAAACCGTCAATACTGTTGAAACTGCCAACACTACTCCATCAATATGGGGGCACTACTGTGCATATATTCCCTGTAGCTTCTTTGCCCATAATTTCACAGAGCTGTAGGACAAACAGAAAGATCTGTGTTGCTATCCAGAGAGCCTTTTCCATGCTGAAATATTCTTCTTTTTCTTTGTTTTCTCTCTCACCACAGTTTATTAAGGTTTACTGAAATATTGCACCATCAGGATTACATTCATGTGTGATTGGGGAAGAATATTGCTTGTATGGGCTTTGAGTGGCTATGTCACACAGTTAGGATCATATCCATTTGTGTCCAGATTTGTACAGATTTTTTAAATGAGTTCTAGAAATGCACAGATAATATCATGGATCTGGGGAAAGAGTGGATGGGAGTATCTTCTAAAGGATACAGAGTGGGTCCACCATGATCTGTATACCCTTTATTCAGATATAGAACAAACTGGGGGGCATTCACACACTCCTAATTTCTGTCCTTGTCTTCAAATAAGGCCTGGGCTGTTTGAGATGTAATTTCTTCTGAAAAAATGAATTGTCCCACCAAACACTGAAAAACCAGCCAATTTGGTAACTCTGGCTTGTCTTTGAGCAGGCTGGTTCAGGCTAAACAGGGTCGGCTTAAGGTTGTGTAAAGATCCAGTATGCCATGCAATATGATCCTTGCATCCACATGGCATATGCACCTCAAGTGACCCTATTTGGCCTCCTTTAATAAAACCAACCAACCAACCAACCAACCAACCAACCAACCAACCAACCAACCAACCCCTCTTTGCCCCTCTTCCTGGGAGGAAGCTTTCAATTTTTTTTATTTTTTCTAAGAGGGAAAACACAACAATGCTCTCCTAATAGATTTTTTAAAAAACCATTGCTTCCTTCCTCTTTCCCTCCATGGAGAAGCAGAGGAAGTGTTTAATTTCCCAATATTGTGAAGTGGCTACGCTATCTTCTTAAGCCACTTAACAATATTGGGAAATTTAAAGTGAAAGGGAAATTTAAGGCTGCAAGCTCCACTTTTGTTCAATCCCAGCAGTCACACGTGCTTGAAACGAACCAAAATGGAGTGATCCTATCTACAATTAAAAAACAATAGCATCTGACGAGGACTCAGAAAGATGTGGGTAGGAATGTTCTTGGGATGCACTGGTTTGTGCTGGAACTTATGTTGTCTGGGTGCCGGCAAAAAGAGTGAACCAGCTCATCCCTGCAGTGGACCAAACAGTGGGACATATGCCTGTCTGATCACTTTGTGTTTTGTACCTTGAGCTCTACATGGTGGCTTCTCAGGCCGAGCATGTCTAGGGCTAACACGTATATGCATTTTGTCCACATTAATATTTCTGTAATAGTTAAACAAACTGCTTTACCTTTTCCAGGAATTCATATGACCTACACTATGTTGTGCACATGTCAGAGTGTTGTATAACCTTCAATTCAAAACTTTTTCTAAGCAGTACAACTGCTTAAATTAATAATAATGAGAAGAAGAGGAAGAAGACTTATTGCCAGTATAACTTTTTCAAACCTCATATTTTCAAAAGAAGAAGTCTCAGCTATTCTGACACAGACTCCCAGATCCAGACTCAGCTCCGTATATTCCTTTGGGAAAGAACAGTAAAAACACTGACACCAAAGGAGATATAAATGAATAGCTTTGTTCCCTACTTGCTACCTTTTTCATTTTCTGTCATTCAAACACCTTGTCAGAAAGCTGAAAAGTTTCAAACGCAGCTCTTCAGTGCAAGAAGAGGCAAACTCCATTAGGTTGACAACAGAGCAGTAACCTGGAAAAAAAGATTTCATTTTTTTTCAACCTGCACCCTTTCTTCCAAAAATATACCAGCATTATCTGTCTCTGAAGTACCCTCTCATTCTAGTTCTACTCCATGCCTTCCTGTATAAGAAAGAAAATCATTGACACTAAACTCTCTAGAGAGTTCAAACTCTCAGTCAGCCTTCCCCAGCTATTCAATGGGGGATGACAAGAGCCACAACTGTCACTAGCAACTTAGGAGTTGGGGCTTCACTACCCTATTGGTTAAGCTTTGATCACATGAGATTGGCATATGCAGGGACAGTATGGACTAGCAGGGAGGAATGCCTGGATCTGGGTACATGACAGCCATATTGATATTCTACTGGGCCTGCCTGATTTGTATTTCCTTCCATCTGGGAGAGGGAGGAGCAGTAGGAGATGATATTTATGTTTAGGGTTGAAAAGTTTTCCCTTCTCCATCAGTACCCTCTAAATTTTTATGTCCTGGGTCAAAGCCCCATTCACCTCACCCTAGTTGTGGCTTTGATGTCATCCAACTCACCTGGACAGCACCACAGTTGAGTCAGACTACTTCTAAATATTGAGGCTGAGAATAAGCTATAAACATTCCTGGATCTCTCATTGCACAGTGATTCACAAATGGACACAGATCATTTGCCTCTTTAGAAAGTTCCTTTGTGTCTGAAATCCTATTGGATAACCTCATTCCCAGGTCACATAGAAGTCATGGCTTGATTTGCATGACAAACATATGTACAAGACTGAAAACCAAAAGAAAACCACACAGAAGAAATGGACACAGTATTGCCACACAGATCTTAGCTGTTTAGTGAACAAAATGGTGAAGGTATCTTTAATGTTACAAAAGATGGCTATGACGAAAAAACATGTAGGAGAAAATACTAAGTGTGGCCTTGTGATAGTTTGTAGGAATGTACGGCAGAGGAAGCACATTTTCTTCCTTCCTTCCTTCGTCATAGCTCTTCACCTTCAAGTTTGTTTCCTCTAATGGATAAGTTTCATGTACTAGCAGACAGGCTTTTTTTGCTTCTTCCACACCAAAAATAGTCTGCTAAGGTATGGGCGGGCAATGTGTTGCCTATAGGTTGCATGCAGCCACCTCATCCCCATTGCCTTAGCTGAATTTGCCATGGTGTTGAAGAATTTTCAGAGCAATGATAGCTGTTGGCCCCTCGATCGGGTACAATGAGGCACCTCCCCCTCATGCAGCAGGTTTTTTTTGGGGGGGGGGTTTCTAACAGGGCAGGAACCTCTTAATTATTATATTTGTTATGATTGTATTTCTGCCAAGAAGAGAGAAGGGGCACTTGTGAGGATTTCTGTCTCAGTTACCAAAATAATTTTAATGGCTTCTGGTACCATCCTCCCTGCCTTTGGGAGGGTGCCACCACTGCTGCTCTGATGAAGGTAGCAAAATGTTTCCATCTAGCTCTGTTAGCAATTTCACCAGAATTTATTTTGAAAAGAGGCATGTGGGAATGCTAAGCATTCTCCTCCTAGCAGATGTCCACTGGTATGAAATAACCTGGGGTTGCATAAACCTGGCAGCAGCAGTTCCAATGATGACTTCTCCTGTCCAGAACATCCATGGTTGTTGGTGCTTTATTAACAGCAAAGATGACTTTCCTGTCCCCACAAGTGTGTAGGGCTTTTCTGGAGGTGGTGATCAAAGAAAAAAACCTGGGCCTCAGCTTTTCTGCATGACAGCAAGGAATGTGCTGACGTGGAGGGGTGTCAGTCATTCACAATTCTTGTATGTTGAATGAAGTTTAATTTGCACTTAGGAATTAGTACAAAAATGTCAAGTGAGAAACAGCCATGAGCAAAAAGCAAAATTTGATTGCACAACCTGAATACTAACCCTCTGATTCTGTCAATAAATAACATTTGGTGGCTGGAATCCTATTGGTGTTCCCTTAAGGTTTGTGTAAGATTTGCAGATGAAAACTTTGAAAAACAAATCAAAAGAATTCCAAAGAGATACATTTTAACAGTAATGGAGATTTCAAAAAAAAAAAAAAAAAAAAAAAGAGAGAGAGAGAGAGAGAGAGCGAGCCTCGTGGCTCAGTGTTTAAACTGCTGTACTGCAGCCAAAACTGTGCTCACGACCCGGGGTTCTATCCCAGGTAGCCGGCTCAAGGCTGACTCAGCCTTCTATCCTTCCGAGGTCAGTAAAATGAGTACCCAGCTTGCTGGGGGGGCAATGTGTAGCCTGCATAATTAACGTAAACCGCCCAGAGAGTGCTTGAAGCATTATGGGGTGGTATATAAGCAGCAAGCTTTGCTTTATATAAACAGCACACTTTTTATCCTGATATATGTTGGGAGGCAAATTCTGCAATATATGGTCCTTCCAAGAAATTCCTGGCTTGTGTGGCTGATAATTTTCTCCTACAAAAAGTAGACAAAGAAACTAGAGAATGACTTGACTTGATTCTAAGCAATAGAGATGACTTGGTGGAAAAAGTGACAGCAAGAGGAACTCTGGGGGAAAGTGACCATGTTCTACCTAAGTTCTTAATTTCAAAGGAAACAAAAGCAGAGTGTATCTGCATGTGTATGCTGAATTTTAGGAAAGACAATTTTAATAAATTCAGAAGAATGATAAGTAAGGTCCCACAGTAGGAGATTGTAACAGGAAGAGGAGTCCAAGATGGGTGGGAGTGTCTTAAAAAGGAAATTCTAAAGACACAACTACAAACAATTCCAACAAGAAAAAAAAGGTGGAAAACAGCAAAACGAAACGAAACAAAACAAAACAACGTGGCTTCGCAAAAAATTTAGAGATGACCTGAAAAAAAGAGATACACATAGGAAGTAGAAGGAAGGCCAGGCCACAATGGAATAGTACAGACAAGTAGTAAAGAATTGCAGGAGTGGTGTTAGGAAGGCTTAAATTAGAGAATTAGCTTAAATTAGCTAAAAGCAACAAAAAAGCATTCTTCAGGATCTGTTTGTGATCATCCCAGTATGCAGGACATGTAATAATGGGCTCAAACTACAGGAAGCCAGATTTCAGTTGAATACCAGAAGAAGAAAAAACCTTATTAGAGCAGTATGACAATGGAACCAATTACCTTAGGAAGTGGTGAGTATTCCACTGGTGGAGGCATTCATTAAAAAATTAGACAGCCATCTGTCAGTTATACTTAGATTTGGGTTCCTGCATGGAACAGGGGGTTGGACTTGATGGCATTATAGGCCCCCTCCAACTCCTTCACATTATGATTCTAACTTTCCACAGCTCATTGTAACTATATGATGAGGTGCTGGAGTACATCTTGTTTGTGGTGTTGGACCTGTGATCAGGCATGTGCCTGGCATGTTGTCAACTTGCTATGTCAAAATTATATGAACCCTGTACAAATACAGGTATGATTCTGGCTGGAGAACTTTAAGGAATGTGTCCCATTCCAGGAGACAACTTTTTCCCCCTTTACACAAGTGACAGTTCTACAAATGATTTATAACTTCCTCTACTTTCCCTAGGGCTAATATGAAATATAACAGAATGCAACTGCTGGTAGAAATCCCCAGTTAAAGCAATATGCCATGGGAAACAAGCTGTCTATAACTAACCAATTGGATGATACAGATCTGTCAGGATCTTCCCATAAGTCTTGTCATCCCTCCTTGGTATTACCATCTTAAATCTTAGAGCATGCTCTTCTGCATGCGGAAGTCACATTTAGTCTGTTGTGAAGTAGGGTTGTAGATAAATTTTGCTTGAGAATGTAGCATTTTAACATTAAATTGATAATGTATCTTGTTAGGTAAAGGTTCCCCTTGACATTTAGTCCAGTCGTGTCCGACTCTAGGGGGCGGTGCTCATCCCCGTTTCCAAGCCATAGAGCCAGCGTTTGTCCAAAGACAGTTTCTGTGGTCACGTGGCCAGTGCAACTAGACACAGAATGCCGTTACCTTCCCACCAAGGTGGTACCTATTTATCTACTTGCATTTTTACATGCTTTCGAACTGCTAGGTTGGCAGGAGCTGGGACAAGCGACGGGAGCTCACTCTGTTGCGTGGATTCGATCTTACGACTGCTGGTCTTCTGACCTTGCAGCACAGAGGCTTCTGCGGTTTAACCCGCAGCGCCACCACGTCCCTTTGTTAAGGATATGCATATAAAGGCATCTTGTATGTCACCTGTCAAATGTAAAAATAATATGTAATTAAGCTTTTAACAACACCTCATAATCTGTATTCCCCTCCCCACCTAGCTGGATCTGTTGTAGCAAGTGATTATTTTCTCTGTAATTACTTGTACTTTAAAAAAAAACACAAATTATACTAACATATTACAGCAGATGCTTTTTCTCATGGTCTCTTCTGTTGTTTTTTTAAAAGACAAACATAGGAAATTATTTTATAACATGCCAGATCCTTGACTGGCAGCAGGTCTCCAGGGTACAGATGTAAACAATACAGCCTACGTTCTTCATTCAGTTTAAATTAACAAGACATCTTGAGGAATTTTCAAGCCTTGAGAAATCCCATGCTGCCAGGCCAGAGCAAAACAAGAATGACTATTTTTTCTCATGTAGGGATGTGACTACACTGCAGTTTACCCCATAGTTTGTGTCACAGCTGGCAGAGCTAAATTTGATGTATTTTCCATTGAGTACATGATATTCTGCTAATCACAAGTAAGCTCTTTTCTTTTTAAAAGGGTATTCGTTACTTTTTTTTCCCAGCCAGCAGGGGCTATTGTTATTTTGGAGCAATTCGGTTCACACTGTTTTTTGTTTTGCTTTGTTTTTTGTTTTTACAGTTTCTGGCATGTGTGATAACCTATATGGGTTGATTCAGACTGATTTGAAATTTCCAATGGCAGTAAAATTGCTGTTATCATTCACAATCAACCTGAGAGAGCTTCCCTGTCTCACTCCGCCCTATGTTTCTGTAATTTGCACAAACAAATGTCCTTTCCCATAGATGAGTACAGCGCATAAACACAAAATACCATTGGCTGATTGATAAAAAAAGAGAGACAGCACAACTGACACTTTCAATCCTTAAAAAGGTCATGCACCAAGACAGCAACAATTGAGCTTTTGTGCAATTGGCAGTATTTGCATTAAAGCATTATTTGCATTATTTACAAAATTTTGATTAATTTTCACAAAACATGGTGTTCCTGCTTTATTTGACTGTCAAAAGTGACACAATATATCCTGACTCAATCATGGGGTGAGGAAAATAATTTTTTACTCCTTCTCCTTGCATGTAAGGCTGAGACAAATGAGGATTTACCTTCCCGAACCACTCTGCTGGATCCTGATCAGAGTGAGATCTCTCTTATTTTCTTTGTTGAAGAATGCATCATAATAGGTATATGTTTTATTATTTTTCCTTTGTAACAGACAGTGTTGGTTTACTCACAGTTAGTAACTTTTAATTGTTATTCCAAACCAGCACTTTCAAAAATGTCTGTCATTACATTGCATTGTATCTTATCACAGAATGAAAATGAATTCTGAACAATAAAAAAGAATTGGTGGGGTAAGGTAGGGGGGAAAAATTCAGGGTGTCCATATAAAACTAACGTTGCTGGTGCTTGTGATGAAATGCCATGATTAGGTAAGGTGTTTGCTTGCAAAATACTGCCAGGATGCCTTATGGTGGGAAAGGATTGGAAACTATGTTTATGAGGATTGGAAGCACTCTTTTCCTTGAGATTTGGGAAGCAGCTGGAGAAACATTCTTGTACTCCTCCAGACTAATGCTAAATAAGCTCTAGGCTATTACCTCAGTCCTACTTGCAAGCTGCAGAGAGAGATACTGAGGAAAGTAAGAAGCACTCCAGGTCTCTCCCTTTGCCCATAGCAATCCTATTTAAAGATTTCACTCTTATCCACGGGCACGCAGGCTGTCAAAATATGTGCCGCCAGTACCTTAGATAGGTATCATCTTCTGGAAGAGAACTGTTTACTTTCTGCCACTGTACACGAGAGCAGAAAGAACCAATTAGATGTGCTTGTAGAGAGACTCCCGAGAAGAGCAGAAACTCTCTCTTTGCAGAGGGGTCTAGGAGAACTGACAGCAAATCAGGTCCTTTGACAGAGTGCTAAGTGACAGCACAATCAGCTTTGCTGCTACTGCTAAACGGAGTGATGCTTTCAGAAGCTGTGAAGACCAACCACGAACAAGGAAACCCACGAGCAATCTTGGTTCTCCTGCCAAATGCTCAATAAAATTGAAAAGAAGCAATAAAATTCTCAAGAGAAAGAGGGCTGAGAATCTTACAATACAGAAAGTACTGTATTTGATTATCATATGTCAAAGTCCATACAATTAACAATTATGCAGTTTAAACAATTGAAAACAATTACTAACCTGTCTGCCTGCCTATATGCCCGTCCCTCCCTCTCTCCTTCCATTATCTATACTTCCATGTGTCCCTTCCATTATGTACTTTAGGAACTTACAGTATGTGCAAGGCTCAGTTCAATGTATCTTCTAGGTCTAAATTGAATTTTTTTGCCATAAAATGCCATTGAAGCAGCATCTGTCACCTGTAAAGGCTAGTGTCCTGACCTAAAGGCTAGTAGTGACCTTATTTCATCTGCCTGTGCCAAACTCTCTGTCAAAGCATTGGGGGAGTGGGGGACTTTTCCTCTGTCCTTCTTACCTTTCTCTGTTTCTCAGCCCAGCCACAAGTGCTAGGGGACAAAGTCAATCCAACACCAGAATCAAGTCATTGTTGCTGCAGCCAAGGGCAGTGCTCCAGGCAACTTCTGGGAAGGTCACTATCCTTAACTTCTCCTGTGATGAATGCACTAATTTAGGCAATGACGACCAAGCAACCATTGCTGTCCATAGAGATTATCAGCAATATACACTTGCCAACTGGTCATGACTGGATGGGAAATAATGGCAGACTGAAATGCTAAAGTGGCTGTCACTATTTTTTCTTTCTTTCTTTCTTTCTTTCTTTCTTTCTTTCTTTCTTTCTTTCTTTCTTTCTTTCTTTCTTTCTTTCTTTCTTTCTTTCTTTCTTTCTTTCTTGTGCATGAGAAATCCTGAACTTTTAAGTTGCAAAAATACAACCCATGCAGCTTTACTGGCACAGAGAAGCAAAGATGAGGAAATGACAGGACCGACTTCAAATTCCCTAAAATGGTGGCTCTGAATCAATTTTCTCTTCCTCCCTCAACATCCCTTATTCTTTGTTATGTCATGTCTTAAATTTTACATTATAAGCCTGAGGGCGGGAACTGCCATCTATCACATACTTTGTAAGCTGTTCTTGGGGCCTTTTTGGCTAAAGTGTAGGGCAGAAGCACAATCAACCAATCAATCTGCTCCCCATCAGTCAGATTTACCATTAACCAACAGGGAAATCCTCTGGCTTCACCCAGATGCTCATACACAAAAATGTTCCAGTTTTGCATCTAAGGCTGTGGTCAGAGAAGGGATGCCAGCATTATGAAATCAAAAACATTATTAAGTTATTCTTTCTTTTATTCTTTCACAGGTTGTTTATTCCTTGTTTTAAAAAATGGAAGGGTGAAATAATGGCTATATGTTTAATTTATGTCAGTTTAGGCTGACTTAATTCAGAATTTTCCAGTTGCTCAAGATTTCTCATCTCCAGAAGCGTGCAAGACAAGAAATATATTTCCCACAGCTTCTATGTAATTTTTACACATTGCTTCTATGCAAAATAAGTGACTTCTCCATTGAGAAAGCAATGCAAACAGAAACTGCAAGAAAAGAACACTGGATAGATTGTTAAACATGATACAAATAACCCCTCTGGATCTTTCTGATCCTTAACAGGCCACTCAACAAAACAGTAACATCCTTTTCCACAACTTGCCTTATTTGCTTTATAGAGTGTGTTGTAGTTGTTATTGTTTGGTTAAAGCATTATCTGCACAAGCTTGCTTATTTTGTGTGTGTGTGTGTGTGGGAGTTGTCACCACAATTTTCTTGTTGAGACCTTAACACAGTACCTCTCATGGCAGGTGAGGAGAATAGGTTTATTGTTCTTGTCCCCATGTGTGAAGATGAGAGGTTTACTTCCACAGAAGATGGAAAAAGCAGTGGGAAAACAGTGTCATGGGAGTTACAAATGGAACGTGGCTGTTGTAGGATGCTACACATGGGTAAAAGCATTGGCACACTACATGAAGTACCCAATATAACCTTGGAGAGCCACTTCTCCTTCAATTTCAAACCCTTATACATAGGGAAGGAAGCTTATCATCAGGACTGCTGTGATGGCAAACAACAAAGGACGGAAGACACATTCAACATTGCTAGAGAATGATGTGGAACAACTGATTGGTTCAAAATTGGGAAAGGAGTACGACAAGGCTGTATATTGTCTCCCTGCTTATTTAACTTATATGCAGAATACATCATGCGAAAGGCAGGACTGGATGAATCCCAAGCCAGAATTAAGATTGCCGGAAGAAATATCAGCAACCTCAGATATGCAGATGATACCACTCTGATGGCAGAAAGTGAGGAGGAATTAAATAACCTCTTAATGAGGGTGAAAGAGGAGAGTGCAAAAAATGGTCTGAAGCTCAACATCAAAAAAACGAAGATCATGGCCACTGATCCCATCACCTCCTGGCAAATAGAAGGGGAAGATATGGAGGCAGTGACAGATTTTACTTTCTTGGTCTCCATGATCACTGCAGATGGTGACAGCAGCCGCGAAATTAAAATACGCCTGCTTCTTGGGAGGAAAGCGATGACAAACCTAGACAGCATCTTAAAAAGCAGAGACATCACCTTGCCAACAAAGGTCCGCATAGTCAAAGCTATGGTTTTTCCATCAGCGATGTATGGAAGTGAGAGCTGGACCATAAAGAAGGCTGACCACCGAAGAATTGATGCTTTTGAATTGTGGTGCTGGAGGAGACTCTTGAGAGTCCCCTGGACTGCAAAGAGAACAAACCTATCCATTTTGAAGGTAATCAACCCTGAGTGCTCACTGGAAGGACAGATCCTGAAGCTGAGGCTCCAATACTTTGGCCATCTCATGAGAAGAGAAGACTCCCTGGAAAAGACCCTGATGTTGGGAAAGTGTGAAGGCAAGAGGAGAAGGGGACGACAGAGGACGAGATGGCTGGACAGTGTCACCGAAGCTCCCAACATGAATTTGACCCAACTCCGGGAGGCAGTGGAAGACAGGAGGGCCTGGCGTGCTCTGGTCCATGGGGTCATGAAGAGTCGGACACGACTTAACGACTAAACAACAACAACAAAGATAATGATGATAATAATAGCAAGTGCAAAGACCCTTATTTATGAGCCTGTGAACAGGTGCATCAGTCTTGAATGCAGTTGTAATGTCACTGCAATGCCAGTGTGACACAGTTTGTGACATTGTGTGGGCGGAACACTTGGCCTTCCCTCACCTTACCTTCAAAAATATAGACTATAGAAATTTGAGAAAGTTTCTGTCAGTCACAGCAATATGCATGATATTCAGCAACAACTTTTCTCATATTGGAAGAAGGAAAAACAGGAAGAGGAGGGCAAGAGCTCAGTATGTAGAGCACATGCCTTGGATCCTAAAGGCCATAAATTCAATTTCTGGCCACTCCTAGTAGGGATCTTATCTGAAACCCTGGAGAAGTGCTGCTAGGCAGATCAGTGCTTAGACTGTTCTGCAAGGCCCTGCTCATCTGTTAAATTTAAGCCTGGGAAGGGTTGATAAAAAGGAACTATTTCATGTGGAGAGGCTACCCAAATACAGTATCCTCTCCCTCTTCAGACTGTCACTTTCACATGCTGAAACCCAGGCACTATATGCTTAAAGACTGAATAGGGCTTATGTGTAAAAGGTAGGTATTCACAGAAGCATGCATAAGACTTTCTAAAGAAAATTGTAATAACATTTGGGGGGGTTGTATAGTTGCAGGTGGGAGAACTTATAAAAGTACTTAATTTTTCCCATTTGGAGAAAAAAATCTTGCCCATAAAAAAACTGGCATTTTTAAACCCTTCCCAAACATCTAACAGCTTCCACAAAGGGATTTTGAAAACATGGCATTAAATCATGTAACCATCCCTTCTCTCCACTATACATCAGCACTTCAAAGTGCTGTGTTCCAATCACAGTTGTACCATGTGATTCTAATTTATAAAAAGGAAAGAAAGCAAAAGGATAGGTCAAAGGTATCCATTTTGGCTCATAAGGAGAGAAAGGAATCTACACTGCATAGGCAAGCAACATCTTTGCTAGGACCAACTGAAATGTCATCAAGTAAAGAGGAAGCTTTGGAGTTCCCTCAAATGCATGATCAGTTTGGACGGCACAATAAGCAAGACTCAGGAGAAAGAGGAAAAACAAGGAAGTACAGAAATTATGCATTTTTATAAGATGTTTCAGCCATGGGATCTGCACTCAGATTTCATTGAGTGATGCAGATGCCATCTTGACATAGAGCCTGTCCACACTGGCATAAATTTATGATATATGGTTCCCTGATAGCACTGTTTAGCATGAAAAAAAGAGAGAGACTTTATCCACTTGTATTTCTACTTGAAACAATCCTTTCTTCCTCATTAAGAGCTGGCCTGTATCTTTCTGGCACAGGGCTAGGACAAACAATCTCTTTGGGATGATTCATTGAGATGACACATAACTCTTTGTTCTGCCTTTGAGGATGGGCACTTGAGTTAAAATAATAGATTGCACTGAAGAAAAGGGCTTTTTAAGCACCAGCCTCATCGCATCAAATTTCACAGTGTGGACAGGGCCACAGACTCTGAATATTGACCTCATGGCTGTTATTCCTCTTTTCCCCACCTTCTGGTTTCTACCATGCAACCTGATAAAGAGTTCTGGAGAAACTGAAAGGTTGATTATTGTTTTGTGACGTATAAGCCCAATAAAGGGAATCTCTGAGTGGATTTTCTAATATACGTGTGATTTTCAACTTGAAATTCCATCTAATAAATCATTACCTTGCCCCTTTCTTTCATTGGTGCTGAAATGTATTCTTTGATATGTTTTTGAAATAACATCTTTGTCAGGTGCCTCATGTCCTTTTGGATTCAGGTAGTGTTTAAGATGGTCTAGATCTTGTAGGACTATGTCCTATTTACAGTCCCCTCCTGCGAATAAATTTGTCCTTAAACATTCACACCTTACATAAGATGTTCCATTAACTTCACAGGATAGTTGCTGAGCAAGACCTTGATGTTTGAAGGTAAGTCAGTGATTCCCTCTTGGCAGGCATCTGTTCAGATGCATATGGAGTGCAATCTATCTACTGTTTTATAGTCAGGCACTAGAAGGCAGGACCCCTTGGGCGCAATCTTTTCCTAGTTCTGCAGCTGATCATCTGTACCTTTGCAGAAGCCATTTAGCACCTTTGTACTTACCCATCAAAAGAGCTGTTTTTGAGGGATAAAGCTGTTTTGTCAAGCGAACTGACACTCTTGACTGTAAGAGCCTAAGACGGTAAATAATTAAGATTATGCTAGTCTCTGCTCTGCAACAAAACCACATATTGCTCCATTTACAATCTGCACATTTAAAAACTGCACAAGGATAGGCCTTCATTTTTAACGAGTTAAAATATTCTTTCTCTCTCTCTATTTCTCAAACGTTTTACCTCATTTTGCCCATGGTATAATAAATAAAAAACAACAATGTACTTGAGTACTGCTCCCCTCCAGTATAAATTGCCCCCAGAGCAAAGAGTACATGCATCTATCTCCCTGGTGAGTTTTCAGGGCCACCCAAATATATGGGACTTAAGATAGGTATGATGTTGGGGGCCCTATAAAAAACTATTTTTGTGTGTAGGAAACTGGGGGGCGCGTATGAGAATTACTGCATGCACAGACTAGAGATGAGAATTTGCACCCTGCAGCTCCTCTTTGCTATGGGATCAAGCAAAAAGAGACATGGGTTTAATTTTTTCTCTGTGTGGGGATAAGAGAACAGGGAATGGGTTGTGCTTCTCCCATGTGTCTCCACCAGATTCCAAGCTCCTCCTGGTTTCCTTGGACTCAAGTTAGAAGCAGATGTTAGAAGCAGCCTGTGGTTAGAAGGGGAAAATTCTCCACTAATGAAAGCGTCTCAGTGTCACAGCATGAATTTCCCTTATCGCTGGGAGTATAAATAAGCTTGCTTTGTTTGATGATTGATCTTCAGGTCTTAATCATGATATTCCTTTAATTTATGATTTCAAAAAATCCACCGCACCCCCATCACCCCTCTGCAACATTAATGTGCTTTCAACTCTCCTGCCTATTTGAAATCTCTGTTTCTGTTTCACATGGGTTTAATGGTTATGGGCCTTCTCTCCTATGCACTCCGGAAGGAATTCTCCCTAAAATACCTTTCCCTATGATGGCTGCCACACACAAAGTTTCTCTGCAGTGGTACCTTGCCTGGAAGTCTTAGTTAGTATTCATTCACTAATTCACTCTTTCTCTGGGATGCCTGGAGTTCTTTCTGTGAAAAGAACAAGACAGCTTTTCTGCCACAGAACTCCTCAAAGCGTTATTTGTTTCTTCTTTTCTCACAACAGACTCTGTAACTGGGGCTAACTGGCCTGGGCCAACCCTAAGCCTGCTTACCTGATGGTACCTCTTATCACTATTCAGACATAATTTTTCCTTTAACCTGACTCTTGATATGTTGAGACCTCCTTACAACTGGGCTTCAGCCTAACTAATAAGCAGGCCCTTTTCTTTCAAGGGTCCATTTTATGGTCAGCTTAACTTTGAACAAAGAAGCAAAAATAATCAGTTTAACTTGTTCTTTATCAGACTGAATGCACACCAAAGCTTTAAACAGTCACGTAAGCATCGAATTAATACCTGCTCTGTTCTGTGTCAGGCAGGGGCCAACGTATATGCAATAATTAAGGCAGGGGACCCCTTGCTTTGGGGTGTGTGTCCCTGGATAAACTGCTCAGGTCCACCTGGGATAGCCCTGCAATTTTACAGTGTTAAGTTGTGCAGCAATGTGACAGACTCCACTACTCCCAGGCAGTGTCTATGAAAAAGGACCAGAGTTAGCTGCCTCTTATTTCCCACCTTGTTTTCAGTGCACTTCTGCTACAGATTTATGTCTCAGAGACCTTTTGCTTTCAAAAGGTGAGGAGATATCTTTTGAAAAGCATGTACCGTATTTTTCTGTTTATAAGACGACCCAATTTATGACTCCCCCTTTTCTAACCCCCAAATTAGAAAATTAGAAAATTTGCACAATCGCACCCCTTTGGTCCTGAAGCCCTTTCATTGCTGCTTCAGGATCAAAGGGGTGCGATCCTGCTGCCCTTTCACGGCTGCTTTACCCACTTCCTAAGCCCCGCGGGTTCACAGATTGCTGCCTTGTCGTGGCGAAGGGGCTTGAGTAATTCAGAGAAGCTATGGGCTATGCCGTGCAGGGACACCCAAGACGGACAGGTCATAGTGGAGAGTTCTGACTAAACGCGATCCACCTGAAGCAGGAACTGGCAAGCCACTCCAATATCTTTGCCAAGAAAACTCCATGGACAGAAACAAAAATCCATTCTAAAGGAAATCAATCCTGAGTGCTCACTGGAAGAACAGATCCTGAAGCTGAGGCTCCAATACTTTGGCCATCTCATGAGAAGAGAAGACTCCCTGGAAAAGACCCTGATGTTGGGAAAGTGTGAAGGCAAGAGGAGAAGGGGACGACAGAGGACGAGATGGCTGGACAGTGTCACCGAAGCTACTAACATGAATTTGACCCAACTCCGGGAGGCAGTGGAAGACAGGAGGGCCTGGCGTGCTCTGGTCCATGGGGTCACAAAGAGTCGGACACGACTTAACGACTAAACAACAACAACAACAGAGCCGTGAAAGGGTGGCAGGCTTGCACCCCTTTGATCCTGAAGCCCTTTCATGGCTGCTTCAGGATCAAAGGGGTGCGAGCCTGCTGCCCTTTCATGGCTGCTTTACCCTGTGGCTTCACAAAAGGCAGGGAAAGCTGCTGCCTTCCATGTATAAAACGACCCTCAATTTTTTGTCCAATTATTTAAGTAAAAAGTGTCGTTGTATACACGGATAAATACGGTATGTTTGTAGAGATTTCAGCCTGATATAGCTTTTCTTCTTCAGCTTGGCTACCCCAAGAAAAGGGTTTGGAAATTGGTTCATGCTTTTCTAGTCTACATTCTGTGGAGCAGGCATGGCAACATTAATTTACCTGAGAGGATAAAGAGTGTGTATGTTTCTCCATTTTTATGTTGCACTTACTCACACCTTTGCTTCTCCTTTTCATTAAGTCCAAAAACAGCCCTTCAAAATATTTTGGCACAGGGGGACTACAGCCACATCCCAGTTGTTCTTGTTTCTATCTTCTCCGCACGACCATAGTACAGTGTGTTTAACTTCTGGAATCTTCTAGCACTGGGTAATTCTACAAGAGGGAAGTTTCTGCAGAAATGTTTGTGTAGTCTAAGCATACTTGCTGGGATCTTCTCAAAAGTTGTAGTCTAAACAAAGTTCTTTTCCCAAAAAGTATTTTAATAATACACAAACTTCCATTTAAAAAAGCCAGGAAATTCAATTCTTTTTTAAAAAATGTTCAGGTTTATGAATGTGAGATAGTGTGCTTCTGTATTCAAAATGCCAGGGAATGGCCTGATATTGCTGCATAATATCGTGCCCATATTGCCAACTGGAAAAGAGGATGCCAAGCTTTACATAGCAAAGGGCAGCCTGAATATTAACAACACCAATGGCATTAGTCAAGATGGTCTACAAGATACCCTGTTGTGCTCAGTGGCATTCACACTTCTTGAAAAACAGCCTTGGAAATTGCTTTGTGTCTGGGTGAGAAGTGGTTACTTGATGAAAAATGGAATTAGCTTCTGGGATTTTCTCTTGCTTGGTGTCACTTTGTCAATGATAGTGAGCAGAAGAGGGTATCTTGTAGACCATCTTGATTGCTGCCACTGGTAAACATTCAGGCTGCCCTTTGCTATGTAAAGCTTGGCATTTTTCTTCCTGTTAGCAATGTGGGCACAGTATTGTTCAGCAATATCAGGCTATTTCCTGGTGTTTTGAATTGTGGATAGAGAAACACAATATCCCACATTCATAAACCAGGTTTTTGGTTTTTTGGTTTTTCTTTCTTTCTTTCTTCTTTTTTTTTTTTTTTTTTTGAAGGATTGAATCTGTTCTAAATACCTGATGAAACACACACACTCATCACTGGACATTGATAGCATTTAATACTCTACAGTGAAACTGACTTATATTCTCCCAGAAAGCTGTTTAAACTTTTTCTTATTCTCCTAATTCCCTTGTGCCATCTGCTCCATCTGAGCAGCCACAGATAACCATAGACAATTTTCTTTTTTCTTTTTTACAAAAACCTATAATCAAGAGACAATTAAGCTATAGGAGATATGCTAGGTAATTCAATATTTGAGGCATCCCTGTGATCTTTTACAGTGTTAATTTTCTGTAAGTTGCAGCAGAAGGAAATGACATGTGAAATAGGGCCATTTGGCTGGTCCTGCTGAAAAAGAACAGAGTTTTCTTTCTTCTGTCATCCCCATTCCTTCTTTTGTGTCACGTCTTTTTAGATATGACGCCTTTTAAACTAATTTTATTATGTAAGACACCCTCAGAGCCTTGATGGCTTGGGAGTGATCTATAAATACTATGAATATACACCTACATGAACAGCCAACAAGGAAGCAAAAATTAAAAACAGGGGATTTCAAACAGTGATTGATGTATTCCCTTTTACTAGAGGTGTAAATCCCCACTAGTTCTCATTCTCAGATGTGAAGATAACAAGCCACAAAATTAGTCTCTTTGTACGACAAGAGGGCAAGATCAGATTCCCTTCTTTGGTGGTTTCTCAGCTTTGATACAAGATTTTTCCAACTCTGAAAGCTTGAGGTTCATCCCCTAAGCTTAATGGCTGGCTGTGGGAGTTTTATCCTAAAATACGCTGGTATTTTTGGTCCTATCTTTTTGCCTTGGGCTCCATCTGTCACCTGAATGCAGAACCAAAACATTCCCCTGAAATTGAATTTGGCCCTCAGTCCAAAAGAGATATCTTACTCTTCTTTTAAGAATATGTGGAGTCAGTGATAGAGCACGTTTTGCATGCAGGGGGTAACAGTTTCAATCCATGCCTTCTAAAATTAGAACTGGAAAAAAAAATCCTGAAATACTAAGAGCGACTGGCCAGTGACATGACTCAGAATAAGTTCTTTGCCTATCTGCTTGGAAGATCCACTTGCCAGATATGGCTCCAATTCTGACTGTCATCAAGTAATACACTGAAACCAGCTGTGATCTACAAACTGTTTAGATAATGTTCCAGCTGATCTGGTTTGCAGCTTACACTCCCAAGCCATCTTTTCTCTTAAGCATTTTATAATGTGTTTTGGTATTGCCTTCAAGCCATAAATTTTACTTGAAGAACAGACTTGTGGAATCTGAAAACTGTCACAGAGTTCAGCAAGTGCTTCAGCAAATACGTGGCCTTCCAAAAAAAAAAAAGCAAAAAAAAAAAAAAGCAAAAAAGCAAATACTTGATCTTCTTTCTAACGCTTGTCTTCTGGGACCGCTACTGGAATAGCCATCTATACCAAAAATGCTGTCATAATAGTTTTTATAAATAAACAGGATGAATTACTTCCTGTCTCAAGCTACATGGTATGCTTAACACACTTTTTGAGGAGGTTGGCAAAAATAAAGGGCGAGCGAAAGAGAAAATAAAACAAAGTATTTCAAGAATGTAAAGACTAACAGATTTTTTCAATGTGATTATTTGTGAATCAAAATCTATTTCTTTAGGTGAATGGAGTGCAAAGGCATGTCTCTTATATTTCTCCCCATGGTTGTGAGAGTCATGTCCAGATGAGGGTGCAGATAATAAAGTAACAATGGTGAAGAATAGGACTAGCAAGCTGTTAATTAGCAGATCTTGTTCAGATTGATAAACTGAATGTCGGGTAGACTTGGCTGTCACAGGAATGCTGAGAAAGCTTGAAAGCCATGAAAGCTCACACTGACATAAATCTGTTAGTCTTTAAAAAGCCACAATATTTTGCCTCCCTTGTCCTCCTTTATTTTTGCCAAAACACTGAGACAGACTAACACGGCTATTTTTGAAGAAGTGTTCCCTTATGTGGTAGAAGGTTTCTGTCATGGCATGTGATTTTCTTCACCTACCCATCTTGCATTTAACATATCTTGTTGGGTGATAGGAACATAAATACAACTTAAATTTGCAAAGGTGATTTCCAAAGCTTGTATCTCCAAACATATCCCATAGTGGGAGGCAAATCTGATTTATTGACAAAAATATGCATTCCCCTTAACCTCTAGTTTAATGTGTTCCCTTCCTGGAATGCAAAGTGCTTGATTTACAGACCAATTTCTTCTATACATGTATCTTATGGTTGTTACTCCAAGCCTCTCCAGGATTTTATTTTCTTGTGTTAAAAGTGCAGGATGTACTTCATTGTCAAGCCACCTTGGGTCCCAAAATCTTTAATAATTTAATCTCTTTATTAGGAGAGATGTTAACAAACAAAGGAGAGGGGAAGGGAAGTTGAAGAAAGGGAGGCTAATCTTAAGTACTTGCTGTTTCCACACTGTTTCAGGATGTAATAATGGAGGGATACTGCAGAGATACTGCAGAAAAGAAATAAGTCTCGTCAGGTGATGCACTGGTGTCAGATATCACCTGAGAGAGCCCACAGGCTTACTGGGAGCTGGAAAGTTAGACTCTTTAGGTCTCCCACTTTAGATAATGTATCTCAAAGTGAACTTAAAGTTGCATTCATCCTGTCTGGGCACCATGGGCTCTCTGGCTGGTAAGAAACAGAGGGAGCCTCCCTGTTTTTGTTGTTGTTTCTGGCAGTGACCTAGGAGTC
This sequence comes from Intellagama lesueurii, assembly GCA_037013535.1. Lineage (NCBI taxonomy): Eukaryota > Metazoa > Chordata > Lepidosauria > Squamata > Agamidae > Intellagama > Intellagama lesueurii. The sequence goes on from JBAJHW010000004.1 coordinate 199,795,282, forward strand.
CATGTCAAGGGATATTTTATACCCCAATACAACCCTATTGTTTGTGCCAACAAACCTGTCACTGCTTTAAGCAAGTAAAGTACTAAGTGAACCCTTCTTGCTATCCCAAACAGACAGCAGCATATTCTATCTGTTTTGGAACATGCAGGCCATTTTCCAAATTACCCCATCAGCTCCTAAGGAGGAAATCTCTTGGGGCTTAATGGAAACATAGGACATGTCATTGTGATAGTTTAGAGCCAGCAGAGTGAACTGTCAATGTACCTGAAATAAAACAGAAGCCAGAATGCAGCAGTTTCTGATGATATGAGGTAAGGCACTTGGTCTGAAATGATGAGACTCTCTGAGAGTGTGCTACTTTTGTACAAGGTTCACATGGCACCTTGCCTCTCCTCTTGACTGACTGACTAACTGACTGACTGACTGATGTCCAATTTCTTCAAGCAAGCCACTAAGCTATGAGGAAAATGTTACAGGCAGAAAACCTTCAAGAGAAGAAAGGAAGATATATCCTATGTCTATTTTAGACATTACAGTCTCTCTCCCTCCCTCCCTCCCTCCCTCCCTCTCTCTCTCACAGACATACTTCCTGCTACTCCAATCCCACCTTTGTCTCTGTTCAAATTCCTATCAGACCACAGTATGGTTATCACTCTGCTGTTATTCTCCATCCTTACCCCTGTCTTTTTCCTCCCATGCCTGCATCACTTTGTTACCCACTGCATGACCAAGAATCAGTGCCAGCTGATGAGTCCAATTTCTGGAATACTATTATATATCTACTCTAGGTTTTCATCTATCATTTATACTAGTTATCCAAGGTGCTGAACCTGTTCTGAGAGTAAGGTTCAGACCTTGGATAGCTCCTATAATTTGCAAACTAAGGTCTATAATGGGTTCACAGCACCCTAAAAATTGGAGTAACCAGGCCATGAACTCATGAAACTACTTTATGCTAGGTCAGAACTTTGGTCTATCCAGCAGAGGATTGTCTGCTCCAGCCTTTTCTAGTAAGGTGCCTTCCTGGCATAAAACTTGCACCATCGCCAACCCACACAGCCAATGGTTGGTCTATTTCACGTGACTGTGACTCTTCATCTCAGGAAGTGGTCATTCCCATTATCTGCTAGCTGATTCTTTAAACTAGAAATGCCAGGGATTTGTTCATGCCACATTCAAAACATATGTTCTTCTGAGCTCTGGCCTTTCCACTAGGGCAACATTTTGTGGATTAATGTGTAAGATTATGGAAATAGGCTTGGTCAATGTTCTCCATTGTTTTGATTTTGTTTTGAGAGTTGTAAAGTAAATAGAGTAGAAGCTTAGATACAGATGAGAACGGGGTGAAAGATGCTCAGTGGCACAGTCTAGCACATGGACAATTCTTTATTCTGTCTGATTACAGCCCCTTTATTTCCTTCCATATAAGTAAGGCTCTCTTAACTCTATGGTCAAAATACTGTTGCTTAGTGTTATGAATTACAGTAGAGTAGGCCCACTGAATCAATGAGGATTTAGTGAGTTCAACTCCTCCATTGATTCAAATGGGCCTACTCTAACTGTGACTTATTATGATAAAATAAGTCACAGTTAGAGTAGGCCCACTTGAATCAATGAAACTTACAGAGGAGCTGACTCACCAAATCTCCTTGGATTCAGTAAGCCTACTCTAGTATGACTTAGTATGCTAAACAACAGGATGTTGGCCTATGGAACTACGTAAATTAGTTAAAATGAATGAAACTATCAGGAGGCAAAATCTGGCCTTCCTCCAAACATTAGGGTGACCAAGAGTTCTTCTTACTTGCCTTGTCCATGCACATGAACACAAGGCAATGCAAATATTTTCTCCTCATACTGCAAGAGGATGATATACTATCAACAATAATCCTTCCATTTATGAGCATGATTTTTGCCCAAATTGTACAAAACTACAATGACTACTGCCTGTTTTGCATGCATTTTAGGTGATAGAACCATTAGGTGGGTTGTTTCTACCCATATTTGAACAATCAGCCTGTTATTCTGTGATTGTTCTGGATGTGTATCCTTTGGAAAAGGCACTAGTTTTGTCCAGTGACATTTAGTGCAAATTGCGAAGACTCTGACAGGAAAAAAGTCATCCTCATCTTGCTATCATCATCATCATCATCACAACAACAACAACAACAACAATAAAACTTGTATCTATAATGTAACAGCAGTCAACATTTTTATAATTTTGATTAACAGTGCCTAGTGTTTTTTAATAATAATAATAAATACGCTGCCTTGGGTCCCCTATGGGGAGAAAGGTGGCAAATAAAAACAAAAACAAACAAACAAACAATCTTAGAACTGCAGAGCATGCTGGAGATAAGAAATCTTGCCTGAAAACTGTGTGATGAGGTGTCTCATTTTATCAAGGAAGCCTGAATCAATGGCCAAAATCTTGTTGCTTAACATAAGCAAAGTTGTAAGTTTTAGTCCATTTCTCAATGGTAAACAGAGCACACCATTAATAAGGAACGGACTGACTTTGTTTAATTATGCCACAAGATTTTGGCCAAGGAAAACACACAGTTGAGCAAGTATTCTTTACAAATATATCTTTTACTCTCCCTAATATAGGTAGAGGCTCATCCCTCTGGTGCCCTAATGGAGGAAATAATTTGTCCTTTCACAAAGGACACAGAGACCCTCTGAAAACAGTGTCCCTGCATGATCCTCACAATAAGCGGGTGCTTTTACAGGATACTTTTACTGTGCAACCACACTTCTTCATTCATGAATATATACAGGAGGCTAGACACCACCATCTTCTCTTTGCAGCCCTTCTTTGTTTTTTTTCCATTTTTCTTTTCTCTTTCTTTAACAAAATGAAATAAAACCAAACCAAAACCAAAAGCTGTCGAGAAAAAAAAATAGAATAGTTGTCCAGTGCCTTTTAACAGTAAGGTGGGAATGCTCCTCCTCTGAGCCAGCACCTGTAGTCTCTCTGTTTTCTACCCTCCTCATCGTAAAACTTGGCGTTTTGCCTGGTAATTGCTTCAGGAATGCTGTGATGAGCTGTAAAATGCAACTTATGCCACAATTATCCAAGGAAATGTGTCATTTACATTGTTTTTTCTATCTCCCTCTCTCTTCCTTCTCCCAGCCTTGCCATCTTACTAGACTGAAGATATTTCCTAAATGGTTGCTCTGAATAACTAATTTCCCCCCACATGTAATATCTTTTTATAAATATCTTTTTAAAAATCAAGGGAAGTGAGTGATAGCCTTTTGAAAAAGAAAACCTCAGCATATCATTAAAAGACCACCAAGATGTTCAACCATGGGTGGCTCAGGGATCAAGGGTGCCTCATCTCAAAATTCCATGTGGGGATGCTACTCCTAGCCCCAATCACTATCCTCGAATCCATTCAATAACATTAAGAAGCAAAAACAGAATCAACACAAGTACAAGTTTGCTTATTTTGATTTCTTGGCAACTCCTCTGTCTTGGTCTTTCACTCTTCTAATTGGTGAATAAATGTGAGTTTATGAGATTATTTAAGGGACGTGGTGGCGCTGTGGGTTAAACCGCAGAAGCCTCTGTGCTGCAGGGTCGGAAGACCAGCAGTCGTAAGATCGAATCCACGCAACGGAGTGAGCTCCTGTCGCTTGTCCCAGCTCCTGCCAACCTAGCAGTTCGAAAGCATGCAAATGCGAGTAGATAAATAGGTACCACCTCGGTGGGAAGGTAACGGCGTTCCGTGTCTAGTCGCGCTGGCCACGTGACCACGGAAACTGTCTTCGGACAAATGCTGACTCTACGGCTTGGAAACGGGGATGAGCACCGCCCCCTAGAGTCGGACACGACTGGACTAAATGTCAAGGGGAACCTTTACCTTTACCTTATGAGATTATTTAGCAGATACTTGAGCCTTGAAGATTGTCTTCAGAGTGCCCTTAGCTTGGATCTTCTGAGCAGTGTGCAGAAAAGAATGCTTGAAAGTTGCTGGGAATCAAAGTTGATTGGATGAGACTGAAAAGGTTCATCAGCTTTGATCAATGTGTGACTACAGACTGCAGCCTTTTCTGGCTGAATTAAAATATGATACCAGGTTTTCAACTAGAAGATAGTAAAATGGTTTCCCTCCAAAGATGTGGTGCTTCAAAGCTTCATCAGCACAATCAATTTAGAAATGAAGCTACTGCTTTTCTGTCAATGACTAACCACCATTCAAAAGCAACTTAATTTACAATTTATAGAGCTAAGAAACCTCACATTAAGATGAAGAAATGAATTTAACCCCTTCATGCATGGGTGGATAAGATGCAACCTGTGGGTCATACATGGATAGCAGGAGACCATATGTGGCTTGAGCACTAAATTATTTTTTTAAAAAATACTTTTTTTTTTGGCTCACTAAGACTCTCTGTAGCCTCTAGGGGCTATAGGGAACAATTATATTCTGGTGTCCCCCAACCACCCTGCTCCCACACCTTCATTTGTTGTCATTGTTATTGTTGTTAGCCACTAGACCAAGCAAGAGGTTTATTTTTTTCAGTAACTCCCCATTTGTAACTATTTGGAGGGGAGAGGTTAAGACTATTTCTCCTTATCTACTTATCATCAGGGTCAGCTGAGATTGTGCAAGTGCTGAACCAATGTCTGGCAGCTGTAATGGGCTGGAGGATAGCCAATAAACTGACACTGAAACCTGACAGAATGGAGACTTCATGGCTTGGTGATTTCCAGGTCTGGGAGTTGGGTAAGAGACCTGTTCCAGATAGAGTCACACACATACACCCTGAAGCAGTAGGTGTGCAGTTTGGGGGTACTTCTAGTTTCATCTTTGTCATTGGAGGCTCATGTGAGCTGATTGGCTCAGAGTGCCTGGTGTCAGCTTTGACTGGGGCTCCAGCTACAACCATTCCTGGACACGAATAACCTGGGCACAATATTCCATGCTCTTGTAACTTCCCAGTTAAGAGTACTGCAATGCACACTATGTGGGGCTTCCCTTGAAGATGACACAGATGGTGCAGCAAGTGCAGTATGCAGCAGCTAGACTGCTATCAGGAATATCCTTCAGAACCCACATGGCAGCAGTTCTGAAGGATTTGCACTGGCTGCCAATATGCTTCTGGTCTAAGTTTAAGATATTGATGATGACTTATGTATGTCCTAAACAGCTTGGGACATGGATATTTAAAGGAGCACCTCTTCCTATATAAACCTGCCCAAGCACTAAGATTTGCTGGGGAGGCCCTCCTCTGTGTCCCACCATTGAGAAAAGTTCATTATGTGGAAACATGGGGGGGGGGCTTTTTCTGCCACTGCACTCTCACTGTGGAATGCCCTCTCTTTGGAGGCTTGATTGGCGCCAACACTGACATCATTTTAGTGTCAAATCAAGACATTCTAATTTATTAGAGGCATTGGGGGTTGAGGATTGTGGCTTGCACTAGTTTCAATGTTACATTTTGAATGTTTTGAATGTTTTAATTGTGTGGTGTTTGATTTTAAATTATTTTAAATATCTTATGTTTTAAAACTGTTTTATACAGGTTTGTAAACCACCCTAAGATCCTATGATATAGGGCAGGCTATAAATAAATAAATAAATAAATAAATAAATAAATAAATAAATAAATAAATAAATAAATAAATAAATAAATAAATAAGACTTAAGGAAAGTCTGTTTCTAATGATGGGCACAGTCTAAAGTCTAGCCCTTACCTCTAAGCTACGTTCCCTTCTGCTCTAACTACATGTGGTATACAAACTGCTTTTCTACACTTAGGTAGTTACTGCTTGTGTGAGGGTACTTGTGTATACCTTAGGAACAGGTAATGAATGGCACTCTAAGGTCTTATAAGAGTACCTTTTCTGAGTGACTCCAACTGGCCATGCAGCCTGGAAGAATCTGGGAGTTGAAGTCTCCAGCACTAACAGCTTCAAATTCTAGTTCCTCCAGATCCTCTTGAATGACAACTCTCAGATTCGCTCATCATTGGTGATGCTAGCTTGGGCTCTTGGGAGTCACAGTCCAACAACATCTAGAAGGCCACAGTTTCCTTATCCCCACCCTTCTGAATATTATGTAGAAGGCCAGTTCATGGTTATACAGATTCAGTCCATATGAGAGCATATGCTCTCTCTCTCTCTCATTCTCATTCTCTCTCTCTCTGTGTGTGTGTGTGTGTGTGTGTGCGCGCGTGCATGTGTGCATGCATGCGCGTGCACTTTAAGGCTCAATACCTCAAAGTCTTTTTCGTAGTGGCTACATCCACGCTTCACAGGCACAAATTAAACAACTGATGAGTGCCCAACGTTGCTGTTTTGGGAATATGTTAAATATTCATAACAATTGGGTCCACTCCACATACGTTTCAGACCAATATTCTTATCTTGTCTTAGAGGAATGAAAATGAATTAGTTTGACTCTGAGAGGTTTTTAGATGCAGAGTACTGACAAGGAAATAAAAGGGCCAGCTTTCAGTGAGGTAATTTTAAGCAGCTGATTTATATTCATGAAGTCTTTGACAGTTAGCATTTCAAAAGCTTAGATTTTGTTTAAATTTACAAAATACACTTCAACGCACACTCTGGTTTTCAGACTCAGTGGTTTCATGATATACTATAGTTCTGGGCTACAGGATCAACTTTTACTGACTTTCAAATGGAAATGGGCATGAATTAAAAATTTTGTTCAAAAATTGCTAATTTGATAATTCATATTCATATAAATGAATGCCCCCCAATAAATATGCATCAATGAATTTTAGTGGTTTTTTTATTCATCAATATGTTAGGCTGTAAAATGGCATCCCCAAACACCTAGAGACACGAACATTGCAGGGAAACTTCCTCTGACTCTCCTCTACAATCTCTCCAGGTTTGGTTAAAACTGGATTTTGGATGTCTGGGCTACACTCCCACAAAGAGGGCCTCCCCAGAAAAGTCCCCCCCCCAGGCACTTAGTGACACCAAAATTACAGAGAAGTTTCCCATGACTCTCCTCTAAAATATCTCACAGTTTGGTGAATATTGGGTTTCCCCAAGCTAGCTGCTAAAGGGCACTTTCCTGAGGGGACCCATTTTGTGGGTGTATAAAATGGATGTCTGAAACCCAATCTTCACCAAACTTGGGGGTATTGTAGAGGAGAGTCAAGGGAAGCTTTTCTGTAATTTTGGTACCTCTAGGTACCTGGGGAAAACTATTCTGGGGGTTACTATTTGTTGGTGTATAACTCAAACGTCTGAAACCCAAACCTCACCACACCTGCAGGGCTTGTAGAGGAGGATCAAGGGAAGCTTTCCTGTGAATTTGGTGTCTCTAGGTGCTTGGTGTGTTTTATAGGGTTTTAATGTAAAAAACAAATTGACTAATCAATTCATCAGAAAAAAACTGAAAATTTGTAATTTGTTGACCTTGATGAATCACAAATCAAAATGAATCACCATTTTTTCCTGATTCATGCCCATCTCTACTTTCAAACCTTGGACTGTGAATACTTCCTAGTCAATATAGCTCAGATTCATTCCAATTCATCTTTGGCTAAATCGTCCTCCAAGTATACTAAACAACTATGCAGAAATGTTATCCCAAAACTCTCCAAGCTGAGGGCTCAAAACTAGTCACTACTGTGTCACTACAGATGAAAGGTTATTACATAATCAATCAAGCCAGTCTCCATTCCTTAAAGATCTCAACACCACCAAAACCATATATTTTGGTGGGAAAACATTGCACAGATATAGGCCCAGAAAGCCTCAAAGCTACTTTAAGCATCAGCCAGGTTGTGTGGAACAGTCAACACAGGGAAGTCCTTTCCAGAAGCTGTCACTTGACTACTATCACATTTAAATGACCACACTGTAATTACCAACATAGCTTACATGTCTGTTGAGCAAAGTTGGCATTTCCATCCATCCTTTTTCACAGAGGACTATGCCTTTACTTTCTTGGTGTTGTCTTTGGGAATAACACATAGATTCCTTATTTTCTTGCAGCTGTGTTACATGTATAAGCAGCCATTAAATGGAGTAATCAATAGGTTTGCTATGCTTATGGGGTAGTGCCTAGATGTCACACCCAACATTTTAACTCAAAGAATGGTAACCTACGGCTTTCCATACATTGTTAGATCACCTTGCATTAGTCCTCACCAACATCACCACTAGCCAGTGATCAGGGATGGCGAAAATGTAGTGCAACAATCTCTGGAAGGCCAGAAGTTTCTCATTCCTATTAAACTGCTAAATGCTCATAAACATGCACTGCCATCAAATTCACTCCCTTCTCAATACATGATATATAACTCTGTGTTCTACAGTTTCTTTTCTTACTCTCTTGAACCCATTACCTTTTCACCCATCTCTTCTGCTCCTGCCAATATCTCTTTCTCTTTGAACTCTCTTTTGACATCTTCCACCGTGTGTGTGTGTATCTGTTGTCAGTCAGCCAGTCTTCCTCCACCTATTTCCTAATGAAGCAGTGGGAAGGTTCCAGAGGCTAAAATTTCAATATCCAGGAGGCCTTGAGGGCCACACCAGCCCCACCCATCAGGAAGTATCTGGAAATCCACTTCTCACTTTGTAAATCTTCTTTGGGGACATTAGGGACGAAAGAAGATGTGTGTGTGGGAGTGAGGTCAGCGTGGCTGTACCTTGTTTAAAAGCAATTGCTATTTTCAGGAACAGAAATGGTGATTTCCACACCCACCCAATTGTTTCTGAAAGGAGGAACAGCCTTGGGTGAGGTCTGGTGACAGTTTTTTAAAAAAAGCTTCCAATGTCTGCTTGTGGCCCACAGGGTTCCAAATTCCCACCTTGCCCTAATAAATGTACCACTTTATTAAGGGTTAACTATCATCACAGAAACACAATGTAAAAAAATATAGTAACTTTTCATAGTCATATTTTTTTAAAAAAATCTTTTCTTGAACTTGAAAAGCCACCTACATTTTGGGGACCATTTTCAAAAGGTGTCTCATTTTACTTTAAACTGATGTTTGGTAAACATGGCAAGTGGGAATTCCTCACAATCAATATTTGATGTTTTAAAGTCTACCTTCGTCCCTTCATCTTTGTTTGAACTCATGAGTAGATCTTTCTCAAAGGCAGCAAATAATCTATTCAAGGACTGCAAAAAAATGGAAGAAGAAAAAATTTAGTATGGAATATTCTGAAAGAGGGTGCACAATTCATTGAAGGCAGGCATGACTATTTTATGCTACTGTTCTTTGATTTAGCTTTAGAAGAAGTCATTCTGTGTGTCATCTTATGCAAATCTAATGCTGTCACTACCTATTGTATCAACAGTAGTTTAGAGTCTCTTCTTCCTGCTCTTAAAAGTCATGAACCTCCATTTTTGGAGATTACCCATAAGTAGTTCTTGACATTATACATTTCCGAAAATCATACTGCAATTAGCTATGGATGAAAATCATGGGAAGAATTTAGAGTTCTGACAGTGATGTAAAAGAGAAGAATATCTATCAGGCCCGTTTGCCATTAAATTCACTTCTGCACAGGGGAAAGGAAGAAAGCATTTTCCCACTACTGTTCTGCTATGCTAATACCTGAAATCAACGCCATAGCTGAAAATGGATCATTAAGACCAGTCATGAAATCTGTTGGACAGCAGGGTAGCTAGCACCCCCCAATAGAACCTCTGGCTATTATAAGCATCTAATAGCAGGAACACAGGAATAAGTCTCTAATAGCCGGGACACATGCTGCATGATGAATGACTTAGGGAATGGACATTCTTACAGTAGGCTAGGTGTCTTTATATAGATATCATCCATCCTACTCACCTTCGTCTTCTAGTCTTTAGTTCATGGTGACCTCTTCAGTGTGCAGCTGGCACCCTCTGAGCAGGTACTGCCCCTAATAAGGACTTTCTATTACACAGATATCATTTCAGCCCCACATCTCTTCACAGAAGGGCTTCTGCTCAATAGAAGTCCCCTGTGCAAGGGATATATCACTATATTCTCTCTTGCATAGTTAAGGTTGTGGCTCAGCACTATACAAACTGAATGAGACACCGGACCACACAAATTACATTTTCCAAACACTCGCATTTAGCAATTAGGTTTTTTTTGTGATGTTCTTACAGAGACTTGGAGTTTCATAGTTTCTTGCATGTCACAAAGGAACAGATGTAGTCTTACCATTTGCCTTATGATGTACAGAATTAATTGGTTGAGCCAGATCAATATAGTTTACATTGATTGTTGAGTACAGGACTTTCCCAGTCTTATCTGGACATTCTGGTGATAAAACCCAATACCTTCTTCATGAAAGCATGTTTCTTATACTGACCTATGACCGCCCCTGACAATTCATCCCTTCGAAAAGTAAAACAACGCTTTGCTTAAGAAAATACAACATCTTATATTTTGTCAGGGATGCTTATCTCAAAATGTTGAGCCTATCCCTTTTCTATCTAGCTGCATTCCATCATGATTTTCTAATAAGTCTAATAAATAAATTAAATAAATAAATAATTGCAAAAAATGGAAAATTAAAATTTCCACCCTGGGAAACACTTGGGGGGGGGGGAGCATAGGACGACAATTACAGAACTGCAGGGCTAAAAGACATGTAGAGTAAAAGTATTTGGTTGAACACAATCATATTAAGTGAGATCTTTAAAATCCTAAAGGACGATTCACATCTTTTACTGGGAATCTCTGTCTATGTGTCTCCTGCTTTGTTATAAATTAACCATGGTTCTAATTCCATACTTCTCTGCATCTCAGAGTAAGGTACATGGCCTCTCCATTTTTTATTGACCAAGATGTAGCATTGATTTGAATCTTAGTCACCTGTAAAGTCCTATAGAAGTGTTTTCCAACCTGGGGGTCATGACCCCCCCAAGGGGGTCATAAAGTGTTTTCTGGGGTGTGTGTGTCACATTTTATGTGTTGCAGCTAGAGATGGGCACGAATTAAAAATCAAATCACAAAATTTGTTCAAAAATCACTAGTTCATCAATTCATATTCATATGAATCAATGCCCACAACAAATATGAATCAATGAATTTTTAGCGATTTTTGATTTGTTGATTTGTCCTTCCTTCCTTCCTCCCTCCCTCCCTCCCATCCTTCTGTGTTCTTTTATGTTTTTCTGTCTTCACATAAGCATGAAACTAGTGAAGAGAAGAGACAAATATTCTCGATTATACCCAACCAAATATATTTATGTTTATGTGACAGTTAGTTCCAATGGATTGATTGAGGCTCGTTGCCAAGTGAATGTGCATAAGATTGCAACCTGTGTTGGTTTGTGTGAAGATGGAATAATATCTTAGACTGTGGACTGTCTTGGTCTAGCTCACGGACCATGAAAAACATTTGACATCCTCGAGATTTATATTTGTCCAATGTTTTTTCTTTATATGAATGACACTTGGGGCATCTGAGAATGGATGTGGCTATAGTGTTGCATTAAACATTATTTGCTCACTTCAATCATTGTAGCTCCTGCATTTTATTTCCAAGCCATGGGTTTCATTTAAATCCAGGAATATATGTAATATGGTTTGTTTATTTTTAAACCAAAAGCTGAACTTGCCCAGATAGCAAAGAAAAGGTGAGCAGTAGTGAGACAAATCATGTTTTCCAGTCAGCACTAAGGCAGTTCTTACAGATGTACTCTTGCCGCCTCCCCATTCCTCATCAGAGGGTTTTTTTTAAACAAAAAATCCAGAAAGACAAACAAAGTTTGTTCTTTACATAAAGCCAGGAGAATGGGTACTGATGCATGTTCATTCAGGTTTAAATGCCAATTTTCCAAAATCACAGTAGAATCAATAGAAAGCAAACCAGTAAATCCTCTGAGAATTTTTCCCTGAGTGAAGATGCCGGCAAAGCATATGCGTTGTTTACAGGAAGTGTTGCCTTTAAAAGAAAACTCGTATTACAGCCAAGGGAATGGTGATTGTATTTGAGATCCAACACAGAAGCAATGCTCAGTTTGTACAATTCTTTCCTGAAATAAATGAGACTGCGAATGGAATTTGGCACCTTCCCTGTGAACCACAGCTGCAAAAAGAATACATATTAACATGCTTTAAAGGAAAGTATTTTATGTTAATGAATTTCAGGAGACATATGTTCACGAGTATAAAAAATGTTAAGACATTACAGGGTTGCTGTATTGCACAGCACCATGACCATCACAGAGATTAAAAACTAGAGATGCCCATGAATATTACTGGATGCAAGCTTTGGGATGCATCATGTTCACCTCCTGAACCAGGTGAGCATTACAGGCACCTGAGGTCCATGGCTTAAGTTCAGTTAGAGCAACATGTCAGGAAAGGAAAAAAAGCCAATCCTCCTTTTCATCCTGCATTGGATGTGCTTTGGAGGCTTGCATCTTGGGAAGGGGGGGCATAAAACAGGGGTTGGCAACATGTAGCCCTCAGGCTGCATTCATCCCCAGAAGCTTGAATGTACCCTCCCAATATTTAATATTTTCTGGAAAAATTTGTTGCTCAAAAACTCCCCTACCTCCTATAGGACACTGGGATAATCTTATGATGTTTTGAGGACCCTGAGCATTCATGGGACCCCTTGAGCCTCTCCCAAAGCCATTTTTATTTTGGGGGGATTGAACTTTTTTTCACTTTTAAAGTTACAAATCTTTCTGGAATGAGGTCACAGGAGTGGGTGTGGGCCTCCAAGATCCAGGGATGGGCATGTATGGCTCTTAGACCGTGGGGGAACCTGGAGTTATCATAAGGCTGGGTATATGTGGGATATATAAACATAATTTTCAAGGTCCTGGAAATAATTGACAGTCAAGTTGCCTTTTTAATGGGAATCCAAAATGAGCAATACCTTGCTTTGCAGTCTGCTTAGCTGCAGACCTTCCAATAAGGAAGAAATAAATGTATTGAAATGCTCCATCATTGCCCTGTGCCGTTATTAAAGACAACCTTAAGGAATGTGAAGCTACAATAGCTCGCTAGATGGGCTATTAATTTCTTCCCCCAGTTCCTCTTTCAGAAGCTTAAGCCTATACCAGTGAAAGTAAAGTCAACAATGACTTCACGCTGCAACTTATGAAGTAGTTTGGGCTTTGTGTTCTAGATGTTACACTCACAAAGTGTGTTATTTCCAAATATTAGACTGGAAGAGCTATCTCATTATACTTCTAAATACTGGAATTATGAAAGATAACAAACTGAAACAAAATCCTGACAATATAGAGGTGCTGCTGGTCAGTAGAAAGTTAGTTTCAGAAATTGGGAGTCAATATGTTCTAGAAGGGGTTGTGTTCCCTTGAGAGTCAGATTCATATTCTGGGAGTGCTCCTTGACTCTGTACTGTCTCTGGACTCCTAGGTAACAGCAGTGACGAGCAGGGCCTTTGCACAATTCCACTTAATGTACTCACTGTGACCTTTGCTGAGCCAATCTATCTAGCAATAGTCATCCATACCTTAGTTACATCACACCTTGACTACTGCAATGTGCTCTATATGGGGCTACTCTTGAAGAAAGTCCAGGGTCTTCAGTTGCTATAATATGCAACAGCTAGGCTAGTAACTGGTGCGTGATATCATGATCATATAAAAGATGAGCACTGGTCACCAGGCCCAATTCAAGGTGTTGGTTTTAACCTTTAAAGCCCTAAACTGCTTGGGGCTTGGCTATCTAAGGGACCACCTATCTTGTTATGAGTCTGTTGGACTTTAAGATCTTCAGGAGAGGCCCTCTTAAAAACACAAAGAGATTCAGAGGTCCATCCAACAAGCATGTGGGGGGGGGGTATAAATGTAATGAATGAATGAATGAATGAATGAATGAATGAATGAACAAGAACAGCACATCATGGATCTATGGAACTCACTGCAGTGGGATGGGCTGAATGCCAGGAAAATCTCATGGAAACCTTTCAGATATAGGAGAACAGACAATAGAAGAAATTAATAGAATGCAGTTTGAATGCATGCAGCAGCCTACTATTAACATGCAAAACAAATTAATAAAACACAGAACTGCTTAATTTTTGCTGGAAATTCAGAAGTACATATAAGAAAGTGCCTAACATGTAGACTGTATCTTGCCACTTACGCCTTTGTTTTTGTCAGAGACTCTCTTACAAAGTGCTACTGGCATTTCGATAGTGCCGAGTGAAATGTTCCATCTCTCTTGGCTTGGCTGCTCAAGATCTAGGCCGCTGAATGGTTCACTGGAGAAATATTTGCTCTTGAACACTCCAGAGCCCTCTGTGACCTACTTGCAGTTTTCAACTCATGTCAAATCAGCAGGAAAGATGTTGAAAAAAAATTAGAAAAGTAGGTACAGACTTGACTCTACTTGTGCATGGCATTTCAAGGAATACTGATCAAAAAGACCTCTTAAAAGAATAAATTAATTAGGCTGTATAGAAGCTGGAATTCAGTGAATTAGTCATGTGGCTGGAGAGACAAAGGCTGGGAGTTCGATTCCTCACAGAGCCTCTTGGGAGAAAAGCCAGCCTGTGTGGCCTTGGGCAAACTGCACAGTCCCAGAGTGCCCCCAGAAGAAGGATATGGTAAACCACTTCTGAGTATTCTCTACTTGGGAAACCCTGGAAACGGTTGCCATAAGTTAGAATTTACTTGACCGCACATCATCATCATCATCATTAAATGGCTGACTACATTCTCCCACAGTTTGTGAATTGTGTTCCTTTCTCATTCATTGAGAAAAATGTGGTGAATGATATGAAATTAGAATGTACATACGCTCATAAATATTTTGAATTCTAAAAAATATTTATGTATTGACGTGGCCAATAAGAAATCTCTGAACATTTTTTCTGTGTATGTAGAATTCTTCCACAGATGCCGGGGAGGCTTCTGGGACCATTTTATCTGGTCTACACATAGTGGCCTCATCTGACCAAATCTGTTGACTTACATTATCAATATTTTTTGCTTAAATTTCTGAGCTTAAAGAAATTACATTTTTGGATGACATCTCTCTAAATTCTTCAGCCAACAAAGCCACTGGCCATGTCAGATAGATGATTCTTGGTGTTATTTTAGGCAAAAGTAACTTCTTCAATCTCTGCTGAAATACATACATTCAAGAAATACATTCTTCCTTGCATTTTCCTTTGCAAGGGAAGATGGATAATAATGAATAGCCTATATTTCAAGCACATCTTTTGAAAACTGAATGTCATAATCAGGAATCTAACTTAGTTCTCCACGTTCTCAGGCAGAGTTCTTGCTTTGACTTTTTGAAATAGGAGACATCTTAAAGGAAGGTCAGGTCTAGAACCTCATTTCTACAAAACCACATGCTTCTCCTATTCAGCAGCTTTTCATTTAGTTCCTCTCAATGTGGAGGCATCTAATAATGGAGAATTATAATGCTGATAATAAGTTACAATCAGTTCCTTCCCACCATGGAACCTATCTATTAAGCAAGAATAAAAGAAGGACACCCCCTAGAAGAAACTCTTTGTGGAACTATATTCATTACAAGTGGCTGTAGTGAGAAGGAAGGCTGTAACAGTTTGAAGTAAAACACAAGGGTAAATACATGAATGCATACATGCAATGCATGCATATTTTTCCTGAGTTTAAGCACAAATGTATTGTCTTATAATTGCCATTCAATAACTATAGTGGGGTAATCTGCAATCTCTCAAGAGCAAGGCATTTCAGAACTGTCCAATGTTAGTATCAAGACTGCCAGTCACAATATTCCCACAATATTGCTTTAGGGGAAAAAAATCCTAAATTACATATTGATTTTTATAATAACACTTCTAGATGGGTTTCAAGGTTAGGACACTGACACGGTGGATGGATGATACAGAGTACAAAGGGCATAGCTACATAAGTTGCCTAGATTTGATGATATAGCGGAGCAAAGGCATAAGAGCAAACTATACCATCAAGTAGAAGATGACCTGTGAAAACTCCACTCTGTGTTTACATTGTAGATTAGATTATGAAAACAAAGCTATGTACTGTTGTCTTTAAATGATCCAAGGTCTCAGACAGATAAATCCATGTTTGTATGTATGAGAAAGAGGAGAGAAAGAGATGGGTCCTCTGTAAAGGATGGTTAAGTCCCATGCTGTATCAGGTCCACTCAAAATACCCAACAAGGCAGATGCTGGGGCAGAGGTTGGAGTGGCAGTTCTCTGGTTATTCTTTCTGAGCACCAAAACTGATTGCTCCAATCTATGGGACAGCAGAGCCATATATGGCTCACAGTGTGTCTTGAGTCGTGTAAACTAGCACAGAATCTGAAGCAGTCCTCAGGCCAAGAAAATCTGCTGGACAAATTAATAATGCCAGAGAACTGCACTTACATATATTTTAAAATTTAAAAAGCTAGAAGAAAAATATGTGCATTTCTAAATAACATGACCGCCGAAGAATTGATGCTTTTGAATTGTGCTGCTGGAGGAGACTCTTGAGAGTCCCCTGGACTGCAAAGAGAACAAACCTATCCATTTTGAAGGAAATCAACCCCGAGTGCTCACTGGAAGGACAGATCCTGAAGCTGAGGCTCTAATACTTTGGCCATCTGATGAGAAGAGAAGACTCCCTGGAAAAGACCCTGATGTTGGGAAAGTGTGAAGGCAAGAGGAGAAGGGGACGACAGAGGATGAGATGGTTGGACAGTGTCATCGAAGCTACCAACATGAATTTGACCCAACTCCGGGAGGCAGTGGAAGACAGGAGGGCCTGGCGTGCTCTGGTCCATGGGGTCACGAATAGTTAACGACTAAACAACAAAATAACATCAAGGCTGACAGCCTTCCCCACTGTGCATGCTAGGTAATGAACCAGCCTGTGTAGCCTTGGATGAGCTACATGATTACAGAGCACTCCCAGAAGAAGTGGATGGTAAACCACTTCTGAGTACTCCATACCCAGGACACCAGAATTGGTGGAAGACCAGAAAGTCAGAATTGACTGGATGGCATGTAACTATTGTTACATAAATCCTAGGAATTTTAAAATAGTTGTTTTCCCTCCTTTCCTAGCCAACAGTTGGACTTACTTTAATTAAAAGTTAATCTCATAAAATAAGGCTGGAAGTGGCTCATCAGGTCATCTAATCTATCCCTTTGACCTGAATGTTTGAACCTATTTGTATATTGCCTCTGACGCCCTTGAATCTCAATTGTGACTTGGCTTTCATGCCCTCCCTTGGTAAATAATTCCTTTGTTAATTAGAAAGCAGCAAAAGCTGCCTTCCTGTTTAACGTGTATTAATGTCTCTTGTTCTATGATATAGAGGATTTGCAGTAATTGAGTGTGGATGCTATTTATCTTCTGCTGCTGCTGACCACATCCATGATCTCATACTAGACCCCAAAGGCAGATAAAGAAAAAAGAGGTAATTCTTTGGTGGAAGAGAAATGCTCTGTGGGAATTAGTCCTTCTTATTTTACCGTGAAGACATCTAGAAGGTGGAAAGTAGATTATGGTGTGCATGTGAATATAGGACCTGCCCTGAAGGCAATAACAATACTCTGCTTCTGAGTAAAAAGCAAGTCCTGCCAAACAACCTCTTATTGCAGCGACACATATTTGCAATGAAAATCATATTTTCCCCTCTTCCCATCATATTTATTCAATTCACTCCTTTTGATGCCGATAAGCAGCTTTTGTGTGAAGAGAAACCTTCTGCTAGAATTCAGACTTGTTTGAGCATTACAAATATAAAAACATTAACCAGCAGAGGCAGTGAGTAAAGTATGCGCATAATGCCCTGGATCTTTTGAAAAGGATTAAAGCTTATTCACCAACTCTCACTTGAGATATCAGCCACCCTCCCTTCCCCCTTTCCAAACACTGTCTCATAATTGCTATTTTGATGCAACATTTAGATGATAATTAAAATTAAAAAAGCTAAACTGGTTGAACCAATTGCACAATAATATTAATTTTCTAGCTGCTTAATTGAGGGCCTCTTAGGCTTTTATATGACCTCAGCCAAGGAGAGGATTTTGCTTTTTGGCTCATTCTAAAAAGGCTCATTTTCTAATATGGTATACGTATGGGCCCGCACAGTGTTATGAGGAAAACAGGGTCCCTGCAACATAAAAGGAGATTGATGTTTAAATAGCAAACCAGTAACCAGTTCATTGTATGGAACCAAACATCCAGGGTCTCTTTTTCCACATCTATGCCTCTGATCTCTGGTTCCTTTTTAAATCACTTCACACTGCACTTCATTATTGTGGAAGACCAGAAGTATATTATACTGTATATTGAACAATTCTTTCTGGCCTCACACAACACAGAAGCTGGAAATGAACAACAGTCAGTAGTTATTAGCATGTATCTACCTCCCTTCTTCCACTTGCTTGCACTTAGAAACAGACATTAGCTTACTATCCTGGCCAACCAATTTGCACATAACAAGGAATCATGGCTCCATGTAGTCTGAGAATTAAGTTCACCAAAGCAAGTGGGGGAGAGGAACTGCAGAGTGGAGGGGCAAGAGACGGAACATGCAAGTCTAGTAGTCATGCTTGGCTTTATAAAACAAAGCCTCAATGGTTGTTTCAATCACTAGGCTTGGCCCTTGTAACAGCAATGCTGTGGCAATAGGAATTACCCTACCTGAGTGTAGTACTAATCAGAGACAATGTCCAAAGCACTGATCTTAAGTTGTGTTTCTTGGGGCAAAGTAGATATTAACACATCATTAGAAGAAGAGTCCCTTTAACAGAAAATGACTGTCTATTTTAAATAAGCTTGCCTCCATCAGCATTTAACAACTTAGCCTGCTTTTGTTCTACAAATGGCATTATTTGCATGTCTGAAATATCACAAAAGCAATACTGAAAGATTTGCATTTCTGGATAACATTATGAGAGGAGAAATACGCATTTGCCATAATGTATGGTCTAATTCTTTTACTCAGACACATTAAATATGGATCTCTGCTATCTGGGAAATGACTTCCGCACAACTTAATCACTGAACTAATTAGTTATAAACTAGCTATAAACAGAATTTAATGCTTTTTTTCCATTGCAAAGCATTTCTCCTGCTTGCCAAACAGCACACAGTGGCTGAACTCCTGTTGAGCTAGTTTACTCCATGTAAGGTTGATGATCTCATCAGCAGTGAAGGTTTTTCATAAGTCAGACATTCTTTCTGATCCCACCCCTAGAAGCTCCTAGGCCATTAGGATCTCTTGCATCATGGGAAACTGTTGGGAGTTGTGCAGTGGTGGTGGTGGGGAGTGTTAAATTCCAAAAAATCACTGCCAGATTTTTGGTAATTAAATACTTCCTCCTCCTGTATTTCTACCCTGAACAGTTTTCTGCCAATGAAAGGGATTCTATGTAAGGCTGGGGACCTTTGGTGGAGGAATCTGAAATATCATCATGGTTGATGACATTTTGATGATTGATCATGGTTGATCAGCCTTAGGTGGCATAAGTCCTGCTACTGGATTTCGTCTAGTCAGTTACCAATATATTAAAAATTCCATGGTGTGCACAGATAGTAATAATTATGGATGCACATTTTTTCTATTATATGAATTCAAGAGATATCTTGGTTTCCCAGGACAATGTTTTGAACATTGATTGCATTTTCCTACTCATTGTTTACTGCAGCAGTCATAGTTGGTAAATATGGAATTGCTGAAGCTTGCGCTTTTGGATGTGTAGATGAACACAGCAATCATAGTATTCCTTGCTCCTTGAAGTATTGTTATCTCTGGGCCAACTGGCATCAGTGGCTAATTTACTATTTTTGTGCATATTACACAAATAAATGATGGTGTTTCCTGCATTCAGCAGTATATTGGAAATGCTCAGGATAATGCCTATATCAAAATCAGAACAATGGTGGATCTGTACATCAGTGCAGTTCCACAAAGTGTGAAAAGAATTTTAAATTGGGAAATGCTTCTGTACAGAATGCATACATTACAATTTCATAGACTCCCTAATGAATTATAGACCTTGCCAGTTACTCAGGTATCAGCTTTCTTGGTGATATGAAATTTGTGATCAGAATCATTAGCTTGAACTCTGCATGGCTTAATTTGGTTGCTTTCAAAGGCAAGAAGTTATTGAGGGCTATTGCTTAGTTTCCTGGTGTCATCCATGTTATAAGTCAGCTCCACTGTCTAGTTTGAAGGCTGCCCCACATGGCTTCTAAACATCCATGTGCTGCAATGTGCTGTGCTATTGACACTGTACTCCTCAAAATGCATTCATGACCTCTCTTTTTAAATAGACACATCATGCTAAAATAAATAAAACCAGAACATGATTCAAAGCAGGCTTTTGTGCCTGTAAACATATATACACTTTCTGCACATTTCATACTATGCCTCCCCTTTTTAGGAGCTGATTTGTATGAAGGCTTTCTTGTTTTCCGTATACGCAAAGGGTACATTCCCTGCTGCGCAGTTCAGTGTATTTTTGCTTTGCAAGCATTTGCAACCATTGCTTCAGCCTGAGATCTTGTTGGTGCTTTAGCCCAGCTGACACCAACAGTCTAGGAAAATGCTGGGTTTGGATTTATAAGAAGCCTCTCCTTTAACTTCTAATCTGCAAGCCGAACTATTCATTGCACTACACAAATGTTTTCCCCAATGGGTTGTTTGTTTACCTGCAGCAGTTGCAGTTGGAAGTTACCATATGGGATTTTAAGAAGGGGGACATTTACTCTTTTCCCATCTGAGCTGCTTTTCTTACCAAAATGGCCTTCCTGGAGATGCTATTTGTCCCACAGGGGAAAATGATAGATATTTCTAGCTTATCGGGTCTGTGACCATACAATAAAGACTGATTGACTGATATTTGCTGCCTCACATTCATACCCTCTTGCCTTATTTTTTGGATGGCATTTTTTAAAAAAAATTGTCCATCACATTTGAGGTACTAGCCTACTTTCTGGAATTTAGAGATGACAATTGCCATCCCCTGTTCACCTCTGTTGGAGTACTCTCCACCGAAGACAGTTTAAGGAATGTTTGAGTACTTTTACTGAGAGTGATGAATCCATCTTTTGTCATTGCTAGGCTAGAATATTTTTTTAAAAAAACACACCCAAAGCATCAGCCTCCCCCCCCCCCCTTTAACCAAGTCTCTCTCTCTCTCTCTCTCTCTCTTATTTTGGCCTCTCCATGCAACATTTCCATTTGTTATGAGCATCCCCCTTTCCATCCATTAAAAAAGCCAAGAACAAAAAGAACATTATGAGGAAAATAACTGATGATTTAAGCACATTTATTCTGAGGCCTCTTCCTATCACCCTCTAGCCAGTGTGACACTGTTCTAATTAAAATCTGTACCAAAATCTGCTTTGATTTTTCAGCTGGAAATCTGCAAAAGTCCGGCTCTATATGTCAAACAAGATCACACAGAAGGCTGCCCTGGACTGGCATTAACTTTTGCACATCACACCCTGGCAGTTTGCCCCCTCCCAGCATCTCCCTTTTCCTCATCCTCTTGCTTTACTCCTCTTCCCATCTCTGAGAACTATCCAGACACCATTCACTGCTGCCAATGAGAGAGATGTGTTAGAGGATTCCTTGGACCTCCACAGGTGGGCATCTTTTTCTCACTCCTATATCCCCCACAAGCCGTTTAGGTGCATTAGTAAGTGTGTGACAGAGGGAATGTATGCATACCTGCATTTCATGCAATTGCAGACTCAAGAGTCTTTGCCTCTGAATATCTTGAGGAGTCCCAGTCAGCCATTGATCTGATGTAATGCTGAACTGGAAATCCATATTTAAAGAAAACATATATTCTTGGGAAACATAAGAAGGTATTAACCCTAGCAGTATGAATCTGAAGGAAGTAATGTGGAAACGTCACAACTCACCCCACTGAAGACGTCATCCTCAGTGTGATCAGCACATTTCCATTCCCTCCTACCCCTACGACTCCAAAGGACTGATATAGCTGATCACACAAGCCAGAATGTGAAAGAACACAATGTGAGTTCAGATGCAAAAAAACAAAAACAAAACACAAAAGCTCTGCTAGAGAAACAAAATGTACCGAATAGCCAAGGAAGAGTATCCATATTACTTGTGACTAGCTTTATATCATATAGTTGACAGAAAAAAATATATCAAAAATAACAGTGAGAACTGAAGTCCATGCAAAGAGGGGGGTTTCTATGCAATTTCTATGTAATTGTACCCTAAACTGAACAAAATTTGCCCCATCAAACCTAACTTTGGGATGTTCAGCACTATGTGCTTCTTTGTTTGTTTACATGACTAGGGTCAAAAGTCATATTTTAATCTCATTTGGTTTCTGATCTGATATTGCATTACTCCAGTCCAAACCATGAAGAGTAAGATAGATGTGCTCTCTTCCTTAGGCTTAGCTATAGCTACATGTTAAAAACATACTCCCGAAAACTCCGTTTTAAATTCCAAAGCACTGCTGCATCAAATGCATGTTTGGGAGCTTCTTTTCATGGCACAGGCAGATAGTGACTTGCAGAAGGCTATGCAGGGGGAGAGAGGAAATGCCACTCACCTTCCTGTTTTCCTCTTACAGAGGCAAGGGTAGCAACTAAAAGGAAAGGCACAGAGAAAGACACAGAGACATCGTGGATGTCTGAGATTTATATATAAAAAATCAAATGGCACTCTTTCCCAGCAAACATGGGGCACAGTGCTAAACACCTTAGTATACCATTGACAACAAGATGATTCATCTCTCAGTAAGCACCCCTACTAGCTTTTTAAAGGATTTGTCAAATTGATTTGCTGTTTAGTGATGCTCACATATACAAGGAAATCGAACCGGTGAGCTTATGAAAAATATGACCCCAAAGTGGCAGGTTACTTAATCAGAGTGATAAAGTCAGCTTATAACCAGTGTGTGACCAATTCACACAGGCCCAATGCTGAACATTTTTTAAAAATATATATCTGTGCATTGTATGAAGCAGGCTGGATATTTATTTTATTTAATTTATATTATTTATATGCCACATTTCTCCCTATAGAGGACCTAAGGTGGCTCACAGCAGATAAAACAACAGATTTAAAAACATGTTATAAATATCCCATTTATAACAATTAAACACACACTGTGATAAAAAAAAACAAGTTTAAAAAGAATTTTAAAATATTTACAAATCTGTAAGTTAAAACCCAGCATTCTTGGACAACTTACTGCTTAAAAGTCTGTCTAAAGAGGAAGGTCTTTCCCTGATGATGGAAGAACAAGAGGGAGGGGGCCAACATGGCTTCTCAGGGCAGTGCATTCCAAAAATGGGGAGCAGCCACTGAGAAGACATTTTCTCATGTCCTGACCTAATGACCTTCGGAAGCTGGTGAAACTGAGAGAAGTGCCTCCCCAGAAAATCTTTAAAACCAAGAAGGCTCATATGGGGGTGATACAGACAAAAGAAACATCCAGGAAAAATGATTGGCACCTTTTTGCCTCTTTAGTCCCCATTATGCTACCAATTGGTCATTACAACCTGACATGATAGCTTGGTGAATGTGTGAAGCAGAGGTTTACCTGCACACATTTTAAAGCCAGTAAATCAGCAACATGAGATCCCCTGTTCCTAGGATGTCACCCATTATTTTGGTCCTTTTCCCCTTCCAGCATCTCTCCCTCTCTCCCTGCTACAAAGAAGTGCTGGGGCTGCTAGTTCTTGAAAGCTTGAAACACATGGAAAAATAAATCTCTGTCGCAGAAACACCTTAGTATAACTATATAAATAGCTGGTTGGATACCTGAGTAAATTAGGTAGCTCCCTCTGGAGCCAGAGGTTCAGTTCCCCACTGTGTGTTCCAGGGGAAGACCCAACCTGTGTAGCTTTGGGCAACCTGCACAGTCCGAGGGCAGCCCCAGAAAAAGGTAATGGTACTTCTGAGTACTGTATACATAGGAAACCCAGGAAAGATCACATTAAGTCAGAACTGACTTGATGGCACACCGTTATTATTAACTACAGATGTACACACTCTCTGTTCTGGAGGAAGGCCCCTGGCAGCAACTCAACTGTTCAGAATGTCGCTCATTCTGCTCTGTCCAGAGATTTCTGGAACATTCTAGTCTAAATGAGATATTGGAAAAGTACCTCTTTTTTGGACTACAGTTCTCAGACTCCTCCAACAGATCCTGACTGAGAATTTCTGAGAGTTCTAGTCCTTAATAATAATGTTTTCAAAGTCTGGCTCTAACTGCTTTTGCTCAACTCTGGCAAATGTCACAAGATCTATAGAGCAGGCCCTCAAGGCACAAACATACACGAATAAATATCTTCAGTCATAAACTACAGCTTATCTAGCTACAACCTTTTTCTTCAGAAAAACTTTGGACCATGACCCTCTGGATTTCCAGACCCTGCTTTAGTTATATATCACTTCCCCCTCAATATGCCATACTTGTGCTCCTGACACACAGCGTGTAAGTGCAAGAGCACCTTCCATAAACAGCAACTGCCCAACAATGGACACAAATGCATTTCTGAAAAGGCTGTTAAGTTTTGATATTAACAGAAAGATTTGGTGCCCTTTTGCAAATTTGGCCAAAGGGCTCTTTCTAACACATTTCTTGGCAACTGCCATTGACCAAGTAACAATTTCTCTCCATCTTTTCCCCCCAGAAAAATAAAATGATTCATGATCTTAGGCTCATTAGCAGGATAAATACTTGGCACTGAGCTGACATTCTGGCTGGCCAGATTCCTCAGGCCAGAGAAAGTGGTTTAATAGATGGGACATGCACAGCATAAGGGAGAAGCTACTTCCAAAACAGCTGTCTATGGCAAAGAGACCTTTGTTGCCAAGAAATGCAGATATGCTTATTAGTTGTTGTTTTTTAAAGGAAAGCTTATTGTGGATGAATATTCAGTGCTGGGACAAGTTTATACAATGAATGGCTACTCATTACCGTGTTTCCCCGAAAATAAGACAGGGTCTTATATTAATTTTTGCTTCAAAAAACGCATTAGGGCTTATTTTCAGGGGATGTTTTATTTTACAGTCATGTAATCTTCTGGTTGCTGCACAATGCTGCACAATGGTGGAGGGCGGGGTTTCACTTAACTAGGGCTTATTTTTGGGGTAGGGCTTATATTATGAGCATCCTGAAAAATCATACTAGGGCTTATTTTCAGGTTAGGTCTTATTTTCTGGGAAACAGGGTAGGAGCAGGGTAGATCCTCACCCTGCAAAATCTTCTCTGTGGAATATATCCAATAAACACATGCAACAAGACAGAACTGACTCATTTTCATGCTCCACCTAATTCTAATTTTCAAGTATACAGTTCACTGCCACCCAAAATATACACATACATTCCACATTTAGATATCATAAATATTTAAACCTTTGTTAGCTAAATTTAACATTGTAGCAGACATACTACACTAAACTAATGTCTCACTCTTGCCTTAAGACAATATAGTTCAATTTCAATGTTCAGATTTGGCTTCTAACAGGGAAATGTGGACATCATGTCAGTGGGATAGACCAACATGTTACTTATGATTAGAGATGGGGACAAATAAAAGAAATGGCGATTCGTTTTGATCTGTTATTCGTCAAGGTTAATGGATCAACGAATACGAATATACGAATATTCTTCGACGAATTGATTAATCGATTTGTCGATTTGTCTGCACTTTAAATGGCTATAACACTGGCCCCCAACCACCTAGAGACACCAGATTTGCAGGGAAGCTTCCCCAGACGCCTTTCTACAACTCCTGATAGTTTGGTAAACATTGGATCATGGACCCCTGAGTTATATAGTCACAAAGAGGACCCCCCAGGAAAGCTCCCCCCAGGTACTTAGAGACTCCAGAATCAAAACAGAGCTTCCCCAACACGCCTGCCAACTTTGGTGAAGATTGGATATCAGACATCCAAGTTATTCACCCACAAATTGGGTCCCCCCAGGAGAGTTTACCACATGGCACAGAAGCCCGTTCTGCCTACCGGCCGCTGATCAGCTGATCAGAAGCCGATAGGCAGCCACCCCCCCCACACACAGGCAGCCATCCCAACAGCCTACCCCACACCCCCTTCCTTTCCCTACCTTAGCCCCCACCCCACTCCCACCGACACCCCCTTAAATGAAGCTGCAGCTGCCATCTTTGCAAAGGGCAGCCAGTCTCCATTTTTACATGCGTGGCTCCGAGGCCAGAAAACCTTGGCGGCAGCGATTAAGGTAAGAGGGTGTCGGTGGGGGTTGGGTGGCGTGGGGCCTAAGGTAGGGAAAGGAAGGGGGTGGGGGTAGGCTTTGGTATTGGGTGGCTGTGAGGGGTGGTGGCTGCCTTTCTGCAGCCGATCAGGTGATCGGCGGCCGGTAGGCAGAATGGTGTTTTTTTGTTTTTTGTTTTAATACAAAGGACGAATAAAAACGGGTAAATATTCATCCCTTCATATTCGTGGGGGTCTCTGGAACCCACAAATACGGATCGATGAATATTTAACGAATTGGCTATATTCGTCGGAAAAAGCGATCCGTTTTTATATTCGTCCCCATCTCTACTTATGGTGTCACTGATCCAAAACTTATGTCACAGCATTTGTGAACATGCCTGTTAAATCTGTATCTATACATGTTCATTAATACAGCATTGCATCAAACTAATAAGTTCGATGCACTTAGATGTGTTGAAATGACTTTGTCAAACAATTTTAATTGGACAGTTGTCATTTTTATGATAGTACACTGATGGTTTGTTTAGTATTCCAGTTCTGTGGATTTTATATTGTACAGTCACATTGCTAAAATAATGATCAATTTGAACACAAGTTAATTTCTGCATCGCAAAGGGTTGTTGGAATTGAACTGAAAGATCTGTAGTGACAGAAAGGAGCTCAAACACACATTTACAAGAATTCTTAAAGAAGCATGAATTGGGACAACACATTTGGATCCTTCTTTTAAAAACTACTAAAAATATAATTCATATCTTTATTGAAAATATTAGAAAATATGTTGTAGGCTGACTGTACCTCCAACCCTGCCCCCAAGTGAGATTTAAATCCACAAGAGATTTTATTTGTCTTATGATGAAAGGGCAACAGACAGTAAACAAACATTAACTTTCTTGGCAGGGAGTTCCTGAGTCTGGGAGTAGCTACTGAGAAGATCTTGAGAAGATCACTAGATATACTTATGACGGAAGTAGGACTAAGATAAGGGTCTCTGCTGAAGCTTTTATGCCAAGAGATGCTGGTAAAAAGCAAACTGTGCTCTTTTCACGTAGTAGGTCTCATGTCATACAGGACTCTATAGGTCATCATCAGCATTTTTTATTGTGCTCAGAAAACGGCCAAAGCAAAGGCGTCACATCAGTGCCTCTGAGCAACAGTCACACTGCACCATTCTGGACCAGGCAAAGTTTCCAAACACTTTTCAAAAGCTTTTCAAAGCCTTCAAACCATTGGAAGTGTGGGGCTTTTTGTACATAAGTTTCCTTTGGGTGCTTGTTCTCTGTGCAAATGCAACCACTGAATGATCCAGCAGACAGAAAACTGGTTGTTCCTTTCATATATCCAGTTATTTAATAAACTAACAGCGTAATTCTGTACAGGCTTACTCAAATGTTAAGCCCCACTGTTTTACTCACAGGTAAGTATGCATAGGATTGCTGCTGAAATGTGTGTGAATGACAGCGGGATATGGTGATAGAACAAAATAATTCTGATTTTGAAAATGCATGCCCTTGGTTTCTTGATGAGCTGATGTCCAATTTAGAAACAGAAACAAATCCATCTGTTTTTAATCTCTGTCTGCTTAGGCATAACCCAGTCCATCAGTGAGTTCTCAACTGGCTCAGAGCTGCCTCATAACTCTGGAGGATCCCTAGCCCAGAACATAATGCTGAGCTACTTGAATGAGCTCCTCTGAACCATAATGTTCTGAGGGTAATTATTTTCATAAATAGGAATTGTGGGACGGCTGCCGAACGTTGCATTCACAACCCAATCTATAATGCAGATGGATAAAAATGCAGCTGTGCTGTACTAATTAACTATATGTGGAGCATATGGCACTACATCTCCAGACCAGCCAGCCTGGAATTTTTTGAAGCCACGCTTCGCTCCTGGGCACAAAAAAATAGTCCAAAGGTCAAAAGGTATGTGTTATAACCTCTGTCTAATAACATTCTAAAGGCAGAGTGATGATATTCAAAGCCTATATAACAAAAACACAAACTAATTAAAAGGTTCCAGCCGCTGGACGGTCTACTGACCTGGAACAGCGTAGCTAGCTTTTGCCTGCCATCCTGGATGATGCGAGACTGTCCTCTTTCACGTGACTAGTGACTGCGTGAGGGAGTGCGATTATTTAAAGGAGCACTCCCCCTTTGTTTCACCCTCTTTCCTGTTTCGGGCACCCACCCGCCCTCCCTATTTCTAGTGTGATTTTTATGGTCGCCTTTTAGGGGCCGGATAGGAATTTTTGACCTTCATCCTGATTGGCCTTTGGATGGGGGGATTTTTCGCCTATCCCACACTGGATGAGGGTTGTTGGCATTTGGTGGTGTTTTTTGGTCACACTGGCGGGTAGTGCGGAAAAACAGGTATTTTCGGTGTGTCCCAATGGTAATTTCAGGTAAGCCAACAGCGCATCCGACCTCCCGGCTCTGCGGATCGTGCGATTACAGGGCCGGTGGTGGGAAGATGCGCTGGGCCACTTCCGGACCAACAGTCATCAAATAAAGATGTCTTGAGGACTGGGGGTGTTTAATTAGCGGCAGGCCGGGTTCCTGCTGTCTTTAAGACCGCTGGAACCTGGGGGCCGGGGACTCGCCCATTTACTGATCAAGGGGTATTTGGATACCCCTACCTTTCACCTGTTTGCGCACTACAGCAGGCCCCCTCCTTTTCCAATGTTGGCAAATACAATTTTGATGTTGATTCAATAAAGTGTGGCCCGCATTTAATCCATATTACTGTCTCGCATCTTTATTCCGGGATTGGGTGGGCAAAAAAGTATTGGGGGCATCTTAAACATTAACGATAGAGTCCTCTACTTGTTCCTTCTGCTCACGCCATGGACCATCGTGCAAGCATTTGGCAGTTTCCAGACTTGTAAAAGGGCATATTACTGGGTACTTCCTTGTGCTAGTCTTGTAAATGTAAATATAACAAAGAACTTCCTGGCAGAAAGAGCTGTTCAACAATGGAATGGACTCAGCAGTGTAGTGGTAAATTTGCGAGACCAGGTGCTCATCATGACCATTGCTACAGCCATACTTTAATTTGTTTTCATTCATGGGATCAGGTTCTTCCAGTATATGATTTGAAGCAGTTAAAGATAATCCAGTTCCTTCCTTCCTTCCTTCCTTCCTTCCTTCCTTCCTTCCTTCCTTCCTTCCTTCCTTCCTTCCTTCCTTCCTTCCTTCCTTCCTTCCTTCCTTCCTTCCTTATGTATGTATGTATGTATGTATGTATGTATGTATGTATGTATGTATGTATGTATGTATGTATGTATTTATTTATTTATTTATTTATTTATTTATTAGCAAACTGTACAAAAATTCCCCTTATGCAACCAACAATTGTATAATTTTGGACAGTCTTATTCTTAGTTAATGATGGTTTAACCAGATTATCTTTAAATTAATGAATAATCTAAACCAATGCACAATAAATCACTTTGTCTAGAATAAGAATAAACTTGCAGTATAGCACAGAGACACTAACTGGAGTTAGGTGTAATTATCCACTTGGGAAAGTAAATCTTGCTTTATTGGCATACCGCAAATAAATCTGAATTAGAATTGTCTTGTGAGGCTCTCTGATGCCTTCTAATCTGGTTTAGCAGTTGCGGGCATTCAAAAACTTAGGTTGCTTTACTCAGAACTTGGAAACAGGCCTGAAAAGGAATACCAATATCTGTAATTCAGTACTTCTCTAAATAACACAAGGGTAATGACATTACTTTGGAGGGGAATGCCTCTTCTTCTAATGAGGTACAGGAAGGTCTCATCCCTTTCATCTTCTCTCATCTCTCTCTCTCTGTATATATATTCTGTCCTCTTTTTAAACAGTTAAACAAGATCCTCTGCCACTCAGAACAGTATGGGACCCTGCCTGCTGATGTTTTGAAAGTTGAAGACCATGTTGTTTCACTCAGGACGTGATGCTGTAGCAACTGGAGGAAGTGTGGCTGGAAATGCCCTGTAGGAGCTGGAGCAGTGCATCAATGGGACAAGCAATATAGATTTAAGTGTTGGAATTAGATAAGGTCCCATGCTGGTTTTCCTGGAATGGGGCCTTTAAGAGTTTACAGACAGAAGCAGAATACCGCCCACCCAGGAACTCCGAACATTAAGGTGAGAATAATGATAATATAAGGTGGTCCAATGAGCTACTGAATGAATGATAATGATTACTCTGTGTGGCCGCATTAACAAGGAAAAGGCTCTGAGTGAACTAGCCTAGAGATAGTGGTATCATTAGGGCAAGACCTTGTGGCACACACTGAGGACTCAAACCTGCAGAAAGAGCACGAGGGCTGCAGGACACAGCAGAGCTCGCTTGCCATTTTTTTCAAATAAGTAATATACATTGACCATTGTAAGATGAAGTAGAGGGCATACATTAATTAAGTCCAGTCTAAATATCTAACGAACTATTGCCTGACTGAAATTAGGTCTCATTGTCTCAAAACTATGTCTACAACTGAGTTTGAAATAATGACTTTAAAACAACAGCAAACTCAGAATGAGTGTCTGGTTCATTCGTAAGCATACAGAGAATTAATTACCGTATTTGCCGGCGTATAAGACGACTTTTTTGCCCTGAAAAGCATGCCTCCAAGTGGGGGGGTCGTCTTATACGCCGGGTGCACTTCAGTTGGGATAGCCTCTGCAAGCGGCCCTCGCCGGCTTTGGAGGTCCCCCGCCAGTCCTCTGATGGTGCAGGAAAAGCCTCCGAAGTGCTCTGAAGCCGGCGCGCGCAGTTGCGGGGCACCCCCGCCAGTGTTCCGATGGCTTTCTCTGCAGAGAAAGCCATCGGAACACTGGCGGGGGTGCCCCGCAACTGCGCGCGCCGGCTTCAGAGCACTTCGGAGGCTTTTCCTGCACCATCCGAGGACTCGCGGGGGTGCTGGGCTAGCCTCTGCAAGTGCCCCTCGCTGGCTTTGGAGGTCCCCCGGGGCTTACCTTGCACCATCCCAGGACTCGCGGGGGTCCCTCCACGCAGCGATGGGCGTTTGCAGAGGTTTGCCCGGCACCATTTTTGAAGTTCCCGCCCTTTCCCCCTGCCTTCGGCAAGCCTCGGAAGGTAAAAAGGCTTTCTTTTTTTATTCCCTTTTTCTGTTCGGAGCCTTACCGAAGGCAAGGGGAAAGGGTATATAACAAACTCTATATTTTGAGTGGAAATGTTGGGGGGTCGTCTTATACGCCCAGTCGTCTTCTACGCCGGCAAATACGGTAATTAAATCTGCATTCCAACATTTATGCAAAAATTGGGGCTGTTTAACTAAAACTAACAAACACAGACACAATGTTAGGCATACAAAAATGTTTCAATTAAAACACACATTGGTTATGCTTCAAAGAAATCAAGAGGTTTCCTGAGTCTTGTTTTCATGCCATGGCTCTATTTTTTTTAAAAAAAAAACCTGTACCTTCTCCCTTCACAGGTGCAACTCAGCTACGCAATTTTGTGGCACTTGTGACAGGAGGAGGATGTCGAGATTCCAAAGAAAACTGATACAGATGTAAACTTCACATTATTTTCTGTGGGATTTGTATTAAAATAGCATTAAACATTTAGAAGCAGCCTCTCCCAAGTGGCTAGCAAGCTCTTCATTAACAAAAATGTAGCAACAGGAGAAATGCAATACCAAAGGCACATTCGGCTCAGCAGGCAGCACAGTTTGTGATCCATGAAGCTCAAGAAAGCTCAGCAGCAATGCGCTGGTATCTGCCAGGGGCTCAGTCACCTCCAGCAACAACAGACGAAGGAAAGCAATGCTCTGGTGATCACACCATGGGGAGATCAAATCCAGCTCAGTGATGTCGGGGCAACTTGTACTTCCAGGATCAAATGAAGAGTAGGTGTTATGACCTCTTGAATTCTTCCCCAGGTTTCATTTTAATGAAATGGAGCAAATTTACCACACTATTATCTTTTTTTCCCCATCAAGCTACCCAGTAATTGACCTCCAACTCCCTTCCTGTTCCTTAGTGGGCTAGAGTAGCCATAGAGAAGAAAGCAGCAAGGGAAGTAGATATAGTTTCCCTTCTTCCCTATCTGATGCCAAAGTACGTGCTGGAGTATTTTTTTTATTTTTTATTTGGCAACCTTGCAAGCTGTCTGTGGTTTAAGTGACTGGGAGGGACTTTTCTGGTCTGGGTTGATTGTCTGTCTGTCGAGCACTAACCAATCGTTCCTTCCGTTCTCTTTGATTTCAAAGATAGCCCTGCCACTCTGTTGAGTGTTTCCCTCCTCTCTTTAGTCTGTTTATGTCAGCTGTTTTGATTACTGTTGATCAGTTCAGTTGGTTGCTAGTATATGTGCAGTAAACAAAACAGCATGCACATGTCTATAATTTCAAGCAATTGTAGGTTAAGCAATGTTTTAACTTTTTTCCTACAAATGTCTCAGAATGAGTTATTGAGACTTTAAATGCCAGTTAATGAAAAAAGGGAGCTTGTAGCTATTATCTTCTGTAGATCTCTGTACTTCTACAGTGTAGCAAAAGGGAATTTTACCAGAAATTCAAAATTTTGCAACAGTTGGTTGGCCCAACTAGATTATGTCCAATCTAAGATTATCTAATGAACTATAGCCTGACTGCAATTAGGTCTAATTGTCTCAAAACTATGTTTACAGCTGAGTTCAAATTAGTGACTCTAAAACAATAAACTCAGAATAAGCACCCAGTTCACTCATAAGCATACAGAGAATTACTTAATTAAATGTGCATTCTAACATTTGCGCATAAATTGAGGCTGTTTAACTAAAACTAATTAACAAACACATACACACTGTTCCATATATAAAAATGTTTCTAGTTTCTGGTTTTCCTAAGGAGTACTGCATTATCAGCAGTCCTTGGGAAAACTACAAATCCATGGAACAATTTTGGCTGGCAATGCCCCAACCATCCGAGATGAGAGAGGCAAGACTTCCATCTTTTGTTTTCTTCTTTTCTTGTCCCTGTAACCTGCAAAAAGAAATGGGTGGGTGGGTGGGTGACCAGCCTGTTAAGTGGAATGAGAGGGAAGGAAAGGGTGGGTAGGTAGATAAGGACAGTGGAGTGGGATGGGGCTGGTGACTAAGGAGTAAGTTGTGTGTTTTCCCATTTTGGCAGGAAATAGACCATTACAACAGAAATTAAAATGTCATTGTCACCCATCTCTAGTCTAGCATCCTTTTTCACCCAGTGGCTAATTAGGTGCTTCTGGGAAGTTCTAATGTAGGGCTCCAAGAACCTGTTTCTTCTGCTTTTGCCATCTAGTGACTGGTACTTAAGGGCTCTGTAAATAAGGAGAGCCACCCAAAGATGTTTTGGCTAATCAGTGGTCAGGGATGTTGGGATTCCTAGTTTGGACAGAGAGGTTCCATATAGCTACTACTGACCAGAGCTCCATGAATTCATGCAATTGGCCTTCAAAGTCATGGGAACCAACAGACCTTACAACTCTTAGAGGCAGTGAACTTCATGCAAGAAAGACTTTCTTTTCTGTTTCATGAGGAGAAACCTTTCTCTTGGTCCCGCACCTTCACAGGTGTGTCTGATGGGGACATAGGAGAGTGTTGCTGCACCTAGACTTTGGAACTCCCTCCCTTAGGAGGCCAGACTGACCCCATCTTTGCTATCCTTCCACAAGCAGGCAAAGATCTTTCTCTTCATGCAAACCTTCCCTCAGTAGCCAGCTACTGTGTGTGATTTTTAGATTGATTGTTATACATTATTGCTTTGACTTGGTTTTTAGTACTGCTTGCATGTTCCATGTTTGTGTTTTCCATTTCTCACAGTGACATTTTTAAAATGTTTGTATACTTATTGATCTTTGCCTTAATATTGCCTGTTAATTGATGTAAGATGGGAGGGTGTTCTTTAGTTCCCAGCCATTTAAGGAGTAGAAGATGGAAAAAGCTTGTTCTCTGCTGCTCCAGAGGAGAAGGCCTGAACCAATGGATTAAAATTACAAGAAAGAATATTTCAAGTAACCATTAAGAAGGTGATGAAAGCTTTCCAACACTGGCATACTTCCGAGAGAGTTCAGCTCTCTTTCACTGATCACTTTTAAACAGACTGGTCATCTATCAGAGGTGCTCTCACTGTGGATTTCCATCACTGATAGTGAATTGAACTAGATAATTCATGGGGTCCCTTTCAACTCTATGATTTCACTATGATCTCCTTCTCCTCCTCCTCCACCACTACCTTCTTCTTCATCCTTCTTCACTTCAAATCTTTACCAAAAAAAGAAGACTTAATTTTACATCTTCCTATCATATGTCTCCCTCTATCAGTTTCTATTTCGGTGCTTCAAGGAAGAGAACTGTAAAGTAGGAGGACAGATGGAAGCTTCTTGGCATCAATCCAGGCTTGTATTTAACAACTCTATTGGTAGCAATAAATGAGTAAGCTGCTTTTGGAGGGATGGGTCCATGCTAGTCATGGAAGAAAGAAGGCAACGGCCTCTTCAACCAGCACAGAAAAATGGTTGGCTGGTGAAGGAAGAACATAACACTTCAGCATTCAACCACCAGTGCATGTGTCAAGAAGAGAGATTTTTTTTTTAATGCTCCCACTAAGAAGTTAGTATATTGTGTTTCCAGAGGCAGGTGTTTCTTCTCCTTTGCAATCCATATGGAAACTCAGGCCTATTTTTCGCAGGCTAATAAATTTTCTGGTTTTATCTACAAAGTTGCAATAATTGGTTTAAGCAAACCATAATAACAACCAGAAAGTGCAAGTGTGGTAGCGTACAGAAAACTGCTTAGAAAAACCTGGGCCCATGTTGCTGGCTTGGTTGGAAAATATGTGGGGGGTAGAATGTACACATTACTATGTTAGTTCTTTGCTACCCTACAAGATCATTGTGCAATTAAATAGGAATGACAGCAAGTTGTGATGAACTGGTATCCTAATGTGGATGCACATGACAAAGGCTCTGGGTTGCTAGAATTTATTTTTATTTATTTATTTATTTATTTATTTATTTATTTATTTATTCAGTTTGTATCCCACTCCCATTAGTGTCACAGCACTACTGTGGGTGGGTTAGAAAGCCATAGAGAAGATCTAGTTGCATCTAAAATACCTTTTCCCAGGCAGGCTTCATTTACGCATTCAACTTTCCTAAGCACCTAGTAGAACAACGTATGCCATGTAAATCTATAGGAGTACATTAGACAGAGAATGAGAGGCACATTGGGATTAGGTTTCCATCTCTTAGCGTCTCTCTACGTGATGGATGGGATTAGTAAATGAATACACCACTGAAGTAAAGAGGGCAGATTAATGATCGAAAATAAAAAAGGTAGATAATCAGCCCTCTGGAAAGGAGACTCCAGGCATACACAGTGGAAACTGTGCTGGTATATTTACCACATTGAAAGGGTGACATAGAAAATGAAAAATTGGGAAGACCATGTTTCATTAATCCACAGGCTTGGCTGGGACTGGCTATTGCCTGGGGAAGTCAATTATGGCCACTAACAAGAAGAGAGTTCTCTTTGCAAATGCCTTGCCCAATATAATCACCCCATAACAGGCAGATTAAAATGCCATTTCAGCTCTGATTGCTATAGAAGGCATTTTAATCTCTGTTCTCTATGCAAGTCATTAGAAAGATTGACTGTATGATTAATAAATGATTGACTTGTGGGTTTAGATGCTTGAACAAGGGTTACTGGATGATTACAACCCAATCCTTCCTCTCATCAAGTTTAGCTAGCTGCTTAAGTTGTTGTAAAATCTCAGGATCCCAAACACTGAATTTAAAACACCTGTTAAAAATGAATCCCTCTTTATCCATAATCCCACATCACTGGGGGCATATATCAACATTTATACTATCAACATTTTTTGAAAATATATGTGAATATAATATAATTTAATCCCCAAGAGGTAAGAAACTTTTGTGAGATAAATCTTATTTGGGGAAGGGGTAGTGTCAGAACTTTATGGCCTCTTTCAATTCGTGCATCTTTTTTTCTAAATTAAAAAGAAATACAACCATTAACATGTAATTCCTTTCTTTTCTTCACAATATCCTTTATGAGATATCTATATTCTGTAGCATAATAATGTTAATAGTTTATTGGACCATGAGTGAGGAATTCCTCTTTAAATTCTGGTTGAAATCTCTGTGTTCCATGGTACGAATATCCCAGTCATTTGATAGGGCTCTAGCCATTTTAGTCCATTTCCACTAGATCTTAGCAACAGCTGCTGCAGGGCTGCTCACACATCAGCTAACATGGCTCTGGTTTTATTTTTCATCCAACCTCAGCTTTAGTTCTAATCTTTCCCCAAATGTTTTTTTTCCAGCTTTATTATTATTATCTCCCCCCATTTTTAGAACAGCTTGCTCTCAAACCGCCCCCCCCCTTTTACTGTTCTGGAGTTGTTGAGCTCAGCACCCATGGCCTTGAGCACCATCCAGTAGGAGAGCCTGCCAGGTTTAGCTACAGGCTCAGCATAGCTGGAGATGTCTGCCCATGTTCATTCATGATGACTGCAAGCCACATGAATGACTAGCCAGCTAGATGCTGCCCTGTTGCTAGACATCTGGCATCTAGCGGCGCACAAAAACCTCTCAGCTTCACACTAAGCTAGGGAAATGCTTCTGGAAACCTAAGGGAAAGGCTAAATAGGCAATGGAAAGGCTCACAGACTGTTAGTGAATTGTTAACATATCAGCTTTAAAAGGAAAAGCTAACCCAAACTGTGCAGACCTTCTATCATCTCGATCAGAACAGGGGAACCAGCTGCAAACTGTCTTTGTCGTTAATTCAAGGACAATTAACAGATCTCGGAACATGTTGGCAAAACAAAACCTTAGGAAGGAACGGTTTAGCCATGATATTGCTTCAGATATAGATAAAAATGAGGGATGAAATCAGCACTCATAAAATTTCTCATGCTCAGTGATATATGAGTCTCATGGTGCCCATATGCCTTTCTGAGACTCTGCCCCACTTCATGAGACCGCCTGCTCACAGTCAGAGCTGGGCCAAGGCATTTTGCTGCCTGAGGCAAAAGACATGTTGCCTCCATTCCACAAGTCAACTGGATAAGCACTTGAATTTTGCTTCGACAGTGGGAATGAGAAAGCACTCCTCATCACTCCCAAAAGCAGCATGCTAGTTTATGTAGGCTGGACAAGCTATGTAGCACACAAAGCTCAGCTTCTGAGCAACAGCAGGGGCTGCCACCTGTGCCTTCCAGCATTTTCTATATGAGGCAGTTGCCTTACTTTGCCTAAGAGTAGGGTAGTCTTGTTCATAGATAAATTTGGACTGGATTGATCCAAAGGCACACACTTTAGCAAGGCATTCTTACCCTTTGATTTCTGTTGGCTTGAATATATCTAATTCTGTATTTGATGACTGCCAAGGTTGAACAGATAGTATACAAATTCAGGGCTAGATTTCTTAGAGCAGGTGATGGGGATGGGTGAAATAAAGAGCTACATGGAATGAAAGCAGATTTGTTTCCTGAAGCCTTGGTAATTTACAGCAGCATAGGAACCACACAGTTCTGTGACTGAGGAGGATGAATTTTTCTGTACATAAATGCTCAGCAGTCACAATTCTTCTTTTCCCCAGCTGTGCTCTAGTACTAGAAGTACTAGAAGTGAGCCCTATTGGGAGAGAAGCAACTCAGGGGCAGGAGTGCCACAAGAAAGCCAGAGATGGGGAGAATATAGCTGTCACCACCTCTTTTGCTCTTCAATTCCCATCTCAGAGCATCATTAGATAAGACATTAATTCTGTGTCTACAATAAATGTCTGTACCCTAAGAAGGAAAATACTGCCTAACAGGAGCTTGCTTTAATCCACATTGGATAAATCAGCTTGTTTTAGTTTTGTAGGTGGTCACCTGGCAGATCACAAGGCTTTGTTCACATGGTATACAATATGTCTCAGGCACACACTCTGGAAGACTGGTACGTACTCGTATTGCCTTGAGGGGTAACATTGTAGATGAAAGAAATAGCCATTTGCCTTAAGGTATGTTCTGATCTTCAGTCTGGGGAAGATCTAGATAAAAAGATTATAGAGGACTCTAGTAGTGTCATGTGCATTCTGATCCTCCAGTTCACCCAACTATTCACCTTGCAATGCTCCTTGCCTCTTAATTATTGATTCTCATCATGCTGAAAGACGATCATTTTAAACTGGTTGCAACATTGTCTACTGTAATCGTTGTTGTTGCTGCTGCTCCTGTTTATAAGCTGCCTGCTAATTAGCATGGTAGCTTTCATAAATGAAGGCAGTACCCACCTTGCAAGCTATAACATTGCCTTCCAAGGCCTGAGTTGGATTACACACGCATTGGGTTATTCATATGTTGAACTGTAGCTTTCATCATCTGTAGCCAGCATGCTCAACTGATGAACTGGTTAGGGCAGAGGGAATTGTATTTCAACAGATTTGGGATGCATAGAAAAGCTACTATAATGTACAGACAGCGAAGTCTTCTCTAATATATGGAGTTACACATGCCAAATGTGTCTGCCTTAGTTACATGAAGAGACATGGTCCATCAAATCACTGCTCCACCACAAAATCTACCTTAGCCTGACAGTTTTTCTTAATTTACAGGAAAGATGCAAAAAGATACCATCTGCACCATCTCAAGCTCATTGCATAAAAAGTGCAGCATTAATATGTTATAATAGTTTTAAAAATTATTCATATGGGTATGCCAGATTCCGCGGGAAATCAGTAGTTAAGCCCACATGTTAATCACTTCACACATTACATTTACTTGCTTGAATTATTCTAGCAGCTGTGTCAGTGTTCACTGTGAACTGGTTCTGATGTGGCACTCTTGGGAAACAATATG
This sequence comes from Intellagama lesueurii, assembly GCA_037013535.1. Classification (NCBI taxonomy): domain Eukaryota; kingdom Metazoa; phylum Chordata; class Lepidosauria; order Squamata; family Agamidae; genus Intellagama; species Intellagama lesueurii. The sequence goes on from JBAJHW010000004.1 coordinate 199,834,256, forward strand.
CTGCAACATGATATGGCACTTTTGAAACACAGATTCCTGTCTCTGGCTATTACTAGATTATCACTCCAGGAGATTCACAAAGGATTGACAAATTCAACATCACAAATATGACTGGGAATAAATCTGTTGTGGCTGCCATTTGCATTTATGTGACTAATGAGATCAGCATTTTTATTCTCTCTCTATCCTATGTGAATCCCAAAGAGCCTGTTCCTAATTAGGCAATTAAACAATATTTATTGCTTTCTTAGTAATTAAAGTTCATAGGGCTTATTTATGTTTATCTGCTCTTATACACTCACGTCACAGGCATGCACAGAGGTGCAAATAAAAGAGAGAAAGGTAACAAGTTTAGTGACAAGTTATTCCTACTTCAGTGTCAGAGCACGGAGCTTAATTTGCTTCTGAAAAATGGAAAGTGCTTTTGATTATTCAACACATAGTTGTAAAAGTTCCCATGAGGAACTATGAGTAGTGTTTCCTGCTTTCCCAGCCAATTTGTCAGCAGCATTACTTGAGGAGCCCAAATGGCGTATTTTCTGACCTTTTTTGTGAATTGTGTTAGAGATCCGTATTCCTCTTTCTTTGATTTTTGTAATAAAAACTACTGACTTCTTAAATTCAGTGGTTAACCACACAACAGAAATCACCCTGTCTTGATCTCCTCCTCCGCACAGTATTATTTCCTGTCTTTCATCTTGTTCCTTTCTTACCACTTGGATGACACCATGGTTATATTGACTTAGGATGGGACAACTCTGAACAAGGATGGATTTGGCCTCCAAACCAGTCTCCAAGGTTGTTCAGCCACCAAGTTCTTCTCCTTCCTTGACTCCTGTCCAGTTCTAACCCTTATACTACTAACAATATCTAAAGACCTAGAATTTGAAGACCAAGGATATAATTTGCTTTCTAAATTCCTGATGAATTTGGAGAAAAATGCATATTTTAAAACGTTTAGATTCTGAGAATGAGCATCTGTCTGTCTGAACACTCTGCAAAGCACTTTGGAAAGTGGCTTTTCAGTGATATTTGTTAAGTGCTAAAACAGTTCAAAGAAATAAATAAATCTATAAATACATTTTTAAAAAATTACTGAGAAGAGAGAGTCACTGTGCACACCTGCAATTGCCATGGGCTCATTCATGGAATTTAGTGTGGGAGGGGGAGTATCTAGATATTTCCTACATGAAACCTCACCACTTTTCTCATCTTTTTCTTATCATACGCCCAAAGTCTGTTAGAGAGGGAAAGACAGAATAGCTGCACAATGTCCTTTGATGGGTAGCACCAGGATATGTCCATCTGGAACCACCGTTAAGTGTCTTTATCTTTTGTTATTATCATAGCAATTTGATTTTGTTGCAAAGGGCAAAAGCAGATGCGGCTCTGTCAGAGATGATGAAAAATGTTGCTGATACATTGTTTCATTGCTAGGCTGCTAATCTCAAGGAGAAAGAAAACATGCCCTCACCTCAAAAAGAATGCATTTTGAGGTGGGGATGAAGGAAAAAGATTTTTTAAGTGACTTCCAGCATCACTAAAGTTCTATATGGCTGTTGAGGAGAGGAAAAGCAGTGTCCTTATTATGCAGCAAGAGGGAAATGTTGTTCTTTGCCTATGTTTTCCAACAGGAAGGAATTCTTTTCATTGAAGGTACAGATTTTAAATATAACTCAAGCCCATGTTCTTGCTAAAGCAGCCACAGTTCAGTAGCACTCAGCCACACAGTGCAGAAAATGTTTGAAATGTCTTCCTTGTGTGATGAGGCATATGTTATCTGTGTCTACCTCCGATACATCATTTTCAAGACCTGCGTAGAGTGTCTGATCGTTTTGCTCTGCATCCAGAGAGGAAAATGGGGCCGTAGGTTCAATTCCTTGTGTAGAAGTTGGTTAACTGTCAAAATTCTGCTTAGGTCTACCTTTATTTTGATGGCATAGGTGCCTTAAGGCAACGAGTGCTAGATACTTGTTCTTCAGCAAATGGCCTGCAGGCCATCACCAGGGGCTCAATGGAGCCTTTCTGTCCACCAAAATTTCCTTTGCACCTTTCTTGGATGCTCTCAGTTGCGATGTTTTCTTTCGAGAGTCTACATGGTTGCTTATGGATGTATAACACACTCCTCAAGGAAATATAACAAGTGAGACTGCACTCACAGGAGGTTTCCAAGTACTAGAATCGAAGGGATTTCTATATACTAAGTGACAATTTGGTGTAGTCCATGCAAACATATTTAATTCAATTAAATCCAGCCCCATAAAACACAGATTTAATTCACTTCACAATCATCATTTTGCCTGTACCTATAGTCCTAACTGCTTGATTAAATAAAGTGGTTTTTAGCCGTTCCAGCAAGGGATGTAGTGCCTTGAGGAACAGAAACCATGGAGGATTTGTGTGCTGAGCTATCAGGGAATATGCTGAAATGTCCTATAATTTCAGCATGGCACAGAGAGGGATATAGAAGCTGTGATTTTCATGCTGAGGCATTTTTCAATTTAGCAGAACAAATGAAAAGGGAAGGAATGAATTGTTCATCATCACTACAACTGAGGAAACAAGGAAAGCAAGATTTAGGTCACTTCTATAATCTTGGCTATCCTTGGGGAACAGTACTTAATTTCTTGAGGCAAAATTACGCTAAGGTTTTCCTTGTCTATCAGAAGGACCTGATGATGTACATGAAAACTAAAATAAAACTAATGAAAAGGTCCAAAATGTCAATATGTTCTCATCATTAGGTTTGCCAGGAGACTATTCCTGAGGCACACAATCAATGAGAAATGCAAGAAGGGTAGCTATGCTAGTCTGTTAAAAGGGCAGATTCATAATTATTAGTGGATTTTTTACCACCAAAAATGTGAAGAGTTGCTTGTGACATTCTCTGCTCCCTGTGCTAGAATAATATGGCTGGGTTTGGATAGTATATATTTTAACTTGGGTAAGTGACAGGTGTCAATACTACTCCACCTCAGGTGGCAACATGCCTTGATCTGATCCTGACCAAGGATGATATTCCTCATGACTTATACAATTAAGACTTATTCCAAAATCTCTGTGGTTGATTTTGGAATAAAAGGCTTTCTGGTATTTTTGACATGTGGCTCAAGCATGGAGTCCCTACAACTAACCCCAACTGTGATTTGATGTTTGAAACAATGGGGCATCCAAGTTGCCTACTCTGTACATTTCATGTAACAGGCTGAAGACACCTGATCAAGCTTTCTGAAGGTCATCTATGCAGATTTGAACCTGTATCTCTACAGGAAATTCCTTCATCAGGTTGCATAGTTCTAAGGATATTCTTTAGTGGGCCCCTTGTCTTGGAAATTTGTATCTCAGCCTTCAGTGCTGAGTCTAATTTATTCATTATGACAACAGCTCTTCCTTTATTGCACTCTTTATCCATTATTATAGTTCCTGAAGCTGTAGATAGCATTCCACTCTGCACAGCTGAAATTGGGTTGCAACACAACTGAATCAACGTTTTCCAAACTGAGGCTGTAGGTAGAAGAGAGCTGTACCCATGGATTTTTCACAATGCAATCTTAAAGACACAAGAGCCTGAGTTAGGAAAAGTCTAACAACTGTGCTTGCCATCCTACTTCCCCAGAGTCTGAAAAAAGAAGTACAGGAGATCCTTGAAATACCAACAAATGCTTTAATCTTGGAAGATCATGAGACAGACTGAACGATGGAGCAAAGATAGAGGCCGCAGATGTCTTTTCCCATCACACATGTAGCTTATAACCATTATAGTATAATGTGATGCAGGGTGAGGAACCTCTGGTCCTCCTGATGCTTTGGATTTGAACTGTCAGAAGCCTCAGTCAGACTCAGCCAATGATGAGAAATTATGGGAATTGTGACCCAAAACATCTGGGGAGCCAAAGTTCCCAAATCTAATGTAATGTGAACTGGAGCTTACAAATCCATCCATTAATTCACTGTGTTAAGATTTGTCCTTTTCTCCAAGGAGCTCAAGGAAGCTTAGTTCTCCATTCACCTCCATTTTTTTTCCTCACAACAATTTACTTCAAAGGACCGGATGAAAGATAGTGATTAGCTCACTCAACAAGTTTCATGGCTGAGTGGCAATGATCCTAGATTTCCCTGGTTCTCATCCAGCACTCTAACTACTACATGACTTTGCCTCTGTCTAGAAACATACAAGTATGAGAACAGGACCTGCATATATGGGCCCCAGTCAGGTTTTCATTAGAGGTTATAAAATGTGGGGAAGAATGTATAAGTCAAAGGCTTTCCCTTGCAATGACTGAGCTGTGTGCAAACCAACCATGAAAGTAATGGATAATGTATTTCAGTGGAAATATTTTTCAATGAAGAGGTCTGTGAAATGAATTGGTCTTGCACAGATGTAGGAGGATGGGGTATGTCTCACTTATGTCCAAGCTTCTGCCTGCACCTATATTCTCTGAATACAGATAATTCAGTGTAGTCATTGAATTGGTGCTGCATTCAGCTTTGAACAAATTAATGCAAAAAAAAAAAAAAAGTGCTAGCACCCAATGTTAGTTGTATCAGACATGAACGAAGAATTGACTTTGTTAACAAACCAGCTGTATTAGCCCTGGCCATCCATGGCTTTGGATTTTGTAATACAGTTTACTCAAGAAATGCTGGAATGATTGTAGTGAGGTCTTCCCAGACGTGTCCCAGAAAAGTCACCACCCTCTCCTTAAGAAACCAACTGTACACTGAAAGGCCCTTTATGGTTGCTGTAAAATGAATAATGAATGCAAATGAACGAGCTGCTGTTGAGCCAAATTTCAGCAGCGCGGCTCGCCTTTGCCTTCTTCCTCGGAGGTTGCGAGACCTCTTCAATCTCGCGCAAGCAGCTAGGTGGGAGAGTGGGAACAATAGGTTATTTTAGGGCTGTTCCCCCCTCTCCTCTTCCTCTTCCTTCGCTGGCAGCACAAGGAGGTCGGAGCTCTGCCACCCGCTCGCTAATTGTAGCTGCGTAGCTACCTTTCCAGGCTCGAGCAGCGTCGCTATTTTGGAGGGGGGGTTGTATCGGCACCCCCCCCCCCCCGTTTGCTTGCATTTACTCAGCTCTGGGATTATGAGCTGTTTGGCAATATTGGTTTTCTTATCTGCTCCTAGAACACTTTCAATGTTACTTACTTTTGCGGGTGAGAGGGAACAGCATCAGCTGGAATTGGCTCGCGCGCCTTCAAGCCCTTAACTCTTGAGGGGAGTTTTTTTGCTCATGAATAGTTTGATTGCCTAAGTTAGTTTCTCTTAGAACATGTTCATTGGTGCTTACTTTTGGGGGTGAGAGGGAACAGCGTCAGCTGAATTGGTGCCACTGCTCGGGGCCTTGCCGAGCGCGCCTTCAAGCCCTTAACTTTTAAGGGGAGTTTTTGCTCACGGATACTTTGATTGCTTAAGTTAGTTGATTACCATTAATAATAATAATGTATTCATAAATCAAATGAGTAATTACATAAAGGAAAGGAAGTTTTAAATTGGTGTTATTAATACAGCTAAAAGCAGTGGGCTGCAGTTTGTGAGCGGCCCGGATCAGCTGGGAGGCGCTCAGCGACACCTTCTAACTGATTAGTTTTATTTGCTTAGTTAATCGCTTATTTTTATGTATTTTATTTATTAGATTGATTTCCCTCTTCAATTGTTTAGCTGGTACTGGATTTATTTTAAATATCTTTAATTAAAATCAAGAGTAGATTTAGCTTGGTTGGCCCCACCTGCGGTTGGGGGGGCATTCGTTGACCTGAAGCATTTTAATTTATAGAATAAATAAATAAATAAATAAATAAATAAGAAGGGGATGGGATTGCTGATTGATTAATCGATTAGAATTTATTGTGATGGCGTTCCGCTCCCCCCCTCTCTCCCCTCCTTTGGAGAGAACGAGTTTAGAGCATTTGGCGGTGCCCAGATTTGAATCGCACCATGTGCTTGGCGGTTGGGATAGGAGCGCTTTGGTTTTGAGGCATCAATTTTAAAATAACATCAATTGTATTCCTCAGCATACTTAATTCATTGGTTCCTGCTGTCTAATTAGAGAGAAATATTATATAGCAATTTGAAGTAATTAATTTGAATTAATTTGATAATTACAATTCCTCCTTAACAGGATTGTTGATCTAATTTTAGAATTATTGTAATGAAATAAATAGATAATTAAGTAATTGCTGAATTAATTAAAATTGATTAGACGAGTTGATTAATTACTAATAATAATTTAATAAATAAGTTTTTAGCTACAAATAAATACACAGGTAATTCATTTCCATTAGCAATATTTACATAGTATAATTAAATAGAATAACTAATAATAGTAATCTGATATAAATCAGTTTCTAACTACAAGAGAAATATATGGGTTAGTTAATTACATTAGCATATTTGCATAGCATTATAGCTACAGCAAAGGAAGGTGTTACATTACTGTGCAGCAGGTCACATCTGGGTGTCACCAGCTGTGCCCCTCACGGTGGTAAAAGGAAACGCGGGATTCCTGCCTGAGTGGGGGCTGAAGCTATTGAGGTCTGATGAGAGTTTTGATGGGAATTGAGCATTAGGCTTATATGACCTCCTGTACAGACAGTGTATCAGGAAGGGAAGGCAACCGGCTAGAAAACAGCCGGTTCCTCAAGTGTCGCCGCCTCAGTCTTCATTGGATGAAGGTTCTTGTCCCGCCTGGCAACAGCTGCAGGAAAATATTTCTGCTCTAAAAGACGAAAGAGAGGTGAGACAGGCCCCAAAACCTTGCGAGGCACAGCCGCGCCGCTCGGCTATGGAGGCTAAGAGTCATCGCAGGGCTAAGCTCAGAGTTATAGCTGATAATCTAATGTATAGGTTTGCTGTCCTAGAAGCGGAGCAACAGGCGGAGAGGACGTCCAGACGTGAGGCAGATGGGGCAGCAGTAACACCTCTGCAGCAGTGCACTGAGGAAGGGAAATCGACCCCGATCACGGCAGCAATCGGTACGGCGGTGGGTAGCAGGCAGGGGGCAATGGTCAAGGTTGGTCCGGACTCCATGTATGGCAGTGAGGAGCCAGTTGCGATGACACCTCTGTCTGGTGAGTCGACGGCTGCACCAGACACTTCTCCACCGTCACCTGCTTGGCCTTGGCCAGGCAGTGGAAAATTTAATTCCCCATTTTACTCAACATATAATACTCAGAGTTAGGGCTCCAAATACTCCATGGCCTAGTACGAGTGCGCAGTTTGGTGGCTGGACTACTCCAGACCCATTAGTGACATCTCCAGCCCCGATAAGTATGAAGGCTGGTGTAGGGGTTTGGCCATACCCATTGGTCCCGGACACGGGTTATAACACCGTGCCATTGCAAGCCTTGCCATTTGGGGATCACGCTATGCCCCTGGGTGATCACCTCACCTCAGCGTCTAAAGAACAGATTTGAAAAGGTGATTAGGTAGATTTATTTGAATTGCTGAACAGAAATGTGGAAAAGAAGGATTTGGATAAGGAGGACGAAAAGGACAAAGAGAAACACAGGAGGCAGAGACCAGACAGGACATGGGTAAATTGGCTGCCTGGGTTCTTAATATACGCTGGGGTTGTGGTAAATGCCCAGCCTTGGTGGGCTGAACCCTTATTCCAATACTTAGACCTGATCTATAGGGCATATGTGGACTTCGCAGGACAAGCATGGCTTGTCTATGACGTATCGTTCCGCATGAGGAGGACGATTAACCCAAATTTACATTGGGACGAGCCCCTGCCGGGCCTCTGGCCGCAGTCTATGACCCCAGCCAGGCCCTATCTAGGTGACAGGACCGATAGTGGACACCTTACTAGAAAGACTGCCCTGAATCAGAATCCCCGGGTAGGAGCGGGGCAAGTTATTTACTGGAGGGTTTTTAGGAAAGGCTTTAGGATACCGGTGGTAGGGGAGTGCAAGGCATTCTTTGCCCAAAACCTTAAATTTGTATGCGGCATGGAGGTTGCAGTCGAGAAAAGATGGCCAAAGAAGTACAGGAAGGAGAGTGTTGGAACCAATTGTAACAGCTCCATTGGAGACCTTGTGGGTCTGACCATTGGAAGTAGTAACAAAGAAGGCACAAAGTGAGTTTAGATCAATACATCATCTGTCCTACCCCGAGAGGGAGTCAGTTATCGATGCCATCCCTCAGGAAATTCTTGAGTGGAAACTTAGGTGTAGAGTGGGATGTAACTACAGCACTTTATTGGGATGCTTATCTTTTTTGTGGTGAAAGGAATATGGGAAGGTGTAAATTCATACTAGATACCTTTTGTTCAATGGCAGAAGAGTTAGGTTTACCTCTGGTTGAGGGAAAACGGAGGGACCAACCACGTCCCTGATGCTCTTGGGCATTGAAGCGGACACGGTACAGCAAACATCTAGGATGCCAGACGTCATGTTGGCTGACCTTAAGGTCAGGGTAGCCTCGATGTTGAATAAGAAAAAAGTGTCCCTGAGGGAGCTTCAGGAGATGGCAAGACATTTAAATTTTGCTTGTAGAGTCGTGGTGCCGGGTTGCGCCTTTCTGCGTGGCTTTGCAAGGCAATGAAAGGGCTCCATCGCCCGTTTCACAGGACTAGAGTTACGTATGGTATGAGAGAGGATTTGAAGGTTTGGGGTTAGTTCCTAACTGAGGGCAATGGCATTTCCTTTTGGAGAGGAGACAAGATGCTTAAGGCTGAATTTCAGGTCCAGTCGGACGCTGCAGGCTCCTTAGGGTTCAGAATTTACTTTAGTGGCAGATGGTGTGCAGGAAAATGGCCGGAGGAGTGGCACCACGTGGGAATCACCAGAGATTTGACATTCTTGGAGTTTTTTCCCAATAGTTGGTGCCTTGTGGCTTTGGGCAGAGGAATGGGCGAACTCTGTCGTACGTTTTGGTGTGACAGTCTGGCGGTGGTCTATATAATTAATAACCTCACATGCATTCAGACCGGGTCATGACACTGGTGCAGGCTAGACACGTACCAGGTGTAGATAATAGCTTAGTCGATGTATTATCACGCCGACAGATCGAGCGGTTCAGGGAGTTAGATCCAGGAGCCAACGATTTCATGGAGACTCTTCCCCCAGAGGTTTGGCAAATTGGCGTGATGATGCGAAAGGATAATAGGCCTGGCCTGGCACCAGGGACTTGAACAGGGTACGCGGCAGTGAGTATAGAGTTTCAGGAGCTTAGGAACTTAGTTGATTTAGAACCTATGTGGCCAGGACCTATACAGAGTAGGTTATTGGCGCAGGCTTTCTACACTACAGTTCTTGGTATCAGAATTATTCTTCAGACTACCGCTTTAGGAAAATGATGGAAGGTCGGTCTAAGGAAAGAGGCAGATTTAAAGTTTCAAGATTACCTATATCACCTGGACTAGTAGAAAGCATTTGTAAGCAGTGGTAGGTTAGATGTAGAGATGATTATGAAGTTGTTTTGTTCAGGGCAGCATCCTTAATATCTTTTTTGTACCCTCAGGATTAGTGAAGGGGTAGCCACTGGAAAGGGAGACAGAACCGGAATGGCTCTACAATGGCAGGATGTTTGGGTAGTTATCGCAGATTCACACCCACTGATCCAAGGCCGATTAGCGAGGCACCCCCTGACGTCCAGGTAGGGGCCTGGTTTGTTTTATCTTGCAGATGCCATAACGATGATGAGAAGGTAGCACATCATGATCATTGGCCACAGCTATGTTTTTTGGGCAGCTTAGTACGCTGCCACGTCTCCATGAGGGAGCAGTCTCGGACTTGGAGCTAGAGCCCTTATAGAATGGAAAGGATGCCGTGGGATGCTGTGAGGCCAACTTTGCCATGTGGCTGCCTTTGGTCAACATCCCCCAGATGTGTTGGTAATACACTTGGGCGGTAACGACCTGACCAGGATCTGCGGAAAGGCCTGATCCTTGATGCGATTCGTGACATCACATGGTTGAGGGTTACGTAGCCTGCTATGGACATTGTATGGTCAATGATCATCCCTCGGCCGGCATGGAGGGATGTGAGGCAATTTTTGGCCTGCTAACACTGCACGAAAGAGTGTCAGCAGGATGGTCTGCAGAGCTGTCTGCAGCGGCCTGGATTGGTGATTGGTCACCAGAGGATCCACGGATAGGACTGAGTTTTCTGATCAGTGATGGCACCGAACCCTGCTATGAGCGTTGTATGGCCGATGATCATCCCTCGGCTGGCACAAAGGGATGTGAGGCATTTTTTGGCCCGCTAACACTGCAAGAAGGAATGTTAGCAGGGTAGTCTACAGAGCTGTCTGCAGCAGCCTGGATCGGTGATTGGTCACCAGAGGATCCACGGATAGGCCTAAGTTTTCCGATCGGTGATGGCACCGTACCCTGCTATGAGCATTGTATGGCCGATGATCATCCCTAGGCTGGCACGAAGGGATGTGATGCATTTTTTGGCCCACTAACACGGCACAAAGGAGTGTTAGCAGGGTAGTCTGCAGAGCTGTCTGCAGCAGCCTGAATTGGTGATTGGTCACCAGAGGATCCACGGATAGGCCTGAGTTTTTTTGGTCTGATGGCGTACATTCGTCCGAACGAGGTTTGGATGTCTTCTTGGAAGACATCAAGGGGGGCCTGCTTTTGGAGCTTGGTGAGCTCGATGGCAGGCATGGGACTTAGCATGGCTAGTCCCAATGCTGTGGCGGCTAGTGCAGAAAAAACAGGTTTTTTGGTGAGTCCCATAGCAATCTCAGGTAATGTATAGGTCATCTGAACTCCCAGCGCTGCGGATCATGTGATTACAGTGCTTGGGGGGGGGAAAGATGCGCTGGGGCCACACCCGGACCAACAGTCAACAAGGAGAGGGTGGCTTGAGGTCCGGGGGTGGTCAAATTTGGGCCGGCCGGGTTTCTCGCTGTCTTCACGGCTGCGAAAACTTGGGCCAGGGACTCGCCCATTTGTTTGTTTAATGGGTCCGTTCAGACCTCTGTGTTTAAACCTGATTCCGCACTATGGCAGGACCCCCCTTTGCCAAAGGATTGGCAACACTGATTATTTCAATAAAGTGTGGCCCGTGTTTAATCCACAATTCTGGTCTCGCGTCATTATTCCGGGGTAAGGGGGGCAAAGAGATAAACCACCATGAAGACAACAGGAGCAGAGAATGACACTTGCTTTATGACATGGTGTCTCAGTTTCATGCTTAGACCAAAGTAGAGGAGTTTGTGGATTTGTACATCCTGCAGGCATTTCAATCTAGCACTGTGGTAGCACTGTCTCTGACCTGAGTAAATTAATGGTTCATTGGTTACCTTGACATTAGCAGCTTTAAGTTCAAAGGCAAAGCAGGTTGCTTCAGATAAATGTGGAAGCTGCTCAAAGGAACAAAAGGAAGCCAGCTTCCAGGATGTGTTTTAGCACTGCTTTAGATCCATGCAGAATGTTTCAAGTTCAATCCCCAGCATCTCCATTAAAAAAAAAAAAAGGATAGAAAGCAGGTGATGTGAAAGGTCTTTCTGCATGACACCCAGGTAGAAAATTAATTGTACCCTGTCTCTGGACAAATGTGCAAAAATGGACCAAATCAGGGGTATTTGGTCCAATTCCAGGACAAGTATGGAGTGGAACAGGGAAGTGTTGTTCATACCTGGGGCACCACAACACGACAACAGATCCTCAGTATCCCATTTGGCTTTCTTGGGATACAAAGGTGGGCAGCAATTTGAATCAAAGAAATAAGCAACGAAAAGTAGTGCTATAGAATGAATTGCTGGTGACAAAAGAGAAGGCCAGTGACAGCTGAACCCAAGATCTCCCCTGTACACCCCAGCCACTGTGGCACTAAGTGATGGCTCAGACAGAGGTCAATATATGCATCCCCTTCTGTCTACTCTGCTAGATGCTACATGGATCCGTAGGGTGAAGAAAATGTCCTGTACTGCTGTTCAGATAATCTTTTTTGAAGTCTGGAATGCTCATATTTTTCCTTTGTGCTCTTTCTAGACTCAGTCTACTAAACTTCATTGAAATATTATTACAATTGGGATTGCATGTGTAGGTGTGATTGAAGAGCAATGATTGTTTTACAATCTCTGAGTTGATAAATTACACAATCATATAGTGTGGAGTAGCCCCTGCCATGTTATAGATATCTGTGCCCCACCTATTCATGGGATTTTTTTTAAAATGGAGCTCAAGAAATGCACACATAATGTCTCGGACTTTGGCCCCTCCTCTGGCACAGATCTGGTCCTTCTCACTCTCACATGCAATCATTCTAGCCCATTCTATCATATTTCTGCATTAGTGTACAATGTTTTAAAAGGTCTCACACAAATTTTAACTTTATTCTAAAATAAGATTTTTTTTGCACTTAGCAAATAAATAAATAAAAAGTATACATGAGATAAGGTGGGAGAGGGTTAGACAGAAAGAGAGAGAGAAAGAGTGGGTGGTGGAAAGAAAGTAATAGGTTTAAGATAAGAACTGGTTCTAAATTTGGAGAAGTGTGAAATGCCTAACAGTAACTGACTGCATTCTGTTCCAGATATCAGTTTAGGAAACATAAATCAAATTGGTTTCCAGCTTTACTTACAAATGCTCATCAAACAAAGTCTTTGGGCATTCCCACTAGAGACAAAATGTCCTTCAAGGCATTGAGAATGTTGGAAGAAATGTTGCTAGAAAATGCCTTCCTGGGAGACTGAAAATGTACTGAACTTTTTAAAAGAGCTTTTAATAAAAAATAAATAAAATAAAAATAAAATAAAAAATAGTATATTAAAAATACACTTGAAAGCATCATCAGGAGGCTTCTTCCCTCACAATATAAATATCAGCAACTGCAAATACTATAGGAAAAAATATATATAATGATACAAAAATATCACCTAAACCATCAACTCTAAAATTTATTGGATAAAAACTGCATAGTTCAGTGCACAGATCTTATAACCCCAAGGAAAACCATCTCATGTGAAAAATTAAAAATAAAAAAAAAAACTGAAATAAAATTGTATCAAGTAGGTTTTTCTTGTGAGGGCATTCTTTACTACATGTGCCACCAGTGAAAAGTCCCTGTCCCCAGTTCCACTCATTGCAGCTTATGCGGTGAGATTTGGTGAAGGATCTTAGAAGACAACCGTAGGGTCTAGGAATGGGGAGGTACATGTGGCAGGAGCTGGTTGGTGATCTTTCAGCCAACTTATCTCAAGCCTTTAAGGGCCTTAAAGATCAGAAGCAGTATAGCTTTAAAGGTCAGAAACAGTTGATGGCATCTTTGTGCAAATTCAGAATTGAAATACAATGATTGCATGATCAAATGCATTGTACAGGGTGCAAGACCAAGTGTAACCCCGTGAGGTTTTTCAAAAAGTAAAAGCAGCCATGATGGGATTAGGTTTGTGGCATGGAAGATGAAGTGAATCTTTTGTCCTGCACCAAATAAAATAAATATAAATAAATAAATATAAATAAATAAATAAATAAATTATCAGGGCTGAATTGAATCTGAATGGAAATGAATCTAAACTGCCTCTCTCAAATTGCTATGCACTACACCTGTAGGTTCTTCATGCAAGGCAATTAAAACTTTGATGAGTGGGGTTGAACTGGGGAAACCTTCAGATGGTTAAGGGTTAGGAACCTCTCCCTGGCCACTAGCCTAACCTGGTTAGATGTGGTATAGCTGCTTTCATTATTTATGAAAACTTTGTGAGATTGAAGCTCAGATCTCCTGATTTGACTCTGTCAAACTGCTGTTGTTTCTATCTCTGCATTACTAGCTCTGACTGGCAACAGCTCTCCAGAAATTTTACCTCTCAAAATTCTTTTCAGCAGATCTGTGGCCAGTGTCTTGTCCAAGCACCCTAGAATAAGTCGTATGGAAGGCAGATTTCCTGGGGACTTCCAAGGACAAGAACTCAGCATCTTAGACTAGGAGACCATACCTAGAATTTATTTCTTATGTGTACCTGTGAGTCTCTCTCACCATAGGTGTCACTCTCTCATCTTCTGATCCCCATCTATGTATTTTGCAGATGGTATTAGAGTACTGACTTTGACAATGTGCCATGCTGAGACGTTTGTCACTGAGAAATATTTTTACAGGCCCATGTCACCTTGAGAAAAAGCTGGTTAGCTCACAAGACAGAGCAGAGGGAGCAGCTGTCCTTGGGAACAGTGATTCAAAACATCAATCAACAGGCACTGCTTAGATCTGTTATCTACAATGCAATGCTTTATAATCTTATCAAATTATAGGGCTGATCTGATGCTAACTATCCAATTAGATCTATTATTACATTTGGTGCCAAAAATGTTTAAGGTGAACAAACCTGAAAAATGTGAAACTGTGTGCATGTGCGCGACACACACACATCCAGCCTGATTCCCACTGCATATAATGAGAGCCTAGTTCACTTGTAAGCATACAGAGAGTTATTGAGGTTTCAGTAATGCTGGATGCCACTGTGGCTATTCTGACAATAGATTTGGCAGCTATAAACGATGATGGTGAGCTGCATACAAACCAGTCTCCCAGGCTCTTCTCATTCCTACTCTTCTTTTCCCATTTATTTTGACTAGAATGATCACCCGTAAGAATGTGTACTTTTTGTTTCTAGCTTTCCAAATTTTCTGTGTTTTATGATTTCTTGATCTTCAGTTATTTGTTTGTTTTCTTTGTTTGTTTGTTTGTTTATACTATTTTTACCCTGCCTTTCTCCTAAAAAAGGACCCATGTTGGCTTACATAATTAAAAACACAATATTAAAAGCTAAAAACAGTAAATTATTTAAATATTAAAGAAGAATTAATAACACTATATTTAAAATGCTAGGTAAAAGCATTATGAAAAACCATCCTGTTTATTGTCTCCAAGACCAGTGAATCCCAGCTTGGGGTATACAGTAGGTGCCCCCAGGGGTATGAATCAGGACATTTAAGAGTATGCAATAATAATAATAATAATTAAAAAAATGGCAGGAAAAGGCACATATGGCAATAATGTAAGTCACTTTTTTATATACTGAGTAGTGAGAACCCGTTCCCCTGGCTTCTTCCTTGTCTCCCTGCCCATCATGTGAGAGCCCGGCCAATCAGCTTTCACTCCAAGGTGGCACTCATTCTTGTTTCGCCACGAATCCAGGGCCTTCTCTTGCCTGCTAATTTCCTATTGACAGCAGTTTGAATGCTACAAAGTTCCTTACTGATTTTAACTCCTTCGCTGGCATGCTCATGCACATTACCAGAGGTGATGAGGAAATGGCCTGAAGACAAGAAGGTGGAGCGAATCCCCACTAGCCCCACCCCTAATATGAAGGATACAGTTTATAGAAATGAGCTGCCAAGTGGTACAGAAGTGGAAAAAAGGTTGGGAACCACTGTCGTAGACAGTCAATCATTAAGGAAAAGCCTGTCTGGACACAAAGGTCTTCACCAGCTTGAGTGTTGTGTGTTTTATGCTGCCAAGTCAGAACTGACATAACTATTCTAACAGAGTTTTCAAGGTAAGTGAGGTATTTAAGGAATGGTTTCACCAGTTCCACTCTCCCAGTGAGTTTTCATGGCCAAGTGGGGATTCGAAGCCTGTTTTCCAGAGTCCTGGTCCATCACTCTATCTACTACACCACACTGGGAATCACCTGCTTGCAGAAGGACATTAAAAATGGGGCTACCCTGGCTTCCTGTGGGAGGGAGTTCCAGAATCTGGGAGCCACAACAAAGAAGTCCCTCTCCCATGTACCCACCTGTGAGGGTGGTGGGACTGAGAGAAAGGCATCTCCTGATGATGTTAACATCCAGGCAGGCTCACTGAGGGAGATACAGTTTCTGAGATAGCTTGGACCCAAGTTGCTTAAGGCTTTATAGGTTAAAACCAGCACTTTGAATTGTGCCTGGAAATGGATTAGCAGCCAGTGGAGCTGCTGTAACAGGGGGGTTATGTGATCCCTGTGACCAACCCAAGTTAACAATCTGTCTGCAGTGTTTTGTATCTGCTGAAGTTCCCAAGCACTTTCCAAAGGCAGCCCCACATAGAGTGTTTTACAGTAATCCAGTTGGGATGAAATTAAGGTATGTGTTGCTGTAGCCAGATCAGACATCTCCAATAGTGGGCAGTTTAGTACTTCTTCATTGGATACATTCTCAATCCAAGAAATTCTTAGCATCTTTCAACAAATCCATATGTCAAATGCTTCTTTTTAAATAGTTGCCTGTGTTGAAGACCATCTCTGTCTTATCATAAAAGTCAGTATACACAACACCAGACAATGTGTGCTCTTAAAACCAATTTTAAGGTTTGTTTACATATTACATTGTTCATCTTAAGGATAACTCCGGGCTATCTTTATTCTGACCTTTATTGTGTCACTATGATTCCAATATGGATTGAACTAAACAAATCATAATCTCAGTCTGTCCCCCCTCCATAATTAAAATGTACCGGCAATGTAAATTCATACAAAGCTTCTTTTTATTTCTGGTGAAGATGTGATGGTGGGTTGGTGCACTCTGCAGAGACAGAGTGATGATTCCATCTTATTTCAAGTGCAAGTTTCATGACACTAAGAGCTGATTGGATGTGACAGGTGAAACAGTGAGATGATGGAGACTGAGACTTTTGCCTCAGGAAGTAAAGTATTTGTTATGAGAAAGCACCAATACAGACTCCATTGTTTCATTTAAGGATTTTTTTAAAATCACCGTCAGCAATGGCTACAGGCCTTTTCACAGAGCTTCATTCAGCGTAAAAAAGAAGCCTCTGGAATGACATGATGATGATAGAAAACAGATTTAGTCTTGCTTTAGCATTTACACTTCATTTTCAGGCATAGCCACCTTCTGACAAATTACTGAGTTAATCAAGGCATGTGGGCCAAATTATCCATGGCCATAAATAACCTTGTCTGCTCTATTGACTTCAGAGCTTCATTAACGTATAGCAGCAGAAATATGGTGTTTCGTATCTGCTAAGTTGCTCCCTGCTTTCCATTTGCAGATTAAGAGGAAAGGTTAATCAGCAACGTTGTTGCCTTGATCCCACTTTTCTACCTAATGTTGGCAAGCAAAGGACATAAACGGCCTGGTGATGAAACTGAATCGACTTGGATCCACTGATTTCAGCTACTCCTTTGGGATCCCATCACTTCTACACATTTGCCTGGAAGTCTTCAAAGCTGGTTCGTAATTTTTTTCATTTACTTCTGACATTTCTGCCCTATACTTCTACTTAAAGTTTAGATCAATTTTGAACATTTTGTATTATGCTTTACATTGTAAAAAAATATAATCTTGAGGTTGCACAACGAGTACAATGGTAATCAGCAGCAACAACATAAAAATTAAGATGATTTGAAACAATTCACAGCAAGGTTAAAAAACAACTGTTGCAATGCAGTCCTTGAGGAAAGCAACATAATTCTTAAGAAAGGTTATAGCCGAGAGTTACTCAAATTGAACCACTTTTGCTGATCGTTTAAAAAGAGCATAGGTTTCATGGAAGGCTCTTCCAGATTCTGTTCCTCACAAGCCTTGCAATATAGGGTGGGCTACATAAGTTTCAGTTAGCAAACAACACTCAAGAGCTTGCCATGACCCCAGCGTCACACAATGGGCAGAACTGAGACACGGGGAGAGACAAATCCAGTACAGGTCACCAGTACTACTTGTAAACATGTTAGGGTATATCCATGTTGGGATGCACCCATGCCCCAACATGAAGTCCAGGATAGGAAAAGTTACTTTTCCAGACTGTAACTCTTACAATATACCAACCAGTATGGGCACTGTTCATTCTGGCTGGTGTGTTTGAGGAGCTGCAGTCAAAAAGAATAAATGTTCCCATCTCTGCTATTAGATTGTCCTGCCTTTGTTAGAAGAAAGGTGGGATATAAATAAAGTAAATAAATAAATGGCTCATAGTCATTAGGTGTGATGCTTAGGAGGTAGGCAGCAAATCCTCTGCAATACAGTCTGATCTACCACATTAGTATTCTTCCACTTCATTGCTACATCACAGTGGCTGAAATTCTGTTGTGCAGTTACACACACAGCATAAATTTTGGAAGCAGATTGCTGGATGTTATGAAATCTCACAGACATTATCAACTGTGCATTGAATCGTACGACTTGAATTGTAACAATGCCTAAAAATATTTCTTAACTTACAGCATTTTGCCTCTAGAAGTTACATCATTTGTGTAACTGAGCAACAGGATTTTAGCCTATATGTATGCACAACTCAGTTGTCAAGAGGACAATGAAAGAGAGAATTAACTCACAATTCATTGAGATATCAATTTTTTATTCTTCCTTGCACCTACCAATAGCTTCTATAGACTGTAAGAGACCAGCTGGATCTTACAGATATTGAAGCTCAGAAATGGTGATAATTTAAGAAATTAGAATCTGTCAACCTTGCATATAACCCATGCAGAACTGAAAGTTATGTGAGATTCAATTTTTATAAGAACATGTTGCATAGATTTTGACCCTTATTAATAATCTCAATGATTCATGGCAGAGTTGCAAGAGGGGCTTGGCTTAAAAGTCAGCCATCCAATTTAAGTGGGAGAATTCCAATGAGTCACAGATACTTTAAAAGTTAAGAGACTGCTTGAGTTTCTCATTCAACACCAGTGTGTTTTTAAACACTTGGTTCAAATAAGGACTTCAAAATCTCTTTTTCATTTTCAGAGGGGGTCAAAACTATCAACCGTAGTCTGCTTCAACTAGCTATTATACGAACATAGGGCTCCTCTTTGTACTTCTCACTTTGCATTGCTTTTAGCAAATAAGTGTGGTGATTACCAGGATTTCTGTCCACACTTATATTTCATACCCCACTTTTCTTCTCTTGAAGAAACAAGCATCACCTTAAGAAATCATTCATAAGTATTTGAAGAAAACTTGAAGAAATCATTCAGGTAGACTGCTGGATAGCTTAGCAATTTAGGTATCTGGTTACAGAGCCAGAGGTTGGAAGGTTGATTCCCACAATGCCTCCTTGACAGGGGCTTGACTCAACGATCCATAGGGTACGTCCAACTCTGCAGTTCCAAGATTATGATGACGACGACAATAATTTAAAATGATCTTCTCTGCTGGACTTTTCTTTGTTAACACTAAAATTGAAAATTTCTGATTGGAGTCTTTGTCAGTGGACATCCACTACTAACCTGCTTTGGAAATCAGAGATCTTTAATGAAAGCTCTTTTAAAAATCTGGAAGAACCCATTAAAATGATCTTTTCTGCTGGGCTTTACTTTTGTTGTTGTTTAGTGGTAGGTTAGCACTGAGATTGAAAGCTTCTGACCTGAGAAGTTCATGCCATCTGATCTTTGTCTCCAGTGCATAGTGAAACCTTATTTGCATCAATCTGGCAGCTTGCTTTCTGAAATCTGGCTTGTTGCAGCTTTAAATACAGAAAAAATGAAGTATATGCAATATTCTGTGGGAGTGTCTCCTGTGTTGGCTATCCTAGTCCAGTCTTCCCCCCTCCCACCTTTCTCTCTCTCTCTCTCTCTCTCTTATTTCTACCTGGACAAAAAAGCCACTCAAACAAGTGAGCTTTGTCTGTTTGGGGGCAAAGTACTGAAATGTTGCTGAGGGAAATAACTTTGATTTGGAATTTGAAGAGGCTTTGGAAGGATCATCTAATTTTGAAAAGGAATTATAATTCTGGAACCAGAATTTCAGAGCAGAGCTCCATATTAGACACAATTTCCACTATCTGTGCAATTTACAGCACAAGTAGGACTGAATCAGAGGAAACACTGCCCACTGAGTGCAAAGACAGCACTATGGTCATGTGTCATGAGACAGTACAGTCTTGTGCTAGCCCCACTTTTCTGTGGGCCTTGTAGGTTAGCAAGAGTTCATTACAGGTTTCAGCTCAAGGTTTTGCATGGATTCTTACATCTCTCTTTGTAAATCAGCTCTTCTCTGAAAAATCCAGCCAGAATATCTGAAGCTAAAAAGTAAGAACTGAGGACATAGTTATACATGGAAAAAAACAACCTGTTTCTGAACTGGGTTTAGCACGTTTCACATTGATTTTAAATATTCTGACTGCAGGACACACAGAGAAGCATGGATTTTTTTTTTTCAGCCTGGGATGCATCTTTTTTGGATAGAAAGAAAGGTATTTTACTTAGCCATGTGAGACTCATTTATTTTAAATTGCTTGTGAAATTGATTTATTTTGAGTTGTTTTCTATATATGAACACCTTTGTCAGTATAAATTGTGTCTTTGGGGTTCGTCACGTAATGGATGCCAGGATCACAGGCTTTGGGATGCATGAAAACCTTGCAGTCTGATCTGAAAAGTGCACCAGCAGAGAAAGAAAGGTTGGGTGTGGTGTGGGAAAGCATTTCCTCCTTGGCAAACCTAGAAGCTACCAATCGTGTAAAATTCTCCGGTCAGTATCTCTTTGCCATTCAGTGGTATGCCTTCCCTCTCACCAGCCCACCGTTGGTTCCCTCCATCCCTCTCCTTCTCCAGCCCCTCTCTCTCTCTGTCTCCGTCTCTGTCTCCATCTCTCTCTGTGTGTGAGTGAGTGGGTGAGTGTCTCTTTGTCTGTCTCTGTGCACATGTGTTGGATAGCGGGAAAGCTTTCAGTCTAATCTGTTTTAATTTTTTTCCTATCTGTCATACTAGCTCTATGCCAGATTGCAAGAAATAATAATAATAATAAAAATCACAGCAACATTGGCTAGTGGCTGTGAGAGGGAGCCAGCACGAGTGTGGGTAGGCACAGAACAAAGCCTCAAATGCAATGATTCTAAAAGTCCATGTAGCCCCCTCAATCAATATACAACACAGTTTAAAAACAGATTAAACGTCTTCTCAAGAGGACACGCACACACATCGACCCAAAACCATGTGACTACTACATGACTTTAAACCAAATTAAAAAAACCCTGATCCCTCTCTTGATTCATTTTCATAGTGTAACTGCACCCAGAGATGCATACATCAAATGAGTGGTGTCCTCACTTTTTCTTTATGTTCCTTACTTGAAAGTTGCCATGTTAAAAACAGGATCTGCTGGAGCACAGGTGTGTTGACTTTTAAAAACCACTTTTGCAGCCCAAGGATCTCCTCAGTTGGTGGACTGGGAGCCACACAAGTGATCACAGAATCTCCTACTACAGCACACACATCACAGAGGAGTAGTGGACAGGGAGGCTTAAACCTCCTCTCCCTGCTAAGAGCTAGGCTTCACTAAGATGAGTAGACAAAGTGCAAATTTCCAAAGGGTAGCTTTCGTGCATCTGATGAAGTCAGCCTTAGTCTGTGAAAGATTATGCTAGATAAATCATCTAATTTTTTCAGTTGCCAATGGACTCTTTGCCTTCTTATAAAAATAAAACAGATACTAACATTCATGTGGGGAAGATGACAAAAGTAATCTGAAAGTGATATAAAAAATATATCAGGCTTCGTTTTGGTGAAAAATTGCACCTTGTAGAGCTCTTAGATGTTTCCATTTGAATTTTAGAGAAATGTAGTAAATAGATTCTTGGGGAAACTTCTGAGCTATATGAGAGCAAGAATGCCATAGGAGTCCTATACCCTGTTTAGTAGATTTTTTAAAAAAATGTTATTTATGGACATTTGAAAGTGTTTTCTGAACTGTTATTTTCCTTGGTTTACTTACTATCACACCATTGCTGATCTTTCCCCTTTATGAAGCCAACTCGCTTCCTCTTAGGACAGGATTTATTTTTATGCTAATGTATTTGTTGTGTTATTTGCTTATCCACAACCTGCCTCTTTGGTTTCATGCACACGGGCAGTGTTTTTTGTATCCCATTTTTGTATCAAGGGGCTTCCAGCCATCTGCTTGTAGTTTAACCTTGCTGAATTCTCTCAGGTAACTTATTAGTCTGTTGGGGCCGACACAACTTTTCATCATGTCCCTAGAGAGCTTTTCTTCCTTCTTTTTAAAAAGCTTCATAGTCAACTTTAATTCCATGTGAAAGGACATCTCAGACCCATTTAGGGAAAAAAACATTAAAATCCAAACAAAACAAAACAAAACACTAAACACCATAAAACACTCTGTCAGTCACTTCCAGTCATTTCCCTTTCTAGTAAACGCTTTCTAAAGTTCAGATGGGAAATAAATTTTAGAACAAAGCCAGCTAAAAGTGTGTTTCATACAGTGTATGAATATATATAAGCCGCCCAGAGTGGTAGAATATACCAGATGGGCGGGATACAAATCAAATAAATAAATTCCTCACAAACGCTTTTTTCATGTAGGGGTGTTGTTGTTTTTTTGGACTTCCAATTGCAGCTCAGAAACCCAAATCAGCACAGCTACCCTGTTTTCACGAAAATAAGACCTAACCTGAAAATAAGCCCTAGTATGATTTTTCAGGATGCTCGTAATATAAACCCTACCCCAAAAATAAGCCCCAGGTAAGTGAAACCCCGCCCTCCACCATTGTGCAGCATTGTGCAGCAACCAGAAGAAGATGACATGACTGTATTTGAATCAATGTAGACTGTTGTACATAAAAAAAATAAAACATACCCTGAAAAAAAGCCCTAGTGAGTTTTTTTTTGGAGTAAAAATTAATATAAGACCCTGTCTTATTTTCGGGGAAACACGGTATGTTTTGCCTCTCTCCCTACACTCCCAAGAAGGGCTTTCAGGTGATTTACCAGGACCATCAGCTCCTCTGGCCCTGTTTCCTGTTACTCCCTGTTGTTGATTTATACCGGGGAGGGGGGGGGGGGAAGAAGCTACTGTGGTGCTTCCTGGGAATTGTAGTCTTGCTGCCTATTAGGATCTATTATAGAGGGCACCTCACAAAGAACTACAACTCCCAACAAGCACTGCGGCAGCTTTTTAAAAAAATCAGCAACAGGGAAAATGAAAGTAGCCTACATTTCCAAATGTAAGATACATTCCTGTGTATCTCTCTCCCAGCCCCCAAAAGTTTATGGCTGGGGGATTCTGGATGCTATAGTCAAACCAAGTAACATTTCTAAGTTCTGACACCACAACTCCCTGCAGCAATGCAGTGTTGGCGTACTCTGGATATTAACTGGTGTCTAGATTCAGCTATCCAGTGTTCCAAAAGGTTTAAAATTGGGATCCCTGGCAGTTGTCCAAAGATGCCAGCTGCTGATGCCAGTTCTGGTCATTAAAGCACAGGGCAGCATTTTGTAATAAAGGAAGTGAATGTTTATGGCAAAAAGATATGTATATGCTTCTAAATGAAAGTCATCTTATGTCAGAGCTATTTTTAAGTTGCAGATTCCAGGCACATTTGCTCAAATAGTAACTGCTTTAGGAATAAGAGCCTTGTCCATATGATTGCTTCATCACACAAAGATGAAGCACTATGAGCCACAAGAACAATGCCTTCTTAAGTCCTATGGAAGGCTAATGCAATACATCACAATGTAATTTATTAAAACTAGTATTATAGCACTTAATGAGTTGGTGAAGGCTTGCTTTTTTTTAAAAAGGGGGATTCTTAATCCAGGGTAAACCTAAAATACCTGGATGTGCCCTGTCCTGTCATTATTAACTATTATCAACTATGTATTTTTAATTTACAGCAAAATTCCATTCCAGCAGTGTAATGGAGACTGAATGATTGAATAAACTTTGTTGGAATATAAATATAACTAAAACAGAAATAATATTTTTAATCCTTTTGCCAGACAAGGTGGAAAATGGAACATTTTCATGTTCAAGTGGTCAAAGTCTGCAGCACAAACCATATTTCATAATGTATCCAGCACTTCAGCAGCAAATATGCCAGAGAATATGAAGGAAAGAACATTTGACCTTTTGCATGGATAGACTGGTCATAGTCCATACATTTGCTTTCTGTGCATGGACCAATCATAATTTGCCAAAAGTCCTTTTTATTCACCATAAGACAGAGGTCACTTGATGGCACATAGCAACAAGCATTTGTATACATGCACACGTCTGTGGTTTGAAAATGCAAACTCTGTGTGCTTCCCAAGGGGCAACAATAAGGAACATACAAAACATTATTTATCAAGGATGCAGGCTACAAGCCTTTGGTCAATTAGCAGGGTGCTGAAAAGTACGAACAGCACCCATCCCAAATAACTGAATGTCTTTGATGGATTCTGCAGATTCCCGACATGTGCACTCGCAACATGAATATAGATCACCTCGTTCTTGTTTTTTAAAAAGAAACTAGAGTGTAAGCAAATAAATAGATTGAGAATTCAGTTAAGTGACAATTACCAACTAGGTGTATATACGTTTTTCTTAGAGAAATCTTAGAACAGTTTTCTTAGTGTCAATGCCCAGCTGGTAACTCTGTTCCTAGCTTTTTGCTCACGGTAGTTCAGATTTTTAAGACAAGTGATTTTGGAGGGACAGAAAAGAGTCCGGGTGTTGCATGTGTTTTGTTTTGATTAACAGAAGCTACATGGAATTGGTTAGTTTCCTTTTTTATCCTATGAATAGGGCTGTATGTATTCTACATCAGTGTTGCTCAGGAAATAACCCATTTTGCCCACTTGAATTCCTATTTCCCAAACTATAGAGCAAGGTAGTGGTGTTAGTCTGTTGCAGCAAAAAGCACCACTAAGAGTCTTAAGGCCCCTGAAAGACAGACACATTTTTAATGACATCACCTTTCATTAACATGAACCTATTTCATTTCTCCATATATCTCATGAAGTGTACTGTACTCCACAAAGCTGTTATACTACACTAAATGCTTCAATGTCTTTTCAAGTATCACAAAATGAAATATGGCCTCTTCAAACGGGGAGTCATTTTCAGCATAAGGGATACTGTTTCGTTATTTTCCGTATTCACACTCCAGAAATGTTGAATACTTTGGTCAAATCTGGAGCCTCGTGTGAAGGTAGATCTGTGCTGTGAGGCCTAATGTTCCTGTGTAGAGATGGGGACGAAGAGCCAAAATGGCATTTTGTCTTGGTTTGTGGCTTATCAAACTTGATGAGCCATGAACCACGAATTGCCCCTCAGAGGCCCAATGAACCACGAATCAATTCATCAATTCATCGGGTCATTTTTTAAAAAAAGACAGCCCATGGGGCTATCTAAAAAAAAAAAGTCCCGGCCCCCACAGCCTTCCTATGCCCCCACCGGAGCATAGGAAGAGGAGGGAAGGGATCAAAGACAGCGGGAGTGGGGGATCGCTTTGGCCCCCCTTTGTTCCTCTTCCTATGCTCCAGTGTGGATAGGAAGAGGAGCATAGCCTGATCCAAGCGATCTCATTTATAACCAGGTATTTTTAAGCTTTGCGTGCAAATACTAGTAAGTAAGTAAATATTGATATATGCTATTTCAGGATGATTCTATGGCAAGTGTACATTTGGGGCATTTCAAAGTACTTCTCAGGGTTGAGATTGTGGGATGAAATTAATTCCACATCATACAGAATGCTTGTCGGTCTTTCTCCATTCGCCACCTGAATCTTAGACTTACTGTGTGTTTTTCAACTCAGTAGCAAACATGACTTTCATCTCTCTGTTTCTGTTGCTTTTTAATATTCCTGTTCTCTTCAGTTAATGGTCTGAAGATTAAATGTTTTAATTTCTTCCAAACACATGCTGGCCATTTGTTATCTATAATGTCCACCATTTTATAATTTTGATATAAAATGGGTAAGGAACATCATTTTGGTTGAGAAATGTGGTATTAAAAAAGCTGTGCAATCAGGCCTACGTAACAGAACAGATTATACTAGAATTATCAAGAGAATTGCTTCCCTGGGAAAGAAATGTTAAGATTTTTGTTCAGTGGGGAAATACAGCTATAAGACACCAACTACACATGATATTTCAAAGTGGTTTTTCCATTTTTTCCTCCGCCTACTCCTACTAGTTCATGACTGAGAGGATCCTGAGGGAAAGTTCAAAAGCCAGCTAAATGATTGTATTACTACTTCTGAACATAAGAAGCTCCCTTACTTTTCTAAAGCTGAACATTTTATCTTTCTGTGGGTTCTTGGAGAAAAGGTTCTTGCATATAATGAATAAATAAACTGATATTGAGCTGGACCTTTGGCGCAGCTCACTTAGTCTAACCAGCAGTTGCTCTTTAATTTCAGTATAAGAGAAAAAAGGGTGTCAATGTTCATAAAATTTGATATGATAATTTATATGTAGAGGTGCAAAATTTACAAATTACTCTTTTAGCTTAAACAGAAATACAACACACCTCACCTGAGAGAAAAGACTTTAAGCAACTCTACTTTAAGTTTATCATCTCCCTCCACATACTTCCTCACCTTGAATCATTCAGTTCTTTAAATAAAAACAAATTAAAAGTAACTGTTCCATTACTTTTGAGAAACTAGAAAAAGTTATCCTTTTAAAACTGAAATCATATGGTAACTACTTTTAACCATTGAAACTATAACTAATTGATTTTCAAAAGTAACCCTACAAGCTTTGCTTTCTATTATATTGCCACCTTATGTATTCAAGCCATATGCCTAAACCTCTGAATCCAAATGCATATTTTCAATGTATATTCTCAATGCATATTTTCAGTCTAGGTTCTGGGTTATATGAATCATTCATACAACAACAGCAACAACAAGAAGAAAAGACACTGGGTGGAATAACTGCCCTTAATAAAATTGTGTATCAAGGATTTGATACACAAATATTTTCTTGGATGGTACAAAGTAACCTGCATTACCTTCTCTCCCTCCCTTCCTCCCTCCCCTCCCCTCCCCTCCCCTCCCCTCTCCTACCTTCCTTCCTTCCTTCCTTCCTTCCTTCCTTCCTTCCTTCCTTCCTTCCTTCCTTCCTTCCTTCCTTCCTTCCTTCCTTTCCCACCCCAAGCCAAATCTCAGATTTAGAGAGATGCATAGCAGCCACCACAATCTGTTTTAGCTTCTACTAGAGTGTGATGTACAAGCTCTAATAATTCTAATAATGATAAGGGGTTTCCCCCTCATCAGAAAGACATGAAACTGATTCTGATGAATGTTCTTAAGAACAACAGAAAATCAGTATTTAATCTTTTCATCAGTGAATTAGGTGTATTAGTATCTGTTGTACACATTCTAAGCTTCACCTGCTGCATGCTTTTCAACCTTGTTGTGTGACCCAGAGATACGGAAAGATGTGGTAAGGCAGAAAATTGCTTTTGCCATCTGTATCTGTTGACCAAACTGGGTATTGTAAATGCATTATGCACTGTAACCTTTTCAATGGGAACAATTTTGTTGTTGTTGGTTTCTTCAAAAGAAATTTGTTACTTCTTGATTTATTTTCATTGTACTGGGTACAGATTTGTTTTCCCAGTGAGATAAAATGTCCCATTTTATGTGAATGCTTTTTGCTTTTGAAAATATGCCACCTGAGCCCACAGCCTTAGAAACCAGGTAATCTAACAGTCACAAAATATTTAAGACTGTGTGAGCCATATCAGTGGCTGCCACCTTCTTTAAAAAATGGAAATATCTGGATTTGGGTCTTCAGTGTCTAGACATAGGAATCCCACCAAACTGAGAGTATATCCATCGGGCTGCCATAAAATATTCAATTCTTCCAAAAACCTCCAGTATATGAATGTGGGATATTGTGCTTCTGTAGTCATGATTCAAAAAGCCAGGAATGTCCCACTATTGCTGCAAAATATCATGCCTGCATTGCCAGCAGGAAAAAGGATGCCAAGCTTTACAAAGCAAAGGGCAGCCTGAATGTTGACAACAAAAATGGCAGTTGTCAAGATAGTCTATAGGACACTCTCTTGTGCTCACTACCATTCACAAAGTCATACCACAAAAGAGAAAATCTCAGAAGCTGACTCCCTTTTTCATCAGTTAACCACTAAAACACAAAGCAATTGTCAGGGCTATTTTCAACAACTGTGAGTGGTAGCTTTTCACACAACTATATATATATATATATATAAAACTCACCCTAGCCTAAGATATCTTGCTGTCTGGAGCAAAAGACAATTGACATCTCTCCATTCTGCATATACAAAGAAGGCAACTGGATAGCAATTGGATCATACTTTGATATGGAGAACAAGATGGATAGACTAGCTTTGGGTGCAGAGTAGGCTGTATGGCATCTGTTTACCAATCATCCATCAGTCTGCCTGATGCCTCCCTGCTGTTTGCTTCAATAAGTACTGCAGTTCAGCATCACAAGCACCAGCAAGCATCTCATGAAAAGACCTAGGCATGTACACATGTGATGAATGTTGGAGCGCATGTCTTTGCCAAATTGACTTTCTGGGGCACAGTGCCATTATCACGAGGTCAGACAGCTTATCCTCCTATCCAGCTCAGCAATAAAACAGGCATCACTAGTGGCCATCTCAATCAGTCTAAGGGCAAGGTTAGCTCTATGGTACATTGTGTGCACTGGTGAAAATAACAGAGGATTTAACACCAAAGTTACTCAAATGACCAAGGAGGCTCAGTGTACTTCCAACAGTTCTCAGTGGAGGGAAGTTTTTTGTAGATTCCCCATATTCTTATGAAACACCTTGGGGGGAAAAAAAGAAAGATTCACATTTATGAAATGAGACTTCTGTGTAAGAGGTTAACCTGTAATTCAATGCATATTTACTTGGAGGTCCTTATAAATTCACTGGGGTTTACTTTTATAAAGAAAACACACCTGTAAAATACACTGAGAACCTTTATCTTTTGACAGTATATACACAGGAGAAATATTTGTGGGATCACAACCCGTTCCTTCCACAAATTCAAAATTGTCCAATGCCACTATGACAGAAAGATGAGCTTACGAATAAACCCTGTATGTTTAAAAGATGTTCAGTTAGCTGTACATCCATAATAAAATGCCATTCTCATTGTCAGAAGAGATTAACTTGGCCATAGCAATTTGCTCAGACAAAATTGAGGATTAAATGTAGTTGCTCAGAAAGATTTCCATTTAATTTATAAATCTGAATGGAAGCCTAGTCACTGCTAGTTAATCAAAGAGAAAGCAATCTGTGGATATGTAATAAGAGCACAGGATCATGTAGACTACGGCTGAAATTCTATATATATTTACCTGTGAGTAAATATAGTTGCACTCAAATGATTTTACTTCAGAGTAGATTTGCTGTAAACCTTTAAACTAGAGTGCAAAGCAGAAATGCATATTTTTTCCATCAAAATCAAGTCAATTCTTATGCAGAAAATCAGTGAACACTGAATATTTTTGAGGTGGAAGAGTTCTCAAAAATATTCCTGATGGTGATGTTAGATAAACCAACAAGGCCATGTCTATGTCCTGAAGCATACCAAAACCCAAATGTTTCCACATGATGTTTTCTTAGCACATAGAGCACACGTCACAATATCACCTTATTAATAACCCTTCTACTTCAAGTAATTGTCCACTAGAAAAATAGAAAGCTGCCTTCTTTTCCTGAGCCAGACCTAGCCCAGTGTTGTCAACACGGGTTGAGAATAGCTCCCCATATTTTCAGCCAGGATTCTTTCCTAAGCTAGAGATGGGGGTATTCGTATATGAATACCCCCGCATAGGTGGACACAACGAGGGTCCAGCCCCATGGGCCCAGACGGTCCACTCACCAATCCGCCGCTGCTGCGGGTGCCACAGAGCCTGCCAATGGCTCTGGAGATCACATTCAGCGAGCCAATCTTTGACCTAGCAGAGAGGCTTGTTGTCCCACCTCCAGCCAGGAGTGGCAAGCAGATTGCGATCTCCGGAGTCATTGGTAGGATCGTAGCACCTGCGGCAGTGGCAGAATTGTGAGTGGACCGTCTGGCCCCATGGGGCTGGACCCTCGTTATGTCCACCTGTGCGGGGGTATTCATATTTGTATAGGAATACGAATACCCCCATCTCTATTCCTAACCCTGCCTGATGATGCTGGAGATGGAACCTGCACATAGAAGGTTTCTATAGCTCTAAGACCAGAAGGAACTGGCTGATATTGCACCAACACACCAAAAACTGGAAAATAAAAAGAAATTGTAAGTGTTTGTAGGGGAAGGAAGCCCCAATGGATTAAGGGGCTAGTAGAGGAAAGACTGCTTCCTATTGCATTGAGAAAAGCAGGTGGTGGTTGATATATTCATCACTGCAAGAAAACCTGAAAAAAGGAAGGGGCAGCCAGCCACTCATGCCAAAGAATGAGATTGGAAAGTGTCAAAATATTGGCTGTAATCTTCCTTCCCAAAGCAATTTGGCAACCCAGTTCAGAAAAAGGCTGCGGAAACATGGGAGGAAGAACCGAACCGAACGTTGAATTGTGAGATCTGTCCAATCAAGCCTAGTAAAGCAATCATTCTTTCACAATCAGTTACGGACTCAGTCCTATTACTGGAATAATAACATAATGTTTGTCAGTGAAGTTTAGTAGACAAAGCTGGGTGAAGGAATAAAACCAACTGTAGACTGTTCCAATGTTGCAGAGCGGCTGTCTAAGCAGTAGTACAAATCCATTTGCCCCTACAGCTCCAAAAAAGGGAGTAATAGTTCAGGATCAGTGCAGTTTTGTAAACTAAGCTAAGTGGAAAGCCTGTTGTTGAATGTCAAACTGCCTCACCAGCAGTGCAAGATTTACAGCTCTGCAAAATGGCTGCACCACTGACTGTAAGAGTCCATACAGGCATGATGGGGATCCCTGGCCCTTCCTTGGGGGTAGGATTTTCCAGGGCACCTCTTTGGTTTCACTAGGAGGAGGGGCTTCAGCTTTCAATCATCTTCTCCTTTGGCACCCTGAACTCAGAGGACAGAACATCTCCATTTCCATTTCTCCTTTCCTCACTTCAAATCGATGCTGACCAGTTTTTAAATGCAGAAAATGCCAAACCGCATAAGAAGGATCCGTTGGGGTGTTGCTCTGGTGCAAAGGTAAAGAGCAGCAGCTTGCATGCTCTAACAGTTGCTCCAGATGCACACAAGTGCTCTGATTTTAGTCAGGTTTTCCATATTTTTCCAAAGACAACACACAAGCCTATATAATGCCTTTTCTACTTCATGATTTTGAGTGCATCCACCTATCTCCAAAAGAAACACACCAACTAGAATCATTTCAGTGAGGATGTGATTATACAGTGATAGAAATGTGAATTCTCTCACATTCACTTGCTGTTAAGTCGCACAAGGGAATTCAGGTCTGTTCAATTTAAGTGGCCACACAAGAAACAGTTTTTTGCTATATGTTTGCAGTTCTGCATACAGTGGTATAGGTGGCGCCATTACAAAGAACTGTTTTACAAACAATAAAAAGGCTTTCTCCTTCCATTTCCTGCATTGTCTTATGGGGTTTTAAGTTTTAATGTGTAAACCATCCAGAGTAGTGCTTGCACCAAAAAAACAGTATATAAATCAGATAAATAAATACACACATAATATTTTCTCATATAGTTATCTCATTAGCATAAAAAAACCTTTTACCCTCAGAAACAAGCTGTTTCTTAACCTGTAAGAGAAAAACAAAACTCAGGAGCCCTGCCCACAGAAGAGAACTATAAACAAGAAAAGAGAAGTGTATTGCGAAAGACACTTTGCTCCCTGTAAGAGCATGTGTGCATACGCGCAAACACAGCTCGTGAGGCAAGAGGGAAGGTGCTTTGCTAAAGCACTGCTTTGTGTGTGTGTATGTATGCACCCGTGTGCTTTCTTTCTGCATCGGTTCAAAGCATAATGAAAAGATTCAACTTTTTAAAAGTAGAAGGGTCTCTGCTGGAAAGGAAAAACTATGGATTAGGGATTTGCGAGTGCAGGCTGATTAGCATTTCCTGTTCTGTCATGTGATCAACAGGGGGAAAAAGGCGAATCAGTTCCTAAATACTAAATACTAAATCTGTAGTATTTCTCACATTTTTCTCCCATGTAGTCAGGATCTCAATTTCTCTGTGGCTTACTTTTTGTAGTGTTAAAATACAATTTGGCATTTATTGGCCTTTGCCTGATACAGAGGCCTTCCAAGTATTTCATAGATTCATTAAAATGAAGTTAAGCTTTTTTTTCCCTGAGGTCACCCACACAGGATTCGTAAGACAAGCTGAGGGCCTGAAAAATTCCATTTTCGCACTGAAAAGGTCACACATCCAACTTATCACTGAATAAAATTTGTCATTAGTTACATGCTCAGACTAAATTCTTTCTAGGTGTTTTTCAAATTATACCTGCAGTGTTTTACATGGTGAAAAAAATATTACAAATTAATTCACAATCTAAGGTGGTGGGCTGAGTCCAATTGTTAGTGCCAGCTAGATAGACCCATTGAATCAATGGGACTAACATTAGTCACATTAACTCAATAGCTCTACTCTAACTGGAGCCACAAATTAGATTGTGCCCAATATTAACAAATGCATTATTTTATTTACCAATTAACCTAGAATTAATTTAATCCTCAGAACAAGCAGTGCTTATTTTCTATCAAGAGAGGTTATCATTTCACTTTTTCTTTCTTTCTTTTTTAACTTGGAAGCTTTTCCCCAATTCCATATTTGTTTAGACTGGTAGTGATTATTCAGTACTGAGGGCAAGGCATTCTGCATATAACTTGCTGTGGCATTATTACTTCCTTCATCCTGAAGTCAGTATCCACTTATTTGCAAAATATTCTCTGGCTAACCATACTAAACATTGAGTCAGCCTTGTCCATGGGTGGGTCTCCAGGGATGTGAAAAATTGTTAAATGTCTGAGCAATTGTCCAG
This sequence comes from Intellagama lesueurii, assembly GCA_037013535.1. Taxonomy (NCBI): domain Eukaryota; kingdom Metazoa; phylum Chordata; class Lepidosauria; order Squamata; family Agamidae; genus Intellagama; species Intellagama lesueurii. The sequence continues at coordinate 199,866,869 of JBAJHW010000004.1, forward strand.
TTTCATTATACAGAGAAATCTTGATGAGAATTTCCCTGACCAGGCAGGGTTTTCTAGCATCCTTCCAAGCAGACTTCTTTTCATTTCCCACAATGCAAATCTTCTACAGGAACTCCCCAGTCCTGTGTGAGGCTGGGCAATTCCTGCATAGGATTCAGCAGGGATGGGGACTCAAGTCATGAGACGTGCTCTCAAGTCAGATTTAAGTCGCACTGGTGACTCCACTCAGACTCGACTTGGTTTTTCCCCCCAATGACTTTACTTGTGACTCAGAATCTACCCACCCCCATCTCTTTTTTCTGGAGGGAAAAGCTTGTTTTTAACAGGGACTGGGACTTGAGACTCAGTACCAAAGGCTCAGACTCAGACTTGGAACTTGAACCAAAAGACTTTCCAGCATCCCTGGGATTTAGCAGTTCCTGCATAGAACAGGCATTTAACACTTTCAAAAATATTTTCTGAGACTTCCTAGAGATCAACAAGATTTCCTGTGAGATATTTTTTGCTAGGCTTCAGGGAATTAGACTAGATGAAATGGGCCTCCACTTCTGGGCACGTTTATTCCAAAGTAAATCCTTCCAAGTTCAATGGAACTAACTTCCAGGTAAGCATACAGAACTGCATGCCTTAGTGATTCATTACTTCCTGAATGTACAGAAATATTGTAGGTATTAGGGAGTACTCAAATACGAAAATTGTGGTATTGCAATATTCTGTGCAGTACTGCATGACATTGAAAGAACTTGCATAGCAGTTTATCATTTCTTTGCCTGTTTTCCTAGGGCCCATAGTGTGTTAACGTAAATCTCATATGCAAAACAGAGGTAAACCTGGATATATACTTCAGCAAACAAAGGAGCAGTCATGCACACAATTCTGGTAAATAATGAACAGCAACAGAAGAAACAACAGCAAATGCAAAATTGCCTTATGGCTCATTTAACCCTTATTGGTATTTCTCTTGCACAAACCTTTGAATATATTTTTCTGCTGTGTGTCTCATTTTACTTTGTTCCCTGGTGTTTTGTTTTGTTTTTCAAATCAGTACAGATGCTGAACAATTAAAAAAACTATTGGCAAATTGCTTTCCAACTGCTAAGTAATTACAGCAAATTTTAAACTAAATGTAAAGAATGAACTACTTCTTAATAAAGGAACATCTTTTCTTATTGGGTGTTTAAACAGATCCTCATTTGTCTTACTTTTGCGGCTGAAAGATAGAGTTGTCATTGATTCTTTTCCCAATGACTTTCTATTCCTTTCTGAACCTTCCCATTAGGCCAATCAACTAGAAGTTCAGCCCTTTGGAGCACACGGGTTGTATCATCAAATATTTGATGTAACAGTTAGACCGTGCAACATATATCTGTCTATGTTTGTTACTGAAGCAGACAACATTCTTTTCAAGCAATAAGCATTCATTTCATGGTTTGGTCACATTTGTCATTACTTTCCTAACTACCAACATCATAATCTGACACATCCTTTTGAGATACTATATGAAATATCATTTTTTATTTTATTATCATCCTGTGGACCATCAATTCAAAGTGGGGCTGCTTTAACAGGTTTTTTAACCATGCCACTAATATAAATATCAAGCCAATAGTTTGGTGGTAACCTGATATGTGCAATTACCCAAGGACAATGCTTGGCAGTGTCTGATTGCCCAAATGCTTAGTAAGCAAAAGCAGCAAAGAGCTGATAGAGATAATCATCATCATCATCTTAGAACTGCAGAGCTAGGAGATCTAGATCAATGGCCTACAGTTCCAATTTCTGGTGATAACTCGTAAAATAACAAACCTGGGGACTCCTTGCTTTTCTCAAAACAATAATAACTGGAATGACAGTATGGGGGAATGACTGTCACTCCATTCTTATAGTGAAAAAAGTGGTCCTCTATATTACTGGCTTTTTTGAGCCTTCCCTACAAGTAGGAAGAATAGGATTAATTCCCATGGAGAAACTCTGATATCATACTATGATCATACTATGCAGTTTCACAATCACTTTAATGAAACAGCATGCTTTAGAATTAGTATCAAAATGAAGGCACTTTTACAGATAATAGTTTAATGGATCAGCAGAAGTCACGAGTGTTTTATTTGATACTACTGCTACGGAAGTTTGGATGAACTCAGTGGTTAACCGTTGTAGCAGAGGAGAGATAGGTACTACTTCCTGATGCTGGCCAGGCACCGTGATTTTTCAGAGCAACTGATACTGTGCATCTATACTTGCTACATGAAAGAATGTGTGGGACAGAAAGAGAAACCATTCCAAAGAAAGTATAAGCATTTCAGAAAAAGTACACTGAGAGAAGAGTGTGGGTGAGTTATTGTAGTGTAATGGTGTTGTCAGGTCAGGACGTCTGACACCTGAACACCTTCCTTAAGAGCACTATAGACCTTGACAGACCTCTAGGAAAAATTAGTCCCAATTTTCTTCTATGCCAAGCTTTAGGCCTAAACTTACTTGCATATAGTTATAGAATTATAAGCATAATTCTCCCTTTTTTGTATAAGGTCTTTCTTAACTTAAATAGAAGTTAGCTCTCTGTTTCACACTGCTATTTTACAATTTTGTTTCTCTTCTCATATCCTTTCTTTGACTTGACAAATAACTACTTGGAAAGCCAGGTGCTTCTCAGGAAGGTATATTGTTATCACCTGAGAAGGGTATTTGTTTATACGGCTTTGCTGGTCAGCCAATTAACTGTGGATACCTGTGCCTGGGAACTCACCATATTATCAATTTGCTCCTTAGAAAAGTCATTTGAAGACAGAAGTGTTATTATTTTGCAAATTAGTGAGGGATCTCCTTATCAATTTCCTAAATAGTGAGCTACTCTTCAAATCTTTTAAGAAGCCAATTAAGAAGGGATGTGTCATAAGTCTGGCCAAAGGGGCAGATGCTAGCTGCCTTAAATGTATAAAAGGGCCAGAGTGTTGGCCACTCTTGAGCTTCAGTATAGGCTATAGCTAGTTGGTACTGTGCAGTCCATGTAACCATGGTCCCCACAGGGGATATGGGCATTTTGGATAACCAGAACAACCCCATCACTGGGCTACTAGTGACAGATGTCTTTGCTGTGCTCTATCTTTTTGCATTATAGTTACTCTTTCATTCTTTTTGTATTATTACATAGAAGGAGCCTCCCCGAAGAGTGGAAAAGCCTTGTAAGTACACTTGAGTGCTCTCAGAGCATGCAGCAGTACAGCTGGCAAATCCTTCACTTCCAGAACTATTGCATTGGAACAGCACCAAACCCACCCACTTCGTGGATGCTGACTCCCTCGGTGACAGCTGAAATCAAGGGAAAGTATCTGCACACATATCAAGCTCTGATTGCTTCTAGTGGAAACTAGTCTTATTGTCTTGACATTTTAATTGGTTTTTGATTTCCCCTATATTTCATGAATGTCCATGATTTTGAATTGTGCCATGCTCTGATATGAATAAAGAAAGAAATATTACATTCTATTGTGTACTGATTTTACCCGGGCTTCTTTCTTTTTCTATCCTTTCAGTTAAGTTTTATAATTTGCCCTGCCTCCCAAAGAACCCTGCATGTGTTGGCAAGCTTATACAGCTGTGACTGCGGGAATAAGTGGTCAGGACTGAAAGGATGAAAAGTGATCAAGTACATATATGTTTGCTCTATGCTAATGTTCTGAACAGTACTGTACAAAGCTGGCATCCAAAATGTTTAATTATATTTAAAGATATGCCTTGGAGAGAAATGATAAAGGCTTTACTTTTTTACCTGCAAAGTATGTCAATTACAAAATGAAATTTGAAAGTAGGACCTTCAATTCTATACCAAACATACCTGATGAGTTTCATTAAATGAAATCCATGCATTGACTGTGAGCTGAGCCAAAGTCACTGAAAAAGCTTATGATGCAGTGGAACTTGTTGATTAATTTGCTCTCTTAGAGAATGCAAATGGCAATCTTAGAAAGTTTGCTACTTGTGAATTGATTAAAACAGAGGAATGAAAATGAGCTCTCTGGGAAGCTATATAGAGATGAGCATTTGCAAAGGTTCATTTGGAACATGAAGAATTAAATTAGAAGCACATTCTAATAAAAGTATTCTTTTTAAAAAAGCTTTAAAACATGTAAACTGATTTTCAACTAGCAGATAAGCAATAGCTACTAAGACGATCTCATTGAAAGAAGATTTGTGTGCAAGGAATGAAGTATGTATGACTGCACATATGAATAGGAATGCCCTAAAACACTAATAAAAGTGCTACCATAACAGATGAGTAAGAAATTCCAGAAGGAAAGTGCTGCATGTGTGTGTGTGTTCTGCTCCAGTAAAAACAGAGGTTCTAATTAGAGATGGGCACAAACCGGACAAATGACAAATCAGGCTGGTTCGTGGTTGGTGACTACCCATGAACCACAAACCACTCCCAACCCCCCCCAATGAACCATAAATAGAAACAAAACAATAATATTGTTTTAAATCCCAGCAGAAAAATCTTCCGCATATTTCTCCCTCCTTCTTATGCCCTCTTAGTCCTTAATTAGTACAATTCAGAACTCAGTAAAGCTGACCTGTTTGAAAACTAAGCTGAGAAGGCAGTTTCTGTCCTTCAAAAATTACATATTTCATCCTACATGTTTATTCAGTAGCCCAGTTCAGGAGTCTTTAAAATTGGGTGCAATGTCAGTTCACCACGCCAGTTCAACTGAGTGTGTGATGAAGGAAAATCATACCCACAAGGCTAACAACAAGAACAGTTTATAGTTTCTGCCATAGATGCAGATGCAGCCATGAATAAAGAGCACCCAGACCATGGCTGTAGTACATCAAACTACACAGTACTAGACTGTGTGCAAAGAAGTAGCTGGCCGGAGATATGTCCTTGTCAGCCTGAGATAGAAAACAGACTGACCCTATATACTCAAACATATAGTTTATTATTAGAGCCTTCCTAATCTGGTTCCTTTGCAGTTCCTTTGAATACAAGCCCCAACATCCCTAAATAGCATGGCCCAACACATCTGGAAAGAAAAACCAATGTACTGAAATCAGTGGGCTGAGATGTGCTTAGCTTCTTCAGGTTGCTAATATGTTTCTCTTTTTAAAAAGTGGGGGGACATTGGAAGCTACTTTATACTAAATCAGATCATTCATTCCTCTAGCTCATTATTTTCAACTCTGATTGACAGCAGTTTCAGGCAGGATTCTAGATCTGCCTGGACATCCCTAGTATTCCCTGGTGGTCTTTCATACAAGTACTAACCAGGACTCAGCCTCGTTATCTTCCAAAATCAAACATGATCAGGTGTGTTTGTTTGTTTTATTTGTAGGCTTCCTTTCTCCCAGGAGTGGGACCCAAAGCATCTTACTCTTTAGTTAAAATAATTATATCACTAAAACACAGTGGCTGAAGTCCTATTGGCTTAACTATGCCTATAGAAGGGTAATGGTACAATCAGCAGAGATTACAGAAATTAAACACATCATACTTCTGTCCTGTGGCTTCCATGGCTTCCATGTAATGCCTTTCATCATTGAGAAGTCATGGGAGCCACAGGATGGGATGCAGAAGTCTTTTATTATGGCAAATCACTGGCAATGTCATCCTTGTGACAGCAATTTTCATCAATTAAAGACTTCCTCCTCCTGTTCCATAGTTCCCATGGCTTCCTGAAAACGAAAGGGATTACACGGGAGCCGTGGGATCTGCTGGACAGTAGTAGGAATTATGTAATTTTTGAAAATTTATCCCTGCTGATGACATTGTCAACCACATATTAAAATATAAATACATTGATGATAATATGAAAACACAGTTAAAATACAATTAACAATTTACTTTTAAAATATAGAAAAATGTTTTCAGGGTGATATGATGGCAGCCACAGATGTAGCTCCATGGTGTTAGCTCTGTCCAAGATTACGACAGCACCGATAGAGACAGCACAAGTTCTGTCTTTCAAGCTCCCCTTTGTTTTAACAAATGGAGCTGTGATTGCATTCAGTAAAAAACGTATTAGTTTGTTTTTCTCTTCTCCTTCTCTAGACAGGTATTAGCTAAGTCAATCACTCCTTTGGAATGTAAATTTCTTTTATCTATGCTCCTCTTGACAATACTTCCCATTAAACCTGTAATGCTTCCTTCCTTGGTGTAATTGATAGCCCATTCCTTTTAAGCACTGTTTTATTCAGTTTCTAGCAGACAAATTCCTAATTGGGGGGAGCTGGTTGCTGCCTGCATGTTCTACCCTAGTGTTTTACACTTATGAGCAGATAATGAACTGTAATTCTCCACTTGGAAACAAGGGTATCAGGAGCGAATTCCCAGATTCACTTTACGTCCATTTTAGGGTCTCATAAGATGCAAAAAAATTTTTTAAAAAAATTGCTAATTCAAGAATTAAAATAGGTATAATGATGAAAACATGCTAAAAGGAGGAGAACGTGTTTTCAGGGTTACCTCTGGAATGCAAACAAGAGCTTCCATTTCATAATTAATTAATTCTCTCATTTATAAGCCACCTTTCTCCCGGTAAGGGGACTCAGGGCAGCTCACAATATTAAAAAGAACAGAACTAAACACACAATAAGTTATACATTAAAAAACAATGAAACTATAAAACTAATTAAAATATTTTTGAATGATTAAAAACATGTAAAACATTTAAAACTCTCTCAACTAAAAAAAATAGCATTCAGAGACTCCTTTATGATAGCTGAAAGGCTGCATGAAAAAGTGGGTCTCCAGCTGTCGGCAGAAGGATAAAATTCCAACAAAGGAAATCTTATTGCTAGAGATGATGATAATACACAATTACACAATTGTGTAAGAACAGGAAAGATATAATTCTTTTACTGTGTTTTGTTATTAATCTGTTGGATTAGGACTGGCAAGTAGAGAAGGGGGGAGCTTCTTTCATTGTATATGTTTATTCTTTATCCCATAAAAAAGGACAGTGGGCTTGTGCTTATACATTTAAGGCCAGCCACTTCCAATCTGGCATCCTCCATTGTTGAACTACGACTCCCATCTTTCTTGGGGCCATGTTTGCTCAGCATGTTGCCCCTTGTGATCCAACATAATGCCAGGTTGGGAAAGGCTGTTCTACACCTTCTATGGAGAAGTATGTAGGAGATTGTAATCCATAGATACATCAGGCAGACTCAATGGAATTTTTCAGATGACATGAACACATATCTTAAACAAGTTTATCCATTAATAAATATATCTGCAATTTCTTGCTGCAAAACAATGTTTAAGGCAAACAGAAATGACATTGATACAGGGGCAAATAACCCATCTGATTATTTGCTCTGGGCGTGGCTGGTACTTTGAATTTCTACTGAAAACAAGCCACATATCTTTGGTGCGAATTTCTCATTGTTATGAATAGAATGTTGATGGGTAATTTTCTCAGTGACTACTTTGGAAACTTGGAATGTGACAAAATGTCAAAATATAACATTTCAAAATAGAAAACATCCATCTATGCCCCCATGGAAAAACAATGAAGCATTTAAAATCTACACAAATCTAAATGTTAAGCTCCTTCACCTCCCTGTGTGAAAGACCTTTAAACAAAGAACAGGGCTGCAGAGTTGCACTTCTAGTCCTGCCCCCAAGGTTGTCCAGTGCTGTTGTCCCAACCTTAACTTCCACCCACTAGTCTGACAAAGTATGTTTCGACATGTAGGCTTTCCCTACCTTTTGGAACTCTGCATGCTCCAAAGAGAAATCCCCAGTTGATTTATGCTCTCAGGACTCCACCTAATACCTACAGTAATAATAATCCTGTGTTGTCAAGTCAATTCAGACTTAGGGTGACCCTTTTCAGAGTTTTCCCAGAAGAGAGTACTTGGAAGGCGTGTTCCCTTCTTCTGGGGGCACCCTGGGACTGTGCTGCTTGGCCAAGGCCACACAGAAAGGCTCTACTCACAGGAAGCACAGTGGGGAATCAAACCTCCAACCTCTGATACCTAAACAACTGAGCTATCCAACTAGCTCTTATACCTATACTGAGCTGAATGGGCTCCTACTGACTAGGATCTACTCATTCCTGAACTTTGGTCAAAATCTTGATCAAAGGAAAGTGTCTCTCCCCCCCCCCCTTGCAGATGTTATTAAAGAGAGTATCTGCAGTCCATTAAAAAAAATCCAGCCACCAGTATGTTGCAAATTGTGTGCTAGCAAGTCAATTCTGACTTATGGTTACTCTTTTCAGCGCTTTTCTAGGTAGACAGCACTCAAAAGCGGTTTATCATTGCCTTTGTCTGGGTCCATCTTGGGACTGTACAGCTTGCCCAAGATCAAGGCTCTTCTGGGATGTACAGTGAGAAATTGATCTCCCAACCTCCGGCTGTGAAGCCAGATGCCTAACTCACTGAACTCTCCAGCCAGCACAGCAGGTTGCAGATGGTTTGCTAAATCAAGGGCTTATAGCTCTACTGTTCAGAACTGTTAATTAATGGGAGAAACATTCTACTTCTTACTTGTGTTATGTGCCATAAGGTCTGAATCAACCTACAGATAGGGTTTTCAAGGTAAGTGCAATATTTAAGGAGTAGTTTTACCAGTTTCACCCCACCCCCAGAGAGTTTCCATGGTTGAGTGGGGATTCAAACCGAGGTTTCCCGAGTCCGATTCCATGACTATATCCGCTACATGACACAGGGCATCCTCTCGCTTATCTGCTCCTTAGTACTATTAGGTTGGATTCCCATGGTTGCAGGAATATAGCCCTGACTCACTAAGGGCAGTGTATCTTTCTCTCCAAAGTCTTTGACAGAACCTAGCAGGGAGAGATCTGACACCAAATCTCCTTTCTGTGACCCTCAGAAAAGGGTGTAAAGAGTTGTTAATAGGGGTTGGTAGGGACAGTAACTGGATCTAAATGTCTCCTCAGTCTCTGAGTACAGCTGCAGAATGAAGGGACATTGAGATGTGCCCCAGTGCACACCTAGCTCTTCCTCCTCCTATCTCTTGCAGTAGGAGGACATTTTCAGGTAAAGGTGAAAACAACCACTGTGGAGGGAGAGGCAGGAGGCAAGTGCCAGCTTCAATTCCATTGATATGTTTGCCATGCCAGAAAGAAAATGATAGTGCTTTGGCTTAAACACAATGAATCTGGCAGCCCAGCTCTTCTTCTGAGAAGATTCATTCTATGTTTTTATTAAGGTTTTCCATTAGCATGGCTCTGTGTGAGGAGAAGAAAAGGAAGGGCAATGGTTGTGAATTGTATTGGTTTATCCCCCAATCTCTGGAGTTTAAATCTGACAAAACAGCAGAAGCTCTGTCAAGTCCTAACTTATATTAGCATTAAGAAATAAAAATGGCAAGAAATAAAACAAAATCTTTGTCTTTAGTTCTGTTTATATTGCTATGGAGTTTTTACTCATCCTTAAATAGTGTTTTCTGGCATTCCAGCCACTCTCTCTCTATTTTTTAGGGAATCGTTATCTACAAAAAACTGACAAAACACACACACACAAAGACTGACACAGATGCTCAAGTTCAGATTTCGGTCCAAGCCACTAAGGATTAGAACACAATGTAAAATGTAATGTGAACACAGGGCTGGCGTGAAATGTTGGAAAGGGTATTTTTCAGCAAGGATAGAAGGTGAAAGGTGCCCAGAATGAATCTGGCAGCCCAGCTCTTCTTCTGAGAAGATTCATTATATGTTCTTATTAAGCTTTTCCTGCAACAGGTCAGAAAGAATGGAAGCCAGAACTGCTCCAGAAATAGCAAGCATATTGGTAGTTTTGTTTAACAAGGTGAAGGAGGGATGGAAAATATACTTTTAAGTTCAGCGTGGTGGCAACTGTTAGGTGCCAGTGAAAAGCCAGAGCTTGTTGTCAGAACCAATTACCAATCTAGAGATGGGAAAGAAATTTGTTTAGCTCACATTTTGGTACACTCTTACCAAATTTGCATTTCCAGGAGGAATATGTGCATTAGATGGCAGTTGTCATTTAGTATTTACATTTCTCTGGATTTTACAAAGTGGTTGTCTGTACAAAATGTGTGTACAAAAAAAAAAACACAGATAGAGACGAGTATGCATAAAAATGCATATATAAGAGAAGCATACAGAAAAACGTGACATAAGTGGAAGCTATTTTTGACAATTTGTACATTAGTCAAAAGTGTGCAAAATACCTGCATTAGGATGAGGTGTAGAAAAAGCCATTCAGGTTTCTAGGCTGATTTTTATTTCAGTGCACTCTGATGTGGAAATGAAGTGGAATGATCTGGAGGCTGGAAAACTGGAGACACTGGAAGACTTTCCCCATTCCTATTGATACTATATGAAGGCTTGTTCTAATTCATGCTATAGTCAAAACTTCTGATGCATAATGTGGAGCCTACCTGTTAGCTTCCCCTCATTCTTTTAAACACAGAACAGTGCATTTAAAAAGCATTCTTCTCTGAATGCATACTTTTAATTTACAAAGTAAGAAAGAAAATGAATGAATGAATGAAATTTTGCTGATAGTGTTGAAGATAAATGTGCATATATTTCAGAATGTCAAATGCTACTTCAACAAACAGATTGCAAAAGTTACTTCTTTTTATATATGCACTCCCAGAGTCCCCCAAGCAGGATGGGCAGCTCTGGGACTAAAAATATTACAAATGATTTTAAAAGCCACATTTGACTTTCTTAAGGTCAGAACATATAAAAAGCATTGTAAATTTCTGCTAGATATTCTTTAAATTGGCTGGCCAGGTTGGTAACTCAGAAAAAAATACTGAAGAAAATGGATTTTCTTGATCATATACAGTTTTTGAACAGGCCTCCAAAAGCCATGTTACTTACAGAACTGAGGTGATTGAGGTTCAAAGTCTGTTTAACCTTCACCAATATGCGTTGTCTTACATTTGCACTCAGAGAAAAAGAAACATAGACCCCGCTGGCTCCTCTTATGTGGGTCAGACTATAGGAGCACTTAAAGGATCAGACAAAATCCGGAGTCAAAGTGTTAGGCTCCCCCCCCCCCCAATTGGGAAAAGAATTTGAATGTTAGCTTCCTCTGGGGCAGGTTTAATCCAAAGAGAATTTAAAAAGGCAGACATGCTTCAGTCAGTGTGGTGCAGGAGAGAATGCTCGGCCTATTGCCTGGGCATTGCAGGTATGTTAAATGAAGCAACCTCATTTTTCATGCAGCATCATGAAGTTGAAAGTACTTGCTACATTATCCAGGTGTGGCATATTGCTTTGAAAACCCAGCAGCAAACAAGACTGTTTCTAGTCCCTGTATTCACTAAATGCTGCATCTGAGAGAAATACTGTACTGACAGTTGCTGCTGAAATCATCCTTTGACAATGATCTCCTTTGGTTGACTTCAGTGTCCTGCTCTTTTTTGGCCCAGTGGCAGGGTTACAGGGTTGTGGTTTTTGTGTGTGTGTGCAATTCAAAACACTTCTAATTCACCCATTCTGTAGCCTATGCTACATTAGTCCACATCAAAATACAGCTGTGGGTGGTGTTATCTGAGGTGACAACCCTGTAACATATTTGGTGAGTTGTGGCATTAAAAAGGATGACAGAGAATTCCCCTCCTTTATTTGCATCTATTCAGATGTTTTAATTTTTTAAAAATATATATTTCTATTGATGCCTCACTATTCTAGATAAATGAGATACATTCGTGGCATTATGTGTACCATGCTAGGTACATGCATTGCTGTTTCTTTATGTCATACATGATGTATAAAGCTGCCATAGTTCTAAAACACATTCAAGACAATGCAATCCATTAGGACTAAACTTAACATTTAAAGCATCAGACAACTACATTTATCAAAACATTTCTATAGAAAAATAACATTGAAAGATACTTAAGTCTAATAATACAGAACATCAAAAATTTGAACAGTAATTTTGCAAAACACATCTGTGAAGGAGAGCTAAAGGAAAGTGAGCCGTCCTCGGCGGGAGATACCTTGACAGAGGAAAAAGGGAGTTGTAGCGTGAATATAGCTGAAGAGAAAGGAATCATGTTAGAAAAGACAGAAAAGGCAGAAGAGAAGAAGGGAAAGGTTGAGGTCTGTTTGGTAGAGGAGGGAGAGAAAGGAAAAAGGGAGGAGCAAAGGATGTCAGTTTGGGAAGAAAGTATAAATGTCCAGAGAGAGCAATGGTTTGGGAGTAAGCTTGAGGGAGAGAGAATGAGAAGGAAGGAAGGACGAGATGGTCCAGAAACTGATTATGAAAAGGCGCGCAGTCTCTTGAGGGATTTTCCAAACCTGAGAGTTGGGGGACTACTGCCCAACCCGGAGCCCAAGCAAGAGGGAGAGACTTTAATAGAAACCCAAGAGTGGACCGTTATCGTCTTCCCGCGTGGACAGGGCAGAGGCAAGAAGGTGATCCGTCCTGATCTCACCTATAACAGACCACCTAAGGAAGGAGACTGGGCGAGACACCCATGTTGCGGAACCATCTGTGCGGTGAGGAGCGCAACCCTCCGGAATCCCACCGACAGAGAGCGCTTTGGCCCAGCACCACAATGAGTTATCCGGACTTTCATCGCGAGTTCACTTCGTCAAGTTATGGCCCGTTGCCAGGGTTATCCTGTTTTGACCCGATAGAAACAATTGAAAAGCCTGAGACCAATAAAAGCGAAATCATGAGTTCAGAAAATAAGTCTCCGTCTTTATTTCCCACCAAAAGTGAGGAACTGCCAAAAGATTTAACTGAACCCGATCACAACATCATAATTCACACGTTAGAATGATTCCATGGTGAGATCATATTTCAGCTTCTGCTGTAGCTAATTCACAAACTGCGCCACGGGAATGGGCCTTTTAGCAATCTTTCCCTCCCTTTATTTAAGAAAAGAAGAAGAAGGAAAGTCACCACAGCTCACTTAATGGTGGCTGTGGGAAAATGAAGGGGAGGAGGTGTAGTGTCATTAATTGATTAACAGAGGCACTCATCTACATACAGAGGCACACACAATACTAATAATTTGACTATGTTTTAAGAAGAAGAAAACAATTGGACTGCACAAAGCCCAAACAACATGCTACATTGCCAGAATCCCTTCACTTTCAATTGCAGTTTTAAAAAGCGTTGGGAGTGGTTGTTACGAGAGATGGGCATGAATTGAAAAAATGGTGATTTGTTTTGATTCATGATTCATCAAGGTCAATGATTCACAAACAATGAATTTATGATTTTTTTCCTGAAGAATCAATGAATCAATTCCTCAATCAATTTGCACCTAGAGACACTAAAATTGCAGAGAAGCTTCCCCTGACTCTTCTCTACAAGTTTGGTGAAGCTGGGTTTCAGAAATCCAAGTTATACACCTACAAGGACCCTCACCCCCAGAAAGTTCCTCCCAGGCAGATAAAGACACCAAAACTGCAGAGAAGATTCCACTTACTCTCCTCTACAATCTCTCCAAGTCTGGGGGAATTTGGAGTGGTCTGATTTGCACTTAAAGGGTATTTATCTTCAGTGTGATCTATTTTATCTCTCACTTGAGCAATCCTTCCATTCATACACAGGTCTTCGAATTGTTGGTTTACTTGTAAGCAAAGTTTGTTTACTCAGGTGTAAGTTTACCTTGTTTACTCATGAGTAAGGAGGCAGCAGCAACAGCAGATGAGGACAGTAGTGGTGTGAGGGGAACCCCCCCTTTCCCTCCCTTTCTCCTCAATCAGTCCTCTTCTGGGGCTGCACTGCCTTATGGGTGCAGAGCCCATGGAGTCAACATAGCCCCCTTCCCTGCTTTTTATTGTGGCCGTCATTCACCGGGCCACAGTGACCTTCCTTTTTTGTTGTTAAATAAAGTAAGTGACATATCAAAGCAACAATGTATCCACCTACTGTGGTATTAGAACTGTGCTGTGTCACTTTGGGAAATATTTTTAAAAAGAAGACAAAATAGAGGAGGGGGTTTCTCTGTCATCCCCTTTAATGTCATAACCACCTAATACCTCAGATAATGCTATCCACTGCTCCATTTGGTGTGCGAAATAACCATCCTCACAGGCTATACAATGAGATAATTAGGCGCGCACTGAATTGTACCAAACCTGCCAGAATCCCTTAGCACTGTTCCAGAAAGGTGTGTGACAGCTCTTAAAGAGGCAGGATGGATTGATCTAAATAGAAACACATGTGGATGCTCTAATTTGGTTGGAACCAAACCATACCAACAGCGATCCATACCCATTTGTATATATTTATATACCCCTAAATCAGCAGTGCCTGAGATTTGTCAGCTAAATGACTTTAGTTCTTTGGAACACGATGATTTCAGTCAGCTGTCAAGTTCTTATGACTTTTGATGGATTCAGGTAAACAACTGAAATGGTCAGTGAAGTAAAGAAATTGGCATGAGACAATAATTCTGGGATAGTGACCCCGAATGATCCACTGGAGAGCAAGTTGGGGTGTGATCATCAGTTATAACATATGTGAATGCGTCTGAAAGGTCCAGAGAGAAAGGCTGTGGTGTGCCTCCAGACAAAATGCCCTGTTCCGATGTCTGAGTGTTGCATTAACAGTATGGTGAGTGCTAGATGTTGGCTAGGGATGTGAAACTATTTCCATCTCAATTTCACTGCATATCTCCCAACCTTATTTGCATTTTTTGCCTGTTCTTTTTTGTTTTGTTCTTTTTTTCACCTGCATGGTAATGTATGCATGTTTTTACACGTTTTCTTGTATGTGCACATTGATTTACATATTTGACCTAACGTACATTTCCCCACCACCAGAAGCACTTTCCTCATAGCTTTTCAATGGCATTTGTTTCAGCAATTCTTATTTTAAAATGTGTGTATTGTTTTGTGCACTCTGTGTTTCTCTGTCACTGGGAAATCCAATTCTTGTCCATCCCCAGTCCAGACTACAGGAGCATAGATATGCCTTCCATCTCAGCATTAATAGAGGGGAAGTGATCATATCTTCATAGAACCTAGCTATGTAGTGTATTATGCAAGTTATCCCATGGCTGCTCCTACTCTGTGGCATTGCCTTCCCTACGAAGCTAGGCTGGCCCTTCCTTATAGTCCTTCTGCTGGCAGATTAAAACTTTTTCTTTTAAAAGGGGGCTTTTGTTCTGTGAATGCCCTACCAGGACGGAAGCATATTTTTAATATGTTAAGCCTATTTTAACCAGTGATGTTTTAACATTGTTGAAGTTTAATTGTATTTTAATATTACTATCTTAATTTACTGTGATTTTAAATATACTTACATTTTTAGCTGTTGCATGCCAGCTTGAGTTCCTTCGCTGAGAGAAATGCAGGATATAAACAGTAAATAAAGCAAATAAAATAAATGATGATTATGATGATGACTATAATTAATGATTTTAAGGGCAATGCCTGGGCTGCCTGCCTTGAACCTCTCTTTCAAAATTAGAGTGATTCAAATCCTCTTCTCCTTATAATATCTTATTACTGCTGTGACTGAGTGAATGGAAAGTCACAGTCATCTGATTCTGCCATTATAAGAGAAACTCCACACTTTCAGTTACACCTATACAGTCTGTTTAATTGTTGCACATAATATGCCCTTACTGTGGGAATAAGCCCAATTTAACTCAAAGGGCCAAAGGTTGTGCCTTATTTCTGTGTTAGCTGGGGGGGGGGCAGGGGTGAAGGTCTGCCACTGCGTAGAGCAATGTTGCACAAAATTAAAGTCTCTTTAAAAATCCTGGATAGGATGAAGAGAATTTGGTAACATTCAGTGTGTTCTTTTTCCCCCTTCCTTCTACTCAGCTTGCCACTGTTGTCCTGACCACAAGTCACCGATGTGCAAACATGTGCTGGCAGGCTGTGGAAATGGCTGTCACATTCAGTTACTGGTAGTTTTAGAATTAAGCGATTTGGGCATTTCTTGCTGTGTCTATAGAGAAAAATAAAAGTGATTGTTCAAGTGAGATATACAGATTAGATCAGATCAGGACAGTGCAAGAATAAGAAAATCCCGGCAGTGTATGCGTCAGTCTATTCCAAACAGGACCTATTTCCTGGCAGATGCATGTTTTCTCCCTTACAGAAGTGATGAGTTTCTCATGATGAAATCACTTTTGGATACTAGCACATGACCTGGATACATGGGCTGTGTGAACTATATACATCGTCTGTCATGTGGGATTCATGAACAAAATCATAATATATGCAAGACATATGCAGTCTTATGAGCACAAGGACTTAGGTCAGTACGGCTGGGCCAAGACTTTTTGTCATCTGAGGCTAAAGCTCTACATTCTGGTTTGGTTCCATCTCATATGGTAAATGAGAATTTTGGAGCATTTTCTGCTTAACAAAAGATGGTAAGGTTTTTTTGGTTGGCTTTGGAGAGACTACGTATGTGCTTTATCGGTGCATTTCGTAAAACGTGCATTGTTAGAAAATGCAGTAAGTGTTGCTTCTTGCTTGAACCACAAACATGATATCACTCGGTGAGTTCTTTGCATCTTTCTCCCCTACCAGCCTGTCCTTTCGTGCTTTGAGTATGTGTGCTTAGCTTCAGGAAAGAAAAATGTAGTAATTAGGTGCAGAAATATTTTGCTCAAAAGTATTAAAACACAACAACAACAAATGCTTATTGTCTCACTCTCATGCTGGAGACAAGGTCCAGCATGAGAGTGAGAAGAATACTTCTCACGGAAGAATACTTGAGAAGCTGTTTCACCATATCAGAATAGTGAGTCTCTGACCAAATCAAGGCAATTACAGGATGCTGTCTTGACTCCCATTGCAAACCTGATTGCCCTTGTAGGTGACTTTTACCTCAATACTGGCAATGGAACACTGTCCTCCACTGCACTTGAAGACAGCAGACTCTGGAACCCAGAGCAGAATACACAACACAAGCAACTCTGTCCTCTTAATACTTTGTCATTGTTCTCTGCCACCCCAACATCTACCATCAGAAGTGGCCATCTTGCCTAATAGTGGAACTGGCCATGAAGACCACACAGTCTTAGCACCCTTTTCTGGGAAGCACCCAACAACATAAATTGGCTGCTCATGTGTGGGCATAAGCCTATGAATTCTCTGCCACATATTATACAAGTAGTTGCATTTGTGTATTAGGCATGGGTCCCAAGATTGCTCCCTCATTTATTGAATGTAGAACATTAACCCCAAGAACATGCATGGCCCATTCTATGCTTTAGAGAACATGTGCTTGCTATCACTTGAATACATATTTTGTTGTACGTATTCTGTATGATAAGCATTCTGGTCCTGATCTATTTTTCAGTAAGCTTCCAATGAGGATGTATAGTTCTATTCTCATTAATAGGTGCACCCATCCAATACATGGTATCATATATGAGTTTAATGATGTGTATGAACATGGAACATTTAGGTTCTCTACATTCAGGGCCAAAACCTGAGATCAGAGCTGTTTCTTCATCAATGACTCATAAGATATTACCCAGCCACACACTTATCATTTTACAATTGTTTTGCAGTTGTATTTATGTTACTGCCTGGAAACCTGAAGAAGCACAGCTATAGTTTGAGAAACTAGCTGGTGCCCTGAGACCTGGAAAACCTACTTTCTTTATTGCATAAATGGGCCTCCTACCTTTGAGATTAGGAATAAGAGATTCTAGCCAAGTTTGGCATTGATTGTTTGAGAAATTAAGCAATGGGCGCATCGTCTATGGTTAAACATAAATTCCTATTGTGAAATTAAAGGGCATCGCCCAACCCGCTTTAAGCAATTCCTTTGTTTTTTCTTGCGGCCACCAGGAATGCATTCACGTCCAACTTGTCTCGAAGCTAAGCCATTCATATATCACAAGCCATGAAACAGTGATTGCCACTAAGGTGAGAATTAAATACTGGAGACTTTCAATACACAATGCACACACAAACAGAGTATCTGTATGGTTAGCATCCATTTGGACCCTTTACCATGCAATGGGAAGTTTCAAACTATTCACACTGACTGTGCATACTGGTGACTGAATGCAGTTTGTGTTGTGTCCAAACTACAAACAAACTGTGTTCAGTTGTCTAGGTCCTGCTATTTACCTTGATGGATTTCACTGCATTGACCCCAGCAAATAGGTGTACCATTTACACCCTTTGCTCAACACTGTCATTTACCCAGCTGTGCAAAGTACCTCTGCTGTTATACCAAATTCCCTGTTTTTTTCTTTCATTCCCTCTGGAACAAAAGCTTTTACCTCCTTTAAGCAGCAGCTCTATGCAAAGCAACCTTCATCCCAGGTTTTTCTTTCCAGCCTGCTGCCTGCTGTGATGGAAATTGATGAAGCACTACCTGAATATTAGCAATGCACATAATCTGATGGCTAAATATAGAACTGACAAAGGTCCTCCTTTAGGTAGAGGCAGCCTGAGGAGGAAAAATCAATGTCATTTCTGATATGGCTGCCTGACAGATATCTTCAAGAAGAATTTCATCTTCACTTGTCACTGATTCACAGATACACTTTGCCATCTGATTACAGACAGTGCCATCTTCCTCTTTATATTTTAAAGAGTTTTTTGGCTTGTAAATATATATTTTCAGGTTTTTCTTCTTTTGTTGTCAAGGTTTTTTAGGGGTTTTTCTTACATTAGAGCAAAGTTTCAGTTTTGTATTTCAGGTGAACGACATTCTTAAAGTCTTAGATAGTCTTATTTCTGAAAAGACACCAGTAGCAATGTCTGTGTCTGAGCACCGAGTGTTTTCAGACACAAAAAATGCTTTCACATGTTACAGAAATTGGGAAATTAGCTCTGTGTGAAGCCATATTTTGCTTTTACTGTAGATTCTAGGATTTCTTGTGTACATCATCGGAGCCTAAGAGGTGTAGCACTCACATCAAGTTTGCCTCAATGAATAAAGCCAGTTGACCTTGTAAGGTCTCAATTTCTGACTTGTTCTAGAGGTGCAGTACAATGGGACATGGCTTACTACCTGACTCCCATTATCATCACCCATAATCCATTGGCATTCACTGTGTTGTGTGGGCTATGGAAATTGGAGGTCAAAATATCTGGAGGGACCAAATTCACCTACCCTGTAGCAAAAAGAAATGTCAGCATTTGGTTGACTGATCTAGATGATACAAATAACTTGTTGCTAGAAGTGGCAATTCCTTATGACCCTAAACCCATTAGGCCATATGATCCTAATCCCATTATCTTTGATGACCTCTTGTAATTTACAAATTAACTTGCTTTATTTGCAATTTCTCATTGGGAGTTAAGTACTGGCTTCATTTACATTCTGACTGGGCAAACATAATACTCAATGGGGATCACATGGCTGCAAAATGGATTTCCTTTCTCCTTCTAATGATGAGTTAACTATAGTGTGCAATTTGAACCTACACCATGTGTAGACCTACCATTCAGTATGCCCATTTCAATACCAGGGCCCCCTACTGGTTTCCTGGCTTTAGCCTTAAGCAGCAACAACACCACTGTTACAATTTTCAATGTGCACATACAAGCTGTCAGTCATTTCTGACATTTTCATAACACTCTAGCATGGTTTTATTTTGGGGGCACTGTGGAAATACTACAAGGCAGCTTCCTACTTATCTATTGCTGCTGCACTGTGCTACCACTTGACTACCATTTTTTTTACCTGCATGACTATCAAATGTGAAATTTTGTATGTATAGAGTGCTAAAAAATTAGGATGTATAGAAAATGCAAATCTGAAAATGTACATTGTACTTTAAAAATGAGGTTTGAACAGCTGCTTTCTAAAAGTCACTAAAAACCAGCAAGCTCTCCAGCCCAGTCTGAAATCAAGGTCAATGTACAATACCATTGCCTTGCAAAAGAATCTTTCATGGCTGACAGCTGAACGTGTAAGCAATGATAAGAAATATAAAAAGAATTGGGTGGGGAAAACCTCCTATAGTCCTAAAATACAGATAGAGAACCTGACCAGCTTAGTCCACCAGTATTTTACACCCACAACATTTTGCCTACAGAGTTGTCTATATGACTAGATGGGCGGGCTAAAAATGTAATAAATAAATAAAATAAATAAATAAATTCCTCTGTACGATAAAGTTGAAGTTAGAAAAAGTCCATTTGAATCAATAGAATTTATGAAGGAGTTGCCTCACCAAATGCCCACTGACTGTAGTGCAACAGGATTTTGGCCAGTATTTAGAAGATATTTCCTTAATGCAGTCACCTAGATCTGCATGCCACCATGGTGCTGCACACTCTACCAGAAAACACAGAAAAGTTATGTGGTTGGAGTCAGGTGCCTGGCCATGGAGCCAGAAGTGAGGAATTTGATTCCCCATTGTGCCTTATAAGAGAAGAATCAGCCTGCATGGCCTTGGGCAAGCTGCACAGTCCTAGCCTGCTCCCAGAAGTACAGAATGGTAAACCACTCTTGAGTACTCTCTACTTAGAAAACCCTGGAAAGAGTTGTCGTAAGTCAGAATTTACTTGACAAATAATAATTATTATTAATTTGGAGTTGAGATCCAAATTAAGTGACTTGCTCTAGGTCTGTTCTACTGTTTCAAGATTCTACTACCTCATTCTGCTACACGTGTAGACCTCAAGGCAATAATATATCCTCCCTCCCATTGATCACTCACCTTCTGCAATGGTGACCCTCACAGTGAATGGTAAAACAAATAGTTCTGTTCACCCCATAGACTAAGTATTACCTGACTTGCGTGGACTGTACATCCCTGACACAAGCTTGATGATCAGAGTACCAGTCTAGTATGTGAGAGATCCAGGTTCCAGTCCTCACTTACCCATGACATTGACTGAATCACCTTGGGCCACATTTTTTCTCAGCCTTACCTGCTTCACAGAGTTGTTCTGAAGAAACAGTGAAGAGAGAGACTACCATGCTATACTGAACCTACCAAAATAAAGGAAGGCCATAAATATAAGCAATCTATAAGGAATAAATAACTCCCCCTTTATTTCAACCTTTATTTGTCAATACATTTTAGAATTTTTTTTTTAAACACATGCCTACCTGTACGTTCTCCAGGCTGGAAGGAGAAGCACTGATTACTTACAGCAATGGTTCCAAACCTTCGGTTTGCAGATGTTCTTGGACTAAAACTCCCAGAAGATTTCAGCACTAGCTGTGCTGGCCAGGATTTCTGAGAGCTGCAATCTAATAACATTTGTGGACCCAAGGTTTGGAACTACTGGCTTATGGCAATGCAAAAAGCACCTTTTGCACCAGTGCTCATAATCCACAGGCTTTGTGGTGTAGCACTAGTGAAGGAACTAGGTTCTAGCTGCTGAAATGTAGGATTGGATCATCACTTTGCTTGATCATTGGCTCAGGGAAGACCTTCCCAGATGTATTCCACCTGTACTGCAAAACCCATCCCCCCCCCCAAAGAGATATGGGCATTTCATCCATGCATGTTTTGAACACTCCCCAAATTCAAGCATGTGTGTTGTTTATAAAACTGGGGATTGTCTTTGGCTTGCTTCTGTTTTGGCATAAGGAGCCATTTTCATCCCAAGAGGCCTCAGATTCCTTCTGGCATTTCCAGAGGTATGGGGCCAGATGAATAATTCATCTGAGAAGTAAGTGACATTATGATTGAGCTTTGGCAAAGTGTTTTTAAACATTTTTTGAAAATGGGATGAATCAGTAAGTGTTCATCTAAGCTTGTCGTGCTTCAGATAAAATGACTGATCGAAAGTGATTTTTCAGAAAAAGATCTTCTCAAACCATTCCTAAATCAAAGTCTTCAAAACCACATAAATAGTATAGGGAAGATTTATGTTCAGTTTCCCCTAATACAAAGTGTAAAAGGATCAAAAGCACGTAAGTTATTGGCTGACACAAAATGGAGGGGTGATTCTATACCAGTTAAGAAGCATTGAGGATAAGTCATAGATGTGACATTCTAAGACAAGGAAAGGCAACATTTTCTAATGGGGGGGGGCACAATGGATTCCCCAGAACCCACTGGGAGGCACTACTGTCCACTGGCACTACCACTGCCATTGATATTGAGTGGTAGATGCTGAATTTGCCATCAAGGCTGCCATTACAGTGCAAATGTGGTAGCAACTGCCGGGACTTTGTATGGTGTACGACGGTGCCAGTATATCGTCTTCCACTACACAGTCGTGTGAGGCTGCAGTGCTGAGCATCTGTGGGGTTTCTGGATCCTAGAGACATTTGCACCATGATTTCAATGGCTGGTTCAGCAGCAGACAGAGATGGCAGTAGGCTCCTCTCCTACATCTTCTAATGGTTTTCTATAGGAATTCTAAATCAAAGAAAGACCTATAGCCTTACTAGATTATCTTTTCTGTGTCTTTAGACAATCTAGTCTGCGCTGTCTGTACAGTGTAGTAGAACACAGGGACAGAGTGGAACTCAGAAGACTTGTTTAAATCCCTACTTGCCCACAGGGTAAAACCCTATTGAAGAATGGTAAAACCACTCTTTAAATATCTCATAAAGATTTAAAACTCTATTAGGGTTGCTGCAAGTCAAATGCAACTTGACAGCACATAACAACAACAATCTGTTCTGATTCATATAAGCAGTTAAGACCATATTTAAATAGCCCACCTTTTCCTTTAGGTTATAAGAGAAAGGAGACAGTGGTTTGTGGGTCATAGTAGCCCTAAGTTTATTGTCATGGATCCTAGTGTCCCTCTGTCACCCCAATGACTGAGAAAGAGTACGTAAGAAAGAGAGAGAGAGAATAAGAAGTATCCAGGGGAAGTTATTCTCCTCAACTCTCTCCCCATTTTTAACAAGATTTACAGTTTTAAAAGATAAGAAAATCAGGAATGACTTTGTGGTCACTTACAGTTTCATTCAGCCCAGGGGTTGTCTTGCAGCACCTTAAAGACTAACTTTTTTTATAGCCTAAATCTTTTTGGACTAGAACCTGCTTCATAAGAGCTCACTCGTCATAAAAATATTGATCTTTCAGTTGTTAATAGACTTGGTTGTTGTTGCAACAGACAAATCTCTCTCCTCCTCTGGACTGTTACACTGAAACAGATGGGATTTAAGTGCAACTTAAGGGCACTTCAGAGGCCATTTAAAATTATGCCCCTTCCTCACCATGTGGAGGCTGTTGTATGTCAGGAGTCATAACAACAACATCTCTTCAGGAGTCATAACAACAACATCAATTTGCACTCCAAATCTACTAATATTTCTTTGGGGGCAAAATCTTATTGACCCTGTAGCAAGTGTGTCCTTTTGACTAAGTCCCAAATATGTTTCCTTAAGATTGCATTATTAGTGGCATGTTGATTTTTTTGTTGTTATAGCTCACAGTGCTTCACACACATTATAACTTGAGATGGGCATGAATCAGAAAAAAAGGTGTTTTGTTTTGATTTATGATTCATCAAGGTCGACGAATCACAATTATGAATTTACAATTTTTTTCCTGACAAATTGAAGCACCTATAGATACCTAATTCACAAGAAAGCTCGCCCTGACTCTCCTCTACAAGCCCTGCAAGTTTGGTGAAGATTGGGTTTCAGATATCCAATTTATACACCCCAGGAAAGTTTTCCCCAGGCATCTGGAGACAGCAAAATGATAGAGGAGCTTCCCCTGACTCTCCTCTACAATTCCTCCAAGTTTGGTGAAGATTGGGTTTCAGATATCCAAGTTATACATGCACAAAGTGAGTCCTCTCCCCTGGAAAGTGCTCTTTAGCAGCTGGCTTGGGGAAACCCAATCTTCACCAAACCTGATGGTGGCTTCAAGTACTTTTGTAACCTTGGTAGGGTCAGTAGATTTTAGGATTTGGCTTTGAGATTGAGATTTTGGGATTATTTAACCAGGTCTCAGCAATCTCAGGAAACAGGATGTTGCTGACCTAACTGTTCTGATCTTGCTTTGGGATTTATTCTGATATACTGCAGATCACCGAGCGTTCCAGCAGTTGATTGAAATGTAGACTTGCCCTCCCCTTTGGTTTAGAAAACAATGTTCTTTTTCATTTAGCAATATATTTGATTCCCACTATGTTTTGTCACTTTCAACCAGCAATTTTCTCCCAGACTCTGAGAGATGGAATCTTGAAAGTGCTACTGTGTTGGCCTTTACTTTCATAGTTGTACCACCATATTGTTTGCTTGACACACAAGTCATTTTGCAAGAGTTGCTAAAAGGTAAACTCTATGATATCACAATGTCAGGCCCCTAGGTCTCAGGTTTTGTGCCTAAAATCTCAGAGAACAAGATGCTGATGACCTGGCAACCCTACATGTGGTATCATGCTTTGTTCACTCAAACAGCTTGAATATGTTGCATTCTACTCCTTTCTGACCAGTCAAGTTCTTTTTACCTGGTATCTTTTCTTTCATACTTATCATTATGTTAATTATGCAGGCTAAGGCATTGAATGTTGGGAGATGTAATGGAAACTAAAATGCTTCCTATTTCTACCCTTCTCCATAGTATTAGTATTAGGCATCCTTCAGTCTCGAAAGATTATGGTAACGTGCTCTGTATGGAGGACTTGGAACAGCGTCTAGTGTGGCTGAGAAGGCCAATTCGAGAGTGACAATCCCTTCCACACTGAAGACAAATACAATCTGTCCCCTGTCCAGCTCCCTGATTTTGCTGCTTCCGTGACTGCCTCTTTGCCTCGGTCTGCTGGACAAGGGTCTCTTCAAAATGGGAGAGGCCATGATGCAACGCCTGCCTCCAGGCTGAACGCTCAGATGTCAGGGTTTCCCATCTGTTGAGGTCCATTCCTAAGGCCTTCAGATCCCGCTTGCAGATGTCCTCGTATCGCAGCTGTGGTCTCCCTCTGGGGCGATTTCCCTGCACTAATTCTCCATACAGGAGATCTTTTGGAATCCGACCATCAGCCATTCTCACGACATGCCCAAGCCAACGTAGACGTCGCTGTTTCAGTAATGTATACATGCTAAAGATTCCAGCTCGTTCTAGGACTACTCTATTTGGAACTTTGTCCTGCCAGGTGATACCAAAAATGCGTCGGAGGCAACGCATATGGAAGGTGTTCAGCTTCCTCTCCTGCCGTGCACAAAGGGTCCAGGACTCACTGCAGTACAGGAGTGTGCTCAGGACGCAGGCTCTATAGACCTGGATCTTGGTATATGTCGTCAGCTTCTTATTGAGCCATACTCTCTTCGTGAGTCTAGAGAACATGGTAGCTGCTTTGCCAATGCGTTTATCCAGCTCGACATCTAGAGAGAGAGTGTCAGAGATCGTTGAGCCAAGGTACACAAAGTCATGAACAACCTCCAATTCTTGTGTGGAGATGGTAATAGAGGGAGGTGAGTCCACGCCCTGGCCCATGACTTGTGTTTTCTTCAGGCTGATTGTTAGTCCAAAGTCTTGGCAGGCCTTGCTAAAACAATTCATGAGTTGTTGGAGGTCTTGAGCAGAGTGGGCAACAATGGCTGCATCATCGGCGAAGAGGAAATCCCGCATGCATTTCAGCTGGACTTTGGTCTTCGCTCTCAATCTAGAGAGATTAAAGAGCTTTCCGTCTGATCTAGTCCGGAGATAGACACCTTCTGTTGCAGTTCCAAAGGCGTGCTTCAGCATGACAGCAAAAAAGATCCCAAAAAGGGTTGGTGCGAGGACACAGCCCTGTTTCACTCCGCTTCGGATGTCAAAGGGATCTGATGTTGAACCATCAAAAACCACAGTGCCTTTCATTCCCTCATGGAAGGACCTGATGATTTTAAGGAGTCGAGGTGGACATCCAATCTTGGGAAGGATTTTAAAAAGGCCATCCCTGCTAACCAAATCAAAGGCCTTTGTGAGATCTATGAAGGCGACAAAGAGTGGCTGTTGTTGTTCCCTGCATTTCTCCTGCAACTGTCTGAGGGAGAATACCATGTCAGTGGTGGATCTATTAGCTCGAAATCCACACTGTGATTCTGGATAGACTCTGTCTGAGAGCACCTGGAGCCTCTTCAGCACAACACGGGCAAGCAGCTTCCCTACAACGCTGAGAAGAGAGATGCCACGGTAGTTATTGCAGTCGCCCCTGTCTCCTTTGTTCTTGTACAATGTGACGATGTTTGCATCCTTCATGTCCTGTGGTACTCCACCTTCCCTCCAGCAAAGACAAAAGATTTCATACAGCTTGGTAGTGATGGTCTCTTTACAGCACTTCAGCACTTCAACAGGGATGTTATCCTTTCCAGGTGCCTTGCCAGAGGCGAGGGAATCCAAGGCCGCTTTTATTTCTGCTAAGGTTGGTTCGCTGTCCAACTCTTCCAAGACAGGCAGACACTCAATGTTATTTAATGCTTCTTCGGTTACTACATTCTCTCTGGAATACAGCTCAGAGTAGTGTTGCACCCAGCGGTCCATCTGCTGTGCTCGGTCCTGGATGATCACGCCTGTAGCAGACTTCAAGGGAGCAGATTTCTTCTGTATTGGACCTAAAGCCTGCCTGATACCGTCATACATTCCTTTGATGTTACCTGTGTCCGCTGCTATCTGTATCTGAGAGCAAAGCTGAAGCCAATAATCGTTGGAACATCTCCTGGCAGCCTGTTGGACTTGGCTACGAGCAGCTCGAAGAGCTTGCAAGTTGTACTTGCTAGGACAGGCTTTGTATGCTGCTAGAGCTCTCCTCTTATCCTCGATGGCTGGCATCAACTCCTCCGAATGGGCTTCGAACCAGTCGGCCGTCTTTTTGGTCTTCTTGCCAAATGTGGACAAGGCGGTGTTATACACAGCGTTCTTGAAATGTCCTTCTCCATAATTTCCAAAATAAAACTTCTTGCATCTTACAAAAATGGAAATGTCAACCTTGGGTGTTTTGAAGACATATGGAAACAAAGAAAAAGCACTTTTGTACTTCTAAATGTAAAAACCTGCTCTGAGCATGGCACTAGGTACTGAGAATCTTTCCATGGAGAAGCATTTTGATTAGAATGATGACCCACTCCAAATCTATTATTCTAGGACTGCATGCAATTAGACAAAGCATGGGAGACAGAGTGGTTGTGAGAATTTAAAGGAAAGCCCTCTGTTTTAGGGAACAGTACTAATTGGGGAGTGTTCTCTATTTGGAAGGCTACTCCGTCCAAGTCTGAAGAATCACAAAGCAAGAGATTATGGACTTTAAAATTATTTGTCCTCAGTGAGCACCTTGACAGTAGATTCAGGAGGCACACAGATTATCTAGTGACTTCCACACTCAAGGGAGACATACTGTTACTCTGTTTAAATTATAGGTGCAATTTCTTATTTTACATATCTGCATATAAATCACTTTCTGCATATGCAAGTTTTAGGAACATACTGTGAGCTGCTGCTTCACACATTTGTGCTTTTATGTCCCTAACTTTATAATGTTGTTTTATAGCAAAAGACTGTTTCCCGCTATATTTCTGTTTGAATAGGTTTTTGAATATAGACACTCATAATGACATGGTAGATTTGACTACGACTGTTTGCTGCATGTCTAGTAAACATGTACATGTAATGGATTCCTTGTGAGTCTATAGGACCTATGCTGGTCATGGTATGGTCCTACAGACTCAATTTATACTTCATGAAGCCACATTAAAATATTGAGCATACCAGAATGCCATGTCCAAATTAGCACCCAATTGTTCTATCACACACACATGGCCTGTAGATACTCATCTCTGACGGAATCACAGAGTGAATTCCCATACTGCCAGTGTTCAAAGCATTGATCATAATTAATGCAACCACACTGGCTATCAAAGTGAACATTATAACAGGACTAATTTGTCTCAAGTTGTAAAATCAGACAAGGCATCAAAGTACAGATTGCATTGATTTATTGTGTAGTAATGAACAAGGTGTACTCTTCATCATTTTTTTAAAAAAAGGGATGGAGAATTCTCTCTAGATTCTAAAAGAGAACAGCTTTTTATTTTATGAATCTGAGGGTGGGCACGTAATTAAAGCTGCAAATGAAATATGGACACACATGGTGTCATCTTTCTCTTCACAGCTGGAAATACAGCACCCCCTTTTCCTCCTTATTTCTTCTCAGAACCAAAAGATACAAAATTACATTTAGTAATCGAACAAGGCTTCAGGAAAAGGGCTTGAGGCCACAAGGCCCTCAAATGGTTTCCCCTTAATGGCTCCATTATTAAATTTTCTATTTTTAGCCGAATTCTCAGGTACACTCTCACCCTATTCCCTCAATTCTTTTTGCTATTCAACGTTTCTTACCACAAAAGAAGATGGCTTTGTGTTATGTTGTCATGGCAACTCTTGCTGTCACCCTACAAAGTATAGGGAGGGTAAAGGGAAGCAGATCAGAGGCAGAAGAAAATCAAAGCCAGAAAGAATGATTTCCATCGTATTTTATCACTATGCATACTGTGGAAGCACATCCAAGGCAGTTTACGTTTTGGAAGATGGGGTAGATGGAAGAAATGCAGTGGAAACTGAAGAATGTTCAAGAGTCTCATGTTTTACTCGGCTTCCACTGCCAATGATATTTCATTGCCTTTTTACTATTTTAGTTGGGATGGCACAGTAATGCAATCACTTTGATAGCCAACATGCTTCTTGTGGCCGGTCATCCTTAATCCACTTTATATCTCATTCTATAAGAGCAACTTTTCCCTAGAGGGGGTGAATAGCCATGCTGCTGCAAATTCATGACAAAAGAGAGACACACAAAGAGAGAATTCAGAAACATTTGGTGAAAAACACAACCTACAAACCGTATTCAAGCCCACCATAAAAATACAACAAATGTTACGGTCAGCAAAGGACATAAGGGACCCCCTCACCACTGCAGGAGTATACCGGATACCTTGCAGTTGTGGACAGGTATATATTGGAACCACAAAATGCAGCATCCACACCAGAATCAAAGAACATGAGAGACACTGCAGACTAAAACAACCGGAAAAATCGGCAGTAGCTGAACATGCCCTAAAACAAGCTGGACATGAAATTCTATTTCAAAATACAGAAGTACTGGACAACACCAGCAATCATTATGTTAGACTGCACAGGGAAGCCATTGAAATCCACAAACACCAGCAGAACTTCAACAAAAAAGAAGAAAGTCTAAAACTCAACAAAGCCTGGCTCCCAGCACTGAAAAATACAGCCTGCAAAAGGTCAACGAATTCTACCCAGCCACAAGGACCAGTGATCCCTGCACACAAAAGACCAGCTAATGACACCCATCAATCACAGTGACAGATAATCTCTCCCCCTTATCACAACAATACACCCACAACAAAAAACACGCTGATCACCACAATCACCCATCTCCTGAAAAGGACAAAAGCTGATCCCACAGTTATAAATACTCAACTATCCAAACAAACTGCACCAGAGCACAGAGTTCTGACTCCTGTCCTCTGAAGGTGCCGGCCACAGAGACTGGCAAAACGTTAGGAAGAACAACCTTCAGAACACTGCCAAAGAGCCCGAAAAACCCACAACAACCATCAGATCCTGGCCATGAAAGCCTTCGAGAATACACATCCAATTTATTTCATCCTCTTGCACCCACCTACCCATTCTTCACTTGCTAGCACAGGGTTCATAATAATTATCCCAAAGGATAGATCAGAATATTTCTTCACCTTTTGAAAAAAAATATGTAAATGGTCTCCAAAGTGAGTTTGTGTGGCTGACTAAGATTGCATGGAAGATGTATGGAGGACTGGGTCAGAATGAAGGAGAGAAGGAAGTTGAGTTTTAGGTTTCTGTCAGCTGCTGAGAGTGGATGAAATACCACTGCCTCCCTGGTGGTCCTTCTAAACCCTCTAGCTGTTCTACTTTGCTGAGAAAATGAGCTGGGTATGCAAGACAGCAAGGGCTGCTGAAGTCATGTCATTGCCTTCCAGTGTGGCAGATGAAACTGTTACATTACCTGTGTAGAAATAAGTTTCTGCTTTCAATCCAAACAGAATCTTTATGTGGAATAGGGAGAAGGTGCCATCTTGTCTTTTTTATCTAAAGGAGCAAAAAAACTCTTGGATGGGCCCTGGAACAAGGGGGTTTTGGGGTGGAAGATCACTGGCATTTCATGAAACTAGAACTATATAGTCCTGTAGCTTGGAATTTGAATCTATCAGTGTCTGTCTTGCTTCCTCAAAGACAACCCAAACTCCAGCATTGCTGATGACACAGGCTTAACCATCTATTATGTAACTCATGGCATCATTTTGTACTCTCTCTCTTTGCATCTTCATCTCTTTGTGCTTCTGAATTGTTGTTTCCTCTTCATCAGTCTTATATCTCCCTGCTGGGGCCTCTAAATTGCATGTTCAGTGATAGGCCTTGAATGCTCTTTAATGCTTCCTGCAAAACTTATTAACTGTGTAGTAATAAATGGGGAAGTTGGACAATCAATGCTGTGCCTCTCAATTTGCATTTTGCATCCTTTTAAATTTGCAAAATACAGGTGGATATAGTTGCTGCTAGTTAAATGGGAGAAAGGGTTTTACAATGTAAGGTTGCTTTTATAGCATCTGGCTTTTCAATGGCCATAGGTCTATTATGAATGCTTCAGTTTACTGAAAAACGTAGACACTGTGTTGTATTTTGTTTACCTTATTTTATTTATTTATTTTATTTTATTTATTGGATTTCTATCCCGGCAATCTAGACCAGAGGTCTACTCTGGGCGGTTGGTAATTATCAATTACCTTGATAATTATGTGATTCTGTTCTCATCACATCAGATTTTATTGGCTCTTGCAAGAGAGTTTAAAATAATCTGGAAATAACAACAGACAGCTTCACCTCTGTTATTTTTAGCATTTTTGCTTCCACTATTGTGCAACTTTGGGGATACATAAGTATATATTTTCAAAAAACAGGAACAGATTTCTTACTGCTAAAACTGCAGGATTTTGGAGCCAGAAGACTATAGGTTTTCAATGTGCTTCCAGAAATTAATACAACATTTATCACCATGATATCTGAAATCTAAAATGACAGTAAAGTGGGGAAGTCACAGAAAACATTTGTGATCGATCAGTTTTGAAATAAATTTCCCCAACGTATGCTCTCGCAGAATCACTTGGGGAGGGGAAAAATATTGGCATAACATATGATTTGAACAAATTCTTGTCTATTTCCCTTTTGGGTGCAGTATGGCTTAGCTCATACTGTTTATCTGGATCACACAAAGAGCCAAAGCCAAAAGTAGAGGCTCCCCACAGCAGACCATCACCTTCTACTGTATATGTAGAGGGCAACAAGAATGGTGGTAGAGGATGACACTTGTACACTGGCACCATGCAACACTTTAAACAGCCCACCAGCTTTACAATGAACCTTAAAAGGAGAGCTGGGGATCAGCAGAGGATAGGAATGAAGGGAGGAGGTTGTGGCTGGGGTGCAAATCAAACCACATCTAATTGAGAGGCCAGTGTAGACACTGACACTGAAACCATCCACAGTTTCCATGTTACCACTTAATCTGAACAGAAACATACAAGAGGCTGCAAATCAAGCTACAGCAAAGCTGTGCCGTCACAGCCTCAAAGACTTCCTTAAGCATTCTGCAGGATTACCAATCTCATGTTTGGTTCTTGAGCACGCTCTTTCACAGGTAATGCTATAGCAGGGAAATGTGGCTTTACAGGGCAACACTGTGCACAGCCTACATGGTATCTAGTATACTTGTATAATCTGCACTGCTCTGTTTTGCTAATCTTAGCACTTCCTGCACTGGTTTGCTTGAACCTTCTGCACACCAATACAGCCAAACTCTATACACATTTATTTAAACATTTAAAAACTACCTTTATCCAGAGAACTGTTTACAGTACCAGAGTACTGCTTACAAAAGTGGTCAGATTCATTGACTTGGGGAGGAAAAAAAAAGAACTGAAAAGCCTCTAAAATTTTCCCTCAGAACAAAGAAGGGGAAGAAGGAGCAGCAAAAACTATATCTTTTGCCAAATTTACCTGTTAAGATGCCCTGGCAACCAAACGTTTTTCACCTCATTCTGAATCAGCAGCTGTGTTCACACCAATCACATCCTTTTTTGCTTTATTTTATTTTATTTTATTTTATTCCTGCTTTCAGAGTTCCCTACCCTCAACATATGTATTTGCCACATCACCTGGGATATTCTGATAGCTGTAGGAAGGAAGGAAGGAAGGAAGGAAGGAAGGAAGGAAGGAAGGAAGGAAGGAAGGAAGGAAGGACCATAAATAAACAAATATTTGCATGCTCCAGAGATGAGAAGGGTATTTAATAGAGGGTTTGTCACAACTAAGAAGGCTCTCCCCCTTGTGGACACATAGTATCCCCAATGTATTCAGAGAAGAGCTAAACTGATAATCTCAAAACAGAGGCATGATGGTATGGAAGGACCTTCTCCTGTAGAGGTTTAGGTCCCAAGTCATTTAAGTGATTTAAAGTCAAAGTTTGCCATAAGGTGGCTCTCCCAGCTAAGCATTGCTTGTGTAAGCTGAATCACAAGCAGGATCTGGCCTAGCAATTAACATTTTCAAGCACCTCTGTGATAAAGATCTAAATTTAAACCCTGATGTGATTATCTTTGGCAAAGGGCCCGCTCTGTTGTCATTTGACCTACTTCAATGCCTTTTCTTTTTATGAATGAAACATATTTGCCAAATTGACCATTTTACTGTCATTTCAGATTTCAGCCATCATGATGATAAGTGCTGTGTTAATTCCTGGAGGGAAGCAGGGAGAATGAAGAAGCTAAATAAATTAATAGGTAGCTGAATGAATGCTGACACTGATGTATGAAACAGAAGAACTTTCTGTTCAGAGTAGGTACAGAGAGAAGTAGCTGTGTGGGGCATGGAGAGGGCATGGATACACCATGGCAAAGTTGTATGCAAAGTACTTCTTCACAGACTGTGCACTTCAATTGTAAAATTCACTGTTACAAGCTGGAATAATGGCTGCCAATTTAGACGGCTTTAAAAAGTGTCTGTGGAGGGTAAGGTGGTGGAAAGCCTCCAGAATCAGAGGGAGTCAAATACCACCAGCTGGCCACTGTGTGAACAGAAAGCTAGACTTGATCCAGCATAGCTCTTTTAAGTGATTACATAGCTAGAAACCATAACACTGAAGACTGAAGACAAGAAGGAGACAGTAATAGTACCGGCTGCAGAGAAGAGAACATTTGGGATGTGCCTACATTGCAAAAACATGATGGCTTGTTTCCTTGCTTTCAAAATGGACCCATACAATATCACCGTCCATATCTACTCTTTCTGTGTTTTAATTACTGTTGCTTCTTCTTCTTTTTTCTCATCACAGAAAAAAAAATTCCTTTTCTGATTTTTTAAAATGATGGAAGAGTAATGCAACCTTCACAGGTTGTTCTGCTCTTCCATATTTTAGAATGACACGTCTTTTCACCAGGTAGTTGTCAAAGGAGAACAACAACCTACCAGGCACAGAGCTCGGAAAGATCACTGGTTTTGGATTATACATTCCAGAATTCTCAAAAAGTAACTTAGCCAAGGTAAAACCAGTCAAGTTTTATTTCGGATAAAAATATTTTTATTTTTAAATATTATTTTTTAAAGTATGTTACGTATTAATTAAAATATTTTTTTAAAAAATCAGTCAAGTGAACGTATCGTAGCTCAGTATAAATACTGCAGTACTGGCCATTTTAGCATTTGTGAGGTTTTTTTTAAAAATTAACTCAAAGAGCTTTATGCACACACACATGCACCCCACTTAAATTTCCCAACATCATTTTAACATAATATATATATTAAAATATAACAGGCAATAACCCCTTTCCATCCACTACCATTTTAGCAAGATGGATAATGGTAGCAACCAATAATGTTGTGTTTTAACAGTCTTTTCAAAATTAGCATTATAACATTTAGAGTGCCATCCTGCTATAATGATGCTTTAAAGAAAATATATTATTGCATTAAAAGAGCAAAGCACTATGGCACATTTTCATTTAAGTTTGCATTTTGCAATCATTTTGATATTTTTAGCTTGAAAAGCATATTTACATTACTTAAAACAGCTACAACTAACTACAATTATCATCAGTCTGAGCAAGTACAACCAGGGGTAAGGAATTATGAGTGGGGGGGGGGGGGGCAGTCTAAAAACAAGTGGAGGTCCCAGTTGCCAAAACCTTTAAAAATCAAGCAAAAAAAAACTAATAGGGAGAGCTGATTAAGACACTACCCATGACAATTTAAACTCCTTCAAAAATATAGAATGAACTAACAAAACCACATACATAGAAGACAGTAAGATCTAAACAAAAAAAATCCCCCCTCCATCAATAGTGTGGAAAGTCAATTTTTCTTCCACTTGTGAAAAGCAGTAATTTGTCTTACCAGTGGGTAAAACAGCTCTGAAACAAATAAACTCCTAGAGATGTCTGATCTGGATACAGAGACACACGTCTTAGTCACCTCCCATTTGGATTACTATGCTGTATCTGAGAATGCCCTCTGAAAGTGTCTAGAAATTTTAGCTGGTCCAGATAACTTAGTCCATTTGCTAAGACCAGAAACAGAGAGCCTATGACTTGTTTGTTACAACAGCTTCATCAGCAACCAAAACAAAGCAAAGTGTACTGCTTATATACCTCCCCAAAGTGCTTAAAGCTCTCTCTGGGGGGTTTATAGTTTAATCATGCAGGCTACACATGGCCCCCCTCCCACAGTGAGTTGGGTACTCAATTTACTGCCTTTGAAAGGATGGACAGTTGAGTCAACCTTGAGATGGCTGAGATGACCCAAAATTGAACTCAGGTCTTGAGCAGAATCTTCACTGCAGTACTGCAGTTTAACCATTGTGTCATAAGGCTCCTCTGCAACTAGGTTGTTTCTGGGGAACAATTCAAAGTTCTGGTTATGATCTTTAAAGTCCTATACACAGTTTCTGTCCAGACTCTTTGAGGGATCAGAATAAGTCTACCAGGCTATGAGATCTTTGAAAGAGTTCTTCCTCTTGGTCCCATCATCTTCATGGGCACATTTGTTGAAAACATAAAAGAGAATCTTCTCAGCAGCAGCTCCCAAACTGTGAAGTTTCAAGGCTGGGCCCTTTACTCTTATTCTTCCACTAGCAGGCAAAGGCTTTTTATTCAGGCAGGCCTTTCACAACTAACCGATTGTCGAGAAGGCACTATACTTTTTTTTAAAGGGCCAGAATCCTATGCCAGAATCCTATGCTTGTGTGTGGCAACTAGTTGTGCATGGAATTGGGTGCAGACCCAGAAATGCAAACAGCACCTTGTTTAATGAGCAGCAATTTGCCCCTAAGACTTAACACCATGTATCTAATGCAATGTATCTAATGATAATAGGATTTTGGCCACAGTTTTAAAATGGGTTAAGACTATAATTTGTGTATTAGCATGATAATTATGTGTCTGTTTCTCTTGGGGTCTGTTTTTATAGGGTGTTTCCTGTTTTAAATCTTGCTGTGAGCCATCCTGGATTCTAATTCTAGGAACAAGATGAGGTTTATGAAAAATGAAGAAGTACATACACAGGTAGATTAGAAAAACTCATCAAAAAGCCCGAGAACATTTATTCAAAAATAAGTTTCAATTCTGTGGAGTTGAGTTCCTGATGAGTATGCCCAGACATGCAGCCTTGAGCAACTAATTGCACCCCTTAGTTTTGTTAATTGAGTGAGACTTCATCAGAAGAAACTTTCACAGGATTGTTTCAGATACCAGTCCAAGAATACTCACACGTCTGTTGAATTAGGCATGGAGAAAGGAGGGGGCAGGCACAGGACAGATGGAGGAAAGAAAGAACATGAGAAAAGTGTGTAAACTGCTGATTAAGTTGGTGAGGTGGCATTTATGTTTAGCATTAATCACAAATATTTTACTCTGCAGTCTGCTTCTTTGCTTTGCCAGACTGACTGATCTCAGCACATACAAGTGCCCTGCTACAAATTACAAGACCCTATCTCATCTACCATCCTGCTCCCCACATTTTCCAACTAGATGCCTAAGGCT
This sequence comes from Intellagama lesueurii, assembly GCA_037013535.1. Taxonomy (NCBI): domain Eukaryota; kingdom Metazoa; phylum Chordata; class Lepidosauria; order Squamata; family Agamidae; genus Intellagama; species Intellagama lesueurii. The sequence goes on from JBAJHW010000004.1 coordinate 199,902,761, forward strand.
GGCCCACAGAGGGGATATCAAGGTTTAGTGCTTTCAAAGTTGTTGCACTTAAAAATATTGTCTTTCTCATGGGGAGGGGTGAAACTAAGGAGAAAGGAATGGGAGACAGAAAAAGGAAAAGTATAGGTTATAAGCTTTTAATAACCTTTTTCCCTTTTAATACCTCATTGCCAGTTTGGCACCCCTCTATGGTACCCAAATCTGGCCCTTAGAAGGTCCATCTCAACCTGCTGGTAATAATGCAGTTACATCCAAGTGAGGATTTTTGTGCAACTGCATTTCAGACTGAGTGACTCCCAGTGCAGTGTAGTGGATAGAGTGACAGACTAGGACTCTGGAGAACAGGGCTCAAATCCCCACTTGTCCATCGAAACTCACTTAGAGAGTGGGACTGGTGAAACCACTCCTTAAATATCTCACTTACCTTGAAAGCTCTATTAGGGTCACTATAAGTGGATTCCAACTTGACGGCCCAGAGCACACACATTGTGTGAATATGCACATACAGTATATCACAGAAGTGAGTACACCCCCTCACATTTCATAAATATTTTAGTATAATTTTTCATGTGACAACACTGAAGAAATGACACTTGGCTACAATGTAAAGCAGTGAGTATACAGCTTGTATAACAGTGTAAATGTGCTGTCCCCTCAAAATAACGCAACACACAGCCATTAATGTCTAAACCGCTGACAACAAAAGTGAGTACACCCCTAAGTGACACAATTTTGTTACCAGCGGTTTCGACATTAATGGCTGTGTGTTGCATTATTTTGAGGGGACAGCACATTTACACTGTGATACAATCTGTATACTCACTGCTTTACATTGCATCCAAGTGTCATTTCTTCAGTGTTGTCACATGAAAAGATATACTAAAATATTTATGAAATGTGAGGGATGTACTCACTTCTGTGAAATACTGTATGCACATTGAAAACTCCATGTGTCAGAAGCAGAGCGATTGCACAAAAGACAATGACATCTTCTACTAATAAACCTCCTATGTTTCCTCACTAATTCTCTTTTTTTCTTACCTTGCTCACATACAAAAATAAATGCTAAGCTGGGAACGATGCAATAGCTGCCCAGTGCCTTCCAGAAGCTCCCCGTGCTTCATCTACCCTAGGGCTGTTGAAATATTGAATTTCATGTCATTTCCCCCTTTCTCACGCTGATAGTTAAAAACAACAGAGGAGCTGGTCCCATGGTGGGTCACAGAAGACTGCACTTAGCATCCACCGCAACGCAGCTGGCAAACTTTGACATTTCATTTACACGAGAGAGCATCATAGGATTTCGCTGTGCCCGGCTCCCAGCAAGATCCACACATAGCATCTGGGCCATTTTGTCTGTTAGTTCCCATCAGCTGTGATTTGTGCCTTATGAGCCAGTTCAAGGTCAAGCTCCTGATGGGCAGATATAATCATCTGGAAAAATTCAGTCTGTCTTGCTCCCAGCTTTTGGAGATGGTGTCTTTATGAGCAAGAAGGCAAAAAGAAAGCAAAGGGCTGTGTGGCTTAGAAACAAGAAGCTATATAGTGAGGATGATCTACAGATTAATTGTGTAAATTCTGAAAGCTTTCTACATCAAACTAAAATTTAAGAAATAAATATATATATATATTAAAACAACAACACTGTTTAGCAGTCTCTGAGTGTATTCTTGTTGATACAGCACAGATTGCTCTGTTCAGAGGCAAGTTAAGAAATCCTTCATATAGTATTTGAAAACTCTGCAAAAGCATATACATTCATGAAGAATTAAAAGATAATGGATCCTACAGCCTAAGTGAAACCTAATACAGCTACCAGACATCAAGCTGATTGTCTAAATCTGCAGTCTGCATATTGGAACTTTAGCAGAACTACAGATTCTGAAGCATCAGCATCTAGCTAGGAAGATTTTAGGATTTTTCTGCTTTTCCATACAGCCTATGTTCTTCAGTGACGAGCCTGAGCAGAAATCCTTGACAGCTTGCTGATTTATAATAAGAGAAAGGCACAAACTACTGGTTTGGTGGTTTGGCTATTTGTTTACCTCTGCAACAGATATCTGGCAGTTTGGCACCCTGCCTCCTCCACCGGGTGCCCACTAATGGAGAAGGCAGGGGAAGGGAAGCTGGGATGCTGTCTCTGAGTGAGCACCTGCTGGAGGGGGCAGAGCACCAAACTGTCGAACACCCATTGTGGCAGTAAATGAACCAGGATGAACCACCAAACTAGCAGTTCATGCCCTTCCCTATTTATGATATTTTGGTTGTCTAATAAAAGTATCACCTATCCTTGTTTTTTGATTTTGCACATAGAGCTGATGGCCACATTCCTGTTTGGTTTACAACAAATTTAAATAATCTACCAACATACTTATTTCTATGATAAATGTATAAATGGCACACTCTCCATATTAGGTACCTGGGACTACATATGGTACAAATGTGAAACTAAGAAACAGGAAACTAAGAAACAGAAGGAACACAGGAGTAACCCTATGTACAATATAAGTAGAGATTGGGATTAACATTAAATTGAAAAGTGACAAAGCATTAGATGGCATTAAAAGCCTCTTAGAACAGAACACCATTGTTCTAGAACAACGTAAGGAAAGGTAGAGCCAAAGCTACTTCCTATGGGAAACACATCCCCAGTCAAAGTGCTAGGACCACAATAGCCTATCTGCTGGAAATTAACTAACAGTGGTGGGGAGAGTTTTGCGGTCTTGTTACAAGTGTTGGTTCACAAGATCAGTTCGGAAGGTTACAGAAAGAAGTTCAGACTACCCCACCTTAGCCTCATTAGAACATCTCTCAGCTCCCATTTAATGAAGGAGAAGCCTAGGGAAGAGTTATCTGCAGCAGAGGACAAACTTTGGAAACCGTCAATTTGCATAAAACATATGTCCAAATCAGAATAGCAGGACAGCTCATTATCCAGTGGTATGATCAAGTCACTGGAAACATTGATCACTCTCCCCCAACCCCTGTTTTCATGATTTTTCTCAAAAAATCAAAGAGCCAGGATGGGACTAATTGACTTTTTAAACAATTCTCAAGAATTTGCTTATTTATTTGGAGCTGAAGGTACTGTAAGTCAAGATTTTAAGGGAAAATATTCTGCTGTCTTGGCTGCAAGCTAAACCTAAGGAAGCTGTGCAAATCTGAGGCTGAATCTAGGAAGCAAGGACTGGGAAGCACCTCTAGTTTATATGCCTCCTACACTGCCCAGTTGAGTTCATAATCTGGCCTGTAAATTTCTGCTACTGTTATCTCCTATCAGTGATAAAAAAAACCCAGGCGATTTATAATAAAAATTGTGGTGATATGGACTTAGTATTCTGAATGTGTTTTGGTGTTGGTTATGTTTTTAGCATAGTGTTCATTTGTATCCTTTTTAGGATTTATATACTCAGCGTTGTTAGCTTCAAATACTATATTTTAATTATGTAAGCCTCCTTGCATTATCAAAGGAGAAAGGTAAGGTAAATAAAATAAAATAAAATAAAATAAAATAAATAAATAAATAAATAAATACTTGAAGTGCCTTCCATAGTTGTAGTTTTAGAAGAGGCAGCTGTGTTAGTCTGTGCTAGTATGTCAGGAAAAAACCAAACAAAGACAAAAACATTATGGCACCCAAATTAGAATGCATATTAAACACACTGCTTCTTCATTACAAGATACAGTTCTTGGCCCTTTATTTTGTGTTACACATTATTGCAAGTCAGGCAAGAACAAAACAAAAATAAATAAAGAAGACAAAAACATTGTGGCATTGTGACTAAGAGATATACGTATTTTAAAATAAGCTTTTGTGGACAAGTCCAAGAAAAGTTGATCTTGTGATGAAGAAGCAGTGTGTTTAATATGCATTCTAATTTGGAATAAACATGTCACTGGGATATGAAAAAATCTCATTAAATTCTTCATTCTCATAGAGACAACAGAAAAACAAAACAAGGCATGCTTTTTCGGTTGTGGTTTCCACATTTTGTGCAAAATGTCTCTGCAGAAAACTAGCATCTTCTCATTTTGTGAAGCAAAGCACACATAAACAACAAACACAGATGGGCGCACAGATCATTCACAGAAGGATGCATGACTTAGCAACAGGATTTCAGTCAATTTGTACAATTTACACAACGTGTGTGTAACTTTATGTCCAACTGTAGCTTAAATTTATTTACTTATGTCAGATTCGGTGTGCCATGTACTTTTATGTTATCATTTATTGTTTGTTTATGTGTATAATTGTTATTGTATTATTTGTAGTTTATATGGGTTGGTTGTTAACCACCCAGAGAGGGCCTGTTGCACTATTTCATGGGATATAAGTTAAATCAATCAGTCAGTTCATTTTTAATTTTTTTTTTTAATTTCAAGGGTAAAAGGAAATACTAACTCGGGATAACAGGGACTATATCATGCTATACATTATCACATATTATCTGTACTTAAACATATCATTACAGTAAAGACTTTTGTGTCTGTTAGTTGCCTATATAATTCCAACTAGAGTTATTTGACTATTTTGTATTAAAATTATCACATTTGGCTTTCAGGATATAGTCAGTTCAAATCAGGTCAATTTGGTTTGGAATTCAGGATTGCATCAACTCTGTCACACCTCTCATTATCACACATCCTTGCTTCACAGGTTATGACCCCCTAATCTGTGTATGGGACTGAAAGGGGTAGATTTAGGAAGGCACATCCCTAGCCTAGGAGCTTTTATTCCAGATTCATACAGAGGTGACAATGTTACATTTCAAAACAAGGATCCTGGATTCTCTGATCTTGGCAAAAGGAATTAAACAGGTTTCAGAATTTGCATGGGAGACGCTGAAGCACAGCATCCTTGCCTACAGGTATCTTTCTTGTATAATGGGTTTGAAGAGGGCCCAGGAGATTTACAAGTAACCTAGAAAGGCTCTAAATATGTAATACACACACACAACAGAATTGCAGCATGATACCATGGCTTATTCTAAATTCTAATCAATGCCATGTCAACCCCTGCTGCTGTTGGTTAATGTGTCAGCCTGCAGGTATGCATTCCAGACTATATACACAGTGGATCTGATGCATAGGAGGAAGTTGTCCCTTCCAACCTGTTCCTTCTTCCTCCATCCTTCAACTGCACCAACCTTCAATACTGAATAGCCATAAACCCCCAAAAAACTTTGAACCTCATATGCATTTCTTATGTAGTGTTTTTAAGTTACTAGATAAGGAGATGGTTATTGTCTGTGTGCCAAACACAATGAAAATACCGCTGAATCTAGCATAAAATTGTGTTGAATCTAGCTGTTGGAATCCAGTTAGCCATTGCTCATTTTGTCAGATTTGTTTGTTTGAGTCTAGCTTTCAGAGGCAGTTTGGGATACAAGATCAGTGGCAATCTATTCCCTGAAATTTCAAGGCTAAAACCAGAGACGGGGAAAGTGGGCCCTTCTAATGTCATGGGGTGAACCCTTGTGATGTCACATGGAAAGAGGAGGAAACAATAGGAAAATCCGAAGGTTTTTTCCAGGGCTTGTGCAACAGGAAGACTCATGAGTCATGGTGCTCACACTCTCCTCCCTGCTATGATCCAATGACACAAGGCTCCAACACTGGTGCACAAAATCCAGGTGTGAGAGAAGGTGACAGTTAGGAGAGCCAGTGGATACATACACTTGCACCCATTAATCATACCACTGAGAGCAATACACACATGCAAACACCTTCAGCCTGATATGGTGAGTCCTGGGCCTGGTTGGGAATGGTTTGAGATGGATGTCTAGACTCCTCACACAGCCATGTCACACACAGAAATCAGAGTATCTCATCCTCCAGTGCAGTTTTCCCAACCTGGAGACTCTGAGAAACATAACCATTCAGCAGACACCTTGAAACCTGGTAAGCCTATTGGCCAGTGGCCAGAATCCCCTTACTTTTTCACACTGGCATAACATGATCCTTGTAGATCTTGGCAGCAAATTGCTGCCAAGTAAGAAGTCTGTTGAGGCATTTGCAGTTTGCCACCAAGATCGCAAGACACCTAGTCACACAACACACTCACATAACAGCAAATGCCCATGCTGACTTCTTAACTTATGGCAGTTCATCACTGACATTTGTATGAATTATGCTAGAGGATGAAACTAATAGAATTCTGGCCAGTGTCCTTGAAAATGTGATGATTTTCTTATAGCCAGTTCCCATACATTCAGTTACAGCATGGGTTCAAATGTGTATCCTCACTATCTGTCAAAAGCAGCATCTGTTATAATTTTTATGTGTGAAGAAGAGGCTTATAGAAGTTAATTTTCTTGCAAGAGCCCTAGCTTTAATCCTTAACTTCCAGGGCCTACCCTGTGCTGCTTGAAGAAAAGAATGAAATTGCACCCTCTCCCAGTTTGTGTGCAAAAATTGACTGGGCTAGCAGCTGAATCTTTCCCTGTCAAAAACTACATGAATCAGTTTTTATTTCTGGAGCTGGTCTTTTGTAAAACAACAACAACATTTTGGTTTACAACAGGGATATAGTTAATCATGGCTATATATTGATGCTGGAAAAATCTATTTTCCATTTAGTGAAGTTCCAAAGAAACAGGGAAGACAAGGTGAAGGCAGTGGTGAATAACATCATCATCTCAGTTAATCAAAGAAATCTAGTGAGTCCTAGCTCGTCTACAGCAGTTCATGAATATGAAATAACCTTGTCAATGGCTCTTGAAGGAAAAAAGGTAACCTGAGGGAGCTCAGCCAGAATGGCCTCATGGCACAGTCTTCTCCAACAACTTACTGCCATGTATAAGCATCTGTTACATGAGGAGAGTACCTCCCTTTGCTCAGTGGAGGCTGGGGATTCCAATTTCTTGAGAGGCAATGAATCCACTCCAGGTTTTACACTGAACTTTACAGGAGCTATCCAAGGTGATGAGCCTATTCTGGATATAAGAATCAACACCACAGACACATCATGTAAGGCTCAGAATAAAACCTGGAGTGGATTCATCACCTCTGCAAAATGGGAGTCACTGTCAGGATCTGGGTGGCGGCAGGGCTTCCCCTGCACCACTGCCCTGGCAGCTGCAGGATTGGGGCCAGCTTGGTCCAGGAAGAGCCAGCATTTGCAGGATCAAGTCCTGCTGGGGCAGTAGCTGCCAGGGCTCTCATGAGGTCCACCTGGGAGTCCTGAGGTAAGGCCTAGTTAAAGAATGACTCTCCCTCCCAGAAGTTGCCTTAGCAACATAGGTATTTGGCTGTGCTGTGGTGTTCCTGCTCCTGTGCTCCTGAGCCCTGGTGCTCCTGCTCCAGCTCTGGTTTCCATTCCTGCTCTGAACTCCTGTATTCCTGACCCTGCATTCTTGCTCCCTGCTCTGGCTCAGTGCTCCCAATCCTGTGGCTTGGTTCTAGTCCTGGTGCTCTGGTTTCCGCTCATGTGCTCCTATCCTGGCTAGTTGATCTGTGTGTGAGTCTGGGCTTGACACACTGTGCTGTTGGCTGGGTCCTGGTGCCCTTGCCCCTGCTGTTGAAGACAACCGTGCACAACCTGCACCCCGACAGACATGGGCCAACTAATGCTAAGGCAAGCCAGGGACAGATCCCTGCCAAAAACTAGGAATTGCTGCCGCAAATAGGTACAGATAATATTGACCTAAAGGGATCAGTGGTTTGACTTGGTATAAGGCAGCTTCCTTGCTTTCATTCAAAGATCATCTGGTTGAAGTGGCTGTTTTGAGAAAGACCACCTTGTTATATCATATTTTAAAACAGAGATAACAAAAGCAGTTGCTGCCTTCTAAGGAGTTGGACATTCAGACAAAACAGAGCCAAACAGATAAAAGGCACATTAAAATGAGTCTTTGCACACTACCTTTCTCCCCCTCCCCTCTTTCTCTCTCTGAATAGGGAAGTCCAGAGTACACTACAAGGTTGTACTGTGATAAGAGAAGCATTTCAAGGGAGAGCCGCCTGTGTCTGCACACAGCCATTTGACAAAAGCTTTTGCTTCAGAGATAGCATGGGATCGTTTTATTCTCAGAGACAGAGAATGACTCTAATGTGACCTCTTTAATTTCCTTAGGGAGTACGTGAAATCATTTCTTCCTGTAATTCGGTCTCTTGCTTGAAAGGGACAGTGCAATCTCAGCTGGCAAGGTAAGATTTCAGAAGACCAGGACCTAGATTTAGAATAGCACATTTAAGGTCTCAGTTTGGCATTGGATGGTGGGAGAATTCCTTGTTAAAATCATACTTTTAGACCAGCTCTCACTGCAACAACTGGGAAAATGAGGGCTGGATCCAGATCTAGGACTGGGTGAGCTCCATTAATAGGAGGAAGAGAGCTGGTGCCAATCCCTCCTCTCCCTTCTGCCTTTTTGTACCTCCAGGAAAATCTTTCCTGAAGGGAGAGGGATGGCTATCTGGAGCAGCATGAGGTGCAGCTTAGGGAACAGCAGGGAGAGTTGCAAAAAAATGTCTGCCTTCCCTGTCCGCTCCTGCTTCCTCCTTCATGGATCATAGCCTGTTCCATGAAAAGAGGGAGCCCAGACCTTCAAAGAATGGTTTGGCTCAAGCCAGCCTTATGGCTTTTAAAAGCCCATTCCACATATCTATACATAGCACTTCAAGCCAGAGAACATTACTTTTCCAGATTTCAGCTCATAAAATACCCCAACCAAGGTGGTCACTGGCCATATCAGCTGGTGTATTATGGAAGCTGTTGTCCGAAAAAGAGACATTCGCACCTCTGGTTTCAGATCAGAATTTGGAGATGTCCAAAATCAGGTTTTATTGAAGAAATTCTCTCAAAGTCTACTCAAGAAAGATCTGCTCATACTCTTATGCAATATTCAATTAGATCTTTACAAAGAAAAACACCCCCAAAGAACAACTTCTTGATGTTAATATGATTGTGGAAAAGAAACATACCAATTCTGTACAATTTCCTGGGTCCCTGCAGAACCCCCTTCAAGTGGACATCCGTCTACTGATGTTCCAAGGGACTGCATTTTTATAAGGGAGACTGTCACCATCTGGCGTGTGTATTTGTGTACCTAAACTGACAAGAATGAGCAATTCATCAAGTATTTTTTCCATCACTACCTATGTAATGAGAAAACACAATTCCTGTAACTATAAAAGAAACTAAAATGGTGACAGTAACACCAGAGTGAAGTTTCCTTTCCTGGCTTCACAATTCAAATTGCTGGTTTTAACCTATAAAACTGTATCCGGATTGGGTCCAAGCTATCTCAAACACTATCTAGTCTTTGAAATAGCTTGAGTCCAAGCTATCTCAAACCAAGCTAGCTTGGGTGTTAAGATCATCAGCCAGCTCAGATGTTAAAATCATCTTTCTCTCAGTCCCTCCACCTTCCCAGGTGCATCTGACGGAGACACAGGGGAGGGCCTTCTCTCTTGCTGCTTCCAGACTTTGGAACTCCTTCCCACAGGAGGCCAGACCAGCCGCATCTTTGCTGTCCTTCTGCAAACAGGCAAAGACCTTTCTCTTCAGGCAAGCTTTCCCTTAGTGAAAGGCTACCTAAGTGGGATGTTTAAATGGATTGTTATGCATTACTGCTTTGAATGTGCTTTTAGTATTGCTTTTGTTTAGCATTTCTCAGAATTGTATTTGTTTGTTCCTTTTTAATATTTGTATACCCACTGTTTTTAGCTTTAATTATTGTCTTTTAATGGTGTCCTTTTAATTGGGTCCTTTTTAAGGAGAAAGACAAGGCAAAAATATTTTAAATAAATAAATAAACTGCGATGCAACTTAGTTTTGCCTTAAGTATTTCAAAGAGTAGTTAATTATAAAATGCTTGGTATTTATAGCATCCTCATTCTAATAATACAGAATTGCACATGTTGCTACAAATTCAACTCCACTGTAGCTTTTACATGGCTTCCCGAGAAAAATCTGGGCTTCTGAGTACCTTGTCTGAGTGCAGTTTTTTTTTTCCAGACTTCTTGGCACAAAGTTGGCTAGGCACAACATTTCCCCTTAAATCAAATCAAGTTGCTTTGGGGCTCAGAATGAAACAGCAGTCTTAAGTGTCCTAGACCCCATTAGTCACTGCCCTTTGCCATCTCCCCAGTACTTTTGCAGTCTGTTCTGGGCATACTGCAGTATGAATCAACACCTCATTATAACAATGATTCAATAAAGAATTGATTATACACAGAGATGGTGTTTTAAAAACACCATTATTATGATCTATAACTTTCATCCCTGCCCAATTCAGTCATGTTCAGCAACAACAGCAACAAAGCTATAGGGACTCAAGAACCCAAGGTTTAAAATGTTAATTAATCTTTACCATTTTTTGTACTTTGAAACACACACTTATTTAGATTTATTAATGGCTTTCTGCAGCTCATCACCTTCCATGCTCATGAAAATGACAAAATATCACATTGCATGTAAGCAGCTATGCAAACAGATTGTGGTCCTCATGCTCATGAGATTTCATGTCCACGTGATTTCTACTGCTGAACCAATTGCTGATCAGTTTGGAGCCATGGCACCATCCAGACAAGTGGGCAAAGCACCCCTCTCAGTTAACTTGGTTCTGCATGTAAATTCAGGATGACCCATAGAGTGGTAGCTTCATGGGCAGGTAGATGTTTCCATGAAAGATGCAATCAGGTTTCGAAACTGTTATACAATCAGGCTCTCCTTTATTAAACAATAATAATAGTCATGTGCCACCAAGTCAATTCTGACTTATGTTGCCCCTTTGCAGGGTTTCCTAGGTAATATTCTGAAGTAGTTTACCATTCCCTTCTTCTGGGTCCACACAAGGCCACTCAGGCTGGCTCTTCTGGAATGCACAATGGGGAAATGAACTCCCAATCTCTGTCTCTGCTGCCAGATACATAAACCATTGAGCTATCCAACCCTCCTTTATTAAGGTCTACCATAAATACTTAAGGGGGACAAATGCATTGTAAAGTTTTTCAAGGAATGTACCACATTTACTTTCAGGCATACATATTAATAAGCTATGTGCAAATGAAATAGGCTATGTGTAAAGCTCTCTCTCTCTCTCTCTCTCACACACACACACACACACACACACACACATACACACACACACACACCCCTATACCTTTACCAGGTCTGGGTTAGATCTCCTATCTTTGACATCTTATACTGTACATGGCATGATTATTTTTTCAAGTGGATAGGAGGGGAAGCATTCAGTTTCACCATCTGCAATCTATGGAGAACTGTATCACACATTTTTCTGAATGGGAAGGAGAGCTTTTAGTATCACACTTTGTGCGTGCAACAATAAGGACTTCAGCCAAGCCTGCCTCTGTGTTCCTTTTTGAAACGCTGTAAAGCATTTCTGAGAATCCACAATGCACCAAAGCAAGGCCTCTGCATTCTGATGGCCTACTGTTTATTCTATTGAGTAGCAGAGGGAGAAAAACAGCATTTTAATTAGTATCCAGGGAACTTCATTATACCAGAGGTCAAACCTGCACCTGGATTTTGCTCACAAAAGCAAGGCTATCTTGAGAATAGAAGAATTCTTCAGCCCAAGGTGGATGTTGAGCTGATATTTGGAAGGTCAACACCTCTCTTAGTGGGAAATCATAATTTTGAGAGAGTAAATTGCCAAAGAGGGGGAGATCGTCTCTCCCTGAGCAGCCAGTCTCCTGATCAAATCTGCACATATTTAGCTCTGGCTGCTTGTGATTCAAACTAAACTAAAACTAACTTAATACAGATCCTATACAATTGGTCTTCCTCAGAAGGAATTACACCTAGGGTGATTCCCTTGGTTCTTCAAGAATAACTCATTCCTATTCCAGTGTTTCTGGATCTCCAAGAAAACTCCATTCTCATGATGGGGGAAAAGTAAACAGCTGTGCCTTGAGGGGTGGGGTTGCACAACACCATCATAATTATTGCAGGCACAATGTGCATCTCCAGATGCAGTAGACAGAAGAAAAAGAGAAGTGGGAGATAGCTATGGTCAACTTCAGAAGTAACATCATCCCACCAACAATAAAAGAGGGGCTAAATTGATGTGGGGAGAGAAAAACAGACTCCAGTGTATTGAAGTGAACTACTCAAAATCTATACATTCATCAGCACTCACATGCACACTTAATCCTATTAATATAACTATGTTTAAAAGGGCTGAGGAATTGAGAAGGCAAAGCCCAGGCAATAGGCTACACTGATCAAAGCTCATCACAGTGTAACCAAAAATGGTGGAGAGTGGCTGCTATAAGACGGTAACCTCACTCAGTAACCCTCAGCGGTTGGAGGGTGCAGGAGAGGTCTTAGGCTTCATTGCAGGGTGATGCTGTCAGGCTGCTGCTTTTGGGAGCTGCAGTCCAAAAACTCATGGAAACCTCTACTGCCTTAGGGTGCAGCTATACAATGGGAAAATTCGAATGGGTCTGCTGTGAAGTTGCATCTGGAAAGTTGGGTTTCCCTGAGTTAATTTGTTTTGGTCAACCACAGAGGAGTCAGCAGAGAGCAAGAAGGAAATTGGCAATTAGCCTTTTTGCAGCTTGTTAAAGTAGCTCTGTTGTGGCCATCCAGATTTGCAGGAGGCATGGCTACAGCAAATCTATCTTAACAAGCTGCAAAGAAGTGCAGATTAGCATTTTCATCTTTGCTGTTTACTGATTCCTTGCTCTTGCATTTCCTTGAGTCTCCTAGATGCCACAGTGTAATGGCACCAAGCCTTAAAAAAAGAAAAAGAATGGAAATGGGAAGGTATGAAGAAAACAAGCAGACACAGGCATAAGGTTTGGAGAGGATTCAAATAGCATCCTGTCTCCCATCTGAATGGGACCACTAACCCACATCACTGCTACTGAAGCTGGGTAAAATGGCTTGCAATAGTATGGCTACAAACCCCTCCATACTGTTTCAATTTGCATGAGCAATTACATGCTTGAGCCAATGCAAATGAGTTTACTGCAAAAGAAGTAGAAACTCCAATGGCAGAGGAAGAATCTATAGATTGGAGAGGAGACCTCCAGTCTGATTCACACTGACTGGTATGTTGTGTTATCAACAGTAGACCTTTGGTCTAGATGGGCGGGATAGAAATCCAATAGCTAACTAAATAAAAAAACAAACAGAAAATAATGTGAATCTGATTGTACTAATCCTAGAGCATTCCCATATCATTTACCAAGGTAGTCACCCCTTAGAGGTGCCACAAGGCTTTTTGTTTTCTTGCAGCAAACTCAATATCTTAACTGGAATGCAGGCATACGCACGCACGCACACGCGCGCGCACACACACACACACACACCATTTTAAAAAGATGGTATGTGTGTGAAATTTGAGAATGTGAAGCCCAGGTTTCTGATTTTATTGACCATACCCAAATCAGGCAGAAGTGATTAACATTTTCCCAGTTCTTACACTGCCCTGAAATAAAGAAAAGTCTCAGTAACTGAAGCAACAAAAAGGCTCAGGAAGAAGCTATCTTAAAGTTTCCTGTGCTGGACATCTTGATAACTACAGAATTGGTTACCTTTTTGCAAATAGACTATGAATGAAAGGGCTTGGTATCTAGCTAAGTACAAGCTTATACTGCCTTTTTGCTTTAGGGAATAAAAGAATAGAGCCCCCTTTCCCCAGAGCAGATAAGTGTGATTATTCTAATCAGAAGAACAGAGAAGAGGGAACAATCTTTGTGGAAAATGACTATTTTGGCACAGTAGGAACCTGAATGTGGTCTTCTACGTGTACATAAACTCTAATATTAGGTACAAATAATAACTATCAGGCATAAATTGGATGCTGTCTGGGTTTTCTAGTATGTAGTAAGAGCTACTCGTATGCTATATTTGTACTATGTATATTATGTTATGAAATAACAATATAATTTTCAAAATTTAATCTGTTATATTTACATAGTAGTTCTATTTTACACTCCACCTTTATTTCAGTGAGCTCAACTGTGCACAATCTCTTCTTCCATCCTCACTTTACCCTCAAAACAACCACCATGTAAGATAGGTCAGAATGAGAAAGGGAGGGAGCAGAGTTTTGATTACAGCCGTAAGTTGAACATATAAGCCACCCCAGAGTTCCTAAATCTCCTTTGTATCTTTGTTCTTCACTCACCAGATAAGACTCCTACATTCTTGTTTATGGAGACACTATAACGGACATTTTTGTCCTGCTCAAAAAGCCCATGCAAGTGTATTGCTTATGAACTAATCAGTTCAGTCCAGTCGGCGGGTCATCTTAAAGGAAAGGCGCATGCCATTTGTTTGGGTTTAGAAAGAGAGAGAATTGGAGAGGAATGCAGCTGAAGTTCTTCGAGGAGCTTGAAGGTAGGCCCCAATCACCTGGATGTGAGTTTTAAGTGGAGAGACTCACTGTATATGGAGAGATGTGTAAATACTTACTGTATCAGGGCCATTCATGCATTTCTGAAGTGACCACGGGGATGAAGCAAAGAGCCTGGGACACTCATGGGGTGAAGTGGCACCCCCACAGATTACTCCTGTTAAATCCAGCATTCATGGGGTTAGAAATGATTAAAAAAATCATGAGATTAGAAGTGGGGAAAGTAATGTAATGTTTTATAACGAAGATGCTGAGCCAGCACTGAAGGAGGACCCTGGAAGTTTCACATCTGCCTCCCAATGAACCATGAGATGTCTCATACATATTCCAGTTGAGGGACATCCATCAGTGCAGTAGGCAGAATGCCTATAGGGGTTTTTCTTGCCCCTATTTTTTAAAAATTTAGTTCTATAACTAGGACTCTGTATGTGAGAGGGCGCACGTGCGTGCAGAAACATGTGTACATGGACTTGCATGCAGGTGCATGTGTGTATATGCAGATGAATGTCTGCATTTCTGTATGGATTTTGAGTGGTTCATTTTAAGATGCTAGGATCTGTCCTTCTCCTCACCCCTTCATTCCCCCCCTTGTTGTTGCAGTGAGGGTCACTGCCAAAATTGATAATAGCTGTCTCCTGATTCTCTTTGTGTTCTTCAGCCTGGTGGTGGGCAGATAATTCTCCCAGAAATAATTTTGTTGGTGCTGTTTACACCTCTCTCCTTATGTGGCAGTTGTTATGTGGGCACAAACTGGGCTGGAGGGCAGCATATGTCCCTGATTTTAAATTATCATCTATTTCAGCTGTTGACCTTCTTGTGTGTTGAACTTTGGAAAAAAAAAGTTTTCAAAGACAGTAAAAGTCTGGTTTCCAGATGCTGGGAGTTCAGAGATGCACAGATACTTTTCCAGTCAGCTATGGCGCCTCCTGCTGCATGGAAATTAAAGGACATTTTACTTATTTTGTGTGGTGAGAACAAAAAAATAAAAATAAAAAATCCAAAAGTTAACTCAACAAGATTATAAGCAGCGGTGGGTGGTCGTTATTTGCATTATCTTATTTTGGGATTTTTCTTAAAAAAAATCATGAACAAGAATTTTTTTGTGTGTAAAAATCTTGCATTTAAGGCAAAATCCTTGCATTTTGAATGATTTTTTTTGTAATATACAAGGCTTATGTACAAAATAGAAGAGATTTTTTTCTTTTTTGCTAATGCTGCTGACAGTGAAAAATCAGTGGTTGCTGTTATGCACAAAGAGGCATGGTTTTTTTCTTCTTTTCTTGATGTACTGTTACCTGTTTTTAAAAATGCAAATCCTTGCAATCATCATCATCATCTTAGAATGGCAGAGCGGGAACGGACCCTATGGAGCATCGAATCCAGCCCCTCTAAAGGAGGCACCATGGGGAATTTACCTCCCAGCCTCTTGTTTCGCACTGAGTTATCCCGCAGTTCAACTTTGCCATTGTTTCCAATATTGATTTAAAAGTTATCCTCATAGAACTCACGGTACACAAAAATTATGTACATATAGATATTCACATTTTATACCTTTCCTTCATCACCTTCAAAACCATTTCACAAAGGATGACAAGACAGAGGGTTGCATTCACAACTGTGTATTGTCAAAGAAACAAAGCCAATAATTTGCTCAGAACAGAGTCCTCAGTGCAGCTTCCAAAGCAGCTATTCTACTGAAATTGCTTAGAGGGATGGGACCAAAGGGCATCAGGGATACAAACTGTAGAGAAGAACAGTTCAATTTCCAGATGACAAAATTAAACCTACAATACACCCTGCTGCTGTATCTGTGCATTGATCTGCTTCGGTAACTCTGCTACCAGATCAAATGACATCCACCATACTGTCACTGCATATGCCATGACTACCAAACAATCCCTTCAGTTGTTCACAACAGTTATTAGAAAAAATCCCTTCTACAGACAATGAATAGAAAGATATAGAAACACCAGGGTAGTATTTATATTTCTATGCAATTTTTCTTACTTTAGAGTCATTTTACTAGAAAAGACAGAACTGAAAGCTTAGGGGATCCGAATGCTTTAACAAGTGCCTGCATTATTAAGGTGTTTCACCAAGGCCCAAGGCTACTTCTGTGTGTAATAAATACAATTATTCCAATTCCTTTAGATAAGTATTGTATTCATGTTTAGTGTGTCACTGTTTTGAATTGTTATTACTGCACAACAGTGCAGAGATGTTATTCTGCCAGCAAAGCAAATCAGCATTCTACAAGACAATTCTAAAAATAGGGGCAGCCGAAAAACAAAAAATTATAACTCTGAAACTGGACTTTGGATCAGCATAATTTGGCATCCTGCTAGCAGCCAGGGCACAATATTGTGTGGCAATATCAGGCCTGTCCCTGGCATTTTGAATCATGGATAAGAGAAGCACAACATCCCACATTCATAAACTTGAGGTTTTTTTTGGGGGGGGGGGGGTTGGAAGAATTTAATTAACATTTATGCTCCATCAAATGCATTTCATTTGTTTAATACTCTGTTTATTTTGCATTCCTCTTCTTTTTGCTTCCTAATCTCTTCAGTTCTCACCTTGTTTAACTTATTTTATCTTTCAAACGTGCCTGACAATTCAGCCAGTCTTGATCATGTCATGCATCTGTTGATGCAGAAACTCAGCATGGTGAAATGTTTAGTGTTTGTAGTCCCAGTAAAACTCACTGGGTGATATTTGAGCAATCTGTGATGCCTAGTTGTATTTACATGCATTGTTTATGTGGTTTGGTAAGTATGTGATAGGAGGGAGGAAGTGAGGAACATGGAATGTTAGTAAGAATGGTTCTGATTCTGATTGGTTAGGGTAAAATAGGAAGTGGGATGGTGCTAAGACTTCTTAGCAGTTTTGTGTGGGGAGATCAGGGAGAGAGGTGGTTTGGGACACTGGGGTCTGAGAGAGAAGTTAGAGAGAGAAGTCTGTGAGAGAGATTGAGGGGGAGGGGTAATAGAGAGAGTGAAGGACTGTGTTGAATGATTTTTAAGTCAACATTCTTTTAACATAGTTATTTTAATAAAATCTTATTTGTTCTACTTGAACTGAGTGACACTGAGACAAATACCTAAGTAGAACCACAATTCTTCATTTTTAAGTAGGCCAGAATCTCATACTTTAGAATCAGTGTTTATAATCCTGAAAAAATAGGCCTTGTAGTGACACCTAATCCAGTAAAGCAATCTTTCTCCAAAATGCAGTTCGACGTCTCCCTGTGGAAATTAATACAAGGTATTATGCAAGCTCTGTACTTGCTTTGTCTAACACTAGCTTTTAAAGCTGTATTATGTTAGCTTCTATTCTGATACATCATAACATGATGGAATTGAACTATAAAGAAACTCATAGTTTCCTTCCGCCACCACCACATTCTTTCTCCCCCCCCTTTCTCCATCTTCTTCTTCGTCTTCAGTATTCCTTGTTTAAGAAGTTCTGAAATATGTTTGATGGATAGTAGCAGGTGGATTTGCCCATTATTTTTTCTAATCTGCTTGATATACAGTTTAAGGGAGCTGAGGAAATGGTTTGTGTGTGTGTGTGTGTATGTGTATGAAGCCCTGTTAAGAGGTGCTGGAAATTCAAATCAAAATTCATTTATGCAGCAGTTCCTGCATTCATTTAGAATAACCCATTAGATATTGTCCTCTGCTAAATTTAGCAAACACTCAGGTATGCCTGCCTTGGGAGCTTTTAATCATATTGTGTTAGGAAAAAGGAGCTAATTAGATAGACAAATTTAGAAGGAGGGTACCATTCTACAAGAAAAAGAAATGGATGATTAGCTGTTATTCCCTGTAAAAAGTACTTGGCCCAGGTGGGGGTGGATGAGTTTTCATTATGGTATGCTTTGTATTATCCTGATTTATGGTTGTCTACTCAAAAGTAAGAGCCATTTACTTAAATAGTCCTTCCTCTTAGGTACATACAGATACAGGTTCTTAAGCAAGAAATAATAAGATACCATGCTTTGCTGAAAGTATTTTAGAGGGTTTTTTTTTAACTTGATTTCTCCCATAAATCAGTTAATCCTGATTTCTTGAACTAAAGAATGAAGCTACCATTCCGGATCAAACCAAAGACTGCACATGTGACCCATGTGGCATAATTCTACTAGCAACCAGAACTCTGTGGCAACCCAGCCATTAGCCACCTTTACAGACCCTGCCACAATTGGCTCAAGACATGTTGATGAAGGACAGGATGCCATTCCACCAACAGAAACTGTGTAGAATGAATCTCACTCCAATACTAGTGAAGGGGTAGCAGCCTTTAGCTCACCTGAAGGCAGCAAGTGACCTTAGGAAGTATAAGGCTCACCACATGGAATATGTAGCTCTGACAGAAGGAAGGAGTCAGAGGGTTGCTGCCATTGCCTCTGTCACACCATCTATTTCTTGCTGCCTGGCATGTGTGCCTAGTGGCAGGGCCAGCCTTGGGCCCTCCATTAGTTAGGGTGACGTTGATCAGGCCACAAAGAGGTCAACAACAACAGTGAGTGAGTGAGTGTCTTTGTCATAGTTCAAACCATGTGGGGAAGATGTGAACTCTGCTTCCAACAAGCAGTTTACTGCATGAAGAAGCTGCCAGGATTTTTTATGTGGGCCAAATTTCTTCCAGCTGCTCTCAGGATATTTACACAGCAAGAAGAAAGGAAAAACATTGTTTCCTATTTGCTCCCTGCCCCCTTGAACATCTGATAAAAGGAGTATTCTGTATGTAACCTAGCCAGAAATTTTGTTATCTCAGAGCTGATACCCACTGATAGAATAAACGTTTTTTAAAAGATAGTTAAGATAACTAGCTGCTGCAGCAATACATTTCATAACTTTTAAATGAATTGAACTGTGTGAATTCAGTGCCATGAACAGCCCCACCCCCCGAGTTTTCCACAGTTACTTCTAATGTTTTGCTCTCTAGTCTTGTAAGAAATTAATTTGGATTGGTTCACTGTCTCTGCATCACTTATAATTTCAGATGTTTTCATCACATTCACTGACTTTTAAATTCAAAAATGATAGACAAAAAAGGCAGTGGTCTTAATTCTACTATCTTAATCTTTTTGTTCTCTATAAAGCTTGCTTTTAAGAGCCGAAATATGTTACACATACCTTATGATTCTCTTTTCCTCTTCTGCCAAGAAAAGTATTTGCAGGGCGCTCAAATCTTGAATGGAATACAAGTGTGTTCTCTACCAGGTGTTTACTCAGTCCAAACCAATAGCCCAGCAACACTATACCCCAGGTATATGCCCATAACACCATCCTTCCATGGAGACAAAAGCAGTGGGAAGTGGGATTTTGAGAAACTAATGGTTGACAGAAAAAGGATTAAGTCTCCCTTCCCTGGGCTCCACCTCTGTTTCCCTGCTCCACTGCCATATGGGGTCTTTTCACTGAAGTACATTTAAGATAAGATCAAGAAATTAAATTATATGTAATGTGATGCAATATGTTGGTGATAAAATGCACAGGCGTCAGCAACAGAACCATGATAGGCAAATGCAGATATAATTTGATAGGTTAAAACAAGTCCCAAGTGAAACGTCTGATGTAAGACATCAGCTTCAGTCACTAGCTGGAATGAATCATAAAGCTTACAATGGGAGGGGGGGGGGGAATGAAACATAGCACCTGTCCTCTCAGCATCTGTTAATGAACATCATTACCTGTTTTCACTCCTCCTTTATGTTGATATTTGACTTGCACTGTTTGATCCATTTGCCTCCTTGATCTTCCTTCTGTGATGATTTGGCTCCATGATCAGCATCAGTCTTAAAGGGTGCTGCTCTGCCAGCATGTTTTTCTCTTGTATGCAAGTTTCAAAATTGGGTCCAGGGGCAGGACACATCCATCTCTGAATCTCTGAAGACCACATCTGCACTTACACCCACAGCTCTGACCTTTCACTATTTTTATTACAAAAACTGAGTGTCTAATTATAACTTAAATACTCCCCGATGCCCTCTAGTGGCCTTTTTTTTTAAAAAAATTGAGCATACTGTATCTGGCAGGCCTTAGAGATGATGGGGTACCCTTAAAATATGGCAAAACTGCTCTCTACCCCCCATTGCGGAAGGGGACTTTTGAGCCACAAAGCTGCCTTGCTCCCTCTGGTGGTCAAAATATTTTAAAATATAAAATTAATTTTGGAGGGTGTGGAGGTTCTGAGGTCTACAAATGGGTTCCTGAGGGGCTGTGCATAGCCTGCAAGCCATATGTTACCCACCTATGTTTTAAATTTTATGTGCATTTTCTGGGTACAGTTTTATGGCTAGATATGAAGCCTGGCCCTGAGTAAACATACTTAGGAACTCATTGAAAATGTCTTTCTTCATCAGGAGCCTGTTCTGTGATCACTTTATTTTAGGCACTGAAACATCCCGCTGATGAATATACATCTTTGTTCACTTCTCCTTTGCAACCAACGCAACTACACTCCAGAATAAATTATTTGTAAGTTTAAAATGGGATGGCATTTATTAAAATTCATAAGACAGGTACACAAGTCAGCAAGCATTAACAGAGGCAAACTGGGGCCAGGGGTGGGGGGTGGGGTGGGAGGGTGGAGTGGCAGGCAAGCAGTCTCCAGAGCACCATGATTCTTTTTTGGCTCTGGCTGGAGATGTTCAGCCATGAGGACTTCTGTCCAAAGGCAGAGTCATTAGCACTTACATTCTCATGCAGCTTGACAAGCTTTGGTGCTGTGAAACCAGAAAGAGAGAGGGTGATCCGTGTAATTTTCACCAGGCAGTCCCAGAGGCCCCCTTGATAGCAGAAAAAGCCAGGCCACTGGTGTCTCTAAATGCATGTGCATTAGTGTTCTAGCATCTTAAGCAGAAACTTTGCATTACAGACTTCCTGTGTGGCATTTGCTTTCCTTACTCTGCTTTACTGTTAAAGTAGAAAATGCTCTTATTCTATACTTTCCAACTCCATAACTGGGACACCTGCTCGGAGGTTTTTATTGGCCCATTCCCACCCTAATTTACACCCCCTTCACCCAGTACATCTCTGTCATACCGGCATCTGGCACAGCCTCTGGTCTGTGACATGACTCTTTGTGCATTTTCTACCCCCTCCAGGGCCTCCACACAAGCAACGCCTTATAAACAGGACCTAATGGAATTCAGCTTCCACACAGTGAAAACGCTTAATGCACAGCCTCCTGAAAGTAATGGACTGTCTTGCTCACTGACTGATGGGGGCTCTGGCTTAACAGCGGCCATTCATTCTGAAGAACAATGTTTGTCTTTTAAGACGTTAATTGAAAAGGAAGAGAAGCTGACAGAGGACTCAAGCTCCAATGGAGGAAAATTAAAAAGCCCACTCCTGACAAAGTGAAAAATACTGAACGGAGATGAAGATATGTGGACTGTAGAAACATAGTCCAGAAAGAGATACTTGGGGTCACTTGCCAGCTCCACAAGCAAAGCCAGCCTCTCTAGGCTGTCTTGTAACATAATTGTGGGAGAGTCTTCACAAATTGTCCCTCAAACCCACAACATCTTAGCCTGGCTTGTGCTCTATTTGGTCACAGTTCAGTCCAAATATGCCCATGTTCAGAGCATCTAGGCATGACTCCCATTGCTCTCACTGTTGGAAAAACTCAGGCATCACCAAAGATTCAATGTAGGGAGGTACAGCGATTGCTACCCTTCTGCAAGCAGGCAAAGACCTTTCTCTTCAGGCAAGCTTTCCCTTGGTGACTGCCTACGTGAGTGTGACTTTTAGATGGATTGTTATGCATTGCTGCTCTGACTGAGTCTTTAGTACTACTTGTGTTTACCGTCTTTCAGAGTGGTATTTGTTTGTTCCTTTGTAATAGTTGTATACTTGTTGTTTTAGCTTTGATACTGTCTTTTAATGATGTAAGCTGCCTCTTTATACTTTAAAGTTTTCTGCTTTAAATGTTGTCTTTCAATGATGTAAGCCACCTTGGGTCCTTTTTAAGGAGAAAGTTAGGGTATAACTAACTAACTAAATAAATAAATATCTTATTGGGTTATATTTTTCTTCACTATCTTTAGATGGTAAAACAGCACAATATGGAGGCACATGTAACCTGTTAAATGTACTCTGAGCAGAAATCCGTGCAAGCATGTTAGTACGGAATTAAATGGCCACATGCTTCTGAGGTACAGTGGTGCCTCGCTAGACGATTGCCTCGCAGGACGAGGAAATCGCTAGACGATGCCTTTTTGCGATCGCTACTGCGCTTCGCAAAACGATGGTCTCCTATGGGGAATTTTCGCTAGACGATGAGGTTTCCCCATAGGAATGCGCCGACTAGTGGTCAAAAGCTGTCAGTGCAGCTGTCAGTGCATTCCGACGGGGACCTGCACTCGCTAGACGATGTTTCCCTATGGGAGATTTTCGCAAGACGACTGCGTTTTCCCTTGGAACGCATTGAAGAGATTTCAATGCATTCCAATGGGAAAACGTGCTTCGCTAGACGATGTTTTCGCTAGACAGCGATCTTCGCGGAACGGATTAACATCGTCTAGCGAGGCACCACTGTACTTTGCTGATGGGACTTTCAGTTCAGAAGATGCTCAGCAGGATACCAACCATAAGTATATGTTCTTGTAACCAAGTAAAACAGACACAGCGATAAGGACCATGTTACAAAATATGAGCCTTTTGTTATAACTCCTGGTTATCACAATAAGCATGGTGTGTGTGTGAGGAATCTCTCATACGACCCGCCTGATAAAAAGAGACTCAGCTTATATCATCCTACCCACTCAAATTTACCTAAAAATGCAAACACATAGACGAACATACATGACCCCCCTCTTATTGATTGCACACAATATATATGATACAATCATAAACAACTGTGCTGCTGTAGGGAAGCAAAAAGAAGAAGACATCCCTGCTGGATAGTGCTTTTAAAACTCTAGTTTTTTCAAAGCCCCAGAAGTGCAAGAGATTTCTACGTATCAAATAGGCCTAGCCATTCTGAACATCTGTACAAAGAAGACCACAGTGAGAAAATATGTTCTAGCCAATGTCAGCATGCAATGGTGCTTCAGTGAAGTGAAACACATAGTCCTTAGTACAATGGCAGAAATACCTAAAGATGCCTTGGATATTTGAATGAAACGTGCTTAGAGCAGAAGTTGAATTTCTGATAGATTATATTACATGTGAGCTAGATGTTCCAATGGAATCAGGCTTCAGTGTGCTGGTGTGGACATCACTGACTTACTTGAGTTTCAAAAGGCTTTAGTGTCAGCTGCAGGAATGGAGCAGAGGAACAGCTGTGGACGTCATCTGGATAGAAAGCCCTGAATGCTATGGTAGAACTTACAGAGGCGATCACAGCTTCATGCCTTTGCATCTAAATGGGTTCAAGTCCAATTGTTACCAACTCTGATTTTACATCGGATCAACAAATTTATGGTGGTGGTTGGGCTTTGCTTTAAATCCCTGGGAGGCTTTGCTAATCCAAGTACATAATAGTTTGCTATATTTGCCACTTAGCTTTATTATTATTATTATTATTATTATTATTATTATTATTATTATTATTATTATTATTATTATTATTATTATTATTATTATTATTATTATTACCGTATTTTTCCGTTTATAACACACCTCCATTTATAAGATGCCCCCCCACTTTTCTAACCCCAAAATTAAGAAAACGTAGCTTTGAGGATTCAGCCTCTGAGCTCAGAATGTCAGATATTTTGTCTCTGTTGAATCTTGAGCCTACAGGCTCCACCTCCAAGGAGGTGTGTTCCAATTGGTTTGTTCAGGATCAGCTGACTTCAGTTCCATAAGGCTCATGATTGGAGGAAGCTAAGTCTCCTGACTGTAGGAAACTAAGCCTTGTGGCTGAAGGAAGCCTGTTTACAGAGGCAAGGTATGTGCCGCTTTGTTTTCTCCTCGGCTATCTCAGCTTACTTCCGTGTAAAAGACGCCCCTCAATTTTTAGGGTAATGATTTTAGGAAAAAGTAGCATCTTATAGACAGAAAAATATGGTATTATTATTATTATTATTATTATTATTATTATTATTATTATTATTATTATTATTATTATTATTATTCAGAAACACCAGGCACAGTGAAAATTATAAAAACATTGACTGGTATTATATAACAGATACAAGTTTTAACCAAAAACCTAATTATTATTATTATTATTATTAAGGATCTGGCTATCTACTCTGAGGTCTGATTGCATAGTGATGGGTCTGGGTTTTGGACCAGATATCATTTTTATTATTTGCAGTGTATGCTAGTCCACACACAAAAGCTAGCTGTACTGGGAGTTGACTCTTACACGAACAGTTGTTGTTGTTGTTGTTGTTGTTGTTAGTAGTAGTAGTAGTAGTAGTAGTAGTAGTAGTTTTATTTATATGCCGCATTTCTCCCAACAAGGGACCCAAAGCAGCTCACAACATTAAAATTCACCTAATTTAAAAACACAATAAGTTGAATATTAAAAGATAAATTAAACAATATATGATTTAAAATACAATTAAAAGATTAAAACATGAAAACATAAAAAGATTTAAATTATCTGCTAAAATGGGATTAAAACAGGGATTCAGTTATAACTGTTAAAAGCCTGCCTGAAGAGATGGGTCATTAGCTTTTTTCAGAAGGATAACAGAGAAGGGGCCATCCTGATCTCCTGAGGGAGAGCGTTCCATAGCCTGGGAGCTGCCACAGAGAAGACCCTCTCCCGTGTCCCCATCAGCTGTGCTTGTGCTGGCAATGGGACCGAGAGGAGGGCTTCCTCTGCTGATCTTAATTGCCAAGAAGGCACATATAGGGAGATACGGTCCTTCAGGTAGCCTGGACCCAAGCTGTATAGTGCTTTATAGGTAATGACCAGCACTTTGAATTGGGTTCGGAAACGGACCGGTAGCCAGTGCAGTTCTTGTAACAGGTGCATTATATGCTCCCTGTAGCTGGCTCCAGTCAGTAGTCTGGCTGCAGAGTTTTGCACCAGCTGAAGTTTCTGAACCGTCTTCAAAGCAGCCCCACATAGAGCATGTTACAGTAATCCAAATGGGATGTAACTAAGGCATGTGTCACTGTAGCCAGATCCGACATCTCAAGGAACGGGCACAGCTGGCGCACCAGCTTTAGCTGTGCAAATGCACTCCTGGCCACCACCAAAACCTGGGCATCCATGAATCCAGGAGTACACCCAAGCTGCGGACCTGAGTTTTCAGGGGGAGTGTAACCCCATCCAGCACAGGTAGTATCCCTATTCCCTCATCTGCCTTCTGACTAACCAGGAGCACCTCTGTCTTGTCTGGATTAAGTTTCAATTTGTTTGCCCTCATCCAGCCCATTACTGATGCCAAGCACTGGTTTAGAGTCAAGACAGCTTCCCTGAAATTAGGTGGAAAGGAAAGATAGAGTTCAATGTCATCCGGATACTGGTGACACAGAACCCCAAAACTCCAGACAAACTCTCCCAGCGGTTTCACGTAGATGTTAAAAAGCATGGGTGACAAAGAACCCTGAGAAACGCCACAGGCCAATGGCCAGGGCGTTGAGCAGGAGTCACCCAGCACCACCTTCTGAGTTCTCCCCTCCAGGAAGGACTGGAGCCACTGTAAAACAGTGCCTCTGAGTCCCATCCCAGAGAGACGGCCCAGAAGGATACCATGGTCAATGGTATCGAAAGCCGCTGAGAGGTCCAGCAGAACCAACAGGGACACACTCTCCCTGTCCAGTTCCCGGCATAGGTCATCCACCAAGACAACCAAAGCTGTCTCTGTCCCATAGCCAGGCCTGAAACCAGATTGAAATGAGTCTAGATAATCCGCTTCCTCCAGGAATCCCTGGAGCTGAGAAACCACCACATGCTCTAGTAGCTTGCCCAAAAATGGGATGTTTGAGACTGGCTGGTAGTTATCCAATACACTGGGATCGAGGGAGGGCTTCTTCAGTAGCGGTCTTATTACTGCCTCCTTTAAGCAAGCAGGGATCCTAGCCTGCTGCAAGGAGGCATTTACCACTCCCCGTACCCAATCGGCCATTCCTCCTCTGGCTGCTTTTATGAGCCAGGAAGGGCAAGGGTCCAGCACACATGTGGTGGCAATCACCTCTCCAAGAATCCTGTTGACATCATCAGGCTGCACCAACCGAAAAGTATCCATTAAAACAGGACAAGTTGGGGCCAAAGTTACATCCACTGAGTCTGTATCAATTACAGCATCCAAGTCAGAGCAAATCCACACACCTAGATCTACCCAAATCACTCACTTTAGTCAGGATGGGCAGCTGACAGACCTAACGCCAAGGGAGGCCTGAAAAGAAAGGACAAGAAAGTGGGCCTTCTCGGCAGTGGCCCCTCGCTTCTGGAACAATCTCCCCCCAGAAATTTGTCTGGCTCCCTCGCTGGGTGTTTTTAAGAGCCAACTCAAGACCTGGCTCTTTAGGCAGACCTTCCCTCCTGTCAATACCTAATTAATTTCGCCATCTTCAATTGTATTAATGTTGTTGTTTTATTTTATTTTATTATTCTTAGAGTGTTGTTAGCCGCCCAGAGTAGACTTCAGTCTAGATGGGCGGGGTATAAATATATATTTTTTTTAAAAAAAAAATCCGAGTGATTTTATCTGCAAAGTGTCGTGCAAATTCCTCACAGTGGGTTGTGGAGTGGTCAATATTTTGTTCTTTTGTTGGGGCATGTACTAAGCCCCTGACCACTCAAAACAACTCCGCTGGACGACTTTGTGCAGATGCAATGGCAGCAGCAAAGAACCTTTTCTTTGCTGCAGCCACTGCCAGGGAATAGGCCTTCAAATGGGCTCTAGCCCATGTTCGGTCGGATTCACTCTGAGTTTTCCGCCATCGTCACTCTAGTCTTCGTCCCACTCATTTCATCACTGCCAGCTCCCTGGTGAACCAGGGGGCTTGCCTGGCTCTACTTCGTGGGAGAGGATGCTTAGGAGCAATTGTGTCCACCGCCCTGGTCATTTCCCCATTCCAGAGATCAGCCAGAGCTTCGACAGGATCGCCTGCTGAGGCAACAGGAAACTCCCCAAGAGCTGTCAGAAAACCACTTGGATCCATCAGTCTCCTGGGGCAGACCATCCTAATAAGTCCTCCACCCCTGCAGAGATTAAGAGTTCCAGTAAGTCTAAACCTCACCAGGTAGTGATCTGTCCATGACAACGGAACTACAGAGAGCTCCTCCACACCCAGATCACCATCATCCTGCCCAGCATGAAAAACAAGGTCCAGAGTGTGCCCTGCTATATGTGTGGGGCCAGAAACCACTTGGGACAGACACATGGTTGTCATGGAGGACATGAAGTCCTGAGCCGCTCCTAATAAGTTGGTCTCAGCGTGGACATTGAAGTCCCCCAGTACTATCAGCCTAGAGGACTCCAACATCACTTCCGATACCAACTCAGTCAGCTCAGGAAGGGAGACTGTTGAGCAGCGGGGTGGACGGTACACCAACAGAATCCCTATTCTGTCTTGGGCACCCACCTTTAAGTATACACACTCGAACCCAGAAAGCTGTGGGACAAGGCACCTGGTGAGGGGGGTGGAATCACGATAGACTACTGAAACTCCACCTCCACATACCCCAGGTCTGGCCTGATGCTGCACAGAGAACCCAAGTGGGCAAAGCTGGGAGACACTAACTCCCTCAGTTGACAGTGTCTTGCACAAAACAGGAATCTGAAACAGCAGACTAATTTAAAAGGCCCAGAACAGATTGTTCATACACACCCCACTCTATTGTCCCACAGAGAGGGAACACTTGGAGAGCTCATGAGAACAGCAGAGAACACCCACTATGATCTGTTGCCTCAGGTGATTACTTCACAATGCCTACTGATAAGGGTCAAGATTTATTCAAGGTCAAACTCTAATGTTTATCCTAGAACTTCTCAATGTCATGTCTTCATTCTGCTTGCCTGCTGCAGCTGATGCTATACATTCCTATCCTCTTTTCCCTTCTGCATCTAAAGAGCTTCCTTGCAGCAACTTGCCCACCTTCTTGGCTGTTGGCTAATTTCCACATTGGTTAATACTTCCACAATTAATATTTGTCCCCTTCCTTGTGGGCTGTCACAATCCTATGTATCCCATCAGAGCTAGGATTTGAGAGGTTTATGCTTCTCGAACAAGCATTGCCATCAGTCTGACTGGATAAAGACTTTGCCCCCTTTCAGAACTTTCCCAGGGCATGTAGAGGGGGCAGCTCCTTGGGCCTTTCTTTTCACATCAGCCCAACTCAGTAGTGCCCTAATGGATCTACTGAAGGCAGTTACATAGCTGTCTTGTTTCCATTTCTTTATACAGCTTCCAAGCTCTGCCATGAAATATGTTTTTCCTCCTCAAGGGCAGCCCCTGACATAACATGCCACTGGTAAATTCAGCAAATAAAAAGTGATTGATTTTAGATTGTTTATACTTGTTCTTTCAAATTACAAAGGGCAAGACAACTGGGTTTTTACAGAAAGTGTGCTCAGTCTCTAGTTATCCAATAAAGGGAAAAGGTTAGTAAGAGCAGGTTAGAAATACCACTGCTAAGTCGAGAAACCGATCACAATAAGGGAAGCATCTGCAAGCATGAAATTAGATTAGTGACTTCACTGTCATAGGCACCCAGCCCGATATTACATCAAGCACAGCTATGCTGGCTCAGGCTTGCTGGATGTTTTGCTCCACATATATTAATGATTATAAGAAGAATATCTCAAGAGCTTGTTGTACACCCAAGCACACATTCATTTTCTCTCCTTTAAAACAAATTTCTGTCTCATCCTTCTGAAGAGGTCCATTTAATAGGACATGAAATGAAATGCCAACATGAATTAGAACAAATGGCATCGTATTCCCCATTAGACAAGAGGTGCCTGCTGGGAAATATGCTCTGCAAGTCCGCTGGTCAAGAGAGGAGAAGAATGTTACTGTCTGTTTGCTCTCCAGGCCATGTAATTTTCCTAGGTTGGAATCTGGCTCACAGTTATACCATTTATTTTGGTGGCTTAGTTCTTGAAAGACTGGTCTATCTCACAGCTATAAACTGTGACTTAGCATTCTATACTAGCAAGGGGAGAGTTAGAGTTCTCATTATTAACTATGGGGTAAGGAAGCTTTTAATAAATGCAGAGAATGGTAATTTTTGATACACAAAGAGAACCAACCTTGATTGATTGCACTGCTGTGCCTCCCCTATTCCCCCTCCCCCTCTGATTTCATTTCTGGACTGATTGAGTATATTTATGGTCCATTTTCTTCCATAATACTAAGGTTAGAAAACGTCCAACTTATATGTATATTAATTTTCTTATCTATGCTTGTTATTCACCAAAACCTATACACGATCTGCACTTGTCAACCTCAAGGATTATTAATGATAAGACCATCACAATGCTGGACCTTTTGAATTTCATATTTTCCCTCCACCCAATTTTTGTATAACTTTCTGTCTACTGAAGCAAACTCCTTCAACAGTGCTGCATAGAGGATCGCCCTCTGTAAAGAAAGACACCTGCCCAATGTACCACTTGTTTCTCCTCTCCTGGCACTCCCCCCTCCCAAATGAGTATCAAAAACATCTGTGCAACAGAGAGAGAGAGAGAGAGAGAGAGCACAGTTATCTAAATTTTGGTCTATAGCTAGGAATTCATCTCATGGGGTTTCTTTCTTTCTGTCTGTCTGTCTGTCTGTCAGTCTGTCTGTCTGTTTAACCCTCATTCCTGCATTACTGTTTCAAATGTGCAGGTCTTGGTGTGTGTTTTGGATCATGTCTTGAGGTATATCTTTCCAAAACATCAGTGATTCTGTCTAAGCTGTGTGCTTTTCATGGTCACTTGATTCCAAAGGAAACAAAAGGCCTGCAGATAATTAGAAACCATCCATTGTGCATGATGAGCTCACTAGCTCCTGTGGAGAATGCCAGTCCTAGATTCTCAGGTATCTTTTCCCTTGATTGATACCCATTTGCATTAGCTATGGAGGCTGAAGACCTGTTATCGTGATGCTGCTTGTTACACAGAGCCCAATTAATGAAAGGTTAGGATGCTATTAAAAACATAAAGTACTCTTTATCCCTGGATGAGGTACTTCAAGCCCCTTAATGTGTTATCACTCTATGAATTATAGCTGCACAGTAGTGCAGCTATGCTATTGTGCAGCAGAGCAAATGAACATTCTAAAAGGCAATTCTAAAACTGAAGAGGCCCAAACAAAAAATCATAACTCTGAAATTTGACCTCAGATCAGTGCTAAATACGGGAAAGCCATAGCAGACAGTCTGCTCTTGTTCTGTGCCAAGTTTGGGGAGATTTGTTCAAAGGGTTTTTGATTTATGATTTTTAAAATAGTAAATCTGTTCCCCCTTTGCAGAAACAAGTGACGTTAAATATCCCCAGATTTAAAATGAATCAAATAAATTGAAAAGAACAAGCTTGTTTATCTTGAAATAAAATGATTGGCCCCACCCACTTTTTTATTTGGAAGGAATCCAGGCTGCAGGGGATGAAACATTGATCTTCAAAAAAGGCCTCTCAAAAGGGTAAAACAATGACTTTCATGCAGGGAACAGATTTACCCTGAAGACCTTTCCAAAGTAGATACTTTGTTGCAGCTTCTTGGCCAGGAAGAGAGATGTACAGAGGACAATGGAAGGTCACAGAAACAGTCAAAAGATTGGGTTGGTTTTTTGTTTTTTTTAAACTGGGCTTGTTTTAAAGAAAGTGTCACAATGACAGTCCTCCCAAAAGGGACATTTTGCTATGTATCTCCATGGAATTAGTATAAAATTTTGTAAGGTATATTCAAAGTATCTCTGCATTACGAAAGCACAGAGCAGTTGTGTTTCCCCTGTAATGTATCGGGATGGGAGCTTCAAGTGAAGATCCTTTGTTGGATAGGCTGCTTGCAGCTGTGCTGAGATTGACTGTGCTTGCTGAGCTGGTCAATTAAGTTACTCCTACAGACTAGTAATGGGCCAAGGGAGTTTTTAACTGTTGGGTGTGGTTATTGAGAGATTGAATGTTGGGGGGGTGTTTTGGGGAAGGTTTGACTATATATATGGCAGCTTGCTGTGAGTGTTTGTTCGTTGTGTCTTCTGCAAATAAAGAGCTATGCTGAAGTCATCTCCATGTCTGAACCCACTACTTTAAAGTCCCAGCCCTGAGTGTCTTCATTAAACATTCTCTCAGGCTTTCTGAGACCAGGTTCCTGACACAAATCTTCAAAGGGAAAATCAGCTCAAGGTCTGAGACAATTTGAACTGTTAACACTGTCAGTGAGGGCCCAATTAGCTGATTCTCAGGAGGAGAACTTTTAAACTCCTTCCTGGCCAAACAGGCATTGGTGCTGGGAAAGCGATTATGTGCCTGGTTGTAAAAAATATTTCAAAAGATATTTTAAAAAGAATAAAGAAACAGTCTTCAGAAGCTGTGGAATTTCTGTTTTTGTTTTTGTTTTGTGACTGGGGAGGGTGGAATACTTGTGTGATTAAATTGAGTGACAAGAAGTGGGACTGAGCCTTTCTGTACCTTCAGTACAAGAACTAAATTTAAATGGAGGGGTTCAGTTAGTATCAGTTGAAGGTTTCTTTCAAACCCCACATGGGAGGAGGATGGGACTGACATCTAGGAGTATGATTCAAGACTCCCTTACCTATGTATGGTAGCTGGCTGTGGAGCCAGGGATTGGGAATTTGATTCCCCACTGTGCCTCCTGGGAGAAAAGCCAGTTTGTGTGGCCTTGATCAGGCTGCATAGTCCCAGGGTATCCCTAGAAGAAGAGAATGGTAAACCACTTCTGAATACGATCTGCCTTGGAAAGGGTCACTGTAAATTGGAAGCAGTATGCAGTTTTATTATTATCCATATATAGTGATTCTGGGTCAGAATAGCCTCCTATGGGCTAACACAGCAGTAGGTATGATATCAAGGCTCAACTGTATACAATTTGTGGTTTAGTTTTCAGATATTTTCAGAATTGCAGACTCATTAAACTTGTAAACATGTGGTCATCATAAGATTTTTCCTGCTTAAATCTTTCAGAATGCTGGAGGTGCTGGGTGAAGTCCTGCTGACAATGAAAAAGACTTTCAGTCTTTGCATGGAGAGGAGTAGAGGGAGGAGGGCCTCCTCTGGTTTCTTAGACAGTCCTGTACCTCGTCTGACCTCTAATGACCTTCCTTCAGTCCAGATTGATATTCTGAAGGTTGCTGATGTCACTTCATTTCTTCTCATATTTCTCTCCTAGCCATCTCTGAGAGAGGTCAGAAGAGAGGCATCTTTCTCAAGAGGTCAGGGTGTGGCCATGGCTCCTTTCAACTTGGCCTCAGTTGGCTACAGCTAGGAATTCCATTATCTCAAGGCGTATTTTGAATAAACATCAGATTCCTTAATTTGGTCCATTAAGCATATGTGTATGTGAATTCTTTCCAAAGAAAGAAGTTGTTCTCCTAATCTGCTATTCAGGGGGTAAATCCACAAGTTACCTTTGCTGTTGCTTGCTACCACTTGTTCAGCTAACAGAGAAAAGGCATCACACACATCTCAAGGCTTGGGAAAGTTATTTCAGAGTTTGGAAAGTTATATTCTAGAACTATAATTTCCCCATTCCGCAGCCAACACAGCCTATTGGGGATTTTTTTTGATAAAAAAAGGTTTAATATTGTGAATTTGATTATTCCTTTAGTTAGCAGAACAGGAAGACACAGAAAACAACAGTGTTTCACTAGCCCTCTCCATCACACAAATCTAGCCCTTTTTAGTAAAAGTCACCACTCTGGTTGCATCTTAAGGGGTGGGGGAAAGTAAGATTGCTCACAGCCTCTAGTTACAAGCAGAAGGAAAAGGGTAAAAATGGAGTCTCTTGCTTCTCCAGTGGAGGTCAGGAAATTCTATTTATTTTATTTATTTATTTTATTTATTTATTATTAGATTTTTACCCCGCCCCCCTAGACAAAGTCTACTCGGGGCGGCTTACATACATAATAAAAACATCATAACATTAAAACATCATAACATTTAAAACAGCATAATTTTAACATTTATATTAAATTAAATCAGTACCAAGATGATAAGAGTAAAATCAGTTATTGACTGGAGGGAAGGCCTGCCTGAAAAACCAGGTTTTCAAATGAGTTTTAAAATAAAAGTTCTAGAAGTTGGAGTCCAAACAATAACTCTTCCAAACTCTAACTATTGTGAACAAAAGTCTAATCAGAGAGTGCAAATCTGTATCGTGGGGATGGTTCACTACAACTAGCTTCACAGAACTATTGTGAGGATAAAAGAAGAGAAGCAGAACTATGCATAACATCCTGAACAACTTTGACACTTTATATATATATATAAAAGAGATTTCATAATTAACATTTGTCTAAAGAAGTATGCACTTTTGTTGATGAGTATCTGTCCTCCTACATGGTGATGATGACAATGGGCTTACATGGTTTGTCGATAAGCCAAAATTGATGATGAATGTGGGTGAAAAATTGTGCGAAAGCTCTCTCATGTTTTTGCTGGTCCTCCATACTGATTTGTTCCCACTTGCTCTCAATGCTAGTTCTCTTACAGAACACAGAAGACTGTGTGTTGCTTACACTGAGCCCACAGTTATATTATATTTTGCAAATTCCCCTTTCCTTTCTTTTCCTTTCCTTTTTTCTTTCTTCTGGTTTGCAATAAGTAAATAAAATTATTAGAAAAAATAAGTGAAATAAAACTGAAACAATATAGTAAAGGAAATTAAACCATAGAATCATTGAGTTGGAAGGGGCTGATAAGGCCATTGAGTCCAACACCCCCCCTTAATGAAGGAATCCAGATCAAAGTAGATCTGACAGATGGTTGTCCAATTTTCTCCTGAATGCCTCCAGCATTGGAGGTGACTTAAAAATCTGCTGTATTTTCATGGCACTGGCTGGCAGAGCAATATATAAAATTCTATCTAATAACAGGCATTGGTATGTGTATGTAGGAGGACCTGAGAAAGGGTGAACATTTTCTGATCGCCTCTAGAGGTCTCTCCTTTCAGGCACACTTTGGTCTGCTTTAGAGAAGTAATCCTTGCTTGACGCAACTTTTATGCGCAAGACAGAGGAACTGCAAAATCACTCCCCTTGCATTCCAGAGAAAGCAAGGTGTTTTGTGGTGCTGTCAACAAGATAATGAGAACAATGGTGTAGGAGGTTGCAAATTAGGCAAATTAGGCAAAACTACACAGTTAATATGAATCGATATGTGTTGTTGCTGCTGTTTCATGTCAGGGACTTTTAAAGGGTTAGAAGTGTGGGATGGTTGTCTTTTGTTAACAGTCAGTAAGTTGTGTTGTGCTTCCACTCTTTATACTTTGCTTCTCAAAAGGCAAGGACACTAATTTTGTGGAGAGACACTTTGTGTGATTTACAGAGATACTGGGAAAGAAAAAAAAATCCTTCTGGCCTTATTGTTGTCTGAAGGTAACAAATTTGATGAGGCTTGAAAATTCTTTATCAAGGAGTTTACAGTTGCAACAACCTAAACTGACAGAAGAAAAGTGTGTTGAGTATTCTTTACATTCCAATGTTGTGGTCACCCTCATTCAATGAACATCTGAAGTGAGAAGGGAACTTGAAACTAGCACACTGGACTCAGATTTTGAATCCCGGTGCACTTGACAAACCACAAAATACAGTGCCAAAGGTGCCATTTGTCTCTCTCTCTCTCTCTCTCTCTCTCTCTGTGTGTGTGTGTGTGTGTGTGTGTGTGTGTATATATATATATATGTATATATGTATATATGTATATATATGTATATATGTATATATATATACTTAAATGCAGTATATGTATACATACATACATACATATACATATACATATACATATACATATATATATATATATATATATATATATATATGTATACATACATACATACATACATACATACATACATATACATATACATACATATATACATATATGTGTGTGTGTGTGTGTGTGTGTGTGTGTACAGGTATATGTATATATTTCTCAAGGCAACAAACAAAATTCTATCCCTTTCTTCCTCACTACGTTCTGAAGTAAGGCTAAGAGGTAATGACTGTTACTGATTCATGGCTGAATGGGGGTTTGAAGCTAGGTATCCAGCAAACTGTTGTATCTACATCCAATTATTAGTTCCAAATAGAGTGGACTCATTGAACCAATGAGAACCTCATACATAAACACCTATGTAAGTTCCAATTCAGTTAAGTCTAATAATTGGATTTAGGCCTTAGTTGTTTGTTATTTTATTTCTCCATAGTCTAACACTAACCACTAAACTACATTTTCTGTAAAAAAATAAACATTTTACTTCTTACAGTGTTTTTGTAGAAACTGGCCATAAACATGTAGGCCTCTTTCAAAAGCAAAATCTTTACGTTAATCATTAATAAAACAGATTCCTTGTATTTTCAATCTAAGAAAGTAGCATATTCTTAGAAAGCCAAGTCTGATTTCTGTTTCCAGCTAACAATAACCAAAATTCATCAAGGCTAAAGAATTCCAGAGACCAGCGATAGTAGCCTCGAGGACTCTATGCAGTCAGCAGAGACGAATTACTGCATTTAAGTTATAAAAAACACAATAAAACCAGCAGGTAATTCTGATGCAGTGTGAAACTCTGCTGGAATGACTTCAAGCATCATTCTTTCCACTGTTTGGTTTTATAGCACTAGGATGCATGTTTGATGTTAAGAGGCTTTCCAATCAATGGTTATTGCCCTGAACCTCTAGCCCTTTTAGTACTGCAAGACTTGATGCTGCTGGGTATCTGCCAGTTCCCTTACCCAGGCCAGGGCCCACAATTCACCAGCAGATATTCCCAATTTTTCTTAGCTTTTGGTTTTTTTCCACCTGCCTGCTCCAGGCTTACAAAGGTGGTAAGAACCAGGGGAAGAAGGAACTAGGCATGTAAATCCTTGTCTTCACCAGGTGATGATGAGGAATTGCAAAAACAAAGAAAACAAACAAACAAACAAACAACATCTTCTCACCTTGCATGAAGACAAGATATATTCTTATGTTATTGGAAAGTCAATTTTATGCCAATTGTGTGTCTTGTTTAAATTGTGTATGTTGTGCAAATTACATAATTTGTGTAATTTGTGCAGTTGACTCAAAGTTGTTATCACTGCTGCCTTATTGTGTGAACTTTTAAGAACCAGAAGCATTGGATGGGTTGTTTCTGTCTTTAAAACAACAAACTACCAGCTAGTCCATTTCCACTTGCTGCATGTTTATGTGGGTGTGCATATGTGAGTGTGCACACTTTGTTTATTAAAGGTGAAGGACACCATATTTATACAGACTGCCACAACAGTATCATGCACAAATTGCAGAAAACTTGAGGAAGAAAAGAACCAGTCTGTGTTTTGTTCTCACTCTGGAGTTGAGGAATCTTATCATGCTTGGAAATTTCTCAGTGAGGTGTGTCGTAAATCTGAGGCAACGTAAACTTACAAGAACAAGGAGTTTAGTAAGTATTCTTCACATCCCCTGCCTTCACCTCTCGTTCTTGGAAATGTGGGGATGGCATGCCAAGGAAGAAGGCAAGAGAGCGGGCAGTGGTGACAGTGACACCGACACTGTAGCACTACCCAGAGAGAGTATTATGATGCTGATACCCTTTTCTATATAATTCACAGTAGATTGAGAGATCCACCGCTGATCTGATAACAATTATGTTTTACCGGGAAAAAGTACTAAGGGCTCATTATTTACCAGCAGAGTAGTGGGCCCTTTGTTTAGTCGTTAAGTCGTGTCCGACTCTTCGTGACCCCATAAACCACAGCATGCCAGGCCCTCCTGTCTTCCACTGCCAGTTTGGTCAAATTCATGTTGGTAGCTTCGATGACACTGTCCAACCATCTCATCCTCTGTCGTCCCCTTCTCCTCTTGCCCTCACACTTTCCCAACATCAGGGTCTTTTCCAGGGAGTCTTCTCTTCTCATGAGATGGCCAAAGTATTGGAGCCTCAGCAAAGTGGGCCCTTAGTGCAATCCAAACGCAATGACTTGCCAACAGTACAAGGGAAAATTAAGTAGAATCCAGTAGAAAGGCCTTTCTAGTAGCAGAAGGTCCCTTCTTTTATTCACTGATTTTAAAGGTTTGTTGGCAGAATGATCCGCCAGCGGACTCATCCTGCTGGTTAAGAGCTGCCACCTGAAGAGCCATTTAAAAAGTGACAGAAAGAAGACAAGGAAGAAGTTGTGTTAATCCAGACCCAAAGCCCCTCTGCCCCAGAAACCCAGGCACAGGGACAGTACAAAGTCAAGCCACAGTGAGTTAGTCTTCCAGTGTGGTGTAGTGGATAGAATGTCAGACTAAGACTCAGGAGAGCTGGGCATCAAAACTCACTGAAGAGTGGCAATGGTAAAACCATTCCTTGAAGATCTCACTTAACTTGAAAACTCTATCAGGGTAACTATAGTCAAAAGTGACTTGATGGCACATAACAAATTTTTAAGATCACTGGCAGGGATTCCTGGGAGAAGTCTGGATTCAGCACAGGTTGAGTTTGACTGTTGGTGACTCCACTGGCCCTTGGCCATCTTGGTCAGTAAGGTTCACTCTCAAAGAAAGAAAAGAAGGAAGCAAGATAAACCAAACAAGGAACAATGAAAGAGAAGGAGAGAAAGGAAAAGAGAAAAAAAAATCACCAAATCACATGGCTAAGGACTTGTACTACATGTCAGAGTATTGTTGCAGGTACTGCTCAAGAAGCTTATACAACCCTTTCAAAAGCATTCACTTTTTTTGTGAGAAGTATACTACATCGGGAAAATAACAGCACATTCCCAGTAATAAAATGTCACAACTTGAATACGTTGAATATTTTTTTTCACTCCCAACTTTGTCAAGATCATAGGAGAAACTGAGAAGCATTTCATTGTGCTTCTGCAATCAACTTCCGGAACAGATTGTGATCCAACATAAGCCTTAAACACACACACACACACACACACACACATTGCAATCCTGGGCATTTTTGTTTGAGAGGAAGTTCCACTACATTCAGTAGGTTTAGTCCTAGGGAAGTGCATAGTTCTTAGGAATTTAGTTTTTCACACATGGCTTCTCCATTTTGACTTTATTTTTGTAAAATAAATCACAACACAGTGTAATATGTCATGTGTTCATCCGAGGTTACATTTCCCTAATTTTCAGACCTACTAAGGACCAGATGATTTATATTATGCCCTGATATGTAAAACCACAGAATTCAAAGAGGGTGTACTTTCTTTTTCACATGACTGTACATATTTCATATCCTGCATAACCATTCTGTCTTTATCTGCAAGATTTTTCCCAACTCTTAGAAATATTCACTAATTCATCTGTTTGTAAGTGTATGAATAATTTTGTATCTTCTGATTCCACTAGTTCTTTTACACAGCAAAATAATGGTTTTAATGGAACATATGGCAAAGCATATTTTCAATCTCTTCTGAAAAAGAAATCCAATATGTTCTTATTAATGAGCATAACCAGTTTAAATGGTAGGTATCTGCTCCTTTTACCCCATATCTCTAGGAATTATTTGCATTCCTTGGGTACAATGCATTGTATCCTTTGATACAATGCATTCTATACTTATTACACTATTATATTTTTTTAAATGTTTGTCTCATACCCCTCTCCCCTAACACACTCACTGGACTCAAAACTATAGATGGGCACAAATTAAGAAATGAATTAAAATTTGTTAAATAATCACAAATTCATTGATTCATATTCCTCCCTGATGAATAGAAATCAATGATTTTTTTAGCAATTTTTGATATATCAATTTATTTGGCTATAAAACTGCCCCCAGGCACCTAGAGACACAAAAATTAGAGAGATGCTTCCTATGACTCTCCTCTACAATCTCTCTTTCATATCAAATGAAAAGCATTCTGCCAAAATTCTTTGTGAACCAACATATTTTAGTCAGGCTTTTGAATAAAATATATCAGAGCATACCTTGTGCAAGAGTATTGTTGAACATGGCAGGTCAGCATATTTCAGATATAAGGAGGGAGCAGGGGCCACAAAAATAATTTCTTGCATAAGACCGATATGGCAAAGGCAGGATATCAACCTAGTATTGGTCCTCCTTCACAGCCCCTATGGTGTCACTGAAAAACACCCAGGGCAGGTAGTTCAAAAATGCAGTCTTTCTAATGTTGGGAGATTCTGGCAGTTATGGTCTAAAAAAAGAAAAAGAAAAAGCCTTCAAGCTCTATTGGTACCCAAGTTTTAAGAAATAGCAGTAGAAAAGAAGAAAAAGCAGAAGAGGAAATGAAAAAAGAAGAATAAAAGCTTAATTAACCTGAAA
The DNA here is from genome assembly GCA_037013535.1 of Intellagama lesueurii. Classification (NCBI taxonomy): domain Eukaryota; kingdom Metazoa; phylum Chordata; class Lepidosauria; order Squamata; family Agamidae; genus Intellagama; species Intellagama lesueurii. The sequence goes on from JBAJHW010000004.1 coordinate 199,942,446, forward strand.
TTGTGAACAGGTCAACAGACAGAACAATGTCTTTGTGCCTAAAGGTATTATTGTAAGACCTTTTTTTGTCTTGCATGACTTCATCCCAAAGATGATGTCAGTTACTTTAGAACTTCTTTTCATCTTGAACATGCCATATTCCTCATGACAGGGGTCCTATTCAGTCATTTTGAGAGTATGCATATAGAAGGGACGTGGTGGCGCTGTGGGTTAAACCGCAGAAGCCTCAGTGCTGCAGGGTCAGAAGACCAGCAGTCGTAAGATCGAATCCACGCGACGGAGTGAGCTCCCGTCACTTGTCCCAGCTCCTGCCAACCTAGCAGTTCGAAAGCATGCAAATGCAAGTAGATAAATAGGTACCACCTTGGTGGGAAGGTAACGGCGTTCCGTGTCTAGTCGCGCTGGCCACGTGACCACGGAAACTGTCCTCGGACAAACGCTGGCTCTATGGCTTGGAAATGGGGATGAGCACCGCCCCCTAGAGTCGGACATGACTGGACTAAATGTCAAGGGGAACCTTTACCTTTACCTTTACCTATATAGAAGAGTCACCTTCTATTCAGACTGTGGCTTTGCACTAAAGAAAGTATGAATGGAGAACACAGGGCTACAGTACCATGTTTCTCTCACCATGTTTGGGGACACACCCTTTCAATGACCACATAGACCTAGTGTCTCTCAGTTTGAGTGAATCTCTAAGTAGCCCTTTGGATCCCCTCCACAGTATTTTCCAACTGCTGTAGTCACACATTATTTTTTTTCGGGTGGTGGAGGTTGTCTGCAGAGCTACTGTACACTGGGGATTCCCAGTGTGGTGCAGTGGACAGAATCACAGAATAGGGCTCTGGAGAACAGGGTTCAAATTTTCACTTGGGCATAGAAACTCACTGGGAAAGTAGAACTGGTAAAATTACTCCTTAAATATCTCACTTGCCTTGAAAGCCCTATTAGGGTCACTATCAGTGTGTTTTGACTTGACAGCACCAAACACACACACCTGCAGAGCATATACTCATCTATGACTATAACCCTATTTACATAATTTAGCTGTCACAACGAGAGAAGTCAAAAATTAAAGCACAGATTCAAATCAGATCAAAAAGATAGCTCAGGTTTCCGACATGAGATCTGGCATGAACTGGTGAAGACAGAAGTGACTGCTACTACTGACTACACATGGTGTAGTGTGGCAACTAAAATCTGAACATCAGTCTCCTGTTTGCATCTGCAGTAGCTGCAAGTTCATCAGAACATGTCTACCTCTTTTCAAACCCACCACTTAGAATTCTATTGCTTTATATCCACTGTCATTAAGACCATCAGTGCAAATCTCAGCAGCAAATCACTGCAAGTTAAGAGGCTGATGCAGGCATTTGCTGTCACATGCAGGGTTCATAACCTGTGGCAATTTGCAGCTGACATTTATGCCAATGAACCTACATCATCATTATTTTTCAGCTGGATTTCATTGCAGCAGTGGTCAGAGTGAAAATGCAGGTGCTCATCATGACAGCCCCCACAAATACCACCTCCTCATAATGGGACCCCCAAAATATAGGCTGCTAGATCAGTGACTTCAACAAATGAGGAGCAGGTATTTTGCAAAGTTTATGGCTCTCAGTTGCCCATTCAAGACCAATCACTTTGTGTTACAGAAGGGATAGCTTGCAACAATATACTGTTCTTGGAAAAACCAATTTCTGTACCACTTATGATGAAGATTGCACCTAAGCTCAGAACAGGAAAATTTGAGGTAGGTGGCAGATGACAGAGTCTCTGCTACTCATCATGTCCCAGGGTTTCAACCCTGTGAGCCCTGATTCCACTACAACTCTGATAGTATACCACTTTAACATGGGAACAAGATAGTGCACCCTACAGGATGAATGAAGTGATGACAATGTGCAAACTATATGAGACAGCCTGTGATTAGAAGAGGCTTTGTTTTGTGGTTGATCATTCATAGCTAAACCACACTTCATTTACAAGTATAATTGCTTAGTCATAAAGGTCTGCCTGACTCATGACTCTGAAATGGATTTCAATTGTAATGACACGCCATCTAACAGATAGTTTGGCCCAAAGATAATGCACAAAGTGGTTTATTGGCACTCTTCAAAGCATTGTACAAATGTTAAATATTATTGCAGATTTTGCAGTTGGGTGACCATAGACATACACTGCCAAGATATTTGTAAGAGTGATTGATAGCCTAGAATTAAACAGACAAATAAATAAAGATAGCTGCTCACTGCAAAGCAGGGGTGCTGTGAAAATGTGGTCACAAGCTTTTGTAAACAAGACCAGCATAAGACATTCTGCTACCTCAGGCAGAGCTCCAAATGATGCCCTTAACCACACAAATCAAAGTACATGCAAGCACTTAAAGCCAGCCAAGTTATTTTGGCAAATCATTTTTGCAAGTACCATGGCTCCATCATAAGATGTTCTAGAATTTGTTATTTGGTACAGTATTTGGAGCTCTCTGCTTTAGTTTATGGGAGTGCTCTAGAGCTCTCTGGGAGAGAATTCTAAGTACTGCACGAAACTACAGTTCTAGGGTACTAGTTAAAATGTTGGTATCAAACTGATAGAACTCTGTAATGCACATATATCTTCAATGTTCTAATTCTTCCTGCTGTTACTTCATGGCTGGTCCCAGTGGGGCAGAGAAATGCATAGTGGTATAATCATCGGCTGCCTGTGAGAAGAGGAATGTGTGCCCTCCACAATTTTGTGGGGCCCTCTTTTAGCCCATCAGCTGCCACAAGGTGTAAAGCATATAGTCTGCTTAGCTAGTGCATGGTCCTTGAAATAATATCTTCATTCTAGCTCTCCAGATCCACTTTTAGAACTGAGGATGGGCAGTGAAGCATGTTTTAAAACAAGAGACATGGTGGCGTTTTATTCTCCACATAAGCAACAATATTATGGGCTGATGGTAGGCCATGGGGATTTACAGAAGGAAGGTGAAATCAGTGCAGGGAAGGGATACAGAGAGAAAGGCCAAGAGAGCTGCAGATGATAAAAACAGTGGAGGAGAAAGCTCTTGTACTAAAGGGACTCTATGAAGGAAGACAGTCATTCAGTGCTGCCATCAGAACAGCTACAAGCTTATTTGCCTTCCAGTGCAACAAGATCAAAAGGAAAACTTCTAACAGATTCTGATTCTCATATTTCACATAGTGTCTCTTCACCCACCCTCCATATCCCTGGAAGCAACTCCAGATAAGAAAGAAAAATTCTTCTTTTGAAGAGGTACTTCTGTTTTTCCTATTTCAGTCTCCATCCCATTTATCTTTCTGTTCTGAAATGTCATAAAAGTTTGTCACTCAATGCTCAGGTAATAAAGTGTAATAAACTTACAGTTTCCTGGAAACTGTAAGTGCTGTAACCCTTTCCCTTTCAGTTCTGGAACAATCTCTCATTATCACATTCCTTCCACCCATTCCTTGGGCTTGGAGATCTAATTCTGGTATATGATTATCTCATTTAAAGGAGGACCAGAATTCAGTTGGTGTGATGAGCATCAACTTTCCAGACTTACAATGTGCTACTGGAGAAGTCATATGAAAGCTATTCCTCTTACAACATACATACACTTTTAACACAGGATACGAAGGTGGGATAGCACAGTTCACTTAATCTTTATATTCTGAACTGTGTAAGTTTTGGCCGTTGCTGTCCATGGATGTTAGATTAAAAAGGAATAGCGTGCTGCCGGTTTGATGGAATTGTGCAGAGTCACAGTTAAAATGGGTAGGGATTTGTTGAGCTTCTTAAAACAACTTTACTATGATTGGAAACTCTAAAGACTCTCCAGTTGGGAGTCATCAGTGGACCACAGTACCTCATCAATAGTCTAGGGCAGTTGTCCCTCAGACAGACTTGTGGTCTCCTACTCAGAGCTGTGGGCCCTAGAGGGAGAGGTACAGGAAGGCTTCCCTCGAATCTGAACATCTGTATCAAAATATCTGATCACAAGTATCATGTCCTTTCCTACCTTGATATAATCTGGAAAAGATTTAATGCGTTAAATCTGGGGATATTTAAATGTTTAGCAGTATTAGCCAAGAAATATTTCACCTTGTTTTCTGATAGAGGATGGATCAGTCCCAATGGTCAAATGATGCCAGGGAAGAACTGAAAGTTTACACCCCAGGCAACACACATGTACAACCCTTTTCCCAGTTCACCTTGGTTGGCTAGTGAAGGAGAGCTGTGGAGACTCATCCATCATTGCATTGAGATAGGGTCACAAGCTGTAACCTGAATTTGAATAGCTGTGAAAGTTGTTCTCTTCTCAGGCTCTTTTTTCTCTCCCTGAAGTGACAGAAGATGAGACTTCATTAGTGCTACTAAAATAGCCAATTTTTAATGCCATCTGTTGAGAACAATGGCACAGGAAAAGCCCACCAGTATTTGTCTGTGTGTCAGATCAATGTGCGAACTGAGATAAGTGTCAGGCTTGTTACTGCTCATCTCCTTGAGAAGTTTCTTCAGCTTGTTTAAGTGTACAGTGGAACCTCTACTTACGAACGTCCTTACCTATGAACATTTCAACTTACGAACAGCTCCGTCCGCAAAATTTTGCTTCTACTTGCGAATGGAGCTTCAACTTACAAACCGAAAAAAAGGTGTTCTGTTTAAAAGGTGTTCCCTCCCTCCCTCCCTCCTTTCCTGCCTTTTTTTTAACCTAAGTCATCTTAGGTTAAAAGAAAAAAATTTCTCCCCCTAGTGGTAGAGGACGGATTAACCGGCTTTGCATTAGTTCCTATGGGAACTAATGCTTCAACGTAAGAATGGCGCCTCTACATAAGAACCAAAAACAGCCGGAACGGATTAATCGGTTTTCAATGCATTCCTATGGGAAATTTTGCTTCAACTTACGAACGTTTCAACTTAAGAACATCTTCTGGGACAGATTAAGTTCGTAAGTAGAGGTTCCACTGTAATTTTTTTCCACACCAGGGCTCTTCAGTGGAGCTGAAAATATGGCTGTTCCACAGAACAGTAGTTCCATCCCATACAGGGCTGCCTAAGGAAGTTTTGATGGCTGCAAGAAGTAAACAGGGCCCATATTCCATGCTGTGGCCATCACATTTATTAATTTGTTTGCTTATTTATAACACTTATACTGCCTCAGAGGGTCTCAGAACAGCTTGGATGAGATTTCTTCCTCACTTAAAACTGGTACCTACAGTCTGAACTGAAAAAAAGAAAGAAAAGGAGGGGGAAAAGTTAGTGGCACTCCTACTTTCCTGTTCAGGGTTTGGAAGAGCATTTTTAGACTACAAATTTCAGAATGCATCAGACAGTTTGGCCATGGTGGCTGGGGGATCCTGGGAGTTGTGGTCCAAAAACAGGTAATATTTCCAAATCCTGCTCTTTCTCTTTCAGTCTTCCTCAGCTGCTCGTGTAATGGCTGTTGGGTGACAAGGGAAAGCAAAAGCCTGGAATAGCTGACTTTTCCTGGGTGCTGACAGGGAACCCCTATTCTTTCTTCTCCCTTTTACTCAGTCTAGGAGCACTTCAAAAGCCTCATAAGAATATCCAGAGTCAACTTGCACCTTTATCTGTTTCTCTCCAGCTTTCTGAGGCAACCTACTTCAGCTTGCTGCAAGCTGAGTCCAGCCTTTGTATTGTACTGGAAAGAAGGCTGCATCTTCACTGTTAACCTGTGATGTCCACCCCCCTGACAAAAGCCAATACAGGTGGTGTTGCTAAGCTCTTGAAGCCCCTACAGTGAGATCAGTAGAATGTGTTTTCTGAAGTAAGTCTTATTGAGTAGAACTGAACTTAGTCCTTTGTAAATCAATACCCATGTAAGGAAGAAAAACTGTCTAATGCCTGACTGAGGATGGAGTGGGGAGAAGACATAAAGCAAGTAATTGGGAATAAAGCATCAGGAAAATGCTCTTACTTTAGGGGAGAATACCTGAAAATAATGCTTTGCCCTCTATACTATTAGTCTGTCTATACAGGTGCAAGCAAGATGTTCTTCCTGTTGTTGTCTCCAACTTATGGCAACCCTATGAATCAGTGATCACTAAAATGTCCTGTCTTCAACTGCCCTGCTCAGCTCTTGTAAATTCAAGCTCTTTAGGGAGTCAGCCCATCTTTTCCTGCTGCCTTTCATCTTTCCCAGCATTTTTGTCATTTCTAGAGAATCCTGCCTTCTCATGAGGTGCTCAAAGTAGGACAGCCTCAGTTTCAACATTTTTTGCCTCCAGAGATAGTTCAGACATGATTTGATCTAGGACCCACTTGTCTGTCTTTCTGCCTCTCCTCCAGCAAAACATTTCAAACAAAACAATTTTTTTCCCCAGTCAGCTTTCTTTACTCTCTGGGTTTCACACCCATGCATGGTGATTAGAATAAGAGTGTGGATTATCTTGGTTTTAGTCTCCAATGAATACACCCTTACAACTGATGAGCTTTCCTAATTCCTTCATTGCTGCCATTGCTAGACTCAGGCTTCTTCTGATTTCTTGGCTGTGTCTTCATTTGGATTGATTATTGAAGCAAGGTATATATACAGTCAACCCTCGACTTACGAACGACCCTAGTTACGAACATTTCGACTTACGAACCGCTCTGATAGAAAAATATTGACTCGACTTGCGAACTTAGATTCGAGTTACGAACCGAAAAAAAACCTTTTTTTTTAACCTAAGTCATCTTAGGTTAAAAGGGAAAAAAAGAAAAAAAATTCTGCCCCTAGTGGTAGGAACGGATTAACCGGCTTTGCATTAGTTCCTATGGGAACTAATGATTCGAGTTACAAACCGCCCCTCGACCTAAGAACCAAAAACAGCCGGAACGGATTAATTGGTTTTCAATGCATTCCTATGGGAAATGCTGATTTGACTTACGAACTTTTCGACTTACAAACTTCCTTCTGGAACGGACTAAGTTTGTAAGTCGAGGGTTGACTGTATCTTACATTTTATAAAATCACCATAGTTTGGATCTGATGAAAGATGGAATGGCAATCCAGAGAATTCTGGAAAGGAAGATGTTGAATGGCAATTTGGAGAATTCTGGAAAGGAAGATGTTAAGACCAATATTTAGGTGAAAAGTAAATGACACAGTATGGCAATTCAAATGGTTAATGTGGGGCAACATAGTTCTGTGTTGAGAGCTTCATGGTCTTACATCAATCAGGTGAGATGAACAATGCAATCGCCAAAATCTTGCTGCTTAGCCTGCTAATTGCACTAGATTAGGGTCATTCACTCAATGGGATTTAGTGAGTCAACTTCTCCATAAGGTCTGTTGATTCAAATAGGCCTATTCTAACTGTGACTTATTATGCTAAATTACAGTTAGAGTAGGCCTATTTCAATGGAACTTAGGAAAGAGTTGACTCACCAAATCCCCATTGATTTACTGGGCCTACTCTAGTGTGATTCACTATGCCAAGCAACAGGATTTTGGCCAATATATCCAGATGTTGCAGATGGAAATCAAGATGCTGGGACAGCTGAACATGCGGGGTGCATTTGTGATCCTTTGTCACTTAGTTTTGAATTGCCCTACATGTTTTTGATAATACACCCAGAAGAACGAAGAACTGTATTAAGCTCACTATCTTCCTTTCAGAAAGAAAAGGCATGCAAATTATCTGATTACAGAAGATATTCATCATTCAGAGGTGACAGAACCTGCATAAACTGCACACGAAATCCGCTTCAGTAATCCCTGTCTTCTTGCTTACCCTGTTTGATGCATATTTATACAGCTTTAATGCTTTTGGTCCTTATTTGTTAAACATCCCCTTCAAGTGGAATATAAACAAAAGTATTCTCTAACTCAGGCAAAAATACACTGATTTTTCCCCCAATAAGTGCACCCTTGTTTCCACATTTACAATGCACTATCCATACCCCTTACTTTCAGAATGTACTTCTGCTCCTTGAATACATGATTTCCCAAGCATTCAAAATCTGAAGTATTTTGCAATCAAATAGTTAACAGTTATTGTAAACCTCTACCTCTTGCTTCTGACTGGCAGTGATGTAAGATCTTTTTAGCACCAATGCACAACTGATTGACATCAAGATGAGCATGGAAAGGGGTTCAAAAAGAGCTCACACCTCCTAGGGCAATTGTCCACTTCTCCTAAGAGCTACTTATATTATACTTTGAGATACATCAAGGATCCTTGGAAATAGACATCTCTAGTTCCTTGCCACTACTCGCATCTTGCTTTCTGCTTCCGAAAATGTGCCATTGTATCTCCCACAGAGACAGGAGGCCACTCACAATTTCCTCCCCTTCAAGAATAATCTCTCTTTGCTTCAGACATTTAAGAGCAATGTATACAGAGAGCTAGCAGTGAATGCCTCATACAGTCGTTTTCAAAGGCTCCTATTTAGAGTTATTTCTGCTGCTTTCTCCTACTTGTTGAGCCCCATTATCTATTGAGCCCCATTATCTATAACTGTAATCATTTGCTGGAAGGCTGATGCTTTTTTCTCACCAGAGTCTCTTGCTATGAGCGCTTCCTGCTGTTCTTTTTCCACCTCACATGAAACTCTTTGGCTTTTGGAATGATAATTAGGATTCAAGAGAGATGTGAATGTATGATGCAAAAGATGGACAGTTCTGATGTCAATGCATCCTGTGTGAACAAAGGAAGGCCAGGCAGAACAAAGAGCCTTTTATCAAAGCAGGTGTCTTTAGCTGTAAATACCAAGGATGGCAACTGTTCATTAAACTTGGAAGGATGAGTATGGCCAGGCAGAACAAACTCATATACCTGACATGCATGGAGAAATGACTTAGTGTTAAGTAAATTGACATTTTTGTTGATTCAGAAAAGCACCACTGGGAGGATAAGGGGACCAAAACAGGAAGACAGGCAGTTAGATGCAGATTTGATTCTAATGTGAGCTGGAGACATTCCTTCGAAGAGGTGGCAAGTGAAAATTATTTTGTGGGTGTTGCAATCCTCTTCCTCTAACGACCATCTATTGAGACTTATTTTTCACTTTTAAAATTTCACTAACATTTCTGGTAGTGTTTATTCCATTTAGTGTGGACAATTCTTTTATATATTTTCTGAGCAATAGAATTCTGTGGGGGAAAGCCCAGGAAAATATTTATATTCAGGGCAGAATTCAATTGAACTAGCAAATCACAGGAACACACAAGAAGAGAATGATGGGATCCTTGGCAGAATGATGTTGCAAAAGGGAAGAGTGAATGAAAGAAAGGGGCAGAGCTTGGTGGTTACATTGACTAAAGACATGGCAATTTTGGGTGGTGGTGATGGGGGAGAGAAACAGTAGTCTAAAGATTCGCTGGCAAAACTTAGTGGGGCTTTGGAATGACTCTTGGTAGCTCTAAAATACTAGCCCAAATGTGAGGTCAATTTCTAAAGTCCTTGAATTCTTCTCCAGCTTGGATCAGAATCAGAACCAAAGCAGGATTCCTACTGAACTGTCATCTGAAACAATAATTTTCCCATTGCTGCTCTCTTGCTTGCTACCACTACATTCCTCTTCAGTGAAAAACCACCCCCAGCTGCCCTCAACCTCCAAATACTTTATTCCTGATGTACTGTGAGGGTGACAGATACCTCCTTGAAGAAGGATTGTGCCTGTTTCACAAAGAGTCATGCACGAAGAAGAGTAGGTGCATTTCAGGTATCCTGAGACACAGGTTTTCTTCTTTATTCATTATGCTACATTCCTAGCCCAGAAATATATGACTATGACAAGCTCTGCAGTCCCAAAGTATATCATGTAGTAGAGCTCATTATGGTTTATGATGATTAAAAGATTTTATAGCTCCAAGTGCTTTTTCAAAAGTCTATTAATCCCTGCATCACTAGACCAATATGCATCACTTTTGCTAAAGCAGGAATGGGCAGCTACTGGCGTTCAGGGGAGCACTGGCACCCCAACCTTTTAAATGTATCACTTTAAAGCATGGAGTAGGCACCTTGTTCCAAAGCCAATTACTGCATCCAGATGGTTTCTAGGTACACGAATCAGCTTCAGAATAAGGTGCATGCTCCCCATACAAAATCCTGCACTTCATATAATCTTTAAGGTATTTCCCCCTGCTACACCACTGAAATGTAAGCAAGCAAGATTAAAGAAAAAGTGTACACACCCTTTTTTGTCACCACCAGTACTGCTGTTATGAATTTTGGTGCAACAGTGCTGGGTTTAAAATGTTTCTAGGTGGGGCATATTGTGTGCTCCATTCTGAAGATACAATGGTTGACTGAAGAGATTACTGTTTAGGAATTTTACATTGGCTTTTGTGATAGGTATCCATGAAGTAAGCACATTTAGTAGATACAGAATTTAAAATAAGATTGTCATTAGTGTTTTGTTGTTTTAATCTAATTAACCTCACTTCAGGTATTGGAAAGGTCATGCACTCGCGTTCAATGACCTACCACTGCTGACATGTTGGTTTTCCATGGTTTTGCTTCCTTGGGATCTAGCTTCTCTCTTCATCCTGACCAAAGAGACAGCTGTACAAGTGTGGAAAGGGTTGCTTTGCTGGAACAATCTCCCTTAAAGCAACCCTTCCATCTGCTGGAGAATTGCCTCATCCCAAAAAGTGGTAGCCCTACAGCTGGACCAAAAAAGTCCAGTTTGGGCACAGATTGAGATTGGGTTGGAGCACATTTCCCCATACATTGTTCGATGACAAGGAAACAGATTGCACTGGACTGCTCCACAAGCAGTCCTATTTCCCTGTTTGATCACATCCTCCGTCAGGAGAGCATTTCTTGACAGGTTCAGTTTGGGTGATGCTAGGTCTGATCATACTAGTTTTAAGCTGAATTGACATTGTTTAACGATGTCCAGTGTCAGAAGCATGGAGCATCCCAAACAACCAAAAGCTAATTCATACTCTGGGACCACTGAGTCTAATTACATCAGCGTAAAGGGAATCGAGTTGGGCATATGATAATTTCATGAATAAAAGTTACTCAGAACTGTGGCTAAATCTAATGACTTATTTCCAATCTAATGACTCCTTATCCTTTTATGTCCCATGTGAATGATGATATCTATGCCCCTAGATTGCTCGAGGCTCAGAATTTGTTGTGGAAAAGCACTGTAGAAAGAAAATAGCACAACACAGAAAGAGGTGTACACTCAGGGAAGGACAGCAATGAAAGTCCTCCCCAAACCTGGAATTTGCAATAATGCAGTATTTGCCTAATAGAAAAGTGGAAATGCAAAGGGAAAAGGGAAGGAGAACTTAAAGGTGAATAAAGGCAATATATTGGCCAGTTCATTGTTAGCATTACAACTGCTTCTCAGGAGAACTTGGATTCAGCTTGGTTAAGGATCAACCCAAACTGCCTGCCAGATTATCTCAAAATAGCTGCTGGCCTCAAGCCACAAAGCAATATAAAACAAAGGACAAAAACTTGAGACACATCTCTCAAGCTTGGGAAGCCATTGCTGACCAGGTATCTTCCAGATGCATTGGACTAATGTACCTAACTATAGGAAATCTTGTCTAACAGAAGAATGATTTAGGATGATGTGGTGATTTGACTTTTCCCAAAATGTTCCTGCAAATGAGCTCCAGGTGCAGCAGAACATGTTTTCATGGCAAGCCTGAGTGAGCTGGTGTGTAGACAACTGCAAAAGAGGCAAAAAAAAAAGCCCCTCTGTGACCCATACACACTTACGCCAATTGTATGAGTGAAAACAGGACCACCTTTGAAATGAACAATATATATCAGAGATAACCATATGTCCCACCACCCTGAATGCAATCAAGCACGGTTTAGGGTTACACTTTTCATTCCTGCTCATGTAGTTCACAGTTAGTCCAACCAAGTCTGCCTGCTACGAGCTTAACAAATGCTGAAAGCTCCATGATATGTTGTCCTGGATCACTTTCAAGTCCTTATAGGTGCCTTGAGATGCTGATTTTGGCCTCCTAACCAGACTCTTCCCCATCGGGCACGGATTCTAGCTGGTTCCCATAAAGGGAAGAAAACTTAGCATTTACATCTCAAATTTTAGAAGTGTTTACACTCTATACTCCAACTTCCCTATTGTGCATGTAGCTTGTAATTGCTGCAGGATAATCGTCTTTGTAAGCTATTTTATCACCCAGTGACAGATCATACAAGGGAACAGAAAAGATTCAGTGAATAACAATTAAGCAGACTGATTGTCTTAAAAATTCCAAAGCTGGACTCTGTCCATTGCCTAAGTAGATAATTTGTTGCATTCATTACATTTACTCCTGAATATCAAAGAGCAGCAAATTGTCAGCTGAAATGATGACATGCACCTAAACGAGGCTGATCGCTTTATAAAAGAGTCACTCTTTTCAGCTGTAAAAATGCAGATAAACACCTCCTTGCATGTTTAAGCAGCCTGAGAGGGAAGCAGGTTTTCTAAAAGCATTTTGAACTTCCCGTTGAATGATACATAAGATACTATTTGCCTCCTCAGTATCCTTTGATTCTTCAAACTATACATTATTTTTATAAGTGGTTTGTTGTTTCCACAATCTACTCCTAAGTTGTAGTTTTAAGGTGCCACAGCTATTGAAAGATAGAAAATAAGGACAGAAGATGGCATTGGACAATTCCAATTATGAACAAACAGAAACAATATTTCAGGATTTATTGTGGGTTCTGATCACAAAAGCCAATCTGAATAGCTGAAATCCTGTTGTTTAGCATAGTACATTGCAACCGAAGAAGGCCCATTGAATCAGTGGGCATTTGGTGAGTGAACAAATTTCCACTATTTCAATGAGCCTACTCTAATTGTCATTTACTAGCAGACTTCAACCTACAGGTCATTCCACACATTATACAGAGAAAGCCGGCATTCTTGCTTATATACAATTGACAGCTAAAGAGTGTATTTCAAGATTAGTATCTCTGAGATTTATTGTATTTAATTTTTGATTGTATTTTATGTCCCTCCTTTCTTTCATGGAGCTCAAGGTGGTGTCCCTTCCTCCCCATGTGATCCCCATAACATCCTTGTTAGGGAAGTCATGTAGAGAGAAAGAAACTGGTCCAAGGTCCTCTGTTACTTTTCATATTTGACCTGGTATTTCAGCTTGGCTCCCCCAAGTTTCAGCCTACCACATGGGGGCCCATAGATACAATGCACATGTTTGCAAAAACATTTTTCTTCTATTCACTCTCTGACAGCACAGCTGTTTCAGGCCTGCATGTTACTTAAATGAGGTCATGTAGGCTATTGGAACCAGGGCCTGGAGTGTTACTCTTAAAAGGACCTCACTGCATTACTCATTACTTAGCGGCAGTTGGATGACTGCTAATGTTACTGTTGCACAGATTCACAAAAATATTTCATTGCATTGCCTGTTATTCATGCCTTGTGTCACAGCAGGGAAAATACAGGGAAATATTCTCAGATTCATTCTAGTGACTAATTCTGATATTGTACCTTGAAAATGCAAAAGGACAAAAAAAGAACAAAAAAACCCCAACAACACCCCAATACTTCTTGTGACATTTAGGACTGATAAGAGAATGGCACAAAATTTGAAAAATCCTGATTTGAAAAATCCCTAGTGTCTCTGAATCCCCTTCAAAGTAACTAGAAAATGTGTCTTGGTATACCAAGAACTAACCCTGTATTTATTTGAAACACTGCTTTTGAAATGTAACTTAGTTATATTCCCTTCACCACCAAGACAACTAGTTGCAAGTAATTGTTATATGTAACTAGTTACTTCCAAATTCTATCTGAATGAAGAACTGACATATTGTGGTGCACAAATCAGATATCCATGAAAGCATCTTCAGAGTATTTGGCTCAGTGGACCTGTGGACTAGGATCAGCATAAAATTCAGTTTAAGGATCTCAGGATATCACATAAATTATATTATCAGAACATTGTGATCAGTGTACAGTGTGGTCATCACGGAAGGTTCCTCAACAGAAGAAAGTGTCACTGGTCACGTTCTTGTCTGCCCATAGCAGGAAGGGTAGACTGGAGAGGAAGAGCTTTTCCAAAGCTTTTAGGGATTTTGTTTTTTAAAAGGCATTATTTAAAAAATAATCACATTCACTCCTTTGACCAAAGATTAATCTCTTCCCCATCAATAATGATAAGCTATGTTAAAAAAAGAAAGATGTGTATGAAAAAAAAAATGACCAAAAGGCCCATTAAGCAAAGCTGATACTCCCAAGAGATGATCTAAAATGCCTAATTATCTGCAAACAGGACAGATTTACTGTTCTTAAAAGCAATTCTGATCAGCGGTGGACTGTGGAGGCTGGGAAATCTAATAGGACTCTCACACCAATCTGAAGCATTTTTAGACCATTTATAAATGCCATTGACCATGTCAGACTTGCATCGCAGAGGCCAGAGAGCATCATGCATCAGATAGAATTGAATATATGCTAAATATTGTGCTGAGCCAGATTAACTGCAATGTTAAGTAGGCTGCAGATCAGGTCCCATATCTGTTGTGGCCCTAAGAATAAGGATCTGACAGCTGAGATAGGATAGCCAGTGTGGATTATTGGATAGAGTCAAAGACATGGGTTCAGATCCGTGCTCAAACATGGGAGCTTACTCGGGAGTGGTAGCAATGGTAAGACCACTCCTTAAGTATCTCAGATATCTTGAAAACCTTATTAGTGTTGCCATAAGTGGGATGTGACTTATGACATAAATGGGATGCCACTTATGGCATACAATGAACAATAGAGGTATATATGTAGATGTTTGTAGAAGACAGAGGATAGTCCTTTGTCTGATGTCTCCTGCCTTCCATGCCAAGGATGGAAAGAATACTTCTCAAATTCCTCATTGTCCTTGATGTATTGTCCCTGCCATGACAAGACACAGGGATAAGACATTTATGCTCAGAAAAGGTGGCAGAGCCATCAATTGCACACTGCCAGGAAGACACTCTCCCAGCCTCCCTACAGAAACTGAACTGCAGAGGCAAGACACTATTTTTATGCTGTGCTTACAGACGCCTTTGCCAACTCGGAGCAAAGGATAAAGAATCCTAGATGGTGCCACATTGCCAGCACTGAACAAGAATGTGTCAGTCAATTGGTGCCCACATGAGCCCTGCACAAAAACTGCCCCCAGTGCTTCTGCAAGGTGGAGAAGGAACAGATGTCTCTTCACTGCCAGGGGAGGAGCAATTCAGTTCCCTGAAATTTCAGAGCCAAAATCTGAGACTATAGGGATGAGCCTTCTGATGTCACAGGACGTGACAGCAAGTGATATAGAGATGGAGTAAACAAAGGTCTGTGGTGGGAGGAGCAGAACTCCTTCTGGGACAGATTATTGTAGACATGTGCATGAGGGAAAGTCAGTTAAATGGGCCCAGAAATATCTGCAAACCAAGTAAAATGGAAATCCAGAAATATACATATATATTTGCATGTAGGCAGGCAGCAAGATACATCCAGCAGAACTTGTACAGAATTAACAAGTTTTGGAATTACCTGGATTTCTTGCAACAATGACGATACTTATAATGAGATACCCAGATGAGTTTGGAAAAGCTTGCCACTGATTGTCTGATTTCATTCTGGGATTAACCCTTTACTGGGATAATGTCAGCTATGATGAATCATGGAATCTGTTCTTTGCCTGGGAGGTCTATAAATTTCTGTAGGACTCCCGGGGAATCAGGTATTCTTATCTAGTTCTGACACAACTGTCATCATTCCCACTAGGATTTGCATGCTATGCAGCTTTACCTCTAGCAGCAGTGTGTAAATCTAGCGTGCATATTATGGACACCACAGAGGTCAGCGTTTATTCAATGCATAGAGATCATGTTCATGTAATGAAAAGAGCGACATTAGCTATTACATCATGCTTCTTCCATTGGAAGGGCTGTTGTTATATGACCTTATTTACAAAACACTGCCCATCTTTGAAAAAAAATGTACCCAATTTTATGAGCAACCTGCTTTGTGGTAAACAGCTATTCCCTTATATCATAAAAGTTCACTTCAAAGGAAGCTTTTAGTATTCTCCACTTATTTTATTTGGTCATGTGGGAAGCTAAACATATTTTGTTTTGAACAAAGACTTAGCAAAGTACCTTAAATGAGGGTAGGTACAAGAATGTTTCACATAGTTTATATTAGAGCATAATATTTTGAAAGGAACTTATTGTATTACTCATTACTTCTCAGCAGCCAGGTTATTATTATTCTTCTTGTTGCTTCCAATGATATTGCACATTGGAAATAGAGTACTTTTGTTGTCACATAAGGTTGATAAAAGACAGACATAAAACCTGAACAATTTCTATCAAAAGACTCTAAAAATGTTATTTAAACTAACTCTTAACTCTACTACTTATTTATGATACCTAAGAAATGCAGGTGTTGCTTACCTTAGGTAGATGCCAGTACACAGAAGGTGAAGGCAATGTGTTGGTGCAGCCATTCTCAATGGGGACCATATAGCCCCCCCGGGGGGGGGGGCTGGCACATTTGAAGGGGGCCACAAACTGGAAACAATTCTTCATACACCACCTTATAAGATTTGTTATGCAACTTATACAATCCTGATTTGGCCTATATTTCTTTCATATTGTGTTTTCAGCCATGGCCAAATATAAGTTGAGAACGGTTGTGTTGGACGATGCACTTGTGTGTCATATGTAGGTTCCTTGAACCCACTATGCTTTCAGTTTTGATGGAGGGTGCTGTACTGTTGGAACTATGAAGCAAGTTTCATTTTGGTCCCCTCCTGTACCTGCGCTGGGTGGCAGGGGTCAAATCATCTAAGGCTACACTGACCACACCAGTATCATTGCCATGGGCCTCTGCTCTGCTTGCAGCAGCCATTTACTTTTCCCACAATTCCCTTGAGAAGGGGATACATCATTGGGAGTTAGTCTTCTATTTGAAAGGCTATGAAAAAGGCAGTCCTCATTTTGAAGGTGTTGCTCATTTGAAGGGTGATCCAGACCAAATAGGATTTAAAGATAATGGCAATAAGGAGGGAAGTCAGGGGCCTTGAAATTGCCTATCCACAACTAGCTCCTGAAAATCAGCCTCAACAGGTGCACAGGCCAGCTGCTCAGATACATCCCCACTGGAGTGACACACCCTGTATTTATTAATAATTTCTAGTTATGCATTTTTACATATAAATCAGCATGATCATGTCCTTGTTTGTTGTTTTCCTTGGGGTTTGGTATGCATGTCCTCCATTTTGATGTTGTGTAAGGGGCCCATCTATCATTGGCACCTCCACTCTTCTCCAGGCTATGATAAAGTATAGTCTTCTAAAGGGTGAACTAGTGAAAGCAACTGCAGTGGACTCTGTCAAGGGAGTGGGTTTTAACAGCTGCCCTGTGACCTACATGGAAATGTGGAGTCTGCGATCAAAAGATGCCAGGGATTTGTCATGAAACCTTGAGCATGCATGCCAAGTATTCCTCTCCCACCAAGAGGATGGATCTCAAGATCAGTCCTTGCACTGAACAATGCACCCACTTATTTACATGTATATGATCTAATATAGCAAGTAATCCAAATTATTTCAGATTTCTCCAATAATAGTAAAGGATTAAAATTTAAATGGATGCTTCACACATCCATTAATACTTCTTGCAAATGAGATAGCACCAGCATGACATTCTATACCTGAAGGCTGAAATCCTGTGCACACTTGACTTGAGAATAGGTCCTATTGAACTGGAGTGCTTATGTTTGACTGGACATACATAGAATTGTGCTGTAGAAGTGTTATAAAAGTAAATAACCACCAAATCTGTGCAAACACAAATATTATCTCCTAATTGGAACATTTGTGGAGTGATCTGCTTAACAGCTGTGGTAATAGAGAGTGTGCGCTGTTCAAGGATAGAAGGGAGGGTGGTGTTACTGATATGACTCGGCTACCATCTGGAGAAAATCAGCAGCTTGGATGGCAGAGAGGCTGAGAACCCAAAAGCTGAGCTACTCTGTGACTCCTGGTTTACACAACAGTGTGTGTTCAACCCTTGTGTTCCATATTTGTGATCCATATTTGGCCAAGACACTGTGGAAAATGAAATTTGATCTAAAAATGGCAAATGCAAGAGCAATCTAAAGTGGATTAGGAGACAGACACTCCAAAGTTTATGGCAACTTTGGAACTACATGACTGCTCCTTGTTTTCAATACAGATTGCATGCAGTTTGACTCAGAACCATGAACATCTAACTCTGGAGTTCGAAGCATTACAGTAAGAGGAAAGTATTGGGGCAGCAAGGTGTTAAATCATCAGGGGAGACCTTTCTCTCAATCCCACCACCCTCACAAGTATGTTTGGTGGGGACACAGGAGAAAATCTTCTCTGTTCCTTTTCCCAGATTCTGGAATTGCCTCCCACAGGAGGCCAGACTGGCCCCATCTTTGCTGTCCTTCCACAACCAGGCAAGAACCTTTCTCTTCAGGCAGGCTTTCTTTTATTACTGTCTAAGACAGGTTTTAAAATGGGATGGTTTGTATTTTTGTTGCTTTTATATCTACTTTAGTGATGCTTTAAAATAATATTTAAAATAGATTAGGCATCCTTCAGTCTCGAGAGACTATGGTAACGTGCTCTGAATAGAGGACTTGGAACAGCGTCTAGTGTGGCTGAGAAGGCCAATTTGAGAGTGACAATTCCTTCCACACTGAAGACAAACACAATCTGTCCCCTGTCCAGCTCCCTGATTTTGCTGGTTTCGGGACTGCCTCTTTGCCTTGGCCTGCTGGACAAGTGTCTCTTCAAAATGCGAGAGGCCATGATGCACCGCCTGCCTCCAGCCTGAATATTCAGATATCAGTTTCCCATCTGTTGAGGTCCATTCCTAAGGCCTTCAGATCCTGCTTGCAGATATCCTTGTATCGCAGCTGTGGTCTCCCTCTGGGGCAATTTCCCTGCATTAATTCTCCATACAGGAGATCTTTTGTAAACCGACCATCAGCCATTTTCACGACATGCCCAAGCCAACGTAGACGTCACTGTTTCAGTAATGTATACATTTAAAATATAATGTTTATTTACTGTTTTTTAAAATATTTGCATAATTTACTGTTGTTATCTTTTAATATTGTGTTTTTAATGATATTATGTACCTTGGGTCCTTTCTAAGGAGAAAGGAGGGGTAAACATATTTTAAATAAAATAAATAAATAATACATTCAGGACTAGAAAGCAAATGCAGCATCACTGGGCAGCTGACAGCTCCAGCACCTTGGTGTAGCCCACTGTAGCTGCTGTCGGTATCAAAAGTATCCTTCTGAGGTTTAGGGTGAAAACTGACCATTTTTCATTTTCTAAAAAGTATAAATATAAATGCTGCCCTACACCCCAAAGTGCATTTAATTTGTAGATTGGGGAATAGAGATTTAGTTAGGAAGACACTTTGAGAGAGAGAAAATAATGACCCACATATTGTACTCCATTACATCTGAACAAGTGGATTTTAATCCATGAAAATTCACATTGAAATAAATGTGTTAGTCTGAAAGGTGCCACAGTTACGTTGTTGTTTTTGCTGAAACAGACTCGTGCAGCAGTTCTTTTAAAAACAGCTTTGAGAAGGAGCATTTTCTCATCCCATAAGCATTCCAGTAGTTAATGACTGGCCTGGAGGATCAGCATGGATAGCCTGTTCAGCCTACTCCAATGGAGAAACAATAGAAACCGTGGACAGCAGACTCACATTCACTGTAGTCTTCTCGGGGGGGGGGGGGAACTGCTCTGTTGACATTCCACTTGCAGAATCTTGTTGCTTTCCCCTCCTGGGGAAGCATAGCCATGCATGGTTAGAAGCGCAGGAGTGGGCGACATACATCCCTCCGGGTGAAAGAGGCAATGAACATTCATAAGCAGAGTGATGTTTCTCATCAATGGTTTAGCAATCCTACTGCGCTATCATTTTTCTATGTATTCTGCTTTATTAACTGTTTATAAGAGAAACCTTAATTTATAGGCAAACATGAAATAGGCATGATTGCTGCCATAATTCATTAATCCCATCAGGAATTGTTCATTTACAGCTTTACTTCTATTGAATAATACATTTGGGTGAAACTTGAAAATATACAATCTTGCTGACAGAATGATATGGAGTGCATGTTAATTTACAGTATTCTATGGAGAAAGGTAAGTTAATTTTGCAAGAAAAATAAATCATCTTCCTGCAGAACAAAAACTGTTACTCACTCACTTCCCAATTTCTCTTGTCTCTACATTCTTAAAACTGAAAACTGTGTTCAAGGCTAGTTTTGGCAAATCTTTTGGCAAATTACAGGCAAGAAATACTACATAGAACCTGTAATTATAGCCCAATGCATGTTCTTGTTCTAATTTGGACACTCTAGAAGGTGACAGAAACTCCTGCTGTGACAGTCACACAAAAACAATGATTTTCCTTCTCTCTCTCTCTCTCTGTTGTTCAAGTCAGTTTTGACTTAATGGTGTCCCTTTGCAGGCTTTTCTAGGTAGAGAATACACCGAAGTGGTTTACCATTCCCTTCATCTGGGGGTGCCCTGGGATTGTGCAGCTCGCCCAAGGGCCACACAGGCTGGCTCTACTTGCAAGGAGGCACAGTGGGGAATCGAACTCCCAACCTCTGGCTCTGCGGCCAGATACCTAAACCACTGAGCTGTCCAGCCAGCTAGTAATGCTTTTTCTAGTAACAGATTACCTGTAATGTCTGTTCCCACCCTTAGAAATGTTGGGCTCTGTTTACCAAGCACTGCTCTATTCCTTTTGATCAACTGTTTGATTTACATGCATTGGTTTCTTACTACTTTCCCTTGAACATTAGGGAATTTGCAGGTAAGCTCAGAGTGCAATAAGCCCTTAGCTGTGAAAAACTGGTTGAACAGTTCAGTGAAGCCCTTTCATGATGGATGATAATTCATTTGTCTGGGCTACAGGTCATAACAAAAAACATAATTTGATGTATAATGCTGCAGTATTCACAACGTATGCAGTTGTTGATCCTTAAAACTGTGCATGCACAGAATACGACACACACACTATCTGCCATAAAGCATGTTGAGCCTCCTTTTCAATTATAAATCTATTACTGCTGGCTATTCCATGATTTTTCCCCTGCCCCCAAAAGTGACAGCAAGATTTGTTCCTAGTAGTGCATCTTATCATCTTAGAAACAGAGCAGCTTAACAGAGAGTATAGCAAATCCTCAGATGCAGCCTCCTCCACAAATATAAAACCTTAAATGGAATGACCCTATAACACCAGCCTAATACATCCACTGGTCACACCTGTTGGAATGCAAATGTTTAAGAAGTGTTGGAGACTTCCTGGTGGAAAATATAGTAAGACCTGTTTAAAAGCTGTCATAATCAATGATTAAATTTAATCCAGGGGGTTGATTTGACTTTTGTAAGTGTAGAAATCCTTTGTGTAGGGGAAACAAACCAACCAAAAACACCCAGTAATAGAGTCTTGGGAAGGACATGCGAAGTTCTCTTATAATAAGACAAAGCAATTGTCTAATTCTTTCTCAGAGCTTCTTAAGATGCTTCAACTAATGACCAAACTTGTGACAGCTCTTAGATATCCAAATGTTTGCCATTTCCCGCCACAAAGCCACACTCTGTATACACATTGTGCTATGGAGGTAATCCTTGCCTAGGGATGGACCAAAGTCACATTGTGGAGCTCCTGACTGGAAAATCACATTAAAATTAAGTTTTGCACAAATTTTGTAATGAACACTTCAATATACATAAAATTCAAAGGCAAATTGTGCAAAGCATCAGTATCAGCAAGATAATCTTTCCGGTGGAAGGGAGTTGGAGACTCTTGGATAGAAGGCATGAGTTGAGCTTTTCCCTGGCTTGTATTCAGGCTTCAAATATGTGACATCTCTACCCTTCAGAGAGGATATTTCTTTGATGGAAGGATAAGTCAGTGGGGGCCTATATCTATGGAAACCAAAGGGGATGAGCAACAAGCAAAGGTTGTAGAGACTGTGAAGAGTGAATCAGTTTGGGGCTTGGGGTGAAATGGTAGGTTGCACTGATTGATGGTAGGAAGGGAACTGGCTGTACTGAAGTCCGCTCCCCCTCCATCCTTTTAACATGTAAATCTGTGAGCAGACTCTTGCATAAATGCCATTTAAGGCTCCAGAACACTTTTCAAGGAAGGCAGATTAGTCCTGGAAAGGTCTCTGAGCTTCCCACTACAAAGGAAAGTGGGAGCAACAATATGTTCAAAATGTCTTCTGATTTTTAAAAGATTATTTTGCTTTCCAAAAAGCAACCCGCAAGCTTCCTTACAGTAGCTCAGACTATTGGTCCATCAAGGTCAGCATTGTCTACAGCAGGAAAGGGAAAACTTTGAGCCCTCGGACATTTTAGACTATGCCTCTTGTAATGCCTGATTCCTGGCCATGCTGGTTGGTCGGGACATCTGGAGATGAAAGTCTAAAACATTTGGGAGGGCCAAAGTTCCCCACTGGTCAACACTCCAGAGTCAACAGACGTTATGCTGCCTTTTCAACAGCTCTCCATGTTCTCCCGGCCTACCTAGATCCAAATTATATTTTACAGTTAGCCCATCATTACAAGTTGAAATCCATTTCATGGGTGTGATTCTGGCAGAGCAGTTATATTTGCAAACAAAACCGGATGGCCAATCAGAAAGCAAAGCAAAGGTAATTTGCAAATGGTGGGAGATGTGAAAAACTCATGTTCTGACAGTCAGATGTTTTTGGTATGTACAGAATTCCCCCTCTCAATGATGGGCTATTTGTGGGAGGGCTGCATTTTCACCTAGATCATCACCAGTGAACCATGTATGTACATTCCCTATAGAACATTTTGGCTTGACTGTACATTTTCAGAGCAACCTGTTTTCTCAATGGACTGGATCATTCTGTTCCCACCCACAGTTCCTTCTGTTCCCACCTCTTGCCACCTCTTCAATTGTTGTAAGCTATTTTTTCTTCCTGCTTTCCAGCACATTCTGCCACTCCCCCCACACTCGAATTTTTTTCTGTAATGTTTACTTGAAGCTTCTTCAGTGGAATGGTGGCAGTGCCATCTGTTATTGTGATCCTACTGTCATGCACGATG
This sequence comes from Intellagama lesueurii, assembly GCA_037013535.1. Lineage (NCBI taxonomy): Eukaryota > Metazoa > Chordata > Lepidosauria > Squamata > Agamidae > Intellagama > Intellagama lesueurii. The sequence goes on from JBAJHW010000004.1 coordinate 199,965,514, forward strand.
GATGCCATTTTCTCAATTCTACCATTATATCATCCTGAAGCTAAGCATTCATACCTTGTGGGTATTTTAATGGATTGGAGGCTACTAGGGAATTCCAGTGATCTCTGGGACAGGGGAGGGAAAGAATGCTGCCTGGAATCTAGGAGCAATGTTGCCAGTCACAGTAGACAATACTGGACCAAATGGACCCATGATCTATTTCAATATCAGGTAATTTTCTACATTTTGGCGTACTTTCCCTGACAATACTAAATACCAGACATGCAAATAATTGTGCAGTATGGCTGAAAACACAAAATTGCAGTGGTTGAATGTGCAAAAGCTTTCTTAAGCTCTGAAAATTGTACCAGATATGGGGAAAGTTGCTTTTTTGGACAACAAGGTCCAATACTGTACTGTAGGAGAAAGAAAGAAAGAAAGAAAGAAAGAAAGAAAGAAAGAAAGAAAGAAAGAAAGAAAGAAAGAAAGAAAGAAAGAAAGAAAGAGAAATTATTCCCACCTCTCTACGTGTAAAACTGATCACATTCCTTTGCCCATGAAAAACCAGTCCCAAGCACTTCCATGGCATACACTACATAAAACTGGCAACTTCTTGTATATTTCAAATCTACACAGAGGTGACTTCAAATGGTTTGCTGAGATTAGGTCACTTTACCACCCTGTATGAGAGAGGCTCCAAGGGGTAGGGATGAAAGTGGTAAGTTCTGTCTCAACCCTGTAGTGAGCTGGAAGCCTTTCACTTGGAAAGATATTGTGGACTGAGTGGTTAGTTTCACTCCACAGTAAAGTGGCCTTGATCTACTCTGCAGATTTTGGTGGGAAACGGGTTTATTAATTTTACATCTTTTTAGACTTTACATACAGTTCTCAAAGCGTAAGCATGTAATTGCTCACCCTACTTGCTCTTCATTTTCATTTCCTGATTATTCTGCTATGAGTCATCAAAATACAAGTGATAAACACACACCTATTAAGTAAAACTACAAAGACTTAGAAAGTAGAGGAGGGGTACATCTCTCCCTCTCCTTTCCTCTCCTCTCTTCTGCCGTCAAAGATCCACAGGGAAGACAAGAACCTCTGAATATGCTAGTTTCTATCCCCCTGGATGTTTCATGTATGGTTTCTTAGACCATATGTGCTGATCGCTTAGAAGCAAGCAATCCAGAAACTTCAGCTGGTCAAAACTATTAACAGGTATCAGTTATATAGAACATTTGACTCCCTTGTCTCCAGTAGCTTCACTAGTGGGCACAAATCAAAGTCCTGGTTGTGACGTTTATGAAGCTTGGTGGCTGTCCTCTGGTAGTTGGACTTTCCTGGCAAAGGAAGCCAGGCTAGCGTCATCAATGTTGTCCCTACATGTCAAGAAATTTTTTTTTTCTTTGGTCACACTATCTTTTGGTTCTTAGGCTGATTTATGGCCAAATTAAGCTTCAACACAGTGGATGGTTTTTATTCTATTTATTTTGAGTTTTAAATGGATGTGTTCTTAATTTTGTTTCCCATGCTTTAGTTATATTGCTTTAGTTGTGTTTTGATGTTTGCTATCATGAACACCAGTTTTTATGGAAAGGTAGGGAATAAAATGAATAAATGCCTAAGAAATTTACTTTTTTCCAGGCTATTGTGGAATTACTTTTCTGCAAGAGATGGTAAGATATCTATGCATGATCTCTTCAAATCCACAAAGATCCTTTTCTGTTTGGATTTCAGGCACAGATGCCTATTTCACATCATAGACAGAGAATTCCATACACAGAGATTAGGATAAAAGTACTCTTGTCCTTTCTGGGTATTTAATGGTTGACTTAATTTAATGCATAGTCAAGTGAGTAGAAAGCAGTACAGGCAACATCAGCCTACACTGTTTGCCTGCTGCTGAGAGTACAGATATTAATGCCCCACACAAATTCCACATATTCAGATTATACAGTGGTTAATAAAATAACTGCTGTCTATGAAACATCCCCCATTCACATGATAGCTGAGGAAAGCTGTGATAGCTGTGGTAAACATATTCAAGTGAACATAGGAAAGCAGGCAGCTTATAATGGGCCCATATAGAGTTTCTGGCCACTAAAACTAGCTTGTAGACTATCAGTTATCATTCCTGCTCTGTCCTGAGATGATCATGGAAAGTGCCAGTGCAGTTTATTGACACAGATACAACTTTATTGGCTGAGAGGGAACTGCTACTGGAAAGGATCATCAATAGGCTGGACTTCAGGCAAGAACTGAACATAGAATATCAGACTTCTCATTACCAATGTTTCAAGCAAGCACTGCTGCCTCCTTCATTTGTGTGTGTTTGTAGTGGCAAGATATGATTGGGGCAGGAGAGATACCATCCCCCTGAAATTTTATGGAGCCATCCCCAACCTCTCATGAAGACCTTCAAGCACCCTTTGTCTTGGTTTTCCTAGGTCCAACATTGTCTATTATCAATAGACATATAAACACCCCATCCTGGGGTTTGTGCTTTGGAAAAACAGAAAGATGAAGAAGTGAGAAGAATAGTGATAACAATCGATAGGAGCCTATGATTTCTGTAAATGGCTGTATGTAGAAAAACAACTGTGGATAAAAATGTAGAGCAGCAGCCATTTTAACATTGAAGAGTTTCACAGTTTTTGACAAAATTCCTTGGTCGTATGCCCTCTTATTGTCTTGATAATAATTGTATGCCTTTAGGGCAATTCTGATATGGTGACCCTTTTCAGGGTTTTCCAGGTAGAAAATACTCAGAAGTGATTTAGTGTTCCCTTCTGCTGGGGGCCTCCTGGGACTGTGCAGCTTGCCCAAGGCTACACAGGCTGGCTCTTCTATCAAGTTTCCATCAGCAAATTTTAAATATTACAGGAATGAAGGGCAACTTTTTTTTTGCCTCCGAGAGAGCTGTAGAAGCATGCAGCACCTGTTGTACACACTTAACTTCTGTAAATAAACCTTGTCCAAATTCCACCTATGACCTGACTCCCTGATAGAGCATGCTTAACATGCTCACCCTTGATCCTTTGTGCCATCCCAGTGAACCAAGATTTGACTTGACTTGCTTAATTAACTCATGAGTGAATGCAGATTGGCTTCAGAAAAATATGGCAAGAAAAGAGTGAGTGCTGGTTCTCCAGCAGATAAAGCTGTAAAAAACAATTTTCATGGTTTGCTAAGACAGATGTCATAGAAATCTTCTTGCTGTTCACTGACACTGAATTTCAGATCCTTAGTAGGGTAAGGCTTGCTTAGAAAATGCTTTTGAGAGGTATGACCTTTTCAAACATGTGAGACACAATATGGTGTAGTGTTCAAAATGTTGGACTTGGGAGATCCAGCTTCAAGTCCCCACTGGGCTGTGGTGCTCAGCGGGACATCTTGGGCTGTTTACTATTTCTCTGCCTGATCTACCTCACATAGGGTTCTTTTGACGATAAAGTAATGAATGCTGCCTTTTAGAGATATGCAGATTTTTATTTTTTTGACTACAACTCCCAGAATTCCCCAGACAGTGTTCTGCAAGTTGTAGTTCAAAACACACATCTACACTCCTCTACTTGCCTTTAGCTTATTGGAGGAAAGCCAGGATGCATATAAATAAATATTACTGGACATTAAGATTTCAAAGAAGCAATCTGTATGTGTGTGGTGACCATATGTAAAGGCCAGAATCCTGCTGGGAAAAGTAAGCATGCAAAGGCCATCAAGAAGTTTCCCCATTTGACATACTGTCCTTTGCTGATAAGTCAAGCAACTGGTGGGGTGCCCAGTGTCACAACCAACATGTGACTGATCATATGAAAGGCAGCGTATTGGTGAGGGGGGAAACTGTTTGAACCATTGCCCTTTTTGTTCCCTGTTTCCTCAACAAGATTCTGGCCATCAAGACCACGGAACTCAGAAGGATATGTACCTTTCCAAAGCTACCTCTAGACATGTTTGCACCACAGATGGGAGCCTTAAAATTTCAGCGAGAAATTTTAAGATTTGATGTATTTTGAGCCCTAACACATAGATATCTGTGATTTTCTTTCCCACTGTTAACTGGCACTTTATCCCTAGCCTAGTATGACTGAAAACAATTTTAAATAGCATATGGACTTATAATAGACCAGATCTTTGAGTGAAGAGATTTAAATGTCTGGGCCAGTGGATTATATCACTCTCTTCATAATTCATCCACCACAAAATGTGTCACCATGCAGCATGCCTGTCAGGTTTTACTAAGGCAGTTCCCAGAGATCTTTAAATTGGCACTCAGACTGAAATACTTTCTAAGCTGGGGGAAAAAAGAGGTCAGGGTTATTTACTGGCAGAGTAATATGGTGTGGATAGAGCATTACAGTGAGCTTGGTTTGCAAGGGCTGTAAATACATAAACGAGCAGCTTCCTCTCCAATGGTTGGCTGAGGTATAGAACCACTGCCAGATTTATCAAAATATGTTATTGACACAGCCTGGATGCATGCATGTTTGCTTCAAAGTAAATGCTACTGAGCTTCCTGGGATGTGAGAAGGAATTTGAAGTGGGGAAAGGGGACAAGATCCAGTTGTCTGTGTGCATATTGAAATTTGCCAAAGTGCTTTGATTACAACTGTTTAAGGTTTTGTTTCATTTTAGCAGCTTTACAGAAATATGGCATGTAAATATAAACATACAAAATATTTAAAATATTCAAAAAGACATATAAAAGAATGAAGTAAAATCAGTTGAGATCCAATGTGTTTCTTTTATTGCTAGGGGAACAGAACCACAAACCCCTCTCTTTCCATAATAATAAAAAAATCTAGTTTGATGTGGCTTTAGAGATGATGCAAGATCACTGGAACAGATTTCAAATTGACAAAAAGAACCAATGGCCCTGTAAGTCATCTGTCTTTTCTGTTCCTCCCATTATATATCAAGAATGATGGTTGACACTGAGCTTCTGATCCTGACCAAAGACATTGGCATGATCTCCTAACTTCGACAAAGTGTGGGTCAAATATCCTCTTAAATATTGTGGTCTTTCACACAATTGAGTTGGATAGCAACATCAGTTGGGCAGATGAATTATTCAGTAACAATGGTAGATGTGGTTAAAGAGATAAATGCATTAGCACATTGTTGAGGCTGTGTTCACTGTTCCTACAACATTTAAAATTTATAGAATTTTAAGGTTAGAGTTTCCATTCCGATGTAAAGCACAACATAGCACACCGAAATTACCAACATCAACACTTTCTGAGCTGAGCACTAAGAATCCAGTTGCTCTGAAGGGTTTCTATTAAAAGAAATGACATTCTCATAGAAAATTATGCATGACATATCAGTACTTCATGCCACAATTCTCACACACATTTTTCTTCTTCAAAAGACTGAAATGAGGGGCTGTGGTGCTCCCTCAAGAGGGGGCATTCTTCTTTTCCACCCATCAGAACTAACATCCAGCAATGTTAGTGGTTAGCAGAAGTTGCGCAGAATGGATGTGGTGGTGTTCGTTGAGGCGAATGTTAAGATATGACAAAAATAAGGACAGGGATAGATACACAGTGGCAGGGAAATTCATCACCGATTAGTATTGGATCTTATTTTGCCAAATTCAGGAAGACAATCCATGATGGATTCCAAATTAATGTCAAAAACCTTAATTCCATTATATGACTTGTTAAATGGGCATGGACAATTCAACTAAATAAAACTATTTGGGGAAGACCTATAACTTAAAAGTTATATAACAAAGAAACGGCATAGTCTTTCTTCCCCGTACCCCTCTACATAAACTTTGCCTAAGCTTTCAGTATTAATTCCTGAGGCTGCCAGTCTCAAAGTATTTCTTTATATTTGGTTCTGAGAGCGTACTTTACTCCAGTCAGATATGGCAGTCCTGTCTTTCCAAGATCACTTATTAAGCACGAACCTCCACCTGTTGCCTTCTTGCTTTTCCTAGTTTGTATTTTACACAGAAGCAGGCATTACAGATGATTCTTAATTAGAGCTGAAAGCATGTTGATGTTATGGCATGGTGAGGGAGGAAATCTTTCCAAGTTTGTGAAAGCAGACTTCAAAGAATCCCACGTTTAACTCCTGAAGGCCAAACAAAGCAAGCTGATTTCCTGTATGGAGGTGAGGAGCTTTGTGATAAACAGATGCTTTCATTAGAGAGGATATTTTTTCCAGTCATGGAATATCTCTAAGGTCCCGTTCCATCTCATTGTGGTTACAGACTCTCGTACTCACGTTGAAACAGCTCCTTTCCTTCTTTCCTCTCTTGAGGAAAGAGAGTAGACTTCGGTCTAGATGGGCGGGGTATAAATTTAATAAATAAATAAATAAATAAATAAATAAATTGATATATCTCCTCTCTCCAGTCTCTGCTCCAATTGTTTTTAATTGCCATCTCTTGACCACAGAACCTTAAAATGTCATTTGGCTTTTAGCCTGAAAAATGAACTATAATCTTAGCAAGATAAAAGACCTCTAGAACGTTCCTCAGCCAATGGAAAAAAATGTTTTTCATGACTTATCTTTTCAAGAATCTTGTGTTTATTCAAATGTGTTGCTTAAAAAAGAAAATGGAGAGAGAAATATGTTCTTAACTCACTCATCATAGAATATTATATTTATTCTCTTTGTAAAAGGAAGGGACTTTAAAGAGTGCAAAGAAGACTTTGGGTGAGTTATTCCTTGTAGTGATTGTGTTGATAAGAGAGATTTTGTTTCTGAGCACTGATACATATTTTTGCTAGGGTATTTATGAGAACAATTAAAAGAGAGAGAGAGAGTATTAGCACTTGTTAGCACTTAAGGCAGCTTCTGCTGTTGGAGCTCTCTGCCTCTTCCCCTGCTGACTCCTGATACTCAGTCTGGACAGCTACAGCGATTTCACCTGGGGAAACCTGATTTCCATGAGTGTGAATCACAGCAGATCAAACTGTATTTTCCCCACTGTGTAGTCACACCCTTAGTCTATGCATCCACTGTAATGGGCTGCTGTTCAGGACAGAATGCACTTCACAAGGAATGAGGATAATGTGTTCAACAGAAGTGGTAAAAACTGACCAAGGGAACTTTAAACTAAAACCTACAGTACCCAAAACTGTTATTGAAGTGCCCAACCTACTTAAATCATGCTACCAACCTTCTGTGGCAAGCTGAGAGTTTGGGACATGTGTATAGAATTGGTCTCTGGATCTGCCAAAGCTGCTTAACTCTACAATAGGGCATGGAGGCAAAAGTCTGAAGGTAAGTTCAAATATAAGCACCAAAGCAAGGAATTTAGAATAGTTGTGGAGCTCCCTGGCAAACTGCACAGCAGAACAATAGAGCAGACACTGGAGCAAAATACAGTATCCAAAGTTCTCTCTGGCCAGAGTCCTGTTGACTAAGGTATAATGTAATGCTACACCTGTGTAACCTGGCTAATATTATGCCCAGGCAACAAGTATTTGGCAATATGATTGTGCAGTTGGTTACGCGGTTCACATTGGTGCGCAATATGCCTGCAGAAGAGCTTTGTGAATAGCACAAAGCCAACTTGGCTCAGTTGTAACTACTGTGAGCATAATGTAATGTAGCTGCTTAACAGGATTTCAGCCAGTGCCTCAATGCTCAGAGTAAGGGAAATAAGATGAGTCATAGCACCTAGTCCAGCAAGGTGATCCATATGACTTGACAGGCATAACAGAGATGTGTTGGGTCAACTCCTATGACTGGAATACAACAATTGAAGGAGACCCACTTGCTCCAAATTAATAGATGCAAGAGAAAAGGAGGGGGTGTAACATCACTTGTCAGCAATATTATACCATCGTGGAGAGTGAACACAGTAGAGAGCATCTGTGGAAGACTTCTGTTAGAAACTCTAGACCTCCTGTTACAAATAATGACTTTCCTTTTGGCTTATATGTATTTGTATTTTCACCCTCTGTTTTAAATATTATTTCAGGTTTTGAATTCATTTTCTCTGTAGATCCTCTGATCCAAAAATCTGATCCAAACTTATCCAGCCTTTCTAATACATTATGTGCACACATTGCCTTAAGCTCCAAGTGTCCATCATGACTAGAGAAAGACACTCTTGTTAAGCAAAAGGTAAGGGGAGCATAATTTTCACCAACTTCCATCTCCATTGGCATCTCGTCCCACCTCAGTGCCCTCTCCCTGCACCATTCTAAAGTTCTTCCTGTTCTTAAAGACTGAGTGTTAAGAGATGCTGGGCAGAGGTTGGAAAAGGTCTTTTTAAGACAATAGTTCTCCCAGTCAATATACCCAATGGCTGGGCTGGCTGATGTATTCTGGGAGTTGCAGTCCCAAAAAGCAACTTATCCTAATGTTGGTGCTAGGATAGTACAACAGGGAGAATGCAGTGAGAAAGCCCAGTGTCACAAACAAACCAGTCGTCAGAATGGCCAGTCACTGCTCAATAAAACTATGGCCAACTCCCTATTTGGGTGTCTGAATTGCACTTGTGGACTTTGCTCGTTTGGCATTCAATTAAGCACAGACTGCTTTTTTACTGTGTTGAGTTTGTATACGTGTATATTGTTCTTTTTATTTGTTTTTGTTTTTGCAAAAGGTTATAATTTTTCTGGAGGGCTGTAGTTTATGTTGTACACCTATATAGGAGATTCTCCCTCGGTCCCTCCCTGCCCCTCCCCTTTGACCTGGAGGCACAAAAGCTGAAAGAGATCTGTATTTCAATTTTTGACACAGATGGTTATCCATGATTAACAGAGCAGGCTTCCTCAGGCCATAGGGCTGGTGTTGGTCTTATGGCCATGCAACACACAACTTCCCTCGAAAATGAGACTGAGTAGTGTCCTGCAGGTTTGCTTGTTCTTAGTTATTCAGTTTTAACTAGCCTTCCTTCAAGGAGGACAGAGGACAGATAACATTTCTCATTCTGTGATTGGCCCTGCAATACAAGGACTAAAGAGAGCTGGAAATTGAGTTACTTCTAGTAATCCCTAAATTTATCCCTAAATTTCAAATGTCCTAAGGCAATTTTACTTTAAAAAGGCAGGGAGAAAAAGAAAGAAAGAAATCAATGAAAGGATGCATAGAATCTTAAATTCTATATTTTCGCCATCTTGGATTTATGTATATGTTTATTGGTCTAAACTGTTTTTAAATTTGTAATGCCGCCCAGAGTAGATCTTTGGCCTAGATGGGCAGGGTAGAAATCTAATAAAATAAATAAATAAATAAATGCATAAAAATAACTGGGGTTTTTTTGGGGGGGAAGGGTAGAATGCTGGCAAATAAGGTGTCTTGAAATGGCAGGACTGAATCAACAACCGTGGCTCATGAAAAGCCCCTGCCATGTCTCTGCCTGCCTGTGACTGCAAAGCAAAATGGGGCCATTTAAAGGCAAATTTATATGATTCGTTGGCAGTGTTTGACACGCAGGTGCCAGCATTTCTACCCCTGGATATTCTGGCTCAGGATATAGCAGACCTAAACCACGATGTGGTGTGGCATCCAACTCATTCTCTAAGGGTTTTCAGTCAAGCAACAGCCATCAGCTAGCTGACAGAACCACGAAAAACGTCCTTTCCTACATATCAGGCCTCTGTTATCGGACCAGGTCAGGCTAGGTTTGGTTTAGTTTTTTTCTGACCCACAGGCAAGCTTCCAATTGGATGATGCCTACCAGTTTTGGAGTTCCAGAGTTTCAAGACAATATGCTGCCTTGTTTCTCAGGGCCAAATGACACACTATATCCACATATGGTTTCTTTTTGTTTAGCTTATATATTCTTTCACAGATAGCCATTTTGGGACAGATCTGGATACCTGTGCCTGTCACTATAATCCTCACTCAGATCAGCCCCTCCCTCCTTTTATTTGTCGGGATGAAAAATGCTCTTTATAGCTCCAGTGGCAGCCTTTCTCCACAAGTTAATGGCAGGTGTGAAGGGCAGGGGAAAAACTAGGCATGTCAATCTTGGTGTATTTTGTTTTCACAAGTAAAAATGAAAAAAAATATTCAATAAGTTTCTTCCCACTTGTTGAGACTTTTAGAATAATTGGTTTTTTTCCACACTTTTGACACATTTGTTTTTGATGCAAAAAAAAAAAAAATCTCTCAAAAACCCTTGTCTTCTGCATAAAATATTTGGGGTTTTAAATGTACAGCAATTTTCTTGGGGGAAAAACACACAGTATTTTTTAGAAGTAAAGTTTTAGTTGATGGTGTTTGTAGAAAATAAAGGAAGAGAAAATAACAAGGAGTTGATACTTCCCCCATTCCTCCCAGTGTCAGGAAATCAAGAGCTGCACTCATTCGTTTGTTAATAGTTTCACATACTATGGAATGGATAAACTTGTAAGACAAATAAACAAACAACAAATGTGAATTTTCTTTTTTATCATTTCTGGTTAGAGCATCATCCAACCCCTTTCTTATGTATATTTGCAGAGCTTGGACAAGTCACTTTTCTAGACTACAACTCCCCAATCTTCTAGCCCACACAACCACTATAAAAATAACTTTTCCAAATGCTGCATATTTATTCACAAGAAACTCACAATGGGTCCAAGAGGACTCTCTCCTAAGGAAGGGTGTTGAAGACAGCAAAACTGCAGCCCGATGTTTGCTCATCTATGCAGAATGAAGTTGGCCTTATTCATAAATATACATGTGCTGGATTATAACCGTCATCTGACCTCTTCCCCCTATTTACTCTTACTTATTTTTGTCCCACAATTTTGTTTGGAAAAGAAACAGGATGAATTCTTCACTACCTATGTGAAGCCCCATTCAGGTATACGTGGCCTGAAATTCAGATTCAATCCTGACTTCACCTAAGCGAAATTATAAAAAATAAAAGTGTTTTCCTTAATTTGGACCAGAGCAATGAACTTTGATTTGCTTGATTTATCCTTTTCTTAGGAAGGAAAGAATACTTTCCCTCCACACTCCTATTTGTGTGACCTCAAATAAAAGCCAAACTTATTTTTGTTATTTCATACTGTTCACCAATTTTCTCGGTAAAGTCATGTTGAATTGTGTTCTTAATCTAGCATCAGAAGTATTGTTATAATGAAAGAAAGGGTTGCTCTTGTGATGGCATCTTAGATTGTCCTCTTATGCGTATTTAACAGTAGGTTTGTCAGGTTTCAAGAAAACTGATTCGCAAGCAATATTCACAAGTAGAGGAAGGACGTAGGTACCAATGCAAACAAATTTGGTTTTTAATAACTGCAGATATGTTGGTTTGGAGAAACAGATGCCTGTTTCATAGAGGAAGCGAGCTAGGAGCTCAAGAAAATAGTTTCCTTGTAAGACTCCATCAATGTATTGTTCAATTGGACATTCCTTATATTAAATTCAAGTGGTTCTTTCAGTTGCCAATATTTGGCTGGCTCGCTGGTAGGAATGAGAGATGTTGATGAAATTTCAAAATTTAGATTATAGGGAAGGAATTCTCTATCTCTTTTCAGGTTAAAACCTGAAAAGCAGCACGTGCAATGAAATGGATCTCCCCCCCCCGCCCCCGCCACCTTGATGGATTTTAATAATACTTGTTCAAATCGTCACACATAAAATATACTTGTCCTCAACAACAACAAAAATAATTTTCAGGGCAGAAAAGCAATTGTCTGCAATAGGTTAGTTATTTTTATGTTTCTGTCCAAGTGAGGGAAATGAAAAATTGAAATCAGTAGGTGGGATCAACAGGGAATGTCTCCTGCATAAATCACATTCAGGTGTTCTAGTAAATCTCCCATTATTTTCTACGAGGTTGGCAAATGAGTATATTGCATTTACTGCAACAGAGCACAAGGGAAATTAGATGTCTATTTCTAACAGGAAAAAGTCATGTAACATTTAAAGATGAGAATGGAATTTGTCTGAATACCCACTCACTGTGTTCTCTTTGAAGCACTTGAATTGAATGCATATCTTCACCACCTTGACATACTATGTGTCATACTTCAGACACACACATACCTGATGGTGTTGCAGGAACCTAAGAAGAGCTTTGCTGGATCAGACCAAATATACATCCAGTTCATCATCCTACCTACAGATGCTGATAGCCAGCAATGGCTGTTGCCCATGAGGACTGGTAGAACAGAATGGCAAGTAGAAGATGTCAAAGTCAACAGTAGCCAACTTCTTCACATTTCACATGTGCCTTAACTAAACTACAATCTCCACCCTGTCACATTTCATGCTCTGATAAAGAGAAAATGGTGATCTCTATTAATATTTCTACCTACTTCTGCTCCAGTTGAGGTACTATTATTACCTACCACAAAGACAAGAGAAACCAGTTTCAGGACACTTCCAGAAAGTTCAGTTACATATCTTAAAGTGTCTATTGTAGAACAAAGGAATTACAAAAGGAGACTCAAGAAGGAGACAGAGGAAACTTGCTACATAAAAAAGTTTCAGTGCATTCATAAGGGCCTCAACAGAGATCAAGGATTCTTAATGGACTACATATGCATTTATCCCCTTCAACAATGCTTGGTGTTAGAGGTGACAAACCTCAATGTAGTTCAAAATCCATGTAAAACTCTTATGCCCCCAAAACATAAACAATTGATATGTTTGTGAGTGCATGTGCAAACCAGTTCTCTCTAAGGTGGTTCTCTTCCATAGTGTTGATAATCCTTTCCATACAGTACCATACATTCTTAAAGGTCCCTCATCTAGAGGCTGAATTAGAGATGTTGTGTTAGGGGGCAAGTAGACCACTTCAGCATCTTTGGTGTTGAACTCATGGGGTTTTGGATGGCCAGGGGCACAATATTTATTGAATATTTATTTATTTATTGAATTTTGATTTATTTATTGCATATTTATCTATTGAATATTTATTTATTTATTTATTTATTGGAATATTTATTCATTTACTGAAAAAATCTCTATATAACCAAAACTGTGCTGCTCAGACCTGTGCAATGCACAGGAGAAGTATAATAATAAACCAGCTTTCTATATTATTTTCTGGGTATAAAATATTTATTGCCCTTGACGGGGTCTGACCTTGTCCCAGAAACAACTCTTAGCATTCCTGTGGCAACCATGTTTGCCCAGCTTATTACCCTGGCTGGGATCCGTTAATCTACAGCTTGATGGTCCATTCCTACGTTAGCGAACCATTGTCATCTGGTATCTTATCTGTATCCTCCTCCAGACACAAATCTCACCACCATGGAATAAATATAACAGGCTTGGATTTGTACTCCCTGTGTCTGAAGAAGTGGACTTTGATCTACAAAAGTCCATACTGACATAAATCCATCATTAAAGCACTACAATATTTCGTGCCCCCCTCCCCCATGTTTTCTTTTGCCAATATGCAATGCAGGTAGTCAGTTTCAATTCGCACCCTAGACAACTGGTCCCCGAGGATGCCACTGAAACCGAAAGCATGACAAGGCTGGAATAAAACTGCTGCAGACTCTTTTAAGAACTATCTGAAGGGTTAGAAAAGGATGAGAAGCAATAGTTCCAGATGAAGCATGTTTTCAAAACAAACTGTCTTCAGGAAGAAGGACATCTTGTGATTTGGAACATACTGAAAAATGAACCTGAGCCACGACTAGGGCTCATGATGGAGGTTAACACAGAGATTCTTAAGGAAAAGAAAGAAAAGAATAAAATAAAATAAGAAGTTTTCTTATTCTAAGAAATCTACCAGTAAGACCTGCATGTCTTTGCCTATTTTATCCTAACACAAATGGCTCGTCTTGTGCTTCGGCAATTCCCTCATCCATTTTTAGCATCTCATCTTCCACTAATTTAGTTCATTGCCATTTTTATAATTATTGTTAAAGTTCTCATTAAATGCTGAGATTTTCATGGCTATTTTTATGCTGGACAAAAGTATTTCCTAATTCCCTATTACCAGAGCTCTCTCTTTTGCTGACGGAAACATCATTTTAAAAAGAGCAGAAGTGAAAAAGTAGACTTGGATCGTTTGGATGGCAATTTACAAGCACATCTAGACTTAATTTTCTTTTTGTCAACGTAATCATATTTAAAGCATAAATAGGAAGCAGCACCTCAATTTCTCAGGGCTCTTATATCTCAGTTAAAATTAATACAAAACAGGATTAGGGTACCATCCTATATAAATTTATTTTAAAGTAAATTTTATTAAACTTAATTCAAGGCAGAATACAGAAGATACTTCTAGGCAGAATACAGAATATAGTGCCATTAGACACAGCATGAAAAGCACAGTATATAGAAAAAGAAAAATATCAGAAATCTCCTTCCAGTTCAGGTGGTGCAACCCCAAGTAAACATAGTATACCACTTCAGGGGCAGAATGCTAATTTTGAATGTTCCCTCCATTTAAACTCCAAATCTCTCCAAATCTCTGCAAGTAAAATAAGCACATTCATGGATATGGGAGAAGTTACTTTTTCAGATTAAAATCCCCAAACTTCATGGCCAGTATGTTCTGGGAATTAGGGGGTTTGTAGTCTGAAAAGTAACTTTCCCCATTTCTGCATATTCAGCCATATTCAGTCAGTGAAAGTTTGTAATGCTGTGGTTTCATACCAATGACTTCATGGCCTGGCATGATCTTTCAGCCCATAAAGGGTCAGAAATGAAAGCAAGAGGAAGACCAAAGGAATAAAAGAAGAAGAACGTATGGGGATCTCTCCTGAACTGACAAGAGATCCATCTCGTCCAGTATGCCACACTATTTGAATCTGGGAAATTTACAGGCACAACAGGAACACAACAGATGTGCACATGCACACATACAAATATATCCCTGATATTTAATTATGGTTCACAGAAGGCTGGAGGAGGCTGCCGGCCTCCAGAAAAAGAATGCCTTCGCTAGAAGTGGGCAGCTGATTTGGAATTAATTCTGAAGAGCCATTTCAGTAATTCAGATTGATTAAAGATGCACCCAAGAATAACACTTTCATTATGAAACCTCCTGAGTAAAATTTAAATGATGCTAAATTAAAAACACCCTCTGTTAAATCAGAACCTGATGAGCACAACAGTGCTAGGAAAGATGCAGGATTGGTATACTTTGATTCGTTTATCTTGTTCACCACTTTGTTTTCTTCTGTCTCCAAAGATTCAGGCAGGAGATTGTATTGCTACATGCATTCCATTATCATTTAGCATTGATGGATTCCAGAGCATACTTACCAGTGTCTGGTTCTCTTTGGAAGGAGTTCATTGAAGGCCCATGACATTTTATTTACAAATGTATATGCTAAGCAGAGGCTGAGACTCATCTTATGTACTTGAACAGGTTTGCCAAAATCCTTTGCCCCTGCCTCCACAATAAGCTCTTGAGGGACACAGCCACCAAACTCTCATCTCTTTTTGTATGTCTCAGGCTGCGGTCACACTAGAGAAATGCCCCCTTTTTTTATCGTGTCTTCTGCTTCCTGTATAGTCACATGTTGTGGTCACGTGGCATATATCCTGGGATAGTGACTTGTACATTTTTTAACTCTTCAACCCTTTTAAAAGAGTAAATTAGATGTGGCACATTTGTCTACATCCCTCAAGTGGGACATATCCCCTTCCTTTTCTTTGCATTTCTCTGCCCCCCTTCTCTTAAAAAAAATGTTTGGGTACGACAGTATGTTGGTAAATCACCCATGCTTCAAGAATACCTCAAAAGTGTCTTCTTAGCACCACCAGACAGAAGCATGCTATGGGTGGCAGCCTAAGAAAAGCCTACTAGAATCCTTCAAGCCATATTTGACAGAAGCATACCAACACGCTAATATCCCCATTTGAAAATTAATAAAAATATATATATAAGGGAGTAAACAACAGTGGGGGGAGGTGGGACTGCATGCCATATGTAAAAGAAATGAATCTATTTAGTAGTACACAGGCAGTGGAATGTGTGTTGTACTGTGCAATGACATGTGGAACAAATATAGTAGTAGCCTCCCAGAGGGCTGGATTTGATGTGGAGATAGCACGGAGAGGAAACAAAATAATCAATAATGGCCTTGTGTCTTCTGAACACCCCCCCCCCCCAAGAAAGAGTCAAAATTCACTCAGAAACATTTTGCTGGTGTGACCACAGCCTCAGTCAAACTGTTAGTTGCCCATCTATTGCTCTTTCCACACAAGCCTGGCTTGATTACTGCATCCTCAAGTAAGGTGAAAAAAACAATTTGACCTCTCTTTGCTGGGTCTGTACCACAAAGTAATTGGTCAAGTATACATTCTCATGACACCAAAACCCCTCTAATCTGCCAAACAAAAGGGGTTATTTGCTGTTGTAGTCAGTGTTTTAAGGCAATCAGTTGTCCAGACCCTAATATCCAAATCACAGAATCAAGAGTTGAAAGAGAACCTGGAGACCATCCAGCCTAAACCTTCCAATCTTAACAACAGTATAGTTTGAAACATCCCGATAGAGATGCACTGTTCTTGAGTTCTACCAAGTGTTACCAATAGGGCAGAAAAATACTACTACTCATAAATGAACCAAATTGAATTCAATGGGACTTAGTCCCAGCAAAGTGTTTCTACACATACTTATAGTCAAAAGGTCAAAGGAAAAAAAGCTGGTTATCCCATCCTTCCTAATTATTCATTCATTTATTAGTAGGGGCAGACTTGCATTATACATGCAATGGAGTACAGAAAATCAAGAAACAAGTCTGCTTGTGGTCAATACCAGGAGGAAAAAAGCAAATATGTGTCACAAACCCTAGCTTAAATCTCTGTGTTGTAGAATTGAGATCACTGGCTGTCCCTCACACCTGTATTGTTATAGAGCTGCATCTAAAAGTTGGGAGGACCATGGAAGGGGGAAAAGAGACAGACAGATCACTTATTTTATATGGGGAAGTCAGTGCAGGGGCATATACTCTTAATTCCTTGGCTACAATTCCTTAAATTGCAACACTTTCTTGAATGATCTGAATTTCATAATTCTATGTCATGGATTTATGTATCCTGTGGCTAAGTGGATAGACATCTCTGCTATAGATCTTTTGAGGATATACTGTATTTTTCTGTGTATAAGACCCCCCCCCCCCCCACTTTACTAACCCAAAATTTCTTTCTTTGCAAGAAAGCGGAGGGGGAAAGCGATTCGTGCTTTCCCCCTCCACTTTCTTGTGAGGAAAGTGTTTTACCCTTCCATTTTCTTTGCAAAATGTGGAAGGGAAAAGCAGCTTTTTGCAACAAAAATGTAGGGGGAAAGCAGGAATCGCTTTCCCCCTCCATTTTCTTTGCAAAACGTGGAGGGGAAAAGCAGCTTTTTGCAATGAAAGTGTAGGGGGAAAGCAGGAATCACTTCCCCCCTCCACTTTCTTGAGAGGAAAGTGTAGGGGGAAAGCAGGAATCAAAGCGCTTTGATCCCTCTCCCCTCCTTACTTCTGTGTATAAAACGACCCTCAATTTTTCCTCTAATTATTTTAGGAAAAAGTGTCATTTTATACACGGAAAAAATACGGTACATTCTCGGCTTCAGCATTTCCCCTCTGAAAAATGATACTGTCTGTTAAATGTGCATTTTCTGGATAAAATGCTGCAAATGTTACATGTAGGCCTTTGTGTCTGGGAAATGGACAGAATCTGAATGTCTTCAGATCAAGTGTCCATTTGACCCAGTCTCACAGACTTTGCACCTGCGAATTTTGACACCTCAAGAGGCCCAGAAAACATCAACCAGAAGCCGGACCTTCTCTGCTGTGGTTTGTGGAATGCTCTGCTACAGAAGCTATGCCAGATGCTGTCTGTCCAAATCTCTAAAAACCAATTAAAAACAACACTTCTTAAGGAGGCCTTTGGGAAGATTCTCCCCAACTGACTAAGTCAGTGGCAGAAGAAGAGATACTCCATACACCAAGTAATATTTTTTGCTACTTGTTTTGTTGACCTATTGGAGAGTAGAATTAGTATATAATAAACTTGTTTTATATAAATTATTCTTATACCTGTTGTACACTGCTCAGAACAGCAATTTGCTAGATGGGTGGTACAGAAATTGAATAAACAAACAAACATACAGACAAATAAATAAGAATCAAGTGTTAGGTTCATATGTCTTAGTCTGTTATCTGGTCTAGAGGCATTGTTGAGGTAATTTATTTAATTAGAGATCTCAGTCTTTCACACAAACGCTTTGCGTAAACAGCTCACGGGTTTCCAGTCATGTCAATTCATGTTTATTGCCAAAATAGTCCAAGTTGGAAACCTGTGAGCTGTTTACACTAATTTATTTAAGTTTAGCTGTTAACTTTACATGCTGCCTTTTTCCTAATTGAAGGACCAAAGGTGGCTAAAAATTAAAGCACAATTAATAATAGTAATATTTTATTAAAAAGTTTTTTAAAAACCGCAAGCAATAGCTACATGCTTTATCTAACCAAGATATTTTATTTGAGGTTTTTTTTTCTTGTTGGTTTTTGCATCACATAGTTTCTATCCTTGCACTTTCACCCAGGGGTTTTGACAATATTAATTCAGCCACAGAAACATATCTTTGGTTTGAGCAGCTTCAC
The DNA here is from genome assembly GCA_037013535.1 of Intellagama lesueurii. NCBI lineage: Eukaryota > Metazoa > Chordata > Lepidosauria > Squamata > Agamidae > Intellagama > Intellagama lesueurii. Next base: position 199,983,960 of record JBAJHW010000004.1, read on the forward strand.
TTAAAGCTCTAAAATCTTCCAGCACCGTTGAGGTATTGTGAATGAACCAGACTAGACTGAAATAACTGCTTTCAAAATCTTACATCTCATTCTTGGACAGACATCCTGTTAAAAACATCAGGAATTGTCTGCTCAGTTTCTCATGTGTAAAACAGAAATGAAAGTGGCCCATTTCATCTAGGCAGAGCTCTGTGGTAAAGTTCTGTGAAGATAAGGCTTGTAGCTATTGTTATGTTCTGCCAAGTCACCTTCTACTTACGGCAACTGTATGAATGAGCAATCTCCAAAATGCCATGTTCTCTATAGCCTGGCCCAGCTGTTGCACACTCAAGCCTATGGCTTCCTTTAGGGAGTCAGTCCCTAATTTGGTCTTCTCCTTTTCCTGTTGCGTTCAACCTCTCCCAGCATTATTGTGTTTTCCATAAAGTTTTGCCTTCTCACAATGTGCTTGACATACATTTACTGCAAATGTCAAAATATATGGACAAGACAGTACATTTACTTTAGAATCTCCCTCTGTTTCCTAATCCCACATCAACATAGTAACTGTATGTAACCATCTAGTATGTGAGAGGCTTGGATTACAATCCTATACAGGTTTACCCATAACTGTATCCCATTAAGCTGATCAGCGTTTAATTCTGGGCAGATATGCATAGGAGTGTGATGTGTGCAACTGTCCTAAAGCTGAACTGGAACTGTTTCATACTTTCTTAAATATAAGGTTATCACTTATTTCCTTCATTATCTTAAAAGAGCACATCTATTGACATTTTTAATTACCTACTATTTTTTAATGTAATTTATCAGTTACAGAAGTTTTATCGCCAGATTATCTATTATCAGTTTTTGCTTTTGTACAGCACTTAATGAGAATGATGACAACGATCACTTTAAATGACCCCATAGCTATACTTGAAAGCCAATGATTTCCCATCATGCAGTATCATTAAGCTTCTCTTGAACAAAACCACTCTGTTATTCCAGTTTGATACTCCCTATGTTTAAAAATAAACTGAACAGTGTCCCAGACTGAGATTATAGCTTAGCAGAGATTTAGAAGATATGGCTAAGATTTCCAAACTTCTGTGACAAATGGATTTACATGTGTCTTTGAGCACAACTGCCATGTTCGATGTTTTTGATCTTTTGCTATAAATAAATGTTGTGTAATACATATGTTATTTTTGTAAGGCTGAAACAATCTGAAGCCAATTTAATAAAGACTGGTTGTTTTATCTTATTCCCTTCCAAAATCATTTAGAATACACAAAGTGCTTCACAGCATTATGCTAAGAACCTTGTGATATTGCACACTGGTTGTGGTAGTAGACCCTCATTCTAAACCCATAGTATTATCAATTGAATCCAAACTCTTCCCTTTCTAGAGTTAGCTATAGCTGGTTTGTCAGATTATTATATTTTAGCATTCTCATGCTGTAGAGACTAAAACTGATAGAAGGTGCAGAACCTGCAACATGAGCCAGCCACTGCATCAGCTTTCAGTTCTAAACTACAGCTTAGAAACCTTTCCTTCTTTTGGTCTACAGCTCCTAAGACTGCCCAGGCAATATCATCACTGTTCTTACTAGCTCAGGGATTTCTGGGCAGTGTAGTACAAAAAAAAGAAGAAGAATGGTTCCAAGACTTTCCAAATTAAAAAAAAAATGGGATTATAGGAAACCTAACCAGATCCACTTGTCAATAATGTTATACCAGAGTGAGTCAAGCTATACTATCTGCAGCCTGACCATTTATTTATATTTATTTATTTAATTTTATACTACGGAGCTTAGTGGTGACTCACTGCTCTGGGTGGAGTACAAAGAGAACATAATACCACAATAAACAATACAATAGCAACACAAACTTAATAACACAATGCTGTTCAGATATTTTGAGCTATCAGTTCCCATAATTCATGCCCCTGGGGCCATGAAGGGCACCAGATTGAGAAAGGCCAACCTGTCTTGATTCCAGGTCCTGCTTGCCTTTCATGGTTGTCTGAATAAGTAGAGATGTGCTTTTCCTACCTTTGCCTCCAACTTGACAAGTTTTCTTAATGCAGTCATCATATTCATCTGGATCTTAATTTTAATAGAATTCATGAATGTTGCTTCAAAAACCTATGTTTGTATTCAATTTCAGCAAACTCCAGATTCCATAATAATTTCTATAATTCCAAATTCCATAATAATTTCCCCAAATGTACCAAAACATAATGATAAGCATCTTGATTAAGAGTTGCCATTTGCAAAGCTTAAAGTCACTACACACCACAGAACCTCATGGGACATTCAGAAAAATCTTATGCAACATGTCAGATGAACAGCCCCAGTGACAGATGGGAAGGAAGCACAGTAGCTTAAAGGAGGTATATACACAGTGTAGGATTCTGCTTTCAGCATGCTATTAGCTCTTGTTATTGCTCTGTATCAAAGGAGCCTTAAAAGATGTCAAAAATTAAGATTATACATACTGATTGCTACAGCAGTTACTTTTGTTTAAGATCATTACAGACAAATAATAACAGATATGTCGACATTAATCTCTTTGTGAGGACAGCCACTTGAGGAAAACTCAAATAGAACTCGGTTAAATGTTCATTATCACATTTTACAGTCTCCAATGTTTTAGCCTCGTAAGGCAGTTTCAAGCATTCCCATTATAATTTCTATGATTATCCTATCTGAGAACCCTTAGAATACTCAAAAATAGTCAAGTCTGGACTATCCAAACCCATTATTCTATGATTCTATTATCATTATATGCAGAATGGGGTGGGAGGCTGTGCTCTATACAAGAGACTGCTTCATTCAGCCAAACAGGGAGTTAATGGTGCCATGGAATCCTTCCTTGTATGTTTTGACAAGAAGGCATGTTTTATTTCAACAGATATTGTCACTGAAAATGCAGAAAACAGCAGCAAAGTTCCCACAAGAAATACTAGCTGTTTTTCAACTTCCTTAAGGTTCTATTTCTTAACTTTTCACAATAACCAACCTTTAAACAACCTGGTATCCTGGTGCCCTCCCGATGTGTTGGACTAAAACTTTCATAATCCCTAGCCAACTAATGACCATGCTAGCTGGGGATGATGGGAAGTATAGTTCAGCAAATCTGGACATCAACATCTACATAACACCTGAGGACAGACTGTTGGATCCTGACTTCATAGCAACATTTTCAGAAACTCCCACACACCCCTAAAACTAATATGGAATGTGGTGTTATATAGAAGAAAACACCAGGGACATTGGAAGTCAGCATTTGCTCGGTTATAAAAAGGCTTACCCCCATTTCCTGCATTTGTAGGAGTTTTCAAGCTGCTCCCTTCTCTTTGTGTTGGGAAACCATTGTCAATAAAGGTGACATCTGTGTAATATTACTAAATTTTGCGGTAATCATCATTTGCTCTTCAAAATGTTTTAAACTGTTGCTTGAATATAAGTAGTCAAGAGGATCAATCTTTTTGGCATCACATCTTTCAAAACGCCTTATCAATTGACTCCAGTTTCTGAAAGTATCTAGCAAGTTTTGACATATTCCTGCTAAACGAAGCCAAAGCACAGTTGAGACATATTCTAGTATATCATTCAATCTAAGAGCCTTCAATTAGTTTGGTCCTTGTGGCAATGTTCCAAATCTGATTGAAAAACACTGACGTTGGTAAGGAGATGACCATTGACTCAGGCAGATCTCATCATCTGCATTAATGGTTCACATTTGTATGTTTCCCAGAAAATAACAAAACCAAAATCACAGCTGTTTGCCTTTTTGAGGGATACATGATTATTTTAATAGATTCAATCTATGATAAATTGCATGTTCATGCTCAATGTGAATGCATTTAAGAAGAACAGCACTATACAAAAATCAGGCATCTTGCAAGTCACTACTATATGCTTCAAATTCAAGTGCAACTCAAGTTCCTAGGTAGAAATGTATTTGACTGAAAACTGTTCCTATTTCTACTCTCGTAAACAAAATTCTAAAGTTATATGTACAGAATCACAGAAGGAGAGACTTTTAAAAAAGAGCTGGTGTAGAAGCAGCTCTTATTTTATGCGAGAGATAACAAAAATGCTTTTCTCTTGACAAACCCTTCAGTTCTTAGTTATCAAATTGCCCAGTAGAAAACGTGAATTGCAAAAAAAGCAGGTTATTCAATAAAATCCATGGAAGTTTGAATATCTCTCAAGGGCTACGTGTTCAATGTTATTGATTTGATCAGTGGTTCTCAGTCTTTGGTCCTCCAGGTATTCTGGATTTCTGATGCCAGAATCTCTGACCATTGTTCTGTTTGGGGCTCCTAGGATGCATTTAGGCCTTCTGAGTATTGAAGTCCAAAACAGCTGGACAGCCAAAGATTGAAAATTGCAGGAGATGACAATATTTGCATCTGCCAGTATTATCTGGATGCAAGGGTCACAATCCAACAACATGTTTAACACAATTAAGGCCATTAATCTCAGTGAGGTGAAGCATGCATATTTTTCTGGGGTGTTTTGGTCATTCTGTTACAATGGCCAGACATATCCTTTACTGATCCATTTGCTCTTCTGCCAGTACAAAACAGGACACTTTCCTGTTAATTATTCAATCCTATTTTCTAAAATCTTGCAGGGTTTTCCTATTTTGTTTCCAATGCCTACTCAACTTCAATCAGCAAGCAAAGAAACAATTCAAGGATGCAAGGAACCAAGAGAGCTAAAAAAAGTTATTGCTATTGTTAGCAATATAGGTGTTGCAATACTTGTAATTAGATTTTGCATAAAGTTCTTTGTACTCTGTTGTTCTGCCCCTTCTCCATTCTGTACCTTCTGTTGGGATCAAACTGTATTCTTTCATATTGATTTCTATTTGGATTTGCCACATTTTTAATGATTGCCAAGGGCCATGTGAAAACAATTCAGATAATACTATTGTAGAAGTGGATTCTTAGAATAAATACTAAATGAAGAGTTTTATAACTGGGTTCCTTATATGAAAACAGAACACAAATGGTTTGTATGCAGTCTCAGGCTAAAATGCAAATAATTGATTTTCCACAGGTTTATGAACCAATTGTCACAGTTACAACATCACCACAACATTTTTTGCTTGGAGATATGAAACTCCGCTAGAAGTGATGTATAAAATGACCATGAAACTCATACAAACATACATTAAAAAACTCAGTTACTAAACCTTTTGCCTAGGTTTCAAACAGACACACACAGAGAGAAGTAATCTCAGAATGTTACCAAATCCCACAAACCAGCATACTTGACCTTTGATCAGGAAACAGAAGTGCAGCACTTACCCAAGGGTTGTCATGGTGACGATAGTATACCAAAATGAAGCTGGGATGCTGGTGAACTTGCTGGATGCAGATCCCTTCTCTGCATAAAACATCACAGTAGCAAAGATGATGATTGCCATGGTGAGTGAAAAGAGAAGAAAACCAAGCTCAGAGGCACAGCTTTTCAGCGTGTACCCCAAGATTCGCAAGCCTTGGGAATGACGAGAGAATTTGAAAATCCGGAACACCCTGAAAACCCTCAGAGTCACAAAAGCTCCACTGACATCTTCATTGTCTGTCATCACCAATCCAATATAGTAGGGCATAATGGCCACCACATCGATGATGCTCATCACACTCCGCATGAATCTGTAGCGACTAGGGGCTGCAAACAGTCGCATCAGGTACTCAACTGTGAAAATCATAACGCAAGCTGTGTCCAAGCAGAAAAAAGCCATTTCATATCTTTCCCCACATGGCAGTTCCTTGCTCCCAGGCATTGTCCCACAGGGTACAGTCTCCACCACATTGGTGATCACAGAGACGGCAATAAAGAAGCCAGTGACATAGTAAAAGACTAAGGCTAAGGTGCTGGTATGGGGGTTCTCAAAGGCTCGCCACATGGTCTGCCGGAAGCTCAGGGCGGGCATGGACTCTTGGTTGTTCTCAGAGTCACTGTCATCCATCAACCGCTCAGCATTTTCTCGCTTCCTATCTTTGTACTCTTCATAGCAGCAGTCCCCAATGATGTCAGGTAGAATCCCATAAAAGGCAAGTTCCTCGTCATAGGCTGAGATACACTCGTACCGTGGGTAGTGCAGCTTGCCAGTCCTGTAAAAGTTTAAGATGCACCTAAAGACATCGGGATCCCGGTCGAAAAAATATTCCTTGGTGTCTTCATTGAAGAAGAACTCTTTTTCTGTGCTGCCAAGCAGTGTGTCAGGGTACCTCTCCAGGGTAGTCCTCCATGTCTGGAAGCGCCTACCACTCACATTCAGAACTACCAGCTCATCTTGCCGCTTGTTTTTATCCGAGGGGGCCAGGGGCATAGGACAGTTGGCTACTGGCATCCATCCTATGGCCGCTGCTCTGGCAAAAGGCAGCCATGCTGCTACGCCTGCTGCCATGATGGATCGGGGCTCAAGACCAAAGAAGGCTGTTCTTCTAAACACCGCTTGATTTCAGTTCAGTTCCATCTGAAACATGGGATCAGATACAACACAAAGTGAGTGGCTATTTTACTTTTGCTGATATCATAGGTAAAGCAAAATTTTATGGGGGTGGGGACATCAAGATTTGAAATAAATAAATGCAATAGCTCCATATCACTGAAATATGTGAGTCTAATTGCAAGTTAGCTCTACTTCACAATATATTAAAATGGACCCTTAACTTGGAGGGAACTGAGTGACTAATTCTGTGGATCTCTACTCCATCTCTACAATACACGACATCAAGAATTACTGTATGCAGTCATTTCTACTTAGATTGGTCCATTAGATTGTCTGTAATAGTGCAAAGAAAGGAAAAGGGTTATGTAGGCAGTAAGTAAGGCAGGGATAGCTATACCTTTTCCACACTTGCAGTCCCCTATCAAACCTTGATAGTCAAACTTGTATCACATTCCTCTTTAGAAGCATGGTTGTTTAAAAATGCACATAATTAACATGGGTAAGTTATGACATTATTGTAAGTAGAATTTTTGAATAGCAAATCATTCCTCATTAAAAGCATTTAAAAGTAGCACCAACATTCTAATTTAAATTTGCTTCCTTAGATACAAGCTTAGTTGATCATTCCCCATATGTAAACTAGTGCCCTAATCAAGAAACACTGATCTGTGACAAGGCATTCCATGAAAGTTATGCAGAATGTGGAAAGAACACTCCCAGTGGCAAAGAAGTCAGATGTGGTAATACAGTAATCACATCTGTAGCTAGAGAGGTATGGGTGAGTCTGGCCTCATTTGATCTGTGTATGGTAACCCATTATGCTGGCATAATGCGCTCCAGGGGAATTTTTTCTCATCTTCACACATTGTTCAGATTCACAACTCTGATAAGTGGCAGGGTGCTTTAAACAAAACTCAGAGTTCATCTACTAAAATCCCCTAGCCAGCATGAACGGTAGCCATACTAGCTGGGAATTCTGGGAGCTGTAGTAAAAAAAAAGTAACTTTCAAGCTGTTGGTGATCTGTGTTTCTTTTGTCCAATAGTGAGAACCAGTGAAGCTTTTTATATGCAGAGCATTTGAGGAACTATAAGTTTCCCTCAAAAAGTATGCAAAACAAATGATTGCACTAATAATATCTGATCATTCTGAGCACAACTGTAATGAGGAGGTAAAACTGTTCACTGATCACATAGTAGAGTAACTTTTCAAGATCAAAAGAAGAAGATGGATTTCTAATAATCACAGAATCGTAAAATATTGACATTGGAAGGGGTCTATAAGGTTGTTGAGTCCAACACCCTGCCTAATACAGGAATCCAAATCAAAGTATAATTGACAGGTGGTTGTCTAATTTTCTCTTGAATGCCTCCAACGCTGGACAATTCACCTCTTTCTGAGGTAATTGGTTCCATTCTTGTACTGCTCTAGTAGTTAGAATTTTTTTTCTGATATTCAACTAAAATCTGACTTCCTGTAACTTGAGACCATTATTACATATCCTGCACTCTGGAATGATCGAGAACAATTCCTGCCCCACCACTGTATCTTTCAAGTATTTTTGAAAAGTGCTATCATATATCCCCTAAGTCTTCTTTTCTCATGGCCAGTTCTTTCAGTCTCTCCTCCTAGGGCATACTTTCCAGTCCCCGATCATCCTTGTTACCCTCCTCTGAACTTGTTCTAGTTTGTTGGTGTTCTTCTTAAAGTGTGGTGTCCAAATCTGGACACAGGACTCAAGATAATGTCTAACCAGTGCCAAATAGAGGGAATCTTTCACTTCATGGGATTTGGAGACTATACTTCTGTTAATGCAGCCTAAAATTGCATTTGCCTCTTTATCAGCTGCATCACACTGTTGGCTGATATTCAGCCTGTGATCTATGACACTTCCAAGATCCTTCTTGCTTGTAGTATTAATGAGCCTAGTATCCCCATCTTGTAACTGTGCAGTTGATTTTTTTCTTTAGGTGTAGAACTTTGCACTTCTGCCTGTTAAATTTCATTCTGTTGTTTTTAGCCCAGTGCTTAAGCCTAGCAAGATCTTTCTGAATTTTCTTTAAATCCACAAATGTAATAAACATTCCCTGCATTCCCTCATCCAAGTCATTAATAAAAAATGTTGAAGAACACTAGGCCCAGGACTCAGCCTTGTGGCACCCCACTTGTTACCTCCTTCCAGTATGAGAAGGAGCCATTTATAAGCACTCTCTGACAACAATTCTGTAATCAACTATGTATTCACCTGACACTTGTTCTATCCCGCCCACACCTAGTTAGGTTGCTAATCAGAATATTGTGGGACACTTTGTCAAAGGATTTGTTGAAGTCAAGATATATTACATCTATAGCATTCTCACTGTATCTGACACCGTAGATCAGTGGGTCCCAATCTTGAGTCCCCAGATGTTCTTGGACTATACAACTCCATAAATCCTGGCCAGCACAGCTAGTGGTGAAGGCTTCTGGGAGTTTTAGTCCAAGGTTGGGAACCACTGCTGTAGATAATATACTACTTACATCATGACTAATAGTGATTGATAGCCTTATCCTCCATGAATTTGGATAATTCTCTTTTACAGTTCTCCTGGCTGGTGGCCATCACTTCATCCTATGATGGAAAGTTTATATGTGCCCAGCGTTTCATTTTCTCTGCTATGAATCTTGCACTATTCAACTTCATTTGATTCTCATATTATGATGGAAGGAGAAAAACCTCCCTCTCAAGCCTTTTCTCTACACTATGTAATTTTATACACCTCTATCACATATCTCTTTGCTGACCTTGTTTCTAAACTAAAAAAAATCCCATATGTTGCTCCAGCCTCTTTATCAAGTTGTTTTCCCTTTTGTGCACTTTTTAAAGGATAGTTTGAGTGTCTGAAAAGAATGAGTAAGATTTTGAAATATGGCTATGGATACATTAATGATGAGTCCAGTGTCTCATAGAAACTGCCATAGACTGGGAAATAAATGGTACAATACAAATCTATGGATGTTTACTCATAAATAATTTTCACTGAGTTCAAGGTTGTTATCTTGCAAGACTAACCGCCATTAAGTTAAAGGGAGGTTATTTCAAAGCAGAGTTTTGTACACTGGGGCCCTCCAGATGTTTTCAGACTACATCTCCCATCAGCACTATCTAGCATATGAAATGAGAAGGAATGCTGGCAGTTGAAATTCTGAAAGGCCACCATTGCCCAACCTCTGCTTGAATGAGAAGGAGCAGAGGGCATGTTGCATATTTGGGTGTCAATAATATCACTGGGCCTTAGAAAGCATGGCTAAAAACAAGGCCAGTGGAGGTGATGGCATTCCAGTTGAACTATTTAAAATCTTAAAAGATGACGCTGTTAAGGTGCTACACTCAATATGCCAGCAAGTTTGGAAAACTCAGCAGTGGCCAGAGAATTGGAAAAGATCAGTCTACATCCCAATCCCAAAAGAAGGGCAGTGCCAAAGAATGTACCAACTACCGTACAATTGCACTCATTTCACACGCTAGCAAAGTTATGCTCAAAATCCTCCAAGGCAGGCTTCAGCAGTATGTGGACCGAGGACTCCCAGAAGTACAAGCTGGATTTCGAAGGGGCAGAGGAACTAGAGACCAAATTGCTAACATGAGCTGGATTATGGAGAAAGCCAGAGAGTTCCAGAAAAACATCTACTTCTGCTTCATTGACTACGCAAAAGCCTTTGACTGTGTCGACCACAACAAACTATGGCAAGTTCTTAAAGAAATGGGAGTGCCTGACCACCTTATCTATCTCCTGAGAAATCTATATGTGGGACAGGAAGCAACAGTTAGAACTGGATATGGAACAACTGATTGGTTCAAAATTGGGAAAGGAGTACGACAAGGCTGTATATTGTCCCCCTGCTTATTTGACTTATATGCAGAATACATCATGCGAAAGGCTGGACTGGATGAATCCCAAACTGGAATTAAGATTGCCAGAAGAAATATCAATAACCTCAGATATGCAGATGATACCACTCTGATGGCAGAAAGTGAGGAGGAATTAAAGAACCTCGTAATGAGGGTGAAAGAGGAGAGCGCAAAAAATGGTCTGAAGCTCAGCATCAAAAAAACTAAGATCATGGCCACTGGCCCCATCACCTCCTGGGAAATAGAAGGGGAAGATATGGAGGCAGTGACAGATTTTACCTTCTTGGGCTCCATGATCACTGCAGATGGTGACAGCAGCCACGAAATTAAAAGACGCCTGCTTCTTGGGAGGAAAGCGATGAGAAACCTAGACAACATCTTAAAAAGCAGAGACATCACCTTGCCGACAAAGGTCCGCATAGTCAAAGCTATGGTTTTTCCAATAGCGATGTATGGAAGTGAGAGCTGGACCATAAAGAAGGCTGACCGCCAAAGAATTGATGCTTTTGAATTGTGGTGCTGGAGGAGACTCTTGAGAGTCCCCTGGACTGCAAGGAGAACAAACCTATCCGTTCTGAAGGAAATCAACCCTGAGTGCTCACTGGAAGGACAGATCCTGAAGCTGAGGCTCCAATACTTTGGCCATCTCATGAGAAGAGAAGACTCCCTGGAAAAGACCCTGATGTTGGAAAAATGTGAAGGCAAGAGGAGAAGGGGACGACAGAGGACGAGATGGTTGGACAGTGTCATCGAAGCTACCAACATGAATTTGACCAAACTCTGGGAGGCAGTGGAAGACAGGAGGGCCTGGCATGCTCTCGTCCATTGGGTCATGAAGAGGCGGACACGACTTAACGACTAAACAACAACAAATAAACCAAAATGTCAGATTATTTTTTTCAGTGACAGCTTGTCTAGAATTTATGGCCTGAGATTGCAAAAATTTCAATGTTGGAAATAGTTTGCATCTCACAGCCACAAAAGATCCCAGCATGACCTGTCTTGCACATTTGAGAATTGGTGGTGGGTGCTGAGAATGCTCTCAGCTCCTTCAGTTTCCTCACTGTTTTTCTTATTTTCTAAAGCTTCTTCTGAGAACTCAGCAAATCTTGCATAGAAAACAGTCATATTCTTCACAGAACTAACCTGAATCCTGCAATGGAGATCAGATACATCCTGCACAGAAATCACAATATATTCTTTTCAGGATGATGCTTTTCAGTTTATGTCACCACCTTGCACAACAACTGGAGTTTGTTGTGCATATTGCATTTAGAGCAGAAAATAGAGATGGCTGGCAAGATTCCTTTCCAAACAGATTTGACTTAGGAAACCTCAGAGCAGAGAGAAAAGAGGGATTCCCCCCCTCTCCTTTTTAGCTGGAGTGAGGACCTGCAAGATTCATGTCCCTAGTCTGCAATGTGGCTTGCAACCAATGAAGGAATACCAAAACATGAAAATATAAATAATAATAATTATTATTATCATTATCGCTATCATCATTTTAATCACAAAACAGATCATAAATGGTGAGGGGAGATGAACTGACTAGTATAAAAAATGGTCAGGTTTGCAACATTATACAGACCAATCAAAGTCTAATCCTGAAAAAGAGCAGAAACAGAGACTGATCTCCTGTTGCTTAGTGCAGTAAGTCACAAGTAGAATAGGACCATTTAAATAAATAACTTACAGAGGAGTTGACTGACCAAATCCCCACTGATTCAGTGGTCCTGTTCTAGTTGGGGCTTACTATGGTAAGCAACCTGATTTCAGCCAAAAGAGTGTTAGGAGGGTTGGTGTAAGCTCCTTTTAATGGTTATAATTTTAGATTCGCATGAATTGAAAAATGAACCATCAAATTTGTTTTAAAAATTGCTAGTTTCTTGATTCGTATTCATACAAATCAATGTGCCCGACAAATACAAATCAATGAATTTTTAGTGAATTTCAATTTATTGATTTGTTTGGTTATAAAACATCCTCCCAGGCACCTAGAGACACCAATATTGCAGGGAACTTTCCCCGGACTCTCCTCAACAATCCCTCCAAGATTGGTGAAGATTGGGCTTCCCCAAGCCAGCTGCTAAAGGGCACTTTCCTGAGGGGGATTCACTTTGTGGGTGTATAACCTAGATGTCTGAGACCCAATTTTCACCAAACTTGGAGTGATTGTAGAGGAGAGTCTGTAGAAGCTTCTCTCTGATTTTGTGTCTCTGGCTGCCTGAGGAAAACTTTCTTCACGGGGCCCTCCTTGTAGGTGTATAATTTGGACGTCTGAGCTCCTAACTTCACCATGCAGGGCTTGTAGAGGACAGTCAGGAGAAGCTTCCCTGTGAACCTGATGTTTCTAAGTGCTTCAAGGGCCATTTTATAGGGTTTTGAAGTAGAAAAAAATGAATTGACAAATTGAATCATCAGAAAAATTATAAATTTGTAATTTGTGATTTATTGATCTTGATGAATCATAAATCAAAATGAATAATCATTTTTCTGATTCATGCCCATCTCTAGTTGTAATGCTGTCCATCATGTATTATTTTTGGTCTTGATCATGTATATTTTGCAATGAATTCTTAATCAATACAACAGATTTCATTGTTAAGGAAATAATTAAAGTGACAGAAATAGCATCACATGTCATGCTGAATAAAATTGTTTTAAGTAATTACTTATTAAACTCAGTTATTTGTATAAGGGGAAAATATTAGGAATAGAGTGATCTACTCTATGAGGCAAAACTGAAAATTCTGATACCTTTGTAATTTATCCTATGCATTCTAAAATACAGAACACTGTCTGAGAAGATTTGCACTGTCCTGACTCTCACAAAAATGGATACAAGCATGGAATATGAACATGGCACATGCCATAATTCTGAATGCATGCACCAACCTTCACTGATCCATTTTGGTCTTTGCCGAGCTAAGTCTGGCTGACATGAATAATGAAACTTTTTTTAAAATGGAAAATTACAACAAAATAATAAAAATACTGTAAATACACTCCCTCAGTGCAATCGTACTGTAGCATTAAAATGTGACATTGAAGCAGACATAAAAGAAAGAGAGACCTTTCAGCACTTAAGCAGTAAAAAATTGTGAGAATTTTTTTTTTTAAAAAAAACCTGTTGCTCCAAAAGAGTATCAAAACCACACAACAGTTTAAAAGGTCAGTGGAAATAGCTGAAAAGGTTAAAAACATGTTCTAAAATTTCTTTGCCTGATGCTCAAATAACATAAGGCTTCTATTCGAGAGTTTCAATAGAAAATGCATTTTAGAACTGAGGATCTGCCTCATCTCATATACACATATCCTATTTTATTTGATGGGGGCACTCAGAGAAGAATCTTCAATTATAATTTCAAGCATCAGGTCAGACCCTGTGAAAGAGGCAATACCAAGATCTCTAGCCATGAAAGGGTTAAAAAAATTAAAAACTGACCTTTGAACCAATTACCTTTGGAGGTGGTGAGCGCTCCAACACTGGAGGCATTCAAGAGAAAATTGGACAATCATCTGTCAGATCTGCTTTGATTTGGATTCCTGCATTGAGCAGGAGGTTGCACTCAATGGCCTTATAGGCTCCTTCCAGTTCTATTATTCTATGATCTTATGATCTTATGATCCTATGGGGCTTGGAAATGATCTGGAAGCCAGCAGACAGGACAGGGTACTGGCATGATAGGTATCTAATGCCTGGTCTTTCAGCCTTGTTCTTTGCTGGGTCTGTTCATAGCCGCTTGGGGCTTCTGGATGCCTTTCAGTTCAGTCTGGAACTAGTAATGGCTCACTGGATTCAATTTATGCCCACGTTCCTAAACAATTTGCAGATTTGTTGTCAAAGTGTTGGAAATTGAATATGGTTTGGGCTTTTGTGCTGATGCACATGAAACGTGGGTACGTGATTGATTCTTAAGAGGTGGAGTAAACCTGCCAAATTTCAGACAGGGTTATGAGACACCTTTCAATGTTACTTTACACACAAACACACGCATGCACGCACGCATGCACGCGCACGCACACAAATGCACAAGACCTTTTTCTTTCTTTTCTTTTTTAAATTTTAAAAGGGTAGCATAGGGATTACAAAAGGTAAAAGGGAGTGGAAGGAAAGGGAAAAGGGTTTTGGGTTGGGGAGGATAGGAGAACACAATATACGCCATCATCCAATCAAGTCATATTGCAAAAAACAGATCTACTTTCAGCTTTTTTTTTTTTTTTTGTAGTTCAGTTGCCCTCTTACTATCCACTTACAACTTTATTTTTAGTTTAAAACTATGTTATTCCGACACTATCTGAGACCCATCTCCATTTGTATGATAAATCCCGTTCTTCAATTCTCTTTTGGCTTAGGCAGCTATTAATCACATCTAAATTGTTATCTATTTCTGTCTCATTCCATACTTTCTCAATAAACTCTTGTTTCAGTGACTCTGTTTTCTTCCAATTTTTGGGAGAGGAAACTGAATCCAACACAACCATCCAATTTTCAATATCACATTTTCTGTCTGTAGTAATTGAATAGATCACTGGATAACTCTTTGCCCCATCTATGTTGCTTGATACCTTACTCAATAGAGGCTGTTCTGGAGTTGCTACATTTTTACTTAACTGTAATTCAGCATCTGATGATCTCTCTTTTATCAGGTTTTCTATCTGATTAAAATGTTCATTTATTTGCTGAAATCCTGATATTATTATTTTCTGTATATTAATCTGCCATTCCTTGTCTATTTTTTGTGCCATCATTCCCACCCCTAATTTCTTCCTCTCAGCCATAAACAAATGCTGTCATATATGATCATATATATATATATCATATATAAATCACATATAAGACCACTTTTAGTCCAAAAGCTTGTAATACAACTGTGGCAGAATTAGCCTTTTTCTTGCCAAAAAGTCAACAGAGTTCTATTATCAGGATCCCACGAAGTCAGGATGCACAAGACCTAGTAGGCTGAAGTAATTTGTGTGATATCAAATTCAATTTTTGTTCAAGACATGAATCAGATTATCCATTTGCTTTGCTTTGCTCTGGAACCAAATCTGGCCATTGCAGATCTTGTACAAACCAGGCTGAGTCAGGCCAATTGTGTCTGAAATTTTGATTTGTCTGAATCCAGCGCTCAGACCTATTCTTCCCCAACTGAAACTGCTGGACCATTTTAAAACACAGCACATGGACATACAGGATATTGCTGTACATCAGGCAGGAGGGCACCAGAAAATGGATCACTGAAGAATATTTCCAGCAGTAAACTGTACTCAATAAGTAGCAAAATGATAAGCATGATTTATGAAGAGAAAGAGGGGTTTTATAGATTGCAGAGACTTCTGAAGGAGTCCAATATGATTAATCTCTAACAGGATACCTCTCACTGGTAGCCAGACTTACATTGCCTTGCCAGGATTGTGGACTAAGGGACATGCAAATGCAGCATTATTCTCTGTGTCCACTCTCAGGAAGCAGTAGTGGCCATACCATGGAATGGGAAAGTCCCAAAGCACTGGGATGGGAATAAATCTATTCCTTGTTGTTGACAGCCCAGCCAGAGCAGTAACATAATGTGTTTATTGCCAAAGCACAGTCCTGATTAGACACTAAGAATGCCAGAAACCCATTATAGAGTTCTCAGAAAAAACAACAACTTTGCATTCACATTCTCCACTGATCTGGGAATACAAAAGCAAGAAGAAGATCCTCCAAAATCTTAATGTGGTGGAATTCCCTAGATGATACCATTAGGTTAATTGTAGTGCATTGGCTATTTACATGCTGTTAAGAGAGAAGGGAAAGAGACAGGAGCCAATGAACCGTGCACCTCATAAATCGTTCTAAAGCTCTCAAAAGACATTAGTCACACTAGCTGTAAGATTCTGAGGGGTTGTAATAACAATAAAAATATAATAATCATCATCATCAACAACAACAACATCTCAGCTTTGCACTGTTTCCCTCTACAGGTGAGCAACTTGCTCTTTTTCTGGCAAGTTCTATTGTTCAGAATTCCTTGGCTGTCAGAAATGGGGGGGAAAAGAAACAGAAAAGAATGAAAATAAGCCAAAGCTTTCTAATTTTTGTCGAAAGAAGAATATTGCCAGATCCCTGTGCACACATTCCTGTAGAAGATACTGGCCAGTGTCTTGTGTTTAAACTCACATAGAGCTCAAAGTGTGGAAGCTGCCATGTTAATTGAATGAGTTACCAATTATATGTGACCAGGGACATAAATGGAACCTTGTTCCATCACAAGAGCAGCTTCCACTGCTGGTGTTCTTCACATATAAATATTGAAGAGCTATTACTTGTTGGTCTCCTTTCCCTGAGACTTAAGATGGCAACATGCCCTATGCTAAGCACTTATATATTGCACTGAGGACCAAGAGAAATGAGACAGGCAGATTCACTGTTAGGAGGCAGTAACACATTATCCCCACAGAGACACATCTTCAAAGATGTTGTGTTTGCATAATCAACATGCAGACAGAGCCTATAAATTCCTCTTAGTTTCAAAGCACTAAACAAAAGCAAACTAATTTGCAATCTCTAAAAGCTGCAAAATACATTAGAAGATAATCACACATCCTTTACTGCTTAAGTTAGCCCCACTTTGAACTGCAAAGCTCCACTCAGCTATATTGGCCTTCAGACTTTTTTTTTCTTTTCAGAATATGATACGAAGGTAGGATTGCCAACACCAGTTTTAAAAAACTGATCAATCACCTTCCCTGATATGCATGAACTAATTTAATTAATGAGGAAATAGAACTGTAAAGTATTTGTGACCTCCTGAAAGATGACACGTGACTGTAGTATTTTTAGTAGCACTAGAACTGTGCAGACCACTTCTGACAACATCTGGGGATATATCAAACCACTCTCAGCTCACATGGCTAAGCAATTTTAATGGGAAAAGACATTATTAACATCAACACTTGAGATACCCAACAGGGGCATTCAGAACTTACTGGGAGGAAGGGCACAGATTTATGTGGTAATTGTGTATTTTAAATTGAGTTTCTCTGAAAACTCCTTAGAGGCATCACAATCTACCGTTGCATAATGTAGATCACTGTTATAAATTCTTAACGTGTGTGCAAGTCCACTCCATGCTGCCGCCAAAGGCAATCTTAATGCGTCCCATAGAACATTATTAAGACATGAATAGATCATGAAGAGGCTACCCATTTTAAAGCTACTCAAACAAACAGATAAACAGCCTTCTGGGCTTATGTGCTTATCATGAAACTATAAATTCCAGTTATCTATTGCGCATGAGTTGGAAATGAACTGTTAACATGTATCGTTATCAGTACGATCCTATGCCTGTTTCTTCAGAAGTAAAACCCACTGGGGCTTCTACACTGTTCAGATAAGTGTTTGTAGGATTTCAAATTTTAACATTGAGAAGGCTGATATAATAATAATAATCTTAGAACTGCAAGGGACATCATCAAGTCCAGCCCCTGTTAAGGAGGCCCAGGGGAGAATCAAACTCCTAACCTCTGGCTCCATAGACAGATACCTTCAACCACTGAGCTATCCAGCAATTTTTATGGAAGATGGCACAGTAAATCACCAATTACAGAAAGTGTAGGCAATGTTAAATCAGCATATTACACACCAGTGATATATAGATGTTAAAAAGTGTTACTGAAAAATGGACACTGTGGAGAAAACTCATTGCTTTCAGTAAAAATGTTCAAGAATATTAGAGGATATGATTGAGAGTCTGTGAACAACTTCATCCTTAATTAGTTCAACTTATTTCTAGAGGATGTTTCAAAGCAAGCTGAAGTTTGCAAAATTATTCCTTCTATTAATACATATTTTTTGGAGAAAAGAATGTACACGATCTACACGGTGTAACTGTCTGCTAAAAGCCTATGAACTTTTAGTACTTAAATGTACTCTTCATGGTTTTGTGAACAGAAAATACCTGTGGAGTTGGGTTTATATGCATGTTTCAAACATATAAACCATCACTCATGAAACATTATAGTTTCCAGTTTTAACTTGTTAACTGTCCAGAGTCGTATGTGCACTAATGGGGCAGTTTATAAATCAGATAAATAAATAAATAAAGTTGCTAAGTGTTGAACATGTAAATATGAATGCAGTCTTAACTCTAGTAACAATCAAACTTATTTCTAAGTAAACAGGTCAGTTGTTTAGTTCTCTGTTTGCAAAACAAGAGGCTGGGAGATCAATTCCACACTGTGCCTCTTTGGCAGGGGCCAGACTTGATGATCCATAGGGTCCCTTCCTGTTCTCCAGTTCTACAATGATGAGGATGATTTATATGTAAACAATGCTTTCTTCTCCTAATGAATGTAAATGATGTGGTAGAGTAAGAGGACAGAGAAATACTGTCCTGCAAACTATTTCATAATTCCCAATTATCCTTATAAGTATTTCTTACAATCAAAGGTTTCATATATAATACCTAACTTGATAATACAATCTTGCTACCAAATATTTCGATGTATGTTTCTTCTCTAAAGACTCAATTGAGCTTGATGGAAAACTCTGCATACCATCTTCAATATCTTGGAATGTACAACTTGGAATGTAGAAGTGTTTTAGAAAGATATTTTCAGAGCAACAGGTGGCCATTTGTGATGGGATGAAAAAACAATATACACGTACACAGGAATCAGTATGTTTATAATAAGCATTGTTACAAGGTAAAATGCCTCAAGGAACAAATGATTCTATGAATGTGTTTTTCTGCAACTTTTGAATAGAACAGGAAAGAAATTGTACAAATTTGATTAGCCTTATGTAGACATCAATTAAGCTTTAAAAATCTTCCAAGGATGTTATAAACTGGTGCCTAGAAAATCAGGCACAGATATCTTTTCTTGCCAATGTCCTTTAGCTAACATTTTACTGGTGATATTTAGACTAGATTCATTTGTGTGCATGGTGTGGACTTTTTTGACTTGAACCAAATGTCTACAGACTTCATAAGCAAACAGACCTTGTTTCCTCAAGGGGACTGCCTTGCCACTGAAGGGGTGTAAGGAAAATTATAAGCGATGGCTCCCTGTTTTCTGAAAATGATGTTTCCTCAAAAGATCTGATCTCTCCTCCGACCCCATCCTTCATTAAACATATAGACATAAGTCATGCTTGAACTATGGCTTGCTTGACTGACTATAACTTGATTTTCGCTTTGAAGATACAAATCCACACTCTTTTCTGGGATTTATAGGATATGAGACAATAACTTTAAAGAACACATATTTATTTGTGTTCACTGAGGAGGAACAGAAAAAAACTGCAGGTTTTTCATCTTACTAACTTCTGAAAGTAGTGCCAGTGTTTCTGACTGCCCCACCTCTGAACATCCTTAGCTAGGGTTGTGACTGTTTCTTCCTTCCTTCTTCTTCCTCCTCTTCCTCCTCCTTCTCCCCTTCAAGTAGAGAAGGCCAACAAACTAGGATTGTAACTTCATAAAATAAAGAGAGCAGGAAAGAAAGCTGGTGCAATGCACTCAGGCTTTCCCTTTTCAAGATACCTTTTTATGTGGGTCAGGCTACATCTTCCAGTTCCTTTTAATTTAAAATGCAAACTGTGGTCAGATGAGATTTCTACATCTTCCATCAATTAGACTTCCTCCACCTCCTTCTCCCCTCCCCCGCAGATAATAAAACTGCCTGCAAAGGGTTTCCTCTCTTTTTCCAGCTGATGCACTCAGCCCAAGCAACGCTTAATGCTACAGGATAAAGAGGACATGCAAACTCCATCTATCCAACCCACCCACCTACTCACCCAACTGCTACACAAAGATTCAAATGAGCTGGATCTTGCCTTGAAAGAAAGAAAAACTACTAACCCACACAATACAGGAGACGGCATGCACACCAAGGAACTGAAGAAATAAAGGCTTGTCCTTGGGGGATAAATATGAATTGTGTTGCCTACCTCTGGGTTCTCCAGATGTAGGTTGGGGAAACCAAGAAATGTTATTAGCTGAGGGGAAGCAGAGAAGGAGGTGACTAAACAGCATTTCTTGTTATTGCTGAGTCTAAGAAGCACACATGAATGAACCACCCATCCTTAAATCCATCTGGGTGAGTTGCTGTGCCTGAGCAGTTTGGATATCTGAACCAAACATTTGCAACTTTCTCCTCTGTTATTCAGGGACCATGTTTGGAATCACTCTCTTGTAAGGCAGGAAGGTGAACAAGGTTTTGAAGGGCTACGTAAATCAAGAACAGCACCAAGAAACTCAAATATGCACTCAGGGCTTAACATAGAAGGGTGACATGGGTGGAAGAAACTAAGTTACCTGTTGCAGCCTTTCCATGTAGGCAACCAGACATACTTGCCCAGATGGCTGTTGCAGCCGAAGTTCCTGATGCCCATTTCTCTTTCCACAGGAAGGAGATTCAGTTCTTCTCATCGGGCAACAGTGGATCTCTTTGGGCATATAGTTTTCCTTTCTTCAGTTTTGCACCGATACCCTCACCTCAGCAGGGAAACCTCAAGTTTCCTTTAAGCCCCTTTTAATAAACTCTCTGGTTCTGCTTCGGCTTATGCCTTCTCAGCTTGGCAAGTCTCCATTCAAAGGACCCAAGCAATTCGAGCCCGCTTGCCCTATCAGGAGTTAAGGAAGCCCCAGAAAGTGAGGGATGCGCTGCCGCCGAGGTGAGTGACTTCGAGAAAGTAAGACAAAAACATACATGCCAGACAGAAGCGCGCTCAGCCGCTTTCCACGGCGTGCGTCATCTCATCTCGGAGATTCAGATTATACTTAAGAGCAGTGTGTATGTGTGCGCGCGCGCGCGTGTGTAGCAGTTCAGCGGAAGGAGCTGATCTGTGGTGTGGAAGCGAGAGAGGGGGGTGCAAAAAAGACAGAGAAAAGAAGAGAACAAGACGGGAACAAGGGCGGTTTCTGAGCATCCTTTTTGCCCCAGTCCTGAAAGCAGCCACAGTCCGATCGGACTTAGAAGGAGAGGCAAAAAGTCGTGTTTCTCACTGGCTGCAAAGAAATCCATCCCTCCCCTCGGGTCTCTCTCTCTCTCTCTCTCTCTCTCTCTCTCTCCGACACACAGACCGACACATGCAGGGACACACACACGCCTGGCGTGTCCGCTGCCTTACCTTCTCGGCAGGTTACTCGCTGGACATGCCATTCCATCCTCTTCAGGGGCGCCTGTTCAGCAGATGGGCTGAGGGGTTGCCATCCAGATGCTGAAGGCGGTTACTCTCGCTGCCCAGACGGACGGAGGGCGGGCCCGGGCAGGGAGAGAGCAAGCGACGAAGGGAGGAAGGAGGTGCTTACTCAGGGCGCTCTTACCCCAATCAGCTCATCAGGCGCGCGGAGAGAGGGCGCGGGCGCTGGGTGTGCTGCTGCGAATGAGCATGGAGGAGACCTCTCCTCCCACCCTCGTGTTTCTCCTCCGGTTTTTTTTTTTTTTTTTTTTTTTTGGTTGCCTCTCTCCCTCTCTCTCTCCCTCTCTCCCTCTCTCTCTCTCTTTCTCGCTCTGCCCGGTCCCTGCTTTAGCAGACAGATGGCGCAGTCCCACCAGGCTTGGCCGGCCGCCGTTTGGCCCAATCCCCTCGTCCAGAAAGTGCGAGGCTGGAGAAAGGCGCGTTCAGCACCACGGGACGGTGGACAGCTCCGCGCGCGTCCGGCGGACTTCCGCCCCACTGCTCCGACCCTTTCCCACTCCCCTCCGTGGTTATGCCGTTTCCGCGACTCCCAGACGCCCGTTGCCCGTCGGCAGGGAGGCTCCGAGCCAAACGGGGTGAATCAGACCAAGGACCCGCCCTGGCAGGGGAGTAGATCGAGGTCTTCAAAAGAGCAGAACCCTCCAAGCAGATTTCTTGCTCTGCTCCTCATGTAGGCGGGCAAGTACAGCGAATGCACAACACGACTCCTGAATTCCCTAGCACACAGCCCTCGGTTTTTGCCTTCCCACGATCACGAAGAAAGGACGCGTTGATCGTTAAGATACCAAACTAAGAAGGACCGCTTTGAAAAGAAGGCATGAGGTTCCCTAGACACGTATTGCCATCTAACATCAGAAGCACGCTGCAAATAACGGGCTTTCGCGGAGCTTCCTGCACGTGGCAGGGGAGTAGGGAATTCTGACTGTTGCTGTGATAACGTGCGATACAGACGAGAAGCAGATGAAATGTCGAGGAGGGACTCCGGGAGAGGGGTTTAGCCTTTGGCAAGAGGCAGCTATGAGACTAGAGAGTCAGGTTTGCCAATCATGCGTGTCTCACCAGCAGATGTCACTCAAGATGAGTAAGACCTATTGTTGTAGGCGGCCCGCCTTCCTCGGCTTCCATTCCATTAAAGTGACAGTTCTGTGACAGATAGTGAAGTCAACTATTCTTAGCTCTCTGTCCCACTGCAGAGTCCTGGTGGAACTCTTGGGTAGAAGATGGCAGCAAAGCGAGTAGAATTGACTCTATACCCATCCCTAGTCATCTAGCCAGCCAAACTGTCATGCTATAGATGGTAACTTGAGTGGATCTGGAGCACAGATTCAACCTTTAATTAATTAATTAATCAATCAATCCAATTAATCAATGAAACTTTTTAATTGATCAAAAAGGCATCCTCATTAATGTGACTTTTTGTTTTAAAGAATGCTAGATGGTTTTTGTGTAATCACTGAACAGTCACCTCCTTCAAGTTTTAATTATTTTTAAAGGCTGCAATCCTATATGTTGAGGGTGGGCAAGTAATGGCCCCTCCAGATGTTACGCAGTCACATTCCATCAAAGGAATAGGTTCACAGTTCAGGGATGGTCACTGATTCATCATTGTCACTGGAAATGCAAGTTGTGCTTTTGGCATGAAATCAGCTCTCATCAGTTCGGGAGGGTGCTCCTGATGTGACCACACCTAGACAGAGATAGTTTAGACCTATATTTTGGCAATCTCTGCTATTGTGACACAAGATATGTGGGGTTGCCTTTGAAGGCAATAGCTAAATCATTAATAAGGACTGGGCATTTTATTGATACTGTGGCAGCTGTATTGCTTCCTAATCCATTTCCGTCCCCAGTTCGAAGGGCTAGTTTTGACTGTTACAAAAATATATTACAGCTTAGTGCTAAGACACATAAAGGAACATTTGAATCTCTATGTGCAGAATAATAGGCAATTGGTACATCTCTACAGTGGAATTGATGATTAAAATGATGATAATTTCAAATCCACTATCATCTGTTGAACAAAATTTTTTTCAAGGAACATTGTTTGTGACTGGCCTTACAGTGTTCTTTTTGTTAGGCAGAATTTCCACTGCTTTAAATCTGGAAACAAGACTTCCATTGATTGGGTAGGAACTTTAAATAATAAGTTGAAACATTCAATAATATGTTGAAAGAAGCATAGCTGAAACTGCACATGTGAGTTATAGACTCCACTGTCAACAAAATCTCTAAGGAAAATACTTTTTTCACTGCTAAACCTTATCTCTTTCTCAAATAACTTGAAGTTATGGGGTGAATATTTCATAGGCAGTGATGGTGATGCATAGGTGATGCAGTGTTCATTCCAAAATGAGAGAAGAAATAGCATGGTCAAGGGTGGGAGTGCATGCAATATCTATGTTTATAATAGTCAGTGGCTACGTAGATACAGGACAAATTTTCTGTGACTATGAAGAAATTCAATCAATGTAGCACTTATGTACATGCAGTTTATGCCCCACCACATGTACAAAAGAGGATCTAGCAAATGGCTGAGACAACGCTATTGAAGTAGCCTGCTTCTGGACAAAAACAGTCTAATCATCTTAACATTTTTATTTGTTTTTAATTGTACCTATATTTCATATATGCCCATAATTTTAAATTGTGAAGTGCTCTGATATGAAGAAAGAAAGAAAGCCAGTGAGCCAACCCTCTGATCCACGTCAGGTCTCTCTCCTCTGGCCACAGCTATGTCATCAAGGTTCCCCATCAGCCCTACGGAGACAGAATGGTGCCTAGAGTCACTCCTGGCCGTTTTCCAGCACTATGCCTGCTGTGATGGGCATGCCGATGCTCTCTCCAAGAAGGAGTTATTGACCTTCATGAACACAGAATTGGCGTCTTTCACAAAGAACCAGAAAGACCCAGGCGTTGTGGATTGCATGATGAAGAAACTGGACATAAACTCCAATGGCTTCCTGGACTTCGGCGAGTTCTTGAACCTGATTGGGGGCCTCGCCCAAGCCTGCCACAAACAAGTGTTGAAGGCCTCCACCGGTGGCAACCCTCACATGCCTGGGCTCAGACCAAGATCAACACAAACATTCCCAAATGTAGCATCCACGTAAGACTACAACAAATGACAAATCATATCCTGCAACCATCACCTTTGTCTTCTTTTTTATTTTTCTCAGTAAAATCAACATGTTCTCAAAAAAAGGAAGGAAGGAAGGAGGGAAGACGTCAATTGCAGAACTAGCAATGGCTTTAAAAGCTCATGTTTCTCTCTATCTTCTTTCAATTGTCCCAGTATACAAAGTGTAAGAGCAGCCAGTTATAATGACACCAAACTGGATTTTTTCCCCAAATTTTTTTTCTCCTAATTATATTTTTATTTGTTTATTTGCTTGACCTTCTCTACATTACTTCTGTGACAAAGGGACATTAAGGATGGATGACACTATATAATTTAGGGAAATCGTGATCCTCTAGATGTTGGACTGTAGCTCCCATCAGCCCCAACCAGCCTAGCCAGTGGTGAGGATTGATGAGAGCTGCAGTGTAACATCGTCTGAAGAGTCACAATTTCTACATTCCTGGATAGAAGGTTGGTTATGGATCAATTCAGTAGTAAGAGTGGTTTACTTAGAGGAAAAAGGCAGTTCCTAGATTTGCCATTTAGAGATTTGGGACCTGGAGGTTGGAGAAAGGATCATGACTAAACACATATAATCTAGGGCAGTGGGTCCCAACCTTGTGTCAGATGTTCTTGGACTACAACTCCCAAATATCCTGGCCAGCACAGCTAGTGCTGAAGGCTTCTGGGAGTTTTAGTAGAAGGACATCTGGGGACCCAAGGTTGGGGACCACAGATCTAGGGGAGAGGAATTTAGCAGGATGTCCCTCAAAATCAAAGTTTTGGATAAGGCAAATGACACTGTGCTTTTGGCTCAGGACAGGATAACATTCACTAGCTTATATTTATTTATTTATTTATTAAATTTATACCCCGCCCATCTAGACTGAAGTCTACTCTGGGTGGCTAACAATAAAAAATGGAATAAAAACAATATAATAAAATAAAAAACAACAATAGTAATATAGTTCAAGATGGGGAAAAAAAAATCAACTGATGACAGGAGGGAAAGCCTGCCTAAAGAGCCAGGTCTTAAGTCTGCTCTTAAAAACACCCAGCGAGGGAGCCAGACAGATCTCTGGGGGCAGACAGTTCCAAAGGCGGGGGGCCACTGCTGAGAAGGCCCGGTTTCTTGTTCTTTCTCTCCGGGCCTCCCTTGGCGTTAGGCCCCTCAGCCGCCCTTCCTGGCTAGAATGAGTGGTTCGGGTAGATCTAGGTGGGAGGAGGTGTTCCGCTAGATATCGAGGTCCTAAACCGTTTAGGGCTTTATATGTCATCATTAACACTTTGAAATCAATGCAGAAATGAACGGGCAGCCAATGCAAGGCAGCCAGAGTGGGGGAGATATGCTGATATTTTCTCATCCCACTGAGAAGTCTGGCCGCCGCATTCTGCACCATTTGAAGCTTCCGCATCAGTCTCAAAGGTAGCCCCACGTAGAGTGCATTACAGTAGTCTAATCTCGAGATTACAAGCGCATGGACGAGAGTGGTGAGCACCCCAACCTCAAGATTGGGACGCAGCTGGGCAATCTGCCACAGATGGAAATAGGCAGAGCGGACCACTGACACCACCTGGGTTTCCATGGTGAGCGCCAGATCCAGGTTGCTAACCAAGAAGTGAGAATTAGTATAATGCAAAGAAAGAGGAAGTGCAGTCCAGGCTGTTAGGAGTGCTGCTGCACCTCATGTTCACCCTAGGCTACAGGTGGGAAGATGGTGCAGGTTGGAGTAGAAGGATGGAAGAGAGGAGGACACAGACAGTGTGAAGGAAGACATGAGAATACTGAATAAGAAGGAATGAGGCCAGGTCCAGACACAGAGTACAAATGTTAAATTAGGAAGTTGTGCATAAAATCCAGTAGTAAGTCTAGACTAGAGTAGGCCCACGATCAATGAAATTTATGAAAGACTTGGCTCACTAGATCTCTATTGATTCATAGGGCCTACTCTAGTTGTGATTTGATATAGATTTCAGCCAATATCGTCCACTGTAATAATTTCTTGGTGATGGGAATTTCAAATTGCCAGGTTTCCTCCATGAAATATTTTTTCCTACTAAAGAAAAAAAATAAGATATTTGGTTTGGTGATATTGGCTTGGAAAAGGTTACAGGAATATGGATGGATTTGGTTATGTTTTACAGCAGCTTAACTAATCCATGCCCTTCTTTTGATGGAATTAGTAGAAATATAACCAGTGAATTCAAATTAAATTGTCTGCATATGAGTAACTTCGCTCTGGTAAAGTTTTATTCATTTAATATAAACTGAAATGGAATGTAACACCAATTCAATTTAAAAATTTGCTGCCTCCAACTTAAACATTTTCTTCTAAATTATAATGAACTAAACTGTTATACTCTTTCTACTAACTTTTCCTATATCTGGCTGTAGCTGATAAGGAGAAAGGAAGAGGGGCCTGAATTAATGGTGCAGGTGAATGAGGAGTAGTGGAGTCCAAGCAGAAGGAGAAAGTGTGAGCCAAGAAGCAGAAGTGTCCAGAGATAACTGGCTGAGGAAATAAATCGGATCTAGCAGTTCCAGAGCACTTATATGACCCCACAGCCACACATTATTTGGAAGGCCTGATGCTAGTTTTTAAATGTTGCCTATAATCTTCGTAAGAAACATTTGCTTTTCCTGAGCCTCTTTCTTTTTTTTAGCAGGTGAGAGCATAAAACTGGTATATAAAGATTTCAGAGTTCCCTAATGATGAAAATGATATGACTTTTGCTCATAATACCAGCCTTTTATAAAAGCTTCCAGCACTGTTTTCCTTTTTGATGTGTTTTAACCTTTCTTTTCTGCTAACAGTGGCCTGGCTGTGATTTTTCAGCAGCTTTTCCCTCATGACATGTCCTCCTTTTAACTTTTTTTCCCTTTTCATTAGAAAATCTAATCTGAGAGTTCTTGGCTACTGTTCTGAATTTTGTACACTTAAATAGAAAATAACAAGGAGGCTAGGCACTTGGCTAATAAAATGCCAAGTCACTGGCACAGGGAAGACCATATTTTGTGCCTTTTCTCATATTGGTTCATAGACTTAGTCTGACTACTGCTTTGCTATCATCATTTTTATGAGCAACCTTATTTCCATCCCAGAAATCATCAGAGTTTTTTCTCTCAAACAAAAAGATAGGTCTGCTTTGCAAATCAGACTATGAGCTGGAACTTTCCCTCAATCTAACTTCTCTTTTGTTGCCACATACATAACTCCATCCAAAATAAAAGCAGATTTACTTTTGGGGAAAGGTTAGCACTAGAGATGGGGAAGACTCACCATTTTGGCGAGTCATCCCGCTTCGTGAGTCATCAGAAGTTGACGACTCACTAAGCACGAAGTTGCCCCCATGAAGCGATGAATAACCAAGTTATTTGTCGATTCGTGGAGGGGTTATTAAAAAAATAATCCAGGCTGCCCTTTGCAAAGATGGCAGCTGCAGCTTCCCTACCCTAAATGAAGCCGCAGCCACCATCTTTGCAAAGGGCAGCCAGTCTCTCTTTTTACATGCCGTGGCTGGGAGGCCAGATGAAGACATCGGCAGCGGCGATTAAGGTAAGGGGGTGTTGGTGGGGATGGGGGTGGGGCTAAGGTAGACTGTGGGGGTGGGTGGCTGGGGGGGCTGCGGCTGGTAGGCAGAATGGTTTTTTGGTTTTTTTTAATACGAAGGATGAAAAAAACCGGGTAAATATTCATCCCTTCATATTCGTGGGGGTCTCTGGAATCCACAAATATGAAGGGATAAATATTTAACAAATCAGCTATTTTCATTGAAAAAGCCAATCCATTTTTATACTCGTCCCCATCTCTAGTTAGCACTCACTGTTTCTCTTACATCCTACCTGCCAAACTGTATAGATCTGAATAGTTTCTACCCTCAAATGCATGCAACAAGACGTCATTGATTTAGCTGTGTTTTAGAGTCACAGTTACAAACCAGATTGTACTTCTCAGATCACTAACAGAGCGATCTCAAGGGCAGGAAGGTGTCAGTACCACGAGAGAAGATCCATCACTTCCAAAGTTTTGCTGGTTTGCTCTGACTGGCTGGAAGACAGGTGGTTTTCTGGCAGTTCCCCCTTACAGTGTATCCTTTCTGCTATTTTTCTTCCTATTGAAGCTAATGAAAGGGAAAATATATACACTAGCACACACACACACAGAGAGAGAGAGAGAGAGAGAGAGAGAGATACACACAATATGAGCACGCATACACCCATAAGACATAATCTCAAGCTTGTTTTCAAAACTGATATATAGACTAAGTTCTCTAGGACTCTAATTAAAAACAAGTTAAGGTAAGAAGTTAAGTTGCACCACAGGCTTGAGTTTGCAAGAACTGATCAGGACTATTGAGGACAGGATATTTTGGAGATTGCTCATTCATAGGGTCACCATAAGTTGGAGGTGACTTGATGGCTCATAAAAACAACAACAGAATACTTGTACATGCCTAGTAAGACATTTCTCTTTGAAAGGATAGAAGTCCTTACTGTGTTGCTTTTGAAATTGCTCTGCATTGTAAAAGAGGTTCACCATGAAACAAGGAGAGCAATGTCTGAAAAACACTAGTCCAAATTTCCCTTGGGGTTGAGTAACTCAATATGTGCTTTTTGTGTTTTCAGAAGAGGCAGCTGTGTTAGTCTGTGCAAAGCATATCAGGCAAAACCCAAATGAAAATAAAAATAAAAAAGACAAAACCTTGTGGCACCTTAAGAACTAACTCATATATTTTAATGTGAGCTTTCATGGACCAGTCCACTTCTTCAGACATATGGAGTAAAATACAGAGTTCACAACTAAAACATTTGTGCTGCCTTTAAGAGTCAGCAGTGTATGGTTGCATCTCACATGTGCAGTAATTTATTACCTATGTTTGGTGTTCAGTTCTTTTGAAGTCTGGTTTTGTAAATATTCCCACAAGAGACAGAAAACAGGGCAAGATTTAAAAAGAGGGGAAGGGAGGGATTATCATACTGTAAAGACCAACTGTGAGCAGTAACATGATTAAAGGAGACAGCAGAGGAACAATGTGTGTTAGTATAGAGAATACAGTATTAACAGTTTTTATCTTTGAGCTTTGTACTGAAATATGGGTCTGATATTTGTGAAGGAAAATGCCAGTAGATAACAGGATAAGTATTATATTTGATAATGACTTAAGAAACCTTGACTTTTGATAAATCCATTTATATAGCTGCCCATCATGTGTATAGATTTTATCTCAGCTGTTTCCTTCTTTATTCTTGTTCTGTAGTGTTTCTTTTCCAGAATAGCAACTTTCATATCTTGTGAAGAATATCCTGGTGGATTGAAATGGCTGGAGACAAATGTCTGTGTATTGTGGTTTCTGATGTCTGATTTATGTCCATTGATTCTTTTGCATAGAGATTGTCCTGTTTATCCTATTTAGAGTGCAGAGCGGCACTCTTGGCAAAAGATGGCATAGATCACATTAGCTGAGTAACAAATGAAGGTGCCTTTGATGTTTCTTTGTCTGATATGCTTTTTGTGTGTGCATATGTGGTGGGTTATATGTCTGTCCAGGTCTTTGGCACTAGCATAGCTTCATAAGAGACAATACAATATGTGTCTCATAGTTGCCAGCAGGAAAGCAAAGGAAAGATTAAATGAGATTTGAGAACCTTGTTGATTTCATAAGTGAAATGAAAAGAAATAAGAGCAGGGGTGGCAACAAACAACCAGATTAGGTAGCAGTTGGACCAATAGTACTTTGAAAACTTAAAAGCCAATTAAAAACATGGCTGTTTAGGCAGGCCTTCCCTCCGGGCATTATTTGATTTATTTTTGTTCTCCATCTTGAACGATTATTTATTTTTATTTTGGGATGTTGATGTTATTTTAATTGTTTTTGTTATATATGATGTACACCGCCCAGAGTAGTCGAAATGACTAGATGGGCGGGATAGAAATATAATAAATAAATAAATAAATAAATAAATAAATAAAACTGGATAAAAGTGCAAAAGGTTTGGGGCTCAACTCTTCCAAATAATAGGTGATTGAAACTGATTATGGCTTATATGGAGTGCTTTTCAGAACCTGTGTGATTAACAAAAAGAGATTTCATTCTGAAAAAATAAAGCATATACTATCAACTTTAATACATTGAGATACAAAAACTAATTTAATGATTTATAATACACTTGCATAGGCACTTTAAAAATTACAGTCCCAAATCACATCAGACTTCTGCCCATTTGTATTCTGATTTTTTTTCCATTGGAAAATTTCAGGTATTATACATGCGTCACAGCTGTGGAATGCCATCTGTTCTTCTATACACACAAACCACAAAACTTAACTCTTAGGTCGTCATGGACTATTCTGTCAAAGATACCTGATTCCTTTGAACAGAGGGTTGTTAGCTTACCTTGGGTTTAATGCCTTGGGTGTCGGCAGCTATTTATGTGTTACACTTCTTTTTTTCTACATCTGCTCAACCTTGAGAGGGAAGAGATTAATTAGTAATGGGCCTAACAAGATCCAGATATGCACTAGGATGGCCAAAGGCAAATATTTAGGATTGCTGTGGGGGAAAAATAGCTGAGACTTCACTGAAGCTCTCACTAGAAGCAAGAGCACATATTTTGCTTTTTAAATAGCCTCTTCTAATGATATTTTGTCTGAACACTAGATTTATGGTGAGAATGACCAGGCTTCCCTTTCTCTTGCTGAATAAAGATGAGAAATCCTTGATGGCTATTTTGAAACTGCCTTAGTAGTGTGTTAGGGCTTTTACTTCTTTTCATTATTACAGAATGTGTCTTGCTCTTTCTTTTCTTTTTTTTTTTTTTTTTGTATTAGTTTTCCTCATTACCAAGGATCTTATGGATGAGAGGCATTCTAAGCAGAGCAGAGTACCATAAGGATGTCAATATCATATAACCAAGACAATGTGGGGACATGAGTCTTTACCTCGCATCTGTTATCAAGCCCAGTGAAAGTATTTGGACAAGATTGTCAAAAGAAGAAGTAAAAGAAAAGAAATATGGCAGGTCCTGTTGTGTCTTTGACTTTACTATGGACAGAGATAAATTCTTTAAGGTGGCATCTTTAATGTGAAATCTGTCAAGAGATCATGAAACAGTATGTTGTTCTTGGAGAAAGATGCGGACTCCAGTAAATGGCAAAAAAGAGCCCATAATTTTGTTGAAGGATTAGGATGTACATTGTATCAGTTAAGATCAGCAAGGTGGGGATAGTCTTAAGGATCATGGATATTTTGAGAGGGTTCTAGGTGGCTCATGATTACAGCCGATAGTGCCCCAGTCCATCCCATTTTATGTACAAAGTTATCTTGACTGGCAATTAAATAGTTTGAATACTGTCAGTGAAGCAGTGTCTTCTGCTGTACACAGGATGGCAAGCCAGTTTAGGGGGCTTGGTGAAGGCTGAGTGGCACATATCTCTCTCCTCTAATAGCTTGACATGGCCCTCCAGCATCAGCCACCTGAGAAAACTGCCTTATTCTGCCCGATGGTATGCTAACCCTACTAAATTTACTTCAGTATCATAAAAACTCTACTAGGCTAATATTCAAGCTTCAGTAGTGGCTTGTCCCAGTCTCAGTAGTCCACAAAAAAGTAAAAGGGTTAATTGCATCCCTTCATGTTTAATTCCACTCAGTCTTTCCCCAAGAAATACATACACCAGAATTTTGACTGATTTATTAGGCTATCACAACCGAACAACTAATGATATCCTTAAATGAAGAAAAGACCTTAGCCATAACATTAAAACTCACCCAAGCATAATACAGCTTATTGCAGTGGTTCCCATCCTTGGGTGCCCAGATGTTCTTGAAATAAAACTTCCAGAAACCTTCAGCAGTAGTTGTGCAGGCCAGGAATTCTGGGAGTTGTAGTCCAATAATATTTGGGGACCCAAGGTTGGGAACAACTGACTTTTGATATTTCACTCAGATGGCAAAAGATACAAACCGGATAAATAATGGGCATTTTTGTGAGGTAGTGATTATGGGGAAGAGCAAAGAGTCTCTGATCATCACCAGGGTAGAGCAATATAGCTACACTGCCTTCATTTTCCCTCTGGATTTCATAGAGTTAATTTTTTTTTTAAAAAAAGAAACTCAATGATTTTTTTAAAATTTTATTTTATGGGTTACGTGTAGGAATGGGGGACAAGGAGGAATGGGATAAACAGGGGGTGCAAATCAACATAAACATTTTAAAATATTCATTCTTATCTGTTACATTTCAAAGATACATATGTTCCCAGTATAACTTAATTATAATATACATTCTATTTCTAAATTAATCGTAGGCTTTCAAATATCAAATATTAATTTGCATTCTACTTCAGAGCCAGTCATAAAATTTATGCCAACAATCCTCATGGTTCGTCTTTCTTGTCGAATCTAGTTATTCTGATAATTTATCCATTTCTGCCATATCCAGAATTTTTGCTATTAACTCATCTTGTGATGGATTCTCTGGGTTTTTCCAATGAGAAACTCAATGATTTGAACTGATGAAAGAGAAAAATAGTATATTTACATAGTAACAGTAGACTGAGTTTCCGGCACAAAGGGAAAAGGCAAGGGACAGCTGAGCCTGCCCTCCAGCTCAAAATTTTCCCTAGAGGTACTAATTACTGACACTCCAGGGAATGTTTAGATTGAGGTCATCTCACAGTATATATTTCCTTGCAGTAGTTTGGCCAGCTATTTCATAGAGCTGCAGGGCAAAGTGAGGAAGTTCCATCCTTGTGTAAATTAGTCTTTGAGTTCTGGAATATTTTCTCCCTTTTGTTCTCATCCAAGTTGCCAAGGACTGAATGTGTGTGTGACTGTGGAAGGATGCTTGTCATGTGGGCTTTGAGTGAATAGGTCACAACAATGAGGATGTTCGGTTTTGTCTTCCTCCAAGACTTTTTTCTTTTTCTTTTATTTGTTGCTGAAATAATGCAAAGATGCTTGCCTGCTGGAATTCTTTCCTTTGTGCTACAGGGTACCTAGAAAGCCAGTCTTTCTCTATCTAGCAGTGTACTTCAGAGAGGCCTGGACCATATCCCTGGGAAACAACATGGCCCAATACAGTACACTATACTCAGTATTTAAGGTCTACCATATTGATGGTTGTTGTGGGTTTTCCGGGCTGTTTGGCCGTGTTCTTAAGGTTTTTCTTCCTAACGTTTCGCCAGTTTCTGTGGCCGGCATCTTCATAGGACAGGAGTCAGAACTCTGTGCTCTAGTGCAGACAGATTTCTGACTCCTGTCCTCTGAAGATGCCATCCACAGAGACTGGCAAAACATTAGGAAGAAAAACCTTAAGAACACGGCCAAACAGCCCAGAAAACCCACAACAACCATCGGATCCCGGCCGTGAAAGCCTTCAAGAATACGTCTACCATAGCCCTGAAACTGGTAGTACTATGTTGCTGTTTAGCCACACCCATCCCCTCAGGTCACAGCTGTTAGCATTTCTGAATTAAAGAGGAAGTTTTTAAAATCTTAAAACTAAACGAACAAACAAACAAACAAACAAAAACAGATCCGGGCAGATTTGAAAAAATGTTGGAATGTCTTCTAAAAGCTATAGAGGAGGGTGATGTTGGCCCTGATCTGTGTGTCCATTATTTGGGTTGGGGTGATTCCACACATGCTTCATAGGCAGCACATAAATTCTGTGTTATACTAGAAAGAACAGCCTATTAATATGTTTACACCAATGCTTTACTGCACATATGATTTCCCACATATTCAAGGGTTAAAATACAAGCACAGAAATAAATCTGAACACTGTAAAAGAGAGGTCACAAAGAATGCCATTTACTGGAGGAGACTGATGCCCTTGATCCGTTGCAGTCCAGGTTCAGGCCGCGTCATGGCACACAGACAGCATTGGTCGCTGTAGCGGATACCCCAGACGTCACCTGTCCGTCACTACGGAACCTTATTTATTTTATTTTATTTATTTATTTATTCGATTTTTATCCCGCCCTTTTAGACAGAGTCTACTCAGGGCGGGTTCCATAAACATTAAATATAAAACAACTTGAACAATTAAAATTAAAATTAAACAGTTCAAAACAATAATATTAATATTAATAATACTCAAGATGAAAAAAAACAGAAATTATAATAAAATAAAATCAAGTATTGACAGGAGGGAAGGCCTGCCTAAAGAGCCAAGTTTTTAATTGGCTCTTAAAAACACCCAGCGAGGGAGCCAGGTGGATCTCTGATGGAAGGTTATTCCAAAGCCGAGGGGCCACTGCCGAGAAGGCCCGGTTTCTTGTTCTTTCTTTCCGGGCCTCTCTCGGCGTTAGGCCCCTCAGCTGTCCCTCCTGGCTATGACGGGTGATTCGGGTAGAACTAGGTGGGGGAAGGCAATCTGCCAGGTATCGAGGTCCTAAACCGTTTAGGGCTTTATACGTCATCATCAACACTTTGAAATCAATGCGGAAGCGAATGGGCAGCCAATGCAAGGCAGCCAGAGTGGGAGAGATATGTTGGTATTTTCTCACCCTACTAAGGAGTCTGGCCACCGCATTCTGCACCAGTTGAAGCTTCCGCAACAATCTCAAAGGTAGCCCCACGTAGAGTGCATTACAGTGATCTAGTCTCGAGATTACAAGCGCATGGACAAGAGTGGTGAGGGCCCCACCATCAAGATAGGGTCGCAGCTGGGCAATCTGCCATAGGTGGAAATAGGCGGAGCGGGCCACGGACGCCACCTGGGTTTCCATGGTAAGTGCCGGGTCCAGATGTATCCCCAAGCTGCGCACCTCACTCTTTGCGGTGAGAGTCACCCCCCCAAAAGAGAGGGAGTTTCCCAAACCGCCAACGGAGGGGCCACCCACCCTCAAGACCTCCGTCTTGTCCGGGTTCAACCTCAACCCATTCAGCTGCATCCATTGCAGCACGGCCTCCAGACAGCGCTCAAGGGACGAAACGGCATCCACTGAGGTAGATGAAAAGGAGATGTAGAGCTGGGTGTCATCAGCATACTGATGGCACGAAGCCCCACACCCCCTGATGACCCCTGAACCTTGGCAGAAGAACCAATGAAGAAGACGGAAGGCGGAGTCAGAGAAGAAGGAGGGGTACAAAAGAGAGAGATTGACTAGAGATGAGATCAGAGAGATTTTGAAGGAGATTGATTTGAGATTTGAATGATTGGAAAGTGAGAGGGAAGTGCTTGAAGGGTTAGAAAGCTGAGCTGTGGAAGTGGAAATGGAATCAGTAGTGTCAGAGCAAGATAGAACTAACAGAAAGATCTAATTGAACTGAATATTACTTAATACCTGTGATTTGCTTCCTGTGAATGAATATACTATTTCCAACTGATTATCTACCCCACCCTGTATAATAAACTGATTGTGTTTAGCAGCATTAGTGTCCAGCAGTTGATTGATGTTTTGAAGTAATAACATCTGGTGGCAGCGTGAGAAGGAGGAAAGAGCGTGAGCTTTTGTGAGGTCCAAATAAATAGGGACTACAAAAGCGAGACCGCGACAGTCGCCCTGCAAGATGACCTCTTGAGGGAGGCCGACAGGGGCAAAATATCCTTGCTGGTCCTCCTCGACCTCTCAGCGGCCTTTGATACCGTTGACCACAGTATCCTTCTGGGGAGGCTCTCGGGGTTGGGAATCGGTGGTCAGACTTTGGCCTGGCTCCGATCTTTCTTGGAGGACCATCCTCAGAGAGTTCAGTTTGGGGAGATGTTGTCAGCTCCATGGACTCTCAATTGTGGAGTCCTGCAGTGGTCAATCATCTCCCCAATGCTATTTAATATCTATATGAGGCCACTGGGGGAGGTCATCAGGGGTTTTGGAGCTTCATGTCACCAATATGAGGATGACACGTCTCCTTCCACCCTTTTGCAGTGGATGCTGTCCCATCCCTTGAGTGCTGCCTGGATGCGGTGCTGGGATGGATGAAGGACAACAGACTGAGGCTGAACCTGGACAAGATGGAAATCCTGTGGGTGGGGGCTCCTAGTGTATGTGGTCTGGGTGCCTCCCTGTCTTTTGGGGGGGGGGCATTCTTTGATTTTTGATTTTCACCCCTATGTATTAATGTCACTATTTGCTATTTTGTTACTCTGCTGTTTTTTGTTATTTGTTGTAAACCACCCAGAGTGGCCTTGGCTGCCAGATGGGCAGTATATAAATCAAATAAATAAATAAATAAATAAATAAATAAATACATACATACATACATACATACATACATACATACATACATACATACATACATACATACATACATACATACATACATACTGAGAAGAACAAGATCAAGTTAATGGCCAAAAATGTAGAAGGAGTGGGAAAGGGTATAGTGCTTTCTAGATTTTCCAGACATTTTATGGTTATTTTTTCAAAGCAATCTACAGATCCCTGTACCAATTTAGTAGGAATCCAAGAATATATAGTACATAATTAAACTGCAATTCAGTCATTAAACAATGCTGTCAAGATGTCATTTCTTTGGTGGCCATTCACACTTGGTTATTTTCAAACTGTATTTCTAATCTCTAGTCTCTAATCTCTAGTCTCTAAACTAACATGGTTATTCTTCCAATATAAAACATAAAGTATAGCTGTACCATTTCTATTTGTTGCCTGATGACTCTGTTAACACTTATCTGTCCCTTCATTTCAAATAAGGAAATACTGCCAAACCAGGGGCATGCCAGAACATGGAGTTTAGGTAGTGTGTAGGCTTGTATGCCTGTCTAATGTATATATTTTATCACGGTTACAGCAGCCACCCTGGAACTGACAGAATGCAACTCTTGATCAAGGAGCTGAGAAATATATCCTGGCTGTATATTTTTTCCCTTTGTGATAAGACAGCTTACTCCCTCAGTGTGCCCTGACAGCTTTCCCAGCCCCATTTTTAAAAAACGTTGTACCTTGGCCTTTACTAGTTACACAGTTCTCACATTAGAATGTGGCCATATATTTTATACATTTGCACATGGTTATTTGAAGTCTATTTTGCATTCTCCCCTCTAGAGGTATGAATCAGGTCTGAGTCTGACTTGGCTAGGCAGGAATTGCAATAAATAAGTGAAACATCCACATTCGTGCTGGACCATATGGGAACATGCCACCATATTACTGTATTCTTATTAAATGTGCAGAAAGGCAGTACAACAGGGGAATTTGTACAATTCTGAGGCTGAGGAAAGAACTGCAGGTAGTGCATAGGCTGGAGCAACATCCCCACAGATTCTTTGTGCTTCCAGCATTTGTGGGCTTATCTTCTTCTTCTTCCTTTTAATAAAAGATGCCTAGCAATTTGAACTGAAGAAGAGGAAATCAAAAAAGTGGAACTGTTGGCACCAAAGGAGAAGGCAAATGACAGCTGAACCCCTATAGAAAGCCCACAATTTCCTCAGGACATGCCAACTACTATGACAATGGCAGCTCAGACTGAGGTCACCACATGCTATATAGCCCTTGAAACTAATTTACCAGCCATTTGACCTGAAAGTGAAACACTTTCTTTGTTATTGCTAGGTAGGATTCATGTTCTAGAATGTTCTTTCTTCTTTCATAGCTAGTTTAGATAGGTTACTAAACCATTTAATACTTGTGTGTGTGTGTGTGTGTGTGTGTGTGTGTGTGTTTAACTGTGGGTAAATAAATGTCTCTGTTCCTCATATATGGATGATCATTGGCTAGGTCTGAATTAGAGCTCCAAGATCTGTCTTTCCCTGCCTTCACACCTTTACCGCTTATTATTGCTGCACGGGAGTGCAGCAAACGATATTGTGTGGCAGAGCAAATCAACATTCTACAAGACACTTTTAAAAATGGGGGAACCCCAAACAAAGAATTAAAACTCTGAAACTGGGGTTTGGACCAGCACTAAATTTATCTACCATGTTCCTGAAGTGAATGTTGCTGGGTAGCCCTCATGCCAAGTCATAGCTGCTTGTATTTTCCCCATTAGCAGGTATGGGCTTTTCTGTAGAGATCCACAAAGGTTCTTGTAATCTCAACAAATGGGAAGGGGGAAATACATTATTTTTTCTTCACCAGTAAGAACAAAATAAACAGTGTTTCATTCCTACTCTGTAGCAGTAAGGACGACGACACTGCACTATTATAAAGCAAATGTCCTTGCACATAGTACTGGCTGTGGCAAAGTCTGAAGAGAGAGCTAACTTGGAAGTCTGTTACAAGTTGACAGCATTGTTTTCTTGTCTTAAAAGAAAGAAACTAGGCATGAACATGTCAACAGAACATTACTGAAATCCAGCAGAGCCTTCAGAAGGGAAATAAAAGGGAGGGAGCATGGACAAAGAGGTCAGCTGAACCACAGGCATCCACTCATCTGATCTCTATCTTGCTGAGATAAGTTGCCTTTTTATATCAGGGCTCCCAGAATATCTTAGCTTGCATAGCCAGTGCTAGCTGAAGCCGTATTCCAAAAAATAGGAGGCTTTATCAGCATGTCAGTTTGGGATGAGCAAACCAGCTTGCCTCACTTTGATGTAGCAAATCTCCTTTCATCCTTCTCCCCATTAGAATTCTGCCTTTGAGAAGACCAGTAAGGTCCTGTCATAAGATTCCCAGAAAGGTGGCCTTCTACAGATACCATTATTACCTGACATTATAGCAAACTTTATTTTATTGCATCCGAAAGAGTTTCCTACAGTCCCTGGAAGCTTACACCAAGCAATACTTGCTAGTCTTTAAGGACCACAAGACTCTTGTTTTTGCCATAACAGATGGCAATAGATGGCTGCCCCTCTGGACACTGATGTTATAACATCTAGTTATGAATCAGACTTCAGTGGCTATTTTGGTTACTTTTTGACTACTTTTGGCATCGTTTATAAGGATGGCAGTTTGAAGTTAGGTTAAAGGGCTCTCAAGGGAGATCAGATGTGGGAGGCTTTGACTGGAACATCAATCTAAAACTCACTTTGGGCAGAGAATGGGAAAAATGGAATTGCAAACAGTTTCAAGCTACTGCCTCAGGTAGTTTTCCTCCCAAAACACATCCAGCTTATTCAACTTTATTTCGGCTTGATAAATTTTTTAAGGGTGACAGAGGGGGCAGTGTTCCCATTCTCCCTTCAAGCACTTCTAATTGTGTGAGGCTCTGAATGCTTGCACAGGGATAAGAATTTTACTGCCCCTTTTACACCAGAAGAAGAACAGCGACAAGCAGGTCCAAACTCCAACCAGATACAACTATGCTCAGTGACAGCTAATCACCATTGTAATTAATGTACCTTAGACCCTAAAGCCAATCATGCTATTTTGATGCATGAAGCAGAAAATCTGACAAGCACCTCTCCATATCTCTGACAGTAAAAATCTGAGAACAAAAGAAATGGCAAACAATTTGCTCCTCTGGGGTATTCTTGATGATCCTCCTGATCTGCTACCTTGAGGTAGTTGGGTCCCTCTGACTAATGTCAGATCTGGCCTTGTAAGTTACTGTGTGCCTTGACTTTGAAGGGGCTGCTATTTGCTGTCCTGCCTCAGGCAGCAAAACGTCTTGCCTTGGCCCTATTAGAAGTCACAGCAGGCATCTAGCGGCTTGTAGATATATCTGCTTAGCTAGCTGTCATGAATCACATTTAGGAGCGATGGCAGTGGGCAGAAGACCCTGAGAGCGATGCAGGATCAACAGGGTGATTTATTGAGCCCTGGTTGCCCCTTGATGTGTATGGGGAAAGAACAAGACCTGCCATGCCTCATTTGTTCCTCAATTTTTCTTTTCCTAGAGGAGAAAAACTTAAAAGCCATGTCTGGAAATACTGGCCAACTTCAACAACTCACTGGGAATTGACTGTCTCCCCCCCCCCCTACACACACTATCAGCCTTCAAAGCATTTAAGAAATGAAAAGCTTGATGATGTTAACATTCCTAATTACATACAGGATACTGACTAGGTGCGAGCACTTTGAAAAGGCAGTTCAGCTGAATAAGCCTCCCTGGCTGCTTGTCTGTGACATTAAAAAGCCTGGAAAAGAGAAGACCCTGAGGCACTCCAGAATAAAAAGATCCAAGGCCACTTGGATAATTATGATTATCATTTATTCACCACCATCGCGATGCATAGTTTTTTTTCTGACTTACAGCGTAGAAGGGTTACTGTTCCGGACCATTTTTGTGCTACAGTTTCCAGCATCTTTTGGCCAGCATAGCCCATCAACCCATTTTTCAAGCTCTAGACTTGGAAAAGCAAAATGGCAGGTACCTGCCCCAAGCCATTTCCAGTCTAAAATGTTGACCTGCAGTGCATTGATGGAAGGATAAGACTTATAGGAAAGGTGAAATTCCAACCCAAATTGTTAGGGTCAAAGTCAATGCTACAGGGCACTCTGGCTTCAAATTTTGAACTCAGAGGCTGAAATGTTGTTGTTTAGCATAGTAAACTAGAGTAGACCATTGAATTGGTGGGGATTTGGTGGATAAGCTGTCCTATAAACTCCATTGATTTAGTGGGCCTACTCTAGTTGTAATTTACTATTCTAAGTAATACAATTTCAGCCAGAGAAAGCAGCCTGCCTAAGATGAACATCTCAAGTTTTTAGCTCAGATAACATTTAAATACAGTCCTATACATGTCTATTGTGAAGTCCCATTGATTTCAATGAGACAAAGGCAGTCAGAAGAATGTTACTCCTTGATGCAAAGGGGAAGGTGCTCCTGTCCATTCTTTCAACAAAAGTTGACTAGGCTGGTCGTTCAATCTTGTTTCAGCACTGGTATTCCCTCCCCCGTCACAAATGTTTTTGTTGAGTAAATGTGCACAAATTACACCAGCAATGGGATAGCATCCTCTACCACACAGAGGAAAGCAGTTTAGTTTGGATAACAAGTTATTCCTCACCTCACTGAGTCCTCTTTAGAGAGAGAAAAGATCTCTCACACCACAAGAAAGAGAGTGTGGAAGGGGATCTCAGTGACCCAGCTGAAAGTACCCTCCCAGAAGCTTAGGAAAGGAGGACAATTACCATTTCTCTCCATGGGGTCTCACAGTATGAAAACAGCATGGTAGATCTCAGGTCTGTTTGCCTTAGGGAACAACAAAAGAGCAACAGTTGAAGAGACAGCATTTCAAAGCTCCTTGATAACTGACTGGAAATAGCAGGATGCCTGGGAGGGGCATGCTGAGAGCTATAAATTCCATGTACTCAGGCAGCTAAGTTAGTGGGAGACAACTTATAAAGCTAATTCTTGCCTATTGCCCATTTCTGCCTGTCAAGACTCCTTGTAACTTTCTGTGACCTGGACGGTTTGTTGGCCATGCTTCTGTCTACTCCCTGATGATAGAGTGACTGATTCATAGAACACACCTTTGGCTTGATCCATAGACTGTGAATAGCTGCCCCAGACTTGGAGAAGGACTGATTTTGATTGTATAAACTATAATTTCTGCTTGCTAACATTACAGCCTATAGGAAAGCTTGTGGCATACGTTGCTTTGTCTTCCAAGAGAAAGGAATGGTCAGAGGTCTCAGAGGAACAGCTGCAGGTTGTGTCCGTTGCTCCCAGCATATGCCACTTGTGATGGCTGCTTTACCTGCCGATTGATAGAGCTAATCCAAAATGGGCCTTATTTCTTCACAAATGAGTATATAAATTTGCACTCTTAACCAAGTAACTGGGTCTTTATTTTGTAAACTGGGTTTTCTGTTTTGAGTTGGTGCTGAGGAAAATGAAAGTGGTTTCATTCATGCCTCTGGGCTTGGAATAAAGGTGGGATGATGGCGGGGATTAGATTAGTTTTGTTTTGTTTGTTCCTTTGGAAAAAAAATGCTGATGAGGTATGTGTGCATTAAAGCAGCTCCCCTTCATTGTCATGGCAAAGCAAGCTTTCATGCATCTTTTTAAATTACTGGCTGCTTTCTTTGAATTGGTTTCTTTGAAAATATGACTTTTGGAAGTCAGCACATTTGAGCATTTATGATGCAGTGAACCATGCCATGTTCTCTTTGCAGCAGCACTTTGGTCCCAAAGCTTTTGGGTAAAACAAAGATCTCACTAGAAGCTGAGAATCCAAACCAAATTAAAATTGGAAAGAAGGGATGCATCAGTGTAAGTTATCTGATGCCTCTTAAAAGTGATTGAATTGTATCCCAGGCTCCAAGAATATAGAATTGTTACTATCAGAGTTGCTATAAATCAGCATTATGGACCTCTTGTGCCTTGCAAGAAATAAATCAGATCCATGAAACTCTATGCTCACTGTACTTTTTTAAAAAAATGAATTGCTCTTTCAGCTCCAGTGTGTATATTATTACCCACTAAGAATTTTAATGCAGCCAAAATAACTTAAGATTGGTTTTAACTCTACAAAATGGCAGACTTCACACAAGGAATCTATGATTGTGTCTGTGTAGCCTGTTGTGCTCTGTGAGAGCCCCTGGACTTGTTGAATTGAGTTGTTGGTCACCACAGGTATTCACAAATTCACAGGCATCCCCCCCCCCCTCGCGCTACTGGTTGAGGTCTCAGTAATTTACAGAAACAGTTTCAGTACAAAACTTGTGTTCTTTTGCTTTGAGAGGCAAGGAACACAGCAAACATAGGAGAACTGCCATATTGTTCTAAAAAGATGCAAACAACCCATGTGGTGCTTCCAATCCTTAAAAATCCATACAATGACTCTTGTTTTGCATAATTCTCATTACTTGCTGTTTGGCATTATTTGCATTATTTGTGTAATTTTGCTTAGTTTGCACCAGATTATGCCCTTCTCAAGAGCATCACAAAACACTTCACTTTCTCATTGAGTGAATGGAATAATTTTGTGGTTTCTCATCCACACATGTGAGGACAAAACAGACAGAGATTTAAATACTTCATTGAGAACATGTTACCATGAAAGCCCATTCCTTTCAAACAGCTGAGACAAATATTTGGATGGGGAAATAAAAGCATGAACAAGTCAGAACATGTGTAAGTACTTTCTCTTCAACATTAGAGAACAATAAAGCAGACTATGGATGAACAGTACTACATTGAACTTAACAAAAATATAGTATATTGATTTGAGGAGTAACAAAGAGTACCCAAAATGATTTCCCATAATCCTTGCACTATAGTGTTTTTCTTCAGAGAGCTGCAGTGACATTATGTGCCAAATGGCTGTTGCTTAATGTTCAAACACGATTGATTCCTTTTGCCACCAGCTGCTTTTGTACTTGCTTGTTAGCAGCAACATTTATGTCACAAAACATCACTGTTCCTCTTA
Organism: Intellagama lesueurii; assembly: GCA_037013535.1. Lineage (NCBI taxonomy): Eukaryota > Metazoa > Chordata > Lepidosauria > Squamata > Agamidae > Intellagama > Intellagama lesueurii. The sequence goes on from JBAJHW010000004.1 coordinate 200,027,841, forward strand.
AGCACTTACTATGATAAAAATACACTCGACAAAGGTCCACTGCGAAGCTCACATGAAAGATAAACCTGACCTTTGGTCATAGAAGGTCTTTCTCAATCCTGCCAGCTGACTGGTTTTTCAGACTGTGATGGACACATCAATGCTAAAGTCATGGATTATCTTTACAAACTGGGATGTTTGAAAGAAGAAAAGAAGATGATCATGAAAGAGCTCAATTAATTTTTCACAAAGTCACACAATTGCCTTGGACATCTTTCCCTCCCATTTCTCCCTCCTAGTCTGAATATCACTGTATTATCTTGTTAAACACCAATAAGCACATACAACACACTAAGAAGGTAGAAATTGGTTTATTGATGGGGCCGTCAGCTGGTTCCTAGTCAAACCTCAATCAGAAACAGTAAGATACTGAGCGGTGGGGAAGGGAGGACTGGAGTGCTTTTTCTGTCTTTCTCTAATGCGTGCTGTTCGATTGAGCCCTCCAGCACCCAAAGACATTTACGCATGTGACAGATAGACTAATGTCTTTCCCTACCTCGCAACCCCTGCCACCAACCACTTCAGCTAATACCATGGGCTGCTGTGACTTTCAGAGAGAATCCTTGTGCTTTGCCAGAAAATAATAATGCAGTTATGCCTGTGTCTATGCATGTGGATGTGCATGTTTCACAGTCACAATCTTTCTTCATTTTGTTCTTTCCTTCATAATCTCCAGGCACTCATATCACACATCTGATGGGGCCCAAGACCAGACACAATACATCTGAACCAGTCCTCAATGAATTACAGTGCAATCCTATGCCTGTTAAATCACAGGTATCAAATTGTGCCATGCAGCAGCTCCCCTTCCCATGCTGTCAAATTCAGGTGCTTCTAAACTAAAACAAAATATTAGTATCAGAGATGGGCATGAATTAAAAAATGGATCACCAAATTTGTTGAAAACATTACTAATTTGTCAATTCGTATTCATACAAATCAATACCCCAATGAATACGAATCAATTAATTTTTAGTGATTTTTGATTTGTCTATTCATTTGGCTATTAAATTCCCCCCAAAGCACCTAAAGACACGAAAATGAGAGAAGCTTCTAATGACTCTCCTTTATAATCCCTCCAAGTTTGGTGAAGGTTGGGTTTCAGATGTCTGAGTCATACACCCACAAAGAGGGCCCCCCAGGAAAGTTCCCCACAGACTCACTTGGTTGGTGTATAACTTGGATGTTTGAAGCCCAATCATCACCAAACTTGGAGGGATTATAAAGGAGAGTCATTAGAAGCTTCTCTCATTTTGGTGTCTTTAGGTGCCTGAGGGAAACTTTCTTGGTGGGGACCTTCCTTGTTGGTGTGTAACTCAGACATACGAAACCCAAACTTCACTAAACTTTCTGAACTTGTAGAGGAGAGTCCGGGCAAGCTTTCCTGCAAATTTGGTGTCTTTAGGTTCTTATAGGTTTATATGGTAAAAATGAATTGATGAATCAGTTCATCAATTTGTCAGAAAAAATCATAAATTTGTATCTCATAATTCATTGACCCTGGCAAATCACAAATCAAAATGAATTACCATTTTTCTGATTCGTGCCCATCTCTAATTAGGATTGTTTTAAACTAAAACAAAAGATTGTTCCGTAGCTGTCCTGGACAAAACAGTGATTTTTCTACTTTGATCAGTGTAGAACACCTGATACCATAGCAGTCCCTGCATACATCAATTCCTGATTACTGCTCCTGATTAAACCCAGGGAAAGCTCCACATTCTCACATTAATGCTACTGCATTGAAGTTAGTGTTCATGAGTAATAACTGGATGAAGAAACACTTGGGACTGCATGAACTCTTTGGAGAAAGAAAGAACCAAGATGTGTATCTATATTTATATTGTGGAGATGCACCCTGTCTGAACAACCTGATCCATCTCTGAATAAGGGCACATAAATCAGTACACAATCCTCCCTATGACTTTTTGGTGATATCCTCATGTGATTGGTGTCTGAGCCTGTGATAATATTTGTGTATTTCTGGTTCTCCATGAAGACTCCACTCCTGTGAATGGGGAAATGGAAATGGAAAATCCAGATCATACACTGAGTCACACAGACACAACAAAAGGGCACCAGCAACTCTGCAGAGCTAGGCATTCTGCTTTATTTTTGATTTTTAAAAATGTGTCCTCTTTTTAACACCAGCCAGAAGAAAGCCCCAGTCAGCTTCCTAAGGCAGTCAGCTGGAAGATACTGAGTGAGGAACTGATAAAAAGCAATGAGCACAGTCATATTTGATTCCTTCTTAAAAAGACAAACCCAAGGAGCTTGCTGTTCTATATTTTCTTTCTTTCTCTTTTTTACTACCTATACTGTTCTCTGAAATAGGTTTGCAGTCAGAGACACTGATGATTTCATAATGGACTCAGCAGCAGGAAAGACAAGGAAGGCTTGTTTTTAAAGTAAAGAGCATACTCTCCTTCTCCGCTGCCATCAACTCAACATTTGTCTTAGTTTCCGCTCCCCACCTTTCCCAACTCCTAATCATGACATGTGAATGCTGGATTTAACATGCCAGATGTGTGGGGGTGCTGCTTCATTCTTCAGTGACTCTGGGTTCTTTGCTTTGCTCTGTGGTCATCCAGAAACTAATAAATGCCCTAGATTTGGTTCATACTTATATATTTGTTCAAAGACTGTGTACATTCAAATTATATTGTATTTGGCTATTGGTGCTGTGTCTTAAGAGTGTGTTGTGTATAGGAGACTGATTGATCTGAATGGTTTCCTAACAGTTCTTGGAGAGTTTGCTGTTGCCTCAGCAGGTGACTCTGTCAAAGAACAAGTTGACGGAATGTTGGATATGGCCAGGGTGGTCAAGATGGTCACTCGAGTGTCCTCTCCCACACAGTGAAGCCAAAATAGGCTCCCTACTTTCTAGTGAGCTGGCAGTGAATAAACCAGTGACTAACATGATATTGCTGGAAAACTGAGAAATAGTTCAAGAAAGCATGGATTAGTAGGCCTATCTGATGGCCTACTCCATTGCAGTTATTCACTGCCACCACTGCATCTACAGAGAACCATCACACAGAATTGTCTCAAATTGTTAAGGGCCTAGTATACTCCAGCATATATAATAATAATGTAGACCACTCAGTAGCCCATTGTGAACAATTTGCACAATGCTTTTCTAATCAAATTCATTGGCTCCATTCCGATTTGGATGCTACAGTGGATACAGTGGGTGAAAGTTTGGCCCCTGTTGGTACAGTGACCATGGATCATTTTTAATTTGTGCAACCTGAGGATGTGGGGAGGCACTTAGGAGAAGGCACAGTTCCAAAGTACTTAAAAGAAGTGGTAATAAGACCTTTGTTGAAAAAAAACACCTTCCTGATCCTCACTAGCCAATCTTCTACATTTCATTAGTGGAACAAGGAATTTGAATATGGTGCAAATTCTTTGTGTGAGTGAGTGTGTGATGTGTGAATGGCTATCACACTGCTAAGAGACCTTGCAAACATGGAAGCCACCTCTACAGTCTTCGGTAAATAAGCTTAGGCACTTTTCCTCCAGTTCTATTCATGAACTGATTTCTCAAGATAAACAGCACTATCTTCCTTTTTGCCCATCATCAGTCTCCAGAGTGATCATTTCTATTGAAATGAATCAGAGGTTCAACACTAAGCCTCTGTACTCTGCAAATAAAAATGCCAGAAAATTCTAACAGTACATACTCAGGGGTTTAGGTCTCTGGCTGCAGAGCCAGAGGTTAGGAGTTCAATCCCCCACTGTGCCTCCTTGACAGGGGCTGGACTCAGTGATCCAGAGGGGCCCTTCCAACTCTGCAGCTCTAAGATTCTAAGATTCTATAAGTTTTATTAATTCAAATGGCTTGACTTTATGTAGGCCTGTTGTTACATTTTGCTCCTGGACTTTACACATAAAGTCACTTCATCACTCTCTTCCTACTATGGTGAGGTATAGTGTATTGCATTTCCATTTTAGTTACAATACACTTTAAAAATATACATACAGGCTGAAATCCAGTAGTGGAACTTATGCTATGTAAAACTGAAGACATTATCAGCCTTACATGGCATACCTTTTGGTAACAAGATTTCAGTCATAAACTAGCAGATATAAATTTCATGCAAATGTGTGGCCTTTCTGGCGAAGCATAAATGGCCACCCTACTTCCTCCTGAGACTCTGAAGACTAGCTACTGTAGTCAACATTGGGCTAAAAGGGTAAAGAGTCCCGTAGGACAAGGCATAAAATGGCAATATAAGCTGACTGCCTGATTCGATAGGTGTTAGTGTCCAATGGGCTGGGGAACACACTTAGCAGGAATGTGGTTTTTGAAGGTGCCCAACAGGGGATGCTCAAACAACCAGACCAGGTTAGTATACAATGAAAGCAGAAGCAAGGAGTTCAATGGTACAGGCAACACACACACACACACACACACATCAAATATGAACTTGATTATCATAATCCTGTTGGGAAGTCTGTTCAAACTGTGAGTATCCAAGGAAGTCATTGGAGGAACATCAAGGTCAAGTTGCCAGGAAATCAATCAATCAAGAAATGGATATGCCAAGAACCCAAGAGATAGCAGAGATATAGCACAAAGTGGTAAAACAGGCAAAAGCTTCAAGAAACTGGACAGGATTGTCAGCATTTCAAATATTAGCAGATGATGTTCCCAGTAATTTTATCAGCCATCAACAGAGCCTTTTGTAGCCAAGATGGCCTTGGCTACACCTAGAACGCAAGCTTTCTAGTGCCCAGTCCCTGCAGGAATAAGGTTGTGCTCTCAAGAAAGATTCTTACTCAAATGGAGGACTTATTCCCCAGGAGGCCATCCTTGTGACCAGGCACTTTGCTGGGCTACCTTATGTCTCTCTTGGATTCAAGCTGTGGGCTGTCAAACAATGCAGGAGAGGATTCTATAATGCTTTCTGATCCCCATTGGCTGCAAGATTCTCTGTTTTATCTGGCTTGAGGGTACTTGCAGAGCATGCCACTGGCTCAGTATAAGGTAGCTTCCTATGGCCAGTGTCTCCAAAACTGCATCAGGACCTGACTTCTTAACAGACACTACACATATGCCACACATCCAGGGAAGCTGGGAACCACAGGAGACAGAATATATGCAGAAAGTCCCTGCTTTATTGCTTTCATGCTTCCTCCACCCCTATCAGTATAAGATAGTGACTATATCTGAACAACAATTTTCTTACATAGGCTTGGGACATTCCGGCAGTAGGTTTATGGCAATCGCAGTGGCAAAGCAATTTTCTCTTCCACAGTGATTGCACATCTCAACAAATACACACAGATCAACTATAATGTGAGTCTTCATTGCTTGAAGGAGAATGAAGTGGGTGGAAATATGCTATCCTTTAATACATTTTGAAGAGCAAGGACAAGTCCTTGGCCTGACACAGGCTTGTTTGGATCTAAAATTAAAAGAGAATCACAAAAGCATTTCACTCAAGATTTCTTCTTTCCTCTTTCCATTCTTCTCCTGTGCCTCCTGTTCTGTATACCAACTCTCTCCATCATTCTTCTCTCTATCGTTCTCTCATTCCCAGGGCAGTTTTCAACAATCAATAAAAGCACCAAAATACATTGAAGCACCAGCAAGAAAACAAACAAAAACTAGGGATAAAGGCAGAGAACCAAAAGATTAAAAACAGCAGCCAACGATCATTACAAGGATCTTAAATACTTAAATGTGCAAATGGAAATTGCACAGACCCTATGCAGTAACAGAGAAAGCACCATATGAATATGTCTACAGAGAGAATCTCACAGTGTGTGTTCTACGACAGAGAACACCCTCTCTCTTTCAGCCAGCAGTCAGCGTCTGAGTTGTGCTAATAATTCCATGAAATATATCTTCCTGTAAAAGAAGGCAGTCCTTCTTTGTAAGGATACTCAGTATATACATTAGTAGAGCACAGTGGAACAGTGCTGAGTTTATGACTGTTGAACAGTAGTAATTACTCTCGCACTTCATAATTAGGTGAAAATTGAAAACTTGCATTTACTTTTTCAGGAAATTGATTCAGGAGATAGTGCAGGAGAAAGAGCTCCAAACTTTGTCACAGAAGCCCCTAATGTTGGATTTTATGTATGTGAATATGTTAGCCACTATGGAGAAGATCCCATTTTATATCTTTGCTTATCAAAAGAGAACAGGAAATATACTGACATCTAAAAAGAAAAAGGCAGCCAAGCTTGAGTGTAGAGAGTTGTGTATCAACAGGTCACTGTTTAGAAAGGAGAAAAGGGGACACACAGCCTACCTGGCTATCTGTCTACTACCCAAAACTGTTCAATTTACTTGTTATATGCATTGATGTTTTTATTTCCTACACTTCAGATACTTCAGCCCTAGGCTGTTTAGGATTCATCATATTTTATGCTATTAATTATATTAATTGTAATGTACTGTGTTTTATCTCACGTTGTCCTTCACTTTATTTATGATATTTTAATTTGCACTTTATCTCTGATGTCGTATTATTTTGTTATTTTATGGTTTTGTCTGTTGTTGTAAACCGCCCAGAGTGGCCCTGGCTGCCGGATGGATGGTATAAATAAATAAATAAATAAATAAATAAATAAATAAATATGCAAGGTATATACAAAGAGTGTTTGGCTTGATTAACCATCCTTGGAACAAACTCCTTTCAGGGAAAATAGGCAATATGGATTATTAATTATGAAACTTTTTTCCCCACAATGAATGCATATAATGCTGAGAGTTAAAACCTCTTTGCCACATAAACACAAATATATTTTTTGTAAAAAAATATTGTTTACCAAGATTGTTTATTCACATCACAAACTGCACTCAGCATCATCTCTATTACAAATCAGTTTTTCCTAAACACATCTTTACTGCATTTTCTTTACAAAATGTATAAAATAAGAGACATGATAACTTTTGTGTGCTGGAATGTTGTATGCCAAGAAAACACACATGGCGTTTTTTACATAGGAAACTAATTTGAAAAATGTTAACCCCTATAATGTGAAACAATGCTGATTGCATTTCTCATTCAACTCCCTGGTCATCTCTAGCTCTGCAGAAACAGTTCCAATTAGATTTAGTTGTTCTTGATCTCTAGGATGAGCAGATGTTCCATTTTGTTGTTGTTCTGTGGACTGGCATTGGCTTGCCTTCTACTTCCCCCAAGCTTCTGAGAATTTCTACACTTATTTTGGGAACTGGAACACATGCAATTTTCTACACTGCTCAGTTCATGCCATTTTTTCCTTAATGGTTCCTGATACACATATTTATGTAACATATGGATTGATCAGTGGAGCACAAAATGTTTGTTAAATCACAATGCAACAAGGAATTGTGAAGTAATTGAACTTTTTTGTTTTAGTTGTGGGATGTATTTATCAGTGCAAATTTGAAATAATACAGGGAAGGAAAACAACTGAAAACATCTGAAAAGGAGTCATGCAGAGTAGCCTGGTCATTGTAAGGAAAGCAAAATGTTAGCATGTTGGTGCTAATCTTCAATAAGTGCAGTTAATTTGAAATTTCTGAATTTTGGGAGAAATTTAGATCAGGAAAATTTTGCTAGAATCTGGGGAAAAAATTGTAGTTGGCACAAAAGCATTTGAACACAGCAAGATAGCCCCTTAAGGCTTCCTCAAGCCTTGTAAAGAGTCTTGGCTCCAATGCAAGACGGAGACACCCAATGGTTTTTTGGTTGGATGTTTTCCACAATTTATGTAAAAGTGTCTCTGCACAAAACCAGCATCTTCTCCCTTTGTGAAACCAAGTATGCATATGCACACTCACACAGACATAGCAAGAACAAAATGGCTAATGGATTACAGAAGTACAAATAAAGTATTTGGTGGTACTGTTTTTTAATAGTCCATGTAACAACACAACAGTTGTGACAGTTTTAAATTTCATATATTTACAGGAATGATCAAAAACTATCTCAGAAATGTACCAAACCTCTCTGAGTCTAGCAAAAAGAAATCTCACTGCCCTGTTTACTTCAGTAGGTAGAACCAAGTCGATCTTTACATACACTGTAGTTCACAGATGTCCTGTTGATTTCAGCTCAGTTTCAGGCATGTAGGTGAGGCATTAACAAGTTCATATTCTTTACAGGGAGAAAAAAGTATGTGGTCATTTGAACAAATACAATGCATGGATCTTGGCAGGTACCGGCCACTCTATGAGCAGGTTCCTAGAGGAGCTAGTTTATGTCAAGCAATAATATTTCTACAGAGATTGTTCTTCAAATGAAATGCCCTTTGATTAGAACTTTTCTCATACTGAGCTTACTGTTGTTTCTTTGGATGAAACAATCCCCATTTCAAAGATCATTGACATCAATGAAATTAGGATTTCACCTTTGGGGAAAACACCCTTTGATTTAGCCTGTGTATACAAATCCTAATTCTTCACAGTGCCCTTTAGATTTCAGTTCCTAAGAGAGCCAAAGGTTAATTACATGACTGTTTAGAATGAGCAGATTTTTTTCCTCTCTGGTCTTTTAACCCAATTTGCAAATATATCAGAAACAATTTCATGGTGGGAGGACTTGGCATTGCCTTCTATCAGTTCAGCTCAGAAGTTTTCCTTAATTAATTTAGAGACAAATTTTGAACTTCTTACTAATTCCTTAGATAGCAAACTCCATAATGAATTCTTCCAAGAAATCAATGTGGAGGTCAAATTAAAAACTAATAGTGTGATGTGGCCCCTTGGAAGAATTAATGAATGTGCCTCAAATTTCCAGTTGTGATGACAGCCTTGCAAATGGGAAAAGACTCTGAGGGTATTAATCCTTAAAATGTAGACTGCTGGGCCATGAAAATTCCTTTCATTAATCCCCAGCACATCAGAGTGGGTTGTGAGAGAAGACATTATAAAAGAAAAACATTGTGGAGAGAAATTTGTTTCAAATTCCAGTTTTCTCTATCTAGGAAATCACTGTCTCCATTTTCTATATATGTTACCTTTGAGGAGATTTAAGGGACGAAGAGATACATTAAGGAACACCATACAAGTCAGGAACTGTGTATTATGGTACAATAAACCTATATTCTGTTCTTGGTAGTTCACACTAAAATATGTAGAATAATTCAAACACAATACTTTAAAAAAAAAAGAATGACTTTTGATTTATGCAGTGTAATTCTGATTCCGGTTCTGAATCTGATTCTGCTCTGAAGCAGGTAATTCACTAAGTGTCATAAAAGTTCCATTGAGAAAAATGTGAAATTAAAATACACGTGGCAACTGGAAAACTACTCACCATATATGTTGGTTGTTAGATCTACTGCCCTTTGTCTTTTGGAGTGGATACTGCATCGCAATCAGGAATGAGTAACACATGTCCACATATGTTGTTGGACTGCTACTCCAGGTAACCTCAGTCAGTATAGCCAGTGCTGAGGAGTGGGGCGTTGAGAGACTCACAACTTACCAAGTAACATATTGAGGGCATTTTTGTTTTTGTTGGTTTTTTGTTTGTTTGTTTGTTTTGGGTATTTTTTAAAAAAACATTTGAAACATTCTATTTTTTTCCTATGTTTTTGTTCTGCTAGAGTAGAGCCATTGAATCAATTGAGGTTACATATATATTGATTCACAAAGATTGTATTCATCTCAAGTTAGGAACAACAATTGCATTCGGGCCTAAATTTTTAATGAACATATAAGTAAGGATGGGAATTTTTTTAAAAAACATAGAAAAGTATTTCATTTTCATTTTCATGTTCATTCATTTAATTTTGAAAGAGAACCTCTTAAAACCAGATTCGTTCGTGTTTCCCTCCTTCATTTGCCTTACATTGATCACATTGCCCGGGAAATGTTTAATCAAATCCCACCAAGAGGACTGCTATCAGCAGCCAATCAGAACACCTGGTGAGGAGGGAATTTCGAGTTGTAGAAAGACTGGATTGGCTGTGGAGTCCTGTGAAGAATGTTCTTTTGCTTCAGTTCATCTTTGTCAGTGTGACCTATGTATCGCTGAGCTGAGGGGTATGTCTTGATTGACCTCTCTGCCATTATGCCAATTCATAATGGCAGGGAGGCTTTGCCCTCCCACCCGGAAAGGCGGTGTCATGGTGGATCGACGCCACTTCCAAGGGGAGGAGGGACAGAGGCTTGATAAGCCTCCATCGTCCTAGCTCAGCCTCTTTGCTTTTTTCCCCAGCAATCCCTCCCACCCACGCTAATTTAAGAATGAGATTAGCTGGTTGCCTATTGGAGCCGGATGGTAATTTTTGGCTCGCATCCTTCATTGGCCATAGGATGAGAGTGTGTTTTCACCCATCCCATTCTTACTGATGGGTGTGGTTAAAAAGTAAACTCGTGGAATAGTTGAAGTCATTTGGTCGCAGCGACGGGTAGTGCAAAGACAGAGAGGGAGTGAGTTCATGGTTAGCACGTGATGAGACTATTATGCCATCTCTCTGTCAGATACAGCCAATCTGGCATTTGAGGAGAGGTGGTTCCATATAGGGGAACCTCCCGAACAGCAGCCCACTTAGGGTCACAAGACTCGGTGGGCTGAGAAGGTGGGTTACCCTTAGCACTGAGCACCTGAAGGTGTGCTGTTCAACGAACAGCACGATTCAGAAATAGGAGCTCACCCTGCTCTATTGAATCGTCCGGAGGTATAGGTTACTCCGGCCTCTAATAGGACTTTGCACTATGGTCAGGCCCCCTTGTAGTTGGGGAATTAGTTAAATAGTTAATAAAGCTGTGGCCCAAGTTGAACCCAAACAACCTGTGTGTCACCTCTTTATTTCTGGGCTGGGTGGGCAATGTGCTCTGTAACTCACTGATGTTCTGTAATGTTCTAAATCCATTGTGAGAGTGAAGGAAGAATCCTACAGAAGTGGGGGGAAGTGAATTCATTGTGGAGGAATATCCACAACCAAGTCTTGCTGGCCTCCAACTGGCCATAGCTAATTGTGCAGACTTACAATCTTCTCTTTTTCATTCTGGTACTTTACAGTTGAGTTGTTTCTTTTCCATTTGGGGAATGTGCATGGGAGAATGAGGAAGCTTTAAGACTCCTGTCAAAGCGGCAGTGACAATGAGGAATTAGCAATAGACATTTCTACTCCTGCAATGAGTAGGTGGTGGACTTCCTGTCCCTACTGCATTAACATAAAATGTTACTTTAAACAAACAAACAAACAAACAAAACAAAAAACAAAAACAAAACTACAGCTCCAGAATGCACCAACCACATGGCCACTTGCTTTAAAAGTCAGTGTGCTTCATAAAGTGTTCATGTTTTATAATATTGCTTGTATTTTTTTGTAATGTCAACACATTAATCTTGTTACTTTTATTCTAGACACCTTGCCAGCTTAGAACTTGTTTGAAACTGGACAATAACCTGAACTTGCAAATCTATTTTTAAGAAATATGTTTTTTTTAAAAATTCATTTAAAATATTTTTACCCTGCCTTTTTCCTCAAAAGGAGTATAATGATATGCTTTTTGTTGTTGTTTAGTCATTAAGTCATGTCCGACTCTTCGTGACCCCATGGACCAGAGCACGCCAGGCCCTCCTGTCTTCCACTGCCTCCCGGAGTTTGGTCAAATTTATCTTGGTAGCTTCGATGATACTGTCCAACCATCTCGTCCTCTGTCGTCCCCTTCTCCTCTTGCCTTCACACTTTCCCAACATCAGGGTCTTTTCCAGGGAATCTTCTCTTCTCATGAGATGGCCAAAGTATTAGAGCCTCAGCTTCAGGATCTGTCCTTCCAGTGAGCACTCAGGGTTGATTTCCTTCAAAATGGATAGGTTTGTTCTCTTTGCAGTCCAGGGGACTCTCAAGAGTCTCCTCCAGCACCACAATTCAAAAGCATCAATTCTTCGGCGGTCAGCCTTCTTTATGGTCCAGCTCTCACTTCCATACATCACTACTGGAAAAACCATAGCTTTGACTATGCGGACCTTTGTCGGCAAGGTGATGTCTCTGCTTTTTAAGATGCTGTCTAGGTTTCTCGTCAATTTCCTCCCAAGAAGCAGGTGTCTTTTAATTTCGTGGCTGCTGTCACCATCTGCAGTGATCATGGAACTCAAGAAAGTAAAATCTGTCACTACCTCCGTATCTTCCCCTTCTATTTGCCAGGAGGTGATGGGACCAGTGGCCATGATCTTAGGTTTTTTTGATGTTGAGCTTCAGACCATTTTTGCGCTCTCCTCTTTCACCCTCATTAAGAGGTTCTTTAATTCCTCCTCACTTTCTGCCATCAGAGTGGTATCATCTGCATATCTGAGGTTGTTGATATTTCTTCCGGTAATCTTAATTCCATTTTGGGATTCATCCAGTCCTGCCTTTCGCATGATGTATTCTGCCTATAAGTTAAATAAGCAGGGAGACAATATACAGCCTTGTCGTACTCCTTTCCCAATTTTGAACCAACCAGTTGTTCCATATCCAGTTCTAACTGTTGCTTCCTGTCCCACATATAGATTTCTCAGGAGATAGATAAGGTGGTCAGGCACTCCCATTTCTTTAAGAACTTGCCATAGTTTGCTGTGGTCCACACAGTCAAAGGCTTTTGCGTAGTCAATGAAGCAGAAGTAGATGTTTTTCTGGAACTCTCTGGCTTTCTCCATAATCCAGTGCATGTTAGCAATTTGGTCTCTAGTTCCTCTGCCCCTTCGAAATCCAGCTTGTACTTCTGGGAGTTCTCAGTCCACATAATGCTGAAGCCTACCTTGTAGGATTTTGAGCATAACTTTGCTAGTATGTGAAATGAGTGCATGATATGCTTTAGCCATCCATAACTGAGCAAGGATCAGGTTCAGATCTACACCAGATTCAGATCAACAAAAGAAGAAATATTAGTTTGTCCAAAAAAGGAAGAAAAAAAAAACCTAACTCACCCTCTTCAAACCATTTTCGAGGGCAAATAATTAGGGGTAAATACATTATAACATCTCTTTGGCAACATCGTTTGCTTAGGTAATGGTAATTAATCTCCAAGCTTAAAAAAAAGACTGCAGAGAAAATTAAGCCTACAGTCATTTCACTCCAGCAGCTTTTCATTCTTTTTAGGGCTAATCAGTCAAACCAATAGCCTTTTTAGTGACAGAGTCCTTGCATCATCACAACATGTTCAGAGCATTCATTAAGAGGAGTCAAAACCTGTGCCCTTCAAAGCACAGAGAATTGGGGGGATTTTTAAGGCTTTCAATAACAAATTTGTGTGTGGATCCTAAGTCCTTCTCCCTGCCTCTTTTAAATATATTCTAGTCATTTGTTCTGGCTTGTTTTTCTTTTCATGCTTTTATGGGGGAAACATGGGAGGCCTATAACTCTTTAGGAATGGGTGCTTTACTTCTTTAGACATTTCCTCAGTATTTTATAGAATTTATAGTACTTTTAATTGTTTTATGATGTGCAGCACAAGGGAGGGACAAAATAATGATTACAACTGGAGGGACATCAGTGGAGAACACAAATTTGCATTTGATATTAAAACTGTCATTTTCATGCCATTTGGTCTGAACTGCTAAAAAACAAAAAGCAATGAAGTATATTTCCCAATAAGCACTTTGTATATAGGCACTGTGCTTCTCTCTTGCAACCAGAGGCATCACATTGTGGAAAAACATCCAAACAAATTGTTTGATTTTTAATGCATTTTTCAAAATTGTGTAACGGGACATAAAATATATTTACAAAATATGCAAATAGGTTTTTTTTTTTCAAAATACCTGTTCCCTCCAGCCAAGAAATCATACTGATTTCTACTCCTATAGAGGGAATGTTAAGATTATGAGAGTTACTGAGAGTGCACAAACATTATTTTTTATTTTTATTTTTTAACTATTCATGCAGTCTGTTTTGCATTGATTCTGTGATTATCAGTTTTTTTTTAGAAGAGGGATCTTTAAAATATAGTATACTATCAAGTCTTTTCCCCCCGTTGCCTCCAACTCCTTTGGCATCCCTTCTTTATCTATAAACTTTAGTCCCACAAATTTTTTCTGGGTAAATTTAGGAAGCAGCTGGTGTTACTCTCTAGTAATCTGGTTATAATTAATTAATTAATTAATCACCTTTGGTTTTATTTAAAAAAAAGAGGAGAGAAGAAGCTGTGTTACGTTTAGCATGTGGTAGTCTTAATCTTTCTTTGAAATGTGAATAACATCTCTGCCGACAGAGGACTACAGCTGTGATAAGTGGCAGGAGGAAAAAAGGATACTGATCTGTAATCAGCAATCCAAGTTGGCCAGCTCAAGCTATGCAGAGATTTCTTGATCTGGTAGCTATATCTTCTATCATATGCAAGTAAAACCTGTACAAAATGTAAGTTCTAAATAATCATGTGCCCTCAAGTTGATTCCAACTTATGGCAACCGTTTCCATCATCTTCTGGCTATAAAGTACTAAGAAATGGTTCACTCCTCCATTCTTCTGGGGGCACTCCGAGATCATGTAGCTTGTCCTGGCTCTTCTCCTGGGAGGCACTGTGGGAGATCAGACTCCTGGTATTCCAACTCACTGAGCTGTCCAGTGAGCTAAGTTACAAATAGGTGTGGGGAATTATTTTTAGGAATTTAGTTAATTTCCTTTGTTGCACAACAGGCGTAGAGAAAAAAAAAGTTAAAAATAGCTACAAGTCTCTCCCAAAAATCCACCCCTTTCACTATAACCAGCACTATATAAAAGAAGGATCACTTTCAGGCAGGAAAAAACAACAACCCTGTTTACTCACAGTTTTCCAGTCACCATACAAGCAAAGGTTAGAGAAGAAGAAAAAATAACAAAAAGTAGTAAGAAATGGAGCTCTCAGACCACTTGGCCTGGAAGACATCTATGCTGCTCATAAAGGAGAGGCTTATGTTACTTCCTTCTATGCAGGCATACTTCCAATGGAAAACAGCAACAATGGCAACTGACAAACAAAAGCATGCATGCATATCAGGGAGAATGAAGGGTGGTAGCATTGGGCTTTATCTCAATACTATTGGCTGGAAAAAGAGATTTCTTAATTGGTTAGTTCTGAAAGACAGTCACCTTACCCCACAGAGTTCCTCCCAACTACACCTACTGCTAAACAGCATGTGTTATTATTCTCCAATAATAGGGTGGGGGAAAATTTGTCAGTTTTACTTTCTTGCACATTCACATTTAAAACTTCATATTCTTTCCAGCCTGAATAAGAAGAAATTTCCAAATGTTTGCAAATTCTTTAAAATGAATTGAGACTAAAACATCCCATATTTGCACAGCCAGCTTCAACTCTTCTTAGCTGAGAGAGGACTATGTTATACTTTACTGATATTAAAGATAAAGCATGTCTTGGGGGGGGGAAGGGGCAATCCTAATTCGTCGCTTAATATACCTGCATATAAGGATTGAAACCCAGAGTTTTAAGAGCTAAGTAGTAAGTACTTAAAGTTGAAATAAGTGGATTCTAGATAAAATAGAGCCTGAACTCTCACTACAAGCTAAATTGACTAAATGGAGGTTTTCGTACTTTGGACATATCTTGAAAAGAAAGGATGCACTAGGAAAGACAGGGAAGCTGAAAGGCAATAGGAAAAGATGAAGAGTCAACATGTGATGGATTGACTTAATAAAGGAAGCCATGGCCTTGAGTTTGCAGGAAGACTGTTAGCGGTAAGACCTTCTGGAGAACATTAATTCATGAGGTTGCCATACATCAAGAGTGGCTTGACAACACATAACAAGACTCTAAGTTCTGCACCTGTATGAATGAATCAACTCACCCTTTCTAGTAAAAGTCATTTTGAAGAATCACGTTGTTCATATTTGGATATGAAGAAATCTGTGAATTCTGATCCCTTGGAGCCCTTCTCCCTCAGTTTCCCCTATCTCTTTATGGAGTGAAATGCTTGATTAATGACCTGATTTTCTTACTTGAATAACTGAAAGCAGACTGGGTTCTGACTTTTGCTTGTGCCATAATGCTGCTTGTATCTGATGTACTGAATGTATAAATTCTGGTGTTTGTGATAAAGGTTTTTGTTTCAACTTGTTTCTCAGGTCTGGCTTTCTCTCATGTTTTCTTTTGCACCTTATCACCTCTTGTTTCTCTTCAGAAAATCTAATTAACAACAATAACAACAAAGGAACTGAAATGACATTATCATGTACCTCCAACTAAAAGATTGAGAACATTGCATTCTCTTAATGTGTCCTGCTGTGGTATGTTTGCCTGCATGTGTTGTTAATACTTGATGTTTGAGACCCAGATACACAAGTGTCAGAAACAGTTCCTGTAAAAAAGGAAGCAGAAATTGGATACATAAAATAACACCATACAGAAAATGGAAGGTAAACATTTCTTTCTCTTCCTGAGTCACTGAAGTAAAACATGTTCAGAGAGATGATGAAACATGAGGAAGCTAAACCAACTTATGATAAATGCATCATGAACATAATAATGTCATTCAAATTGAAGCAGCTACTTGCAGGAAGTAGGAAGTTTTTAGCCTAACTTCAAGAATTATTGAATCATGTTGTTTTTGTTGCATCACTTACATATTTTTTTCAGGAATTGTGCAACAATTAGATTGTAGCATAGAACGGCTGGCCAACTGAATAGATAGGATACAAAAGGGAAATGATCTGGAGAAAAGGACGTGAAAAGAAGCAGATGCAGGCTTTAATGCTTCGTCAAAAACTAACATAAATGTGTAATGACCAAGCACACACTCCCATATACACAGACATGCAGATCACTTTGCTAAACTCCAGATTAGCACAGCCAGC
Source organism: Intellagama lesueurii (assembly GCA_037013535.1). NCBI lineage: Eukaryota > Metazoa > Chordata > Lepidosauria > Squamata > Agamidae > Intellagama > Intellagama lesueurii. The sequence continues at coordinate 200,044,611 of JBAJHW010000004.1, forward strand.
ATCAGCAATGGCTGTGAAAAACACAATAACAACAAATGAAACGAGTAAGAATGTACTGTTTCTTCATAAAACCCAAAGTGCTTCACTCTGGTGAATAACAGGGCTGGCTCTGGTTATACATTTCTGCCTTCATACAGATTGCCTGAAAACAAAGAACACCAGCTTGGCTGTTTTTCCTGGGTCAGACAAAACTCTCACCACATTAATAACTTTCAGCCAGGCAAGAGGGTAGGTCGGGATGGGACTCTTGGGTCTGGCAGTGGTTTTATCCATGCTTGAAAAAATAGAGCCCCTCTCCCCCTGCACCCTGCCATTACACACAGACACATATCCAGAGTGAGTGAAGGGTACTCAACAGCTTTACTGGTCAGCTTCTGTGCTGCTGAAATAGATTGAGTTCTCTATGACATGTCATCGGCATGGAACTGAGTAGGCTGCAGATGGACATTGTTGCCCTGCAAGAGACAGGATTGCCAGACTCAGGATCTGTCAAAGAAAAAAATTTCTCATTCTTCTGGCAAGGAAAACCATTGAATGAGACCAGGGAGTATGGTGTTGGCTTTGCAGTTAGAAATACTTTGCTGAGATCCATTGTTCCACCTACTGCGGGGAGTGAAAGAATCCTGTCTCTGCAACTCCACTCATCAGCAGGACTGGTCACCATTATTAGTGCATATGCACCAACACTGTCATCTACAGCAGAAGTCAAAGACAAATTCTATGACGATCTGGCAGCTACTATTAAAAAAATCCCCAAGGGAGAGCCGCTGTTTATTCATGGGGACTTTAACACTAGAGTTGGTGCTGATCACAGTTCTTGGCCCACTTGTCTAGGCTGCTTTGGCATTGGGAAGATGAACGAAAATGGCCAACGCTTGCTGGAGTTTTGCTGTTATTATGGTCTTTGTGTCAGCAACACGTTCTTTAATATGAAGCTTCGACACAGAGTCTCTTGGAGACATCCAAGATCGAAGCATTAGCATCAGCTCGATTTGATCCTCACTTAGACGCTCTAACCTTCCTAGTATTACGATCACATGCAGTTATCAGGGTGCTGATTGCGATACTGATCACTCCCTGGGGTGTAGCAGAGTAAAACTGTGAACAAAGAGATTGTATCACACGAAAACAGAAGGAAGACCACGTATTGACATCAGCAAGACTGTCAATCAGAGAAAAGTGGAGGAATTTCCTCAAGCGCTTGAGGAAACTCTTCCAGGCCCGGCTGGTGCAAATGCACCTAAACGATGGGAACATTTCAAGAATGCTGTTTATAACACCGCCTTGTCCACATTTGGCAAGAAGACCAAAAAGACAGCAGACTGGTTTGAAGCCCATTCGGAGGAGTTGATGCCAGCCATCGAGGAAAAGAGGAGAGCTCTAGCAGCATACAAAGCCTGTCCTAGTGAGTACAGCTTGCAGGCTCTTCAACTTGCTCGTAGCAAAGTCCAACAGGCTGCCAGGAGATGTTCTAATGATTACTGGCTTCAGCTCTGCTCTCAGATACAGATAGCAGCAGACACAGGTAACATCAAGGGACTGTATGATGGTATCAAGCAGGCTTTAGGTCCAATGCAGAAGAAATCTGCTCCTTTGAAGACTGCTACAGGCGTGATCATCCAGGACCGAGCACAGCAGATGGAACGCTGGGTGCAGCACTACTCTCAGCTATATTCTAGAGAGAATGTAGTAACCAAAGAGGCATTAAATAACATCAAGTGCCTGCCTGTCTTGGAAGAGTTTGACAGCGAACCAACTTTAGCAGAAATAAAAGTGGCCTTGGATTCCCTCGCCTCCGGCAAGGCACCTGGGAAGAATAACATCCCTGTTGAAGTGCTGAAGTGCTGTAAAGAGACCATCACCACTGAGCTGTATGAAATCTTTTGTCTTTGCTGGAGGGAAGATGGAGTACCACAGGACATGAAGGATACAAACATCGTCACATTGTACAAGAACAAAGGTGACAGGGGCGACTGCAATATCTACCGTGGCATCTCTCTTCTCAGCATTGTAGGGAAGCTGCTTGCCCTTGTTGTGCTGAAGAGGCTCCAGGTTCTTGCAGACAGAGTCTATCCAGAATCACAGTGTGGATTTCAAGCTAATAGATCCACCATTGACATGGTATTTTCCCTCCGACAGTTGCAGGAGAAATGTAGGGAACAACGACAGCCACTTTTTGTGGCCTTCATAGATCTTACAAAGGCCTTGGTTAGCAGGGACGGCCTTTTTAAAATACTTCCCAAGATTGGATGTCCACCTCGACTCCTTAACATCATCAGGTCCTTTCATAAGGAAATGAAGGGCACTGTAGTTTTTGATGGCTCAACATCAGATCCCTTTGACATCCGAAGCGGAGTGAAACAGGGCTGTGTCCTCGTGCCGACTCTGTTTGGGATCTTTTTTGCTGTCATGCTGAAGCACGCTTTTGGAACTGCAACAGAAGGTGTCTATCTCTGGACTAGATCAGATGGAAAGCTCTTTAATCTCTCTAGATTGAGATTGAAGACCAAAGTCCAGCTGAAATGCATGCGGGACTTCCTCTTCGCCGATGATGCAGCTGTTGTTGCCCATTCTGCCAAAGAGCTCCAACAATTTATGAAATGTTTTAGTAAGGCCTGCCAAGATTTTGGACTAACAATCAGCCTGAAGAAAACACAAGTCATGGGCCAGGGCGTGGACTCACCTCCCTCTATTACCATATCTACACAAGAATTGGAGGGTGTTCATGATTTCGTGTAGCTTGGCTCAACGATCTCTGACACCCTCTCTCTAGATGTCGAGCTGGATAAACGCATTGGAAAAGCAGCTACCATGTTCTCTAGACTCACAAAGAGAGTATGGCTTAATAAGAAGCTGATGACATATACCAAGATCCAGGTCTATAGAGCCTGTGTCCTGAGTACACTCCTGTACTGCAGTGAGTCCTGGACCCTTTGTGCACAACAGGAGAGGAAGTTGAACACGTTCCATATTTGTTGTCTCCAACGCATTTTTGGTATCACCTGGCAGGACAAAGTTCCAAATAGAGTAGTCCTAGAATGAGCTGGAATTTTTAGCATGTATACATTACTGAAACAGTGACGTCTGTGTTGGCTTGGCCATGTCATGAGAATGGCTGATGGTCAGATTCTGAAAGATCTCCTGTATGGAGAATTAGTGCAGGGAAAGCGCCCCAGAGGGAGACAACAGCTGCAATACAAGGATATCTGCAAGCCGGATCTGAAGGCCTTAGGAATGGACCTCAACAGATGAGTGTTCTGACATCTGAGCGTTCAGCCTGGAGGCAGGCGGTGCAGTATGGCCTCTCCCAATTTGAAGAGGCACTTGTTCAGCAGGCCGAGGCAAAGAGGCAGTCCCGAAACCAGCAAAATCAGGGAGGTGGACAGGGGACAGATTGTATTTGTCTTCAGTGTGGAAGGGATTGTCACTCTCATATTGGCCTTCTCAGCCACACTAGATGCTGTTCCAAGACCTCTATTCAGAGCATGTTACCATAGTCTCTCGAGACTAAAGGATGCCTACATCTATGACATGCCAGAATAAATCAACAAGAAAGAATAAGTCTAGATTTGGGGTTTCCATGAGGCACTGATGTGTTTCTTTAATACAAACGTCCACATTCTCCATGATGTGTGAATAAGCCCACCCTTGAATTATTTTTTTGGTTGGTTTATGAAGTAGGGAAAAGACATGACAGGAGATCAAGCTGATCTAACAGCTGAAGTGCTTCATTGTATCTTAATGGAACTTGTTTATTATTGGCTGCAGTGATAAGTGTTGCATTGATTGTGTGAAACATGACTACTATCAAACATTGCAGTAAAAAGACTTGCAGGAAACACATTTCTTTGACTGATTTTCTCAGAAGAATCACACCCACTCACAAAAGGGACATCTTTAGGATAACAGCAACAATGAACTCTTGTCAGCCTAAGACCCCAGCATGGACTACTCTCAAAAGTTCTGAGATCAATAAGATGCTAACATTGTAATAATGGCTTGTGGACACAGCATGGAAAATCAATGGTGCTATGTCATGCAGCAGCCAGAGATTATAATGTATAAGGTATTTTCCATGTCCCCAAATCTTGTCATTGACCCAGAATCTCAGAATCTGTTATCTCTTCTTTTTTTTACTTATTTCTGAGTCCTTTAAAGCAACCAGCAGGAAAGTTTTTCCTTGGACTGTATCTATTTAGACAACCTGTGTGGTGAATATTGTCCCTCATGAAACACAATGTGGTAGATGGGTTTGAGTGTCAAATCAGGAGTAAAAAGAATTGAGTTCAAATTATATCCCTGATGTACAGTCTCCTTACCCATGACCATTGTCTTTTAGTCCAGCTTACTTCACAGGGTTAAAGTGAGGATAAATAATGAAGGGGAACCTTTCAAAAAAAAAAAAAAAAAAAAAAGCTGAATCAAATGTTATTAATGCAGAGAGTGCCAGATAGAGGGCAATTGGTGAATTCTGTTCTGCAATGCTGATTTTTCTTTTTTAAATGCATGGAAGGATTTACTCTGCCCACTCTCAAAACTCTAACCTCTTGCAGCAGCTTGAAATAGTAAGAAACAAAAAAAGCTTTTACTGGTACTACCTCACTCTCTTATTTGTATAAAATTGTCCATGACCTTTCAGTTTCTACTAAAGAATATAATACTTGCTTCCCAATCATATTACTGCCTCTAATTATAAACTCTGTTCTCCATGTGAACAGAAATGGAGACAAAATGGGAGCAGAGACATATGCATGATCATACAAGCAAATGACCCTCTGAAAACTATTTTCCTAGAATGGAATCACTCTCCCCAGCCTTATTTACTGATTTATACCCTGCCTTCCCCCATCAAGAGGACTCCAAGTGCTGATGGGATTGAAAACAGTGAGGATGGGAATGCTAGGAGTCATGGAATACCATTGGAAAAGAAACACATAAAATATGTGGTGTGGGAAATGAGCTGGCTTGCTTTAGCTACCAGGTCTCCTCAGCCTACATATCCCAACATGCTCTGCACATGCTTCCCAGTGTGCACCACTTCACCCCTCTTAGCATTCCCTTGCCAGGTAAAAATGTAGAGGCCAAAGTGATCAATCCCTTTCTGAGCTTTATGAACTATGCTAACCTGTCTTCCTCCTCTGACTCTTCATGGGGTCACTTTTTAATAGAGACTTGGGACTTGGTACCAAAGTCTTGGACTCGGACTTGCAACCTGGTAGCAAAGACTTGGTCTTGGACTTGAGACTCAAATCCAAAGACTTGCCAACATCCCTGCACATATCTTAATTTTATTTAAAAAGAAGAGTGTAATGACTTGCTTTTGGGGTGGCTGTGGGTAAGAAATACAACTCTTTGAAAGAGACTCCATCCTATTGAATTATGAAAGCACCATCAGTCAGTATGAAATCTACATTTATCCATAGTTATCTTTTCCCACTAACCTCCTGATTTTTCTCAGGCTGCACAGTGCATCAACTAGAGCAGCAGGGAAGAATTGCATCACGTAACCACAGCAACTGACCCCCCATTAACTAACTTTGCTGTTTCAACAACGAGAGATAATAATAAATTATATGACTGCTATTCCAAAAAGACAAAGGTACTTAATTGGCCTTCGCTTTGCTGCGTTGTAAATAATAAATCACAGTGCCATGAATGTGATCTTCCTTTCTGCTATCCGCCCGATTTTCTCCAGGCAGGAGTACCTCAACTACCAGTATCCATGGCAGCAGTGTCAGCATCTCCAAATTGCAGGCTGGTTTCTGGATGAACAGAAATTGGCCTGGCAGAGCCTGCCACATCTGGCTTTCTTTTTTCAGCAGGTTGTCCATGCAGCAGGACATTCAGCTATATCATTGTGCTATCTGAAAGATAAGGAGAAAGACAAGCAATTGCTACGATAAAATAGAAGCCACTAATTATCCTGGCGAGATGCCAAATGTCTTCGGGGAGAAAGGCTGGAATGGGTCTGTTTGGGTAAATGTACATATTATGATAGGGACTCAGGATGGAGGGTGACTGTAGAAAGCAAATGTTACCAGTTGAATTGGGCATGCATCTGCTTAGATTTGCAGTAGTAACTTTTTTCAGTTATTCATTTAGACAATTTTTACACTGTCCTTTATTCAATGATCTCAGAGTATGTTTTTTTTAAAAATCATGGTTTCAATAAATACACCTTTTTAAAGGGTGAAAAAAATATCAGCATGGGAATCATTAAACAGACAAGTATTATTATTATTCTATTTAGAAAATTAAATTTTAATTAATTAGTTTTAGCTCACTCATCCTCCAGGGAGCTAAGGGGCAAAACAGGAACCCTCTTTACATCTTCACAGCTATTCTGTTAGTTAAGTTGCTTGGAAAAGGTCTACCCCAAGGTAGGTGTTACCACTGGATGTGCTGGTTCAGACTTCATGGAACTGAAGTTGAAAACATCTGGTCACTAAAGTCCAACAAATGTTCTCCATTCGTGCCTTATAAATTATGTGGAACTGAATCTAATAAATCTAAAAGTTCAGCACATCATAACCCAAACTCATACTCTTCACTGCAGCTCTGTCTATATTGATCATTACTTGTGCTGGCAGGGACTGATGGGAGTTGTACTCCAAAATATTTGGAGAGTTCCAGAGTACAGAAGATTTTTCCAGCTGTTGCACCAGGCTGTCTCACCTTATAGTGGGGATGGGCAACACACAGTGAATGATCTGCTTGTGTCCCCAAGGCAGGCAACCTGCTTGTGTCCCCACTAGGCAAACTTGCACAACAATGTCACTGAAATTAAGGGGCAAACTAATCTCCTGAATTTCAGCAGCAAATTACTAAGAGCCACCAAAGGGGAAAATACTTGCTTTCAATGGGTTGTTGAAGTATGGTACCAAAATTCAGTGACATTAAAAAAAAAAAACAATTAAAATAAGCACTTCCCTGTTTGCTACCAAATTTGTGTGGCATAGTGACGCCTGTAAAGTGGAAGAATGGAGCAAAATCAGTCTCTTGATTTTTCAGATTTCCCTGAGATGTTGAAAGTGCCCCCAAAATATTATCTCTTGAAAGACTGTGCTTGTGAATAACATGGTTTAATCCATACATTATTTACCTCCTAATAAATAGTGTTTGGGAGGTCATGCCTTAAGGTCAGATAACTGAACTACATAATGTTAAAACCTCTTCCAACCCTATGAAATGAATGTGGAGATCAAATGAGAAATATTCCACCGAAGGAGGCAGTGTTCCCTCACCCTCTCCTGCTTTCTTCAATGAGAATACAAAATTGCGATTATTTTTCATTATACACAAGAAAAATCTTTTAAGATGTCTGGTCTCAGACAATACAATTATATCAAATTCAACAAAATCCACAAAGACTCAATCCCACTCAGGCCCCTTGCAAGTGCCATTGGCTCCCCGACATATGAATTAGCAAAATACCTAGCCACCCTCCTACAGACCCACATTGGACAAACCTCATCCTACATCAAAGACTCAGGACATGTCATAAACAAGATCAGCACCCTAAAACTCAACCCCAGGGACAGACTGATCAGTTTTGATGTAGTATCCCTATTTACCAAGGTACCGATAAAGGACACTCATCCAGCAGATCTTTGCAGAAGACATCACGCCCTTTTCCAACACTGCCTAACGACCAGCTACTTTCAGTGGGATAATGAGTTCTATGAACAGACAGATGGAGGGGCCATGGGGCGCCCCCTCAGCCAAACGTCTACATGGAATATTTCAAAAAACAGGCCCTGGCTTCGGTACTCTTTGCACCCACAGTCTGGTTCCGATACGTGGATGACACCTTCGCAATTTGGAGCCACGGGGAAAAAAACTAGAAGAATTTCTAAACCATCTCAATAGCATCCACCCAAATATACAATTCACCATGGAAAAAGAAATAGAGGGCCGACTTCCTTTCTTAGATGCCATGGTCATACGCAAACCTGACCTCCTATTGGGACACAAGGTCTACAGAAAACCCACCCACACAGACTAGTACCTACACAAAAACTCCAACCACCACCCACGACAAAAAAGAGGCATAATCAAAACATTGGTAGACTGTGCGAATTGGAACTGTGAAGCTCAATTTCTCAGCACTGAACTCAACCATCTGAATTGGGCCCTACAGGCAAATGGCTATTCCAAGAATGAAATCACAAGAGCCATCAAACCGAGAAAACAACACTGAACTGAAGAAGAAAAACTGCCACCCAAAAATAAAGTATTTCTGCCATACATCAAAGGGGTCATGGACCGCATGGGGAAACTGTTGAAAAAACACAACCTACAAACAGTATTCAGGCCACCACAAAAAATACAACAAATGTTATGGTCAACAAAGGACAAAAGGAACCCCCTCACCACTGCAGGAGTATACCACATACCTTACAGTTGTGGCCAGGTATACACTGTTCACTGGAAGGACAGATCCTGAAGCTGAGGCTCCAATACTTTGGCCATCTCATGAGAAGAGAAGACTCTCTGGAAAAGACCCTGATGTTGGGAAAGTGTGAAGGCAAGAGGAGAAGGGGACGACAGAGGATGAGATGGTTGGACAGTGTCATCGAAGCAACCAACATGAATTTGACCCAACTTCGGGAGGCAGTGGAAGACAGGAGGGCCTGGCGTGCTCTGGTCCATGGGGTCACAAAGAGTCGGACACGACTAAACGACTAAACAACAACAAATACATTGGGACCACAAAATGCAGCATCCAGACCAGAATCAAAGAACATGAAAGACACTGCAGACTAAAACAACCGGGAAAATCGGCAGTAGATGAACATGCCCTGAAACAAGCTGGACATGAAATTCTATTTCAAAACACAGAAGTACTGGACAGCACCAGCAATCATTATGTTAGACCACACAGGGAAGCCATTGAAATCCACAAACACCAGCACAGTTTCAACAAAAATGAAGAAAGTCTAAAAATCAACAAAGCCTGGCTCCCAGCACTGAAAAATACAACCTGCAAAAAGGTCAATGAACTCTACCCAGCCACAAGGACTGGTGATCACTGCACACAAAAGACTAGCTAACGACCCATCAATCACAGTGACAGATCTCTCCCCTTATCACAACAATTGTTGTTGTTTAGTCGTTAAGTCGTGTCCGACTCTTCATGACCCCATGGACCAGAGCACGCCAGGCCCTCCTGTCTTCCACTGCCTCCCGGAGTTGGGTCAAATTCATGTTGGGAGCTTCGATGACACTGTCCAACCATCTTGTCCTCTGTCATCCCCCTCTCCTCTTGCCTTCACACTTTCCCAACATCAGGGTCTTTTCCAGGAAGTCTTCTCTTCTCATCAGATGGCCAAAGTATTGGAGCCTCAGCTTCAGGATCTGTCCTTCCAGTGAGCACTCAGGGTTGATTTCCTTCACAACAATACACCCATAACAAAAAACACCTTGATCACAATAATCACCCAATCTCCTGAAAAGAACAAAAAGCTGATCCCACAGCTACAAATACTCAACTATCCCACACACTACACCAGAACACAGACAAGAGTTCTAACTCCTGTCCTCTGAAGATGCCGGCCACAGCGACTGGTGAAACATTAGGAAGAAAAACCTCCAGAACACAGCCAAGCAGCCCGAAAAACCTACAACAACCATCGATACATTTATACTTTGCTCTTATTTGATATATATTTGTCCTCTGTGCTTCATGATTGGGTTGTATTGCTTATCAATCTTCTCCATTTGGATTCCATTCAAAGGTTCTGCAAATCATATCAGAACTTGGAAGGAACTAGTTGTAACTGTAACAGGTAGTTAATCACTTTTTTGAATAAAGAGTGCATAACTTTAGTATGGCTATTTTACTGAGGAATATCTTCAATCTGTGATAGAACTGTAACATTTACAGGTATATTTATAAATGGGGATACAACCTCACTAAAAGATGGAAGAATCTCATATATATGCCTTTCTAGAGATGGGCACAAACACTGGTTTGGCAGTTCATGTTGATTTGTTTATCAGCCAAACAGATGTGCAATGTTTCAAAGCCCCGCCTCCTCTGGTGGGCACCCACTCAGAGGCAGCACCCAGAGGAGGTGGGGCACGGAAGTCAGGCTGCTGCCTCCAAGTGGGCGTCCACCAAAGGAGGTGGGGCTTTGAAGTGTCAAAAACTAGTTCAGGTGATAAACAAACTGGCAAAAACCATTGAACTGATGGTTCATGACCATCTCTATGCCTTTCCATGAAAACAGCACTCAGGGCTAACAGTAATAAAATACTGTTCAAAATTAAAATTTTAATTAGTACATAGTGTCAAACCAAATCAATTAAAGCACAATTAAAAACCAAGTAATAAAAGAAATTAATAGCACCCAGCCTCTTAAAGAACCACTACAGTAGTAGGCCAGCCTATATGCCCATGGCCTGCCTAAATAGCAACATTTTTGTCTGCCTGAGGCAGCACGACAGAAAGGGAGCCAACCTAATTTGAGGCCCAGAGCCTTGGAACAGTCAGGCATCACTTGATGGCTTCACTTCTTGAAATACAGATCTGCTTACAGATTCTCATCATGTAAATATGTACTCAGTGAATTGGTAACAGCTTTGCCACTTGGAGCACATGAATTAGTTGGGCATTATGTTGAATATGATCAGATAGTCTTACACGTGATACTGAGCAAAGCATCACAGTCTCACTGCAGTTACTAGGAAGATGGCATTTTAACTTCTCATGATAATCCTCAGGAAGTCAAAGGCAAATGTCACATCTGCAAATGTTAACACTGATGTGTAATTATTTAGTTTCTGGGTGGATCTTGAACTATGCAAAGAAAAATGTTCACTCCTTCTTTCAGTGTTCCTCTCTGCTTTGACAGACAAAATGCATCCTCGTTTTACTGCTCCTTTGTGGAAAGGGCAGGGTTTTCTTTGAAGAGTTCCTCAGATCCTTAGACCTGTGACTTAATTTTTTTCTACAAATCACAGACTGACACACCTTTAATTGGGACGTGGTTCCACTTCAGTCCATTCTAATCAGGGAAAGGAGAGCCATTGGAGTTAATAAATAAGATTCAGTTTTCATTCTATAGCTCTTGGGATTCAGTATTGAATGCTTACATGCAGAATCTTCAAGCAACTTATCAACAAGACAGAAACCACTGTTACAGTATCATTTCCTGTAGAATCATTACGTAGGTAGATGGAACCACATAAACCACATGAACCAATTCTGTGTGTGAAAGAACTGAGAAGATAACACATACCTTTTTATATGTGAGGCATGTTTATTGCATGACCTTTCCAAAGCAATCAACATTCTTCCCATGTTTTCTGGGATCCAAAGAGGAAAGAAGTTGTTGCTTTTTGAACAGAGGACTTCTGAATCCAAACAGAAAATAAAGTGAATCAGACTAGAAAGAAGAGGAATGTTCCACCCATGAAAGCAGTGCCCCCTCTCCCTCTCCCGCTTTCTTCAGTGAAAATGGAAAATGTCCATTATTTTCCATTACACACAAGAAAAAAAATTAGGGTGTCTGTACCTGACTGTACTTCAATTGTACCATGTGACAGGCTGTCCTGTAACAATTTTTATGGTAATCTTGGTGCAAGAGCAAGGCTCATTAAAACATGCTGTTAGGCCTTTTAATATCTGTTTTTCTGAAGTTTTCAGTTGTACCACTATTGTGGTGTCATTTACTTTGAACTATATTGTGAAGCTGAATTTACTGAGTTATATTTTCCAAACTGAAGGATCAACGTTTTTGTTTTTCCAGCTAGAACTGTCTTTTCAAAAACGAATACATATAATCATGTGATATTCTAATAACTGAGTTGTAAACCTGCAGCCATGAACAGATCCTTGAACAGAAGATTCTTTCTGTGGGTTGCCCTCCTCGTTGTGTACTACTCTTCTTAATAAAAATAACCCTGGGTGATATACTAAATCTGTGTGCTACTGAGTCTGGCTCACCTGCATGGCTTCATTGTAATATATAAACTATATATCTAGCAGTGGATTCTATTCTATGTTAGCCTTATTTAGTTGTTAAGAGGGTAATTGCCTTAGCAGGGAGGGTGATCATGCCCTGCCCTCCACTCCTAGGTGGCTCATCGGCTGGGATAGGAGTTTCAGGGGGTGGTACCCTCCCTGCCTCATTCCTAAACCACCCTTGCCCCCACTATAATTTCTAACCTCCCTCCATGAAGAGGAAAGGCTTCTTTAGCTATAAAGAATTTGGGTACTATTGGAAATTCAGGGTGCATAATCATAGATTCATAGAATCATGAAGCTGGAAGGGGTCTATAGGGCCATTGAGTCCGACCCCCTGCTCAGTGCAGGAACACAAATCAAAGGATATCTGCTAGGTGGTTGTCTAAGTTTCTCTTGAATGCCTCCAGTGTTGGAGCACTTACCACTTCTTGAGGTAATTGGTTCCATAGCACAATGCACACAAATTTCCATGAGAGCCATGAACTCCATAGTCTTTCAACTTGATATGGAACAAGGATGGGAAGAAAATACTTTGGGGGGGGGGGGGAATGAATGAATGTGAGAATGAGAGATTTTTGCCCTCCTGTGAATTGAAAATTCCATACCATATATTCCATTCTTAGTCAGAATGGAAATCTGCAAATAGAACTACATGGACCACATGCTGAACTAAATCCAGTTACTGATTAATTCCAAAATTACCAGTAGCTTCATTGGCTGGGAGATTCTGAGAGGTGCAGTCCAAAAAGTAATTTTTCCATGCTCTGTTTATTTCCCTAGTACATGCTGGTGTTGTTGTTCCAGAAATATTTGAGCATCAAAAGATTTTAAGAATATGCTTGTAACCTAATCTCAAATGTTTGTGACAGTCCCAGGTTGCAGCTGATGACAAGAAGAGAGCCTGCCCTAGAGAATGGCCAGTGAGAATTATTCCACAAAAGCTGTCAAATGTGTTCAATATCTGTTGAACAGTGACCTCACCTGCAACTGAGTTTACTTTCCTAGCACCTAAACCAGTACCTACAAGACACCACACCACCACTGATCAACCAGGCCAACTGTCTTATACCCAGGACATTCTACCACCACACCTGAGGGCAGCAGATTAATATATGAATGAAGGAATGAATTTATTTATTACGGTCAGGTAACCAGCTCATAAAATATATGAGCTGGTTAATATAGGATGCTATGGGAAGAAGTAGTGTTCAGAAAGACTCAGTTTCTTATAGCTAAAAATACCTTAGCATCTACATCCCAGTGTTCTTCCCACACATTTCTGGTGTTCTTTCCCCTGATCAGCCCAACTGATCTTTTTATTCCTACATCTTTGAACTCTTTCCCTCTTCCTTTTCTCTCCTCACACCACACTTTTCCTCTTGCCTTTCTGTCTCTCCATCCCAGTGTTCATTCACCTTTTCCCTTTGCTCACTTCCCTACCCCCACCAAGCAGCAAGACATTATCTCTCTTTTTCTCAACATTCTGAATATGTTGGGAATCCTGTAGACGCAGACAGCAGTCATGCCTATTTTGTCCCCGTCCCTCATCCGCTATGCCTCTGGCATATGTGTAGGTACTTAAAAAATGTCTGAAGGAATTACATGTGTAGCTTTGACTGCAGCTTTCTCTCTGATAATTAGAGAAATCTGCCACCTAGCAGATGGAGATGGTACTACATACAATGGACAGAAGTAAGCTAAGAAATATTATTTATTTATTGAGCTTTTAGACTGCCCAAATTAGTGAAACAGTACTTGGGGTAGTTTAAATACTTGAGCAAACAAACAACAATTAAAATAATAAAAAATTATACACATGATACCACATATCATTTTAAAATATCCATGAGGCACACACTCAGGGTCTCCTTAGAAAGCATATAGATTTTTGTCTTTCATCATCATGGGGGTATGGTGGAAACAGACACATATAGACATTCTCCTCTCTCTCTCTCTCTGTGTGTGTGTTTGTGTGCATGTGCACCCTCCTCCTAATAAAAGCATAAAATAACATTTCTATGCTTCCTCCACCCCCACCACCCAGTTATTTCAAATAAACAGGTTCTGCCAGAAGACCCTTTCAATGCCTTTTGTGGTTTTTCAAACTTCAGCAGTGTTTGCCAATGCTTTTCCAGAATATTTCACTTTTGCATAATGAGTTCTAGGAACTTCTTTTTTTAAAAAAAGTTGGCTTTTGCACTGTAGTCTATATGATATGCTGTAGTTTACAAGCTGCTGAAGGATATTCCTATTCTCCTGTTTATTTGGTAGACAATGCATAGGAACTTTTCATCATATTGATATGACTCACTGACATCAATAGAGAATGAGGATGGTCTTATTTATTCCTGGATAATATCAGAGAGAGAGCCTATATAGCCTAGCGGTTAAGAGGAAACTGAAGTATTTTCACTGCTATGAACTTGCCGGGTAGATGGCTTTAGTATTCTCAAAACAACTGGAAGTGCTATATATGCCTACTCAGAAGCATGAGTTGAATTGATACCATTGTTCGCTCCGCTGACGAGCCCAGCTTCCTCAGAGCAGAGTGCCTTTGCCTCCTCCCGGGATATTGCGAGACATTGGAAGTCTTGTGAGAGCAACCCGGGAGGGGAGGGGGGAAGGAGTGAGCTTCTTAAGAGGAGTTTCCCCATCCCTTCACCCTCTTCCTTGCTGGCAACAGATGAGGACGGAGCTCCACTGCTCGGGTTGAATTTGAACTGCATAGCTCCGGTTTCAGGCCTGGGCGATCTCGTTTGCTGGAGAGTGGGGGGTGGCATCGGCACCCCCCCCCCACGGTTTGAATTACTGGGTTCAGCTCCGGAATTGAGGAGCTGTTTTAAACAAAAGAACACAATTTTCTTTGACTTTATTTGTTCATTTATAAAAGGTGGGAGCAGAGATCGCGTTCGGTGGTGAGGCGCGGCCGCTCGGGCCCGGCCAGGCAGGGCCCTGGGCGCCCTTTAAGATTCTAGAGCTGCTGGTGGTGACTTGGACCAGGCTTGGCAATTAATTTTTATTAAGGATTATTCGAATTAAATTTTTTGATGTATACATATATATGAATGAAATAATAATTTAATTATTATTGTTAAAAGCGAGTGGGCTACGGGCAGGAACTAAGGAGTTTGCTCCGTGAGTGGGCGTGCAGCCCTCCTGGCCAGCAGGATCAGGTGGAAAGTGCCCATGCCTTAGATTGCATAGCATTAATAAATAAATAAACTTGTAAAATTTTTTTGACTAGATTCATTGAACAGTGTGGTATAAATATTACGATTTTTAGATAATTGATTAAATTAATATCATGAGTAGGGGTGAATTCGAGTTGGGTTCCACCCATTAGGGGTGGGGTGAATTAACCCAGTCGGCCCTGATCCTTTATGTATATATTTATTTATTATCATTTTATTTTATTCGTTTATTTTAATTTAATTTATTAATTTTATATTTATTTGTTTTATATATAATAAAATAAATTAAAATAAATGAATAAAATAAAATGATTAATAATAATAATAATAATAATAATAATAATAACAATAATAATAATAATAATAATAATAATAATAATAAAAAGTAAAAAAAAGTTAATATTTAATATAAGGAAATAATAATAATATGTTAAAATAGTATATTGCATGAAATTATATAGGAAAGGTTGGTAGGCTTAAGCCCTTAAAGGAAGGGATAGTGAAGGAGCTTGGGTGAGCCCTGGTAACCGCTGAAGAGGCTTGGTAAAGGGGCTTTCGCCGGATTCTCTATATTAATACATTATTAATTAATATTTTGACTGACGCTTACTTAAGCCAAGGTAATAGGAAGGGCAAACAGCTTGCTAAGAAGCGAGCAGCTCCTCAAGTTTCACCTCCTCAGTCATAATCCGACAAGGAGAATTGGCCTATTTGGCAACATCTACAGGACAAGAATTTGGCTTTAGAAGCTGAATGAGTGGCACAAAGGGTGCTACAGCATAATGAGCCACAACCACGTCATTTGGCGAGGGAGGCCGAGAGCCATAGGAGAGCTAAGCTTAAGGCCATGGTGGAAACTGTAATGTCTCATTTCGTTGCTTTAGAGGCTGACCGGCAGGCCGCGGGGCAATCTAGAAAAGAATCTGATGCCCCCGTGGTAACACCTCGGCACCAGAACAAGGAGGAGGAACAGGGGATTTTGGAGGTTGTGTCAGCTGCAATGGCAAGAAGTCGGCAGGAGGGAGTTCCAGAGTCAGCAACAGGTTACCAGCCTGGCTGGGCTGAGCATGATTCGGCACTGCTTCTGTCAGCAGGTGAGCTGGTGGTTGCACCGGACACCCTCCCAACATTGGCTGCCTGGCCCTGGCCAGGCAGTGGACAGGGTAGTACACCGTTACACACAACACATGATTTACAAGGGTTTAGGGCCCCATCCAATCCCTGGCCTAGTACAAGTACGCCAGCAGGAAACTGGATGGCTCCCTATCCACAAATTACTTTTCCAGCACCACTGGGTTTGACATCCGGTGCGCGGGTTTGGCCTTACTCATTGGTACCCGACACTGGCTACAATTCTGTCCCCCTAAAGGCTCTGCCTTTTGGAGATCACGCCATGCCGTTAGGTGATCAACTCACTCCAGCTACTAGAGAAAAACATGGAGAAGGAATTAGGGAGACTTGTTTGAGCTCCTTAATAGAGACATAGACAATAAGGAGCTTGAAAAAGTGTATGACAGGGGAAAAGAAAAGTGCAGGAGGCGTAGGCCTAACGGACATGGGCAAACTGGCTTCCCGGCTTCCTAATTTATGCCGGGGTGGTTGTGAAGGCACAGCCCTGGAAAGCTCAGTCAATGTTTCAATACCTGGACTTGATCTGCAGGGCATATGTAGACTTGCAGGACAGGCTGGGTTGCTTTCCGATGAATCGTTTCGGATGAGAAGTGCTATTCACCTGAACTTACGCTGGGACAAGCCTTTGCCAATCTTCTGGTTACAGTATATGATGCCAGCCAGGCCAACTTCAGGTGATAGGTCCGATAGTGGGCGTCTTATTTAGAAGAGCTGGTCAGAATCTAAATCCCGTGTGGGCACGGGGCAGGCGATTTAGCCCCGCCTGCTCTGCTGGGACTATAATGCAAAGGGTACGTGCTCACATAAAGCATGTCGGCTTAGACATGAGTGCTCGGTGTGCAGCGGTAAGCACCCTAGCTCATTGTGTTTTAGAGCTGGGGCACAGAGAAGCATCAGCAAAGTCTCTCGAGGTAACAAAAAGGCAAATGGTGGAGGGGGTCACCTTAATAAAGGGCCCCAGCCCAATTAAGTTTATGGTATTAGAGGCATAGTTATAGGACTGCACTAGGCGGGCAGACGCAGTTCACCTTCTGGAAGGTTTTAAGAATGGTTTCAAGATACCGGCTGTAAGGGAACGCAAGACGTTCTTTGCCCAAAATCTGAAATCTGTAAAGGGATGGAAGGCATAGTCAATTGGAAAGGAAGTAAAGGATTGTAGGATGTTGGGACCTTTTTCACACACTCCATTGGAAAACCTACGGGTCTTACCACTGGGCTTTGTTCCCAAAGAACCAAGGAGAGTTTAGGCTCATACATCACTTGTCATACCCAGAGGGAGAGTCAGTGAATGACATCATTCATCTGGAATTATGCACGGTGCATTATACCTCATTTATGAGGCGGTGCGTATGCTTAGTAGTTTTGAGTAGGGGTGGAGCTTGCGAAATGCGACAGTAGCAACACCGGGAGATGTAAATTCATTCTAGAAGCATTTCAAGCAAGTTTAGAGCCAGTTTTTTAGCACAAGTTTAACAGAGTCTCTTTTGGAGATCTGAGACAAACCTCAGTGCCAATTTACAAGTTCTGACAGACGTGGCAGGCTCTCTAGGCTTTAGGAATATGATTTGAAGGCAGATGGTGTGCAGAAAGGCGGCCTGAAGAATGGCACCAGCAAGGGATCACCAGGGATCTTACATTGCTGAAAATATTTACGATAATGGGTGCCCTGTGGTTGAGGATGCGCGTTCAGGCCTAACTCCACAGTGCGTTTCTGTGCCACAGTCAGCGGTGGCTTACATTAAACAACTCACTTCACTCTTTGAACATGTTATGGCATTAGCGCACGCATTTACATTGTGCGCTTTATGATACAACATCTTAATTCAAGCGAAGCACGTTCCTGGCCTTGATATCAGCTTAGCGGATGCACTATCATGCCAACAGATCAATTGGGTCGAGGAGTTAGATACAGGAGCCAATGAATTCCCAGAGACTCTTCCCCCGGAGGTTTGGCAAATTGGCATAATGATGCAGAAAGAGCAATATGTTTGTGCCCTGACCCTGAGGATGCGAAAAGTGTACTCAGCAGTGAGTATAGAATTTCAGGAGTTCAGAAACCTAATGAGCTTGGAGCTGATTTGGCCCACTCCGGTGGAGCACTTGCAACAGTTTATAGTTTATTCACACAGGAAAGGACTGTTGCCGGGATTCACAAGGGGCAGGATGTCAGCATTGGTTTTTCACGCCAGGATTCGGGGGTATCAGGATCATACTTCTGACTTATGCAGTAGGAAGATGATTGCAGGCTAGAGTAAAGAAAGGGGTCCGGTCTAGGATACAAGGGTACCCATATCCTCAGCATTTAGGGCAGCGTCATTGTTAACATATTTTGGTGCATTAAGGATCAGTGAACTGGTAACTACAGGTAAGAGTGACCTGACCAAAGTAGCATTACAATGGAGTATCAGTCATGGAAGATGATAGACATGGCACAGCATAAGGTGGGAATTCGAGGTTTATGGTTTAGTGCACATTCTGCTAGAGTGGGTGCTGCTTCAGCTGCAGCCGCTCTAGGCTACCATCCTGACGATATTCAAAGGCTTGGGCGTTGGTCATTCAACAGCTTACCATGGATATGTCAGAGCACTTCCTCACGTCTGGGCAGGCGCCTGGTTCTTTTCTGTTGTTGCAGGTCTGGTAGTGATGGCGAAGCAGCTGCACATTATGGTAATCGGCCATAGTGACGTGTTTCGTGCAGCACACTATGTGGCTAAGTCTGCGTGGGGGAGTAATTTGGGCCTCGAAGCTAGAGCTATGATCGAATGGAAGGGGCTTTGAGGAATGCAGTGGGGCCAATTCTGCAGAGCGGCTGCATTTGGCTTGCAACCCACAGATGTATTGTTAATACACTTGGGAGGTAATGATCGGGCCTATATGGTTGAAAGGCCTTGATCTTGATGTAATACGTGACCTCAGATGGCTGAGGACAACTTACCCTGCTATGCGCATTATATGGTCCATGATCATCCCATGGCTCGTGTGGAGAGCAGAATGCCATGTTCAGTGAGTTAGCACTGTGCGGAGAAGTGTTAACAGAGAAGTATGCAGAGCTGTATGTAAGGGCCATGGATCGGTAATTGGTCACCAAGAGATCCACACGGATAGGCCTGAGCTCTTTTGGCATGCCCAGCGGATTAACACTGCATGGAGGAGTGCTAACAGCGAAGTGTATTGGGCAGTGTGCGATGACTTGGATCAGTGAATGGTCACCAGGATCCGCATGGATAGGCCTGAGCTCTGCTGGCATGCCCAGTGGGTTAACACTGCGTGGAGGAATGTTAACAGTGGAGTGCATCGGGCAATGTGCAATGGCCTTGGATCGGTGAATGGTCACCAGGAGATCAGCATGGATAGACCTAAGCTCTTTTAGCACGATGGAGTGCACCTCTCAGACAGAGGTTTGGATTTATTTCTTAAGGACATTTGGGGGGGGGGGCTGCTTTTGGAGCTTCGGAGGTTGGATGGCGGGCATGGGACTTAGCGTTGCTAGTCCCTATGCTGTGGCGGGCAGTGCGGATAGAACAGGTTTCGGTGAGTCTCCTCACAATCAGAGGTAATGTATAGCTCCTCTGACCTCCCAGCTCTGTGGATCGTGTGATTACAGTGCTTGGTGGGGGAAGATGTGCTGGGGCCACACCTGGACCAACAGTCAACAAGAAGAAGGTGGCTCGAGGTCCGGGGGTGGTCAAATTTTGGGTGGCCAGGTTCTCGCTGTCTTCACGACTGCGAGAACTTGGGGCTAGGGACTCATCCATTTGTTTGGTAAGGGGTCCGTTGAGACCCCTGTGCAGAACCTGATTCCGCACTACGGCAGGACCCCCCTTTTTATGGTGGGCAATAATGATTATTCAATAAAGTGTGGCCCATGTTTATCCTATGATACTTGTCTCACGTCATTATTCCGGGGTAGGGGGGCAATGAGATTACATATGAGTACAGTCTGAATAGATTAAAGAGCTTGTGCTTGTAAAATGCTTCAATGTCTCTCAAGTACTACATATAATTGCAAAGAATTATTGTGGAATATACAGCCCATTTCTTTTAATAACAATGTGGAATTACTTGAAAGCTAGGATTCTTGATTGGCCCAGGCTAATAATAGATATACTTTTCATTTCATGCCTATGTTTCCTCTGATCTGGCAAGGACAATCTGTGGATGGCAACAGGCTATCAGGAAAACTGTCAGGATCTGATCCAACATGCTGTGTGAAGGAATCAGGACTTGGAAAGTTACTTTTAAGCATCATGTTGCCACATCTCATTTATGGATGGCTTCGGAACAGTGTTATGTTCATATTTTTTAAATGTAACTTTCCAGACCCTGGAAGGAATAAAGAGGGAAACTAGCATCCAGCTTTTGAGGATATGTATACCATTGATCATCCATTTGGGGTTTGTGAAGGCAGGAAGCAGTCTTCCAATATCTGAAGGGTTGCCACAGGGAAGAGCGCATCGATTTATTCTCCATTGCACCTGAGGGTAGGACAAGAACCAATGGTTGGAAACTCGTCAGAGGGAGATCCAACCTGGAAATAAGGAGGAATTTCCTGATGGTGAGAACCATTAAGCAGTGGAACAGCTTGCCTCCCAATGCTGTGGGTGCCCCATTGCTGGAGGTTTTCAAGAAAAGATTGGACAGCCATCTGTCAGGGATGGTATGAGGTCCGGGACAGTATGAGGATTCCTGCCTTGGGCGGTTGAACTAGAAGACCTCCAAGGTCCCTTCCAACCCTACAATGATTCTATGATTCTATGAAGCTGTAGTTGATCCAGAGAGCCAGTTCTTTTTTACCAGCCAGTAGAAATGCCAATGTTCTGCTTGCAAGATAAGATGTTTTCATAGTAGAGACACAGAACCACACCTGTACAGAGGGTTTTGGGGCCATTGTTATGTGTAAGCAATCTGCACAACGTTGGAAAAGCATGCATCAGCCTACAAGCCAAACAGTCTAGAGAAGAGGGCAACTGGCTCCTCCCTTCTTCTAGCTCTCCATGTATGGTGTCAAGAGGCAATGCCAAAAAGAGCAGTGTTCTGTGCTGAGGTCTTCTCATCAGGAGAAAGGACACCCAGTGTGTAGGTAGGTAGGTAGGTAGGTAGGTATTTATTTCATTTATCTCCTGCTGTACAGGTCGGAAGGCTGTCAGAGTACTTTATATGTCAATAAAAACAAGACAACACATCCTGGCCCTCAGGTTCACTAAACAGAAAACAAAAGGAAAGGGGGAAGAGGAAGGAAGAAAATAGAAAAAAAAAAAAGAGAACATTTCCTGTATGTTTTTAATGTTAAGGGGTCCAGCAGCCTGGTGGAATAACTGCTCACTAACAGTTGAGGAGAAGCAAAAGCTGCTGTTTCTCAGGAGGACTAACATAGAGATACTCATCCTCTTTCTCTCACTATCACCCTGGTGTGATAAACTGTTTCAGCTTTATATAGAATAGATTACTGATACCTCAATTGCATGTGTGTTCAGTTAAGTTAATCAAAGGGAATAATATATATTTACCTGCAGAACAGTAGGCCAGGTTTAGTGATTTGCAACACCATGTACCTCAGCCATGCCGAGCTTCGGGTGGTAGGTAATTAACCTGATCCCTGCAAAAGCCAATGGCTTCAGGCATGGGAACTTGATCAGGAAATCTATGAAGGCTGGGGAGCTAAATCTGCTTTAAAACCCACTTAAATGTGAGTAGGAGCAATGTCAGTATCATCTAGAAGCCAAAAACAAAGGATGCCTGTCAGACATCACTATGCAAAAATTTGGGTGGGATGGTAGCCATCACAATCAGCTGTGGTACTGGGATGGGAAAGGCAATAGAAAACCACCATATTATATCTTCCAAATATACTTATCATGACCACACAGAAATATTAAAAGGTCCTCGGTTCCCAGCATTAGATGGCCATGGGATGTTAAGAATGTTTGTGTTCAATATTAGATTAGAAACTCAGAATGCACAAGATATGTACCAGGCAGGAAAAAGTAAAATAAATGAACAGGGTAAACATTTAGATCCTTGGAACAAGTGAAGTTTGATACCCAGGATAAGGCCAAGTATAGATGGATACTGGGCATGCTAGGTTTTATTTGGAAGTAAAGATGTGCAGTACGTTTAAGGAGCTGCAGTCAATGTCACAAAATATGTACGTGCAGCTATTACAAACATCATTCCATATTCAGACCAGGTAATATTTATTCAACTGAAGGCAAATCCTACAGACATCGGCATCATACACATATATGTTCCAACTGCTGATAAACTTGAGTATGAAGAATGAATGATACAACCATGCCAGTTGAACAGTATTTAATTTGTTCTGTAGCTCTTGATGGAGCCCAAAGTATAAAGCCTGTTCCTTTCTTGGGATTCATTTCTGGTTATCATGTAATGCAGAGGTGGGCAATTAATTTCTATAGGGGGCCACATGAAAAATCTGAACTGTGTTCGGGGGCCGAACCAACTTTACTTAAAAATAAAATGAAACAGTGATGTTATGATTGTTTTTATTTTAAACTTGTTAATCTTCGCAAATACTAAAGAGGTTTTTTGCGGTATGTTAAAGATAAGCAACAGATCAACTTTAGACAAAAAGCTATAAATGGTTTTGATGTCCGGCGGGCCGGACAGGAGCGGCTCACGGGCCGTATGTGGCCCTCGGGCCGCACTTTGCCCAGGTCTGATGTAATGTGATGATAGACGTTGATGCAAGATGTGTGGTGGCACTTGAGAATTAGCTGCATCATTCATTTCAGGTTAATGGTGAATCTGAAAGAATGAAATATACAATATAAAACTATGGCTAATGAATTCTCCACCTTTGCATTTCTACATCACAATGTAACCATTTACCTCTACAGGGAATTAATTTAACTTCTTTCACTATAATTAAGGCCAATGCATGTCAAAGGCGGCATGTACGCCATATATCACTGGATTACTTGTCTTTTGGGCAATACTTTTTCAGCACTTCAAAGTTTTTAGTACCTGCTGCTTTTCATTTAGGCACAATTAATCTCATAATGAGGCAGAACCTTATTTTCTAGCCCTTTCAGTCAGCTTTTTCTGCTTTTCCATGTACAAAGAAGTGGTTTTCAAATGGATCTTTCAATTTGTACTCTGCTTATAATATTAGAGAGAAAAGGTTTAGCTTGATTTGGATTCTGGTCTGCTCATTCTAAAATTGGAACTTCTGAAAAACAGAATGAGAAACGAGCTATTTCTAAAACAATATATATAAAATATATAGACACGGGTTCTGTGCTGAACTCATGTCTGGACCTGATAATGGACTGGATGAGGGTTAATAAATTGAAACTCAATCCAGACAAGACAGAAGTGCTGTTAGTGGGTGCTTCACTGGACAGGCTGGAGGGCTATTTCCCTGCCCTGAATGGGGTTACACTCCCCCTAAGAGACAAGGTCTGCAGCCTGGGAGTGCTCCTGGACCCCAGTCTAACTCTGGAAGCCCAGGTGGACTCGGTGGCCAGGGGCGCCTTCCTTCAGCTGCAGAAATTATACCAGCTACGGCCCTACCTGGACGAGCAGCGTCTCATGACAGTTACACACGCACTGGTAACATCTCGTATAGATTACTGCAATGCACTCTATGTGGGGCTGCCTTTGAAGACGGTCCGGCGACTGCAACTGGTCCAGAATCGAGCTGCGCCGCTGGTGAGTGGTGGGGCCGCTAGGGGACATATCAAGCCAATTCTGTTTAAATTACATTGGCTACCAGTTGCTGCCCGGGCCCAATTCAAAGTGCTTGTTTTGACCTATAAAGCCCTAAACGGCTTGCGCCCTGGATATCTGAAGGACCACCTCCTTCCATATGAACCTACCCGGCAGTTAAGATCTAGCCAGGGGGCCCTTTTGAAAGAGCCGTCCCTCAAGGAGGTAAGAGGGATGGCTTGTAGACAAAGGGCCTTTTCAGCAGCTGCCCCCAGACTATGGAACGCCATCCCAATTGAGATTCATCTGGCGCCGACGCTGATGACATTTCGGCGCCAGGTCAAAACCTTCCTGTTCCAGAAGGCTTTTAATTGAAATAATATCAACTGTGGGTCCTGATGGCAATTTTTAGAGTATATATTTTAATTGTATTTTAATTGTTTTATCTTTTTATTGTATTTTAATTGTTGTAAGCCGCCCAGAGACCTTTGGGTAGAGTGGGCGGCATATAAGTTAAATAAATAAATAATAAAATAATAAATAAATAAAAATTCAGGCATGACCACTGAGTTCCTGACCAGCTTATATTGTCAAATTTTATTCAAACATATAAAAAAATTATTTTCTAATAATAAAGAAAAGTACATCTAGATTTCAATTAAACCTTAACGGCAAAAGTGACAGACGTATGCATAGCTTAGATAAGTTGATCCAAATATCTTTACAAAAAGCTACAGGTGAATTTTATGCTCTAGATCCAATCACAGGATATTAACAAAAAGTGAAGGATGTGTCAATAACACATGAAAAATTTATTGCACATAAACATGATTTGTATTTATGCATTTAACAGAGCTGTAGAGTGTTCCTGTTTTCTAGGTCTTTTGTAATTAAGTTCCATCTTAGAATCTACTTATATTAGATTCCAAGGCATGTTCTAAAGCCAAATAAGTCTGGGACTAACTAAAACATGGATGGGAGACTGTTTTGGAAGTCTATGCATGCAATCCCCTGAGTTTCGTTTCTGCTTGCCAGGGGAAAAGGGTGTTGCTTACATACCATGCCATAGTGCTTAAAGCACTCTCTGGGTGCTTTCCAACTTAATTATATTGGCTACACATTGCCATCCCAGCAAGCTGGGTACTCATTTTCCCAACCTTGGAAGGATGGAAGGCTGAGTCAACCTCAAGCTGACTGCCAGAATCCGCTGGGATCGAACGCTGACTATGAGCAGAATTTTCATTGCAATACTACAGTTTAACCACTGTGCCACTAGGCTCTGAGGGAATAAATGTAACAAGTAAAATGTCCACTGTGGCAATGGAATATATATATATAAAGCACATGACTTAAGTATTATCGAATAGGGTGAAAGAAAAAGAATACAGTGTAGGTGGCAAATTACAAAATATACTTATTTTAGAACAGTATGGCTAAGAGACAAACATTCCCAATTGCCGTCCTCTCTTTTATCACACAGTAAATCTTTTACATGCCAACCTTACTCTTACTGGGATCCCTCCTGTTATAAGTCACTGGGCACAACTTCAGCTTATACTCAAGGAGATTCATGGGGAAGAGTAAAGAGGTTTTCCCTGTCTTGCCCTCCGTAGGTTTCCCCTGTCCTGCACTGACTTTTCTTCAATCTTGGATTGTTCTTCTTTGATTTGTTCATGTATCTTCCCTTCCTCTCCCACCTTTCTATTCTCTCTCCAATTAGTTTCTTAAAAATGAGGAAGGTAATATGCAACAAAACTAATAATTGGCTTTAAGAATGCCCACTACACATTGTTGAGTGCTTTGGGGTCTATTGTATGGCACGAAATTGGAAATTTTGACAAACAGCTATAAAAAAAGACAGAAGCATTTGAAATGGGACTTCATTTCAGGGTGCTAAGGATTTCTTGGATTGACCAAGAAGAAGTATGAATGAGATTGCATAAAGATCAAGAAATCATAAAACATACAGAAGGCAGAAAGCTAGATTACTTTGGTAACTTAATGAGAAACAAAAAGTATAGTTTATTACAGCTGGTCATTCAAGAAGGCAATGAACTTGATTGAAAAAACTTACAGGCTGATTTGGAGGCTAGATATCATTATTGTTTAGAGCTTTTGTATCCAAAATCGCAATAGCCATGATGATTTCCAATCTCTAGGAGAAAAGGGAGGAGGAGGATCTTACAAGTATCACAAGAAAGCAGCATAAAATCTGGTAATAAAAATTCACTTGTGAATGGATGATAAATGGACATGGTTTTGTTCCAATTTTATTCCAAAAAGCCAAATATCTAAAGGGTTGTCCTCTTCAATATAATTTGCACATACCACCATGTTCCACATGTCATGAATGCAACTTCAGCACAACAGTGTGCCTGAAAATTCAGTTCTGTTTGGTTTCATGTAGTACTCTTTTTCTGTAATCACACCCCACTGAAATATCATGGGGAAAGTTAACCTAACTCCAAGTTCCAAGTTCAAGTTTATTGTATTCGCTAAAAGCCGTCACAATTGTTTAAAATACAAATCAGATCAAATAAAATCATGATAAAATCACAGACATATAAAACAATAAAAGACACTTCATATCTGGGAGTCCCCTGCACAATTGATCACGATGGCTTTCAGGAAATTAGCTCGAATATTTCTGGCCACTTTTGCAAACAGCGCTGTTCTGTATGTAACATAAGGGTCACAGTCCAAAAGTAACCTGACCACCTTTATCTGAGGGCTTTCCTCCTGTAGAGTAGCCAAAATGTTACCCAGGAACTTTTCTCTGGGGTTTTGATAGAGCTGACAGTATAGTAAATAGTGGACAACATCCTCTATCTCACCTGCTCCGCAAATACATAGCCTTAGATGTTTAGGGACATTCATATACCTGCCGTCTAAGACAGCGGTTGGCATGGTTTGGAAGCGGAGTTCTGTGAATGTGGGTCTCAGGGAGGCAAAAGTAAATGTATGTAAGTATTGCGCCATTGAGTGGTTTGTTTTCAGCAGATGGTACCAGTGAGAGAAATTTGAAGAGTGAATTAAGGCTAAGTCCTGGTCATTATGTTAACCTAACTCAGTACTGTAATGTCTACATTGACTGATAATGGCTCTCTGCAGTTTGGGGTAGAAGTCCTTCCTAGACCTGCCTGGAGATGAAATGGACTGAATCTAAAATTTTCTGCATGCAAAGTATGTGATCTTTCATTGGGGCATGGTCTTTCCCAAGGCTCAGTCCTGGGCCTGGTGCTCTCATATTTTTATTAATGACTTGGATGAGGGAGTGCAGGGAATGCTTGTCAAATCTGCAGATGATCCAAAATTGGGCGGAATACCTAATACCCTAGAAGACAGAAACAAAATTCTAAATGACCTTGATAGGATGGAGCACTGGGCCGAAAGCAACAGAATGAAATTCAACAGGGATAAGTGCAAAGTACTGCACCTCGGAAAAAGAAACCAATTGCACAGTTACAAGATGGGGGTACCTGGCTCAGCAAAACTACGAGCAAGAAGAATCTTGAAATTGTCATAGATCGCAAGCTAAATATGAGCCAACAGTGTGATGTGGCTACAAAAAAAGCAAATGCTATTTTAGGCTGCATTAATAGAAGTATAGTTTCCAAATCCTGCAAGGTGCTAGTCCCCCTCTATTTAGCACTGGTTAGGCCTCACCTTGAGTATTGTGTCCAGTTGTGGACACCACACTTCAAGAAGGATGCTAACAAATTGGAACAAGTTCAGAGGAGGGCGACAAGGATGATCAGGAGGCTGGAAACCAAGCCTTATGAGGAAAGGCTGAAAGAATTGGGCATGTTTAGCCTTGAGAAAAGAAGACTGAGGGGTGATATGATAGCACTTTTCAAATATTTGAGAGGCTGTCATACAGAAGAGGGGCAGGATCTGTTCTTGATCATCCCAGAGTGTAGGACACACAACAATGGGCTCAAGGTAAAGGAAGCCAGATTTCAGTTGATTATTAGGAAAAACTTCCTAACTGTTAGAGCAGTACGACAGTGGAACCAGTTACCTTGGGAGTTGGTGAGTGGTCCAACACTGGAGGCATTCAAGAAAAACTTAGATAATCACTGGGCAGATATGCTTTGATTGTATTCCTGCATTGAGCAGGGGGTTGGACTTGATGGCCTTGTAGGCCCCTTCCAACTTCACTTTTCTATGATTCTATGATTCCTGTAATATTGAAGGGCAGGATAGAAATGTGTCAAATATAAACAAGGGGGGGGGGGAAGTGAACCTCATCACCAAGTGAAACAGGTTGCCTGGCTCCATGAATGTAGCCTACTTGACCGAACCATTGGATTTTATATTTATTATCCTTGTTCCATGCATTCCCATTAGAAAAGCATTGGCTTGGCTGAAATGTCTTTATTACAGATTATCGCCTTGGTTGCCTGCCTGAGAAGTCATTTTTGTCCATTTATTTCCAGAAACATCACATGATGTATGCTCACCTAATTGCATCCTCATGTTAATAAGGTCTAATTGACCTTGGCATTTAATTTTCACATTATTGCTTTGTGTCATGGATTTTGTCCCCTAGTACACTGAGGTTAAGCTTTTAAAGCCACGCTGACCCTCTCCAGAAAGCAGTAAATGGCTATGCCTTGTCTTAAATGTACTTGAGAGGAATCTGAGTACATTTTACACCTCTTTCCTCCTCTTGCTCTTAGTGGACCTTTTCACTCAAATAAATCTAAGTTGGAAATGAGTGGAGAGCTGGGAATTCATAACCAACCCATGTTCATCCCTTATTCTTGTTTCCACTGGGAATTTAAAAAACAAACAAACCCCAAAACACAGCTGCTGGGCACAAGTCATCAGCAATTTCTTCTGTGGAGTCTTTTCACACATGGTTATAACTGGTTCAACAGATGTTTGGCTGCTCACCAGTGGCACAACTTTTTGAATCTTAAGCGTGTCCACAACACCAGTCTCACTCACTAGGTTTTAATAAATACATCAGTCAAACTAATTTCATGAAATTTATATTGTTTTTATTTGACAATTAGATTCATGTCCAGTCTTCAATGCACTGAGCTCAGGGCAATGCACATGCACTCCAAGAGATAAACCAGATTAAGAGACAGTGGTTTGCTTAGAGAGATTCACGGCTCAGTGGAATTTCAGTCCAGGGTCAATGATGTCCATCCCACACTATACTCACTATAGCGCATTGGTTACTAAAAGGTACCTATGTTTGGTACAGCAGTGCTAACAATCTTACAATGTTATTGTATGGTGAAATAAAATCTTGCAGCAAAATGTTACAGTTTCTAGAAACAGATTACTGTTAAATTGACATAGACATTTAGTACTCAAAATGGAGGGGAAATGACTCCAGTGACAAAAATAAGGGAACTCTGCAATGGCAAATCAAGGTCAGGCATAGGATTGCAAAAAGTGAAATTAATGAATAAGATTTTTTTTAAAAGAAGACAGACATTTCTGATATAAACTAAAATTAAATTATAGTGTAGCTGTCCAGACAGAAACAATCTGTTATCAACAACCTCCAACCCATTCCAATGGGCAGCTGTTTTTGTTTAAGTCCTGTCACATGAGAGATTGGATGGCCAGTGTCTTCACTCTCCTTTTATTGGCAATATAAACAAATCAAAATTTTAAATGTTTTTAACCACTAAAAGCTTTATTTAAACTTAAATCAAATTATAGCACAGTTTGACAGATAGAAACAGCCATTGATTACAGCTGCGATGGTTAGCTGTATTCTCTTCTTAAATCATCTTAGAAGAGTGACTTTATGGTCAGTGCTTCAACTCTTATATATTTGACTCTTACATATTTTAAAAAAATATGAAAATGTTTAAAATAATTAGAATTGTAAATGTGTCTTATTTACTCTTGAAAGATGGAAATGTCTAACATTGCATTTGAGCCCATGTCTGGTCCTATAGCTCTATTGATTAATGTGGGCTAAAGACTTCCATTTGACCATTACATCAGTAATGGATGGATAGCTCATTCCTTCTCCATCATCCAGGTCCTTATCTTACCTGGGTGTTAACTCCCTTACAACTGGTGCTTTATCACTGAGGCTAAGAAACTTCATCACTGTGACCCTCCTTGGATTTAGGCTGAAATGTTTCATCTGAGACTTAGGTCTGGCAATAGCAAGAGAAGAAAAAGAAAAAAAGGAAAAAAAGAAAAAAGAGCAAAGCATGCTGATTATATACCGTCCCATAGCATTTAAAGCACTCTCGTTGGCATTTTACAATTTCGTTAAGTAGGCTACACATCCCCCCACCCCCAGCAAGCTGAGTACTCAATTTACCGACCTCAGAAGGATGGAAGGCTGAGTGAACCTCGAGCCAGCTACCTGAGATTGAACCTAGGTTGTGAGCAGAGTTTTGGCTGCAGTACAGCAGTTTAACCACAACACCACTAGACTCCTGACCACTTTAAGATAAAATATGCCAGCATTTCTGTTCCTATCATTTGGCCTTTGGCCCTGCCTACCACTGGAGAACTGTTAACTCTCAAGAACCTTTCTGAACTTGAGTTTTATCCTTGGGATTCATGAGATTAACCACACTTGCTGTAAAATAGTTTAGACTACAAAATGTGACAGGCCTAAGAAAATAACTCAGAGAATTTCATGACTCTCCTGCTATTTGAATTATTATTTTATTTATGTATTTATTTCACTTTCCATTTTAAAATTTCAAAGTGGTTTACAATAAGAAATACTAGATAGTTAGTAGCTAAATAAAAGAATGAGAAAGTAATAAAACAATTTATTAACAAAAACAAAACAAAATCAGTGGTTGGTAGTGTTAATGATTAGGAAAATAATCAGGAAACACTTGGGTAAACATGGAAATATTCAGCCCAAATAGAATAATTGAAGACTCAGATTCCACAAAATCTCAATGGGAGAAACATTCCACATGGTGGATGCCACAGCAGAGAAGACTCTTCTGTACATTGCAGCCAAAAAAGTCTCCCCAAGCCATGGTACAGTAAAAACAGCACTCAGTTCAAAATGCAATGACTAGGGTAACTTGTAGACTAATATTCAAGTATATCCCGAGTCTTAATCCGAAGGCAGGATCACCCATATAATAATTCTACAAGTGTATAATGTATGTACATGAGGATGGTAAAGTGGGATTGCATGCACCAACATCAATGTCAGAGTCAACTTCCACACTTGCCCTGGATGGTACATAGCAGTAACATCTACTAGATATCTGTCAAGCCATTCATAAGGTTTTCAGGAGCACCACTGATAGGTGACAACTGCTTTGAAATCACTGAAGTAGATGTCTTTGCATGACAGCTACCATATGGAGGCAATTTGCTGGAGTCGCTGCCAAGCCGAGGCTTTGGGCGGTGCAACTCACTCTTTGCCCCCCCCCCACAGATGGCGCAGGACCCTACAGGTCTCACGAGAATTGTTTGAAGAAATGGGAATGCGTGGCTATATAAGGGGATTTACCCCTTCTTACCGTCCTCTTCTTTTTCTGGCACCCACCCACCCGCCCTAATTCTAGTGTGAGTTTTTATGGTCACCTTTGGGGCCGGATAGGAATTTTTGACCCTCATCCTGATTGGCCATTGGATGGGGGGATTTTTTTTGCCTATCCCACACTAGTACGGGTTGTTGGCAATTTATGGTGGAAATTCGGTCACACTGGCAGGTAGTGCGGAAAAAACAGGTATTTTCCGGTGAGTCCCACTGTAAGATCAGGTAAGCTAACAGCGCATCGGACCTCCCAGGGCTGTGGATCGTGCGATTAGAGCACCTAGGAGAGAAACATGCGCTGGGCCACTTCCGGACCAACAGTCATCAAGTAAAGATGGCTCGAGGTCTGGGGGTGTTTATTTAGCGGCCAGCCGGGTTCCTGCAGTCTTTAAGACCGTGAGAACAGGGGGCTGGGGACTCGCCCATATGTTGATTGATTTACCTGTTCCCGCACTACCGCAGGCCCCTCTTTGCCAAATGATTGGCAAATTTTGAATTACAATCAATAAAGTGTGGCCCGTGTTTTAACCCATACTACTTGTCTCGCATCTTTATTCTGGGGTTGGGGGGGCAATGAAATTCTACCTACTCTACCTAGTAAGATACCTGTGAATGCTATTCTGCCATATAGGCTTATCACAACCCCTTCATATTGTCACATGACTTTGACAGGTATAGACCTATTCCTGCATTAAATCTCATGTGCACATCATACTCTATTCCTGCCCTCTCTATCTTCCATTTCATTGGCCTCTTACATGTGGATGTTGACAATGTGAGAGTCTCTGCTACTTGTAGGGACTTGTGTGTGTTAGAACCCCAGGAATTCAGGATTCTATGATATATGGAGAGCTCCTATAAACACCAAAGGCCCTCTTCATATTTGTCTCCTTCTATGCACAGGGACGTGGTGGCACTGCGGGTTAAACCGCAGAAGCCTCTGTGCTGCAAGGTCAGAAAACCAGCAGTCGTAAGATCGAATCTACGCGACGGAGTGAGCTCCCGTCACTTGTTCCTGCTCCTGCCATCCTAGCAGTTTGAAAGCATGTAAAAATGCAAGTAGATAAATAGGCATCACCTTGGTGGGACGGTAACGGCATTCCATGTCTAGTCGCGCTGGCCACGTGACCACGGAAACTGTCTTCGGACAAACGCTGGCTCTATGGCTTGGAAACAGGGATGAGCACCTGTGCCCTAGAGTCGGACACGACTGGACTAAATGTCAAAGGGAACCTTTACCTTTATGCACAGGCGGATGACATAAATGATGGCTGAAGGGTGCTCTTCCTCCTCATACTGTAATTTTAAATAGAGTGCAATGCCTGAATAGGCTTTATGATTTCAGCAGGCTGAAGACAAAAGATGTGGCATCTTCCAATTTATGTAGTGAGTTAACATATCAGGGGATTGTTTAGAGCAGCCATTTTGTGTGAAGTGCCTCTCATTAACACAGGGACATGTTCAGATTTTTTTTTAAAAAAAAAAATTAATTCAAAGAGCTTGTTGACCATTGCTAAAGTTCCTAATAGGAATAAATTTGGAAAGCGTTCAAGTGAATTCTCTCCTAATAAGTCAAAAGCAAGTGCCTTGCCATCCTGAAACAGAGGTTAATTTACGAAGTTGGTCAGAAAGTTTAAGCAGCAATTTAATTTTTTTAAATATTAATGCAGAACCATAGTTTGGTTGCAGAGAGGAAATTGCATTAGGACTGCAATAGCCCTGATGTCTTACGTCTACACATAATATGTGTGCTTGGTTTTTTATGCTCGGCAATTCATTTGATGGAAAGCTCTAAGGATTAAATTTACAGTAAAAATTATTTAAGGTTATAGGTACATTTCTGAATTTATGGCATTTTGACACTCAGTGTGTGAGACTGAATTTCTCATTCCATAACCTGCTAATTACCCATACACAGAGCTGGGTAATGAATTGAGTGAAGGACAGCAGAGCCAAAGAATTGGGCTGCAATGAATCACCAAGCAGCTCATTGAATGGGAAATCTAAGGATGGTAGCTGAGCATGATAAATATATATATCTTGATTTAAGCCAGGGGCAAAAGAAGGAGAAAAGATAGTCTTGAGTTTAGTGAATGGTATTGAGGCTCACGCAACCTGAGGAAATTTTTCAGCTTATTTGCTGCAAATATTCTATAAAACCTCAGAGCCAAACAATTTATCTCTTTCTCTCGGTATGATCTGATGGTGAAGAAGATGCATGTCTATGGCCCTGGAAAGGGTCACTTTGACCCTTCACTTCATTGTGGAATTGCTCCAGCCCAGCTCCCCAAAAAAATAGCCCTACTGCTTGACCCAAAACATCCAGCTTGGACATGGATTGGGGTTGAACTAGAGAGCTATTCCTCATATGTCTTGTGACTGCTGGAAGTTACTCCATACCGGACCACACCAGAAGCCACCCAAAATGTGAGCTATATGCGTGTGGGATCACAACCTCTCTCTCTCGTGCTTCCAAATTTTCTCATACATTAATTGCTTGCTTGCTTACATTTCAATGCTTGTAATCCTGACGTTTCTTTTTCCCTTCTCTTTTTTTTCTGCTTTGTTGCCACCTTACAAGTTGTGAAGGGAGGAAAAAAAAAAGGGACAGTGAGAGAATTAGAGGACTGTGGAATTAATGGGTATGTGGGAAGGTGGAGGCAGGCAGGAGTTGGTGTTCAGACAACAAACACAGCTACCGACCAATAGCAGGGTAGAAAAGAGCAGGCATGAGCTGCAGAGGTCAGGCTGAAGCCCAGCATGACTATGTCCAAATATAGATCTGAAGGTGGTATTCTTCAGCTCATGCTCCCTCTGTAGTCAGTGGCTTAAGCTGGCATCTGAAGGACAGCAACCAGAACACTTTGCTACTGACGAGGCAAAGTAAAAAGATTACGCTCCTACTGTTTACATTTAAATCTGGAAAATCAGTTGTCTTCTACTCATGGAGAATTACAGAAGCTAATGTCATATGTCTATATTTCCCCGTATTTCCTTCAGCATCTGAAGGGCTCAGACACCTGAGTACCCATTGTCTACAGTAGGACATTGCTGTTTCACAGCATGGTAAGTGTTTATATCATACTGCCTGTTGTAACAGTTGCAACATTTGGATTCCCATTCTACCTATAACAATGGTATGTTTGTCTCCCAATGTTCATGAGTGGTAGGCACATCATCATCATCATCATCGTGTGCCGTCAAGTCTATTGCAACTTATAGAGACATTTTTGAGAATTTTCTAGGTAGATAATACTCAGAAGAGGTTTACCATTCTCTTCTTCTGGGGGGTGCTCTGGGATTGTACAGCTTGCCCAACACTACATAGGCTGGCTCATTTCCTGGGAGGCACAGCGAAGAATCAAGCTCCCAATCTCTGGCTCTGCAGCCAGATACCTAAGTTACTGAACTCTCCAGGCGCATAGCAGCAATTAATTATTATTGTTACACCATTCTGTCAATTTTTCCAACACTGGCAGTCCCTGAGAAGTAATTAATTTCCCTCCAAAATTTATATTGTATGTTTTTTTTAAATTAATGACTATGTGCATGTATTTTAATCACTGATTACAAGTGTGCAACATTTTGGTTACAAATATGCACCAACTAGTGTGCTAGCTATGCCTGTTCCTGGAAAGGTCTGGTCTAGCCATGGTGATGTGTGCCGTAGCTACTTTCCAGCTGGATTACTGTAATGCACTCTATGTGGGGCTGCCTCTGGAAAGTGTCAAGAAGTTTCAATGGGTCCAAAATGCAGCAGCCAGATTGGTACCTGGGACGACTTATAAAAACAAATATCCTAGACATTATAAATGCACAAAATACACTGGCATACAGCACTGTTCATTAATGATGCTTCGTAAACAATATGCTGAATGAAAAAGCCTGAAAATATTTTGGGAGGAAGGGGTAATAATTGTTACTTGGGTAACACAGCGGCTGAGCTCCTGTTATTTTGTTATGCAGATGGAAGGCTTTCACCCACTTCCAGCCAGCAATTACAGTATTCCTGTTGGGATTCTTATGAGGGGGAGCCCCAAGGCAGCAATGTGTGCACCCCTGAGAATCACAGCAGCAGCTGGAAACAAGTGAATGTTATGCCATTTGTCTTCTGCCTATGTAACACAGCAACACGATTTCAGCCTGTGAATACATCTTAGTTAAATACAATTGCTTTGCAATGTTTGAAAGAAATTCTGTTTATGTAGGACTGGTATTAAATAATAATTTTGAATTCAAGACAGGGAAAAAATTGCTTTCATCTGGTCATCTTTATCAGTAGCAGATTAATTTTCTTTCCATTACCTTCACCAAAGAGAAAGTCAGATATTATGAGGGAACAGAACAGATTCCCAATGCAGCCACAGGGGAGGGAGCGAAGGAGGAAGTTTAGAAGAGCATGGTCCAATGTGAGCCTTTCTTCATTTGCCATGTGAGGAGTCTTTGCTCTCTGTACATTATTAGGAATTTCACCTCATCCTCTTCCCTTTTTCAGGTCCCTCGTCTTTTTTACACACAGTAAGAAAGTGTATACAAAGAAAGCAAAAAGCGAAGCAAAGCAAAGGACTAATGCACCCCCTGTCAGTTTACTTCTTAAGAGAAAGAAGGGTGGAAACTTTCTGTACTTTCTAGCCATCCCCTTTCCTCTTTCTCCTTGCCACACTGAACACAAGGGCTCTGTGAAGGGTATTGCTCTGCCCTGTGAGCAACCATAGGCTTATTGCTCTGTCCAGTGATTACCCCAGAAATGCAAAAATACCCATGATTTAGAGATACTGTTTCCACTTTTGTCCAAAGATTCTGCACATCCCAAAGTTTGTGGCCCTTTCATGACACCCAAAATGCACTGCTTGACACAGCCACCCATGCATTATGACAGGGCCTCCTCTGACCCTGAGCAACATAATAATAGACCACTTCAGTGTGGTGACATGTGAGAACTGTGAATGCATTCAGGCATCCCTGGGCAACAACAGTATCCATCCACTCCAGAAACACCACCGGATTGCTTCTTACATGAATGAAGAAGGAGGGCAGCAAGGGCCACTTCTTCCCAATGAAGTGTCCCCCCACCATCACAGATCTGTCTAGGGAGATATTCAAAATTTCCATTGCAACATTTCTATTGCATTATATTAGGCATAAGACTTTTAGTGGGTTAGTAGGTAGAGCAGCATCATTGCAAAATGTCAGATGTCACTTTAGGTGCTGCTGCAGCATAAAGTATTCTTTGCGTGATGGCAGCTATAGCAGACTTCTGGCGCTGGTCTGTTAAAGTTGCCATCATATTCTATTAGAGATTCTATGTTTACTAATGAACATGGACTTTTTATGTTTAAAAGGGCTGTGCGATACCACATTGTTGGATTTAGCTTATTGCACAATAATTCCAATAAAATGGAACATGAATTAGTAATAAGATGAGCTTGTTTGAAGAATGTCAGCCTCCTACTGCATAGATTCAGTAATAGTTGTAATTATAATGAGGTAATAATAAAACACAATGTCTTATTCTATTCATCCAAGGGCAATAAGTAATCTCTCTCTCTTCTTTTAATTATCAAGTGAAACAAAGAATTCTAGGTATTGGTAGGTTGCTGAATTTTTGAGAAGTAGGGGATTACTGATGGCACCGTAATTTTTTGTGTTCCCAGTTGTTTGTTGCCATGGTCGACAAGAAGCTCAGGAAACCACTACTTGAGTGTGCCCTCATATATATAATGAATCAACGATAACTAATGATAAACATGGGGTACATTCTTTAAAAAATATAAATGGTTTAAACTAACTCTTGATTGCACTCACCTCACCTCTTTTCAAGTCTATGGCTGAATTACTGGGAATCCGCTGCCACCATTAGTTGAGACAGGAATGGAAGTTATTTTGGACTGGAAGAGTTTTGTGAGGTGAATTACATCAATGGCTGAATTATGTAGCTTCATCTTGTCCCTTCTCATGTACTTCCCAGCTGTTAAGCTGCTGCAGTCATTTGGAATGTTGACAAACACTGTAATGAAAGTGAAACTAAAGGGATAGTTGGCTAGGGAATCACAAATGCAGACCTTAGAGCAGTGGTTTCCAACCTTGGATCCCCAGATGCTCCTGGACTACAACTTCCAGAAGCCTTCACCACTAGCTGTGCTGGCCAGGATCTCTGGGAGTTATAGTCCAAGAACATCTGGGGACCCAAGGTTAGGAACCACTACCTTACAGGAAAGAGATGTTGTTATGATATAGGGAAGGCTGCTGCCTAGCTGGGAAAATGAGGTCTGGAAGAGTTGCACTCTCCATCCCAGAGTGAAGGACATGCAAAAATGGGCTCAAATTACAGGAAGCCAGATTTCAGTTGAATATCAGAAAAAAACTTCCTAACTGATAGAGCAGTATAGCAATGGGACCAATCACCTCAAGAGATGGTGAGTGCTCCAACACTGGAGGCATTCCAGGCAACCACCTGGCAGATATTGTTTGATTTGTATTCTTGCACTGAGCAGGGGGTTGGACTTAATGGCCTTATAGACCCTTTCCGACTTCATGGTTCTATAATTCTAAGACGAATTTTAAAAGGAAACCTGAAGGTATGACTACAAAGCAGTGTGACTAGAAGAAGTCAAATTCAGGGTAACCAGTAAAAAGTATATAGAATAGATTAGGTTGACGAGCAATAGCACAAGAGAAAGGTAATTGGAAGAAGCAGAGGGCAAAACTCATATTATTCTTCAGTCCCAATGGCCCAAGGACTTTTCCATCATGTCTTGTGGAGTACCCAACTCTTCTCCTTCCTTCCTTCCTTCCTTCCTTCCTTCCTTCCTTCCTTCCTTCCTTCCTTCCTTCCTTCCTTCCTTCCTTCCTTCCTTCCTTCCTTCCTTCCTTCCTTCCTTCCTACCTACCTACCTACCTACCTACCTACCTACCTACCTACCTACCTACCTACCTACCTACCTACCTACCTACCTACCTACCTACCTACCTACCTACCTACCTAGTCCTTGTACAATTTGAAATATGAGAAAAAAACATTTGGTCTGCTTTCCTGTCCAATTGTTTGGGTAAGAAATCAACCTGCTGATACCTTTCAAGGCATAAAGCCTTTGACACTTTAACACTCTTTGACTGATAGTGTCATAAATTTATAATGTAAAATGATCTGTTCCCTCCCAATTCCTGCATAAATGTTACAGTTTTGGGGTGGGGTTGGGAATCTGGTCTATATGCTGAGGTTTGTTTGGCAAAATTTCCTGTAAAGGATATCTAGAAAGCAATGAAGATTTAGGGTTCATACACAATTGTTCCAGGGCTGGTGTTGTTGATGGTGAGATCATTCTGGTATTGTTATCCAAACATGGGGAGGGTATTTGTTGCTGGTTGTACTGGGATATGTTGGGTTGTCCCAATACTGCCTGGCCACACACATACATGCCCTTAAGCATGAATGGAGCAGGACACAACAAACTAAAGAAACAACCATAGTATGGATGATCTTGGCCTTGGTCTCCTGTGACACATCCTTACATGAGGATTTTTTTCTGCTACTTTCATAGTTGTTCTTCCAAGTCTCCATTTTCTTCTAATTTTTTAAGACTTCAGACTCCATTTGGATTGATCCAAGGTACACAACGTCTTTAAGAGTTTTAATTTCTTCATTGTGAACATTATTTTTAAAAAATTCCTATGCGTAAGATGGTGCACTTTGACTAGGTGATAAATTCACCACTATGCCTTTTAGAAGAAGACCCAACATGTGTGGTCTTGGGCAAGCAGCATAATTCCAGAAGATTCCCAGAAGGAGGAAACACTTAACCACTTCTTACTGTTCTATACCTAGAAAATCCTGAAAGGGGTCATCATAAGTCCGAATTGACCTGACAGCTGCTGCTGCCTCTTCTTCTTCCTCTTCCTCTTCTTCTTCTTCTTCTTCTTCTTCTTCTTCTTCTTCTTCGTTGAATGAAGATGTAGTGAAGGAGTGAATAACTGAACTCCCAACTTTTGGTTCTCTTCTTCTTCTGTCATTATTTTAGTCTTCTTAAAGTCCAGCTACAAAGTTAAAATGCTTTTTAAGGTTCAACATCTACATATATTGTTAATGATGTTGCCACCACCAATTTTTTTTTATTCCTTTGGATCCAGTCCAGCTTTTCATGTCAGATGTTCTGTTTTATGAACTGTAGTCTCAAACTGCTGGTATGAGTGTTATAGAAAGGGCATAGGTTGTATAAGAGGCAATTGTCTTTGCACTAGCTTGAGAGGAAGTCTCATTGAATCTAGTGAGACATTAGTTTGTTGACATACATAAGATTTAACTGTTTTTAAAGCAGTGCTAAATTTTAATTGTACCTATCTCGTCCATGTGAAAGTCAGGTGCTGCAGCATGATGGAGAAGCCTCTTTATGTAAATGATGATGATTACTGAAATTTTGGATTGGTTTAGTATTCTCTGTGTGTGTGTGTCTCAAGGGAGCTATGTCAGGAAATTACAAGGATTGTAATAGAAGAAATTGACATCTTAGACTGAATGTATAAAGGAATTTGTTAATCATCCATATTGTACAGCTGTGCATAAAGCTGAGTCATGCTGACTAGGCAGAAGGCTGATGTAATTCACCTGAAATCACCTGAGATGAGGTAATGTTACCTGATTGGTTATATGTACTACATATTGTACAGAGGTAAACACATGTGGTATGGAGAGTTTGGAAATTTGCTAGGGGACATGCTGTTGGAGTATTTTTTGAAGACTGTACATATGTAATATAAGCTTTAAAGAAGAAGCTGTTGCCTTGTGTTTTCTTCTCTGCGAGGACCTTGGAGGCTGGTTGTACCCCTGCTTTGCTCAGCACACCCCAATAAATACTTGACAAGCTAGCACCTTCTTCAGGAAGAAGCAACAGAGCAAGAACCTCAAATAGCAGCATCTCACATTATCCTTCTATTTTGGCATCATTGTTCAATTATAGTGGTTTGTTATTTTTGTTGCAGTAATAAGGAACTCATGTTTTTTTCTGAAGGGGGCAAACAGCTGCTTAGCTGTGTAGTTGGCTTAATAAGCACTCAGAAAGTGTGGCACTAATGATAGGTATTTTTTCCTGTTTTATTTCAAGGTTCCCTAAATATAATGCACAAATTCCAAGATTTATGTGCTTAAAATATTGCAGTTTTGCATGGTGATCATCATAACATCACATTTCCATTTGGCTACAATGTGATGTTGAGTGGATCCACCCTCATGTTTCAGAGCTATAATAATTCACAATTGCATACCATCAAGTTGATTACATTTTATGGTGACCCTTTTCCAGAATTTCCTAGGTATAAAGTATTCCAATGTGTTTTTCCATTCTCTGCTTCTGGGTGGCACCTTGGGACTGTGCAGCTTGCCCAAGGCCATACAGGCTGGCTCTATTGCAGGAGGCACAGTAGAGCCAGCCTGTGTGGACTTCCAAACTCTGGCTCCTTATCCATCCTTAAGATTTGGAGCTATAACTGCTTAAAATTAACATGTGTCAGAGACAGAAGGTTAGTTCTCAATGCTTATTCGATTCACGTAATCAGTTGGTATATATAAAATGTAGTGTGAAATTTGTGTGCTGGAGGAGACAGTAAATTAAAGCAGCCAACAGTCAAAGGAAGAAGGACCCTCGGGGTCAGATGGAGGAAATGACTGCAAATTATATTTTGCATATTTGTATAGCACAGCTTAAATGCATTTTTTTTAAATGAAATTGATCCTTTTGTGGTCAATTTCTTAAAAATTGGGCAGTGGAGGCCCAGGAGTACTGAGGGGCTCTACAAAAAATGCTGCATCTCCCCTAGTGTTTTTGAGGGAACTATTTTAACCTTTTTTTCTTAAAAAAAAGAAAAAGAAAGAAAGAAAAAAGAAAGGGTTGGAGTGCTGGGGGAACCCAAGGGTTTTTAGGGACTGCATATAACCCCCAGGGGTTGTTCACCCTGTAGTATAATACCCCATACTGTTTGTGCTATTTGTACCTGATCTCAGAAAGCAGAAAAGCAAAGGAGTTGCATGTATGATGTAAAAGCAGGACGCCTGAACATGGTGAGGGACAGTCAGTGAAAGAATACATGTCCCTGTGTGCATGGGTAGTATAAATTTAGTAGTATAAATCATTTTTACCTTGGGCTATAGATTTATTGTGGTGCTGGAGGAGGCTCTTGAGAGTCCCCTGGACTGCAAAGAGAACAAACCTATCCATTCTAAAGGAAATCAACCCTGAGTGCTCACTGGAAGGACAGATCCTGAAGCTGAGGCTCCAATACTTTGGCCATCTCATGAGAAGAGAAGACTCCCTGGAAAAGACCCTGATGTTGGGAAAGTGTGAAGGCAAGAGGAGAAGGGGACGACAGAGGATGAGATGGTTGGACAGTGTCATCGAAGCTACCAACATGAATTTGACCCAACTCCGGGAGGCAGTGGAAGACAGGAGGGCCTGGCGTGCTCTGGTCCATGGGGTCACGAAGAGTCGGACACGACTAAATGACTAAACAACAACAACAGATCTATTATTAAGGAGTGTAGAACAAAAAAAATCAGCCTAATTGTACAATGGTGTTAAGGCCTGCTCGAGCTACTAATTCATTGTTTGCCTGTACTTTGTATTCTACATGGATATCATGGTTTCTTCTCTCATTTCTGTTTCCACACAATCTGGATGAAATATGCAGACTACAGAGACTGATCAGGTGCACTGTATGTGTATCTTGACAGATGTGTGCCTTTGATCATTCCAATCTCTTTCCCTTTTGTTCTATTTATTGCTTTTCCCCAAGTGTCTTCTGCCAGGTCCATTTTCTTTTTGCTAATGCAGCAGATGGACACAGATGTGTGTGTGTAAGAAAAACTCACAATTGCTTGCTTGTGGTTCTTTGCCAGTTACACTGTTGTACTGATGTGAGATCAGAGGGTTGGAAAAGCATCCAGGAATAGTTCCATGGAGATATGTCTGCCTTTTTTGGATGAAGCCCATACCAATGATTTATTGCTTGCCTGGGCAGTGGGGTGGGGGCGAAGGACACGCAAGAAGCTGCTGTCAGTGAAGAAATTTACAGGTGTTGCAAAAGGGCAGTGAAATGCTTTTTTGGGAAAGTTTGCTTGGGGAGACAGCAAATTCTTTCAACTTCTTTCCAGGCAAATTTATAAGGATGATTTACAGCAATTGATTCTGGCATTGTATGGAGCCGCTGGGAGCACAGTCGCTGAAAGGATGGCCAGGTAAGAGAAAATTGCAACTTTTTGGATGATTCTGGACACTCAGTTCTGGTTCCATCTCTTTGCCTCTTAACAAGGTGAGAAAGAAGCCAAGAAGTCCCCCAGTGACTGCACAGATTGTCCTCATCCCCTTCCACAAAATGTTGCAGGCAACTGTGTTTCAGGATTCCCAACTAGATCACAATGCATGTCTTGCTGGGCACTGTCATTAATGATGATGAACTCAAATTTCAAAAGCATAAGCAAGGAGAGATCTATTTGAAGTACATTAGCTAATTTGGAAACCAAACCCATTGCTTTTGTCTTCTTTTCATTTGGCCCTGTTTTAGCTCATCCTCTTGTACTTAACATCTGTTACTTAGTGGATTCTATCACAAAGGCTGCAAGACCATCTGGTAATGCCTCCACTGGCATGTATGCAATTTTCTGTTTCCTCGTTGCTCTCTTCTTTCTGCTAGACACCTTTCTTGATTATTGTTAAATGAAATATAGGTGTTTCTGGGCTTTGTTCGATGCAACAGAGAACAGGATGTCTTTAACATCAGCGATTGTGCAGAAAAGAGAACTGGACCATGTAACTATAACATTACTGTGTTTCAAGCTCTAACAACCCTTGCCCCCCCCTCTTTTTTTGCTCTTGCCTGGTTATCTGTTTTCTGCTATAAATTAGTGCACGTGAGATGTAACCAGACTCTTAAAGCCAAAGATTGTTTTAAATGTTTAATTTGTGATTTCTGTATTTCATTTTATTCCATATGTCCAATGAAATGGACTTGATCCACGAAAGCTCACATTAAATTATAACAGTTAGTCTTTAAGCTGCAACATGTTTTTTGTTTGTTTGTTTGTTTTGCCCCTTTAGATTTTGCCTGACATTGTATAGCTAGAGGAATAAGAAAGTCTGCACAATTGTGTCTCCTCATTTATAGCAAGGGGAGGGGCAGCCATCAAGGGTTCAAGAAAGAGTTGCTCACTCCCCATTTTAATTCCTCCCAAACGTTAATGAGCTGCACCACCCCTGTTTTTAAAGCTGAAAATGGCCACAAAATCACCAATTTTTTTTCTCTTAAGGCTGTGTTAGTCTTAA
This sequence comes from Intellagama lesueurii, assembly GCA_037013535.1. Lineage (NCBI taxonomy): Eukaryota > Metazoa > Chordata > Lepidosauria > Squamata > Agamidae > Intellagama > Intellagama lesueurii. The sequence goes on from JBAJHW010000004.1 coordinate 200,088,381, forward strand.
AAGAAGACCTAGGGCAAGAAATAGCCTGTAAACAACCAATACCATCTTCTGGAGGCTTCTCTGTGTTATTTGCCTTGGGCTGCAACATCCAATGGGCTGGTTCTACTAGTATGTTGCAGCTGTGAAGGTTTTGTCACATTGCTAATTCAGTGATGGCTGCTATCCCATTTTATAAGTAAATCAATTTATTTCACTTTATTTCTCATTCAGAATTTGATTTAATCAAGAGCTCATTTTTAATTTCAAAACTAAAAATAGTTACTTTTTTTAAAAAAATACCGTAATCCTGTATAATTAGCTCTTTGTTTACTTTGCAACAGATGTTCTTCCCTTGATGCCTCTGAATAGCAGAGCTTCAGTAATGTTTTTGACTAGATAAGCTGTCCAAAAGAGATGCAACACATACAATTCAAGTGTTTCTAAAATAGTAAGCTTACTTTAATCCTAACATTTCGGGCTGAGTCAAGTTTTATTTCTATGGTTACATGAAGCTTCAGCAAAGGAACTGAGATTTCAGCTCTCAAAGGATAAATGTTTTACTGCAGAACAGAAGTGGGTTTTCCCCTTCCAAGAAGTATCTGGATAATTTAAAATGGTTGTTTTTATGTGCCTTCAAGTCAGAACAGACTTGCAGTGACCTGAATAGGGCTTTCAAGGTAAGTGAGATATTAAAGAAGTGGTTTTACCAGTTCCACTCTTCCAATTAGTTTCCATGGTTGAACAGGGATTTGAAGCCAGGTTTCCCGAGTCCTAGTCCATTACTTTATCCACAACATCACACAGAATACCCCATTTAAATCTTACTCACAACCAAATTAAGGTTAAAAAAAATCCCAAAATTTCTAAAACTAGCATAATTACCAAAGAGAGATTAAATGTTTTCCTCCACCATATTAATTTATAATAAACTAGATATGGCTGGATGGAAATGCATTTTTTTTGTTATTTTTGCTAAGAATACTAAGATTGATAGACAAATAATGAAGGAATATGTCATCACTTTGAACAAGTTCTAATCACCAGAGTCCAATAAACTGCATCCAAGAGTACTGAAGGAACTGACTAAAGAACTCTCAAAACAATAGCCTATTCTTTTCTTGAAATCACAGAGGATGGGTGAAGTGCAAATGATTGGACTACAGCTAATGTTCCGAGCTTCAAAAAGAGCAAAAAAACCCAAACAAACCAACCAAAAACCAAAAACGAGGAACCTTGACATCAATCCCAAAGAAAATTCTCGAGCAGATTATAAAACAGTCACTCTGCAAGCCCCTTGAAAACAATGCAGTAATAACTAGAAGTCAAGACAGATTTGTCAAGAACAAATCCTGCCAGCCTAATCTTATCTCATTTTTTGATCAGGTGGCTTCCCTGATAGATAGTGGGAATGCTGTGGATGTAATAATATATCTTTATTTCAGCAAAGCTTTTGACAAAAATGTCTTGTGACATTCTGATTAGCAAGATAACTAAGTGTGTGGTGGATAGAACAATTAACAGGAGGTTCTACAACTGGTTACAGAATCTTACTCAGAATTTTACTCAGAGTAGGCTCGAGCAAAGGGGCAGGATATATTCTCCTTTATTCCAGAGTACAGGATATGTAATGTCAATGGTTCCCTCTCAAATTGAGAGAAGGGAACAAACAGGGTACCACAGGGCTCAGTCCTGAGTCTGGTACGCTTCAACATTTTTAACAGTGACTTTGATAAGGAGGTTTAAGGAAAGCTTATCATATAGGTGGGTGACACAAAATTGTGTGAAATAGCTGATACCCTGGAAGATAGAAACAAAATTGAAAGAGAAGGCTGAGAACAGCAGAATGAAATTCAACAAGAGTAAGTGCAAAGTTCTACACCCAGGGAAAAACAAACAAATGTACAGTTACAAGATGGGGAATACTTAGCTCAGTAATACTACAAGTTGGATAGATCTTGGAGTTGTTATAGATCACAAGCTGATTATGAGCCAACAGTGTGCTGTGGCTACAAAAAAGACAAATGCTATTTTAGGATGCATTAACATAATAGCCTCAAAATCATGTGAAATACTAGTACTCTCTATTTGGTACTGGTTATGTCTTATTTTGATTACTATATCCAGTTCTGGACACCACACTTTAGGAAGGATGCAGACAAACTGGAACAGGTTTAGAGGAGGGCAACAAGCATAATCAGGGAACTGGAAACCAAACCCTCTGAAGATATTCTATTTATCTTTGAAAAAAAAAGGAATGAGGGGAAATATATCATTTTCCAAAACTTTGAAAGGTTGTCATACAGAGGAGAGGCAGAATCTTTCCTCACTTATACCAGAGGGCAGGACACATAATAGTGGGCTCAAGTTATAGGAAGCCAGATTTTGGTTGAATATCAGGAAAAACATCCTAACTGTTAGAACAGTACAACAATTGAGCTAATTACCTTGGGAGGCAATGAGGTTGCCAACACTAGAGGCATTCAAGGGACATGTCTCTATATCTGACAGATTGTCCACTCTGCCGGGCACAGAGCTGCCGTGGCAGGGACGCTTTGCCCGCCCACCCAGAGATCAGCATCACAGCGTGATGACGCCGCTCTCTAGGAGGGGGGGAGGGACAATGCCTTCAAGAGTCGGTGTCCCTCTCACCCGGCCTCTTCTTCGATCGGCCGAGCAAGAGGGAAGCTGTGCAGCTCCGTGGGAAGTGGTTTCGCTTTCCCCGCACACAGCTGGCCTTGGGAGCCTGCTTTTTCAGGTCGCGCATTGGTGCAGCCCATAGTTTGGAGTTTTTTCCCCTTTTAACTCCAGGGGAAGGGTGAAGGGGAGGAGATCCCTCCCAAGCACAGCAAGATTAATTACAGGAAAAGTTGCTGTGGAATTTGAATAATACAATTGACAGGATGAAGGGAAGTAACAATGGGGCAGAAGAAAAGGCAGTAGCCATAGGGGGTGAATTGAAGTTGAAAGAGTGAGGTGAGGGAAGAGTGAGAGACAGAAATAGAAAAGGGGGGAGATTGTGTGAAAGGGGGAGTTAAAAATAATAAATAAATACTAAAAATAAAATAAGATATATGGATATGGATAATAAAAATATAAATAATTGACAAAAAGAAAATAAACTAGGATAAAGTGAATTTAAATACAAGAATAAACACAAGCCTCTCCGTATATATACCACTAATAATCATATTGATAATTTAAAAAAATTGAATAAATTTAAAAAGAAATAAGAAAAAGGGAAGCAGCATGGGGCCTAAAAAGAGACAAGGTTCAGGTAAGGGCAAGCAGCCTGCAAAAAGTAAAGCTCCTGCCAAACCACCTCTAGTGATTTCTTCATCTGAAGATGAGGAGTGGCCTGATTATAGTGTCATACTTGCAAAGTTAAGTGAATTGGAAAGAAAAAGGGCAATGGCTAGGAATACGGCTAGTATCGCTACCCCGAGAAGGTCACATAGAGAATCTAAGGAGAGCAGGATGGCAGAATTGCAACAGTTGGGTGATGTAATGTTGTCGCGTATCGCTCTTTTAGAGAAAGAGAGTACTGGTTCTGCAGGAGTGACCTCGGTGGAAGGAGCAAGTGGCAGCCATCAGACTACCCGTCCTGACACGGAAGTGGACATGAGGTTGGAGCCATTGAGAGTACCCAGAGGGGCAAGCAGGTTGAAGAAGAGCAGACCCACCATGGTGCGGGGGTGCCAGCAGGAAGGCAGAATGAGGTTGACTGCGCCACAGTGGGACCTAGCCAACAGGTGTTAGAGCTGCCTCCCATCAATGGTGCAGTGCCCGCACTGCCAGCGGCAGGTGAGTTGGCAAACACATCACACACAACACACCTAGGAGGGATGTGGCCTTGGGGGGAGGTTAGTCCACTAGCGACGTCTCAGATGTCAGCCAGTTTAATGCCTGACAGCATAGGACAGGGTTCATCCGCATTGGGAGTGCCTGTACCGGCTTCAAAGTCTTGGACAGCACCTTATCCACAGTGGTCCTTCCCTAGTCAAACACCAGGGTTTGTCGAAGGATTACAGAGATTTAGTCACCCCACAATACCAGACACTGGATATAACTCTGTACCTAGGAATGCCCTTCCATACGGGGATCCCTGCCATTGGGTGACCACCTTCTCCCACCTACAATAGAGAAGATTTGGAGAGGCGAATACATGGATGTATTCAAACTCCTGAACAGGGAAATGGAAGAAAAGAAAGGGACCAAGGAGGAGGATAGGGAGAAAGAGAGATTTAGGAAGAAAAAAACAGAAAGATGTTGGACAAATTGCCTCCCAGGTTTTTTGATATATGCAGGGACAATAGTCAAGGCATAACCTTCAAGGGCCTTCGCCTTGATGCAATACATGGACTTGATATACAGGGCCTATGTAGACTTCTTGGGGCATGTGTGGTTGCTCTACGATGAGGGGTTCCATATGAGAGTGGCAATACACCCTGAAATGTGCTGGGACATGCATCACCACGGCCTGTGGTTGCAGTTAATGACCCCCTCCTGCCCCAACCTGGGTGACCATTTTGATAGCAGACATTTGATTCAGAGGACAAACAATTACAATACTCCCTGTGCTCTAGGAGGCCAGGAGGTTCAACCCCACCTGGTTTGCTGGGAATTTAATGCCAAGGGGTCCTGTAACTGGAAACCATCCAAATTCCAACACCAATGTTCCATATGCGGTGTGCCTCATGGTTCAGCCACATGTTTCAGGGGACGCTCAGGAATGGGTGGCAACAAAGAAGGAGGTGGTCCCAAACGGCAGCCACCCAGCCCATCTGCTGCTGCAAAAGGGCCCCAGTCCAATTAACCTGTCAACACTGGCTGGCTGGTTGCTATCATACCCAGATAGAGAAGCAGCTCGTTATTTGAAGGAGTGCTTCAAGTTTGGTTTTAGGATCCCTATGCAAGGTGTTAGGGTGGCTGCTTCAGCAAACAATTTGAAATCAGTAAGGGGGTATGGTAGTTGTAGTTAGAGAAAAGATTTAAAAAGAAGTGGTGGAAGGGCAGGTGGCTGGCTCCTTTTCCAAGCCAGCTGTACCGAATTTGCGAGACTCCCCATTGGGAGTGGTTCCTAAAAAGACCACAGGCAAGTTTCACCTTATCCATCATTTGTCTTATCCAGCTGGGGAATCAGTTAACGACAAGATCCCCCAGGAGTTATGCACGGTCCGTTATACTTCATTTGATGCCGCCATTAGAATGGTTAGATCCTGTGGCAATGGGGCAGAGCTTGCAAAGTCTGACATTAAATCAGCATTTCATTTATTGCCTGTCCACCACGAGGATTTTGAGCTACTAGGTTTTCAATTTGAAGGGTTATACTATATGGATAGGGCAATGCTGATGGGGTGTTCCATTTCTTGCGCTGCGTTTTTTGGAGTGGATGCTTAAGCACAGGGCGGGGCTTTCCCAGGTGGTACACTATTTGGATGATTTTTTATTTTGTGAGAAGCCAGGGACCGCCCAGTGTGAACACTTCATGTGGACGTTTCAGATAGTAACAAAGGAACTTGGGGGTCCTTTAGCTGAAGAGAAAACAGAAGGTCCCTGTACTGTGATTACATTCCTAGGGATCGAATTAGACACTATTCAGCAATCAAGCAGATTGCCTGAAAGTAAGTTAAAAGACCTCAGGATTCGAATCTGGAACCTGTTACAACAAGCTAGAGTTATGTTGAGGGAGCTGCAAGAGGTAGTGGGTCACCTCAACTTTGCATGCAAAGTGATTGCTCCAGGTAGGGCTTTTCTTAGGAGGCTCTGTGAAGCCATGAGTGGGTTAACAAAACCGCAGCATAGACGGCAACTTTCAGCAGGCATGAAGGGGCACATGTGCATTTGGTTAAAAGTTCTTAGATGGCTTTAATGGAATTTCATTTTGGAGGGATGAGGTGTGCTTAAGGGGACCTCCCGGGCAGCAGTTCACCTAGGGTTACGAGGCTCGGTGCACTGAGGCAGTGGGGGGTACCCCTATCACGGGGCACCTGAACACGTGCTGGATGGAAGACAGCACGATTCAGAAATAGGAACTCGCCCTGCTTTAGAATCTGGAGGTAAAGGCTACACCTGATTTGGATAAATATTGCACTATGTTAGGCCCCGTTGTAGATGGGGGATTTAGTTTTAATAGTTAATAAAGTTGGGGCCCAAGTTTAACCCAACAACCTGTGTCGTCTCTTTATTTCCGGGCTGGGTGGGCAAATACTTATCTTGGAAACTTCTACTGAGCAGGGACTTTGACTCTATGCTTTTTAAGATGTCAAGTGACAAGTGGTGTTATTTAACACAAGTTATTCATTTCTTCAAAAACCTCCATCTGTATCCTTGATTCAAAATGCCAAGAAATGGCCTGATATTGCTGCAAAATAGTGTGCCTGCATTGCCAGCAGGAAAAAGGATGCCATGTTTTACACAGCAAAGTTCAGCCTCAATGTTGACAACACCAATGTCAGCAGTCAAGATGGTGTACAGCAGTGGTCCCCAACCTTGGGCCTCTAGATGTTCTTGGACTTCAATTCCCAGAAATCTTGGCCAGCAGAGGTGATGGTGAAGGCTTATGGGAGTTGTAATCCAAGAACATCTGGAGGCCCAAGGTTGGGGACCACTGGTCTACAGGATGCCTTCTTGTGCTCATTACCATCCATGAAGAGACACCAAGCAAGGGAAGATTCAAGGACCTGGTTCCTCTTCAGTTAACCACTTTTCAATCAAACAAAAAACTATTTATTGCTTGTGGCACAACGCACTAAAACGTTTACAGTGGATGCAAATACTTTGTATGCTGTAACATTCCTGTATTTTTTGGCCATGAGAGTTACAGCTCCAAATAAAGAGTTTCTTTTTCTTTTTCGAAGTAGAAGAGAGTTAGGAGGTCCAATAACTAAGACTGTAGCTTCTAACCTTGTCAGAAGAAATGGCTTCAAATTGACTTGGAGGAACTGACAGACCTATTCATTAAATAAAATAATTACTGAGGTCCAAAATATGAGAAAAATTCAATTTCTCCTATTTTCCCTTATTTATATTTGATTTTTTCCCTTTCAGTCTTTATGCTATAAGAAGCTAGTGTAACAAAGCCTCAATTAGTGAAGTAGCTCCCCCACCTGCTAGATATAAGAACAATAACAGCTTTCTCATGAAGAGCAAGGTCAAAAGATACAGATGTCTCCACCAAGTCTAGAAAAGAAACCAGTTAATGAGAGACAGGGAAACAAAACGTTAAGCTAAGCGCTTGACATTTTACATGACACGGTAACGAGTGGCAACATTAAGCAGGATCTGAGTTCTGAGAACAAGTTTGTCTCCATATTGCACTGTATACATTGCATCAACAAGGTTATTGGAAAGCATCTCAAATAACTTCAATATATGAGTCTCTGTCAATCACATATTATTGTCAAAACTGAGTCAAGGACAATGTTACTGGTCAAACTGCCCTAAGAAGAGGAACTTCTCAGTCCTATTTCTCGATCTTGTTATGATTTGTGCCTTATAAAGATAAAACTTCTTTTCTATTGTTGGGATGACATGATTTGAGTTGTGTAGGCTCCTGTCATCTCCTTTATGCTGAAACTGTTATCTTTCAATAAAACCCCTTCCCTATAAAACCCAAATTATTATTGTCTCAGGTTTTGGTAATTCTTTCTCACTACAGGTGCCCAAGGAGTTGGTTCCTGCCAGATTAATTCAAACCTGTATTTTTACAACAAGAATGATCCGGTTAAGGGTGAAGATTTTAAGTGCAAAAGATGGAAGATGAAGGTCTGGGGAAAAACAAATGGGAACTAGGAACAGCTGAAAGATCAGGAGATCAGAGAGTTGGAGCAACATATAGAAACATGATTCACACTTAGGGTTTCCCATGTTCACAACACTTATCTCTAGCAATACAATAAATATGTTTACAAATATGATTATTAACATTTGTCCCTGAGAAAAAGTCATGTACTGGGCTTCTCAAGGTCCTGATTCAAATGTATCTTTCCAGCCTGAGGTTTGCCCCATTTCTTGCAATCCCCACTTGTTCTCACAAAACCTCATCCTTCTGCTTCTCTCTCAAATTTCAGCTGCAGCCGTGGCTCCTCAAACTCTGTTAAGACATTATGATCTTGGCTGTAGGAAGACAAATTTCTAAAGCTGTTGCATCCACTGTTGCTCATAAAGAGCCCTTAACTTTCTTTACTGTGGGAAGAAGCTTTTTATTCCTCCAGCTCCTACTGGGACAAATTATAGCAATCTCCTGTTCAATGGGGAGAAGAAAATGCACGGGGTCCATTTAATGCCAGCTTCTAAAAGCCTTGCCCTACAAGCATCTGGTTCAGTCTGCAATGTGTGTATATAACCCGTATTATGATGCAAATAGGATGAAAATGATTGTTAGCAATTGCCCAAGCGCCTCATCCACCATCAATCACTTATGATAGGCTGTAGCTTCCATACAAAGCAAATGAGAACAAGATGCCTGGCTAAGTGCCTAGCAAATTCTACTAGAATTTTCTCTCCATCAAGGATAGATAAAGTGCAACAGTAAAGAGCCTAGCAACTATCAGATAACTATATTTAGCATATGCTAAAAATGCCACCCAAAGCCTATTTCTTAATTAGCCATCATTATTGTGTCGTGACATTCATAGTGATGACTGATCTCAATTGCAATCAGTTTTTCTGGAAAGTGAAAAGCACAGTACAATCCACTGTTGTTGTTTTTTTAAAAAATATATCCTTTATCTAGTGCCACATGATGCTGGAAGCCCCAGTCTGTCTCTGATTTTATGCATTATGTTGTTCAAAATGGAACCAAAGTCCATTGCATTCATGTTGTCCATCTGGCAACACATAAATGACCAGCTGTTTCTGCTCAGTATTATTGCATTTTGCAAAGATATGATAGCAGAAAGTAGTCAGACGCTGCTATCTGCTAAGAGTAACTTCCTGACATGTGGAAAACTAATTAGGCAGATTTCTGAATGAGAAAGCATTCATTCTCAACTCCTGTAGAGGAGTTACACAGTAGCCTTCTCCTGTCATCAAGTTTGCTTAAAACCCCAATGCAATTAAGTTATTTTGAAGGAGAGCAAAAGTTGAAATCATCAATGAATATTTGGCACTAGACTTAGGAAGTAGCATTGTGACATTGGCAACTGAAGCCATACACATAAAAATATTTACCACTACCGCCTTTCAGGTATAGGAACTTAACAAAATGACAGCACACATTTGAAGTGCATTTTCACTATGGACAACCATAATGGTATGGATAGCCAGAAACAGCAGTAAGCAAACTCAGACCTGAGCAGCTCTAGATTTGTCTTAATCTTATTTATTTATTTATTTATTTATTTATTTATTTATTTATTTATTTATTTATTTATTTATATACCACCCATCTAGAACGTGTCTACTCTGGGCGGTTTACATATAACATAAAAATAAACTAAGGTAAAATCCAGATTAATCTTCCTTCCTAATCACAGTAACAACACAGTAACTCAAATACTGCAGGATAATTCCTTAATGTCTAGCTGAACTTTAGAAGAGTGTTATGGGCACTCAAGTCATAACTGACTTATAGTGACCCTAAGAAGGCCTTCAAGGTAAGTGAGATATTTAAGGAGTGGTTTTACCAGTGCGACACCCCCAGTGAGGTTCCATGGCTCGACTGGGATTTGAATTCTGGCCTCCTAAGTCTTACTCCATAACTTTATCCACTACACCACACTGGGTATTGTCATCCTGCCTTGGGCAGGGGGTTGGACTAGAAGACCTCCAAGGTCCCTTCCAACCCTACAATGATTCTATGATTCTCCATCCCTCTGATTTCAGCCAATGGAGTAAGTAATAAATAAAGACTTACATTATTTCAAGGTACCTTTTTATTTTTCCCTTCTCTTCCTTATCACCCCTGGAAAGTGATTCCCCCCCCCCCCAGTAGAGCTTACAGCTTTGCTCCCATCAGCAGGAGAAGGTCATTAAGCAACATACATACCCCTCCATTTCCACTGGTCAGCATCCTTGCAGATATATGCCTTCCAATTATTCCGATTTGTCAGAGTGCAAATCTTAAAATGCATTTTAATCCCTATTACAACTTTATCCTGCCCAGTACACAGTACTGTCTTTTACTCCTACTGTGCCTGAAACATCAGATACACAAATGAAACGATGCTCATTCTGAATGTACAAGAGCAAACCAATGTGCCAAACATGGATCGAGGCAAGCTTCTGTAAGAATAGACAAAGAGTATCTTCCTCTTAAGAAAGCTCTGATTCTAACAATGTGTTGACTGCACCATCTAGTTTGGCCCTACACTGAAATCCTAAACATATTTTCCTAAGAGCAGGTCAGAGCGATCTCCATGCAATTTACTTCACCTTCCTTCTCACTGGACATGGGTAGTATTGCACTCTTTGACTGACCAGATATTGGTCACAGAAATATTTCCAGATGAAAGTCAATGGTTAGACCTGATGTATGCTTTTTATATAACCACTGCCTTATTTTCACCTGGAAAGAATGGTCCATGACAGAGTATATTTCTAATATTTTTTCTCTACTAGTTGTAATATATATACTGTACATGTGTGTTATGTGTGTGTGTGTGTGTGTCTCTTTTCTACACTTTATGAGCCTTGTTGTACTTTGCAGGCAGAGTAGAATACAGCTATTATGTCATGACAAGTATGTTACTTTTTAGTGACACAAGTTTTTCCCCTCCTGCAACACACTACTGTGGCTAACTCTTGGTGCAGTGAAGGTTCTATGATATGTTCCCTTGAGGCTTTTTCCAGATCTCTATGTTAAGATCTTTCAACAGAGTGGGGAGGATAGAAAAGCAGAAGAATAGTAATGAAAACATTAAGCTCTTTTCATTTTTTTCTTATGATAAATAAACCAAACTGTGATGTTTCCAGGGAGTCCAGCAGAATCCTTATCTGGCAGCCCAGGGACAAGTTGATAAACAGGACTACTTAAAAAAAAGCACAGCATGAAACTCAGTTGTCGCCATATTATGAGACTTTACCATCATCCCTCGCTTATCCATGTGAGAGGAAACCTAGATTTGATAGGAGTCTCTGTTCTACATATTGTGGACTGTCAAAAAGCAGACAACATTTGCCCTGCAGAAGCTTTGTGTGGATAGATGCTACATTATCCAAAAGTGCACATTGGGAAAGTCCTCATAGAAAATGGTGTGCATTTCAAATTTTCACAAAGCACTGCTTAAACACATTATGACTGGGATAGAGGAAGTGTTCAAAATGGCGTATGAACTAAAATAGGCACACTGATGTGCACATTACTGAAAAAGGAAGCAAAAAAGAGAAAAGAATACAATGGGAGAGAGGGGCTGGTGAGTAGGTGGGTCTTGTCTCACAAAACCTTGGTGGAACTGAGCAGAGATTGGATGTGGAGCTGGAAGAAGGAGGTTGTTCACCCTGCAGTTGCAGATTTTATAAACATGCATATTACTATCTTCCACTATTCCAATATTTGGATGCATATTTATATTGCCAACAGTGCTGTGACATTGATCTTGGTGAGAAATACCATCTAGGGAGAACGCTAAAGCAAGTAAACTAAGGAAAGACGAGATGTGCACGCAACAGAATTTAATCTAAATAATCTAAGTAATCCAAATATCCTATGTATATTTGCTCAAAAAGTGGGACTTATTAACAAGTAAATAAAGATAAAATTGCAGTCTGACATGGTCTCCAATTCAAATTTTCAAAGTAATTCCATTACAAGTAATATCTTCAGGATAATTTTTTCTATTGGACTTACATAGCTTGTTGTTGTTGTTTAGTCGTTAAGTCGTGTCCGACTCTTCGTGACCCCATGGACCAGAGCACACCAGGCCCTCCTGTCTTCCACTGCCTCCCGGAGTTGGGTCAAATTCATGTTGGTAGCTTCGGTGACACTGTCCAACCATCTCGTCCTCTGTCGTCCCCTTCTCCTCTTGCCTTCACACTTTCCCAACATCAGGGTCTTTTCCAGGGAGTCTTCTCTTACATAGCTACTTGCTTTTAAAAAAATATGAAGAGGTGCTAGTAAGAGGGCTACCACATTCAATTTTTCCAAATTCAGGCATCTTAATTTGCATGTTAGGAAAGTTAGGTAACATTATTTGCATATTACTGACCAAAATGTTCTTGTAGAGCTAAGCAAATGGCATTACGTTTGGAGGGAAATTGTCCCAAGTTAAGAACTCACCATAGACATTATCAGCTGCATGCATAGTCATATATCTCAGCTGTAAACCACCCAAAATAGTGCTTTGTACTAATGGGGTGGTATACAAACTAAAGAAATAAAATAAATATTTGCTATTAACATTTCCAGTTGAAAATATTTAACTTGTTAAACCGCCATTTTCAACAAATTTTTTAAACATTACTTTACAGCCTTTTCACCTTTTCCAAGGGGAAAGGAATCTATACATTTCTTTGAAAACCAGATTCACAAATGGCCCAATCCTGGTTCAACAAATCTTCTCAGAAGCCAATAATCTACAGTATGTCTCAAGGCTTCTGTGAGTTACACATCTGTGAGATCATATCAAACTGCAGATGGCTTCACTCACTTCACTCAGGTGGATGGTAACCTGAGTATGTTTTCTTAAAAAGGAAATGCTATCATTCAACTGACTCTGCCCATTAGGCACAGTGAGATGACAGTCTCAGTTGATGTTTGCTGGGGATAACTTGTAGAGCTACAAACCTTTGTTGCTGTTGCCTTCAGGTATGTGAGAGTGTTTTAAGACAACAGCATTATCACAAAAACCCCTCCATAATCTACATAAATCTTACAGGGTATGAAAACACTAAATACAATATTTTAAAAGTGTACTTAGATTTTTCAAAAATAGGCCAATATTTAGCACAAACTATGACATCAATAAAAACATGTAACATAGTAAAGAAACTTGCATGAAATGAGTGAAAATCTAAGACACATTGCAGAGATTGACCAACATTTAGCATAAGAGGTAAGAAAACTCAATTGAAACATGCATCGTAGTAGAAAAAGTGTGCAAAACTAAATCAAGTACAAATATATTCTGACAACATGCCTTCTTCAGTGGCCACCAGGTCTTATCAGGTAAATAAAATACCATCACCTCCTCATAATAACCTTACAGTTCTAAAATTCTAAAAAGTAAATGCCTATGATGATATAACGAACTCAATACCACAGATAAATGTATTGTTATATCATCCACCCAACAGCTGGTGAGGAAATCACCATTATCACCCTCTCATGTAATAATAATTGCAGGCTGTCAAGTCAATTCTGATTTATGGCAACCTTTTCCAGGGCTTTCCAGGTAGAGACTACTCAGAAGAGGTTTACCATTCCCTTCTTTTGGGGGCACCCTGGGACTGCGCAGCTTGCCCAAGGCCACACAGGCTGGCTCTACTTGCAGGAGGCACAGTAGGGAATTGAACTCCCAGACTCTGGCTCTGCAGCCAGATACTTAAACTATTGAACTATCCAGCCAGCTCAGCTTCTCATAATGAGGAGAAATGCAAGTCTATGACAGAAAAATGTCAATCTCAAAACTCTTCCCTCTCTGCTTCATTTTGCCCTTCATAAACAGTAAACATTTAGTGGAAGCAGATGGACATTTTATGCCAAGCCTCTGAAATGTAAAAAAAAGAAGAAGCTGATTGCTTAGTAATGTTTCTAGAAAAAAGATATAAAATAGAAATAAAAGCAGGAGAGCTGCATGTATAAAATGCCAGCTTGAGCTTTGAGCCCAATCTACTGCCTCTGTGTGCTTTAACCTCATTTATCCTTTAGGTACTTACAGAACCATTTTACATTTGAGCACTTAAAGGATTAAATGAAATACATGGAAACGATTATTACTGCACACAGCAAAGCTAATGTTTAAGGACATGCTGTTTTGTTGCAAACTCAAACTGCATTTGCGCTGTATGCAGGCTTTGCAAGCTTTTCAAAGGAGGCAGTGATGAATCACACCGTTTCAAACACTCCAGTACTAATGAGAAAACTGCTAGTAATATGCGTTTTGCGTCTCTGCCTTTCTGAGAAGTAACCCAAATACTGATTCCCTCTGCATTTAATCTTTAAAGTCAAATGAAATGAGATGAAGGCTGCCTAAGCTTAAACAATGGTGATGTTGATGGCTTACATTAGTCTCTAAATGGCTTATGTATTTTGCATTGATATCACTATATAGGAATATTGATCTTCAAATATTTATCTTTGCAAAGTACATGGCACATTTTTGATAACATATTCTTTTTTTAAAAATAACACTTATCCTGTTGAACGATGAATACGAGAGAGGATAAACACTAATAGAAGAACATGTAATTATCTCACATGATTACAAATCTAGATACCTGTCAAACATATCTGCAGAAAATAACCCTAGGGAGAAATCTAAAACACAGAGCAAATAGGAACAGAGATTCAATTTTAGGGAAAAAATTTCTCTCGTGTTTAAAGTGTAAATTGAGATAACTGCAGCTAAAACCTTCAGAAGGAACTGCTGTTAACCTGAAATCTCTGGTTAATTAAATGTGTGGAAGGAAACTGTTTAATTAGTGGCAAAACATGTCACTCTGCACATACTCAGGAGCACTATTACTGCATATGTTCCTGGCACTGACAATGTGATCTCCTTGATTTTGCTTAATGCCTTAAAAATTAATATTTCCAACTGAAAGTGAAAGAATGCATTACACTTGATGCATAACTCGTAGCACCACTAGTCTAATTCACACAACCACACATCTAAGTCAGCCTTCTCACTCAATAATATTCTTGGTATCAGCAAATAAATTTTGGCTGGGGCTATCTTTTGCCTTCCTTAGCCTTTATCAGCTTTCTTCTCTTTGGCAGAGACTACCTTTCTTTCTCCTTCGTGGATTGCTGCCTTGTCGTGGTGAAGGGGCTTGAGTAATTCAGAGAAGCTATGGGCTATGCCATGCAGGGACACCCAAGACAGACAGGTCATAGTGGAGAGTTCTGACTAAACGCGATCCACCTGGAGCAGGAACTGGCAAGCCACTCCAGGATCTTTGCCAAGAAAACTCCATGGACAGAAACAAAAGGCTAAAAGATATGACGCTGGAAGATGAGCCCCTCAGGTCGGAAGGCATCCAACATGTTACTGAGGAAGAGCGGAGGACAAGTACAAGTAGCTCCAGAGCTAATGAAGTGGTTGGGCCAAAGCCGAAAGGACGCTCAGCTGCAGACACGCCTGGAAGTGAAAGGAAAATCCAATGCTGCAAAGAAAAATACTGCATAGGAACCTGGAATGTAAGATCTATGAACCTTGGTAAGCTGGATGTGGTCAAACAGGAGATGGCAAAAATCAACATTGACATCCTGGGCGTCAGTGAACTAAAATGGATGGGAACGGGCGAATTCAATTCAGACATTATCATATCTACTATTGTGGGCAAGAATCCCGTAGAAGAAATGGAGTAGCCCTCATAGTCAACAAAAGAGTGGGAAAAGCTGTACTGGGATACAATCTCAAAAATGATAGAATGATTTCAATACGAATCCAAGGCAGACCTTTCAACATCACAGTAATCCAGGTTTATGCACCAACCACCCATGCTGAAGAGGCTGAAATTGACCAATTCTATGAAGACTTACAACACCTTCTAGAACTGACACCAAAGAAAGATGTTCTTCTCATTATAGGGGACTGGAATGCTAAAGTAGGGAGTCAAGAGATAAAAGGAACAACAGGTAAGTTTGGCCTTGGGAGTTCAAAACAAAGCAGGGCAAAGGCTAATAGAGTTTTGTCAAGAGAACAAGCTGGTCATCACAAACACTCTTTTCCAGCAACACAAGAGGCGACTCTACACATGGACATCACCAGATGGGCAATACCGAAATCAGATTGATTATGTTCTCTGCAGCCAAAGATAGAGAAGATCTATACAGTCAGCAAAAACAAGACCTGGAGCTGATTGTGGCTCTGATCATCAGCTTCTTATAGCAAAATTCAAGCTTAAACTGAAGAAAGTAGGAAAAACCGCTGGGCTAGTCAGGTATAATCTAAACCAAATCCCTTATGAATACACAGTGGAAGTGAAGAACAGATTTAAGGAACTAGATTTGGTGGACAGAGTGCCTGAAGAACTATGGATGGAGGCTCGTAACGTTGTACAGGAGGCAGCAACAAAAACTATCCCAAAGAAAAGGAAATGCAAGAAAGCAACGTGGCTGTCCAGTGAGGCCTTACAAATAGCAGAGAAGAGAGGGGAAACAAAATCCAAGGGAGATAGGGAAAGTTACAGAAAATGGAATGCTGACTTCCAAAGAATAGCAAGGAGAGACAAGAGGGCCTTCTTAAATGAACAGTGCAAAGAAATAGAGGAAAATAATAGAAAGGGAAAAACCAGAGATCTGTTCAAGAAAATTGGAGATGTTAAAGGAACATTTTGTGCAAAGATGGACATGATAAAGGACAAAAATGGTAGGGACCTTACAGAAGCAGAAGACATCAAGAAGAGGTGGCAAGAATACACAGAGGAATTATACCAGAAAGATCTTGATGTCCTGGACAACCCAGATAGTGTGGTTGCTGACCTTGAGGCAGACATCCTGGAGAGTGAAGTCAAGTGGGCCTTAGAAAGCATGGCTAACAACAAGGCCAGTGGAGGTGATGGAATACCAGTTGAACTATTTAAAATCTTAAAAGATGACGTTGTTAAGGTGCTACACTCAATATGCCAGCGACTTTGGAAAACTCAGCAGTGGCCAAAGTATTGGAAAAGATCAGTCTACATCCCAATCCCAAAGAAAGGCAGTGCCAAAGAATGCTCCAACTACTGTACAATTGCACTCATTTCACACGCTAGCAAAGTTATGCTCAAAATCCTACAAGGTAGGCTTCAGCAGTATGTGGACCGAGAACTCCCAGAAGTACAAGCTGGATTTCGAAGGGACAGAGGAACTAGAGACCAAATTGCTAACATGCGCTGGATTATGGAGAAAGCCAGAGAGTTCCAGAAAAACATCTACTTCTGCTTCATTGACTACGCAAAAGCCTTTGACTGTGTGGACCACAGCAAACTATGGCAAGTCCTTAAAGAAATGGGAGTGCCTGATCACCTTATCTATCTCCTGAGAAATCTATATGTGGGACTGGAAGCAACAGTTAGAACTGGATATGGAACAACAGATTGGTTAAAAATTGGGAAAGGAGTACGACAAGGCTGTATATTGTCTCCCTGCTTATTTAACTTATATGCAGAATACAATGCAGAATACATCATGCGAAAGGCTGGACTGGATGAATCCCAAGCCGGAATTAAGATTGCCGGAAGAAATATCAACAACCTCAGATATGCAGATGATACCACTCTGATGGCAGAAAGTGAGGAGGAATTAAAGAACCTCTTAATGAGGGTGAAAGAGGAGAGCTCCAAAAATGGTCTGAAGCTCAACATCAAAAAAACTAAGATCATGGCCACTGGTCCCATCACCTCCTGGGAAATAGAAGGGGAAGATATGGAGGTAGTGACAGATTTTACTTTCCTGGGCTCCATGATCACTGCAGATGGTGACAGCAGTCACGAAATTAAAAGACCCCTGCTTCTTGGGAGGAAAGCGATGACAAACCTAGACAGCATCTTAAAAAGCAGAGACATGACCTTGCCGACAAAGGTCCGCATAGTCAAAGCTATGGTTTTTCCAGTAGCGATGTATGGAAGTGAGAGCTTGACCGTAAAGAAGGCTGACCGCCGAAGAATTGATGCTTTTGAATTGTGGTGCTGGAGGAGACTCTTGAGAGTCCCCTGGACTGCAAAGAGAACAAACCTATCCGTTCTGAAGGAAATCAACCCTGAGTGCTCTCTGGAAGGACAGATCCTGAAGCTGAGGCTCCAATACTTTGGCCATCTCATGAGAAGAGAAGACTCCCTGGAAAAGACCCTGATGTTGGGAAAATGTGAAGGCAAGAGGAGAAGGGGACGACAGAGGACGAGATGGTTGGACAGTGTCATTAAAGCTACCAACATGAATTTGACTCAACTCCGGGAGGCAGTGGAAGACAGGAGGGCCTGGCGTGCTCTGGTCCATGGGGTCACGAAGAGTCGGACACGACTTAACAACTAAACAACAACAAACCTTTCTTTAGGAAAGTCTTTGCCCTTTGTTACATCTGTTTAATTGTTTGCACTGTGACTGGCTTTATTGTATTGTTCCTACTCTGCAGCTGGTTTTATTGTTAGTGTGTACATCTGCCGCTTTTAATGAAGATGTTTTACATATCTTTATTTTGCCTTACATAATTGCTTCTGTGTTTCTGTTGTTTATGTTTTTTTGCCTTTCCTATTAGTTTGAGCTGCCTTGAACTGCTTGGAATGGCAAACTACACATTTCCAAAATAAATAAAGCATCCTAAATTCTGACATGATATGCCTGTAAAACAATCAGAAACCATGAAAAATCAGAGTTCTTTTTAAAAAGAGAAGTAATGTAGAGATCAAGTTGGGAGGGATTTGTGATGCTATTCAGGTAGATGCCCTTCCTGCTCCTATCACAGACCGACTACTACACTGGGCATTACATGACTAAACATTATGATGATACAATAATGTTAGCAATAATGTTATCATACAGTAGTGCATCACTCAGAATGCATTACTTATAATTAGCATATTTGCAATTTGATACTAATCAATGACTTTTTGTTACCTTTGATTAAAATACAGTGGTGCCTCGACTTACGAATGTCCCAACATACGACCATTACAACTAGCTTCGGCCGCAAAATTTTGCTTCGACTTGCGGCCAGAGCTTCCAGTTACGAACAGAAAAAGGCAGGGAAAAAAGGCAGGGAATTCAAATTGCTAATTGTTGGTAGGCGAAGAGTCTGCTTCTTTGTAGCTCTTTCGCCCCAACGGTTAGAGTGAGTGCAATTGGAGGAGGCTTTGGACTGCCTGGTAAGGTAAGGTGCTGCATTCTGCTTTTTAAAAACTGTTCTGGGTGGGTTTTGCAGCGTGGTTTTGGGCTGGGTGGTGGGATTATGTTTCTATGCTGTGATGGGCCTTGCAGGATTTGTTTGTTTTTTTGGGTTTTTTTCCCCATTTCCGATTGGTCTTGGGGGGTTTGTTTGCTTTTTTGGTTTCCCCCCCCATTTCCGATGGGTCTTATGGGGTTTGTTTGCTTTTTTTGGTTCCCCCCCCCCCATTTCCGATGGGTCTTGCACGGTTTGTTTGCTTTTTGCTTTTCATGTTTTTTGCATTTCCGATGGGTCTTGCACGGTTTTGTTTGCTTTCTGCTTTGCTTTTTTTGCATTTCCGATGGGTCTTGCACGGTTTTGTTTGGGGTTTTTTTGGTGATTTTTTTCTTCGGCCGGAACGGATTAATTGCATTTCAATGCATTCCTATGGGAAATGGTGCTTCGACTTACAACCATTTCGAGTTACGACCGGAGTTCCAGAACCAATTAAGTTTGTAAGTTGAGGCACCACTGTAACACTTTTTACATACAAAAGAGATCCAAACTTTGCTAAAATCACCCTCTCCAAAAGTTGAAGAATGATGAGTAAATGTTTCTCATTACACAAAAAAGAAGTAACATTAGCAGTCATCACACTACTTTTATGAAATAATGCTGTTTTGTCTTCATTACAAAAAAATTAAAATGACACAGATGACAATGTAGCTTGTAACACAGTGCTTCCAAGCCCTGCATGAGATAAGTAACTGAATTGCTCCTGCTGTCCCCAGTCTCTGTTCTTGCACGGGCATAGGATTTGGCAGGTGGCACAATCCCACCCTTTCTGTGTGTCACACTTCTAATGGTACAACTACTGTGACTTTGCACTTTCCTGACATCACCTGCCTCTGTATTTCAGAGTGCTGCTGAAAGGGAAATGTCGGGACAAGGAAATGTCTGGACAAGGCTACTATGACCTAATGTCCTCCAAATACATTGGATCCTATACAGTTTTACTAGGGTTGGCCTTGACTAGCCAAGGATGAGTCTGATCAGTAGACCAGGGATGGAGAACATTTTATGTTCCACATAGTTTGGACTTTGACTTCCACACTGCCTTAATGTTGGCCATGCTGGATGCAGCATTGGAGAACTGTCAGATCAAAAGTTCCTGTCCCTGCATGAGGCAGACTCAGACAGCTGCCTCCGATAACATTTCCCAAGGACTCAGGATAGTGCCGTATGTGCTACTTGATCTGTCCTG
This sequence comes from Intellagama lesueurii, assembly GCA_037013535.1. Lineage (NCBI taxonomy): Eukaryota > Metazoa > Chordata > Lepidosauria > Squamata > Agamidae > Intellagama > Intellagama lesueurii. The sequence continues at coordinate 200,108,568 of JBAJHW010000004.1, forward strand.
TGTTGACTAAGCTACACTCCTGCTTTCAGATGTGGTGAAGGAAGCTGTCCTTTCACCAGCACTCAAATAAGATACAAACAGCCAGTTAGTTAGTGCTTTTACATGAAACTGAAGCAGGAAGAGGTATCATGTTGTCCTTCATTTGAGGCAACAAAATGTTTTGGCCTGGATGTGGCCTCTATGATGCAAGTTGTAGTGCAGCTTATTTTGACGCAACAGGTTGGTGAAGACTCTTCTAGTTACCAAGTTGGGGATGGGAATTAAACATGTAGCAGCTTGCTTTGATGTTGCTCATGTGCTTGTTGTAAAATGTTATAGTGCTTGACAGTATGCCTTTAAAAACACATAACTGAGCCTCAGCCAAGAGATCAGTTTGTGTATTTCTTTATCTACTGTGCAATAGAAGTTCAGTGAAAAGGAATATATCCTGCTATTTCCACCATCCAGTTTTCTGTTTCTCACTAGATAGTCTGCCTTTTCTGTAATACAGACTAGGAAAACTGTATACTTTCTCTGTGCTTTGTAAAGTTGAGCAAATGATAAAATAGGTTGTAAGACAGTGAACGCTAGATGGGTAAAATGCTGAGAAGAATAAAAAAACCTAATTTAATTTAAAAGGTAGTGTTGGAGGAGAGCTTTATTGATTCAATAAAGAAAGCCACAGCCTATAGTTTGCAAGACCACAGCAGTGCTGTCATGACAGGACCTTTTGAAGTCACTAATTCATGAAGTTGCCATAAGTGACTTGATGCACATAACAGCTAGAGCAAAGACAGCTTCATAGAACACAGCTTAAGTAAATGTGTTTTATACTGATTTGAATCATTGGTCCCTCTAGCCCAGTGCTGCCAACCTGACCTGATTATGTCAGGAACTAAATCTGGGAACTTCTGCGTGCATGACATATGGTTAACTGCTCAGATATGGCTCCTCAATTGGGAAATGGAGTAAAAGCAAGATCTGTCTTCTACTTTGGTAGAGTTATCTCTTAAATCATGATTAAACACTTATATAATTAATTGCAAAATGAATATTAAATGTAAAGACATGAATCAAATGCACTTTTAATGAATTGACATATCTCTGTAACTGATGTACAGTAGGAACTAATAATTTCTCTTATCCACATGACTCTTCAATTCTTTCTTAACCTGTTTCAGATCTCATTTGACTATGTGCATCCTCTGTGCTTCCTATATCTCTCTATTAGAGACTCACATCTATTAATATGGGGACAATATCCTAATATTTTTCAAAGCAAAAGAACTGGTTGTGAAAGAGTTGCAGCTAAAACTCAGTAGGACAAAAAACAAAAGGAACCAGTAGATCCAACACATCTGATTGTGTCAGAGAAACCACCATCTAAAGATGTAAAAAAATATATAACACTTTATTTCAGTATTAAATTGCCCAATATGTTTCGGTCTGAATGTATGGCCTTGTTCAGAGGCTGTAGAAAGAAAACAGAGCAAAACAAAACATGGGGACAACACATTAACACTTTTACACTTCTACATTATGATACACATAACCATCAAAAACTTTACAAAGAGAATATTCATCCAGCATATTATTCATCGCATTTAATTGAAAAATGTATCCATTATATTATATTATATTATATTATATTATATTATATTATATTATATTATATTATATGTATCTACACAATACCCCCACCCCTTCCCCCCTCTTTTTGGCTCATGCATGGTTATCTGTTCTCTGTCTCTTACAGAAACAGGTCACAATACAATACAATACAATACAGATTACTGTTACAATAGAACTGAATAACAAACATAGGTCATAAAAAATTATCGCACATGAGATGTAACCATACACCCCAGACTCTTAAAGCCAATGAATGTTTTGAACATTATATTTATACATATCATTAGTTTCCTCCCCCTCCCCCCTTTTGGACTGTACCCAACTGCAGTAGATTGCTTATGACATAATGGGAGAAAGGGTTCCCTATTTATGGATGTTACCTTATTCCAACTGTTGTTTAGGGTCACTCTGATTAATCCACAGACTCCCAGCCTGTAAGGCCTAGGCAGTATGTACAGGAAGGAGGGGAAAAAAAGTCTAATTCTTCATTTAAACCTTTGAGATCCTATGTACCTAGTCTCAGTAGCCAGTCAATCTCCCTTTTCAACAGAACCTTATAGTTGTTTGTGTGAACAGCACCTATAGCCCAAAACTTTAAATCAGTTACAGAATAGCTGTTTTTCATGAAATGACTGACTAGAGGGGTCCTTATTCATATATTTATTTATTTATTTATTTATACCCTGCATTTATCTTTAAAATGGACGAAAGACATCTTATATTATTAAAATATATTATTAAAAAAACTTTCGAAGTGAGATACAGTAAGTGTACAAATACTAAAAAGGATCAAACAATTACCACACTAAAAACAGTAAACAAAAGCAACACAAAAAACACATTCAAATCAGTAAGGCACAGCGATCTATTTAAACCCCCCACTGTGGCAGCCAGTCATTAAGGGAAAGTGTGCCTGAAGAGAAAGGTCTTTGCCTGCTTGTGGAAGGGCAGCAAAGATGGGAACAGCCTGGCTTCCTATGGAAGGGAGTTCCAAAGTCTGGGAGCAGCAACAGAGAAAGACCCTCTCCCGTGTCCCCATCAAGCACACATGTGAAGGTGGTGGGACTGAGAGAAAGGCCTTTCCTGATGATCTTAAGGTGCAATCCCATGAATCTTGGGAGAGTGTCCCATGGCTAAAAAGAGATATCTTCCCATCCCCATCATTGGTAAAAAAAGGGATGTCTACTCACAAGATGGTCATCCTGAAAAGTTGAAGACCATTGCCCTCATGGTGATGCTGTGCCACAGATGCGCATGAAAAAGGGTACTTTACGATCAGAATGTAAAGTATGTGTTTCAGAATGTGTTTCAAGATGGACACTCAACAGACTGTGAAAGAGATGTTTGGCTGAGCAGACCAGCTGCCCTATACCTAAATAGGGGCAAGGGACCTACTACCCCAGTGCACCACCCTGAACAGTGTTTGCTGGCAGGACTTCTGCCATGGCTGTTCTTTTCCCCATAGACCTCCCCTTGCCCAGTCATAGTATTCCCATCCCGGTGGTGGGAGAAAGCAAAGCCATAAACAGCCTCTTCTTATTGAATAGGAGGAAGGTTTTGCTTCAGCTGTTAGTGTGTTCCAAAGCCGGCTGATATTGGTCGCTCCTGATCTAACATGATATATCCTCTGCTCAATAAATAAATAATGTTGATGCTTATCAGCTTTTCTTCTATTTACTCCTTGAGCTATTTTTAAGCACCACGCTGTTTTGCTGTGCAATGTTCGGAATCTACATTATTGAAGACCTTGAGAGAACTGTCAGAGGAAAATGCAAGTGCGCAGCAAAGGAACTGGGAGCTATTTTCTGAAAGCTTTAAAAATAATTTAATATTTGTTTCATATGTTCTAAGTCCAAATAGGTAAATAAAACCACTCCTTTGATGCATTACTCTGGCATGTATCCCTCTTCCCCACTCCCATCAAAACATGTGAGTGAAAACAGAGCTGAGGATTAGAAATCCTCAGATAGTTGTTACTGTTAGAGAATAATTACGTTTTTTATCAATTTCCCAAGGTCAGCTCAACCAAGAAGCTGGTGGGAAGGATAGCCCAAGGCCTCAATTCTTACAGTGCTACAAATGGTGTGCATTGTGTATGTGTGTTGCTGGAACACAACCAAAACTGTTGTTCTGTTCCAGACTGGTGTGAATAGGCTGCAGTATTATATATTTATCACAGACCTAAGGCCACCATTACAGCTCATCTGGAGCAAGAGCTGAGAGGAGTCAGGAGGAAGAAGGCTTAGGCTTGATCAGTTTCGTCACCTGTCTCTCCCACCTCATCAGTCACAATGGTAGGTGGATTTCTAAATAGGGATGCCACTTTCATATTACCCTCTCCAAACTGAAAATGGGTTGATCATGGAAGGAAGGAAGGAAGGAAGGAAATACAAATTTGCATGGAATTGGCAAATTCTGGTTAATGCACAGTAGACATGGGGACGAATAAAAAAATGAATCACAATATTCGTTAAAAATCGCTGATTTGTTAAATATTCGCTCCTTCGTATTCATGAGTTCCAGAGACCTCGATGAATACGAAGGGATGAATATTTGTCCATTTTTATTTGTCCCCCATACGAAGACCTATGGCCTTCCCACTCTGCCTATGGGCACACCAGTCAGCTGATTGGCAGGCCCATAGGCAGCCAGCCAGCCCCACAGCCACCCAGCTGCATAGCCTGTACCCCGGCCCTTCTCCTCCCTACCTTAGCTGCTGCCATCATCCATCGCCACCCGCTACAGTGGCCTCCACAGCCAAGGCCACTGTAGCAGCTGTAGTTTCTTTTAGGGCAGGGAAACCACAGCCGCCATCTTTGCAAAAGGCAGGCCAGATTACCTTAAGGCAGTCCATAGCAGCAGAGGCCATCATAGAGAGCAGCAGTGGAATATGATCTCCTTTACTGATTAATGCCTAACAAAATAGATCTATCAATCTGTAAAAAAACTTTAAAGGTTGGTGGAGAGGGAGAGAAACAGACTGTATTTTTGCCAGAAAGAAAGAATTAATGACGTGCCCAAAAGTCAAGATTGATATTGAACTTGGAAAACACAACCCTCTATTTTTAAAATAGTCATACTAGAATGAGTTTACTGTATGGAACACTAAAGCATTCTGTGGCAGATGAGATGTCCAGATGGGGTGCCAGCTTGATCAAAGAAATTGCTATGTGTCAGATCTCCTACCAGAAGCTCAGGGCTCTGGTTTAGAGACAATGTTCTGGGCTAGGATGAACCATGTGCCTGTGTGTTCCTTCTTCAACACTGATTTTCACCATCACTTTTCCTATACTGATTCAGCTAAGCATTCCTGATTTTTTTTAAAATGGCATTTTCCTGTAATACGTAACGCACATAACAGAATGTATAAACTGAATTTTATCCCAACATGTCTGAAATGAAGTATGCCATGTTTCTATGTGTCTCTGTTTCCAAGAAACTCTGTGCTTTGGGATAAGGCAATTTGGGGTTGGGGGGAATCATCCACCAAGATTGGGAAAAACTATTAAATCTACAACACCAAGTAAAACCTGAAACTTGTTACCTTGTACTGGCTACACAAAAGGTTGCAGACTTTATTTTGGAACTTGCTATAAAGAAATGAGGACTGGCATCTACATCTGGGCATGATTTTGGGTTCCCCCTTCCCCATCAACTGTTTTTGCTTCAACAGGCTAAAACAGCTGTCTTTTTGAAGTTATTACGAAGGAATAAGTTCAGTTCTGTGGCTATATATAACTTGTGAATCTGAGTAGGCATGATTCATTGTACACATGCTAAAAAAACTGTGTTCATGCTGTAAATGCATTTCAAATCTCAGAAAATGGCAGCATTCTGTTAGCAAGGATGGGACCCACTAAAGCATCTCTAATTCAGCTACACTTTCAAAAAGAATGGGGCTAATCTTTCTAGATAGAATGGAGGTCGTTTCTCATGGTTCTCACGGTAGTCAGTAAAGTAGCTTCCAGCCACAACACTTCCTCTGTGCTCTCTGTTTTAATTGCAAAATATATATTTTTTTTTTTACGGCAGCATTCACAGAACTGAATCATAACTACCACAATTTATCTTTTTGTGTACTTTAGTGGTTTAATAATTTAAAACATCCCTGTTTCTGCACAGAACTTGAACAGTGCAAGGGCAGGAGTAAATTAAAATTTATTAATTCAAGAGCTGGTGCCTTTTTAATTAATCACATAATTTTCTTCGATAATTGGAAAGTTTGTAATGGAAGGTATTTCCATTGCCTTCCATTGTCTTTTCTCAGAGTTCTGAAAAACATCTTGAGACCATTGCAGTTGCTTTATAATTTTGGGGGATTTTTTTTTATGTAGTATGGAAGTATATGATAGCTCAGTGAGGTAGTGTGGGTGATCACGGAACAAAGGAAGGCTAATTGCCTTAGAGAGAGAACAAAGGAGTCGACAGCTAAAGTCTGAGCCAGCGGAGCCAACCGGCAACGCCCTGAGGGCTCTTTTATTGACTTAGCATGATTACATAGTATGTTATGAGAAACAGATAGGATACTAGTTACCTAATCGTAACTAGGATTGGCTAAAATAACCCTTTGATCTTATGCTCTACCTCTAAGCGAAAGGGCAGAATAAGGGGCTACCCCGCCTGCTGGCAGCTGCCACATCCTGCCAGGAGCGTATGCATGTCACTGAAGCAGAATGCAGCTACAGCCTTTAAGCAGAAGTTTCCCACAAGCTAGGTTATCTGGCTGCAGAGCCAGTGGTTCAGAGTTTGATTTCCCACAGTGCTTCCCAGGAGTGGAGAGAGCCTGTGTAAGCATTGGCCAAGCTGCACAGCCCCAGGGCACCCCCAGAAAAATGGAATGGTGAACCACTTCTGAGTATTCTCTACCTGGAAAGGGTCTCCATAACTGAGTTGACTTTGATGGCACATAATTATTAGTATTATTATGGAACTGTATATAGCTTTGGTTTCAAAATGCCATGGGCCATATTTGCCACTGCAATAACTTTTCAGAAACATTCTCCATTCATTTGAATCAGAGTTTGGAAAAGTTACTTTTCAAATTATAATTTTTAAGCTCTCTCTCCCAATTTAGCATGATCCCAGTGCAGCATAAATTGAAAAGAGGAACATGATGTGCATGTGCTTGGCTCTTTCATTCAGTGAATATTGTTAATATATTGTACTTGTCGCCGAGCGGAGCTCCTTTGCCCTCCCCTCAGGATAGCATGAGACGTGCTATTCTCGTAGTTACCCGGGGGAGCGTCCTTAAAAGGATGCTCCCCCACGTGTTCGGCCTCTTTCGAGGCTTGCGTTCCCTGGCAGCAGCTGTGTTCAGAGCTGCAGGGATTTTTTGCTGCGTAGCAGCCAACGGCGTTGAGGGAGATGTGTGGGGTGCATCGGCACTCCCCAAGGTTGGAGTGTAGTGTCCAGGATCAGCCCTGATCCCTGGCGGAGCCTGGTTACAGCCATTTTGGTTTTTTAAAAAAAAGAAAAAAGAAAAGAAAAAGGCAGAAGGAATTGGAGAGCAACAAGAAATCCCAAGGGATTTCTTTTGTCTGTCTGTCTATCTATCTATCTATCTATCTATCTATCTATCTATCTATCTATCTATCTATCTATCTATCTATCTATCTATCTATCTATCTATCTATCTATCTATCTATCAATAAATAAATAAATAAATAAATAAATAAATAAATAAATAAATAAATAGGAGCAAGTGGGAAAAGGGTTCCATAAGCTTCAGGACTAAGGGGGTGGTAACCCCCCCCCCATTGGGCTTGGCCCTTGGGTTGAGGCAGTTGGGGACAGGGCAAACACCCCTCCCCCACAAACACATACTAAAGGCAGTTGGGGGACAGAGTTATGCCCCCCATACACACGGTTAATTATGTGGTTTTGTGTTTGCTGGGGTTTCTTTAAATTTAATTGGAAGCGGTGCGCTTACAGAAACGCACATTAAAAAATAAAAATAAAAATAAACAGATGGAGCAGTTCAGGGCGTTGGCTCCAGGAGCTTGCAGGTGGCCAGAAGTCCTCCCACAAGAGGTATGGCAGATTGGAGGTGGGAGGCACTGGAAGCAATAGGGCTGGCTCTTGCCCCGAGTACTCGGTGGGGTTACTTTGCAGTTTGTGAAGAGTTTAGACAATTTAGAGTTCACAAGCAGTTGGAACAGGTGTGGCCCATACCAATTGATCACCTACAACAATTCGGCATTTTTCTTTTTTGAAAGGGCATGGCACCTAGCTCTATTCAGTGCAAGATGTCAGCGTTGGCATTCCAGGCTAAGGCCCTTGGAGTAACTGATTCCACAGGGGACTTTAGAATTTGTAAGATGATTGAAGGATGGAATAAGGAAAGAATTAGAATGCCTGATGATAGGTCCCCTTTTTCTCCAGCCATACTGATGAGGTTTGGTGAATCATGGGGCAGCATTTGTAGTGATAGGTACGAGGCTTCCCTCTTTCAGGCAGCAACAATTTAGACATTTTTTGGAGCATTTTGTATTAGTGAGGTTGTGGCAGCTGGCAAGCATGACATGTCACAAATGGCGTTACAACTTGCAGATGTCACAATGAGCAAAGACAGGTTACAATTGCATACCGGGAGATCTAAAACAGATCAATTAGGGAAAAGAGCCTTTATCTCACTTGGGACTTGCTCCATTTTAGAAATATGCCCAGTTAGGGCACTAGAGGATTACTTTAAGAAAAGGGGGAAGATCAGGGCTACTTATTTTGTCATAGTGACGGCACCCCACTGATAAAATACCAATTTTGGAAGGTAACTGGAGCTGCTTTGGAACGAGTGGGTTTGGCTGGATGGCACTTTGAAACCCATTCATTTCGCATTGGGGCAGTGTCTACTGCCACCATGCTATGGTATGGCCCAGAGGAGATCAGGAAGGTGGGTAGATGGTCCTCCCATAGATACGAACTTTACGTGCGGGACTTGCCACAGCTGTAGGCTGCTGCCGGGCTCTTTGTGTCTTTCTTTCAGATGCAGAGCGACCCAAACGGCAATTGAGGATCCTGTTGCTGGGTCACAGTTTCATTCACTGGGCAGCAGATTATGCTGTCAGGACGGCATGGGGCTGACATTTGGGACGGCAACCAGCAGCGAGCTTGAAATGGCTTGGCCGGAGGGGCATACTTTGGGCCAATTTTTCCGGCATGGCAGATGCAGTAGCAGCTGGTGTACACCCAGATGTGTTGTTGGTTCATCTGGGGGGTAATGACTTGGCCAGGAGAAGTGGCAAGTCACTTGTGCTGGACATTCTGGCTGATTTGAGGAGCTGGAAGGCAAAGTTCCCGTTTTCAAGAATAGTTTGGTCCACAATTATTCCTCGGCATGGTTGGAGAGCCAACTGCAATGCTAGTTGCATAAATAGAGCACGTAGGAAAGTTAATAAGGAAGTTTGCAGAGCAATGGTTAATGGCTTAGGATCAGTAATAGGACACCCGGAGATCCAATTGGACCGACCGGAGCTTTATAGAGGTGATGGGGTTCATTTATCTGAGGTTGGTTTAGAGATTTTCTTGAGGAATCTTTGTAGGGGCCTGCGTGCCGAAATTTTTGGCTGGATGGGGGGAATGGAGCATAGCAAGCTTACCCATTCCATGGCAGGTAGTGCGGAAGGAAACTGAATTGGTGAGTGCCCATGGAGTTCAAGCAGCGCATAGCAGGTCTGAACTTTCGGTGCTGCAGATCATGAGGTTACAGTGCTGGGAGGAAAGACCTGCTGGGGCCCTCCCCGGGCTGAGGGCCGCCAAAGGCTGGGGGCTTGCATGCCTGGGGGGGAGCTTGATATTTCCCCAGCCAGGGTCAGGCTTTCTTAGGGACAGCACGACAACGGGGTGTGGGACTCGCCCGTATAGGTTGGTGAGGGGATCCTGTGAGACCTTCGGCACCAAACCTGATACCGCACTACCGCAGGCCCCTGGTTTCTAAGCCATAAGTTATGGCATGTTGATTTAATAAAGTGTGGCCCTATTTATATCCATCACCTGCATCTCGCCACATTATTCCAGAGTGGGGAGGGGAAATCATTTCCCCAATATACATAATTTCAGGTGGATTTTAAAAACTTGTATTAAGTGACTTCTGGTATATTTTATGACCCTGTTATCCGGTTTTCCCAGGAAGGAAGCTCCCAAAATGAGAGACTGAGACACGAAGGCTTCTTGTGAGGTTAGTTTATTGCAAAGAAAAACGCCTGCTGCAGAAAGCGGGGAGAAAAACAATTTACCACGCGGGGCAAAGGCTTTTCTCCAAAGAACAAAGGGAATGGTACAATCTCTTATAGCCTGTCCCTTCCGGGCGATTTGGGGTGGGCGCACAATCTCCTAAAAAGGTCAGAAAGTTAGCTGGCGAAAATTCATTGGATTAGTAAAAACACCTTTTAAACATGCGCAGAACAGGTAAACGGATCTTCTTCTCTCCCTGGGCCCCTGCATTCCATTCTTATCTCTACTACAAGCATGTTGTTTCTATCTACTACCAGCGTTGTTTCTCAGTAAACGGATCTTTTGTTTTTCAAGAAACATTAGTCCTTGAGTCAAGAAGAAAAGCAAAAAGGAAGGGAGGGGTCGGGCCAGCTTTTACGGGGCCAGTTCTTTTCTCTCTGAATAAGTCAAACACAATTATCCTAACAAATCCCTCCTTTTCTTTTTCTACACACTTTGACTTATTCACAATTATAAATTTCGTCCTGGGCTGGGATGATTTTGTAGCTTATTTCAGATTCTCTTACAGTCATCTGCGTTTTTGGCATTGTCGCCTGAACTGCTGAATTAATCATGCTTCTAAGAAGAGGTATAATACAGGGTAACAGCATTAGTCCAAACATGATCATACCTAGGAAGAATAGTGCTTGTTTCCAGTTGTTGAAGATCCCTCCTAACCACCCAGTGTCATCCATAATTCCAGCCCATTTTTGAATAGGGACATGAGCCAATTTCCGCATTTGACCGGTAATTTCTGCAATTGCGTCCTGTGTATCTCCAATTTCAAGGCAACAATTTGTCAAATTAAACTTTCCACACACACCCCCTTCCGAAGCTAATAAGTAATCTAGAGCTAATCTATTCTGATATATAGCATTCCTAATTTGCGTGTTCTGTTTAGCTAGCAATAATAAAGCTTGTTCATTTTCCCTAGTGAGCAACTCTACTACAGCTTGGAGTCTTATAATTCTATTGAGCATATAGATTGGGGTCCTGTATCCATATGAACCATCTTGGGCCCAACTTGCAGGATCGTAGTAAGCAATTATCCGTTCAGGGGGCCATTCGTCATCTTTCCACTGTCCTATCTGTAGCTCTCGTTTCTTTCTAGCCAGGGACTGCTCAACATATCCCAAGTCTACTCCCCTTTCCAGTGGAATCATGAAGAAATATGGTTTTAAGTGTCCTAAGAAACATGTCCCGATCCAATTAGGCACTAGATGAGAATATGCTATCTTCCCGCATATCCAATACAACCCCGCAGGAGCGTGCCCATCTCCCATTAAGCTACCATTATGCCAGAGGGTTGCAGCCTCATTTGTTAAATTGATCCAAGGGTTAATAGATATGTTTCCCCAAGTAAGTAGTTGTGTACCATTGATGATGCGAATGTTTCGACAATTGGAATCTCCCAACTTAACAGGGCGCTTTATTATGTCGGGAGTACGCTGGATACAAAACATTCCTAAAAGATTATTAGACAATTCCCACCTGGTTTTGATAGTGTGTTCGGGTATCCCTGAGAGATTGTATGGTACAGTATGACTCCACTCAAGTACCTCCCAAGGCCACTGATCTCCCTTAAGAGTACCGCCACAAATGTAGCAATTTGAAACATTCATAGTGGTAGCTATTGTTTGTGCCAGTTCAACAAACAGATTAGTTGTCCTGGGAGTCAAAGATTGTTCCCAAGGATCCGTTTCCATCTCTCTCCAGAAGGTCTGGTATCTCCTCAAATCTTCCCCTGTTTTATATTCCTTAGTCTGGACAATTTTAAGGAACGCTTTAGGTTTGCTTCCTTTTCCCTCTATGAGTATACTGAACGTCTGATCCCACATGGAAGTTCCCCATTTGTTCTTCTCATCCCACATCTTTGGTTGTAATATGGTAAAGTTAACAAAGTTACAGGTACCCCAAGTGCAGCCGGGTTTTGCAGGTATTGATTCCAAAGTTGCAGTTTTATCTGCAGTGGACCAGGTAGCCCATACTGTACAAGTCGGACTGGTGTAGAATCCGAATCCATGGTCCCCCATGGGGCCGCATTTTCTAGTGGATCCCATATATTTGTGCTGTGCCTTATAGTATTTTACCCATTCCATTCCCCCACACTTAGTGAACTGAAAGGCTCCATGACTAATTGCAACGCATGCATCAAAGATGAGAGATATAGGGTGGTTTTCTCTTCGTTCAGCTCTAGCTACCAACGTTCGTTGAAGGGTTGCCAGGGCGTAGACCTCCACCCAGATCCTTTCAGGATCTTCCTTAGGATCAAAACAAACTGGCTCCTGACTCCCTTTACTGCAGACAGTATATTCTACATTATTGAATCGACATACAGAGGTATTGCCCATGCATTTATAGACGGACTTGTAGAGCAATGTTTGATGTTCCTGATTCCCTTTCCTGGTAGTTATCACACAAGGACAAGTAGACCCTGTCGCTTGCAGAATAAGGCTCAGAAAGATCCCTAATACTGTAATCACTTTGCCGTCTACCCTTGGTCTACCAATAAGCATCTGCCTGATGTTCTTCCAAGACATCAGAGGGGTAGGCTTTACCGCCACTGGTAGTGGGAGTTCCATTCCTCGTCCTCTGAGTCTGGGCTGGGCACGGACCAAGGGCTTTCGCTCCTGCACTTCCAACACGTCTCGTGGTGTACCGAAGATGCGTAGTGGAGCCATCCCTTAGGAATGGCTTTTGCCTGCGTCGAGCTATCGGGTCGAACCCTCCACTGATAGCTTGCAACTGGTGTTTCCACAGCCCACAGACTTTCGGCCCACAACCTCTCGGAATATCCCACCTTCAGCACATACCACCTCAATGTCGGGCTTTTGTCAAATTTGGTTATTCTGGCACACCAATGGTGAGGGCAAAAGTGGCAATATAGTAGACAATAGGGCTCAAAGGGATCTATCCCTAGCAAGGGATCTTTAAAGTTCCGGATATCGCCTGGAGTTCCGAACAAGCTGCCGGGAGGTGAAAGTGTGAGAGCGGAAAGGTCACTCCCTTCGGGGAACGACCTAATCGGAGTCTGACTCTGATCCAGAGTCGATGTTGCTATCCCTAATTTTGATAAGGGGGCACCTCTTACAGTCTCGATTATGCCAAAACTCTAAGCTTGAGGCCAGCTTAGTACTAGTATACAAGGTCCCACGGCCCTTTCCTTTAACTCTTTTGTATACCATCAACTGGTTGCCCCAGGCCAACCCCTCGTATTCAGTGTCCCAATAGGAAGTAGTTTGTATTCGCACTATCCACGCCTCTCCCTCTCCCTTTGGTGTTCGACTGATTGAACAGGAAAACCAGGGGCAAACACTACCTGTTATATAGGGAACTATGGACATTACTCTACAATATTCGTCCAAATAATGTAATTCGACAATCCTCATCTAACTCCTCGTCATCAGATAATGAAATCACACACTCCTCCTCTGATTCTTCTTCAGAACTACTCTCAGTATCGGTAATTTCGCACAGTTCTTGATTCTTCGTAATAGGGCAGACCTTACAGTACTGATTGTGCCACCACTGAGAATCCCACAATTCTGTAAAAACCCCGTTAAAAATTCTTCTTTCCTCCTCCCTATTGATTGTCTCCGCGTCTTCCAATACTACTTGATCTCCAATTGAGTACCCTTTAAAGAAATAGAACCCCCACCGACTCCTGCTAATTTTTAAGGATACCTTCCAAGTTTGAACCAGATTATTGACCTTCCTTGCTTCCAGGAACACACTAAAGAAGGGGCAATACTTATGCGCCAATTGCCTGCTGGACATTACTTTTGTCGCCTAAAAATAGTCTTTAGTCCGTCCTCAGACACATGCACAGCTTCCCACCGTCCTTCAGGATTAGTTGAGTGTTTGGCGCGAGTGTGGTGAGTCCAGCCTAGTTCTTTGGTCCTGACGGCAGTTTCTGTTGTCAACAAGATCTGGAACGGGCCAAGCCACCTTGGGGCGAGCGGTTCACTCTTCCATGCCTTGATGTAAGCCCAATCCCCGGGGTGGAAGGAATGCACTGCTACCTCCAATGGCGTTCGCTGCACCGCGATGCCTCGTTCCCTATTATCGGAGAGAATAGAGAACAGAGCCAGCAGGTATTTTCTTATAAAGGCATCTTTGAAAAGTTCTAGGTTGGGGCTAATTCTCTGTGTGCTAACATCCCAAATTCCCATTCCATACAGACTCTCAAAGGGCGAGAGTCCTGTAGTGCTATGCGGCTTGGTCCTTATAGCATATAAGGCTAGGGGCAAAACCTTTGGCCAGGGCAATTGCGCCTGTTGCATCAATTTGATGATTTGTCTCTTTAAGGTCTGATTCATCCTCTCAGTTTTTCCTGAACTCTGAGGGTGCCACGGGGCATGTAGTTTCCAAGTTATACCCAAAGTATCAGCTACTCGCTGTAGCACCCTCTGAGTGAAGTGTGTCCCGCGATCGCTATCTATTGATTGGATCAATCCATATCTACAAATAATTTGTTCTAATAAGATTTTGCAAACAGTCCCTGCCGTTGCCCTGGTCGTAGGATAAGCCTCCACCCAACCAGTAAGTTGATCAGTTACTACCAGACAATGATTCCACGCTCCAGACTTGGGCATATCGATGAAATCACACTGTAAATGTTCGAAAGGGTGGACGGCCAAAGGTCTTCCTCCCATTTCTGCCTTTCTCGGGTTGTTCTTATTTACTCTTTGGCAAGGAATGCAGTGAGCCAAAATGGTGTTGGCGTGTGACCACACTTTCTTCCCCACATATCGTTGCAGAAAGGCTGAGATCAAAGCCTTAACTCCCCAATGTCCTCCCTCATGCAGTGCCTTGAGGACTTCTCTGATCACCCCCTCTGGTAGCCATTGTCTTCCATCTTTTAATTCCAGTATGCCGTTTACCATTGTAGCTCCTTGCGCTTCCGCCAACTCCAACTCTCTTTGTGAATATACCAAAGGGGTGGATATTTCTTTACTGGTAGGTAGGAGAGCTGCCAAGAGAGCAGGGTTTAACTCTTTTTCTGCTGCTTTTCTTGCCAACTCATCAGCCAATCGATTTCCAACTATTTCTGGGGCGTTTCCTTTTTGGTGGCCTGGTATGTGAATGATAGCCACCTTGGATGGGAGGCTCAACGCCTCCAAAGTTTCTAGTACTAACTGATGATGGGCTAAATTCTTTCCCTGGGATGTTAGTAGCCCCCTTTCACTCCAAATTTTTCCAAAAACATGCACTACTCCACAAGCATATTTAGAGTCCGTCCAGATATTTACGGATTTTCCTTTCCCAATTTCTAAAGCTCTCTTGAGGGCGTACAACTCTGCAGTCTGAGCAGACATGGATGGGGGAAGGGGTCCAGATTCAACCTCGAGTCCTCCGTCCTCTACCACTGAATATCCTGTCATTCTTTTCCCGTTCACTACTCTGGAAGACCCGTCCGTGTATAAGTTCCATGCCTCCTTTATCGCTTCTTCCTGGAGGTCTTCTCTAAATTTGGTCTGCAGATCAGTTAGGGCAATGCAATCATGCTCATTACATATTTCTTTCCTGACAGTCTCTGATAACCCTTCAGCTGGACTACAGTGCTCAGTGGTGGTTAGCACCAGATCGGGTTTTTCAAGGAGAATAGCCTCAATTTGTAACAACCTACTATCCATCATCCATCGCCTAGCCGTATGGGTGAGGATAGTTCTAAGTTGGTGGGAAGAATGCAGGACAATTGCCTCGAAAGGATATAGTTTTCGAGTTAATTTAACCAATTCTGCCGCTGCCGCGCAGGCCTGTAGACAAGTAGGCCACCCTAGGACTACAACGTCCAAATGTTTAGATAGATATCCAATCGGTTGGTATCGTCCTGCCTTCTTCTGAGCTAGCACTCCCTTGGCAACTCCATTACCCACGGTTACAAATAAGTGGCTAGGTTTCTTTGGGTCTGCCAGCCCCAAAGCGGGGGCCGATGACAAAATCTCCTTGATTCTTTCAAACAGCTTATAGTCTGACCTTTCTAGCACCAATACTTCGGGCTCATCCTTTAATAATTTCTTCAAAAAGGGTTGGACTATTTCTGAAAACCCTTCAATCCACTGTCTACAAAAATTAATTGTTCCGATAAAGCTCCTGAGCTGTCGCTTAGTCTTTGGCATTTCCAAACTACGGATTCCCTTCAACCTCTCGGGGTTGATGCACTTAGTTCCTTGCTTTAGTATTAATCCCAGGTATTTTACTTCTGGCTCACAAAACTGCAATTTCTCTTGGGATACTCTGAGTCCCTGTTCGCCTAAGAAGTTAAGAAGGCTAATACTGGCCTTTCTGACCGTTTTCCCTTCCGCTCCACTCAAAAGCAAATCATCCACATATTGCGTTAAAAGTACTCCCGGAGGAGGGGTCCATTTTTGAAGCAATTCTTCTAGAATTTCCCCAAAAATAGTTGGACTTTCTGTGTAGCCTTGAGCCAATACGCGCCACTGCCATCTGGTTAGTTTACCTGTTTCTGGGTGAGGCCACTGAAAGGCAAATATTGGGCGCGACACTGAGTCCACGGGCACACAGAAGAAAGCTGACTTTAAATCTATAACTGTGTACCAAACGTGAGTGTCGGGGATCTTTCGCATGATCGTATGGGGATCTGGTACTATGGGCGCCCTAGGGATCACTACCTTGTTTACTTTTCTCAAATCTTGAACCATTCGCCATGTCCCATTAGATTTCTTTACAGGTAGTATAGGAGTACAGTAAGGCGAATCGCTGGGTTCAATAAGGCCATCATCCAGCAATTCCTTTACTACGGGCTTAAGGCCCTCTTCAGCTTCTGGTCTAATGGGATATTGGGGTCTATACACTGGTACCTCTGTTTTTAAATGCATTTTCACTGGAGTAACTTTCATAAGGCCGGGGTTTCCTGGCTTCGCCCATACTATTGGGTCAATTTCGGCTTCATCCTCAGTCCTGAGGGCGGCCATCCTGACCTCACACACCTGGTTTTTAAGCAATATCTGTATTCCTAATTTGGCCATTAAATCTCGACCTAGTAGGTTCACTCCTGAATTTGGGGTCCACACGAAATCATGCCACAGCTTTTCATGTGACCCAGGTTTTAGCACCTCTAGGGGTTTTAGAACAGGAACCCGTTGCGTTAGGTTTTCTATACCTACTATGTTACAATGTCCCCCAGAAAGAGGAAGTCGTCCTTCCCAGGTAGGTTGGCTCAGGCTAGATCTTGTGGCTCCTGAGTCTACCAAAAATTCGATTTCTGTTCCCTCTTTGCCCACCTGCAAAGTTAACAAGGGCTCTGCGCAGGCAGGACTTTTTACCAGGCAGCCCTGACACCCCTATTCGCAGTCCTCATAACAGGCTGCCAGCCTTGTCAACTCCTCTGCCTCTGTTCTGTTTAAAGAACATTCTCTTTTCCAATGCCCATTTCGACCACATTTCGCGCACACGTCACGGGGCAACGGGGGCCGTCGTGCCTCCTTCACCTGCCCTTGTCCCCCTTCATCCTTTCTACCTTCCACAAACTTTCCTCTACCTGCCTGGTTGCTGTACACTCCTCTCCCTCGGCCCCGTCCACGAGTCCCGACCCATGGAGGGTTACTTCCGGGGATCTTCTTATCTACAACTTTTTCCACCATCTGTGCCATCAGTTTCAACTGTCTCTTCTCCTTTTCCTCTTCCCTCCTTGCCACTACCTTCTGGGCTTCCGTCAACAAATCTCCTATAGGTTTAGTTGTCAAGTCATCAATCTTCTGTAGTTTGAACTTTATGTCCGGGTAACACCCCGACACAAACTCCAACCTCAGAATATTTGCATTTGCTTGATCCTCTGGGTCTAGTCCGGTATACCGTCGCATATTTCGTTTTAGCCTTTCTAAATACTCGACTGGACTCTCATCTTTTCCTTGGGGCTGTCCAAAGGCTAATTTCATGCTAACGGTTTTAGGGACTGTTACTTCTAGTCCCTTTAAATAAGAAATCTTTCATTTCCCCACACTGCTCCCTAATATTATCAACCTGAAAGTCCCAGTTCCCCGGGGTTATCTCAGGGAATCTCTCCCTAGCCATCTGTTCTGTTCGGGCGCCATCCTGCGCCTGCCAAAGCCTTCTAGCATGACCCAACGCTTGGTTGGTATACGTTACTCCTGCTAATTGTTTGCAAATATGTAACAATTCAGTGGGCTTATAAACCATAGTCCCTAGAGCGTCCCTGAGTCCTGTCACGAACCCAATGGGGTCTTCTGGAAGATTAGGCAGTTGTTGTTTTATTACCCGAATATCGGAATTAGTTAGAGGGACTTCTACAT
Organism: Intellagama lesueurii; assembly: GCA_037013535.1. Classification (NCBI taxonomy): domain Eukaryota; kingdom Metazoa; phylum Chordata; class Lepidosauria; order Squamata; family Agamidae; genus Intellagama; species Intellagama lesueurii. The sequence continues at coordinate 200,126,663 of JBAJHW010000004.1, forward strand.
ATCCAACCCTGGTTCCCATTGGGACTTCCCTTAATGGGTACTGGGCTGATGCGCCGGGGCATTCATCTGCTACTTCAGCTGTCTCTGTTGCCCGTGTCCTGGACCTGGTGTTTGGTCGAGATGGGGTCTGCTCCATCTGTTCTATGACCTTCTTCAGTAAATTAACTTGTTTTCTGATTGGGTCTACAGAAGGGGAATACTCTATGGTGGAGGCAGCGCTTAAGGGACTGGCCTGGGTTGGGCCCAAATTCCTATCCTCCCGCCCTGCCTCTTCGTAAGAAGGAGGCGCTGCTAACTGCTCAGCAGCCTCTGGTGGTGCTGTTGGCGGTGCTATGGGCTGCTGATAGTTAACAAACTCTAAGGGGTCAAATTTAGACATTTCCTCACCCTTCAGCTTGGTATCTAATAGGGTTCTGCTTACTGCCAATTTAACTCCTGGTCCAAATTTTATAATGTACCACATCCAGGAATCGACATAGGCAGTACGGGGCGGATGAGCAACATAGAAGTTGTCCACCCTTTTAATATCATCGAAATTATCGGATCCGAGTTTTGGCCATCTTGGACTGATTTCAAAATTGGTCCAGACCTCTGTGCACATACGGACCATTTCCTGCTCTGACTGAAACTCCTGTACTTTCACTGATTCCCAATGTAGCAACAGCTTCCCCAACGGGCTATTGCTAGGAATTCCTAGCTCCTCTCCGCCTCTCGGAGTTGGTGCCGGGGCGTCCCCCTCGAAATTCCTCCTTTTCTTTTGGTCCCCGCTGGACCTCTTTTCCTTCCTAGACACCTGGTTTCCCATCCCGCGGGAGACAAATACAAAAGGGAAAGGGGTTTTGCGACAAGAGTAAGGGGTCTCTTGAACGCAGACACAATAGGATTGCAACAACCACTCTCTCGACCTGACCCAGGGTACCGGATCACACAACGGCTACCGTAGGGAACTGCAGGCCCACTCAATCCTTCACTCATCCAACAACAACCAACCCATTCGGAGTTTCCCCACCTTAACTTACCAATGTCCGTTGGCCGGCCGGCTTGGAGGACCTCTTGCGTTCGTGCCTCTTTCCGAGTTCTTGATGCCGAGCAGCCGAAGCGTTGGGAAGGAAGCGGCTGCCAAAAAGGAGACAGGGGTACCCTCCGGTTCACTTCACCGCCGCCCTCGTTCTGCCTGACCTCAACTGGGCTGCTGCCCGGCCCCAACCGGGGCTGTTAGGAAATCCCGGACGAGCCCCCAAAACTGTTATCCGGTTTTCCCAGGAAGGAAGCTCCCAAAATGACAGACTGAGACACGAAGGCTTCTTGTGAGGTTAGTTTATTGCAAAGAAAAACGCCTGCTGCAGAAAGCGGGGAGAAAAACAATTTACCACGCGGGGCAAAGGCTTTTCTCCAAAGAACAAAGGGAATGGTACAATCTCTTATAGCCTGTCCCTTCCGGGCGATTTGGGGTGGGCGCACAATCTCCTAAAAAGGTCAGAAAGTTAGCTGGCGAAAATTCATTGGATTAGTAAAAACACCTTTTAAACATGCGCAGAACAGGTAAACGGATCTTCTTCTCTCCCTGGGCCCCTGCATTCCATTCTTATCTCTACTACAAGCATGTTGTTTCTATCTACTACCAGCGTTGTTTCTCAGTAAACGGATCTTTTGTTTTTCAAGAAACATTAGTCCTTGAGTCAAGAAGAAAAGCAAAAAGGAAGGGAGGGGTCAGGCCCGCTTTTACGGGGCCAGTTCTTTTCTCTCTGAATAAGTCAAACACAATTATCCTAACAACCCCATAAGAAGTCTGATGTTTTGCAGGGTACAAAAATCATCCATGTGCACAGGGGTGTTTGGGGGTTCAGAAGCAGGAGTATTCCAAACACAGAGAGACACTTGTTCACAGGAACGGGAATGTTTGTTTTGAGTAAATAACAACCTTCTTTTTTTCTTTTTCTTTCAAAAAATATAGCCAACATTAATACTGAAAAAATACTATGACGTTATTTCCATTTCAAAACGATGACCAGAATCCTGTTGATAGTCCTAACTAGAGGAGACTCAATGAATCCACAGGATTTCACCATTCAACAATTGAGTTAATAGGTTTACTGAACTTAGAACAAGCAATAGGATTTAGGCCAATAAAAAAACTTTGTTCTGAAATTTCCCAAACACGAAACCAACATAAAACCTGTAGGAAAACAGTTTTTTGTTTTTTAAAAAATATATATTTTCCAAAAGATCTGCAGTCAATCGTCTCATGGACCCATGGCCAGACTGGGGGACTATTTTGCAATGGTTCCAGTCCTTCCCTGTATGAGGTGCAAGGCAGTACATATTTCAGGTGGTGCGAGGGACTTGCACTGTCATGCCCTCCTTTCAGGGCATGACAGTCTAAGTTCCTTTCCATTTGGTTGCTTACTGTGGTAAACATGATGTCAGGTGAGGCAGGCCTTAGCCCTGATCAAGCAAGGCTTTTCTCATGATTTAACATCAAATGCGTGTGTCTTGGAATAACAATTTAGACTTTTATTGTTTACTCTTAATAGACAGTTCTTACGTGATCCCATTTCTTTGGCATCTGCTGTACAAAGCGGTAATTTAATTTACAGCAATGGCAACATATATCTTATAAGTGAATCACTCAGTACCATGATTGCTATCCCTAAAAGAAAACTGCTTATACTGAACAGTCCTACTTACTGGAAAATAAGTGATAGACAGTTGTTATGGTTACTTCCTAACATTGTTTCTATTTGGTTATGCTGTCAGAACTCTGAGCAAAAAAAGACTTCAAGATTTGTTGGTATTTGAGCGGTGTAACGCTTAACAAGTGCACACATCCATTTCTCTTCTCACTGACACTCCCAGTGGGAACTTACCATCTTGGGAATCTTCAAAGTGAAATTCTGTCTTACTAATTATGTGTTAATTATAGGTGCATGGGGAAGTGGTATGGATCATATTTGTTTAAAGCTGTTATTACTCTTTCATTTCTATACACAGCCGCTTTCTCATTACAGAGGAAGTGAGCAGTTAACAGTCAGCAAGCAGCCCTGCAAATTCATTTAACCTACTGTAGCTTCTGTTTTCTCTCTTACCTTTTTTGTATGCAGAAAGATCACTACAAGTGATGATTGCTCTCCCTGTTAATTTAGCTTCTGTGTAGATGTTTGGAGGAACAAATGTGGTGGAGATATAGCTTCACCTCCTTCTTTCGATTATCTCCCTACATCAGTTGGGAAGGTCTTGAGGCAGGGATACGTCTCGCAGTCGTCACCATATTTGGACAACTGCAGTGTTCTACATGGTTAGGAATTCTGAATGTACAGGCCTCTGGACTGTATGGAGACTGCAACTACATTCTTAAAGACTAATGTGTTTCATTCAGAATAACTTTCCATTGTCTGCAAGCCATTGTAGCATATTAAGAAGTGGGCTACAGTCCATGGAGGCTTATGCTGAATAAAACTATTAAAAGCACCACAAGACTCTGTTCTTTTTGCTCTTGTTTTGGGATGCATAGATCTACTCATGCTAGCTGGGGGATTCTGTGTTGTAATCCAAAAATGCAACTCTTCTAACCTCTACACACGCTTGGGAGTATGCAGGTATGCAAAAGGCTGCACTTCACTGATCCATCTCACAGAAAGAGTACTGTGAATTTCAATGTCAAGTGTTAGATCAGCAGCTTGCAGCTACTATCAGTGAAACATATTGCTTTGGCCACCTCAGGAACCTTTTGCACACATCACTCTGCTCCTGCCCTCACCTATCTTCTCAAGTATGTGGCAGTTATTTCCAGCAGGCCTCATAGTATCCATTATTCCTGCACTGACAGAGCTGTGTCTCCCAACTAATCATGCCAGCTGAATCAGAATGCATGGGGAATGGACAGCTTCTGGTTGCTGTGGTTTACCCAGTCTCAATATCTGGGGACAGAGGGATCTATGAATGGCTGTGGGATAAAATAAGCGATTTCTCTAGTGGGACTACTAAAGCGAGAGACATGATGCATTTGGGAATGTTGTGTCATTAAAAATACATCAATAAGTGTCGTCTAAGTGTAAGATTAAGCATATCTTCTGCATGCATTGAGGAATGTAGGAAAAAGAGGCACAACTGCAATTGTGCCACAGCTGAGATTGTTGAGAGATCATGTGAAATTGGATAAGGACTTGCCCTTATTTGGGGGGGGGGTACTATGGCTGTAATTGGAGACTGTGGGGGTGCATGGGAATATTGGTGCCCAATGTTTTGCAGCTGAAACAGGTTGTGTCTGTCTTTCAGATCCATTGTGGTGTAGTGGTTACAGCAGTGGAGTAGAACTTGGAAGATCTAAGTCCTCATCTTCACTGTGCCATAAGACTCGGTCGGTGACTTTGGACCAGATACTCTGATGGACCTACAGAATCGTTTTGAGAATAAAATGGGGAGAAGGAGAAGAGCCATGTATGCTGCCATGAGACTACTGGAATAGAGATGAGACAGCCATGGCAGAACTAATAATTAGAAAAACAAACTAAACAAGTGTGGTGTGTTGACCTTTTCTCCCTTTTCCATGATCATCAGGTCAGACCTCAATCCATTTTCTCTCTAAATGAGAGGAAGTCTGTCCTTTGACTTGAGAGGGTTTTTGCCTGTTAGAGAGAGATAATGGCATCAGGGAGGCTGTATTAGTCATCTTACCATGAAAATTGTTTCTCCCTGTTATTTCATTGCATATTCATGTGATGGAGAATAAAGCTCAAGTGTTTAGACAGCAGTACTAATGGACAGAGTGCTTGATGTCCAGAACTGTGATTGGATTTGTTCAACATTTCTTTCCTGAATATGGGATAGAAACCTACAAATTGCTTTGGGTCCACCATTTTCCTCAAAACATTTGCTACTGAAAATAAGAAGTGACACCTACAACAAAATGTTGCAATGTATAATATTTCTATCCAGGGCTCTAACTAACTAATCATGGAACATTACACAGACACAGACACACACACACACACACAATTTCTCATTTATTTTATAACAGACACTCAGTTTTCTGTGGCCACTGAGTATGCTCACTGAATTGTGTGAGAGGGTTTTTTTTGTGGGGGGGGGGTATTTCCAATTTCCAAGGTCATCCACATTGAGGTTGTCCTGCTTTGAGCACATCAAGAGAAGACAGGATTCTCTGGGGGGAAAAACAATAATTCTGGGAAAGATGGGAGGCATCAGGAAAAGAGGAATACCAAATATGAGATGGACTGACTCCCTGAAGGAAGCCATAGCAGGAATTGCCCTGCTCAAAACCTGAGCAGGGCAATTGAGAACAGGACATTTTGGAGATCACCCATAGGGTTGCCATGAGTCAGAGCTGACTTGATGGCTCATAACAACAACAAATTTCCAACTTAGAACTTCTCCTTTTTTAAAAAAGAAAACACCAGGATTCCCAAAAACATGGTAATACATCTTCCTTTCTCTCTGGAGTTGTCTTCACTGCATTTCTGTGAGCAGTATTTGGAAGGAATGATAATAAAAATAGGTAGTAAAAGCATATACAGTGGTGCCTCCACTTACGACCATAATCCGTTCCAGAAGATGACGTAACTCGAAATGGTCATAAGTCGAAGCACCATTTCCCATAGGAATGCATTGAAATGCAATTAATCCGTTCCGGCAGAAGAAAAAAAATCACACAAAAAAAAATATAAATCACTGCAAGACTCATTGGAAATGCGATTAATCCCTTCCGGCCGAAGTGGGGGGGGGGGAGAAAAGCAATCAAGCGTGCAAGACCCATTGGAAATGCACAGAAAACAAACAGAGCAGATTGGAAATGCGCAGAGAACAAAGGGGGCAGGTCGGAAATGCAAAGAAAACAAAGGAAAAAGCAAGGGAAGCATGCAGGACCCATCGGAAATGGGGGAAAAAACCCCCAAAAGCAACCAAACCCCCCAAGACCCATCAGAAATGGGGGGGGAAGCCAAAAAAACAAACAAACCCCCCAAGACCCATCAGAAATGGGGAACCCCCCAAAAGCAACCAAACCCCCTAAGACCCATTGGAAATGGGGGGGAACCAAAAAACAAACAAACCCCCCAAGACCCATCGGAAATGGGGAAAAACACTCCAAAAAGCAACAAAAAACCCCCAAGACCCATCGGAAATAGGGGGGAAACCAAAAAACAAACAACCCCCCAAGACCCATCACAGCACAGAAACATAACCCCCCCAGCTCAAAACCACGCTGCAAAAACACCCAGAACAGTTTTTAAAAAGCAGAAAACAGCACCTTACCTTACAAGGCAGCCCGAAGCCTCCCTGCAAACACACACACAACGCTCTCAGAAGCAGAAGGAGGCAGTCCCAAGCCTCCGACGCCGCCGCACACTCTCTAACTGCTGGGGCGAAAGAGCTACAAAGAAGCAGCCTTGTCGCCACCTACAGTTAGAAATTTGAATTTCCCGCCTTTTTCCCCTGCCTTTTTCTGTTCGTAAGTGGAAGCTCCGGTCGCAAGTAGAAGCAAAATTTTGCGGCCGGAGCTGGTCGTAACTTGAAATGGTCATAAGTAGGGACATTCCTAAGTCGAGGCACCACTGTATTGAGTTAGAACAAATTATGGTATTAATGTAACATAGAAATGAAAGACAAAGAATGGAAAACTTCATGTCTAGTCTTCTTTTCCAGGACAAAAAATGTTCAGATCTGTCACAACCATTTCTTCCATGCTTTCAAATCTATTAAGAACACTAACTCACACACAGCTTTAGAGGGTTTCTATTATTTTTTTAAATTAACATCTGAATTAGTATTTCAAAAGATATGTTGAGGACTGTGGGAAAATAGATGCTACCATATGTGATACACAAATATAGACAAATAGGATATACTGATATAGGTTTTATTCATTTATGATAATCTTTTTTATTTTTTGCATATTGAGATAAAAAACTGACTAATTATAAATTGCAATATCACTCAGCATTGCAAAGTGAAAAATAAATGTGCAAATTAGAAAGCAAAGCCACTTAGAGCCTATAAAGAAAATCACTATCTTTTTAAAAACTAAATTTCCCTAAAGTGCTACCAAAGGGAAGAAATGTTACAGCTCCACAGCAATGCAGCTTTGTTGTTGTGCAGCAGAGCAAATCAACATTCTACAAGGCAATTCAAAAAACAAACAAACAAAAACACAAAACACAACCCACAAAACTATAACTTTGAAACTGGACTTTGGATCAGCACCATATTTAGCACAGATGTAATAACAGTCTGCTCTTGCTTTAGTGCCAGATTTGGGGAAGGTTGGGCAAAGGGTTTTCAAGTTATGATTTTAAAAAAAGTTAAAATGTTTCCCTCCCATGCAGAAACAAGAGACCCTAAACATCCCCAGATTTAAAATAGCTGATACAAATTGAAAAGACCAGTCTTGCTCATCTCAAAAGAGAATGGGTGGTCCGAACCACTTTTTAATTTTTTTTAATTTGGAAAGAATCCAGGCTGCAGGGGCTGAAATATTGATCCTCAAAAAAGACCTTTCAAAAGTGGAAAACAACCACTTTGTTATAAGACTGAGCATGCTTCAAACAGGTTTGCCAGAGAGAGCTTTCCAAAGTAGATATACTGTTGCAGCTTCACAGGCAGGGAAGGAAGATGTTTGGAGGGTAATTAAAAATCACAGTAGCAGGCAAAAGACAGGTTTTCTCAGAACAACAACAAGAACAACAACAACAAAACCAGAGTTGCTTTAAAGAAAGTAATGGAGTGACAGTCCCCCATGAAGGGGGACATTTTGCCATTTATTTCCAGGGAATTAGCATGCAATTTTGTAAGGCATTTTCAAAGTACTTCTGCACTGAAAAAACACAAAACAGTTGTCTTTGTCCCGGATTTCAATAAACATTCTCTCAGGATTTCTTAGACAAAACTCCTGGCACATGTTTTCAAAGGGAAAATTAGCTTCAGGTCTGGGGCATGTTGGACTTTTGAACCTATCAGGACCCAATTAGCTGACTCTCAGGAGGAGAACTTTTTAACTCCTTCCTGTCCAAACAGACATCTGTGCTGGCAAGGTGATTCTGTACTTGGTTGTAATAAAATTGCAAACTAAAAGCATCTCATATTAGTTATTCTCTTTACCTACTGCTACCTTCATAGCAATATTGTCTTGTCTTTTCCAGTATGTTCTGCTTAGGACTTGCAAACTAATAGCTATGGCTTCCTTTATTATCTCATATTAGGCCTTCCTTTCCAATTTCTATCCCTTCCCCCCCCCCCCCTCCACTTATCTCTGCAATATTGTCTTTTATAGCCAGTTCTCTATTCTCATTTTTTGTGCATGGCAGAATAGCCTCAGTATACTCATTTTTGCTCTGGTGAGAGTTCAGACTTGACTTAAGCACCCATTTATATGCCTTTCTGGTAGTCTGTTGTATCATTATCATTCACACTTGTCAAAAAAACAGCCCTGACAATAGCATTGTGTTTGGGTGACAAGTCATTGATGAATTTTCTCTTACCTGTGTCATTTTATGAATGGTAGTGAGCACAAGAGGGAATCCTGTAGACCATCTTGACTTCTGCCATTGGTGTTCTCAACATTTAGGCTGCCCTTTGCTGTGTTAAGCTTTGCATCCTTTTTCCTGCAGAAATATTGGGCCATTTTCTGGCATTTTAAATCATGGATACAGAAGCACAATGTCACACATTTATAAAATGGAGTGTTGCTGTTTTATTTAAGAACTGAATACACAAATTAAATCATAGTAAACATGTTACATTAAATACTAAATGTAGAGCTTCTTCACACTTTCTGGTTGCTCCCATGCAAATGCCCTGGAAGTGTGTAGGTTGCCAAGAAGTTCACAGCTGAGATGACATAACTGGAGGAGATGAAGTTGGTTTAGTATCATTTATTCTCTCAAAGTCAATTAAGAAATCTTTGGTTGAACCTATACCTGTTTATGATGCTGGTGAAGTAATTATCAGGTGATTTATATAGAAATATCTGTTTGGAAGAAAATTGTTGTCATCTCTATAATCCAAGGACTGTGAACATTTGCAAGATTATGTTTAGTATAGGTGATCTAGTGTAACAGCTCAGTGGATTGTGGCTTCCCTGAAAAATTATAGACACAATATTTGATTCTTATACTACAATCCCCAGATATTAATATTTTTCTTTCCATGCTGTTAATGCACTCAAATTGCATGAGGAGAATTAACTGTGTTATCTTAAGAAACCAATCTATTTGTTATGATCTCATTTGGAATCTTGTTAACTTTAGCAAAACCTTGTTTAGATTAAAGTAGCACCAGGACAGTAATTCAGCTTTAATTAGCCTCAATCAGAGGTAAACATAATTAAACAATGTTTTCTACGGCTAGGTGACTCTTCTTGAATTTGCTGTAACTTTCCCCTGGCTTAATTGCTTTTGTTCCCTTACTGTGTATACAAGGCTGATTGAAAGTTTACAGTTTGAAAAATATTTCCATTCCGCTAGCGTGAAATGGAAGATTTAAATTCTTTCTGTTCTTTTGTATTTATTCTGGGAACACATAAGAATGCAACATTATCATTTTATTAATTCATGCAGATTACATCAGTTTCCTTGGTGATTGGCAGGCAAAAATATTGCAGCCCTAATATTACATCTAAAGTATGGTGAGTGTATGGGGGGAGGGAAGAGTGAAAATACAGTGAGAATAACTGTACTAACATATTTAAGTATAAGGGTCAAGGTATACTTTATAGATTTCATGTCAACAGAAGAGAACATCCCTTAAGTATTAAAAACCATGTAATTGCCGCTGAGAGATTTTCAGGATTCTCATAGATTGCAAATTTCCTTCCTTCCTTCCTTCCTTCCTTCCTTCCTTCCTTCCTTCCTTCCTTCCTTCCTTCCTTCCTTCCTTCCTTCCTAGTAATTGGGAGGTAGTCATGGGCTTTGTTTGCACATATGCCTCCTTAGATGTGAAGGTCTTCCAGAACCACCTCTCTGGAACATAAGCAAAATTTTAGCTTCTGACAATGTGCCTCCTGTAACTTTTGGTTTGACCCTGAATTTCTTTTCACAAATCTTAGACTGTCAAGGCAGGAATTTTTTCCATGTACATGTTACTCTAGCATAATTTTCAAGTGTTCTGATTTACCTAATTTATTGTGCCAACAACAGAATCAGGCGTGTTCAGAAACCAGCCCTTTTATTATTGCATAGAGGGTGACTCATGGACATGTTTCTTCTGCTCTGTGCAGCCTTCTGTGATAGTATCTTGGCATTTGGTTGTCTCATGAACACCTACTTGTTTCTCAGCATTTGTAGCACAGCAGAGAAACACTGTAGAAAGCATTAAAGACAAGGAAGAGATAGTCCAAGTGAAAAGGGAATTGCTTTTCCCAACAAAGGAAGACATTGGATTATTTGTCTGGAGTAAACCAAGGTTGGGTAACTTGTAGCCCTTGAGATGGCACTGCACTGCAACTACCTCACTGCTTACCATTGGCAGAGATGGCTAGGGATGATAGGAATTGTAGACCAACAGCTCCTGAAGATTCACCAACTACCCATTCCACAAAGAAAAAAATTACTTAGGATCAGTGATGGGAATGGCCAGCACATTTCTGCTTCGTAAGAGTATAGGGACATGAGCTCTAACTTACTGGGTAGTTCCCAGTAAATCCAATAATAATAATACTAATCATGTGCCATCAAGTAAATTCTGACATATGGCAACCCGTTTCAGGGTTTTCCAGGTAGTGGAAGTGGCTCGTACCATTCCCTCAGAAGCAGTGTACCACTCCCTTTTTTAAGGGGTGCCCTGGGACTGTGCAGCTTGCCCAAGGCCACACAGACTGGCTCTACCCACAGGACACACAGTGGGGAACTGAACCACACAACCTCTGGCTTTACTGGCAGATACCTAAACCAGTGAGCTATATCTAAAATCTAAAAAGCAGTCCCTAAATTGGTCATTCTGATCACTTCAGACTCTCAATTCAATGAGGCACCTCATCAACAGAGTATTTGCAAGTCACATATGACTACTTGCCACCAATCAAAATAAAGTTAAGGAGCAATTTTTTCTCTCTCAATAAAAAGAATTCTATAATTTGTGTAACTCTCTCAGAAAACTAGTGGCCTTTCCCCTTGAGAAGCAAGGCCACATCATCTTATACACTTTGCATTACTTCTGTTACAGGGTTATTTATTTCTGCTGGTGGGACCAACAATACTCTTCCAAGATAAGACTCATCTTTTCAACAGCTTTTTATACAAAAATCATGACTCGAAAACCCTTTGCTCAACGTTCCCCAAGTTTGGCACAAAGCAAGAGCAGACTGTCTGCTACAACTGTGCCAAATTTGGTACTGATCTAGAGTCCAGCTTCAAAGTTATAGTTTTTTGTTTGGGCTGCCCCCAGTTTTATAATTGCCTTATAGAATGTTGATTTGCTCTGCCAGCACAAGATCATTGCTGCACTATCATGTAGCAATAAAAAAGGGAAACATAGAAAAAATATATTTATTTGTCTTATTTATAGGCCGTTTTTCTCTCGATAAAGGGATTCATGAAACCTGTTTGAACAAATAATTTGTGTTTAAGAGGCTCTTGGGAAATTGATGAAAGAACATAAAAACAACAAAAAAGATCCTCTCTTGAGGGTTTTTTTTTTTTCCCTTTTGTGTTCGCACCAAAGTTATATTCCTAGTGCCATTCATATGCCTGGTCATGTGCAGATTGTGCCATCAGGCATAAAACCAGGCATGTGTGACTGTCACCCTGTTAATTTGTTTCAGTTAACCATTGCAACTGCCACATTTTGGCCTATCCATGCATAAAAAAACAGCTGGATTTTAGCCTAAATGTTTTGTTAATAATTGTCTGTAATGGAACCTCTTCTCTTTTCATTCACTAAAGAGAGCTGTTATCGGTTACCTGATGCTTCTGTGTCATTTTAAAGACTAGCTGATCAATTTAAGTGTGTGATCTTACATGTGATCCCTGTACATGCATGTAGCTATGTCTGCAGAAATGGACAGTGATCCAAGAAAGTTCAGCCTGAAACCAATCATTTCGTCTTGAAGGTGCCACAACACTTTTGTTTTTATTTTTTATGCTGCATACACTGAAAGAGACTCACACAGCTACTTCGCAGGAAGGTGATTTTTCTGTATTTTGTGAGGTTTCCCGGGGGAAAAAAAGGCTTGTAATATTGAAGAACGATTTTATAGCGTTATTTATCCCAACACCCCAACGTATGTGCTTGCTCACTGTTTCTGATAAATGTGTTTTGGCTTTTTCCATGTGGTATTATTTTGAGTGTTATTGTTGTAATTTGTTGTCATTGTCATCCTTGTCATCATCAACATCAAAATAGGGCTTTATTCTCCTCCTCAGAGCATCCCAATGAGGTATTTTCTAGCACACAAAGTATATGCAAATATGCACAAGATGTTGCATGTACTCTGTATATGTGTAAGGAGTATACCCTCTGGTGTAGTAGAAATCAAAAGACAATACTTTGGATCTTATTGAAATTCTCAAATAGTGGTTACAGTATAAACATATCACTTTTATATAACAATTCAATCAAGGCTGTGGCATGATAAGTAATGCAATAGTCATTAAACAAGGTTGTTAATGCTCCAAAATACTTTTTTGCTGATGGATGGCCCAGGCATCCCATTCATTATAAATTAAAATGCAGCAAAAATCCATTTGCTTCTAGGCAGTCACAACGTTATTGCTCTTTAATGGTACTCTGGCTCTGTATATTGCAACACAGACATATGATAGGAAAAGCTCAAGACTCAATTCAAAAGAAATATTTAGTTGTTTTTAATGTCTGCATTGTCTTTTACCTGTGGAATTCAAAGCATATGTGCATATATTTGCGGAAGGGAACCATTCTTGCAGCACCTAGTCTATGTAACTCCAGCTTCTTGGATGAATAACAATTGCTTTTAATCTATTCTTTCCCACAAAATATAAGTCATAAGTAACAATAATAAATCAGCTACATTCTACTGCAAGTTAAAGGAGATAGCTCAGTTTGCAGTATAAAAGTTACTTTTCAGTTTGTTTTCTTATTACAGGTGTATGGTCTCAGTTAAATGGTAGCAAGGGAACATCACATGGTGCAAAGGCTGCCTCAGGATGTGCCTCAGTCTCTTGTGGGCAGTGAATGAATGTAAGATGGTCAGGAAGGGAGGATATGCCACAGCTAGTGCTCGATCTTATAGGTGGATGAGAAAACACAGGTACAAAATGACAAGGGATGAAGGAGCAGCTTAGGCATCCTCTCACCTCATGTGACACTTTTAATAATGAAAACCAAAGCCTTTGAAAACAAAATTCTATGTCATACTAGCAAGAATGACAAATCAATGGCTGAAATCTTGTGCCTTAACATAAGACAATTTGTAATATTTAGTCCATTAGTAGGTTGCAAAGAAAGCGGCCACACCACGATTCTAAGGGGTGGGGCACACTCCGGCTTGGTATTTGCATGTGCGCAGACAAAAGGAAAATAAAAAAGAGCTGGTGGAAGAAAGAGAGATAGAAGAAAGAGAAGGAGAAAGGTGATTGAGAGAGAGGGAGAAATACAGCAATACTCATATTTTTTAGGTTGGGTATTAGAAGCAATACTTGTATTTTAGGTTGGGTATTAGAAGTGGTTCCTTGGTCTTGATGCACTGAAGACTACTTTAGCCAATGATTGGTTTAATAGTTGCCATGGGATTTCTTTGTTAATGAGACACCAAAGGCAGGAATATTTATGGAAATGGTCCTCCTCCATAACAAACTTAGAACTTGAGTCATAGCTTATTCCTCCTACGACTCTAAATTGAGTCATTATTCCTCAACCTTTCCCAGCATGTGCACAGAAGAGCTCAAACTGGATGCAAGCAAGTGTAACATCGTATATAGTCACTACCTTTAGCCTTCTCACATTGCTGCTGTAATTCTTACTAACTTTATAAGGAATGGCTCACTTGGAAAAGGGCAAATTTCCTGGGGTGTATCTCAAAATGGAGTCTGACACAAGGAGACCAAAGCAGGGTTTGATCTTTTCCCTTATTTTTTTTTTTTTTTTTTTGCTCTCAGGGAAACAATTGCACAGATCTTTTTTATGTGTGTTTTCGATATGTTCCTTTTATTCAGAACAGAATACAGTAACATTTCCCCTGCATCTTTAGTCACATCTAAGAATGTTATCTTTTCCAAGCCTTGCAGGGCTTCTGTTTCTTGAACAATCACATGATGGTCAGAAATTCAGTACTTGTCAGCTGTGGGCATTCCATCATCTTTTGTGCCTGCAAACAAACACATAGCCTCGGCATGAGATACACCACTTTGGGATGATGACCTTTTCAGGACAGAACGTTTGGGACAGATGAGTGTGGCTGGGGATCAGATCCTCCCTCTTCTTTGGTAGTACGTTTTGATCAAGGCTTCCACACACATATTTGTGCTTCATCTCAGATAGAATGACTTGGGGCAAAAAATAGGTATTCTCCTGTTTCATCAGATGAGGAAGGACTTGACAACTTGATCTCATGAACACTGTGTACTCTGAAGTTCTACAGCACTTAAACTAGAAAGGAAAGATTCCACAAATGGGTGAAGAGAAGGTTCAGATAATTCATCCCTGCTCACCCTAGAGTAGAGGCAGATTATGTTCCAAGCTGGTGTCAGTGCTTGATCCATAAGTTATGGGATGAGGCAATTCTCCTAATAGACCCTGGGCCACCAATACCATAGGACCTGTGTGGAATACAAGGCAAAAATTCATTCTGATTGGTGGACTTTCAAGGATTATGAGATCCAGCATTCCATCTTGGACTGTATTTTCTTCCTCAGGCCTAAGGTCCTTGCACTTGCCTAGGTGGCAGGTAAAAGGAGGGAAACAAAACTCAGCTGATGTCCTCATGTGATAGATGCCGTTTAGGCTGGAACAGGCAGAAGTGTGGAGTAATTTGATGACCCCACCCCTGCCAACCAGACATTAGCCAGCTGGCACTAGGGGATACTGAATGGCAAATTCTGTTGGGCTAAGGCTGTCACATAACATCTAGAGGCTGTATATTGTAGTGCCACATGGCTGCCTGTACACACTTAGCATTCTGACAAGAACAGGACAGGTACAGAGCAAGCAGTAGCCTAACCTGCCACATGAGTCCAAGATGCTGTCACCCCTTTTATAGACTGATATGGAAAAAGCTTTGTGTCTCTCTCCTATAGAACAATGACCTCCCATAACAGTTGATAGCCAGAGTTAACTTGTTCCCCATTGCATACTGAGGGAGAAACAGATGTGATGCCAGTTTTGGCAACTAGAAGATGATAGAAGGTTATCCTTTCAAATACACATTACTTCAGCACTTCTGTGGCTTTGTAATTGACTTGCAGATGAATCCTGGAGTGCATTTGCACACTTATTGCTTTCTGTCCTTTCTAGCTTAAAAAAAGTGCCCACAAAGAGACTGGCCAGGGAGTAGTGGTGAATTCACTTCTGCAGCTAGGCAGAATTCAGCATGCTTAAGGAGACAATATAAAGACTGCTGCTGAAAAAAGCGCTCCCTGAATCCCATGTTATTGGATTATCACCAGCTAGTCTCCAGTGTTCCATTTGTCAATAAGTTATTGGAGCATGTGGTAGCTCCTCAGCTCCAAGGGTTCTTGTATAAAGTGGATTATCTAATCCATTTCAATCTGGTTTTAGGCCTAGTTTTGGGACAGAGACTGTTTGATGGATGATGTACAGTATGCGAGAAACTAGTCAGGAGGACTGTATCCCTGTTGATTCTCCTGGATTCTCAGTGGTTTTCAGTACCGTTGACCATGATATTCTTCTGGGCTGTGTCTCTGAGATGGGAATTGGAGGCATTGTTCTACACTGGCTCTGGAGAGGAGAGCTGAGAAGTTGGGACTCCTGTTTGACACCTGAGCATCATGCCTATGGCATCCCACAGGGCTCTGTTTATTCCCACATGCTAGGAGTGCATTTGCACAGTTAAAACCTGTGTAGCAGCTGTGTTTATTCCTTGAAATGTCTGATCTGGCCACAGTGGCATATGCCTTAGTTACATCCTGTTTAGATTACTGCTTGGGGCTGCTTTATTTCATAGTAGTTGCTGCTTTTTTACTGGCTTACCTCCCCTCCTAGTAGCCCCTCACAAAGAAATTTAGCATGTAAAACTTTCTCCTATAATTTTGTCTCATTTCACAAAGAAAGTCACCGACTCATTTTCTGTACTTCAAGCTGCTATTATTAAAGGCACAGGGGTAGAGTCTAAGAAAAATTTGACAGTCCTGTAACTTTTTTCCTATTGTAAAACAACTTGTGGGTTCAATCAATCAAAAATGACAAGTTGAGGGTTTTTTTTTTCCATGAGATCAAGATTAAAACAATCACAGCTAGAGAAGGGTATTCTCAACATAATTTGTATTGATCACTTTTGGAACTTACGTCTTCTTAAAATGATATGTAACAGCTGATGATAAATTGGTACACTCTGCTGGCTTGCATGACTAGGGTGGTGGAAAGCAAATGAAGACAGCCCATCTGTCAAAGCTTGACATCTACATTTGTGGGTTGACAGCATATCCCTTCAATTTCTCCTCCCTCCTCACCATCCAGCTCTGTATTGATATACGGATGTACTTCAGATCTGTTAGTAAATTGCCATTTAAAGTGCACTGTGTGGCCACAGATTTCAAGCCCCTGATCTTGCAGGCAAATGATTTCCTTTGCAGCTGTGTTTGTGGAGTGATGTCATGCCTTGACATAGATTCTTTCCAATAAGGCACTAGGGAGAGGAAAATGGTTCCCCACTGACTGCTAATTGTTGCATCTCTGTTGCTCCTTGCAGCAGTAGAGGCAGATTTAACAAAGATTTAGATGTTTGTGGTTTCAGGGCTCTATTTTTGGATTAGATGCAACAATGTGTAAGCAGACGTCTGCTCGGACAACAGAACTTTCCCTTCCTCTTTCCCCTTTCCCCCTCCACCTGCCAGTGCATCAAGAACATTGGTTCTAGAGAAGTGGTTCCCAACCTTGGGTCTCCAAATGCTCTTGGACTATGACTCCCAGAAATCCTAGCCAGCACAGTTAGTGGTGAAGGCTTCTGTTTGTTCAAGAACACCTGGGAACCCAAGGTTAGGAACCAATGCTCTAGAGGGTCTCTCTAGATCTAGACAACAATATTTGGGAGGTTGAGGAGAGTAAAGATATATGTAGGGGGAAGGACAATCTTTTCCATGGGTGCCAATGAATTTCAATTTTTGCATTTGTTTTCAAGCTTTATTTATAACCCACCCACGGAGCTTTCAGTATTACACAATAACATCAAAACCAACCAACCAACCAACCACACTGACAGATCTCAGTAAAACAAATAGGAATGTGTAAGATTGCTGTCGGCCACCATTTTGCCTAATAAATACTTCTGTCCTGTTTCTCAAGTCCTTTGCCTTTTACTGATAAATTCTTGCTAGGCAAAAGTTGAAGGAAAGCCAAAGACTGCTGATCCCCTACGGTCAAACTAGGTAATACACTAATCACATATTTAGGGGAGCTGCTCCCTAAAGTGCTGAAAGACATCTGTTAGTCTGAGCATGTGATTTTCTTCAACTTCATATTTTGCATTTAGCATGCTTTGTGACTGATCTTTGAAAGGTAAATACCTGACTGATTAATTATCATCTGATTGCTGAGGCACACAGCTCTAAGGGAACCATATTGTCAGTGGGAAAGTGTGTTAATTAGAGGAAATACATGTCCCTCTTAACATCTAGTTCCACCCTCTGCATTGCTGACAGAATAGCCCTGCTTTTTTAATTCTCTTTGTTGCAGCTTGATATTGTCAATGTTTTTCATCATGAAGAAAGTTTCACCGGTTGGATTCCTGCCAGATGCACGGGGGGGGGGGGGGGGGAGACATTGCATACCAGAAAGAAATTAAGCCTCAGCAGCCGCAATACATATGAGCAGATTTCCTGGTTCAGTTAAAACAACACCAGAAACATTTTTGACCTCTTTGAATAAATAAATTACACTACAGAGACTCATTAGTTGATATCATCTATAAAATGCTTAGCTTCCTTTGGATTTTCTAACATTCTACAACTTCTTAGAATTTTCTTAGCATTGTTCTGGCAAAGTAGTCAAGGCACTGCTGAATTATACTCTCCAAGGCTACATATGTGAAACAGCAAAATCTTCAAAGAAGTAGCAGTGTTCATTTGTTTCAGCATATTGGCAATATTAAACAGGGGAAATGGTGATTTAAAGACAAACAGATTTACTGAAGTGTGAACTTTTGTGGATCGAAATCTTTCAGGCTCTTTTTTGTACTCCTTGTGTCAGAAGAATTGGATTATCTCTTACAAAAACTCACATAGAAATAAATCGCCTGGTCTTTAAAATGCCACATTACTTTGCTTCCCCCCCTCTTTGTTTTCCCCCTTTAATTTTGGTAACAAGGAAATACTGTAATCTCACTGCAGCAGTCACTACCAGACCCTTCCCCTGCATGTTATACGTAACCAAAGAGTTATTGGACAGGTACAGTATAGAGATATCCAGCTACATTTACTACTAAGCTAGTAGGTCAGCTGGTGAAAGACTATATTACTTTTAGACACCTAAGGAAATGTTATGTTTAGAAAATCAAGGAACAATCAGCAGCCACAACTTTGTTATGACCACATGATTTTGAACACAAGCACATAAAGTTGCCCTGTACTCAGTCAGAATTTTGGTCCATCTCATTCAGTATCACCTCATCAACAAGCAATGGTTCTCCAGGGGTTCTGAGATCTAATTAGCAATGCTGGGGGTTAAACGTGCATATTTTGTATTCCCGTCTACCCTGTAGAATTAAACTCCTCCCTCCCTCGTCTCAGAAACTTGTATTTCAGGAGAGTTCTCTAGCAGAAGAATCAAACATCACATTACGCTACAAATCCTCGGATTTCTTAGGCTGGAGCTAGGGCTGTGGAAGTTGTATCAAACTTATTAAATTGTGTAGTGCAAACACTCATGACACAATGTATGCATGGCATCTGGTTGGTGTCAGTATTGGCAGAGATATTCAAAAGCTTTAGGTATAGATTTCACTGACAAATACCCAGGATTTTCAACAGAAGGAGCATTTAGCTGGGGAATAAAGAAACCAGAAACGGAGAGACTTTATATTCATGACGGGGCAAGAGGGGTAGGAAAAGGCCTTATTCTGAATCTGACATTGCAACCTTCTCCACATTAATTATAAATATCTACAGCTCCTGGAAACTCCTCACAATGAGGGTGGTCTTCTATAAGGAAGTCCAGAAGTGAAGCAAAGATTTTTAACACTTTAAATCCTTTTAAAACCTCCCTCCCATGCCATTTTCCTATTGAAAATGTCTTCTGAAGAATGTTACTTTCACAAGTTGGAAAAAATATATAGGGATAAGTATGAAACAAACTCCCACTTTATATTTATTGTGACCTGTGCAATGCTAAGCTAGTGGTTTAGGTATCTGGCTGCAGAGCCAGAGGCTGGGAGTTCAATTGCCCACTGTGCCTCCTGTGAGAAGAGCCAGCCTGTATGGCCTTGGACAAGCTGCACAGTCCCAGGGCATCACCAGAAGAAGGGAGTGGTAAACCACTTCTGTTTATTTTCTACCTTGAAAACCCTGGAAAGGTCACCCTAAGTTGGAATCGATTCGAGGACACACAATACAAATGTAATGCTTTTTTCATATAAAAGGATAATTCATTTTGTAAAAGTTACAGATGTATATCTATAACCATATAGCATTCCCAGCTGTCCATCCTGATTATGAAATATCTTTTAAGAAGAATAAAAGTTATTGTGATGCCCCAGCATACACATAATGGCCTTGTGTTGACCTCAAGCCTGTTTGGCCAGTACCCCACCCCACACAACTCTCCAGGCGGTCATCCCACACCCCGTCCACTGGAGGCTGCAAGGTCCTCAACTGTAAACAAACTTGGACCTCACATTTACAGAATGCTCATGACAGGGAGTATTAAACAGTGGACAGATGTGCTAATACTTTGATTTTCAATTAAGATATTCTTACATAAGTAAAAACTACACTATTTTACAAGTGATGAGCCTACAAAAATCTTTTTATTTATACATATGATTAGTTCAAACTTCTAAATAATGTCTCATCACAAATACTGATAGAAAAGAACAAGAGATGGAAAGGAACTGCCAACCAGAGAACGCCACTTGTTCAAATCTCTCCTTATTATGGGAAGAAATACCCTATTCTATATGTCTATTAATACACACTTCATTAAGCTATTAATTCTCTCTTCATTAAGCTAGAAACAACTGTATCATTGGCAAACAACAATTCATTAGTCTTAATGGGATTTAATAAAGTTTCTAAGCACAGATTCACTGGAGAATTAATTGCAATATACTAATCAGGGGGGAAAGAAATCCAATTCACCAGTCAAATATATTTATCCAATTCACAAGCTGGGAGGCATAAATAATATCAAAAAAGAGAGTAGGTCGTCAGCAGAGTGTGTTGTCACACACTGAGGAACCTGGATGGCTTACAAGCAGGTTTCTATTGATTTCTAGAAGTAAATTTACTAAAACAAACACTTTTGTTCCTCATTTCACAGGCATAGGTCTGTGACCAGAGAAGTAATGGAACAGGGTTATAATGGAATGAATTAGCTGCTCCCATGGCTTGGGCTTATACCAGGAGAAATAAATAGAATGTCAGAGAGAAACAGCATGCTAATTGGAAAGGTTTTTGTTGTTGTTGTTGTTCTGGCATAACGTTCGCCTGGCCAGTGCTTGAATGCATTGTGCATTGATTTGTCTTGTTTCTTTTGGTTGCGCTTTTAAAAATTGTTTTTAAATTATGATTTTAAACACAAATGAATGAATAAATAAAGCTTTTGTTAGCCACCACAAGAAATGAAACGGCATCATAGATGCAGGATTTGCCTTTCAAAGAAGGCTAGGTTGGCCATTTCCCTGTTGTCCCTCGACCTGCAAACAAATGGCATATTTTTTTTCTTCAGGCAGCCTTTTGGCAATGGACTGGCTGTTTTAAAAGGGGCTTTGCCGGATGGGTGCTGTATTGACCAAAAAATAAACAGACAAACACCTCAATGTTTTAAATTTATTTAATATCAAAGGAGCCTCATACTCACACAGGTGATCCTTCAGATCATTATTTGTTTGCTTCCTTTCAGATAGCCAGGCTCCTAAGTAGTTTACAGCTGTAAAAGTTAAAATTATCACTTTAAATTGAGCCTGGAAAATGAATGGCAACCAGTGGAGATCCTTCAGAACTGAAGGGATAATAGATTCATCTTCCTTTTGAAAAGAAGAATGGAGCAAACTTATGGACAACGTATAGGTGAAATGCATGTTTTATGAATCGGTGTATATAGTTATAAGAATATTGTTACTGTAATGTAAATATATAGTTAATATAGTTATAATATACTGTATTATATATTATATAATATAACTATATTATAACTATATAGTTATAACTATAACTAGAATGTAAGAATATAGTAACGCTTACTCCCACCCAGTTCTACCCGTGTCACTCGTGCGAGTCAGGAGGTGAGGTTGAGGAGCCTGACGCCGAGGGAGGCCCGGAAGGAAAAAACAAGAAGCCGGGCCTTCTCGGCGGTGGCTCCTCGCCTCTGGAACAGCTTACCTCCTGAGATTCGTGCAGCTCCCTCGCTGGGTATTTTCAAGAAACAACTGAAAACATGGATGTTTAGGCAGGCCTTCCCCCTTTCCAGTTAACTCCTATTATTTTTTTTTCTTTCTTTTTTCACTATAATACACTCTGTTTCTTGCCATCTTTGGGAAAATTATGTTATGTTATGTGTATGTTTTTGTTTATTGTTTTTAGTGTATGTTGTAAGCCGCCTAGAGTGGTCATAATTGACCAGATAGGCGGGATATAAATGAAATAAATAAAAATAAATAAAATAAAATAGTGAATATAGTTAAAATTAATTTGTTGAGGGTTTTGATTAAGATTCACAGGCATGTGAAGATGTTATTTCTTATTTAGAATAAAATGAAATGTGATGCTGGACAAATTGCTGCCATCAGAACTGGCAGATCCATGTTAATTTTCCCCTCCTTTCTCAATAACATTACCTTTGATCTTCAGGTACCACTGAAATGTGTGGGTTTTCCCCCTGTGCTTTCAAGAAATGAACTGCTAGATAGCTCAATGACTGTAGTATTTGGCTGTGGAGCCAGAGGTTGGGAGTTCAATTCCACACTGTGCCTCCTTAACAGAGACTGGCCTTGATGATCCATAGGGTCGCTTCCAGCTCTTCCAGGCACAACCACTAAATCCCTTTGGTACATATAAATGTTCAGTCTCAATGTCAATCCTGCTTTTTTGTCTAATTATATTTTTCCCACCCACATTTCATTGAAAATGTTATTTCTGTTTCATATTAGCTACATTGTATTCCTCTATGGAAATGATTGGATTACCAAGCAGGATCCCCTTAAGCTATCAAATAAATGATCAGAATAAAAGCTGGAAACTATATTGCCTTAATGCTGGGGACTTAAAAGTGAAGGACTTGATTTAATAGAAGATTCAATTAAAGTGAATTAAGCAGAAGTGGCAGAGAAACAAAAAGATGACTTTGACAAATCTTAATGTAAGACAATCTGGTGTTGTTTCAAAATAGGAATACACGTTGTGGAGTTTAACAATGTCTTAAAGAAAAATGGTCATGCATTTAAAAGAATGTTTTAGCATCGGAATAATGCACAGCTTGTATACACTTCAGAGATATAATGTGGAAAACCCTTGCCTAGTGAATAGCATAGCAATACTACTAAGCCCCATAAAACAGAAATAACATAATTAGGCATGGAGCTGCATAACAAGCTTTTTTCTCCCCATAGCAACTTTGTAATGGGATCCCAGTAGAACTATGTGGTTTGAAGTCATTAAAATCTCAGTGGATTTCATCAGGTCTTTCCAGTTTTGGAAAGTTTTATTTGGAAACACTTTGATCTCATTGGATCCCAACAGATTGTCCCACTTTGAGAAAAGCATATTTTTATAGCTTATTTTAAAGTGCATTGGCTACAGAAACCACCATTGCTATAACTCTACCAGAAACTTCCATATGTGCTGCCTACATAGATACAAGCAAATAATACATTTTCCTCGCAATGTATGGATTTCAAGCTTGTGGTCAGGATGTGAACATGTATCAGAGGAAGGAGCTGTGAGGCACTGTCCCGTGCTTTTTTGTGCATGTCGATCATATATCTTTCTCAACACTACTTGGTACCAGTGGGATCTCACCATCTGTTAACTCAGGAATACAGAAACATAGTGAACAGCTTTATAATGCCAGTTCATCTAGTTAATCAGATTCTAGTTCATTCTAGTTCTCTTTTAATTCATTTGCTTAAATAGTATCCGAACTGACAGAGGCTGGCCTGTGTTTCTAGTCCTACATGCATAGCTGGGGGAACACTTAATGTCAACATTTGATTGAAATGAGCTGAGCCCTCCACTTCGCCCATAAGCTGCTCCAGCCTATTTGGGAATATCAGGATCTCAGCCTAGAGCCTTCTGCATGAAATGCATGTGCTCCACCACTGAGTTTCAGACCCTCCCTGTAATAAGAGAGAAGAAGTTGTGCTTTTTTTTTTTTTTTTGGTTATTGTGGGATTTTGAGGGTTTTAATTTTACAAACTGCCCAGAGCAGTGCTTGCACTAATGGGTTTGTATACTAATCAAGTGAGTGAGTGAGTGAGTGAGTGAGTGAGTGAGTGAGTGAGTGAGTGAATCAATCAATCAATCAATCAATCAATCAATCAATCAATCTTTCTTAAAGAGATAGCAGTATATATGGTTGTTGATTTGAAATTACTGGCCCTTCTTATCCCAGACAGAAACAAACTGCCCTAGAATGAGACTAGCTCTCATAACCTGTGAATAATATTTGTTATTCTTGCGATCTGTGGTGGCAGGAAAGAAAAACGGGGGGGGGGGGGAGAGAAGCTGTGATGTGCTAATCATGAGCCCCATTTTCACGAAACAGTTGAAGAATTTGGCATAATTTGGCGAAAGGATCCTATCCTGCCCGCTTCCAAAGTCTCTATCCACAAAGAGTGTGCATAATTTCAAGGAGACATCTGTGCACTCATCTTAGAGCAGCTACTTACCCCAAGAAGTATAGTGCAAATGTAATGTTGGATTACTTGCATAAGTTATGTGTATGCAGATGAACACGTATTGAAGTAAAGCTGAAAATACTTATTACAGTTCAAATGCATTTGCAATACATCTCATTGTAGCATAGAGGATTACAACCAAGTGTCCTGCTTGCTGCCCAGATGCCAATTGTTGGTGGACATGTTCAAGTTCCCCAGTCTCCTTTCTTACGATTCTCTATCTATAAACTAGACTTGAATGGGCAATCCTTCAATCGAAGAATGCCTTTACTCAGAGGAGTGTCCTCTGACAGCCCTCTGAATAGAGGATTCTCATCTGTAAATTAGAACTGCTATCCTCAGATCCTTATGTCTATCACTGTGTCACTATTTTAGAAAAAAATCAGACATATTGAATAGAGAGGGGGACGAACATTAAAACGGATCGCTTTCTCCGACGAATATAGCCAATTTGTTAAATATTCGTTGATCCATATTTGTGGGTTCCAGAGACCCCCATGAATACAAAGGGATGAATATTTACCCGTTTTTATTCGTCCTTCGTATGTCAAAAAAACAAAAACAAAACACCATTCTGCCTACTGGCCGCCGATGAGCTGATCAGCAGCAGAAAGGCAGCCGCCACCCCACACAGCCACCCAATACCACAGCCTACCTCCACCCCCTTCCTTTCCGTACCTTAGGCCCCACACCGCACCGCCCCGCCCCCACCGACACCCTCTTACCTTAATCGCTGCTGGCGAGGTCTTCTGGCCTCAGAGCCACGCATGTAAAAATGGAGACTGGCTGCCCTTTGCAAAGACGGTGGCTGCAGCTTCATTTAGGGTAGGGAAACTGCAGCTGCCATCTTTGCAAAGGGCAGCCTGGATTCCCTTAGCCTGCCTTAAGGGAATCCAGGCTGCCCTTTGTAAAGATGGTAGCTGCAGCTTCCCTATCCTAAATGAAGCCACAGCCACCATCTTTGCAAAGGGCAGCCAGTTTCCTTTTTTACATGCTGTGGCTACGAAGGCCTGATGGAGACCTCGGCAGCTCCATCCCACTGCAGGTGGGAGTGGGGTGGGGGCTAAGGTAGGGAAAGGAAGGGGGTGTGGGGGTAGGCTGCTGGGGTGGCTGGCTGTGTGTGTGTGGGGTGGCTGCCTATCAGCTTCTGATTAACTGATCGACAGCCGGTAGGCAGAATGGGCTTCTGTGCCGTGTGGTAAACTCTCCTGGGGGGACCCAATTTGTGGGTGAATAACTCGGATGTCCGATATCCAATCTTCACCAAAGTTAGCAGGCATGTTGGGGAAAGACATAGGAAGCTCCTTTGTGATTCTGGAGTCTCTAAGTACCTGGGGGAAGCTTTCCTGGGGGAGTCCTCTTTGTGACTATATAAGTCAGGGGTCCATGATCCAATGTTCACCAAACTGTCAGGAGTTGTAGAAACTCGTCTGAGGAAGCCTCCCTGCATATTTGGTGTCTCTAGGTCATCGGAGACCAGTGTTATAGCAGTTTAAAGTGCAGATGAATTGACAGATCGATCCATCGATTCGTCGAAGAATATTCGTATATTCGTATTCGTTGATCTGTTAACCTTGATGAATAACGGATCAAAACAAATTGCCTTTTTTTTTATTTGTCTAATGTTGAACCATTGCATTAAGAGTTATTTGGATACAAAAGAAAGATATGGTGAGGGTAAGTGAACATTGAAAGACACAAGTCATCTAATAACTAATGCAGAACAACACAGCATAATGAAAAAAAATATGTTGTTGATTTATTTGCCACCTGGGGTTCCCTGTTAATAATGTCATGGGCTCCCACTCAGCTTCTTATATCATATTAGTTTTTATCAGAGTTACAGTAGCAGTTGCCTCTGCATTTTCTCCCACAGTCTCACTGGGTCAAGTTACAGTCCCTTAAATATTTGTCAGCTTGGGTGCCCAGTTAGTTTTGCTGGAATTCCCCCAGAGTCCAGGTTACTGGAAAGTGGGAAGGAAGAGAGAGCTTAGGTCCAGGACACATCCCTGTTAGACAAGGCTTTTATAAATGAGTGAAAGAACTGCAGCTTGTGTCTCCTGGTCCCTTTGCTCACCTGCTTCTCCAGAGCTGCCTCAGCATCAAATGTATAGCTGAAGTCTCCTTTGCCTGGTTCTTATTGCAGGCTAATAAACCTGGTGAAGCCAGACAGCTTTTGGCATCCTCTCACATGTCCTCTTCTTCCAAGATGGGTGGCACCCTATGCATTCCCAGTTCTGCTCTTTTATTCCCCTGGACCCTGCCTCTTCAAGCCGTCTCTCATCAGGATGCTTTCTCTCCTGCAGCTGCAGGGACTCCCTCCAGCCAGCCTGATCTTGAGGCAATGCATCCTCTTCCCGGCTGCTTGCCACCTGTGGGCTGGGTCCAGATGGCTTGCTAGGGGTGTGAGATTGCATCACTTCACACTGCTTTTCTCCCTATAGGGGACCCAAGGCAGCTCACAACAACTAAAACCATGAAGTTTTAAACCAACAGTTTAAAAATATTATATAAATATGATATTAAAATGAGAGTTTTGCTGATGTTTCTAATGTCAATGCCTTTGGAATGAAATGGGTCTCTGTACATCGGAAGCATGAAAAGAGAGGGCAATTGTCCCCACACTAAAAAGAAAATGCTTAGTTTGATTATCATGTTTTATTCATTCATTTGTTGAAGTGTGAACATTTATATGAGTTTGCCAGGCTTCATAAGTGTAGTGCTGGCCCATAATTACAGCCTGACCCCAAACACCTTCTAAAAGACATTTTTCAGTAGAGTACAGTAGATTCTAAAATGGAGTAATGTGACATATGTTAGTCAATGAATACTCAAAAGGTGAAGTGTTCAGAAGTTTGAGAATATTATTTACATTTTTTTACCGGGACAGTTTTTAATATGGTGGCATTTCAGACTTGCTTTATACTTTCAGAGACTTCAGAGTACAGAGACACTGTCTTTACATGATACGTTTTGTAGCTTTATTCTAGGCAGGGATGCATTTTTACTGTGGCTTCTGCTGCCACGTCGGGTAGTGTTAATTAGGAATGGGCACGAATTGGAAAAATGGCAATTCATTTTGATTCGTGATTCATCAAGGTTGATGAATCATGAATAATGAGCTTAAGAGTTTTTTTCTGATGAATCGCCAAATCAATTTGTCATTTTGTTTTTGCCTTTAAACCCCTATAAAATGCCCTCCATGCATCTAGGGACACCAAGATCACAGGGAAGCTTACCCTGACTCTCCTCTACACTCCCTCCAAGTTTGGTGAAATTTGGGTTTTAGAAGTCTAAGTTATACACCCACAAAATGGTTCCCCCAGGAAAGTGTCCTTTAGCAGCTGGCTAGGGGAAACCCAAGCTTCAGATGGAGCAAGGAGGAGTTAAGAGTAACCCATATAAAAAAGATAAGCAGAGTGCAGAATCTGCTTGCAGATAGAGGCAGAATACATCCCATATCCATTCCTTATGCAGTTGCACCACATTAAATGCTCTGTTAACCCCAGAGCATTTATTCAAGAAGAATAAATTGGGTGCATTGTATCAAATATTCTTGTAGAAATATACAGGTAAGGAAACTTTTTAGATTTTTAATACAAAAGGAAAATCTTTTGGTTTCTTTGTACAAAATCCAAAAATGATGGCATGTGATGTTTTTATAAGACCATTAAAACAGACATAGGCTAGTTTTCAAGTCTAGCAGGACTGTTCATCAGGTTGACTGCTGCACAGATGGTGGAGTACCCTGCAATGCTCAGCCTGGTGAAGAGTCCTGTTTTACTCAAAAGCTAGCCTGGTTTTGACATTAGTGATCTAATAAAGGAACAGGCTACTCTTCATTTTTAATTTTTAATGTATTATTTACACCTATATCTTTCCTTCCTTGCAATAAGGTCAAGGTGCCATACGCTGCTTCTTCCTACTTAATCCTCATAATCTGTGATGTAGGTCAGAGTGACAACCTAAGGTTACTCAGTGAATGTCCTGGATCTACCAAACATGGATCTATCAAAGTCCAGCTAAACCGTCTAACTGCTGCTTCATATTGGCTCCCTGTGAATCAGTTCTTTAACTGCCACTTTTGTTGATGAAACAGCATATTGAGATTGTTGTGTCTTAGCCCTTGCTACAGATGTACATGCAGTGGAGCAGCCAACTGTTCTTAGTGTGTGCCCATATCACAGTCCACCTGTAATCAGTCCATGTGTCAATGGAAGATTTTAGGATATGGTAAGTGATTTGGATGAATGATGTAACACATACTCAACTACATAAAAATGGGCCCCATTTACATTTTGACAAAGAACATCCACCAAGTATATCAGCCAAGGGGCAGGATTTAACCCAGTTTCCATTATCTTCATGATCAGCTCACACTGGAGATCACATAAACAGGAAAGAGTTCAATATATACCTATCTGAAAAAAAGGGTTAAGTTACCAATTATATCACATTTCTTGATATTTGACTTGTCACAGGTTAACATGAACAGGGCATTCTTTCCTGAGTGAAACCTGTGTTAGGTATATTGTCCCTTGCATTTTATGGAAAAATATAAGACTTGGTCAAAATTCCATTGCTTGGCATAACAAATTACACTAGAGTAGGCCTGTTGAGTCAAGAGGGATTTGGTGAGTCAACTGTGCCATACGTTCCCTTGATTCAAACACACTCTAAATCCAAATTACTTTAGCATAGCAAACTGCAGTTAGAGTAGCCCATTTTAAATAAATGGAACTTACAGAGAGGTTGACTCAGCAAATCCCCATTGATTCAGTGGCTCTACTCTACTTATGATTTACTACTCTAAGTAACAGAATTTTGGCCAATAGCAGACATATTGTTAGGTCCAAAGAATATGTTTACTGCACAACAATAATCAGATGATGGTTTGCATGAATGACATTGCTTATAGCATCCATTTTCCTACTGTCTGTTATTAAAGAAATCGATGGCTGATTTCTGATGGAAGGTGCCAGGAACACTTACAGATACCCTATTTAATTCATATGAACCAGAACTCTGGAAATACTGTCTACATATTTTGAACAGATTTCCTGAGCTGCTAATGTTCATCCCAGAAAGAGTAATAAACTATCAATAAAAAGCAGAGTAGTGGCTGTTGTTAATGAGGTCCTTTGTGGCCAGGGCACCCTGGGAGCATTCCAAAGCCTTGCATAATGCATTAAGCCACTACATCAATAAATCATAACAAGCAAAACTGAAATCCACCAAGCTGGTTCATGGCAGAGAATGAAGATTCTGCATATGTTTCCTGCAGACAGTCAGAATTATCTTGAAGCTATTCTATGTTTGTTCAAAGGTGAGAAAATTCCCATTTTTTTGAGCAGCAACCCCTAGTGGTTTAGAAAGCTGGGCATTTTTTGGGATTGTAGTCCACAAAAGTAACTTCGCGAATATCTGCATGCACTATGAAAATGGCTTGGCCTTCTATGTTATTTGTTGTTGCTGTTGTTTCTATAGTGAGGTTGTAGTCTAGATACAGTAAATTATTATTCTCCCTATTATTTATTTATTTGTTTACTTAAAATATTTCTATCCCGCCTTTCTCCTCAAAAGGACCCAAGACAGCTTACATCATTAAAACAGTATTTAAAAGCGAAAAAACAGTAAGTATACAAATATTAAAAAAGAATTATAAGTATTATATGAAAGTACAAGTATTATATTAAAATGGTAACTAAGATCAATATTAAAACACATTTAAGACAACAGAGCACAGCAATCCATTTAAAAACCCTCTCAGACCACCAGGTGGTAAAGAAAGGATTAAGTTTAAGAAGGAAGACCATTAACTAAATGCTGTTCAATCATTGTTATATTCTCCTAATTCTCCTGGGTATAACTTTTTACACAGATATCCTGTTGATCCACACTCTGACTTGGTTGATTTCCAGATGAGTCAACAAGCACACATCTGCTTTGTAAACTCCTATAACAATTGCTGTAAGGATCAAGGACTGTTTATTTGGCCCCTTAGCAGAAGATACAGTGCTGCTTTGAAGGATGGGAAAGAAATTTATTGTCTTTGCATTTCTCATTTCCCAGGAACAAAACAAACCCTGTCTCAGAAATTCAAATATTTGCATGGCGTCTGATCCATTTTGGATGGGAAAACAAAACAAAACAAAACAAAAAACCCACTATACATAAACCCATGATTAACATTTCAGTAATGTAGAGAAACCTTAATCAGAGATCTGCACATTAGAAAATGCATACAAAAATCTGCACATTTTGAAAATAATATGCACAAAATGTACTAATGTCTGTGAAGAGTAAAAATCAATGCCACGACAGTAGGAAACAGGATGAGAAGAGAATGCTGGTGGGGAAATGAAAATGTTGATGTGAATACAAATGACAACAATCCCAGGAAAAGAATTTAAAGGACATGTGCTTATCAAGGACCTTTGCCCCTGTCCTTAGGGCTCTTCAGAAAAAGCATCGGCAGATCTGCTTCAGTATGGGCGAATTTCGCCCACTCTAAGCCCTTCTGAAATGCTCCATGAGAACCCATATAAATTCGATTGAGTCTCAGAAGTCCAGAGTTAACTAGAACTGTGTCCCTCACTCTGGGAACTACAAGTCCAATAACTATCTCTGAACTGGGTAAACACCAACCCTGCAAGGGAGGAGAAAAGCAGGTTGCAAAAATGGCAATGAATGTTAGGATAGCCAGTTCCAGCCTGAGGAACTGAATTTAGATCCAAGCTTCCCTAACCACCAAACAAAAGGAGGGTGGGGAATGTTTTATTTTTTAAAAAATTGTCCTGGCTGATGATGTCATCAGCCTTATGTCATGCAACCTACAGGAACAAGACTTCAGGGATTATTTTACAATGTTTACCCAAGGGTCTGCCTCCTGTAATGTGACAAGCCATGAAGTCTAAAAGAATGAGAGGGTGCTGACCTAGCAACTGGCACCATAGTATTTAAATGGCAGCCATATTAATGGGGCAGGAAAATTCCATTACCACATTTACCACTCCCTGAACATCAATATAAATAATGGCAATTCAACAGCTAATACGTTGCTGCCATCTTAAATTCTGCTCCCTGATCCAACCTGTTATTCTGCTCATTGATAGGGTAGACCCTAAAATAATAGATATTTCAATTTATGGAATTAAATATTCAAGATTTGATAGACCTTGCCTAGATAACTTTAAAAGGTGACTAGACAGAATCACAGAGGATTTGTCTATCAGTGGATATTAGGCATTAGCATTATGCTTGTGAATACAACTATCAGTTGGGAGAAGTGGAGGAGGAGAATGAGAAAAAGCTATCCCCTTCATGAGGCAGTGCTCTGGCTTCCCTGAGCGGGTGTCCACTGAAGTAGGCAGGACTAGGAAGCACCAAACAGCTGTTTGGCCAAAGTACAAACCAGCACAAACCATTGGTTCAGTGGTTCCTGCCCATCTCTAGAAATAATCTTTATTTGTTTAATGAAGCTTAGTTTACATTTCACAGGCCAAGAAAGTGACTTTCAAGTCCTGAACTTTGCCTGGAGGAGTCTTCCAGCAGGGATGTTAATCTCTTTCTCTCTTAGCAGCACTGGAATTTAAATAGAGGTCAAATCCACTTTCCCACAGTATGTCCAAAAGAAAGAAAGAAAGAAAGAAAGAAAGAAAGAAAGAAAGAAAGAAAGAAAGAAAGAAAGAAAGAAAGAAAGAAAGAAGCTGTCAATCAGGCCACCAAAATATTCTGGAGAAGGACTCGGGTCTTGCTGCTTCATTATTATTCCCAACCTTTCCCCACTTTACATTCACAGAACAATGTCTTGAAATGGGAGATATATCTTCAGAATGCAAGGCTCTTATCAGGATGATGAAAATGATGTCCTTTATTTGCTCCAGTGAGTGAAAAGTGTAACCAGAGATGATCTGAGTCTATTCACAGGCGCAATTAATTGGAAGATTTATTCAAATCACAGCAGATAAACAGGGAATAAGATCTATGAAATGAAGACACAATATAAAAGGAATCAGAGGAAAATCAATTAATTTCTAACACAATATAATGCAATGCGGAAATAACAAGTGTAATGTAGAACAATCTGAATTAAAGTATCAGATGAAGTTGTTGTTATGCAAAATTAGACATAGTTAGCTCTTTATAAAACAATATATTTGCTCCTAACTATCCACAGCCCTCTAGATGAAGCTCACTATGTTCAGCAGTCTTTGGCCTAAAGAAAGAAAGGCATATAGGTGCCTATTTCAAGGAACAGGTTCTTGAAGACTCAGAGGAATGTGCAGGAAAAATGATCCAGGAGAATGAAGATAAGAAAATCAGAAGGAAAAATGTAAAAATAAATAGTGAAATCACTGGAGGATGGGTGGGTGGGTGTGTTTGTAAGAATTAATAAAAGACAATAAATAAAAGAAATAAAAGCGAGGTATAGAATCTCTAAGAAAGATAATCTAACCCATTGTGAAAACTGACAATTCTCTCAAAATCAAGGCACACTAAGGCCAAAAGGCCCCAGCTGCAGTAAATATCTGCAAAAGTAAAAATTACATGAGAAAAAGTAATCTGAAAAGCATATCAATGACAGCCCGAATGTGCATATTACTGAATGTGTAATTCCTCATACATCCTCTAAACCAGGAACGGCAGATTATCTTTGTGAAAGCAGGGCAAAAGATGTGATATCAAGTAGGGCCATTGTTGAAGGCCTCCATGAAAAGCAATGTTTTGAGCTGCCTTCTAAATATTAGCAGGGAGGGACCTAGATGTAGCTCCACGAGAAGCTGGTTCCACAGATTCAGTATCATCGTGAAGAAAGACTGATCCCTTGTAGAAGACTTCCAGGCCTCCTTCAGAGTGGCAACTTGGAGGAGCATTACCTGGGAGGATCTGGTGGGTCAGGCAGATGACACAGAGGAGAGACACTCTGACAAGTAGTGTGGTCTCAGTATTCTGCTTGCATTTGTTTGACAGTTGTGGGAAGCAGTACACAGAGAACATACACACCCTTAATTTATTAGTTGAAATGCTAAATTACATAGCCTGGTAGATACCCCAGCTGTTTCAAATTTGGGTAAGCTGGCAAGGTAATAACCAGGAAGCAACCATAACATTCATCATACTGCTTTAAAAGATTTGAACCATGTTCCATCCTGTTAATGAAATGAGTCACTGCATGAATGGTACTTTCCTCAGATATAGGGCATACATTGCAATTAATAGTCTGAAATAATTAGATGCTTTCTAGGAAAAGTGAATGAAAAAGCCGAACTCATGATGACAAAGGAAAACGAATTCCCACTATTTCTGGAAACTTTTAGAAGCTTCTAGGAGGTATCAGTGAGCAAATATATCCAAAAAGAGAAATAGTATTTTTTTTCTAAGACATGGCTTCCAAATATGATTGCTAGGTATTGTCATCTGTTTTCACACAAATTAAGAGTGGAGGAAGCAGCCACTGTTCACCTTTGGGGTGAAGCAACACGGTAACGGTGTTCCGTGTCTAGTCACGCTGGCCACGTGACCACGGAAACTGTCTTCGGACAAAACGCTGGCTCTATGGCTTGGAAACGGGGATGAGCACCGCGCCCTAGAGTCGGACACGACTGGACTAAATGTCAAGGGGAACCTTTACCTTTACCTAACACCATAAAAGATAATTCATATCCTGTTCAACATTCATAGTGTTAAAAGATTTGAACTGAGGATAGGAAAAATCAATAGTAGTACAATAGACTGACTTGCTGACACTGAACAAGAATGTGAGTGACAGCTGAACCCATGCAATAAAGCCCAAGAGAGAGGAAGCAAGGCTGCACTGATGTACTTGGGGGGGGGGGGGGAATGAAACTTTCCTTTCTCTCCCTCTCCATGTGAGAGTGGGAGGAAGCTTTCAGTTTCCCAAGACTGTAAATCAGCTTAAGAGGAGGAGACAGGAAGGGACAAGGCTGATTTTTTTGTGTGTGTTTTCTTTTTTCTTTTTCTTTTCTCCTTTAAAGGAAAGAATGGTGAAATAGAGTCACTTGAGTTGTGGTGTGGTTGATTCTAGCATGTGAATGCAAGGATCATCCCAAATTTCATTCTGTACTTGAAAGCAACCCTATTTAGCATGATGTAGCACACTCCAGGCTGGGGTAGTTTGGTTCTCTAGTCACACCCTTAGCCAACTCAGAATATTATAGAGACCCAACAAAAAATTCAAAGGACAACAGTATTAATTCTGCATCTCACATCTCACCAGATTCCCAATTTGCAGGCTGTCCTTTGTACTGTCAGAGATTAAAATGTCTTTGGGTGTTGTTTTGTATTCACAATAATTTACAGCCTCCACTAGGAGCCTTGAGTACTTAGATCTCTTGACTAGGTCTCTGGATTCTCCAAAATTGTGACTGTCATTATTTATGCATTCAAAATTGTGGGCGTCATGGAGGAAGCACACATTTGGCTAGTTTGCAAATTGAGCCAAGAAGCACTACCAGAGCACCAAGATTACAGAATTATTTCTGAGGCACACTGTATAATTTTGGTACAAATGAAACCAACATTAACATAGACTGTGCACAGTATTTATTATGGGCTAAAGCTGAGGTAGAGTGTTGCCATGGAAATAGCAAAGCAGCAGTGTGGTATTTTTGTTCTGAAAATAAAGTGTTACCGAAGCTGAAAAACATAAATGTGAGGGGGAAGAAAAAGAGTTAACACTTCTTTGAAAGAGCAAGATGTTGAGTATTGGGCATTTGCACAAGATTAAAAATAGACTTGGTAACATTTGAAATCTCATTTTACTCTGTCACGCAAATGTGTACAAAAATCTAGAAGGGAAAAAATAACTCTGATGTGGACCCTGAAAATCTGTAGGATGCAAAGTAAATAAGAGGTTACAATGAAGTGGGTTTGTTTTGGAAACAAAGAGGAATGCCCCTCAGTGTTGGGCTCATTAAAGACTTTATAAATCTGAAAACACCAGAACTACTCCAATGGCTGCCTCTTATCACACATAACAGGTTTTTGTTTTTTGTTTTTTAAAAAGAGCAATTACGTTTCGTCTGACAATTTGATGTATTAGCATTCATCATCAATGAAATCATGAAGTGTTTATGTTTTTTATATGCCTGGCTGATGTATCACTTTATTGCTAACAAGCATGGCCTATAATTACTCCTTTATTTGACAGAATTTATGGATAATTTTATTGACAGCCCTCTCTGTTCTGCATATGCCTGATAAGCCCGTGGTTTAATATGCACTGTTAACCCAGACTGCAGGGAGCCAGGCAGTAATACTGAGGTCTCCCTTTGCTCTTTCCAGTCTCATGCATTTTTCCACTGTAGCTTTTAAAAGAAGAACAACTTAAACTGAGAGGGATTCCACAGAGGTCCTGCTGAAATGACCCAGGATGCTATCTATGGGGAGTGCTTTGAAGATGTTTACCCAACAGGTTGTATGCCATTCTGAACATCACCTTCCAATGGATACAATAACCAATTTTTGTGAACCCATGTAATACTTTAAAATCTATCTGAGATGTGATAGGACCAGGCATGGGTGATCTTTGTGCATCTGTTTTGGTACAAAGAATGGAAATGCTTATCTGGAAGCATTAGAACATTCTGCATGGAAAACATGTGCTGTACCGCTGGGTGACAGACCCTGCCTTATGATATGGCCAGACCTGCCAAGAAGCCATGGAAGATCCTGGTGGGATGGACTGTGAATTTCCAGTTTATATTTGGCCTATTGCCTTACACCCATCTGTTTGTATGGGTCAGATTTCTACATGTTTGCACTGATCACATTTTCAGATCCTTCTGAGCCCAATAGGCACCCAAGACACCTGTGCATGTTCACCAGCACAGAAAAGGATGTAAGGAAAAGGCATCACTTTGTTATAGCTCAAATTTGTATGTCATTTTGACATATACAGATATGGGATCTTTAGTTTTAAAAGCAATGAAGCAGACTTTATTTGTTAGTACAGAAGAAGGCACATGTATGTAGTGCTCCCCTGACTGTATCATTTCATTAGCTTTTGCTTTCAACTCCTGAGAAAGCAGAAATCCACCTACATTATTTCTCTTTCATATCTACTGCTAAATTTCTGTGCTTTTGATCTCATGTATTTTCCCCATGCCATCTTTCTAAGTAATAATTAGCTCTCCAGTCAGTTCTCATTCCTTGTCTTAAAGCACAATCAAATCTATGCCAAGCTCAGTCCTTGAAAGCTGAATACAGTCACTGTGCTGGAAGCTACACATGTTCACGATTATATTCCTTGATCATGTGCATATCACGACCAGCCATCTTGAGTTCCTGGTTTGGAAAGAAAGTGGAATATAAATAAACAAAGAAATAGGTACCAAATACCACTATGTAGGTCAAAAGCTATTGCTATAGCAAAGTGATGCTCAAGGCGTTGTAACAAAGGCTTTTACCTTATACGGCATGAGAAATGCCAAATGTTTAAGATGGATTTTGAAAAGGAGGAAGTACTTGAGATCATATTGCAAATATCTGCTGACTAATGGAGTGCACCAAAGAATTTCAGAAGACCTGTTTATGCTTTATAACTACAGCAAAGCTGTATGGATCATGAGAAGCTATGGATTGTTCTAAAAGAAATTGTTGTGTCTCAGCACTTAATTGTCCTGATGTGTAAACTGCATTGTGGATAAGAAACTATTGTTAGGATAGAATGCAAACAGACAGAATGGCTTCCCATAGGCAAATATGTCCAACAAGAGTGTATTTTACACTCTAACTGTTCATTCTGTATGCAGAACATATCAGACAACAAGCCTGATTAGATTCAGATGAAGAAGGAACAAGCATTGGTGGAAGTAACATCAATGATTTAAGATATGCAGATAACACAATCTTACTGGCACAAAGCTACACTGACTTGAAACAACTGCTGATGAAAGTGAAAGAAGAAAGTGCCAAAGCAGGACTGCAGCTGAACATTAAGAAGACAAAAATAATGACAACAGAACAAATACACAACTTTAATGCTGATAATGAAGAAATTGAAATAGTTAAAGATTTTGTATATCTTGGTTCAATCATCAATCGAAATGGAGACTGCAGCCAAAAAATCAGAAAAGACTGAGGCTCAGAAGGACCCAATGAAGGAATCAGAAAGGATTGTCAGGTATATGGTTGTGTCATTGGAGACCAAGGCCAAAACCTTTCACATTATTGCATTCCTGATCGCCATGTATGGCTGTGAAAACTGCTATGTAAAAATAAAAATGGGCAGGAAAAAAAAGTTTAATTTGAAACATTGTGTTCGAGAAAAGCTTTGCAGATACCCTGAGCTGCCAGAAAGGCAAACAGGTGGGTCCTAAAGAAAGTCAAGCCTGAACTATGTCTGGAGGCAAAAATGATGACACTGAGTCTGTCATACTTTTGGCGCATCAAGAGGAGGCAAGATTCGCTGGAAAAGACAATAATGCTGGGAAAGTTTGAAGGCAGCAGGAAAAGAGGAAGACTAAATATGAGATGGATTCACTCCCCAAAAGAACCAATAGGCTTGAGTTTGCAGGAGCTGAGCAGGGCTGTTGAGGACAGGAGATTTTTTTGTTTCGTCGTTAAGTCGTGTCCGACTCTTCGTGACCCCATGGACCACAGCATGCCAGGCCCTCCTGTCTTCCACTGCCTCCTGGAGTTGGGTCAAATTCATGTTGGTTGCTTCGGTGACACTGTCCAACCATCTCATCCTCTGTCGTCCTCTTCTCCTCTTGCCTTCACACTTTCCCAACATCAGGGTCTTTTCCAGGGAGTCTTCTCTTCTCAACAGGAGATTTTGGAGATCACTTATTCATAGGGTTGCCATATATCAGAGGACACACAGCAACAACAAAGTCAATAACAGACAGCTAACAAAGCAAATAGCTGCATGAAAAGCTCTGTCATGCTCCTGCCCTGATATCCAGATAGATAAGATTCTCATAGATACATATCTGAAGATGGAACCTTCTAGACTATGTCATATCTTGTGATTTTTTTCCCCTTAAAGCTATTTCTTATAGATATGGAGTAAATTTGAGGACCCCAACATGCATTCCAGGCCCATTTCTATTCTATAGAAAATGTACTGGAGCAAACAGTAACACTGCAGCAGTTCCACAGAAGTCATTATAGTTACATGAGATACTTCACCACAGTGCCCTGAAAGATGGCACAGAAATACATGTTTCACATGCATATACATTACAGCCATGGTTCTCAAGTTTTGGACATCGGCTGCCAGAATCCCTCACCATTGACATGGTGACTGGAGCTCCTGAGAGATGAAGTCCGAAACAGCTGGAGGACCAGAGGTAGACAAGCACTGGCATTAGACAACTGAAATATTGCCTTGCTGAGGACCCGAAACTCAAGGGTACAATCATATGAACACATCACATGGATACATATGCACAGAGGCATGGAAGAGTCTGAATACTGCATCATGAAAGACTAATTCCCATTATCTTTTTATATGGCTGACAACATGGAACTGCTTTGAAATAAATCTAGTTTTCAGATTATTCAGAGCATCTTCTACTGACTTAAGAACCACTCTCAGGGGGAAAGTCCTTGAGCCTAGGCGTCTGTTCTGTATTATGGCTGGTTCTAAAAGTCTGAAGAGCAAAGAACTACAATGCCTCACCGGATAAAATACAGGACAATGTACAGCGGTGCATTTATAAAGATGTCTGTATTAATGTGATCCAGCAGAACATTTGGATCAAATGGAGTTCTCACTATCTGGAGTGGCACTTCATAGTATGCAAATAATCTGTGTTGTTGGGGTGAATATTGAACAAAAGAATGAAAGTGAAATACTGAAAGGCCCATGCTGCATATTTTATATTTAACTATTCAAAAAAAATTCAGTTTATGAATGTAGGATATTGTGCTTCTGTATCCATGATTCACAATGCCAGGAAATGGTCCAATATTGCTGCACTATATTGTGCCCATGTTGCCAGCAGGGGAAAGGATGCCAAACTTTACATAGCAAAGGGCAGCCTGAATGTTGACAACACCTGTAGTACACTAGATACTCTCTTCTGTTCACTACCATTCACAAAGAGACACCAAGCAAGGGAAAATCCCAGAACCTTCCAGAACCCTCCTTTTTTCCCCCCATTGGTTAACTACTTCTCACACAAAACAAAGCAATTGTCAGCACAGTTTTTCAACAAGTTCTTTAGGTATCTATTGCTTGGAGGCATAAAGTAATCAAAATGCCTGGAAGAAATGTGTCTTTTATGTGTATTTGAGTGTGTATACTCAAATACATACCTGTGCAGCTGGAAGGTATTGGACTGCTAGCCCCCAAGAAACTTCTGTGAATTTGGAATGCTCCTACTCTATACAACTCAGTGCATAGCATTCCCAGCCATCTATATTGAGAAAGAAGTCCCAGCCATGTTCCTTCAGGGCCAATGTTCTTTCATGCTCAAGAGTGGAGCACAACAGATTGAAATTTTGGGAGAAGGCTAAAAGAAAGGTATGGCTAATTGTTACAAAATCTCACTTTAAATCACTCTTAGGGGTGCAGATTGTGAGTCTTTGCAAAATGATGTTCACTAGGGATATACCTGAATCTTTGGGAGGGAAGTGAAATGTTTTGAATTAGGGCATCTGATTGACTGTGTCTTTTGGATTGAAAAAGTTTATGCTGTATCAAGTTAAACATGTCCACCTTTCTGTGTTTGCTGAGTTACTGCCCTACATCAAGATGAATAGAGAAGCAAATGTTGTCATTTTTTTCCAGCCTCCTCCTTAATACCAGAATCTATAAATCATCACCTTGTGTTTCAAACATTGGCAGATGTCAGATTCAAAAACTAGAGCAGCAGTAAATATCAAATTCAGCTCATACCATCCTTCAGCAAAAAGAAGGAAGCTTCTTGATGCAGGTAGGAAGAACCAAGAGACTTGCAATCAGACAGGAAGCCAAATTCTCATTTGAAAAGGAGTCCTATACAACTCAGCAAACGAACAAGAGGAGGAAAACAACAACAATTTCTGCAGCTTTGCAAGCTGTAGCTGCAAGCAAAGCTGTAGAAGGTGAAAAGAAAGAGAGCACAGGAAAGGGAGGGGAGAGAAAACAAGAAGCAGACAATAAATCAAGCAAATGGCAACCTAATAGAGCAACTACGGGAGGGGGAGAGACGGAGAGCTACTTGTAGTCCTGGACTGTACTCCTTGCAGAAGGATAATAAGGGGGAGGACCAATTGAGAGAGAGAGAGAGAGAGAGAGAGAGAGAGAGGTTACTGCTTACATCTTACAATGGGAGAGAGAGAATAAGTGAGCTAGACCTTTAGCATAGAAGGGGAGAGAGAAATAAAGATAGAGACAAGCTTCAGGATCCCTTGCCAGCCTTTAAACTGGCTCAGCTGCTTCTAAGTCAAAGCAGCCCCCTTGGTCTGGTACTGCACCCTTTCTGGAGGACTACTACTCCATTACTTTCTTTAAACAAAGCCCATTTTTCCACTCTTCTAGTTCCTTTCAGTTTGAGCTGTTTAGTTTGCCTTGTCCTCCCCACCCCACCAGCTCTAGCCTTTGGCAAAGAGCTTCTGGCACATCAGTACCACGCATGCTCAGTATTATAAGAAATCACTGTTTCTCCCATTTGGAACACTTTTTTTTAGGATCAATATTTCAGCCGCTGAAGCCTGGATTCTTTCCAAATAAAGAAAACTAGGTGAGGACAATTATTCTCTTTCAAGATAAGTGAGTTTGTTTTTTTCAATTTATGTGAGTGATTTCAAATCTGGGGTAGCTGGGGGTTGCTTCTTTCCGAATGGGGGTAAAACAGTTTTACTTTTTTGAAAAATTGGAACTTGAAAACCCTTTGTCCAAACATCCCTAAATTTGGTACAGAGCAATAGCAGACTGTCTGGTATAACTGGTTCAAATGTGGTGCTGCTCTGAAATCCAGTTTCAAACTTATTGTCATTTGTTTAGGCTGCCACCATAGAACTGCCTTTTAGAATGTCATAGCTGCACTCCCGTGTGCCTCTAACTGATACAAGTTCTTCACTTCACAGAAGAACCAAATGACACAAAGAGCAGCTGCAACAAAATATACAGCCTGGTGATCTCATTCAGAAACCCCCCACAAAATCTCACTGCAACGTGCAGTAGATGTCTTAGATTTTAACCCTTGGGCTTAGGGTTAAAGCAGTCCATCTCCTTCTCCACTGGTGTTGGCTCAGATTATTCCTTACAATGTATTGATATGTTTGATTTCCTTTTCCACACCAAACAAATTAGAGTCTTTTCTACATTAACAATGTTAATTCCATGAATTCCAAATTTCATGTGAGGGATCCATGGGGGTGATACTATACTCTGAAAGCACCTCTTGGCTCTTTGCTTCACTCTGTAATGGTGGAAGTTATAGAAGGACGGGACCACTGGCCAATGATTTTTTCATTTCTTAATTAAAGTTTACTGTGAATTTACTTGTTAGAAAAAGTCATCATCATCATTGTCATCATCATCATCATCTTAGAACTGCAGAGTTGGAAGGGGCCCTATGGATCATTGAGTCCAGCTCCTGTGAATGAGACACTGGGAAATCAAATTCCCAGTCTCTGGCACTATTTAGCCATTCTTCAATCTGTCTGATCGCCACCAAGTGAATTGCACAAAGTTTTTCCCTCAAGTTGATTTCATCCTCCAATAAATAGAGGCAGTCCATTTGTAATAGTAACTCTCTGTCATTTGAACCCCTTCAAACTGTTTGATCAAGAGTTTGTGTGAATGTTATGTGGAAATTACGGTGGCAATAGTACTCCAGCTTTAAAAAAAATGAAGAAAACAGGGATTATGGCTAGATAGAGATACTAGTGCTAACAGAATCTGAATTTATATACTGTGAGAGAGTTATGTTTAAGTCAGGGAGAACTCTATCATGAGGCAAAATGAGATGGCTGTATCTAATGGAAGATTTGTGAACAGTGATCTGAGCAGAAATTGGCCATGACCTAAAGTGCTACTTCAGTATGGTACTATTGTGATTGTTCATCAGAGGAGTCTTAGTAGGAATGTGGACATCCCTCAGTCTTTACTTCATTGCATTGATGTCAGTGGTGTAGTGTGGGGAGGCCAGAGGGGTGGTCCCAACATATTTAGGGGGCACAACCTTTTGCACTCCCAGCATTCAGTCTTCCCACTGCGCTGGCCCAGGTGGCCCTGTCCATCTGTCCTCTCTCTCTCTCCCTCCCCTCCTTCCCTCCCACCATCACACCCCCACCTTCCTGCCTGCCACATGTTTTGTATTTATCCTTATACATTTCTTACACATTTTGTTTATTTGTGCATTTTACCTAAAATGTGCACATTCTTTTCTGCTGAACAAAGTGTGTTAGGTGCCTTTTATCCTACATGTACACATTTTAGATAGTTACATTCTGAAATATACACATTGTTTTGTATGCACCCTTTCTCTCTGAAGCACCCTATCAGACATGTAAATAGGCAGATTCTCCAGACTGAATGAATTTCTTCTCACAACAGACCTAACAATTTTGATCTGCATTTAGAATCTAGTGCAATATGTTTCCGTCTCTACATCATAGTCCTCAGAACTGAAATGTTTCCTAGAATCATGCTAACCACACATTTACTAGGAGGAAATAAACCCAAGTGATTTCAGAAGGGTTGACTTCTGCGCTCCAACTACAGCCACATTCAGAAATGTTCCCCAGTTTGCACACAGTGAAGAGCAAGCCCTAGCCTGCTGTGCTCATTGGATGGCTCCTTCCTCCTGACTTTTGCTCCTTTGGTGCAAGGTCTGAATGGGTGCCTATGCACATACAACTGAAATTGCATTGGCAATCTGGTAAAGTTCCAGCAGCATGGGGAGGCTATGCACCTCCCTATACAAACCTCAGACTGAACATGTGGAGATAGTAGAGGAGTAAGTGGGGATGTAAAGGCCCCCGGGAACATCTTGCTCCTTTCTCCGGATGTTCACAGAGCAAAGGGAGACCTTTCCTAGAGAGACTCATATGTAATGGCTAGGGGGAGGATGTGACATTTCACATTTTCTCTGCAACCTACATTTGAAACCATAAACAAGTTCAAACATGTTTATGAGTAATCTGGTCTTTCCCACCAGTTTACTCATAAACATGTTCAAACTCACCTATAAGCTCAAACGTAGTTTGCAGGAAAAAATGACATGTCATAGAAATCCTCCTCCTAGAATGGCAATGTTTGGAGAACAGTTTTTCACTGTTACTCATGCTTTCCTCTCTCTAATTTTTATCACTCTCAAATTTTAGGCCATAAACTCCTTGGGAGAGGGATTTTGCTCTTATTATGCTATAAACTGGCTGTTGTTATATTTTTATGCACATTGATGGTTTCTGTATAACTGAATGAGAATAACTAATAGAAAGTTGAGATGTTCTTCATTTATTTGTTACATTCATATCCTCCCTTTCCTGTAGTATACATGGCTCTCCTTCTCCCTATGTTATACTCATGACAACCATACAAGGTAGGACAGGCAAAGAGACCATGCCCAGCCCATGCTTATGCAGTAATGCTCATGGTTCCACACAGCCTAGAATTCGGATCTCCCAAATTCCACTCAAGCACTCTAACCATTACACATTTGGGGCTGCTGTAGCTCGGAAAGGCTATTTTTTAGACTACAGTTCCCAGGAACCCCCAGACAATCATAGCCATTGGGCACAGGGATCTTGAAGCTGATGTCCCCAAAAATAGTATTTCCAAGCTTTGTTTGTTGCTGAAGTCAATGGTACAGAGTGAAAATGGTTACTGTCAAGGTATATACACAAATAAATATATCCTGCCTCTCCTGTATTTCAAAGAGCTGATCCAAACTTTAAAAATGAACAAAATTAGACCTGGACTCCAAGGTGAAACTGATGTCAATTAGGCAGAACATGGAGAAAGTAATTAGCTTTAAAATGCTTGATCAGCTCTCTTTTATAAGTTTAGCTTTGATAGTCTATCTGCCCTACAGGGTTCACTAAGTTATATGTTCTTGTTATTTGGCTCAGGTGACATGCACTCTACAAGGTGGAGGTGGGGGGACCTTTTCCTGGCATTACACATTTGCTCCATCCATAATAGCAAGAAAGACAAATCTAATCTAGACCTTCCTAGCCATAGAAGCACTTCTGTGCCTGAAAATAGCCTTTCTTTCACAGTTTAGCAGGCGAAGGTACAGGTGTTTCTGCTTCATCCTTGCAGGAAGATTATAAACTCTTACATGCAATGATAAGTGCCAGTCAAGGTCAGACTTGATGTAAATGTCATTCCTCACAGCAGGGTGAAGATGTCAACAATGACAAAAAGAAACAGTGCATATCACTCTAACAATGAAGGGCAACTGTCCCTCAGCACAAAGGACCCACCCTCCCATCCCTGTCAGTCAGACACCCTCCTATATATAAAATATTTTGTCAGGCTGAGTTTAAGGCAGGTTAAAGAAAGTGGAGTGTATATTTTAGCTCAGATGTTGGATGGGGATGGAAAAAATGCTAGCTAGAATTTCTTCTTGTTGTAGGTCTTAGCTGTCTCGACCATAACAAAACATTGTGATAAGGAATTTTAAAACTTGGCAGAATTTGTCCCT
The DNA here is from genome assembly GCA_037013535.1 of Intellagama lesueurii. Classification (NCBI taxonomy): domain Eukaryota; kingdom Metazoa; phylum Chordata; class Lepidosauria; order Squamata; family Agamidae; genus Intellagama; species Intellagama lesueurii. The sequence goes on from JBAJHW010000004.1 coordinate 200,171,480, forward strand.
CCAGCCAATAATGAGACGAAGAATTCTGCTTCACCCATTAAAGTATATGCAATTCGGATCCTCTCTTTTCCTTTTGAGAAGCAAAGCATGAACACATGCACACACACATACACAAAGGGGGTGGGAAACAATCACAGGGCAGCTGACTGATTGTTTAAAAGGGTAATAATAATGCACCTAATGATTCAAATTCTTCAGTGACACAATATCTCTATTTTGGGAAATTTGCATTATATGAATTCAGACATTTTGCACAGAAATTGGGCACTATTGTTCCAAATGGACATATTTTGTGCAAAATATATTCTGACCAAAGCAAGAACTTGATTGAAAGCCTCAGGATATTCCTTGCCATACTCACCAGGAAGAATGTTGTAGGTCCTCACCTTTGATTGCAGGGATGGGATAAGCAAGAGCATATAAGTACACAAGACTGGTCTGTGATTACATACAAACCTAACCTCCCACAGTGTTGATTATAGCACAGTAGGACCATGGTATCGTGGGGGATTGGTTCCAAGCCCCTTCATGGATGCCAGAAGGCACAGATATAGAAACCCTATATATAGCATAGTCTCTGGTTCCGTCTAATGGCTAGTTATGGTTATGCACCTTGGAAACACATATTTCTTGGATTTTTCATTTAATATTTTCAGGCAGTGGATAAGTGAAACTGCGGGTACTGAGCTTGTGCATATGGTGGTCCTACTGTACTAGGACTACAGGGTATGGATAGATACCTCTGCCAGTTTCAGTTTCCCTGAACAACTCAATTTTCTATCAAATTGCATATGTTCACTCTATCCTGTTTTTGCACCGGTTTGTGTTTTAAAACTAAAACACGCCTCGAAATATTTTTTTTGCCAATTTCTCCTAAGATAACTAATTTTTTGCAACCTATTTCCCCGAACATAATGACTTTCTGTAAATTATTTTCACTTACATATTGTCATGCAAATTTTCCTCAATATATAAAAGTTGGGGGAAGGGAAAAAAAGGCCCACATTTTTAGACTGCAGAGAAAAATCTACTACTTCTTGTTTAGTCGGTGCCTTGCTACGCATTTGAAAGGGCAACTCTTTTCTGCTCTTTTTATTGGTGCATCTGTTACAAATGTTTTTGCTCTGGATGGGAGGCCTCATAGTCACCCAAGTATTTGTAGTACATCTTCCTGAAGAAACTAGTGAGATCTTCTCTATATAAATAATCTAGATGCCTGTCAAGTTGGATATTTTCCTTTGTGGTTTGAAGACTGGTGTGAAACAAGGCCAGGCAAGGATACATCTGAGCACAAGGAGAGCTGCCTGCATTTATAAATCTGGGTCAACATAAAAAGGCCTATAGATTACAATGACATCAGATATTACCTGATGGGAAGGGCCTGAAGTTATTACTTATGCATGCTGCCCACTGAGGGATTCCTGTGTATAGCATAGTGGACACGTGACCTTCCAGAGGGTGGAGAAAAAAAAATGAGGAAGGCACCAAAAACAAGCAAACAAAACTAGGAATGTTTCTCAAAGTACCTGTATTTATTATTTGAATATGTCCAGTACATTGCAGTAAATCCTGTGATTTCTTAGTCAGGGTCAGAGGTTTTTAAACTCTGTCTGTGTTTGGAAAAACAGGCAACAGCTATCATTAGCTAGGGCTAATGGCTAGGGATGGTGTGAATTCCTCACAGGTAACATCCAGAGGGCCACACATTCCTGAGCACAATGTACGTGATGCATTACATGTGGCATACGCAAGACAGAGAAGCTCCACTTCGCTTTCAGAACGTCCTGGGGACAGGAAGCTCTTTTAAATAATTCTCTTTCCTGGCCTTCATTGATATGTCAGTGTTTGGTCATGTGGGAGGACTACAGAGGAGCCATCCTTCACACCACTGGGGAGGGGGAGGTTTAGCAAATTCAGAGGATCTTTTGCAAATGACCTTAATGATCAGGCAAGAACCGTAGGGGAACAAGGGCTCCTTCAGCTACTGATTTTGGTAAATCTAGCTGCTGTGGAAGATGAAGTATCAAATGACAAATACAGTGCAGAGCCAACAGTGAGGCTGACTACATGGGTGTGTAGCCTGCAGTCTGGAACACTGCATGGATGGGCTGGTGCACTCTTGAAGGTGGTGATCAAATGACATGTTTGCTAGAGCACACCAGCCTGCACCCAGAATGTTCCTACCTGCACCTTTCTGGCTCCTGTCAAGAGGCTTCTACTTTTTTGTGTGTGAATTGGTTTGGATCAGTTCCAATATGTGTGATCACTGGAACAAATCCAAAGCAAACTGTTCAGTTTGAATTTGCCAATATTCTGAAGTGGTTTATAAGCAAGCTGCTTCAGAATAGTAGCAAACTAATCATATTCCCTGCTTGGCAGATGGAAGGGGAAATGATTTTTTAAAATTGCATATAGACTATTGCTGATGCGCTGTCTCAGTTATATATATATATATATAAAGTATATATTTTGCTTTCTCTTAAAGAGCTGGTCAAGAAACCACCTAAAGTTGAATCTGTGGTGGTGGCTTCAGCTGCAGGCAGTTTCTCAACCAATCCTTTAAGAGAAGGCAAATAAAATATATATTTTTAACTTGATGTAACACATCAGTAATAATATATATATCTCTTATTAGCTGTATCTTCCTTGTACATCTGCACACATCTGCTTCACTGAATGTGAAACACTTCTGGTTCAGTTACTTTATGTCCTGAAAGTATGCTTATTCCCCTTCCCCAGCCTACAAAATACTTTGGTTATTATTTAAAACTAAGTGTACTTTCATTACTTTGAAGAATTTGGTATGACATTCTGTAGTGTAACCTGGGTAGAACATATTTGAATTTTCATGGGAAGACAGCAGGGTATGAGAAAGTAAATGAGTGTCAAAGCAAAACTATGCCTCCTTAATATTTTTTTAAAAAATGTATATGTAGTGGAATAAGAAGAACCAGACATCTGGTCTGTATGATAAGAGCTATGTTTCATAAGTGATAACCACATCCTGGTGTTGGTATTGTTAGTTAATATTCCTTGTGCGTAAAAGGTACAGATGTACAGTTATAAGAATAAAAAGGAAGTGCAGTGCTAGAAAGTAGGGGCACATTAGATCTTAATTTTTTGAAGGAGCAGATTAGGATGAGTTACAATTCAGCAGTGCAGAGAACACCCCACATTGGGTTGGAATAATTCGAGGCCATGAGATTTTACTGGGATCTGAATCTGAATCTTGATTTTGAAAATTCTCATCTTCATTTCTTCCATTGACTATCACTGGAAATCAACACATTACTATAACTTTTTCTGCTCTGAGTTGCATGAAATCTATGTAGAGATATAGTATCTCCCTAGCAGGGATTATGCCTGACAAATTTCAGATGACTAGGTGGAGCTTTCTTTGCAATACACTTTTTAAAAGGGAACTTTTTAAAAAAAGCTGCTATAGCATTTCCTCTCAGGGTGGATTTGCAATAATGTAATGCTCTTCAAAATGGCAGATGCTATTCTCTCCCCCCCACACCCATCATTTCAAAGATAGGACTTTCCCAAACCAGCAATTCTATTCCACGGGCTGCTTCTCCCTTTATTATCAGAAACCAATTCATGTAACTGTAGTGGTAGTGAAGGTAGTATAGTTCCTATCAATATCAAATTTCCTGTCTCAGCCTTGAGTCAAACTGAATGCTGATGTGGTGAAATCATTACATGATCACCTCGCCCCTACCTTCCATTTCCAAGTAGCTTTGCTCATTACAGAAGTTTGATGTATGAACCATTTACACATATACTTTTCATACTACATAAACAATGTGCAGAGGAGGAACACTTTCAAGACACAGGTGAAGTAATCACACTTGGAACTACAGAGATAATAATCAGATGGATTTCCTCAACATATATGACATTGGAAGTCCCATGGCACAGTGGTTAAACTGCAGTGCTGCAGTCAAGCCTCTGCTCATGACCTGAATTTGATCCTGACGGGTTCAGGTAGCTGGCTTAGGGTTGACTCAGCCTTCCATCCTTCTCAGGTCAGTAAAATGAGTACCCAGCTTGCTGGGGGGCAAGTTGCTATTTGCAAAATTATGTTATAAACTGCCCAGAGAGTGTTCTAGATCTATGGAGCAGTATATAAGTTGAAACAACAAGAAACAGAAACATTGGAAGTGTAAAACGTAGGTGTTAAAATCACCAATACATCCACATCTTGCCTCAGATATGCAAATCTATCCATCCTGTGCCATGTGCAAAAACATTTTCAAGTGTATGCAATGGGAACAGAAAGCTGCTCAAAGTGCCACTTCTTCATCACTGTCACATTCAGTCCAGGCTGCCCAATATGAAATTACTGTTGACTGGCAGAATAGCTCCTAAGCAGAATAAGGTAAGAGAACTCCAAAAAACTACAGTCTTCAGATAGAATTTCATCTATCTTCACCTCTAAACCTGTGTCTTTGTCCCACTTCCAATTCAGTTTAAAGCCCTCCTAATGGAGTTCTTCATGCTGTGGCCAAACACATTCTTCCCAATCCATGTGAGGTACAACCCAACATTTGCCAACAGTCCATCTTCCAGTAAGCGTAGCCCATGTCCCAAAATCCAAATCCCTCACATCAGCACTACCTTCATAGCCAGTTATTCACCCAGAGTATATGTGATCAGGAATGCTAGAGTGTAGATAATCTTGGTCATGGTCTCCAGTGACATATCCTTACACCTGATAATATTTTCTAATCCCTTCATTGTTGCCCTTCTGAAGCTCATTCTTCTTCTGATTTCTTGGCTGCGATCTCCATTTGAACCTTTCATTATTCAGATTTCTTCATTGTCAACATTAAAGTTGTCTAGTTCTTCAGTAATCATGATTTCGGTCTTCTTAATGTTCACCTACAGTTCTACTTTGGTACTTTCTTTTTTCACTTTCACTAAAAGTAGTTTCAAGTCATTGCTGCTTTCTGTCAGTAAGATGGTATAATTTGCATATCTAAAATTATTGATGTCTCTTCCACCAATGTTCACTCCTTCATTTGAATCTAGTCTGGCTTTCCCTATGATCTGTTCAGATTGAACAGATAAGGGGATAAAATGCACTCTTGTCTGACACCATTGCCTACAGGAAACCATTATTTCTCTCCATCTACTGTAGCTTCTTGTCCACAGTACAGATTATGCGACAGGGCAATCCAGTGCTGAGGCTCACCCAATTCTTTCATAACCACCCATAGTTTCTCATGATCCACTAAGTCAAAGGCCTTCCTGTAGTCTATAAAGCATAGATTGATTTTCTGAAATTCTTTGGTCTGCACCAGTAACCAGCAGATATTTGCAATAAAATTTTGAGTGCCTCTTCCTTTTTGGAATTCAGCTTGAACATCAGGCATTTCTCACTCCTTATAAGACAAAAGTTACCTTAATTTCCCAACTACAGTAGACTCATTGAATAAAATTGGCTTGTTACATCAACAGTTTCGTACAATCCATTGAATGATTCTAGCACAGACTGGCGAATAGATTTAGCTTGATCTATTTTCTACCTTTCTGCCTGTCTATCTGCCTTATTATCCAGATAGTTTACTGAGGTTCTATTCAGCAACCCACTCATCCAGGAAAGTGTCTCTTATTAGGTTCTTTTCAGCCACCCAGTCACCAAAAGGAAGTTTCTATCTACAGACTTCCTTGCTCCCTCAGAATCTTGCACAAAAAATATCATCATGTTCATCTTCAAGATAGGATTTCAAAATTGTGTCAACCTGCTTCTGCATTTCACAATAGAGTTTGAGATTTCAAAGCAGAGGGGTTTCTGCCCTTCGCTCCTGCATCTTTAGAAAGGAATTGTATTTGCTCAGTGACAATGTCTTGAATGTACAGCACAAAGGAGGGGGGAACAATCGATCTGCAGGTCGAGGATTTCTGTGCTGCAGATGTCTCTTATTCTCCCCATTTTTGCTCACTTCCTTTTTTCATATTATGACAGGCATTTGCATTGCCTTTTCAGTCTGCCTGGTCCTCACTAAGGAGCTATATTGAAGCTAATGACCTGAGGCTTGGAGATGTAGAGAGATGGGGAAATGACAAGCCTCTGCCGTATTAAATATGAGAAGTTATCATTAATTTTGACTTTGTAACTTTACAATACACTTTTTTTTTCAGGTTAAAGGGGGTCTAGCTAAGATGGCAGCTAAGAAGACAATTTGCTCAGTCACAGAAAATAAAGCTGATACGTGCAAGGCTGATCCCCTCATTAAGGAGAATGAAGCAACTGTGCCAGGCTGAAGATTCCAGATGCCATGAAATGGCAGCACATTGATACATGGCTTGTGTTTTTACTGCCAAGCATGGGGAGAGGGGCTTGAAGGATCATCTGCCTCATGTGTCAAAATACATTGGTTAGCATTAAGTGCTATGCACCATAAATTTGAGGGTGTGTTGCATTTGTTTGTGTTGTTTTCTGTACTGCCTCTGGCAGATACATGGGCTTGTCCAGGCCTGGGCACTTGGGAGTCTTCTGTGGAAACTTGCTCTGCTGCACACTTCCTGTGGGCTTTTGCAGTAGCATATAACCCATCGTTTGGCCATAGTTTAGATCAGTGGTTCTTAACCTTTGTTACTCAGGTGTTTTTGAACTGCAACTCCCAGAAACCCCAGCCAGCACAGCTGGTAGTGAAGGCTTCTGGGAGTTGCAGTCCAAAAACACCTGAGTAACAAAGGTTAAGAACCACTGGTTTAGATCACCCAAATGAAGAAAATAAATCATCACAAAGAAAGCCAAAGAGGTCACTGGTTTGTATAAAACTGCATGTGAGATTTTAGATGAACAGACACAACATAAGAAATATTATGTATAATTTAAGTTAATTACAGTTCATCTGGTTGGAGTGGAGAAGATGATGACTGAATGACCTCTGTGCTTCCTGAGTCTACTATCCAAGTGCACTGTGGCTGGGTAGCCCCAAGATTCCTGATCTTCCTTCTTATACTTCTTTTAAAATCAGAGTTGGACTGGACACCTATTCAAAATGAAGACACTTTCAAAAGAGGAGGACTGTCCTCTGGCAGCCCTTTCAGTTATATATTGTCTTCACTACTACACAGTAATAAGGGCATCACAAACCTCACTAGCCATATCAAGTCACCAGCCAGGTGTTCCATAACCCCATTTTGACAACTGGGAGATACTGAAAAACATGGAGGGTCATCATTTCCCCAGTAAATTACTATCCCAGGCTGGTGGGCTGCAGTCAGTATTCATTAGCACAGAATGCTAACTTACTCCTAAAATTAGTTTACTCAGAAGTAAGACTAACTTAAGTGGAAACAGCTTTATTCTCCCATATCATCTGCTTTCAAACAACCTGTTCGGCACCTCCTAAAGATGCCGAGAGTTTGGTGTCACCAGTATGCAGATGACATCCAACTCTATCTTTCCTTGCCATCTAAATCCAAGGAAGCTGTTTTGGCTCTAGATCAGTATCTGATGTCAGTAACAGACTGGATGATGGTGAATAAACTGAAACTCAATCCAGACAAGACAGAAGTGCTCCTGGTCAGTCAAAAGACATAGGAATTAGGGATACAGTCTGTGCTGGATAGGGTTGCACTCCCTCTAAAAATCCAGAAGGTGCTCTGGGTTTGTCTCTGAGCCTGGATGCCCAGGTTTTGGCAGTGGTCAGGAGTGCTTTTGCACGATTAAAACTAATGTACCAGCTGCACCCATTCCTAGAGAACTCTGATCTGGCCATGGTGATGCATGCCTTAGTTTCATCATGGCTGGATTACTGTAACATACCCTATATGGGGTTGCCTCTGGAAAGTGTATGGAAACTTCAGAGGGTCCCAAACATGGCTGCCAGGTTGCTAACTGAGGCTGGTCACATGGAACACATAACCACCACCACCACCCCGTTACAGCAGCTCCACTCGCTGCTGATCCATTTCTGGGCACATGTCAAAGTGCTGAACTTGGGTCCAAGCTATCTCAATGACTGTGTCTCCCTTTTTAACCCATCCCAGTCAGTAAGATCATCAGAAGAGGCCTTTCTCTTGGTCCCACAACCATCACAGGTACATTTGGTGGGGACACAGGAGATGGCCTTCTCCTTTGACACTCCCAGAATCTCTTCCACAAAAGGCTGGGCTGCCCCCATCATTGCCAGAGGCAAAGATCTTTCTCTTCAGGCAGGCTTTCCTTTAATGACTGGCTGTCTGAATGGGAGTGTTAAATGGATGGTTGTGCCTCACTGCTTTGAATGTGGTTTTGGTGGTTCTTTTGTTTACTGTCTTTTAACATGCTTGATCCTTATAAAATTTTTTTGCCGTACCTTGGGTCCTAGTTAAGGAAAAAGTTGGGGTAAAAATGTGTTAAATAAATCAATAATAAATAGACTTCTGCAGTCTTGTTTTTTCAAAAGTTATTCAAAGTGGTGATGCCTTGTAAGATAATATTTTCTTGTCAGCCAGCAAGGGAAGACCTAGAGAGGGAGTCCATCATCTCACTGCTGAAATCCTCTAAATAGTACATATCACTTTCCTTTGGATAAGAAATCCATGGATAGAAGGCCAATTGAAGTAGTAGTGTTAAATTTATTGTTATTTCTCTTCTCTAAAGACAGAAATACCCTAATATCCTTTTCTTCATGTATAAAACCCAACCATCGATACTGGTTTTTAAAAAATTGTTCAATTGCACTGAAAGAAAACCAGACCTTTTCTTCTCTAAAAAATCTCATTAATTAACAAAGGTATTTTTGTTACATGAAATGTTCTGTTAACTGACTGACAGAATTTCAAATCCTTTTTCAGACCTAAAGGGGGGAAGCAAAAAAGCAGCCACATGTTGCTTGAGTTTCCTTGGTTTCAGTGAGCCTTTCTTCAATTGTTAATGTAGCAGAACACTTTATAGCTCTTTCATGCATGTTTGGAGTGGGAATAAATGAGCAACACCTTAGACTAACAAATGAACATCATTGTCTCACATTATTCAGCATCTTGCAGGAGTGCAGCGTGGATAACCGCTTTCATAGAATGGCAGATCATATTCAGGGCTTGAAATAAGCAATAATTATTGTCAGCCAGCTTAGTCTAAAGAATACCAGCAGGAAGAATGAAGTTGTTATTATGCCTTACTGGGACTGCTGACCTTTTCCTTAAGTAACAAAACAAAAGCATATTAAAGGGTTGTCATAGTAGCTTTCAAATACAGTGTGAAAAATATCTCTTATTCTAGTTGTTGTTATGCACTGTCAAGTCGCCCCCAACTTATGGTGACTCCATGAATGAAAGATCTCCAGAATGTCCTGTCCTCAACAGCCCTGGTGATCTCTTTCAAACTCCAGTCTGTGGCTTCCTTTAGAGAGTCAATTTATCTGTATTTGGTTTTCTTCACTGACTGCTCCCTTCAACCTTTCCCAGCATTATTGTCTTTTCCAGAGATTCTTGGCTTCTCATGATGCGCCCAAAGTAGGACAACCTCAGTTTCAACATGTTTGCCTCCAGAGATAGTTCAGGCTTGATTAGATCTAGGACCCATCTGTTCATCTTTCTGGTAGTCCAGCGTATTTGCAAAGCTCTCTCCATTACCACATTTCAAATTAATCATTTTTTTCTGTTAGCTTTCTTTACTGTTCAGCTCTCACACCCATACATGGTGATCGACATACAGTAGTGTGAATGATCTTGGTTGGTCTTTCTCTCCATTTGGGTTGATGACTGAACCAAGTTATACAAATTTCAAGTGGACATACTATTGCAGCTGTCAAGTATATCATATTCCTAAGCATGTTCAGATATTAATCTTACTAAGTTCAATAGACCATTATCTCAAGTCTTAAAGTAATGTGGGAAATGTAGTTTTGCTGTCCATTGGGCTGTATATACGGAACTCTCAAAGAACTACATTTCCCACAATACCCTAAGCCTTGTAGGAAGCACTGGAGCAGGAAGTAAGCTCCAGACAGCCTACTGTCCTACTCAGCTGGGCAACACAGCAGTAGTAGAGGGGGGCAGGAGGCAGCCCAGAGCAAGTAAGGTAGGTGCTGAAGGGGTGCAAGGTAGGAAAACCATGAAGCAGGGCTTTCTGTGTAGCTGAGACGGGCCCATAAAACAATTTGTTTTTGTTTTTTTAATTGGCATTATTCATGGTTTGTGGACACCAATGAACATGACAACAGTCATGACACCAGTTATGGTTTGTGGACACTGGTTAGTGCCCATCTCTATTTTCAATCATATCAAAATTCATCTGGGTATCAAATTACAAGTCTCTTAATTGTTACAATGATTCCAGGCAACATCAGCTTGTCTAATTCTAAAAGATTTCTTCATCTACAGTGCTTCTGTGTTCCCTAAGCAGAAAAATACTTCAAATATTGAAAACATCCTAAAGTCTTACAGCTACGGAAAATTGTATGCTTGAAAATATAAAAAAGCTAAACTTAAATTACAGGCACACATTTAAGTCAGAATTCAATCCAAAATACAGGAAGATAAGAGTACAGTGGTGCCTCAACTTACGAACTTAATTGGTTCAGGAACATGGTCGTAACTCGAAATGGTCGTAAGTCGAAGCACCATTTCCCATTGGAATGCATTGAAATGCAATTAATCTGTTCCGGCCGAAGAAAAAAATCACAAAGAAAAAAAATCATTGCAAGACCAGTCAGAAATGCGATTAATCCCTTCCAGCCCAAAGGGGGGGAGGGGAGAAAAGCAATCAATTGTGCAAGACCCATTGCAAATGCAAACAAGACAAAGTAAAAAGCAATCAAGCAGATCGTGCAAGATCGGAAATGGGGGGAAAAAACTAAAAAGCAAACAAACTCCCCAAGACCCATCGGAAATGGGGGGGAAAAATCCAAAAAGCAAGGAAACTCCCCAAGACCCATCGGAAATGGGGGGGGGGAATCCAAAAAGCAACCAACCCCCCCCAAGACCCATCGGAAATGGGGGAAAAAAACAAAAAAAACAAACAAACTCCCCAAGACCCCCAGCTCAAAACCACGCTGCAAAAACACCCAGAACAGTTTTTAAAAAGCAGAAAACAGCACCTTACCTTACAAGGCAGCCCAAAGCCTCCCTGCAAACACACACACACGCTCTCAGAAGCAGAAGGAGGCAGTCCCAAGCCTCTGACGACTATGCACACTCTCTAACTGCTGGGGCGAAAGAGCTACAAAGAAGCAGCCTCGTCGCCACCTACAGTTAAAAATTTGAATTTCCCGCCTTTTTCCCCTGCCTCTTTCTGTTCGTAAGTGGAAGCTCCAGTTGCAAGTAGAAGCAAAATTTTGCGGCCAGAGCTGGTCGTAACTCGAAATGGTCGTAAGTAGGGGCATTCATAAGTCGAGGCACCACTGTACAATAAAATACCGAAATTTATATTCTAAAAATGCAAGGTAGCTTCAAAAGGCATACTGAAAACAGAGAATACATATATAAAATACATCAAAATTGTTAAAATTAAAAGTTTATGAAAGTAAAATACACTACTTGGCCTTTTAGCATATCTAGACACAGGTGAACACTATTCTCAGTGCTCACTCAGCCAAGCTAGTTTAAATCTATGGAGGAAAATCCATATTGTCCTCATCTCTTTCCACTGTTGTTGCTACATAATTGTTAGTATCTGGTGTGGGTGTGTGGAATGCAGTGTGCTGTTGCGATGATGCGATGCTGAGTTGATGTGTGTGTATCTCCTGTCTCCTTATATTTATATTCCTCTCAGATGTTTACAATTTCTCTTCAAAGTGTAGACATTCTCTTTTCCAGGACCTTCAAGTTATAGTGGTCTCATTCACCAGCATACATTTTTAATAGGCATTTCTATTGCTTTTGCACCTCCTGTAACATATAATGGTCTCCATGATCACTGCAGATGGTGACAGCAGCCACGAAACTAAAAGACGCCTGCTTCTTGGGAGGAAAGCGATGACAAACCTAGACAACATCTTAAAAAGCAGAGACAAAGGTCCGCATAGTCAAAGCTATGGTTTTTCCAGTAGCGATGTATGGAAGTGAGAGCTGGACCATAAAGAAGGCTGACCGCCGAAGAATTGATGCTTTTGAATTGTGGTGCTGGAGGAGACTCTTGAGAGTCCCCTGGACTGCAAGGAGAACAAACCTATCAATTCTGAAGGAAATCAACCCTGAGTGCTCACTGGAAGGACAGATCCTGAAGCTGAGGCTCCAATCCTTTGGCCATCTCATGAGAAGAGAAGACTCCCTGGAAAAGACCCTGATGTTGGGAAAGTGTGAAGGCAAGAGGAGAAGGGGACGCCAGAGGACGAGATGGATGGACAGTGTCATCGAAGCTACCAACATGAATTTGACCCAACTCCGGGAGGCAGTGGAAGACAGGAGGGCCTGGTGTCCGTGGGGTCACGAAGAGTCAGACACGACTTAACGACTAAACAACAACAAACATATAATGCCTGTAACTCAGAATCTGGCAAGCTGACATTAAAATAATAAGCATCATGTTTTGACTAACAAAATTTTGGCTAACAAAGTAAGAGTCTAGCAGTTTCAAAGGGCTGAAACCAGAGTGGTATAGTAAAATAAAGTAGAGTAAATCACAAAAAGAACAAAGCATGGGGCTTAACATAACAAAATTGTAGGTTATGCAAATGCCATCTCTGGTCATACTACACATTGCAATAATCTCCATATATTTCACTACATTTTCAATTCTCCTCCACAGCTCAGCTGTCAAGCCATGAAATAAATTCCTTCACAGTGTTATTCTACAGCGACATTGCTCCCAAGCCTAGTTAAAGCTAGCTAATTGTTTTGCAGTGACGTTTAGTAACTGCTGTTCAAGCCTCATTGTTAAAGCACAATGTACATTTTCTGGACTGTATTTTCTACATCCCCTTAATTATTTTAACATTCTATATAGTCAAAATTCCACTTCTTGACATCTGTAGTCATGGTTGTTGTTGTTAATCTTCAGCTGCAGTCCTGCTTTGGCATTTTCTTCTTTGACTTTAACTAATATTTGTTTCAAGTCTTTCCTTATGTGGATTTTAAATTTATCAGGAATGTTATTTAAATTATATTTTGGCACTGCAAATCTTTTAGTGTTCTTTTTCAGCTTTACTCTAATGTTGGATATTAACAGTTAGCAATCAGTACCACAATCCACTCCTAGTCATGTTTTGACAGTGAGAATACAGCTTCTCCATCTCCTGCTTCCAATTACGTAGTCTCTGCATTGACCATCTGGTGATGTCAAGATGTACAGCCATCTCTTCAGTTGCTTGAAACATTTATTTGCAATAAACAGATTGTTGGCTTCAAAGACCTCTATGAGTCATTCTCCTGCTTCATTTCTGTCTCCTAGGCCAAACTTTCCAACAACATTTGGTTCATCTTGCTTCCCTTCTTCATTCACTGCTTTCTAGTCAGATATGATTATAAGCATGTCTTTTTTTTGGTGAGTGATAAGTTTCCTCTGGGTTTTAATTTCATCTTCTTTAGGATTGGTTGTTGGAACTCATATGGTTATGTCGATAGGTTTTCTATGGAGTCTGATGGATTTTATTCTGCCAGACTTTACATTATAGCCCCTAACTGCCTATGCTACATCCTTCCTCAGTAGAGCCATTCCATTTCTTTTGGATTTGTCATTTCCAGAGTACAGTGGTGCCTCGACTTACGACCATCCCGACATACGACCATTTCGAGTTGCGACCAGCTCCGGCCGCAAAATTTTGCTTCGACTTGCGGCCAGAGCTTCGAGTTGCAAACAGAAAAGAGGCAGGGAAAAAAGGCAGGGAATTCAAATGTAGGTACTAACCATTGGTCGGCGAAGAGCTTCTTTGTAGCTCTTTCACCCCAACGGTTAGAGAGTGTGCGTCGAAGGAGGCTTCGGACTGCCTGGTGCTGCTTTCTGCTTCTGGGTGAGTACATTTACTTTGTTTTGCAGGGTGGGTTTGGGTTTGGGGGGGTTATGTTTCTGTGCTGTGATGTTTTTTGGTGTTGTTTTTTTTTCTCAACCCCATTGTGTTCCGATGGGGCTTGCTCTGTTTTTTTATTATTATTATTTTATTTTTCAGCCGCATCGCGTTCCGATGGGGTTTGGTGTGTGTGTGTGGGTGTTTTTTGTGAGTTTTTTTTCCAGCCCCATCGCGTTCCGATGGGGCTGGCTGTGTGTGTGTGGGGGTGTTTTTTGTGATTATTTTTCAGCCCCATCGCATTTCGATGGGGCTTGCTATGTTTTTTTTGGGGGGGGGGTTGGATTATTATTTTCGGCCGGAACAGATTAATGGGGTTTCAATGTATTCCTATGGGAAATGGTGCTTCGACTTACGACCATTTCGAGTTACGCCCATCTTCTGGAATGGATTATGGTCATAAGTCGAGGCACCACTGTAATGGAACTTTGTAGTTGAAAATATTCCAGTTGCACTTTAGTTTACTGACGCCAAGCATTGCAAGCATTTCTTACTTTATGGTTTCCAGTTTCATACTTCTCTCATTCCATATTCCAGTTGTACTGCATTGGACTTTCCTTTCACTTCTGTGCAGAGTAAAGAATCAGATTAGTACCAGAGTAACATTATTCATGATGACATAAACAGCCCTATGAATAGAGACCTCGAAAACTAGCAAATCAGTCATACTGCCTCGAGATTAGAGTGACTCTGGTTGCAACTCATACTAAGACATGAACTTGGAGGATGACCTTGCATTGTGGTTCAGACTCCACCATCTGATGGAACAAAATACTAATGAGTTCCCTGATAAGAGATGAATGAGATAATCAGTGTTAAGTTTAAAATGCACTTCAGTTAATAGAAATTTATAATAATCCCAGAGTAAAGTCAGATAACATTCAATATTTATCATTAGGCCCATACTGGAGCTTTCTACCCAGGGAGGTCATTAATATTCCATTTAACAGATGTAATGAACATTTAAGCCAATTTAAATTCTTAATTATTGCAATGGGATTTCTCATCCTTCCCATTTTCCTCCCTCTCCAGTGATTTGTCTCAAAGTTCCAAAAATGATCACACAAACTTTTAGGAGGAAAACATTCAAATGCCTGCTAACAATGAACAGATGGATAATGCCACTACTGCTTGGTAGGAACAGGCTAATTCACTAAAATATTAAGTATATTGCCTGTGTTTTGAATTGGTAATACAATGTACAGACAACTGGAGTAGGAGGGAATTCATATACTATGTAATTGAGACATGAGTTGTTGACAGAGACACAGATGATAGGATTATATCCTCTATGAAACAACATACCAGGGTGCCAAGCTGTTCTGTGGACATGGCAAACAGTGTTCAAGAACACTGTCTGGGGGCTGAACAATTCCATTCATCTCACATTGTTAAATGTCTTTTCACAATTACTCTTATTGTTTTTGTGGCCAACTGGCAAAAGCAATATCTTTCCCTTTTAGCTATTTTCTTCTCTCTCCTTTGCCCCCAAAAGGAAGCCTTCAGTTTTGGCAGCCTGTGCAGATGAGGCTTCAGGTTTTAAAGACAACCTGAGATCCACCAACTGATGGAAAATGATGATTTAAGTAGGTGGACATATATTATATATTAGGACTGTGCACAGGTGCCCTAGTCAGATCTGGGTGCCAATTAGGCACTTCAGAGTAAAGGACCTGTTTTACCCACATACTTTGACCCCCCCTCCCCCAATTTCATCTAGGCCCAAATCTAGGTAGATATTTGGCTTTCCACACAATCACCTTGTGTGTTTTTCTAGCAGGGTTTGATTCTTGGTACCTGATCAGAGTGGAGGAGTTGTTGGTCATGTTTGACAACTGGGAATCAGAAATCCTTGGTTATCTACTCCTAATCACCCAGATATCTACCAGTAGATTTTGATCTATTTGCCCAACTTCATATAGATGTTTTTACAGCAGAGAATCTAAAGACGATGTTGTAAATTCTGTTGCTGTCAATATCAATGTGATGCTTAAAAAAATACATGTATACGTTTGTATGTTTGCAAGTTTGGTTGAAAAACAGTAGAACAAGTCAGTGTAGGAGTGTATGGTTCACCACTGAAATGTTCCTCTGCATTATATGAATGATGCATGTGAATTAGTCTGTCAACAGTTGGTTGGCATGAGAACTTCTATAAATCAGTAAATTTCAAGGAAGGTTATTTGGGTCTTTGCTAAATGTTTGTCTTTCTCTGCTGCTTTCTCCTCTGTGCCCTTCATCACTTCACCCCAGAAGCCCTGGATATGGAATGATACTAAAAACAGCTATAGCTTGGTAGAAGACTACATATACAGGATGCAACAAGTCTGTACTTCAGTCTGCAACATCTCCAGTTTTTAAAGGCCAAAGTCTGAGAGCCTGGAAAGCTTGACCAGTTGATGTGGACAATATGAGTCTAGTTAAACCAATGATCCAACAAGAGATGAGGCTTTTGACAGAGGAGAGGCACTCTGCAGGCCTGAAAGTGGCTGAGATACATGTGGTGCTGCCTAACAGCTGGTTCCTAAAATAAAATGGATGGATCTTGCAGGTGGCTGAAGGTACTGATTGAAGTTTTTGTATTCTTCACTTAGGAAAGAGGCATATGTCTCCCCTTGAAGCCCGTTGGCAACCTCAGACATGCACTGGTGGGTCTGGGAAATCTCTCAGAACAGGTTTTCTAGCAGACGTCCAGCTGCTAGAAGAATTGCAGGAGAGACAGTTGCATCTCATTAGATTCTGATAGCATGATCTCCTTGGATGTAGGATCCTTTCAAAGAAAAAGCAAGTGGTGTCAATTGGGCACACTTTAATGTTATGCTTCTTCTTCTTTTTGTGTGTGTGTGAAAGATTACAGCACACAGATTTAAAGAAACTCACCAAAGAAAAAGAAAGAGCTGATTTCACAATTTCAGCTCTTTTTAAAATCTTCTTGGAAAACACCTTCTATAAATTGCTGGCTTCTGTGATAGCACAGGATCTGCTATTAATTGTGGCAAATTAATTTAAATGTTCAGGTTCTGCATGTAAAACATGTCATTGAAAGCAATGTGAGATGAAATGGGCAAGGGCTGAGCAAGTTCTGTTCTGCAGTTATTATCCCACTCCTTTAGGTGGCTCTCACCAAAAAGCATTCTAGCAATGACCTGATTACTGACACCAATATGCTATTTACTCTTAATGGGTAAAATGAACTAAAGATCCATAGGTGTGCACTTCTGATATTGCGCAACCAGTAAGAACTGCATTTTGTGAGCCATTTCTGATAGGAGGGGGTCACTCTAGACAAAATGATGTAAGTTTAGGATAGGTTCTTGAACCAGGACCATATTTGGAAGAATGGGCTTGCTCTGTATCAAATTTGGAGGTATTTGGGAAAGCACTTTTCATTACTGTTTTTAAAGAAGTCCCCACCTCTCTGATCTTATTTTGCTACCATGTTTAACAGCTCACAGTAAATTGTGCAGTTATTTTTTAAATATACACCACTGTTTCCTGAATATTAAATTATTATTGCAATGTGTGCTTTTTTAAAACAAATTAAAGTTGATCTATCCTGTTGTTTAGAAGATACATGATCTTAAGAATGATTATTTTGCATTAAAAATACTTCCACAAACTCCGGCTGCACAAGCTTATTGAAGCATTCCATAGCAATTGCCCAAACTCCTTGCTAGTACTTTAGGAAACGAGTGAGTCTGACTGAGGCAAACAGGGCTTACTTCTGGGCAAGATGGTAGAACAGGACTTCAGCGTTACCTCAGGAATAAATATCACTGAACACATGAGCAGACACAGGCAGAGGAGCCAGACAGAGAGAAAAAGAGAAAGAGGATCCATGGGGTGAGAGAAAGAGGAACCGTGTGGCTGCAGCAAACTGAAGTAGCTCTACCCCCTCCTCCCTTTCTTTCTTCCCTTCTCACATATTTAGAGAGAGCAAGCCAATGTCTGTATACTTCAAAGTGAGTGCCAGTCAGTTCAACAAGGCTTACTCCCAAGAGGACAGTAGCCTGCAGTTCTGCATGTATGAACTCAGCAGTAAGTCTGTCTAAGGTGAACAAGGCTTATGTGTGCGTAAGAAAGTATATTATGACTGTAGCTGTACCACAGGGATCAGTGATTGAACTCAATCAGACTTCTTTGGGAGTATGCTGGCAGGCAGCATCATTTGCAGGCACTGTATCCAGAACTGTAATCCAGAAGTATTCTCTTCTTGTTGTTGTTATGTGCCGTCAAGTAAAAACCAACTTATAGTGACCCTAATAGGGCTTTCAAGATAAGTGAGATATTTAAGGAATGGTTTCGCCAGTTCCATACCTCCAGTGAGTTTCTATGGCTGAGCAGGAATTCAAATCCAGACTTTCTGAGTCCTAGTACATTACTCTATCCATTATACCACCCTGGGTATCTTTTTAAGCTGACTACAGTATATATAAATGCTTCAGACACTAGCATTGTGTGAGCCTATTCAGAAGGAACCCTGCTGAATACAGTGCATGTAGATATGTTACTGTAGCCTAGACCTCCAAATGATTTATTCGATTGTAAATTTGAGTATATTGTGTGTTGTCAAACTTCTGTTTTTTTAAAAAAAATACAAGGAAAAAAAAAGTCAAATCAACATTCTGGCTGCCTTTTGCTATGTAAGCATCCTTTTTTCTTGCTGGCCACATGGGCCCAATATCCCATGGCACTGTCAGATAATTTACTGGGATTCTGAATTGTGGACGCAGAAACAATATCTTACATACGTAAACCAGATAGGTTTTTTTAAAGGATTGAATAATAAGCTCTTTGCTTAATATAACTGAGATGGATTTAGCTTTTTTTATTTTTCAAAATTAGTTACATCAGATGTTACAGAGCATGAACAGTTATATTTGGCAAAAATGGATAGAACAATACACTGAAGATACCCTCAGTCGTTCTGGGCCTTGGAGTTTTGGAGACAAAGAGTCTTACTGATCTTCATGACTGGTTCACATAACTTGCTGCAGCTAAGTGCCACTAACTGCCAAAGTGCTGAGGCACATCTCAATTCTGCAACTGGGTGCAGGATCAGACACATCACCAAGATGTGTCCCAGCACCTCATCAATTAGTTGTGGCAACTTATGGAAACCATATCTTCATGGAAACACAAAAAGCATCTTAATGGTACATCAGACAGTGTCTCTTTTGCATTATTATGTTTCTTTCCCAAATCTGCATCCTTCTGAACTGTTTGGCTACAAATTCGATCATCTCCAGACAAAGGCCATGCTACATTTGCATGGTGGGAATTGTAGTCCAACACATCAGGAAGGCATTATATTAGGGAATGTCATTTTGTTTCTGTTTCTCTCTTGAGACATCCTGTAAGTCTTGTCTATTCAAGAAATGCTGAACTGTCTGATTTATTCTCTTGATAAGGCTGTTTCTTGACAGAGTTATGAGCCATGAGGCTTTCAACATTTCACTGAAGGAAAAGAAACATCTCCTGGGAGAAGATCAAGTAGCAAAAATGGAACAGGTGCTTAATTTTGCAGCAGCTAAAGCAAGGAGCTGCTTGTCAATTTCTGTCCCACTTAATCCCCTGCATTTGCTTATCTTAATCCTTAATTAGTTTTTGTCAGGTTCTTTAATGTTGCTTGTTTGTTCTGTTGTTTTTGCTGTGAGCTGTTTATAACTGCTTTCTCCAGCTCAGAAGACCTTTGCTGTTTTTTTCTCCTACTCTCAGCAAGGTCTTAAACAGTGAGCAATGGAATAGAAATAGCTCATAATTTACAAACTCTTCCAATGTTTTCTTGCATTTTATACTTCTAGATCACAGGTGTGCTCCTATAGATCACCCCATGTTTTTAAAATCTCATGTAGAAAGTATTGGACACACTAAAGCTAACAGCAAATTTGTGTCAACTAAAGGCTGTCTTAAAATTTATTATGGTTCAGGCTTTTGTGGACTAGAGTTCACTTCATTGATCGTATGCAGTCATACAAGTAAGTGAGAAACCTTGTGGCATAGAGGTTAAACTGCAGTACTGTAGTGAAGACTCTGCTCACGAGTTCGATCTGGATGGGCTTAAGGAGCTGGCTCAAGGTTGACTCTGCCTTCCATCCTTCTGAGGTCAGTAAATTGAGTACCCAGCTTCCTGGTGAGGGAGGGGATGTGTAGTCTGCATAATTTAAATTGTAAATTGCCTAGAGAATGCTTAAGCACTATGGGGTGGTATGTAAGCAGCACACTTTGCTTTGCTTTAAGGACTAGCTGACTTCATGTTAGAAGAAAATGTACATCAACTTGAGATGTACCTATCCATGCTTAGGCTTATAAGGGAAAACAACCAGATCTCCCCTTGGTCAGTGAATTCTGGGCCACTGGAATAGGGATAGCAGTTGTAGATTTCAGATAGCACAGAGGTGGCTGTGAAGGGTTGTGGGGATAGAAGGACAGGGGCTGGACTCAGTGATCCCCTTCCAGTTTTGCAGTTCTAAGATGATGATGATGACAATGGTGGTTGTGGTTTCTCTCCTTCTGGGAGAAGGAAGGGAAAATGAGATGGTGGTAGATGGTAGGTTACACCTACTGAGGGTATAGAGATGCCATTTTGTGGACCTGACAGAATATCAAGGGAGGAGTGAAGTCTTCATGGTGTGAAGGTCAAAGATAGTACAGAGAGTGTGTCAACAGCTTTCTAGCCTACTGACTTACTATCACATCTTTGTGATCTGTGTTGGAACAAATACTGCCAGTCACATCCTTCAACTTATTGCTTGTAGAGACTATGAAACTCTTGTTAGGAAGATGAAGGACCTTGAGGAACAGGTTGTATTTTCATCACTCCTTCCAGTATTCAAGATGATCAATCCTTAACGGACTGGAGAATTAGATCAAAACAAATAAAATGTGTTTTGATAGGGAACAATGTAAACTTGTATATTTAGACATGAAAATCAGTTGCAAAAAACATCAATTGCATCTCCTTCTGTTCTCAAGGAGGCGTGGCGATAATGCTGATTCTTTTCCGGGGTCCTCCAACACCCTGTCCTCCACATCACAATATTTTTTTAAAAAAAAGTCTACTATTGGGTGCAAGGGGGCTTTTTCTGTTTAAAAAAATAATTTTTGTAAGTAAATAATATTCAGACACAATTGAAGCAGTTTTGATCCAAGCTGACATATGTGGATATGTGCAGAAAATAATAGAAAAACTTCTTTCTTGCAGCATTATGCAACATCATGCTACCTCAAAAGGATGACTTCCCCCCCCCCCCACAAGGATAGAGGGAAAAATACATTATATAATAAGATGGTATCAGAATGAATATGTTGTTATTTACAAATAAACTATGAATTTATCGGATAAAAAGACAGATACTGTCATCATTTTGTAATTTTAAAACTTCACCAGTTTCAATATGGAAGAATAGAATATTAAACATAAACCCTACACATTATTCTCTTTTTTTCTTCTACTACCTGGAAGATCTCTTAAATAAGCAAGCTAAAAAAAAGGTGAGGGGAACAATCACTGTGACCTCTTATTGTACTCAATTTATATCTTCTTGTACTCACAATATATTCCAGTTCTGAGAAGAAATTGTGAAACATCTTTTTAGGTAAAGTGGGAATTCATTTATCACTTAAATTTCTCTAATGTAAATTTCTCTAACGTACACACTCCAGGATATAATGTTCTAGATTGTCTGTTATCTTATTTTTGCAAGATAGCAATAAAGTGTTCCTTCTGTGGGTGTGGATCTTTAAGTAGACAGAATGGTACCATCAATACATAGAGGAATTTTGACTTAAAGAAGTACAAACATTTCACTAGGAAAAATAAGAAGTTCAGCAAGGACATCCAGAGCTGTCCAGTGAGGGCAAAGGATGCTTGATGAGCACAGGCAATGATCATTCAGGTAGGGTGCACAAATGGAGGGGAGATAGAATGGAGGATCCCAGAAAAGTGTGGCTGGGTAGAATCCTGAACATAAATATTTGCAGCAGATCCCGCAGGCACAGGCTCAAAATGGAAGACTTCCACACATTACAGAATATATCATAAAATCTTATATTGCCTAAGCCTTGCAAAGAAGGAATATTGCCCCCGAGTATGAATGTGCTGATTAATATGAAGTGACTTGGGACAGAAGGAAAAGGAGATCCCGGAGTTACAATTAGGATTTGTTAAAATGTTATCCCTTCAAAGGAACATTTTTTTCAGTGCTTCCCTGTTTTCACAGTCAACTTGCAAATTGATTCCATGCTTATCTCCGAGCAGCCAATGTCTGAACAGAACTGAGCTAATTTATAACTTGTGGTTGCTGAGAAAACTGGTGCTAAGTTAAACAAACCTATTTAACCTCCTGAGGGAGCTCTGCTCCAAATGACAGGCTTATTGTAACATCTGCTTTGACCCTCAGGCAGATGTATTCAGTTGAAGAGTAAATTAAATTCATTTTAGGCTACAATCTTCTACCCACTTATCTGAATGCAAGTCTCTCTGAAGAGTCTTACTTCTGAGCAGATGTGTTATCCATGGGGGGAAAAAGAATATAAACACCAGCAAGATCATTTTGAAAACCTCTGTGCTAGGTCTTTTGCTTATCTTCATGTAGATATCAGAAGAGAAATGTTTAACATTGTAAAGTGGGATGGTGGGTATCTCACCCCAAAATTTTAGGGGGTACCTGTCTGTGAGCCACTGTCAGCCTTTGGGCTCAACAAAACTATTTTGGTCTTCCTGGATTTTCCTGAATTTCTCCCCCACCACCCCTTTGGAGTGTTCCAGTTTTGGAAAATGCAACTACACCTTTTCATGTTTCCTTAGAAGCACAGTCCACTAATTTTAATACCATTAACTCCAAAGTGTTTATAGTAGGATAGCAGCCTTAGGCAAAGGACAAGACAATCTTCACATGGACAGTGGACATCTACATGTGCAGCGTCTTCACACAATCATAAATCCAACTTTTCCTTTCAAATGATGGAAAGAGCCTATCAACATATTTGAGGATTTCCTTGTCAAACTATGGCTCTCTCTAGATGAAGTAATTCGAATTGGGTGGGGTTACTCTGCTCCCTTTCTTCACATATTTCAGTTAACTCTATCTGGAAGGCCTAAATAGAGCTTTATTTCAGTAATAGTTATAGGAGAACATATTTGATTGTAGTTGAGGGCAATAGGGTATCTTATGTATCTCAGAGTAAGCTGTCTGGCACACACAGCTCTGTTCTATTATCTCTTGCTGCTACTGTAACCCCACTCAGCCCTAGCATCTGCTGCCTATGGAGCCTGCCTCAACTCTGCCTAATGGGACTGTTGGCTCTGTAAGCAAAAGCAATTGCATCTATGAAAGCAGGATTCAAAAGAGCCAACCACCAGGGCAAAAAAAACATTCCATTTGAAAAATCAAGGTAGAGTGGCCATGTATCCTACTTTATAGACAATGGTTGTCTGTTCAAAAACATCTTCTGTTTGAAGGGCTGTCCAGGTCAGGTCCAATTTAAAGATAAAAGAACATAGGAAAGGAGAGCAGGCACTTGAATTTGTCCATCAACACTTAACATGTGGACATCACACCAACAGACAGACACGTGGATCTCATGGTCACAAACGTCCCCACCATTGTGAAATGGCTTGTATTTTTGATTCTTTTTAAAGTTGCATTTGTATTAGTTGGATCCAAGTATGTTAGCAAATGAACAAATAAAAGGTCCATCTTTCAATCTGCCTTTCAATGTATTGTGAAACTTATGGGGATTTATTTATTTATTTGATTTATATACCACCTCATTAGTGCAATATATTATGGGTTGTTTACAACAATAATAAAGAAAACACATACTATTAAGCTACTGACACATACTGTTTAAAAGCTGTGTAGCCCTAAATCCACAGGTTGCCCACTTCTAGCTTAAAAAATAAGCACAGGGATCATTCATAGGAAGTAAGAGGAGAGGGAATTGCTTCTCTACAGGACAATTTAATGGTGGTGTGTTGAAAAGTAAGCTCAACCAAGTTCATTTAAACTTACTTCCAGTTAACAATGTAATCCTAACTTAAAGATATACCAACTCTAGGGCGTCATAAAAGGTTATAAGCCTCTCTGGTAGAAATGTCCTTTTTGCCTACAGAACCTTCCCCTGCTCACTAATCTCAGAAATCTGTTGGTGGAAGAGTCAAAATGGGATTAAAAATGGAAAAGGCAGGGTGGAGTTGAATTATTTCAGATCCAAACCTCCTTCAGCCCAGGAATTTGTACATTTGTAGGCCAGGAGAGAGTTGTATTCCACTCAACTTCATGCAGCCTTGCCACAGGTCACAGATGGCCCTTGGCCATGTTGAGCAGTTATAATTACTCTGAACTGGCCAGATAGGTCACTGAGTTAGGTATCTGGTTGTGGAGCCAGAGGTTGGGAGTTGAGTTCCCTACTATGCATCCCAGGAGAGCCAGCCTCTGTGACCTTGGGCAAGCAGGACAATCCAAGGGTGCTGCTTGCCCAAGGTCACACAATCCAAGGGACAGAAGAAGGAAATAACAAACTACTTCTGAGTACTCTCTACCTAGAAAATCCTGAAAAAGTTCGCCATTAGTCAGAATTGACTTGATGGCACACAATTATAAGTATTTATAATTACTCGACATGTATGTATGGAATTGCCACATCACTCTTCTCCCTGCCTGCTGAACACATCCACCGAACCCTGTGAGGGAACTGTCTTCTGTTTCACATAGTTTTATTTGCTTTAATGCATCTTTCTTAAAAGTAAAGGCAGAAAATAAATCCTGAGGACTTTTCCCCCTTTTAAATAAGCAGCTTTTGAGATTTGCCTTAATTTCTTCAGGGTTAAACATATCTTTTGTTCCTCAGGTTTTAACAATTTGCCACAAATGGTCTTACATAAAATATATCCTGCTTTGTACCATGGTCTCAAAGACAGGCAAGTGCTCATAGTTAATTGGTCTTATTAATGGGGGAACAAATGACAAAGAGTACACAACCGCCAAACGAACATCTGCCTTTATACGGAATACAATCAAGCAGTGCTTGAAAGGCTCTTAACAAGGGTTCCTTTCACAAATGGCAAAAAGAGACACTGAATATATAAAAATAAGCATTTTTGTTGTTGTTGTTTAGTCGTTAAGTCGTGTCCGACTCTTCGTGACCCCATGGACCAAAGCATGCCAGGCCCTCCTGTCTTCCACTGCCTCCCAGAGTTTGGTCAAATTCATGTTGGTAGCTTCGATGACACTGTCCAAACATCTCATCCTTTGTCATCGCCTTCTCCTCTTCCCTTCACACTTTCCCAACATCAGGGTCTTTTCCAGGGAGTCTTCTCTTCTCATGAGATGGCCAAAGTATTGGAGCCTCAGCTTCAGGATCTGTCTTTCCAGTGAGCACTCAGGGTTGATTTCCTTCAGAATGGATAGGTTTGATCTCCTTGCAGTCCAGGGGACTCTCAAGAGTCTCCTCCAGCACCACAATTCAAAAGCATCAATTCTTTGGCGGTCAGCCTTCTTTATGGTCCAGCTCTCACTTCCATACATCGCTACTGGAAAAACCATAGCTTTGACTATGCCGACCTTTGTCGGCAAGGTGATGTCTCTGCTTTTTAAGATGTTGTCTAGGTTTGTCATCGCTTTCCTCCCAAGAAGCAGGCGTCTTTTAATTTCGTGGTTGCTGGCACCATCTGCAGTGATCATGGAGCCCAAGAAAGTAAAATCTGTCACTGCCTCCATATCTTCCCCTTCTATTTGCCAGGAGGTGATGGGACCAGTGGCCATGATCTTAGTTTTTTTGATGTTGAGCTTCAGACTATTTTTGGCACTCTCCTCTTTCACCCTCATTAAGAGGTTCTTTAATTCCTCCTCACTTTCTGCCATCAGAGTGGTATCATCTGCATATCTGAGGTTGTTGATATTTCTTCTGGCAGTCTTAATTCTGGTTTGGGATTCACCCAGTCCAGCCTTTCGCATGATGTATTCTGCATATAAGTTAAATGCAGGGGGACAATATACAGCCTTGTCATACTCCTTTCCCAATTTTGAACCAATCAGTTGTTCCATATCCAGTACTAACCGTTGCTTCCTGTCCCACATATAGATTTCTCAGGAGATAGATAAGGTGGTGAGGCACTCCCATTTCTTTAAGAACTTGCCATAGTTTGCTGTGGTCCACACAGTCAAAGGCTTTTGCGTAGTCAATGAAGCAGAAGTAGATGTTTTTCTGGAACTCTCTGGCTTTCTCCATAATCCAGCGCATGTTAGCAATTTGGTCTCTAGTTCCTCTGCCCCTTCAAAATCCAGCTTGTACTTCTGGGAGTTCTTGGTCCACATACTGCTGAAGCCTACCTTGTAGGATTTTGAGCATAACCTTGCTAGCGTGTGAAATGAGTGCAATTGTACAGTAGTTGGAGCATTCTTTGGCACTGCCCTTCTTTGGGACTGGGATGTAGACTAATATTTTCCAATCCTCTGGCCACTGCTGAGTTTTCCAAACTTGCTGGCATATTGAGTGTAGCACCTTAACAGCCTCATCTTTTAAGATTTTAAATAGTTCGACTGGAATGCCATCACCTCCACTGGCCTTGTTGTTAGTCATGCTTTCTAAGGCCCACTTGATTTCACTCTCCAGGATGTCTGGCTCAAGGTCAGCAACCACACTATCTGGGTTGTCCGGGATATCCAAATCTTTCTGGTATAATTCCTCTGTATATTCTTGCCACCTCTTCTTGATGTCTTCTGCTTCTGTTAGGTCCCTACCATTTTTGTCCTTTATCATGTCCATCTTTGCACAAAAGGTTCCTTTAATATCTCCAATTTTTTTGAACAGATCTCTGGTTTTTCCCTTTCTATTATTTTCCTCTATTTCTTTGCACTGTTCATTTAAGAAGGCCCTCTTGTCTCTCCTTGCTGTTCTTTGGAAGTCTGCATTCCATTTTCTGTAACTTTCCCTATCTCCCTTGCATTTTGTTTCCCTTCTCTTCTCTGCTATTTGTAAGGCCTCGTTGGACAGCCACTTTGCTTTCTTGCATTTCCTTTTCTTTGGGATGGTTTTTGTTGCTGCCTCCTGTACAATGTTTCGAGCCTCCATCCATAGTTCTTCAGGCACTCTGTCCACCAAATCTAGTTCCTTAAATCTGTTCTTCACTTCCACTGTGTATTCATAAGGGATATGGTTTAGATTATACCTGACTAGCCCAGTGGTTTTTCCTACTTTCTTCAGTTTAAGCTTGAATTTTGCTATAAGAAGCTGATGATCAGAGCCACAATCAGCTCCAGGTCTTGTTTTTGCTGACTGTATAGAGCTTCTCTATCTTTGGCTGCAGAGAACATAATCAATCTGATTTCGTTATTGCCTATCTGGTGATGTCCATGTGTAGAGTCGCCTCTTGTGTTGTAGGAAAAGAGTGTTTGTGATGACCAGCTTGTTCTTTTGACAAAACTAGCCTTTGTCCTACTTCGTTTTGAACTCCAAGGCCTAACTTACCTGTTGTTCCTTTTATCTCTTGACTCCCTACTTTAGCATTCCAGTCCCCTATAATGAGAACATCTTTCTTTGGTGTCAGTTCTAGAAGGTGTTGTAAGTCTTCATAGAATTGGTCAATTTCAGCCTCTTCAGCATGGGTGGTTGGTGCATAAACTTGGATTACTGTGATGTTGAAAGGTCTGCCTTGGATTCGTATTGAAATCATTCCATCATTTTTGAGATTGTATCCCAGTACAGCTTTTCTCACTCTTTTGTTCACTATGAGGGCTACTCCATTTCTTCTACGGGATTCTTGCCCACAATAGTAGATATGATAATCGTCTGAATTGAATTCACCCATTCCCGTCCATTTTAGTTCACTGACGCCCAGGATGTCAATGCCATCTCCTGTTTGACCACATCCAGCTTACCAAGGTTCATAGATCTTACATTCCAGGTTCCTATGCAGTATTCTTCTTTGCAGCATCGGACTTTCCTTTCACTTCCACGCACGTCCGCAGCTGAGCGTCCTTTCAGCTTTGGCCCAACCACTTCATTAGCTCTGGAGCTACTTGTGCTTGTCCTCCGCTCTTCCTCAGTAGCATGTTGGACGCCTTCCAACCTGAGGGGCTCATCTTCTAGCATCATATCTTTTAGCCTTTTGTTTCTGTTCATGGAGTTTTCTTGGCAAGGATACTGGAGTGGCTTGCCAGTTCCTGCTCCAGGTGGATCGCGTTTAGTCAGAACTCTCCACTATGACCTGTCCATCTTGGTTGTCCCTGCACGGCATAGCCCATAGCTTCTCTGAATTATTCAAGCCCCTTTGCCACGACAAGGCAGCAATCCGTGAAGGGGAAAAATAAGCATACATAAACACAAAAGAAAAGGGGCATTTAGTGGATAACCTATTTCCAACATTAACATTTTGACACTTTTCTCTGTGGTATCAGTGGCACAGTTTTGACAGGCTGAGATACTGCACCATATTAAATGTCAGCACAGTCCTTTCTTGCTCACAACCCTCCCTCAAAGGAAACATTAGCAATGCCTTAATGTAGACCCTGGAAGCAAAAGTTCTAAACACTACTAGAGCTAGAGAGTGAGAGAACAAGCAAGCAAGCAAGCAATAAAGAAAGAAAGAAAGAAACTGTTTGGTAGTTGGAGAGATTTGAATTCTTCCAAACTGAGTGACAGATCTACGATTGACAATGTACTGAAACAATGTAGGCTAAACTGTTATGACATCATATTTAATGATAAGAAGAGAGCAATGAGCTAAATGAGATGTGAAAAAATTCAACCATTCCTTTTTAAAAAGTTAAATTTCAGGGCCCTCTACGTCAATGTTTGAAATTTCATGTCTATAAAGTGTTAAAATACAATTATGGGGGTGTAGAAATAGTTGCCTTGAATATGAAAGTACATTTAAAAGTGCGGCTTGGAAATAGTTTACTGTAGTTTTTTTTCAAAACATGCTAGCTACAGCTGAGTAATGTTAATGAGCCATAAACATACCTGGCAGCAAAATGGTGTTTCGTTATTATAAATATAGACATGAAATATGCATGTCTGATAGTTTGCACTTTTTGTAGTTCCAATGCCTTTGTATTACAACATTCAAGACTTCTAAGAATTCAGAGTTTCAAATCTATGTGGACCCTTTTAATTCTAGGCTCTGCAAAAGATCTGGTCAAAACAATAATGTTATCAGTAAAATGGCAGCCTGACAGATATTAAGCTCCAAACCTCTGAAGTTACAAACTCTGTTGAAACAATTGAAATTCATATTGAATTTTTTTTTTCTTGGACTCCTAAACTCTTAGATTTCCAAGGCTTGCAGATAAGATTGTTTTAACTGATAAAGGGATGATAAGGGTATTAATAATTGCCAAAAAAGATAGTCAAAGCAAGGAGCAAAGGATGCCAGGAGAATGGCATTAGAGGGGGATAAACTCTGCTGCGGAGAAGGTTAAGATTTATCATAGATATACTGGTGTATGGTCTAGTATATATATATTTAACTTATATAGGTTTATCAAGCTATTTTTCATAGATGTGACTTACTTGAGAAGTAAACTCATAACTTTGGAGAATATGTCTCAGTAACACTTTTATTCTTAAATATTTTGTAACATTTTAGCTACAATTTTATTATTCCATTTTGAAGCACCATATTATTTTTTTGTTAGAGCATTTTAAGTCTGGTTACAGTAATTACTTATTTTTTATTTTTTATTTCATTATGTTTTAATATTCTTATAACACTGTATTAGGTTTTTATACTTATGGGGTTTTTTTTGGTTATATATTAGATCTACAGCCATATGCAGAGACTATTTTGGAATTCTATTAGGGACTATTCCGTCCCTTCAGCGCTGTCTGGAGGCCGTGCTGCAATGGATGCAGCTGAATGGGTTGAGGTTGAACCCGGACAAGACGGAGGTCTTGAGGGTGGGTGGCCCCTCCATGGGTGGTTTGGGAAACTCCCTCTCTTTTGGGGGGGGTGACTCTCACCGCTAAGAGTGTGGTGCACAGCTTGGGGATACATCTGGACCCGGCGCTTACCATGGAAACCCAGGTGGCGTCCGTGGCCCGCTCCGCCTATTTCCATCTGTGGCGGATTGCCCAGCTGTGACCCTATCTTGATGGCGGGGCCCTCACCACTCTCGTCCATGCGCTTGTAATCTCGAGATTAGACCACTGTAATGCGCTCTATGTGGGGCTACCTTTGAGATTGATGTAGAAGCTTCAAATGGTGCAGAATGCGGCGGCCAGACTCCTTAGTGGGGTGAGAAAATACCAGCATATCTCTCCCACTCTGGCTGCCTTGCATTGGCTGCCCATTCGCTTCCGCATTGACTTCAAAGTGTTGATGATGACGTATAAAGCCCTAAACGGTTTAGGACCTAGATACTTGGCAGATCGCCTTCTCCCACCTAGATCTACCCGAATCACTCGCCATAGCCAGGAGGGACGGTTGAGGGGCCTAACGCCAAGAGAGGCCCGGAAAGAAAGAACAAGAAACCGGGCCTTCTCGGCAGTGGCCCCTCGGCTCTGGAATAGCCTTCCATCAGTGATCCGCCTGGCTCCCTCGCTGGGTGTTTTTAAGAGCAAATTAAAAACTTGGCTCTTCAGGCAGGCCTTCCCTCCTGTCAATACTTGACTTTATTTTTATTATAATTTTCTGTTTTTCCATCTTGAGCACTACTAATATTATTGTATTGAACTGTTTTAACTGTTTTAGTTTTATAATGTTTAATGGAACCCTGAGTAGACTCTGTCTAAAAGGGCGGGATAAAAATCTAATAATAAATAAATAAAAATAAATGCAGTTTATTTGTCTTTCATGGGGCAAATAAATTAAAGATATTCAGAATAAGGGCAGATTATATAAAATGCAGAATATTTCTCTTGGTCACACTGAATTTAAGCCCTTTTTGAAATATATGCCAGCTCTGCTGAATACAGACTTCTGACTTTTTCCTAGAGATCTATATAGTTCTATCAGACTCTTAGGGTGGTTCAGGCATCAGGTTATATGACCTGACAGTTGCTTCTCCTAGTGAACAAATGAGATGTACATCATAGGCATTTTACTTCTTTTCTCTCCCACATAATGCAGAACATGTATCCCTCCATATTTTGCCAGATCAAACCAAAGCAAAGCAAAGTGTGCTGCTTATATACTGCTTAAAGCACTCTCTTGGAAGTTTACAATTAACTTATTCACAAAATATTAGTTATACTGTAACAGAATCAGGAAGCCCAAAGTAGCAGATGATTGACAGCTTAAGCACCAAAGAAAAGCTGAAGATTTATTGGAAAGTCCAATCATGGAGCCTCAGGGAACCAGGAAGCCAAAAGCAGAAGGAGGTTGACAGGTCAAGCACCATTAAAAATCCCAAGCTCTTCTTGAAGTCCCAACAGTGGTACCTCTGGAAGTGAATTCACCTGTGGGTGTGACCAGGGGCCATTTTGTGAGGAAAGCATGTTAGAATAAATAGAGAGAAGTTATTATTTGCTTTGCTTGAATTTTCAGGAGGTAGAATGAGTATAGATTGCAGGTTCCTTTCCCTTTTCTTTAATGCAACTGCAGATCTCAATCAAATCTATGGATTGTCTGTGTATGTATGAGGTTTGTGCCATTATGTGGGTTTTGAGTTGGGTAGGTCACAATGCATTACAATTAGGATCTAAACTACCTAAATTACACAGCTCCCAGTTGGGGGTAAAGAGGAATGAAGGAGAGGAGGAATGGGGAAAAGAAAACCTAGTGGGAGCTTTGCCTGCACACTGGTGGATGAGCAGTAGATGCTTGCCCTGAGACTCATCCACATTCCAGATCCAAGCCCTTAATTTTTCCTATTTTCATGGGCTTTTTCACTATTCAGACAGATGTGGTCCTGTATAAAAACTTTAAAATATTTTGACTCAAATGAAACTGGATGGACTAAAAATCAGCTGGAAGAGAATCAGTTGTGATTTATAATTCAAACCAAATTGAAACGGAGAGTATTCATACATTCTTATGAACCTCCTACAGTGGAGCTTCTTCCTTTAGGTGACAGCAGAAAGACTGACCCTCCTGATGTCAACCTCTCATTGGCAATTCCATTCTCGCTCCAGGTGCTGCTGTATCACTTGAGTGGCTCATTGATGCTTGTCCTTGCACATGCACAAAATATGTGTTCAGAAGATCCGATAGTTTCATGATACAATGACTGGATATATTTTAAATGTGGTAAACTGAGTGACGCTCAAAGGAGCCTCATTCCAAGTCTCATGTCACTAGCTTACTGTGAGAGGTTGACTGAATGAGCAGACACCTACTGTGGCAAGAGAAGGGAGAAGCCAATTATCCATATTAAGAAATTCTCCTGCACTGGTACAACATAAGAGGCAAAGAAGTGCTATGAATTTGGTGCACATCTCCAATTCCTACTCTGCCCCAGAAATCAACAGCTAGTTCTGTGCTACTGTCCTGTGGAGAGGCAAGTGGCTTCAAACTCAGAAAGATGCACAGTCTAGTTTGGGAGCAGGTATCAAATCTATTGGCCAACTATCACTGGTTATCTATTCTTACCTTGAGAGTTCTCCAAAGCCCATCTTCCTTCCTACTTTAAGGTGGAGGTAGAATACAACAAACGCTGCTGAGGTGTCATGGAGTAATTGCCATTTATGAATGCTCATAAAAGATGGCATTTCTCCCCAAAGTTGGTGCATCCATTCTTCACTGCTGGGGAGGAAATGGTTGTGTTCCTAACCAAGAATCTTCTCCTCAGTAATGCTATTTAATTTTAGAACATTTTTTTCTTTACACATAGTTAAAGTATTTAGGATAATTTATGTGTTGGACACTGGAAGCGGAGAAATGTTTGCTTTCTTCTTATACAGTAGCGTTCCCAAAGAGATTGAAAATAGATAGAGATTATTAAAAATAGATTTAAAACATAAAAAAACCCAGATTTCAAATATTCTTTAAGGCAAGTATACATGGAATAAGTCGGTCATTCTGATATCCTGGCCTCAACTTGTTTATGATTGTATAGATCAAACCCAGCACTTTGAATTGAGCTCAAAAGTAAACTAGGAGTCACCGCCATTGGTGTAAGACCTGTGATCTCTAAAGCACCTGTCAGACAAGAGTCTGTCTGCCAGAAATTGCACCAGATACATCTTCTGAACACTTTTCAAAGGTGTTCAGAAAGCATTTTACAGTGTTCTATATAATCCACCCCCACTGGTGGAGGAGGGTGTAGCGGGGAGACAGGTGTGTTCACTGTTTATTTTATTTATTTATTTATTTATTTTTAGATTTCTACCCCGCCCCCCTAGACAACGTCTACTCGGGGCGGCTTACAAATGTCATCAAATATATAAAACATAAAAACATTAAACAATAAAACAATTGAAACAATAATATAAAGTATTCAAGATGGGAATAATAAAAAATAAAAAACTAAAATTTAAGAATTGACAGAAGGGAAGGCCTGCCTAAATAGCCAAGTTTTTAAATGGCTCTTAAAAACACCCAGCGAGGGTGCCAGGCGGATCTCTGTTGGGAGGCTGTTCCATAGTCGAGGGGCCACTGCCGAGAAGGCCCGGTTTCTAGTTCTTTCTTTCCGGACCTCTCTCGGCGTTAGGCCCCTCAGCAGTCCCTCCTGGCTATGCCGAGTAATTCGGGTAGATCTAGGTGGGAGAAGGCGGTCCGCCAAATACCGAGGTCCCAAACCGTTTAGGGCTTTGTAAGTCATCATCAACACTTTGAAGTCGATGCGGAAGCGAATGGGCAGCCAATGCAATGTGGCCAGAGTGGGAGAGATATGTTGGTATTTTCTCACCCCACTGAGCAGTCTGGCCGCTGCATTCTGCACCATTTGAAGCTTCCGCAACAATCTCAAAGGTAGCCCCACGTAGAGCGCATTACAGTGGTCTAATCTCAAGATTACGAGCGGCATGGACGAGAGTGGTGAGGCCCCCCCCATCAAGGTAGGGCCCGCAGCTGGGCGATCCGCCACAGATGAAAATAGGCAGAACGGGCCACGGACGCCACCTGGTTTTCCATGGTAAGCGCCGGGTCCAGATGTATCCCCAAGCTGCGGACCCCACTCCGTGCGGTAAGAGTAACCCCCCCAAAAGAGAGGGAGTCTCCCAGACCGCCGATGGAAGGGCCACCCACCCTCAAGACCTCCGTCTTGTCCGGGTTCAGCCTCAATCCATTCAGCTGCATCCATTGCAGTACAGCCTCCAGACAGCGCCGAAGGGACAGAACGGCATCCACTGAAGTAGGTGAAAAGGAGATGTAGAGCTGGGTGTCGTCAGCGTACTGATGGCACGAAGCTCCACACCCCCTGATGACCCCACCCAACGGCCTCATATAGATGTTAAACAGCATTGGGGAGATGATCGACCCCTGCGGAACCCCACAATTGAGACTCCACGGGGCCGAAACATTCTCCCCAATCTGTACTCTCTGGGGGTGGTCCTCCAAGAAGGATCGGAGCCAGGCAAGTGCCAGGCCACCGATTCCCAGCTCGGAGAGCCTCCCCAGGAGGATACCGTGGTCGACGGTATCAAAGGCGGCTGAGATATCGAGGAGGACCAACAAGGACATATTGCCCGTCAGCCTCCCTCAATAGGTCATCCAACAGTGTGACCAGTGCCGTCTCTGTGCCATGGCGCGGCCTGAAGCCCGACTGAAACGGATCCAGAGCATTGGTTTCATCCAAAAGGGCTTGAAGCTGATCAGCCACCACCCTCTCCACCACTTTGCTGAGGAAGGAAACATTGGCGACGGGCCTATAATTGCCAATATTGTCCGCCGCCAAATTTGGTTTCTTCCTGATGGGCCTAATGAGTGTCTCCTTGAGGGCAAGGGGAACCTTGCCCTCCTGGAGAGACCCATTAATTATTGTTGTGGCCCATTCCGTTGTTATGGGGCCTGGCTGCTTTGATTAGCCAGGCCGGGCAAGGGTCAAGGGAGGAGGTGGTGGCCCGACAGCGATCAAGCGCTTTGTCCACCGAATCTGGCATCACAGGCTGAAAGCATTCAAGCGCAACCGGGCAAGGCGGAGCGCTGGACATCTCTGCTCGATCCACTGTATTCAAAAAAGGAGAGAGATCCTGGCGGATGGCCTCCACTTTTGATTTAAAAAATGCTGCAAATTGGTCAGGTGAGATATTAGTGGGAGGCCCATCACCCAGACCAATTCCGGTTTGTCTGCTTTGTTACTTCCTCATCTATCAAAAGATACTCCCAGGCCTGACCTCCCTTTTCTGCCACACCCCATCCTTCATTGTTTAGTTAATATTGACAGATATTATCTTTCCTCTATTCCATATATATATACCTTCACAGAAAATACAAATACTTTAAAATATTCTGATTGTTATATGGGCTAACAGGTGATTCTCCCTAGTCTTATCCCTGCCCTAGCCCTGCTATTTCTCAAAAGATATTCTAAAGAGTTTTTCCCCTGTTTAAGAGGACTATCTCATCATACACAGAGAAATACCCTTTCTCTACTTCACCATAGCAGATTCTGACACTCTGTTAGAAATAGACAAACCGTGCAGTATTGCTGTAGGGTGGAAGGTAATGCACTTGCAAGGGAAGCTGTCATTATTATTATTATTCTCTTAGGCTCCATCACCATCACCTCAATATTTAACAGCATGCTCTTCAGCCTACCACCATCAGTTAATTAAATACTAATGGCAGAGTTGAAAGATGGGTTCTTGGTAGCTGTTCCATAACTACTGAATTATTTTGGGATGCTGAGCATGTCCCACAAGAATTGACACACACACATACACACACACACACTTGATTGTCTTTATTCAATTCACTCAATCCATAACCCACTCAATACAGTATCTGCAATTTTCTTGGAGATATTATAAAGCATTATGGAAACCCAGGATGATAGAAAGGAGTGCTGGGCAGGATTGGTTTCTCTGGTTTAATTTGGAAGTCATGGTGTTTGCTCAGAGTTTCACAGTATATTGATAATACTCGAGCTTGTATAACTCTCCTATTTATGTAAGTTCAGACTTCGATCCACAAATAAAACTGCTTCCCAGCCACTGAATATCTGTCTGTTTTCTGGTCTCATATAGTCAAATGCTATATTTTTTAAAAATCCAAACAGTTCTGGACATTGGAGCTAATAGACACACATTCTCTGTTGCAGCTGTATTTCATTCTGTGCCCAGTGTACTTTTATACAGATGATCCTTACTATGTCTTCACTGGAGCTACAAATTTCACTTTTTAAAAAATGTTCCATCTGGTATCTTGAAACAACCATTTCCTCTCTGCCTGTAGATATATGCCAACACAATTAAGTAAGGTCAGGCTTAAAATCATGGACAAAAGAGGCTATCAACATTCACTCAAAGGCTTTTGCTCAAAAAGAGTGACATATATATGGTATTCTGTATGAGTCACGTTGTGTTCATACACTCGGGGGGGGGGGGGGGAGAAAGAAAGAAAAAGAAAATATCTACAGGATAGGACAGCATCCCAAGTGGGAAAAAAGTGACCTTCTGTCAACTTTCAACAACATGACTCTTGACAGAAGGTGTTTGGCTGAAAATAATCATCCGTGGATGTTGCATGGTAGCAGGGGGACAAAATAAGTGGATTCTTTTGGACTTTCTCCAATCAAGCTCGATTGTGGCACAGCATCCAAAAGAGAACTTCAAGGCCCTTTCTTTACAGTGAATAGCATGTGCTCTACTGCAGGTGATTTCACAGACTTCACAGTTCCATGCAGTGTGCCTATTCATTTGCTTGGCCTAGCAGAGACAGATGTGACTGGGATGGGGTCATTTGTTGATTGTCAGATGGAACCTCTCCAGATTTACTCAGAAATAAGTGCTACTTTTTCAGTAGGACTTACCTGCAAGTTGTTGTTGTTTAGTTGTTGAGTCGTGTCCGACTCTTCGTGACCCCATGGACCAGAGCACGCCAGGCCCTCCTATCTTCCACTGCCTCCCAGAGTTTGGTCAAATTCATGTTCGTAGCTTCAGTGACACTGTCCAACCATCTCGTCCTCTGTCGTCCCCTTCTCCTCTTGCCTTCACACTTTCCCAACATCAGGGTCTTTTCCAGGGAGTCTTCTCTACCTGCAAGTAGGTTTTTATATATGTGCAATTTCTGTAAGTCTTTGTAAGAACCAATTCTGGTTTGAAACCACCTTAACCACTGGTAGGCTGTGGTACTCAAGACTATATTCCAGTTGCTGGAAAAATCCCCTCAGATATTCCATTGACAAAAGGAGTGAATGTCCATTTTTGACAGGGCTTCATGTGCCTTTTCTTCTAGTCTGTCTATCACACTGTGTTTTTACCTCACATTTCACTTGGAGGTTGGTGACTTGGTGTCTAAGGCTTAATTTTATTATGGTTATAGTTCCAAAAACCCACTCGAAAAGGAGTTACTGTTAGTCACCGTTATAGTTACATTTACTTTTACTTCTCTAAGGCTTGTGGTAAATACACACTCCCTTCATCCACCTAATTGTGACCTGAACACCCACAATAGCGAATGAGGTGGCAGCATGAGGTACAGCATGTGCCAGCATTTAGTCCATTTAGGGAGGTGACATCCTCATAACTATCAAAGGAAATTAAGAATTATACTTCAGATGTAAAAATAGTAGTTATCCCTCATTAAGCTTAAATTTTGTATTACAGAGAAATTATAACCACATGTGATATTGTTATACATTTGTTATTGAAATAAGGATTTAATTACAAGTAACTAGTTCAGCAAAATGTAAGTGGTTACTTCTTAGCTCTGCAACTAAGGGCTAAGGTAGTGTGGTTTTTTCAAGCCTGGACAACCTTTTGCTGAGCATTACGTTTTTGTAGACTGAGGAATGACTTGGTCAAGATGTCATTTTTTCTGTAAAAAGCTTTGAAGAGTTGCATAGAAGTCACCTGCTGTGTGAAGTTTGGGATAACCAATTTCAAGAACACTTTGATAGTGACCAGATGGTGACTCAGATCTCAAGAGATCAAGAACAGGCACGAAAAAAGGCAGTTCCAAGCCAATTTGTCTCTCTCTTACAGCAAATAAATTAAAAATAAAAACCCAGAAGATTTTGGGTTTTTTTTGTGTTTTTTTTTGCAGCCTAGAGATATAAGGGCAATGTCCTAAATAATTTCCCTTGGTTGTAAAGGTTTCAAGGGATCTCCTTCTCATGAAATTCCCTTCCAGTTTCAAAAGGGGCACACTGATTTCAGAAGCTTACTTCTATTTCCATTATGGTTATTTCTACAAAAAGTAACAAATTCATCTTAAAAGTATTTAATAACACATCTAACATCCATTTCCTATTGCCAGAGGAAGAGTTGAATAGTATGGTTTATTCCTGGCCATTTACATGTGTGTATGTACATATATCCCATCCTCCATTATTTTTGGAGTCTGTTTTCCTCAGAACCATCAGCCCATACCAGCCCGATCTTCACAGGCCTTGCCTCTCCAGGTTGCCATGCTGAGGGAGGCAAAGAAGACTGTCACCAGAAATGGTGCCTTATGGATTAGGCTCCTGGGAGAAGTATGCCAGGCATCCTCCTCCCCATCTTTTAAGAGGTTGTTAAAGACTGTCTTGTTTCAAGAGGCATTCAAGGACATCCTCGCCTTTTGGATGTGCACCCTGTTTTGCCATCATTTCATCTTTTTTATTTATTGTCTTCACTACTTAGAGGTATTTAATATTGGTATCTGGGGTGGAAGGTTTTGTTGTGTTGACTTACTGTAAACTGCTTAGAGTAGTAATTTGTGCTAAGTCTGTGGTACAGAAGTGTAATAAATAAATAAATAAATGAACGAATAAATAAATAAATAAATAAATAAATTCAATTGAAATATATCTATGGTAGTTACACAATATTTAATGAAAAGCGACAACACAAAATATAAAGCTCTACAGTTACAGAGTTTTGCTATACAAATTTATTTATTTATTTATTTATTCATTCATTCATTCATTCATTCATTCATTCATTCATTCAACTTCTATACCACCCATCTGGCTGCCAAGGCCACTCTGGGTGGTTCATAACACTGTGAAACAAATAACGCTTTAACAAGCAGACTTTGATACTGGGTAGAAATACAGCAAACAGTCATAATAGTTATTTGTTCTTTTATTTATTTTTTATTATTTATTTTCTTTTTACCTATAATGTTTGCAGAGACTAACATGGCCACCTCTTCTTCTACTACAGTCATGATAACAAAATCCACCAATTTTGTTTTCTCTACTATTTGAATTTGGTAAACTCTGGTAACAAAAGCAAAAGAAAGCAAAAAGCAAAGTGTTCTGCTTATGTACCACCCCATAGTGCTTAAAGTTCTCTCTGGGAAGTTTACAATTTAATTATGCAGGCTACACATCATTTAATTATGCAGGAGGTCCTAGCTGGCAGCTTCTCCCCAGAAATACAGAAGACAGAGCCTGGTTGTTCCAGAGAGGATCCATCCACTCTTTATGTTGGGAAAACTTCTATAATGGATGACTTCCAAGCCCCAGATTAAGAACAGACTTTCAGAATACAGGGATAGCAGGGCCCAGCTGGGAAGTGCTCATGCCTTTCAGGGACATCCTAGCTGGATGTATGGAAGGGAATTGCTCATGCACAGCTAGATAAATACCCAACAAACCCCATCCAGTTTGTATTTGACCTGGTTCCTGTTCCCAGCAATCCTTATCTCTTTGTCTGATTGATCTCTCGCTGACCTGATTGGGTCTGTTTACTGTGCTTTTTTCCTGCTGCATCTTGTTTAGATTGTCAACCTGGTGTACTGGTGATTTATGAACTGATTCTGGCTGTTAACTGGACTATTCTCTGGCCTGCTCCCCAGACCCTTCACACCTCTCCTCTTGAAGCAGTATGATCACTTGAGCCAATGTGGAGGAGTCTGTAGTTGTTGTATTTGCATGTATTTTCACTCTCTGCAAACTGGGCAACAAAGAATAGGTGAGGAAGTCTATCCCTAAGCATTAGAATGGATGATGTAGGAACAGGAGTAAATTTTATGTATGCCCTTTCCCATTAAATGGAAATAAGCCTCCCTTCTACATTCATCATGAAGCTCACCTGACTCTCTTATAATAGGCAGAACAGAAAATTCATGAATCGTTTTGCAAAAATTGAGGATTTTGATAAACCTACAGTATAGTCATTTTTTAAAAGAAAAATGGCAGTCTGTTTTGTATATTAAGTAGACCTTTGGCATTCTTTCCCCATTCTGCATATGTATATTTCAGGGCAATGAGAGAAAAGCTAATAACTCAGAAACAGTGGTCACAATGAAAAAGAATAAATGTATGATAAATATTTTTTTTTCCAGTTCAGTTTGATTGTTTAGCTGGGTGACTAGCTGGCTGACTGTGTGGAGTGTGAATCAATACTCTATCCCAATGTGTTTCATACTATAAATGCATCAAAACATGTGTTATTTTTAATTATCTCCACAAATCGCTTTCCTGGTCAATTAATTTAATTACACATTGGATAATTATCTTTCTGAATGTTATAGTGACTGTGGAGTGTGATAGTTTATGCTGCAGTAACGTAAGATGGAGAGAGACTTATGTGAATGACACACTGCATGTATCAGTTGAAGAGACATTTATAAAACAGACACCTGAATTAACAACATGCTCTCTGTGAGAAATGGAACAATTCATCCTGTGAATGGAACAGGGTAAGAAAGCCTTGAGTTAAAATGTGTTAGTGCATCTTTCCTTACAAGCTGCAGCTGATTACCATATAAGAGAAGCAGAAAAGAGGCAAAACATGGGTAAGCAAGGCCAAATCTTCCATTATTCCAAATATTATGTGCACAGAGCCTTACTCCACAAAAGAGCTTACACCACTCTTGTGGAAATGCAAGAAACAATGCTAATAAAAGCAAGTCAACCTACAAAAATCCCATGGCAGAAGGACTCAGTGAATGGATCTATTAGAATTTTTTAGACCCGCTTCTATCAACCAGCTTAGTCAGCTTGTCCTCTTGGAATGAGGCAGGTACTTTTTCTTTCTTTACCACTCCCTTCTGTACTGCGTGATTCTTAGTGGGTATATGCAGCAGTCCCTTGACCAAATCCATGCTCTAATAAAAGGCACACAGAGGGCAGCCAACCTGCATTTCTAGGGTTAGGGTTCTAGTCAACTCCAAAATTATATTTGTGTTTGGTTGGGAAAGGAAGACTGCACTATGACTTTGCTGCCCAGTATCTTGGTATCCTGTTAGTAAGATCTAGCCTCTAAGGTCACTCAACTCCTCTTACCCTCATCTGCTCTTTCTTTGGCTCCCATCCTTTGATCAATCTCATGGAAGAAGTGCTTGGGAAAAGCCCAATAGAGCAAGGAAGCTGCAATGATGAGCTCTCTAGTGTCTTAATTTAGTATCCAGGGGAGGCCTTGGGCTTTATGAGGGGTGGTGGTGGTTTCAGCTGCCACTTGCCTTCTGTATTGACACCAACACATTCTGTAATACTTTTAGTTTTTTGTTTCTGCAGTTCAAACCACTGAGCTTCTTTTGAAACTTTAATCCCACAAATATCTAATGGCAAATGAAGGATGTGTACATATACTGCT
This sequence comes from Intellagama lesueurii, assembly GCA_037013535.1. Lineage (NCBI taxonomy): Eukaryota > Metazoa > Chordata > Lepidosauria > Squamata > Agamidae > Intellagama > Intellagama lesueurii. Next base: position 200,212,999 of record JBAJHW010000004.1, read on the forward strand.
CCACATTAATATGTGTGTGTGTGTGTGTGTGTGTGTGTGTGTGTGTGTGTGTGTGTGTGTGTGTGTGTGAGAGAGAGAGAGAGAGAGAGAGAGAGAGAGAGAGAGAGAGAGAGAAGAGAGAGAGAGAGAGAGAGACTAGAGGCCTTTTTCTCCCCACCTGCACTGTAGTCACCCTGCTGTTACACAAATATCCCCAACGGAGTCAATTTTGTCCATTTGTCCAAAGGCAGTGCATATCCCTAATTCATACCCCAGTCTGAAGATGACTGATACAGCAATGTTGCTGAAACTGAGCCAGAATGGCTCAGCACTTCCATAAGAGCACTACTTACAAACACTATATAAGTCTCCTTAAGCTTCGTAGACGAAACAAACAAAGCAAAGTTTGTCAGCTGTCATATACCAGCAGTCCATTGTAACTGAGAGAGGGAAATAAGTGTAATTTGAGCTGAAAATGTGTTTATATTTTCTCATTAGTGTCTCCTGGTTCAGGAAATGTGTCTGCTCTCATTTGTGTCTCACTTCTAAATGATTCCACATATTGGTGGAGGTGGGAGGGAGGAGAATACATGACACATTTGATCAACACATACCCAGTACTTTACCAGAACTCTAATGCCGTGTCTAACCAAATTTTCAACATGGAGACTGACCTAGGTATGGCACACAGGAGAGAGAATGTTTAATGTCACATTGAAGTGTATTATAATCTTATTATTATTATTTTAAAAAAAGATTTTTCACCATAAGTAAGCTGGTTGAAAAATCAAGGCTTATGTTAGTGATTATAGAGGGGGGCTGGGAGGGAGATCATGTTATATGTGCTATATAGCATCAATGTACTAATGACTGAAACACAACTTTTGCCACTTTTCCAGATGCATGAGGGCCATCAGTGCTGTGTCTGAAACTACTCTCATCCACGCTTCTCTTGACATTGCAAATTTTGAGTGACCTTTCAGTGCAGATACTAACATGGAGACAATTCCAGTGAGGCTTACTCTCAGCTTCCAAGAAGATCAACATATCAACATTTGTTGAACTTTGAACATCTCACCTTGGATTTCCACTTTAGAGAACTTCAAATTCAGTTCCCAAATGGAATTATTGGGCCACTTCATCACCACATCAAGCCTGCAATTACATCTGAAACAAGTATTTACCAATAGCTGATATGCCATGCGGGAATAATCACTTGAAAAAAAAACAAAGTTTGGAAAGTTTCTTGCAGGAAAGGTCAACTTAACAACAAAAATTACAACCTACTTCAAGCCTTGTGCATACAAGCCATTCAGTTAATATTTTATTTTGAAAGAAAAACCACCTTTTAAAGATCTCACTCCCATGGGGAATGGTCAAGTAAGTTGTAAGGGCTTGAACTGAGAAGAAAGTTCCAATAAGCCTTCTATAGAACTATTGACAGTGACACTTGCTGAGAAGGAACACATTTTGCTGAAGTAACTATAGAAAATGCTGTGCAGAACTAATGTTCTCTAGAAGTGCCACTAGTGCAAGGAAAATTAAATACAGCTATGAGTATACGTACCTGAAGCAAGTCCCATCTATTCATGATAAAATGTGTGAGAGACAGACAGTGATTGTCCAGCATACTCCAAGACGAGGGACAGACCTTTGAAATGTAAATGAAAGGCCAAACTCACCAAACAGACTTTTTCATATAATCCATGTGCTTTCATCTGTTGCTGAAAGATAATCTCTTTAATGCAAATTATTCAAGGAGTAACCAAACGTTTCATGTTTCTTTTGTATTTCCCTTTTCTTGTAACCTTTCAGTGCCCTTTCACCCTATACCTGTCAAATTACCTGAGAAAGTTTTCATCCAATAATTTTGCAAGGGCTGTCAGCAGCCAGCCCGCCAATCAGAATCTCAGGGAGCAGTAGGAATTTTGAATCTGTAAATCTTCTGGAAGACAATGAGATATGCTCTTTGTTTCAGTTATTCCTTGTTGGATTTTGTTTGCTAAGCACCTAGGGCACATCATTTTGGATTGCTGATTGCTTCCCTGTTGTTCATCCATCTTGAATCCTTTCTCCTTTTTTGCCCCTTTTTCTTGATTTTTGAAGATTATTTCCCCCTGTTTCTTTAGATTATTGTTGCTACTGCCAGGCAGCATGCTTGTGTCAGTATGTCTCCTTACATTTTTTTTAATCCCCTCCTTCTCTGATTTCTTTGGGGATTATCCCCACTTCGGTTCTGTATTTTCTTGGATTATTTTTGCTGCCTGCCTGCTGCTGCCTGCTACACTCAGAAGAGGAGGCATCAAATGGAACAGCAGAGAGAAATCTCTCCATATTCTAGTAGTTTTGGTAGAAAGGGTCGATTGTATTGTTTTGCCTTTATTTGTTTGCTTGCTTTTCTTGGTTTTTGGGAGAGAGGGCTGTGTTCTTTTAAAATCTGCTATTTCTTCTGTGTGCAGGGGGTACTTTCCTTGTTTGATTTTGTTGTTAGGTTAATTTACTGTGCATTTATTCTATTAGTGGTGTGTATTTTGGTGGGTTTTCAGGCAACTGTTTTGCTCGCTTCTATGGGGTGTGTGCATAAGGATGTGGACTTTATGACCATACCAGTATGCCACTGGATTGTGTAGGTGGTTGTTGTGGTCAATTGGGCAAACATTGGGACATTTTTCTCTTGTTATTCCTGGTGTTGTGCTCTTGGTTGCTTTGGTGAGTGGGTGTTCCCATGTGCCAGGCAGTCACTGGCTGGCTGGTTGACTACTTTATTGTGTGGGCCAGGCTTTTTTTCTATTGTACCATCCAGACTTTGAGGATGAGTGGTGCTGAACTAATACTCTTATTTTAAATGCTATAAATAAACCAGTCCCTGCATAGACCTCATTATGATTTTTCTACATCATGTACTGTTGCCTGCTTTTGGAATGGTAGTTTTCAATAATTTTTATGGCTTTTGGAGTGCCAGAAAACATGAATGAGAAAACATAAATAGGAAGCCCAAAGGGTCTTTCCCTTTCATGTAAAACCAAAGGGGCAGGGTGAAAACATGTGAAAACGAAACTGGCAAGCCCTGAGAGAACCCCCCCCCCCCCCAAAAAAAAGGAAACATATATATCTTTATCCAAGATTCTGAAACCTAGGTACTAAGTTGGCATAGATGGAGTCTGGGAGCATTCAGATCAGGTTATCTGTTATTACAATTTTAAAATAGTTAATTAAATGTGATTAATTAAAATCTGTCTTTGGTCTGTAGTAGTCTTTACACAGAAGTCCTGATCTTCCCTGGAAGCTCAAATTGCATCTTCACATAGACTCTAGATCAGTGGTGCTCAACATTTCATATCTTATATCTACCCCCCTCATCACAGTGTAATGATCCACCATGACAGAAACAAAAATCTCATTTTTTCTAAATAAAAGACATTTATATATTTTCAGGCATTCTGTTATTAAATTTATCATTTACAGAAAGTCAGTGAAAAAGCAAAGCAAAGCATGTTGCTTATGTACCACCCCATAGCACTTAAAGCACTCTCGGGGTGGTTTACAAGTTAATCATGCAGGCTACACATTGCCCCCCACCCAGCAAGCTGGGTACTCATTTTACCAACCTCAGAAGGATGGAAGGTTGAGTCAACCTTGACCTGGCTACCTGGGATTGAACCCCAGGTCATGAACACAGTTCTTGCTGCAGTATACAGCAGTTTAACCACTGCACCACAACGCTCTTAAAAGGAGGTGTGGGCATTAAGAAATGGCAACTCTGTATTTTCTTTTCTTTCTGCAGTGCCTCAAATTCTTCAAATAGTACAGGAAGAGAGAGAGAATTACTGCTGCCTGCTTTAATTCTGTAGCGAAGGTGAAGAACATGGGCTCCATGTATGCTGAAAGGAACAGAAAGAGGGGTAAAAGGAAGGAGCATGGGGGTTAGGGACTAGGAAGTTTCCACTAGGAAGGTGGCACTCCTAGTATTTGCAAATAGTTAGACATATGATCATTTCACATGCATTCCAGCCACAGGGTGGCCTTTTTACATTTCACTAGGTAATGCCTCCAGTTTAAAGTGGGGTGGTGCTCCCAGATTACTGTTGGGTCCCTTCATTATAAAAGTTTTCACTCTGACGACAGATGTTTTTTGTAAAGAACTGGATGTAAACAGTTTCAGGCAGTTATACACATTATGACAAAGCAAAGTAGAACTGAAAGCAAACTAAAACTGTTTAGCATGCATGGGTATTGAACTTCAGTTCAAAGTAACTGGGTAAATGTCCTCTAGTGACTTAATGGTGTATAATTTTCTCCAAACATTTATTTTCATAACAGCTTCAACAATCAGGTGATGAATATTTTTTTAAGTATGTAATATATGAATAGAATGTTGGATTTCATTATCCAAAGCAAAAAATCTGTAGTGTATTGGAAAATATAAATGTTTTGGAATTTGTTTCAACATTGGGATTATAGCCACACAACAAAGGTCCAGCCAGAGATGGCCTGAAGCAGCTTCCTTAAAATGAATAATGAAATAGGGAACAAATACTTAAAACTGGCTTCCAGAAGGTACATTGTATGCTGCTTTCTATTCTCAGATTGTGTGGTATGGAAATGTAAACTTTAGCACAGGCTAACACAGAGCTACTATATAAAAAAGGTTGAAACATTGTGATTGTTGGATCAAGAGGGTGATCAACACAGTACCAAGGTGAATGAATAAATATCAAGAAGTTGTAAAATACATAATATGCAGAAAGCTAGACTGCTTTGGTCGCATAATAAATAAAATGTATATTGTTAAAGCTGACTGTTCAATAAGAACTCAGTAAAAAAAAAAAGTACAGGAAAAAGAATTACATATTGGCTGAGGAATCTGGGAAATAGATTTAGATCTTTTTCATCCTGTAAAAATAGCCATGATTTATGTCCTACTTGTGGTAGAAAAGAAAAAGAAGAGGATTTTACACATAGAAAAACTAACAATGTAATCATATACATTGTATATACTCAGTGCATTAATATTTATTTATTTATTTATTTATTTATTTATTTAGCATCATTTGTAGGCCAACTTTCTCCCATTGAGAGAACTCAAGGTTGCTCACAATGTTGAAATAAGTAAAATTAAAAATATAATAAATTACACATTAAAAACAAGTAAACTATAATAATAATTAAAATACACTAATTGATCAAGGATTTTAAAACATTAAAAGCAAGCTTACTTAGCTAAAAAGCTGGATTTAGGGACTCAGTTATCGTTATTGAAAATCTGTGTGAAGAGATGGGTTTTCAGCTGTCAACAGAAGGTTAAAAATGATGGGGCAACCTAAGCTTCTGAGGGAAGGTATTCCACAACCTGGGACCAGCTACAGAGAAGGCTCTCTTGTCTCCCCATCAAATGTGCCTGCAAATGCAATAGGACCAAGATGAGGGCCTCCTTTGATGATCTTAAAGGCCAGGAAGGTTTATAAGCGGAGATACAGTCCTTCAGATATGGGGTTTTTTAAGTAATAACCAGCACTTTGAATTGGACCTAGAAATGGACTGGGCAGTTGTTACAGCAGGGGTGCTATATGCTCCTGACTAGACATGGGGCCGAATATAAAAATGAATCAGGATATTCGTTAAATATCCCTGATTCATCAGATATTTGTTGCTTCGTATTCTTGGGGTCCAGAGACCCCAACAAATACAAAGCAACAAATATAACCCTTTTATATTCGTCCCTTTGTTCTGTATCTGCTTATGCCCCCGCAAATCAGTTGTTCCTCGGGGGCATAAGCAGAAAGGGGTTTTCCTTTTGGGCAGCTTGCTAAAGCCTGCCCGAAGGGAATCCCAGCCCCGGGGCTGGGGGATGGCCTGCTTTCCGTTTCCTCCTCTTCCTATGCCCGCACGGCATAAGAAGAGGAGGGAAGAGATCAAAGAGGGGAAAAGAGATCAAAGCAATCCCACATCTGCAGCTGCGCAATCACTTTGATCCCTGCTTTCCCTCATCTTGCTATGCCCCCATGGGGCATAGCAAGAGGAGGGAAAGCAAAAAATAAAAAATAAAAAATAATTACCCAACGAATGGCGAATTGATTTGTTGTTTGTCGGGTCACTGGGGACAATTCATGGTTCGTGGGTTGTCAATCTTCGTCCCCATCTCTACTCCTGATAACTGGCCCTAGTTAGCAGTCTGGCAGCTGCATTTTGAACTTTTGAGCTGCCTGCACTTTTCAGTTCTCATGAAGAGTGTGGCTCTTAGACTGTCATGATGAGTGCTGAACTTCAATATTTAGGACTACAATGATACTGATTGTATCTTTGTACTGATTGTATGTTTTTGTTTTTTGAAAATGTTGTAACTTCCTTGGACCAGAACATTGTGTTGAAAAGTGGGTTATAAATAATAGCACCCATCCCTTAGAACAGTGGTCCCCAACCTTTTTAACACCATGGACCCGTTGGGGGAGGATGGGGTCCGTGTGCGGGGAAGGCGGGGCAACCTCGCCGCGCTCGTGTGCATGCGCAAAGGTGCGGGGGCACTCGTGTGGGCACGCACACACTTGTGTGCATGTGCAAAGGGGTGGGGGCACTCAGGGCGCACACACTCATGCATGTGCACAAAGGGGGGCACTCATGGGGGCAGGTGCACACTCATGCGCATGCGCAAAGGGGCTGTGTGGGGAGGAGTGAATGCGGGATGGGTGGGTGGGAGATCTGTCTCCGCGGCCCAGTCTGGCCCAGGCCACGGACCAGCATTGGGCCGCGGACCAGAGGTTGGGGACCCCTGCCTTAGAAGATGGTTCAGGAACTTCAGTCAAAAGTTCAGCATGCTGCTGCATTCTGGTAACATAATTACTCCAAATTGCTACAGCAACAGCAGAACTAAGCACAGAAGTGAGACAATAATTAAAACCAACCAACCAGGCACAACTGAAATATCATTGGTGATCACTATAAGGCCATATGACCCCCGAGCCAGAGTTTTTTCCATCCAGTTTGTATGCCTGCAGCCTTAGGCAACACTGAACACTGTGGGACTTATTTCTGCATAGGAATTTCCTAGGATTGTGTATGTCTATCTTGGCATGTTGAATAAGGTACAGCAGCTGGTTTCAGCACCATCAGGCACAACATTATACATATATTTCTAATGTCAGAGGCTAAAAATGGGAATAATTGAAAAATCTTTTTATTGCAAATGTGACATACACATACATGAAGCCCTGCTATCAAAGTTTTCTGTGACCTTGGGCAAATACAAAATGAAATAATACATTTGTTTCTTCATTGTCTAAGCATTGTTCTGTAACTGTATTTAAATAATGCACAAGGATATTGGGGTGCAATTTGCTTAGTTTTTGCAAAGCATACAATAGCCTTCATATGAAAGGAGCCATAAAAATGCTTAAGATGAACCTATATCTTTTAACTTTCACTCCTCATATATCTTTCTAACGAATGTTATACCTTACTGAATTTCAGACACCATCATCCTTGGGAAACACAATACAGCCAAGGGAGAATAGCTCTCTCTATGGACTTTCTGCCAGACTTGAGCAAGAGATATATTACTGTCAGATCGCACCTTGGCTGTGACCCGTGCTTTACTGATGGCTATACAAACACAGCTGTGCCCCCAACAAATAAAGGAAAACTCATTCTTCCGTGTACCTCTTGATCAATTTGAAGACTGATCAAGATTCTTTCCTTTATAGGACTTGCTCTCTGGTGGAAAGAGGGCCAGGCCAAAATATTTTGCTGCCTGAGATAGAAGAAAAGACAATCCCTTCTCAATTCCATCCAAAGAATCTCACTCAACTAGTAATTAAATTTCATTTTATTTGTTCGGATGGGACAGCATCCTGTATCTCACTTAAGGGCAACATGTCAACATAGGGCATATGAGACAGGAATTTGAGAATGTACTACTCCAACAGAGGAGAACAACTTTGGTTCTTTGCTGCTGCTACCTCCCTATCACCCAGAACCCACTGCTGTGGTGACTGCCTCATGTTGTCCAATGATAGGGCCACTTATGGGTGGAGAGATAAAGCCACATGGAAAGCCATTCTTCATAGCGCCTCTTTACTGATGTAATTTACTACTGGAGTCTTTAGTATGCAGTCATTGCAAGCAAAGTCTTTTCAGAAAACGTTCACACCACTGACTTGAAGTCTAATTTAGGGAAACCTACTGTCAGAAGACGTGGGGACGTGGTGGCGCTGTGGGTTAAACCACAGAAGCCTCTGTGCTGCAAGGTCAGAAGACCAGCAGTCGTAAGATCGAATCCACGCGACGGAGTGAGTTCCCGTCGCTTGTCCCAGCTCCTGCCAACCTAGCAGTTCGAAAGCATGTAAAAATGCAAGTAGATAAATAGGTACCACCACGGTGGGAAGGTAACGGCGTTCCATGTCTAGTCGCGCTGGCCACATGACCACGGAAACTGTCTATGGACAAACGCTGGCTCTACGGCTTGGAGACGGGTATGAGCACTGCGCCCTAGAGTCGGACACGACTGGACTAAATGTCAAGGGGAACCTTTACCTTTACCTTACTGTCAGAAGAAGAACCTGATGTCAAAAGATTTGGTTGTCATTCTACCATTATAAATCTGTTCTTGTCAAACAAAAATCCTGAAGCTTTTCTGTAGCAGAAAAGCAGACAACAGTTTAGTTTTCCGGTCTCATCAGTATGTATTTGATACTGAAAAGGAAGCTCTTGTGTTGTCTTACCTTTATCCCTGAACCTGAGCACCAGAAAGATTCCATGGTTCAGTCACAGCTAGAAAAAGATTTTCAAGACAAATTGGCTTTCCCTTCTCTGTGTGTCACACAAGGAGGTATATCAGAAGTCAAGCCATATCTGAAGAAGGAGCTGTGAAGGTGCCTGAAAGGGTGACCAAGACAGATTGAAATGATGCATTAACGATGGAGGAATAGGACATTGCCTGAGGATTAATGACTGTCCAAGAAGAGTTGATGGTTGGAAGTGCAGCTAAGGGTCATTAACCCCAGATGGTCATTAATCGCTAAGAAATGCCCAGTGGCTAGGAAATTATTGCAGGAAGGTGAAATGAAAATGAACAAAAAGTGGAAAAAGTCTTTTCCCCAACTTTAGTTTTTCTTCACTTTAGATTTATAGTTTAAATGTTTAGTAAATTAATATCCTTTTATTTGGGAAAACAAGAAGATGGAATTGTTTTATAAAATTTCCTTTCTAGGAATTTGCTTTATTCGTACAAGGTGCCATGATATGGAACAAGAAAAAATGCATTTAGATTGTTTTTGAAGCCACAAGGGTTTAGTGCCCCCCACAAAAGGCATGATGCTTTGGTGCTTTGAATAGAACAACTGAAATCAGAGGTCTACCTGATCATGACTAAGTTAGCAATTCATTTCACATATTTTATCTTTGAGGGTTAAAAGGGAAGGGGTCCATTAAGGGAATCAGTTCCTCTGAAGGTTTCTTGCTATTTTTGTTGCTGTTGTTTGTAATCACTGCATTTGTCTGTTTTCAACCTGGAGCTGTCTTTCTCATGTTTCCAGGATGAGAATATGATGAGAATTCCTCATAGAATCTAATAGACATACAGTTTTCATTCTGTGCAGTCTTCTCTTTCATCTTCTTAACCAAAACTTAGCCCTCGTGGCTGCAAAGACACATTTGAAAATGTACAGGCTGTTACTACAAACAGCTGGAATTGAGAAATCAAGAGTCCTTCTTCAGATAATCATGCTCACAGCTACCTGATCATCCCATGTCCTCTGCTTACAGAATGGATCAGTCAGTCTGTTTCCAGCCTGTGTCACATTTGTTGTTGCTAATATCTTGAGGCTGTTCTACTGCTCCCAGAGGTCCCAAATTGCATGAACTACGAAACAATTCATTTCATCAGAAAGTTCATGAAAGTTTGTAATTTGTGAATAGAGATGAACCACAAACCATCATGAACCACCATTTTTCCAGTTCGTGCCTATCTTTAATCATGGTTCATCAAATTTTTCACCTTCACCTCTAAAAATTAAAGACATGGCTTCAGTTTATCTTAGGACAGAATTTAGAAGTATTTGAAATCAGTATTAATGGCTCACAAATTTTCAGTTATTCTTGGGTCACTTTTCTCATTAAACAGCAAATAACATGAACGACAATGTTCTCACCTTGCATGGCCTTTCCACAGGATGGCCGTTGTAAGATGCATGCCAGGAGCATGAGAGCCAAATTTACTTTTCTTGACAAAGAGACACAATATTTGTGTGATATTTGTCTTGCATCACTGGAGGTCTCTGGAAAAGCATTAAAGTATGACTTCATTCCTTATATCTTCAAGTGACTTCATCATGAATAAATCACATTCAGCAGTCAATACACAATGTGATTGGTTTCCTGTGTACTAAAAGTAAATGAAGACATCTTTGCCTAAGTAGATCAGGGTGATACATGTGAAAATATCATTCTCAGTCAACATGCTGGAGAATTCACTAGTTTCTTCCAGCTAATTATTAACTAAATCTAACAAACTAAGGCTCTGTCTACACCGCATTAAGGTTTGCAAGTTGAGAAGGGGAAAGCTGGATGGGAATATGCCAGCTGTAATATTTGATCAGTGTCTGTGTTGAGTGACTGTGTTACCTGTCTGCAGTAGCCTGAAGCCTTTCTCCATGCTGTCACTCTTCCTGTTGGATTTCACACATTAATGTGGTTATACTGGTAATTTGATTAACAGATCTGGCATGGAGGAAACTACAGATGGTATATTCTGGTAGTGCTCTTTCCCATATGTTAATAAGCAAAGCCTCCTTATGCGCTTGTTGAGCCCAACTCTTGGTTCTGCCAGCTATGATAGCATTTCATAGCAGATACTCTGAAGTGCAGCTTGCCAGCAGAGAGCCCACTGTGACAAATGAAGCTGAAGCTGAATGATATATGTGAACCTCTGCAAGTTGACACAGAGAACATAAATTTCAGCAATCTGATCGAACTTGATGACAATATATTCCAAGGTGAAACCACAGCTGATCAAGTAACTTCATTCCCAGTTCTTTATTATCACTAGGAGAGAGAGGGGAAAAAAATGGGGGGAGGTATGGAGACACCAAACAGAATTGCCAAACATTGGGCCATGTGTCATCCCACAGCATATATTTCAAAAGTATTCATTCCAGAAGTGGCAGGGCAATAAGACAGCCATGGTATTTCACTGAGGCAGCCCTCTATCTGAAGAACTCTCAGAGGTGAGATCTGTATTTGGGGATGTCCTCTGGTTTGAAGGGACATCCAGTCCAATTTGAAGTTAAAGAAGATAAGGAATGTTATCAGGAAACTGAAGTTTGACTGTTTCTTTCGAACAAAGATGCTCATGGCACTTGGCAGTAGCAACAGATTGAAAACATGATACAGAATATATTATAAAAGCAGATAATAACACTGTCGGAAACACAACAACAAAATACATAGCTAGCATCCAGCCAGTTAGACTCCCTTTGGCAGCAGACGAACCTATATACCAAAGGCCCTGATCATCTTGCCAGGCAAACTCGCATGTAGACATAAGGACCACATGGCCCACATGGTCAAAGCCTTAATAATTAGGGAGAGGTGCTTTATTTCAATTTAATTTATAGCATTCCTTCTAAATTTGAACATTTCCTGCAAATCCAAATCCTTAGAGGCTTAAAAAAAAAAGAAGACAGGAATTTGTTGCAATGCTTGTTTGTTTTATGACAGCCAGATGATAGTTCTTGGTATTGTTTCCTTGTTCACAAAATAGACAGTGACATTGTCTTTGCTGGCAGCCCATAAAAATACCAAGAAATACTATCTGCTTCTCTCTAGTATCGGGTTCTGATATTTATACACAAAATATAAAAGACAAGAGTACTTTAAGAGGTCTAGAGGTTTTTCCTATGTACAGTCTACTACATGGGCACCTTATAGCATAGATTATTCCCTTGGCATTACAGTTAGTGAAATCCTTCAGGATGTAAACCTTTTTGTTCTGTGGATCTATAAATTCTGACATGTGCCTTGTATTGCTTCAATAAACACAATGCCCACATGGATGATGTCCTCTTGGGGGGGGAACTGGGGGGGGGGAACCAGGTAAAACACTGGGAAAAACCTCTAGACCTCTTAAAGTACGAATGGGTGAACAGTGAACACCTCAGTAATTTAAAAAAATAAATGACTAGGCAGTCCTTTAGTTGGCCATTTTACAGAAATGAACCATACCATAAAAGATGTGGTGTTCTGGGCCGTGGACAAAGTTCCTGGGAACTGTGAAAGGTCTTTACTAAAAAGGGAAATTGACTGGTCCTGAAATTGAACACCCTAGTACCTCATGGGTTAAATGAAGAAATAGACGTTCTCCCTTTATTATGATAACACTGCTGGGCTGGTTATCTCGCCACCCTGCACAGCTGTGCACAAATGCCTCCTCTCCTAGTGCCTGCACTTTCGAACACTTTCAATTAGTTTTGGAGCTGATATAGACCAAAGAAAGGTGCAGAGAGTATAAAGAAGCCCGGTGAGTGTTTGATATTCTGTCTAATATGTTTTATCATGCCTAATGTGCTTAGTAGAAATGCATGTATTTATATAAAGTTGAGAGTCCCAAGCCAGGTGTATATATATAATTTTTTAAAAAAGAAAATGTGAATGATTCAGTATCTAATGTGTGGCTTTGTGTTATGCTCAGCTCCTGAAGAAGACTTCGCCGAAACACGCTGAGCCAGAGCTTTTTAACAACTCATTTAAAGAAATACAGAATAAAGAGCTTGTTTCTACTTTCTACATCCTGAGACTTCATCTCTCATTTATAATCTGGACTTCCATGGATGTACCAGTTCCTTTTGTTTTGAAATCACCCAAGACCAGAAGCGTTGGAGATTCCAACAGTGCCGCAGAGACGAAGTCCGCCAGCTCTGGTAAGGAAGTTGCTGGGTCACAGGGAGCACGGAAACCCTGCAAGATCCCACTACCATCCCTGGCCCCAATCGATACGTGGAGGGCCTCAAGACCCGGCGTTGCCGCTGCAGAGCACCTAACAACCTCTAGAGTGTTTTTATAGACAATGGCTCCTCCCCCCCCGCCAGTCTACCCTGGTGTTGGACTGCATAACTTCGAGGACAGGCAAGAGTCAAGGCAACACCCCCCTTCCCCGCCCATCCAAGTCTCAGTTATGCATGCCAGGTCTGCATCCTCTTCCAGAATAAGGTCTTGAATAATCTGAGATTTGTTGGATACAGACCTGGCGTTCAACAACACCAAATTTAGAGTGGAGGGATGGCTGATCTGACTACCTCGGGTCTGATGGTTGGTCACAGTGCCAGAACAGTGAACAGCTTTCAAACATCTGTTCACCGTTCTTCTGCAACGAGTAGGAGTAGTTTTGTAAATATTCATATTACTTTTGAAATGTAACCTACTGCAATCTTCATTATCTAAAAAGTAACTAGTTACATTACTTGTCACTAATTACTTTCAAGTGCTGTTTTTCTTCTTTTCATTTTCTTGGTTGATGGGCCTCTTATGTATAGCATCATGTAAGGGAGTATCCATCCAAATACACTTGAAATGTTGATGCCTAAATATATAGACCTAAAGACAATATATAAAATCATATATTTACAAATTCAAAGGATTAGATCCAGGCTTCTTTATTTATTTATTTATTTATTTATTTATTTATTTTACAGAGCCACTGAAATCATATTGGATTTAAATTATTCATACTATCTAGGTAATGTCTCAAGCATTGCAGTGGGGTCCACCTGAAGCGTATTTTAGGATGTATCTCATTAACTTTACACAAACCAAAGATTTTGGCACAATTATTTTGCATGCATACATTACATCTATATTTTGTATTTCTGTGTTTTCTGAGGCTGGATAAAAAACCTTTTTAAAATAGAAAACAGTGGCATGCTCCTCCCTCTCTTTTTAAAAAAGTTTTGTTTATTGCAGAAATTTTCCTGAATGTATTTTGCAGTACCTACAAAAAGCTATACCAGTGAGAGAGATGCTGAATGTCAGCACTACCTAGTACCTTCCAAATACATCATAACTGGTAGGGCTCTTTTGCCCTCTAAACCAGCAAACTATGTTTACAGATTCTGTGTTCCACATCACCTCAGAATCTTTATTCTGGCCCACTTAAATGATCTCCCATCTGCAGTTTCGGAAGGAAGGTTCCCAAACATTCCCATACATTTCCTACTCTCCCTGCAAATTCCCCTGTGATTCTGGAGAATAGAATCAGTAACATTCTCCCGAGCTATTTCTTCTACTGTAACATATAGAAAATTCTTATTAAATTGTGTTATTAAAACTCCCTGGACAATCAGCTGCACTCTATGTTTCTATCTTTGCTCAGAGAGGAATGCAGCCATTTCCTTGTGCTTAGCAAAATTTTGTGCTGCAGCAAGAAATACTGGGTAGGGAACAGTCTTTGCAAATCTATAATGTACTCCAGTTGTCACAACTGGCACTTGCGGTGCAGTGCAGCTAGTAGTAACTATGTTGTTACCTTGATTATTTGTTTGTAATTATCTTCTGCTAATCTGTCCTTTGGGCTACAAGTTTTATTATATTTATCTGCTAACTACTTCTTACTGTTGGAAATAATGACATTGGCCGGTATCTGGAGTTCTGTCAATGCAGGGAGAGTGATAACACTGGCAGCAACAGGTTGCTGCTAACTAAAGAGTTCCTGTAGATTTCGTGGTTCCCATAACTCATGTACAATGAGAGGAAGCCACAAGCACCCTGAATTCAAAAAGGGAACTCTTTAAGAGCAGTTTGCTGCCTCCGGTGACATCTTTCTTACTACACCTGGCTGAACTCTGCAAAAGAATACTGGTAATGGATTGATTGATCCAGTAGAAGATGCTACAGATACTGTAAATGCAAACCTGGGTGGGGAAAAAATCCTTTTTTCTAGAATAAATAACACAGAAACAGCATAGTCAGCAGAGAAGGAATATTGAAACATTATTGGTTTCAAGAAATAGGCTACACAGTTTCATGCAAATAATTCTTATTGGCTAGGTAGGATAGATTTTGAAATCTATAGGTCTAGAAATAAATTAGATTTGACAGAAACTAAAATTCACACTCTATAGGCATCTTCTTCCTATGCCTGGAGCACTCTGATGATAGAGTGATGAAAAAGTGAAGTACATCTGTTTTGGAATATTGAATGCAAAATAGATGATCTTGAGCTTGTCACCTAGTATCATATTATGCATTAGTATATACCTACTATTATACATAATGTACAATGGGAGAAATCCATTGGAATCTCTAGGACACTCACTTTCAAATAAGAGTTACACTCATCTTCTAGTAAGTACTCCTCTCACTGGGAAATGCAGATTGTACCAATCCATGCACTAAACCAGGTATTCACTTTTGTTGACTGGCAATGATAGACCTGTGGTTTGAGTGAAGGGAATTATTGTAGCTCATTCTACCCTATCTCCATCAAGTTCAGGTTTACACACTTGAATGTGCCCTACCTAACTTCATCCTAACAACTCTGTAAAGAAGTAGGAGAGGCTAGAGAGTGTGCTCACTGGCCCAGGGGCACCCAGTCATCTTTGTGATGCAATAGGGTTTCAAATGCTGATCTCTCTAGTCAAAGTCCAGCAACCCAACACAACAAGATTTGGATGTGTCAAAATAATATATCTGAAGATTGCTCTGCTGTTGGTAGAATCTGGAAAGATGCATAGCCAGATACTTAGAAGGGCTCACCATGAGAGCCAAACTATCAAATAGAGGTTATTAAACTCTGACAATTTATTGTTGTTGTTGTTTAGTCGTTAAGTTGTGTCCGACTCTTCGTGACCCCATGGACCAGAACATGCCAGGCCCTCCTGTCTTCCACTGCCTCCTGGAGTTTGGTCAAATTCATATTGGTAGCTTCAATGACACTGTCCAACCATCTCGTCCTCTGTTGTCCCCTTCTCCTCTTGCCTTCACACTTTCCTAACATCAGGGTCTTTTCCAGGGAGTCTTCTCTTCTCATGAGATGGCCAAAGTATTGGAGCTTCAGCTTCACGATCTGTCCTTCCAGTGAGCACTCAGGGTTGATTTCCTTCAGAATGGAACTCTGACAATTAAGGTTTGGCAAATATTCAACATTAAAATTAGAAGAGATTTTGATGAAAATTAATGAGCAAATTTATTTCAGTTCTTGTCACAACCACTTCATTGAACATCCAATGATTCTTCACAAATTCTAGAAGGTCTCAACATTTCATAAACTCATTTTCCAGATAGCTTTTCCTATTGCCTTTATTAATTATTCAGAGAGATGAAAAGTGGTACTTTATTCAAAGAAAATAATTTGGTTCATGGCAGAGGCCACCAGTAAGTCTGGTGAACTTTGTGGTGAAATTGATTTTCTTAATTAGTATCTGCAGGAAGGTCCCAGCCGCCTGACGGCTGTTAAAACAGCCTGGATTTGGCGTGCTGGCGTTTGCCCGCCAGCCTGGATGGCGCGAGGACAAATTTTTGAATGCGGTCATCCAATGGGTGGGGGAGCGCAGGTATTTAGGAAAGCGCTCACCCGCAGTTTGTCCGCTTTCCTTTTCGGGCGCTGAAGAGGAAGGTTCGCAGCGGAGCAGGCGAGCGGTTTGGAGCTTCGGTCCGACTATCAGCTGAGGAGGATTGTCGGAGGTTGCTTTGCGGTGGGAAGGAGGCTTCTGCCCCTTCCCTGGGTTCTGTTGAGGGCTTGTGTTCTGCCAACCTTCCTGGATATTCTTTTGATAGTTTTTAATTAAATACTTAGAGTTTGCTTGCTAGAAGGGCGAGGGGACTGCTAATGTTCGGGCGGGCGTTTGCCCGCCCCGCGGGGCGTTGGGGGCGTTTTTTCTGTACTTATTATAGGAAATTTGCTTTGGTTAATTTTCATTTAATTAGCTGTTTCTAAGTTGTTTAAAGTTTGTGTGAGTGTGTGTGCCTGGCTTAAACATAGAAGTTTCGGGTTTTAAGCGTACGTGAGTGTGTCTGTGTTTGTTTAGGTGTTGGATTTCTTTAGTTGTTTTTTCCCTTCCCTGGTTGTTTCCCTTGTGTACTTGTTTAGGTTCATTATTTTTGCGTATTTCATTGTTTAACATTGCGACCGCCATTTTGGGTGGACGTCTCTTTTGCGCCCTTTCTCCTCGTTCGCAATTTTTAAGTTTGAGCAGTGACTTTGCAGCTCCTTCCTTTTCTTATTATTGGTTGGACTCATTTCTTTTGTTTGCCCCCCCTTTTGTTGATGTTTACTATTCAGGAGCTATACTAGGTTGTTGCAATTATTTCTACGCACAGGCTTTGTTTTATTAATTAAAATTTTTTATTGTTATTTTGCATTTCATTACTGATAGGGGGATCCTGAATTCATATTGGGTCTTCTTTAGATATTTGTATTAGTCTTAGTTGCCATTTGATTTGTAGGGGTTGGGGATAATATATATATATATATATATATATATATATATATATATATATATATATATATATATATATATATATATATATATATATATATATATACACAAAAAATTATAATAAGTAAATAAATAATAGTATATATATGTATATATATATATACAAAAAATTATAATAAGTAAATAAATAATAGTTAAGTATACTGCTTACAAGGAATGGTTTGGCTGTTACACATTGATACTGTTGTTTGGCGGCTCTGAAACTTTTCCTATTGCGTGTAATAGGTCTTGGTAGTCTTTATTCCTTAATCATAGTGAATTCATTAGGTATTTATAATTCATTTATATATAACTCAATAGTCTATTGAAGACATTAGTAAGGGGTATTAAAGTGCATTTCAGGTTAAATAGCCTGGGCTGGCCTTTATAGCTCCACCTGCTGTTTAAATTGGAATCTGTTTGGTTTGGGCAGTGGGAAATTTTTTGGGTTTTGGTGCTCATTAGGGTTTCCCTTGAGTTCCATTTAATTATAATCATAATGGCCTCTCGTAAAGGGCATGGAAATTCTAAGGGCAAGGCCCCCGCGAAAAAGAGGCCCGCGCCACAAATTTCCCCTGAGCCTTCTTCCTCAGATGAGGAATCTTGGCCGATATGGCGAGAATTACAGGAGAAAATGTCTGCGCTTGAAGCGCAAAAGTTAGCATAGCAGATGCCTCAGCGTAGGGACACTTCCCCTCGACGCTCAGCTAGGGAGACTAAAGGTCGTAAAAAGACCAAATTAAAGGCTTTGGCGCAGGATCTGATGTCTCGATTTACTGTGTTGGAGTCTGCCCAGGTTTCTACAAGTGAGGAGCAGCCGGCTGCTGGGGCACATGCTTCATCCAGCAAAGTTTCTGCTTGTCAAGGGATCAATCGTTCCGATACCAGGGAAGAACCCGAAGTAGCGGCCGCTGTTCGAGACGAACGTGATTTCATGGAGGAAGCCGGGCCAAGCTCATCCATGGGCAGCGATGTCCTTAGGAATTCATTGGGGCCTTCGGGTGAGTCTTCTATCTTACACACCCCACACTCACCAGCTACTGCTTGGCCTTCGGCTGGAGGTCCCTCTTTACAATACACGACATGCACGCCCTACAATGCGACTCCTATAGGGGGGCCTGGTGTACCTTGGTCACCAGCCCACGTTTCACCCTGCGGATGGGGTGTGCCATATCAAGCCATGCCCCCACCGGGGACACCTAGTGTAGGCGTTAGCGCTGGGGTCTTCCAACATCCGTCGGTGCCCAATACGGGGTACAACACGGTTCCTTTTCCAGCTTTTCCCTACGGGGATTATTCTACTCCGCTGGGGGATCATTTGACCCCCGCTACGAAAGAAAAAATTTGAAAAGGCGAATTTGTTGAATTTTTTGATCTTTTGAACCGTGACACAGAGATCAAGGACATTGACAAGGATGACGAAAAGGAAAAGGAAGAGACGGAGATGTAAAAAACCCGACCGGACATGGGCCAATTGGGTCCCGGGTTTTATAATTTACGCTGGGGTACTCATTAAAGCTCAGCCTTGGCGTGCTTCTTCCTTACTGCAATATTTCAATATCATAAACAGGGCTTACACGGATTTTGCGGGGCAGCCTTGGCTGCTGTATGATCAGGCTTTTAGGATGCGAAGTGCCATTCAGCCCAACTTGCGTTGGGATGAGCCTCAGCCTGGTCTTTGGTTACAGCACATGACACCAGCTAGGCCCAACACTGGGGACAGATTCGATTGTGGCCACTTGAATAGGAAGCTGGCCTCGCCGGTGACTCCCCACCCTGGCGCGGGGCAGACGGTTCAACCCCGTCTGCCTTGTCTTGACTTCAACTTCAAGGGTTCCTGTTCCAGGAACCCATGTAAGTTTAGTCACGAGTGCCTCAACTGCGGCGGAAAACATTCCAAGGCTACATGTTTCAAAGGAGGGAGTCAACACCATAACAGGGGAGCCGGTGCTGGAAAGAAGCCGAATGGTGGCAACAGTGCCTCTAGTAAGGGGACCCACCCCAATTAAAATTGATGTTTTAAAGGCTTGGCTGCAGGACTACCATGTTAAAGACGAGGCCAAATATTTACTTCAGGGTTTTAGTGATGGCTTTCGTATCCCTGCTTTAGGGGAACGGACAGCTTTTGTCGCAAGCAACCTGAGGTCGGTCAGGGGTATGGAGGACATTGTTTTAGATAAAATCAACAAAGAAGTTAGGGCGGGCAGAGTCCTGGGGCCCTTTAAAGGCTCACCTTTGGGGAATTTGAGAGTTTCCCCGCTAGGGATAGTTCCTAAAAAGGCTCAGGGTGAGTTTCGTCTCATCCATCATCTGTCTTTTCCGGAAGGGAAATTAATGTACAGTTCATGAATTAAGTACAGTTCGATATACATCTTTTGACGAGGCAGTTAACATAGTCAGGTCTTGTGGAGTGGGGGCGGAACTGGCGAAGTGTGATGTGAAATCAGCTTTTCGAATTTTGCCCGTTCACCCACTTGACTTTGATCTTTTAGGTTTTCAGTTTCAGGGACTTTTTTAGATTGACAGAGCATTACCTATGGGATGCTCGATTTCCTGTGTGGCATTCGAGAAGTTTAGTACATTCATCGAGTGGAAATTCAGACAACGGGCTCGTTGCAACGCGACGGCCCATTATTTGGATGATTTCCTTTTATGTGGTGCAAGTAATTCCGGGGAAGTGTGCTAGGATGTTAGAGGAGTTTCAGTCATTGGCAAATGAGCTCGGTTTGCCACTGGCGGAAGAAAAGACGGAAGGCCCGGCCACGTCTTTAACCTTTTTGGGTATCGAGTTAGATACAGTGCAGCAAACGTCCAGGCTACCACAGACAAAGCTAGCCGAGCTCAAAGCCAGAGTTAATCAATTATTTGGTAAGAAAAAGGTGACCCTTCATGAGCTGCAGGAGATCGTGGGTCATTTGAATTTTGCTTGTAGAGTAGTCGCTCCGGGACGGGCTTTTGTCCAGCGCCTCTCCTCTGCCATGAAGGGTCTAAAGCGTCCAATGCACAGGACAAGGGTGACTAGAGGTATGAGAGAGGATTTGCGCATGTGGAAGCGTTTCTTAGATGGGTTTAATGGCATCTCCTTTTGGAGGTCTGCGATTAGCCTGAACGCCGAATTTCAGGTACAGACTGACGCTGCCGGGTCATTAGGATTCGGAATTTACTTCCGAGGGAGATGGTGTGCTGACACCTGGCCTGAGGATTGGCATAGAGAGGGAATAACGAGGGATTTAACTTTTCTAGAATTTTTCCCAATTGTTGGGGCTCTTTGGCTGTGGGCCGAAGAATGGTCCAATTCGGTGGTCCGTTTTTGGTGCGACAACCAGGCAGTGGTTTGCATCATAAATGAACTATCTTCTCACTCGGATAGGGTCATGCAGTTGGTTAGGGCCTTTACCTTACGGGCGTTACGATTTAATGTTTTGGTCCACGCCAGGCATGTCCCTGGAGTTGACAATAGGATAGCTGATGCTCTTTCACACCAACAGATCGATCGGTTCAGGGAACTAGCTCCAGACGCCAGGGAGCTGCCAGAAGTTCTTCCACCGGAGGTCTGGCAGATTGGCGTGAGGAAGCATCAAGAGCTATGGGTATGGCGTTGGCTCCTAGAACTAGAAAAGGTTACCTAAATACAACCTGCGAGTTTGAAGAATTTAGGGCCTCTTTAGCTCTGGAGCAATTGTGGCCTGCTCCTGTAGAACACGTGCAGCAGTTTATGGTCTTTCTACACAGAAAGGGGTTAGCACCGGGCACTATTCAGGGAAAACTATCAGCGCTGGCCTTTCATGCTAAGATTAACGGCCACAGGGATTTTACTGCTGATTATAGAATAAAGAAAATGCTGGAAGGATGGTCCAAGGAGAGGGGAAGGGTGTACGATTCTAGGACACCTATCCCCCCAAGCCTTCTTGAGCAAATTTGTGATCAATGGGGAATGTTGTGTACAGACCACTACGAGGTGGCCTTATTTAAAACAGCTGCTTTGATAGCATTTTTTGGGGCCCTTCGGGTCAGTGAGTTGGTCGCAAAAGGAAAGGCAGACACCTCTAGATGTGCATTGCAGATGAGTGACATCCTTCTTCAGGACAACAGCGTGAAAATTACAATTAGGAGATCAAAGGTGGACCAGAAGGGCAAAGGGAAATTACTGTTTTTAGGCCAATGCAGTATTACGCCTATATGTCCCGTTGAGGCCACACAGGCTTACCTGGCATGTAGAGGCTGTGGGCCTGGTTATTTTTTGCAGCATGCTTATGGGTTTTCATTGACTAAATTTCAATTTTGGAAGCTCACAGACATGGCTTTGAACAGGGTAGGCATTACAGGACTTAGATTTGGTACTCATTCATTTAGAATAGGAGCAGCGTCCACTGCAGCCGCCCTTGGGTATTCCACTGAACAAATCAAACAATTGGGTCGTTGGTCCTCTTCTAGTTATCAAAGATATATCAGAACCTTACCTAACGTGTAGGCAGGGGTTCTTTGTCGTTGCAGGTGATACGGGGATTGCCAGTCGAAGACACGTGATGATCGTCGGCCATAGTTTTGTGTATTGGGCAGAACGATATGCTGCCAAGTCCCACTTGGGGACCAACTTGGGGCTTGGTGCCCATGCTCTTGTTTCTTGGCGCGGTGTGCGCGGCTTGCTTTGGGTCCAGCTCGGACGGCTGACATCTTTTCACCAGTCCCCGCCAGATGTTTTGCTTGTTCACTTGGGCGGCAACGATTTGCCTCATGTTCCTGGCAAAGCTTTGATCCTGGACATTTTACGTGACCTGCAAAGGTTAAATGCCAGGTATCCAGCTATGCGGATTGTGTGGTCAACGATAATTCCGCGATTTCTATGGCGTGGCGCACGAAATGTGCTTGATGTTAACACGGCTCGGCGCCATGTTAACCATGAAGTGTGTAGAGGTGTCTGCCTTGGCGGCCTCGGCTCTGTGGTTAGTCACCACAGGATTCAATTGTGTAATGCTGCTTTGTTCCACAGTGACGGTGTTCACCTGTCGGACGCAGGTTTGAACATCTTTTTGGAGGAGATTAGAAGGGGCCTGCTTGCTGAGCTTCAGAGGCTCGGTGGCGGGCATGGGACTTAACCTTGCTAGTCCCTATGCTGTGGCGGGTAGTGCGGAAAAACAGGTGTTTCAGTGTGTCCCATTGGTAATTTAAGGTAAGCCAACAGCGCATCCGACCTCCCGGCTCTGCGGATCGTGCGATTACAGGGCCGGTTCGGGAAGGATGCGCTGGGCCACTTCCGGACCAACAGTCATCAAATAAAGATGTCTTGAGGTCTGGAGGTGTTTATTAGCGGCAGGCCGGGTTCCTGCTGTCTGTGAGACAGCGGAAACCTGGGGCCGGGGACTCGCCCTATTGACAAGCAAGGGGTATTGATTACCCCTACCTGTTACCATTTCCGCACTACTGCAGGCCCCTTATATTGAGCCAATTGATGGCTAACTTCAAATATTTGCAAATAAAGTGTGGCCCGTATTTCAATTCCAATACTGTTGTCTCGCGTCTTTATTCCGGGCTTGGGGGGCAAAAATACACTTTAAAAATATTATCAGTGCCTGTCATGTGGAAAGAGATCTTCAGGTTATTTAGTCAATCTAGGATAACTGAAAGGGCTGGGAAAACTGGTCAAAACTGCTTGTGTAAATACTACCAGATACTAAAGTACAATGACCCAGTGGGCAACATACAGTCCATCCAGGCAAATGCAGCCCTGCCCCTAGGCATGACAGCCTAATCTTTGAAAATAATAATACACTTTCTTAGAACTGCAGAGCTGGAAGGGACCCTGTGAGTTTAGCCCCTGCCAAGGAGACACAGTGGGGAACTGAACTGCTAACCTCTGGCTCCTCCATCGGATACCACTGAGCTGTCCAGAAATGGAAGTTGATAAACTAAAACAAGGGTCATGGGCTGCTCAGAGCATCATGAAACCCTGTTCCTTCCTTGCCCAATGACTTTAACATATTCAAAAAGAGAACAATAAAATACATGCTTTAAAAAAATTAATGCTATCCAGGAACCCTGGGAGGCAGCCACCCACAACTTTTCAGAGGGCCTAGAGCGGTGGTGGGAACATCTAGCCTGTACACCATAGGGAGCCTGCAGTGGCATTTCTGCAGCTGTCAAGGCTACCTGAGAGCCTACCATTAGCAGATTTTTTTAAAAAATCTGACGCCTTATTTCTACTCCTGGAGGCCTGTGGAGCCACAGGTTTTGCACCAGAAATCTCTGTGTGGCCATTAATATTCCCCAAGTCAAGGAAATCCCCCAAATAAATGTAGCCATCTCAGCACTTTCTGTTTCTCTCCCCACACAAATGGCTGAAAATTTCCAAATCTGGTGTTGACATGCCTCACAGCAGCAGAGTATCCCACTAATAGAGCAAGGGAGACTCTATGCACTTCACAAAGAATGGGAAGCTGCCTCTCACACCTCCTGAAATATGCTGAAGTCATTAGAAAAGGGAAGAATTATGCCTCTGTGACACA
Organism: Intellagama lesueurii; assembly: GCA_037013535.1. Lineage (NCBI taxonomy): Eukaryota > Metazoa > Chordata > Lepidosauria > Squamata > Agamidae > Intellagama > Intellagama lesueurii. The sequence goes on from JBAJHW010000004.1 coordinate 200,236,940, forward strand.
AGACCTTTATACAACTGAAGCCCCACATTCTGCCTCACACAATGACAGGCAAGCAATAATGAGTAAAGGACTGTTCCTGGTTCTGCTTAGAAAATACCTTTTGTGTGTGGGGGGGGTGGTATTTCCAATACTAAAACATAATGCCATTGTCTTTGTTGCTCAGAAAGGTAAAAAGGGATATTACTTCTTTATGTGTTTCCACAAGCCCTGATAACCAGTGGTGTTTGTCTCTCAGCAGAAAAGCCATCTCTCATCAGGACTGGATAATGTGTGCCCTCTAAATCAGTTCCAGAGGGATGCCTAGTGGAGTCAATGTGGAGTGTATATCAGCTTGTAGGAGAAAGGAAGGGAAGGACCAGTCTGGTCACCTGAGAGGAAGCCTGCTCAAGTGATGTTGGATGGTGCATCTTGTTTTGCTTAACACACACACACACACACACACACACACACAAAACAGAATATGGGGAGAAGTCATCTGTTGGGGCTGGCTAGATTACAGTATGTTGCTAACAATGTTCTGTGTTCTCACTACTGGAGTACGAGTTCTGCAGGCCAGGTTTATGCCAACAATAACTGAGATAAGTTAAGAGCATTTACTGAATTGAGAAATTACTTTGAATTATATTGATTGGCAGTGATAGTCGGAGAAAGGTGGGAGACTATGTCCTCCTGCCACTCTTGGATGGATACCTTGTGCTCCATCTGCTCCTGGAGAATGGCAGTTAAAGAGACTGACTATTTCCCCTTTGAATGCTGAGGAGAAAAGGGCAATTGTAAAAGGACTTAACTTTCTCCTCCTCCTCCTCTTCCTCCTCCTCTCTCTCTCTCTCTCTCTCTTATAGGAACTTTTCTCACAAACACTTTTTAAATTTGGGGTACTCAATGTGGTGTAGTGAATAGACTAATGGACTAAGACTCGGGAGACCGGGGTCCGATGCTCCAGCTCCCCCATGGAAATTCACTGGGAAGTGGAACTGGTAAAACCACTCCTTAAATACCTCACTTACCTTAAAAACCCTATTCAAGTCACTAAAAGTCAGTTCCGATTTAATGGCACAAAACAGCCACAAACTGTATAATGGGATTATGTTAGTATTTATAGTTGGAAAAAAGGTGGTCTGAATTTGCACTCATATGTGCTATTTTGAGCACCTCTCTGTAAATAATGCAGAAGTGCAACATGAATGGTCTAAATACATCCAACTTTTAAGTGGATTCTTTCCCCTGTTGGCTCAATGTGTATGTGTGGCTAAGGTTTCTGCTTGGTTAACAGAATTCAAAGATTTGGAACATAAGGACTGAAAACATATCTAGCTGTCAAGAGGAAAAACTGAGATGAATGGAGAAACAAATTGCCACAGGCACCTATGTAAGCAATATTAAATTTGTTTTAAAAGAAACTTCTTTAGATGGTCAAGTAAATGTGCAGGTACTGCTGGTTAAGTCTTTTGATCTTTCTTCTGCTTGATTAAGTGTGCAGAGATGCAGTTTTCACTCTCTGCCTTTTATTTCTGTTCAGGGCTGGTCCTACCCTTAGGCAGACTGTCGTGGCCACCTCAGAAGATGCTGTGGTAGGTGGGAAGGGGCAGCAAAATGCTGAAGGAAAGCTTTATGTATTGTGGCAAAGTGTTCTACATCTCTTAAGGTGCTCTGTCACTCCAAGTACAGGATATTGTCCCCTTGCCAATGTCAAAGTAATATTGTTAAATGCACAAAATGGGAGGTTTTTGTTTTATCTTCACCCTCACAAAGCAAAATGTCTCAAGTGACCCTGTCTCCCTGCACTGGTAATGCTACTGCATATTTTATAAATGGTGCATGGCATTGTCTTTTTTGCTGTAGCTAGTAGAATACAGGGATGGGAAGAGACATTTCTTCTCATCTTCAAAACAAGTCAAATTGCCAGGTCAAACTAACTTGTTGACAATTTGCTAATCCCTGGGAAATTTCTCACCTCCAGTGTGAGAGCAAGACAAGAGACCACCGCCATTGCGCTTCCACAGAAGGACTGGATATTTGATCAAAAAGATGCAGACAACTAGTTGAATGATGCTAGCTTTTAACAGCCCATACAACAAGGCAGCAGCTATAACAGTTTAGAAAAATGGTGCATATTGCAGAAAAATATTCCCACAAAGGTACCAATTTGTCTCAAGATTGTTCAAAAAAGAAATCAAGAGATTACATCCCTCATAACATACAGGAGGACAGGACAGAATAAACAAAGGAGGAAGAATTAGAACACATCAAGTCAAAGGTGATGAGATATTCCCCAACTAAGGAGAAAGCCAGACAGCTTTGCCACAGCCACTGTCACCCAGGAGTAAAGCTACTAGGACAAGACAGGTGGCAGTAGGAAGAGGAGGTGTGAGTGGGAAAGGAGAAGAGGAGCAATAAAAGATGGAGAAGTTTTGAAATGTCTCTGGAGTCCTGAAATACCAGTACTTACCTGGAGGTTTCTCTTCTTGCCCTTGGATAGAGACTAGTGGTATAGAGTCACCATCAAGAAGCATCTATGGTTAAAATTAGGGATGTGTGTATTGGCTCCCCAACCCAGTCCAAGCCCAAATAAGGGCACCCACGTTGCCTGGCCCTGCCTTCTGGAGATATTCCAACCTGAACCTTGTCTCAGTTTGTGATGGTATGTGTGTTTTTCCTTTTCTTCATGAAAATTCCTGGAAATGAGAAAATGTAATTAGCAAAGCCAGGGCATAGACGGAATGTTGCAGACAGAACAGAAGGGTTTCTGGTCAGGGCAGCCTGCAGGGATGGAATCTCTGTTTTGTTTTTAGCTCCACCCCTGCCCCTTGTTTTTCCAGCATCCAGAGAAAGCTCTAGTCTCACGAGTAAGCAGAGGGGTTTCCTATGGCAGCTACAGGTAACAGAGGGAATGAGGAATGAGGGATTTTAGAAGGGCCGTGAGTTCATTCCTCTTTGATTCCTTCTTTAAAAGGCAACACAGAGAGCTTATTCTTCTCTATGCATTCCATCTGTTCTCTGGTTTGCATTTCCAGATTTGTCTGAAGTTCTTGCACATCACCAAATAAAAAAGTATAGAAGTATTGTATAATACCTCTCTCTCCCTCTCTCCTCCTCCTCCTCCGTGTGTGTGTGTGTGTGTGTGTGTGTGTGTGTGTGTGTGTGTGTGTGTGTGTAGAATCACAGTTTTATTATTTCTACATTTAATATTTATACAGGTGCCCACAGGCCAACATGGCACTAGAATGTGACTTCAGTAAATATATAGGAGGTCCTGCTGTGTCTGTCTGTGAAAATATGGGGGGGGGGGCAATAGGTTACTTCACAAATTGAATCAATAACAACTTTTTAAAAAAAGCAAATAAAGAGGCAAATTTGAGGCTGACAAAAACCAAACAAATCCCAATATAAATCCATGCCTGCAGAATTCCAAGGTGCTATCCCAGTTGGAAAAATGACAAAGGATATGAAAAGCCTGGATATAAAGAGAGGAAAGGGTAAATAGCTTATTTTCTTTTATAATTATAAACTCATGAGAAATGGGTAAAGGTTAGTCTAATCTGAAGAGATGAAAGAGGATATTGGGAAAGATAATGTGAAAGTCTCATCTAGAACTGATTTCTAACTATTTGCTTCTTTTCATGTTTTGTGAGTATCAAAAATCATCCCCATTTTTGGCAAATTTCGCGTTTGTTAGGAACTCACTGTTGTTCTTCTTAACCTTCTCCTCCAGCACCACCTTTCCCTCAAAGTTCTCATCCCCGTTTGCCTACAAACTATAATTATTCAACCTTAACTATTTGCGCCAACTCATCTTTCTTCTACTGATGACAACAACAGTGTCAAGTATGGAAGCATACAGTTCTCTCAGACCAATCTGGAAGCCAGCTGGTATTCTGGAATGGATTCTATTCTGGTTTGAAGTAATTTCTGCCCTATGTGATTCAATCTGTTCCCCAGATCTAAGCTGATCTTTAAGCCTCACATTGCCTTGCACTGGAAAAGTAAAATAACTCTAATGTTTCTGTTTTTGCATTGATGTGAATGAAATCTGGAGATGTGATACACCTTAAAGAGGTGAGTAATTGTGCCAAACAGCAGACAACTAGCTTCAAGAGTTTGCTTAGTACAAACCTTTAAAGTTAGATTTTGTTAGGAAGGAAGGAAGGAAGGAAGGAAGGAAGGAAGGAAGGAAGGAAGGAAGGAAGGAAGGAAGGAAGGAAGGAAGGAAGGAAGGAAGGAAGGAAGGAAGGAAGGAAGGAAGGAAGGAAGGAAGGAAGGAAGGAAGGGATTATTGCCCTCTGGATGTAATTTGTCCTCTGGACACAAACTGATTTGTAGATTCACTGTACCCAGAAATCAAATATGGGTGTTCTGCTTTGCTTTGGACCTCCTACAAATCACTTTGAATGAAGCTAATAAGGTTCAGAACTTGTGATTTTCCTGAATCTGGTGTGGAGACCTAATGTCAAAGTGTTAGGTCTGAAACCTTGGCATCAGAAAATCTTGAAAACGAAATTACAAGATTTACTACTGCCAGTAGAATTAAGCAGAATCATGTGAGTCCATATGCATGGAAGACAAATGAGAAGGGAAATGGGGCCATAAAGCAGAGATCATGAAGACAAGAAATACCAAGCAGGATCAAGACTAGCTATAGCTTGTGCTATATTTGATGGGGGGGGGGGGAATTCCCTTACAAAGCAATATGAAAAGAGGAGAAACTTTAGAGACATTGTCATGGGTCAGGTTCAGCATCCTTGTGCTTACCTTATATATGAAGTGGATGAGTTTGTGTATGTTGTCTTTCACTTTCCAATAATCTTCGTGGCATCTGGAAGCCCCCAGCATCCCACACATCCCTGAGAAAATGTAATAAGGGAAATCATCCCATGGGGCTTTATCAGATCATGAATGTGGGCAGCCAAGGAATCTGAAGAGTTGAAAAGATGTATAACAGAAATTTTAAAAAATGAAGCAGAGTTACAGTAAGCTCAAGAGTGTCACCAAAAGAATTTTTAAAGGGCCATGACAACAAAGAAGAAAAATAGAAACCATTTTCACTGAGGACATTTTTTTAAGGAAATTGGAGTAAAAATTAAGGCACAGAAGTAATTTAATCTTCTTTCCATGGCCCTCCCTCCTACCAGGTACAGGGCCTATGGACAAGTAGGCATACTATAAGCATCTGCAACAGAGACAAAAGAATTAGAGTACAATGTTTGGAAGGCTCAGGCATGGTCATAAGCCCTGAACAACAAGTGTTGAGCTAAAAGAAGATATATTTTCTGAGAAGCTTTCCAAGGTGCATGTTTTAATCACTCCTCTAGAAACAGGAGGCTGTTTTCCAGAGTTATTTCCAACATTTCCCCAACTAAAACCATCCCTAGATTGATATTAGGTAGAAGGCAATGACGAGGAAGCAAAATGGTGACTTACCTGCCTATGCAGTTGCTGCCACTTGCAAAATATCTTTAGGGGAAAAGAACACAGCTGCCCTGCAACCATGGTGAGGATTACCTCTGAGAAATTATTGGAGAATTTCTCTTGGCTATGGAGAATTTAGGTGAAATTAACCTACCCATTATCTTCTCAAAAAGAGGGTGGAGAATTTCAGAAGGCCATTTGTGCATGTCTATAATCAAAACATCATTGATGTAAAGAAAACTGAGCAGTCTTTTTGGCTATTTTATTTGGATTCATTGGATGTTCAGCTTCTGAACTAATATCAAAATTAAAGAATAATTCAGTGTAGCCTAAGCTTAAACCTGTTTTTTCTAAAGGAAAGGATGGAAAATATTGTCTGTCCAGATGTTTTGGCCTACAAATCCCATCAACCTTACTCAGAATGACCAATAGTAAAGAAATGTGGGAGGGGTCATTTAAAACATCTGGAGAACCAAAGGATCCACAGTCCTACTCTCAAATCAGATGTTATCAAAGGAAGTCACACTCAATAAGATCAAAAGAGAAGCTAGCAGATGACAACCAAAAAGGGGGAAAATGAGTCTACAATACAATGAGTACTTCTGTTTGTGGTACTTGAAATCACTGGAGCAAAAGACTGCTGCAAGGAAATTGTCTAGGAATGTAAGATGATCACGTCATAATCATTTGTTCATCAGTCCTTTTTTTCCCCTGCAGGTCTGATCACTGTAATTTTGGTCTTCAGAAAATGAGAACATTTTGAAACTGATTCTCTTTATGAAACTCTGAATGCCAAAAATACCATCAGAATAAAATAATCTGAAATAGTTTCAAGGTGAAAATGTCAAACAAAAGTGATTGACTTTTGATTGATGTGCAAGTTCTCGTTTTGACGTTCAAAACACCAATAAGATGACATTTTAAACACTAAAAGAAACAACATGACATCTTAAAAGTGAAACCAATTTTCATTGTATTGCTACGCTGTAATTCAAATTGAAAATTTCATGAGGAGGGAGCCCTTTTCTTCAAGGACTGATATTTTCTTGTGACCTCCACCTTATGTTGCCTTCCAAGCTCAATGACCACATTCCAGCCTATAGCTTAGACCTTTTTTTCCTTTTTTCCTTTTGATAACTTTTGCTGATACGTACTTTATATTATATTTTAACTTCCACAGTGGGGTGGGGGTGGAGGAACCAAGACACAGGAAATATACAAAAAGAAACTTTTGACAAAGTACTATTCAGAAAAAGCAAATGTCGATATGTCCAGTATTTAAATACATCTATAAGTATATTCATACAGTGCATCAAATTATTAATCTACCCATCTCAGAATTCAGAATGTTTCTAATGCTGCCAGGACTGCTTCTGTGTGTCAACCATGCAGAGCATGGAGGTACAGAAAACAGAAATTAATTGATAAGCCATCTCAGTTTGTATTCGAAATCACTAAATTTAACTGGCTCCAAGTCAGGGTCATTACACAATCAAAAATTATATACCCAGCAGGCTCAGCCTAACTGACTGACATTAAGTTTGGGTGACATCACTACTATATATCAACACATTCACAGAATTTCTCCTTCAACTTGTCAAAAATCTTGCACAAGTTCAAAGACTAACTTCCAGCATAAGTACGGTATTATGGCATGACTAAATGGGGGTAAGAGAATAAGTGTGTCTGGCTATATACTCCCACATAACTCTCCCATGATCTGTTACCACCAGTTCTTTGTTTCAGTAGGTGATGAGAAACCTCTCACTAAGACTGGGAAGATAGTGTATACATATTATAAGTGTGCACATGTGCTTGTCATATTACTTATGGTACATGCATTTTTTAAAGCTCAGCTCCCCACATTGGCTGAAATCCTGTTGTGTAGTTATATAGGCATAACTCAATTTTATGCCCATAGAAGCTACAACAGTGCCTATGAAGCGCTTCTGCTGACACATTGCATAATTGTTCACAATGGGAACTATGCAACCAATTTTGAAATTGAATTGTGCAATCTCTGTTGCCTTGGCCTAATGCTCAGCAAAGGCATGCTTGTATAACTTTACATCACACTGTGACAAACTGAAGTTTGGCCACGGTGTTATATCCCAGGTCACCAATGTCTGATTTCTTCAAAACATGACAAGTTAATTCATGTTGTTATCCTAATAGAAATTGGATGTGATTTAATTTGAGAGGTAGCAGATTGGTTGCTCTTGTTCCTGGCAGTCTTAACAGCAGGGCATCTTGTCAAAACTGTGGTGCTGCTGAGCGCCCTTGGTACGTACAGTCTGGAATACAGTATTTGTTGCTGGCAAATACTAATGCTAAAGTGAGCTCCATTTCATTGTGATTATTCCCACCATCACGCCGGTGTCGCTCAGCTGTATAAGAAATGTTTACTGAATCAATTCAAGTTTCCTTTATCCAGTGTCTGTTACACAGCAAGAATATCCATTATTCAAAATGTCTCTTTCTATTCCTGTCCAATACGGGGGAAACACATATGCAGGGGAAGCGAAACATGAACGTCAGATTCACATTAAATCTGGGCAGAACCTTCAGAAATCTTTTCTCCAGTCATTCATGTTGCTGCTTCTTTGGTGAAACTTACATGGTGTGCTCTAGTCAGCTTGAAAAAGTGAACATGAGTTTTGAGAGTCAGATTAAATTGAAATTTGCTCCTGAATTGGAATAGCTATTCGGAGACCATTTCCCACTGTTCTCGGGGCTATTAATGGTGCAGATATGCAAACTCGTTCTCCTCCATTGTAAAAGGTATGTGGTCAATATGCATGCAACCTTCACAAAAGGAAAAAATAGGGGACATTAACCATTGTAATAAGATATTCTTAACATAAAGGGATGGGGCAGATAACAACAACTGAAGTGTGTGTATTCGTGTGTCTGCATTTGTATAGAAACCAAGTATGCTCAGAATTACGTTTTCTCTGCATATGGTTTCAGGCTACAACACTTGTTCATAAATGAAGGTGCACTGTCATGTGAAATGCTGAAAACAACATTGAAAGAGATGGTCTTACTGAACTACTCTAGCATTCTGCTGTGCATTGGCCACAACAGACATTACATGGATGAAGGAAGGAAGGAGATACCCGTTCTGTCCTTCCTGAAAAAACATCACATTCAAGATCCCAGAATGAGGCCTGAATGTGTCTGCTACACCAGCAGGAGGAAATCTTACTTTGAACTCTCAACTTACCCACTATTAAAATGTCTGCAGCAATTTCTTTCCAGTATCAGAAATGTCAGGAGAACATCATTCTTACTGGGCTTATTAGGAAAATCTTCCCAATTAACAACTGCCTCTGTATTGATTACTCATTAGATATTTTCTTTGTTTTTTAATTAACTGGGAGCTATATCCCCCCCCCCATCTAGAAATTCATCCTAAGTACCAAGTGAAATCAAAATGTCTTCTGGGTATGAAATCAAAAGTAAGATAGAATATAACAAATTGAAAGGAATAAATCTGTTATCATAAGACGACCTATTTCAGTGTCATTAGATTACAATATCAGGTGAGAATCTGCATGATAAGGTTCACCACATGTGACAATGACTGCCAGTCAGCAGAAGCTGACTCTTTACTAAAGAGTTGCAACAATGAGGCTCAGCATATAGCACCATGGTCAGAACTCAAGAGTTTGAGGCATTAACCCATAAACCAAGTCATAGGCACTAAGGTCACATTGGGTGCATAAGAAATCCTGTGCAGCAACTTGGTGGCATCCAGGGGAGCAATATCTTTTCAAGTAATGGTCCACTAATCTACAGTGATTCATGCAGAGCCCTCCACAAAGTTTGACTGTATAGGGTATGGACTCAACAGAAACTGAGCTAAACCCAAAGTTTAGAAGGTTCAATTTGAGGAATCTGCCAGTACTTTAGAAATATATTCATATATTAATCAAATCTCTTTGGTTTGAAATATCTACCAATGGCAGCCATCAAAATTCTTACCTGGTGAGATTCTCTAGTGCTTCAAACTGCTACCAGTAGAGCTCTTTTCCTGGCAAAAATATATATATACTGGTGCAATTTAAACTCACATCCTTTGTTCCCTGGTGTGAAGGCATTTCAAAGCAAACTAGCATACAGCTTTGCAAAGAAGCATCCAAACTGAAACGAAGAGGTCAGCTGCAATGGGATATGGGCAAAGGAAAAGAAACACACATTTACAATTCTGTCAGATGCTGGCAAAAATGAGAACTAAGGCTGAGCCAGAATTTGATTCCAGCTCTGCAGTTTGATTTTTTCACAAATCACCCCACCAAAGTGTTTTGTGAAAAACTTGTACAGAAGTTGTACAGGTCTCTCCTTTTTTGGTCCCAAATTGTTGACAATCCAACTTTCCTGGGGCCTGAATATCCAGAGACGAGAGATTATTCAGCACTGCTTCATTCATGCATTTTTGCACTCATAACAAGAAATATGAATGAGAGAGACTTATGTTGTGGCATGATTTGCATGTCTGCCCGAGGCCTTTAGAATTAGTGATTTTCACACAACATGACAGTTTCCTCTGGATGAAGCTAAAATTAACAAATAGATGCAGAGTGTGAATTTTGGACTTCCCTTTACATGCTCAGAAGCTGAAACCTTGCTCACAATTTTGTAAGCATTTTAGCTAATCCTAACATATGGTCCTTACTCTGAGGCCAACCAGTACTATGGGAGATAACTGTGGGAATGGTCATGGCAGTTCCGATACAGGGGCCGGGCAGGAATTTTGAAAAGCCTTGCTTTTCATTTTCCAATAAGTGATTTATCACTGCTACTATAATGTTTTCCCAATTGGCAGAGAAGGGGAGATCATCATCAAGGAAAAGAGAACTTTAGATGAACAAGCTGAATGGGATAGGTACCATCAGAGTGGCACAGTACAGATTTAAAGGGCTCTTGAAATGGCACATTATAGAATACCTGGTTGGTTGCTGAGGAGGCTTGTGCTTTATTTTTCTAAGTAAGTATTATGTAGAGCTTTTATTTAGCTTCCAGATTCACATATGGGTTATAGAGCTGGATAGCTAGACAGTTTCCCTGGTGCAGTTTTTTAGGAACTCTATTCCCCAGTTGTATTTAGCCTAGTTCTGTTTAAGTGTGAATATACTGTATTCAGTTTTAACCTAAACTGTGGTGTTTGGCTTTTCATTTTCTTTACGACACCACTGCAACTTACATAGAAAGGTTTGGGTATAAACTTACAAGCCTCATAGCTGATATACTGGCTAAAATCCTGTAGTTTAGCATAGTAAATCACACCAGAGTAGGCCCATTGAATTTATGAGGATTTGGTGAGTCTACTCCTCCATAAGTTCCATTGATTCATTCATGGAGACGAGATGGAAAAATGATAACAGAAGACAAAGAAAAAGCAGAAGTGCTTAATTTCTATTTTAGCTTAGTCTTTCTCCAAATGACAGACTATGACCCTTCAGATAAATGTGAAGTGCAGGTGGATGGGACAAGATTGCAGCTGGAGATTGATAAACAAATAGTCAAGGAATACCTTATTACCTTGAATGAGTTCAGATCTCCAGGGCCAGACAAAATGCATCCAAGAGTATTGAAGGAACTGACTGAAGAACTCTCACAACCACTGTCCATTATTTTCTTGAAATCATGGGAAACAGGTGAGGTGCCAGATGATTGGAGGAGGGCTAATATTGTCCCTATCTTCAGAAAAGGCAAAACTACAGAGCAGTCAGCATGACATCAATCCCGGGAAAAATTCTGGAACGGATTATAAAGCAGTCACTATGCAAACACCTAGAAAATAAAGCAGTAATAACTAGAAGCCAACACGAATTTGTCAAGAACAAATCCTGCCAGATTAATCTGATCTCATTTTTGACTGGGTAATTTTCCCGATAGACAGAATGCTGTAGACATAGTATATCTTGACTTGAGCGATGCTTTTGACAAAGTGCCCCATGATATTCTGATTGGCAAGTTAACTAGATGTGAGATGGATATAGCAACTGTCAGGTGGATATACAGTTGGCTACAGAACTGTAGTCAGAGGGTGATTATTAGTGGCTTATTCTCAAACTGGGAGGAAGTAACAAGTGGGGTACCCTAGGGCTCAGTCCTGGGCCCAGTGCTATTCAATATTTTTATTAATGGGATACAGAGAATGCTGATAAAATTTGTGGATGACATAAAATTGGATGGAATAGCTAACACCCTGGAAGACAGAAACAAAATTCAAAATTATCTAGTAGGTTTGAGCAGTGGGCTGAAAACAACAGAATGAAATTCAACAGGGACATGTGCAAAGTACTGCACCTAGGAAAAAGAAACCAAACAAACAGTTACAAGATGGGGGATGCCTGGCTCAGCAATAGTATGAGTGAGAAGGATCTTAGAGTTGTTGTAGATCACAAGCTGGATATGAGACAACAGTGTGATGTGGCAACAAAAATGGCAAATGTTATTTTAACAGAAATATAGTCTCCAAATCCTGTGAGGTGCTAGTTCCCCTCTATTTGGCACTGGTTAGGCTTCATCATGAGTACTGTGTCCAGTTCTGGGCACCGCACTTCAAGAAGGATACCAACAAATTGGAACAAGTTCAGAGAAGGGCAACGAGGATGATCAGGGGGCTAGAAACCAAGCCTTATGAGGAAAGACTGAAAGAATTGGGCATGTTTAGCCTCAAGAAAAGAAGACTGAGGGGAGATACGGATAGCACTTTTCAAGTACTTGAAAGGTTGTCATGCAGAGGAGGGGCAGGATCTGTTCTCAGTCATCCCAGAATACAGAACACGCAACAATGGGCTCAAGTTACAGGAAGTCAGACTTTGGTTGAATATCAGGAAAAATTTCCTAACCATTAGAGCAGTACAGCAATGGAAACAATCACCTCGAGAGGTGGTGAGTGCTCCAACATTTGAAGGCAATCATGAGAAATTTAGACAACCACCTGGCAGACATTGATTTGTATTCCTGCACTGAACAGGAAGTTAGACTCAATGGCTTTATAGACCCCTTTCAACTTCATGATTCTATGATTCTATGTTTCAGATGGGCCTGCTCCATTTCTGACTTATTTTAGCACAATACATTGCAGTTAGAATAGGCCTATTCAACTCAGTGGAGGTTATGGAAGAGTTGATTTACCAAATCTCCATTGATTCAATGGACTATGCTAAGCAACAGGATTTTGGCCACTGAAATTTGAACTGAATTAAAAGAAGGTGGAACACTCAACTGAAAAATATATGTATGATTGTCCTTAGTATTTCTATGAAAATCTCAGAGGGTGTTTTTTTCCCCACCCACTTTATCATCTAGCTCCATGAGAGGCTGGAAGTATAATGCAAAGAAATAAGAATTTATGTTTCCCATATAAAGCCTACATAACAAGTATGGGGCACCTAAGGGCTGATGGTGAAGTACAACATTCTTCGTAACGAGTTGCAGATAAAAATGATGGGAATGGTAAGGTTTCTCTCTGAGGAGATGTGTATTGTGTTCTCAAAGATATGTGTATTGCTTTTCTGTGGCAATCACTGCATGATGCTACCATGCACATCTCCAAAGAATCAGTTATCATCTGCTCAGGGAATTGACCATGAAGCGGCATGGACTTGTGGGACTTACCTACTACCAACAAGTAGTAATGATTTCCCCCCTCAGGCTTTCCAGTGAACTTGAATGCCTCATAGCTAGACATGAAACAAGGGGAAAGAAAAAGGAAAGATGGGTACCACTGTCATTCTCTTTGCCTGGGGAGAAAAAAAAACCTCTACCCCCTTTTGCCAGATCCATATTAACTACTCCAATGTCTTCTCTGGTTGAATATGCTCCTGCCACATGTACTACAAATGTATCTTTCAAATGGGACTGCTGTTGTAAATAAGTTACTCTATGATAAATGACAAGGTTTTTGGTAATTCTTTCCATGTATGTCCTGGGTGCTATTAGGCTGCTGAATAAAAAGTGTACAGGGATCAAACAGGTATAGCTTACTGACTGATTCACCGCCAATAAGTTAATAAGCCGGTATTGCAGAACTCGGAACCCCTTTGAGGTTTGTCTGGCAGCAACTGAGCTCTCCCCTGTCTTAGCAGGTGCTACTAATATAGCAGGCTGCCTTCTCAGGCTTGACAAGTGGCATCAAGAACAGAGGTGACCAAATCCCATGTATCTAATTAGGCAGCATTTGCCTTCAGCTGTAACATAGAGCTGACAAAGGAATTTATATGTGAATAAATAGTAATATGAGGACCAAGTTTTGCTCTCAGTTACACAAAGAATTTCTAAGAAAATGCAAAGTAAAATTTCCTAGGGTCAACAGTGATTATTCATTGATTTATTCATTTATTATGAATTGTGACTATTTATTTATTATCCAAATGCCTCATTTTCTGCATTCACAGTATCTGACACTCTTCCCCTTGATTTAGGTGCACTCCAATATCTCTGTACAATTAGCACTCCTGTTGATCCAAGCTTCTGATTATGAAAATATGCTTTAATTTGCCTTCTTCCCCACTTTCCACTCCTTGCCATCTTTATGAGTGAAGCCCGGTGCTGTTGATACATACCCAACTGAAAGCAAGCTTGGTTGACTGATTGCATTGTTAATTCATAGACCATTGGCATGAATTGAAGAACTGATGAGAAACGACGTTTCTTTAAAATATGAAATGACTTCTCATGTTGTCTGCTACAGTTTAGGCTTGGAATGGATTAAGTCATTTGGATAATATCTTGCACTCTCACTTCAAACTGCTGCTAATTGCGGACTTTGTATCTCCCCAAGACATCTTTACCTTATCTGTATTCCACCACCTTTTTCAGTGCCTAGGGTATCTGTCCCCCTTCACGGATTGCTGCCTTGTCATGGTGAAGGGGTTTGAGTAGTTCAGAAAAGCTATGGGCTATGCCGTGCAGGGACACCCAAGACGGACAGGTCATAGTGGAGAGTTCTGACTAAACGCGATCCACCTGGAGCAGGAACTGGCAAGCCACTCCAGTATCTTTGCCAAGAAAACCCCATGAACAGAAACAAAAGGCTACAAGATATGACACTGGAAGATGAGCCCCTCAGGTCGGAAGGCGTCCAACATGCTACTGAGGAAGAGCGGAGGACAAGTACAAGTAGCTACAGAGCTAATGAAGCGGATGAGCCAAAGCCGAAAGGACGCTCAGCTGCAGACGCGCCTGGAAGTGAAAGGAAAGTCCAATGCTGCGAAGAAAAATACTGCATAGGAACCTGGAATGTAAGATCTATGAACCTTGGTAAGCTGGATGTGGTCAAACAGGAGATGGCAAGAATAAACATTGACATCCTGGGCGTCAGTGAACTAAAATGGATGGGAATGTGTGAATTCAATTCAGATGATTATCATATCTACTATTGTGGGCAAGAATCCCGTAGAAGAAATGGAGTAGCCCTCATAGTCAACAAAAGAGTGGGAAAAGCTGTACTGGGATACAATCTCAAAAATGATAGAATGATTTCAATACGAATCCAAGACAGACCTTTCAACATCACAGTCATCCAAGTTTATGCACCAACCACCAATGCTGAAGAGGCTGAAATTGACCAATTCTGATTGGTTCAAAATTGGGAAAGGAGTACGACAAGGCTGTATATTGTCCCCCGGCTTATTTAACTTATATGCAGAATACATCATGCGAAAGGCCGGACTGGAGGAATCCCAAGCCGGAATTAAGATTACCGGAAGAAATATCAACAACCTCCGATATGCAGATGATACCACTCTGATGGCAGAAAGTGAGGAGGAATTAAAGAAACTCTTAATGAGGGTGAAAGAGGAGAGTGCAAAAAACGGTCTGAAGCTGAACATTAAAAAAACTAAGATCATGGCCACTGGTCCCATCACCTCCTGGCAAATAGAAGGAGAAGATATGGAGGCAGTGACAGATTTTACTTTCTTGGGCTCCATGATCACTGCAGATGGTGACAGCAGCCACGAAATGAAAAGGGGAGGAAAGCGATGACAAATCTCGACAGCATCTTAAAAAGTAGAGACATCACCTTGCCAACAAAAGTACGCATAGTCAAAGCTATGGTTTTTCCTGTAGTGATGTATGGAAGTGAGAGCTGGACCATAAAGAAAGCTGACCGCCGAAGAATTGATGCTTTTGAATTGTGGTGCTGGAGGAGGCTCTTGAGAGTCCCCTGGACTGCAAGGAGAACAAACCTATCCATTCTGAAGGAAATCAACCCTGAGTGCTCACTGGAAGGACAGATCCTGAAACTGAGGCTCCAATACTTTGGCCATCTCATGAGAAGAGAAGACTCCCTGGAAAAAACCCTGATTTTGGGAAAATGTGAAGGCAAGAGGAGAAGGGGACGACAGAGGACGAGATGGTTGGACAGTATCATCGAAGGTACCAACATGAATTTGACCAATTCCACTCCGGGAGGCAGTGGAAGACAGGAGGGCCTGGTGTGCTCTGGTCCATGGGGTCACAAAGAGTCGGACATGACTTAACGACTAAACAACAACAAGGGTATCTGTCATGCCAGGGAGGCATTCAGGATACAGCAAGGGAGAGCAATAGTGTGAAAGTGTTTTTTTCAGTTCATTTTTAATAAGAAGGTAGCAATGTTCACTTGTTTCTTAGCACTGTAGACTCTCTACTGTGTCTACTGTCTTCTCAATCACAAAAAAACCCCACATTATATGTTTATGGATGAATCACTATGTGAAGTCACTAAAGGCAGTTCAGAGCTATGGGGCCCCATGTATCCTCCCTAATCTCATTTTGGTATTTAGTTTTGGTGTTAGCTGTCAAAGACTCTTGAAGAGACTGCATCTCTGAAATAGTTGCTGCAAGTATTATTACATCCATTTCCTTGTCTGGTGGCAGGCAGGTAACACAGGAAGTGACGTGAGTTTGTCCTATCTGAAACCCCTGGAGATGATGGACTTTTACTACCACTGTGAGCCCCATGATGCAGTGGTTGAACTGCAGTACTGCAATCATGTACTTAAGTCATAGCTCTGCTCACGACCTGAGTTTGATCCCAACAGGTTCAGGTTCAGCTCAAGGTTGACTCAGCCTTCCATCTTCCTGAGGTTGGTAAAATGAGTACCCAGCTCACTGTTGGGCAAGTTGTTATGTGCATAATTATGTTGATGGACTTTTACTACCACTGTGAGCCCCATGATGCAGTTGTAAACCACCCAGAGAGAACTCTAATACTATGGGGTGGTATGTAAGTCAAAATAACAACATCTCTTTTTTACTTCTCAGAAGAGTTAAGGAAAGCACTCTGCTCATGCTAAGACATAATCTAGTTTCATATCCTTTATTTGAGAATATAAGTTGATTGTTTCCAGAGGGAAAATCACTTTGCATACAACCAGCCGCATTTTGACGGGTTTTTTTCCCCCTCCAACACCACCCCCCTACAACAAAACTTTTACAATTACTGAGGAGAAAAGAATTCTGTTTATGATAAGGAGAATGTGGATGCCAAATGCTTGGAAACAAAAGATCTTTTAAAACCCTGCTTGAGTAGGATTCTGCTGGCTGAATGTGTCAGTCAGGAGAGCAAAACATGTCCAGGATAGAGAGATCAGTATTCATCCATGCACACATGGCAATTTGGCCAGAGAAAGCGTTATGCGCGTTATCTCTGCAGCTGCAAATGATGTTCCAGGTCAACAGGCAGAAGCAGGGCAAGCACCAAGTCAACATGGGAAATGGGCTGTTTTATTACCTGGACATCCATATTTGACAACTTTGATTCCTGCCGTCCAAAGCAATCTCTTAGGCATCCCGTATGAATAGCCAATGCAGTTTTACTGCCAAGCAGAAGAAGGATAGTGCTTTTCAACTTTCCCTGCTCAAAGAAAATGTAGCGATGCAGCACAAGAAGCACCCAAGAGCTGGTGGTACTTGTGGGGATGATTACTTGCACATCTGTGAGTGATGATTCAGCCAACTTCCTTACATTATTCTTGAAAACTGAGGTCTTTGTTATTTCTTTTCTATGCAACAGGCATCTTATTCAGCTTTAGAAACTAGATAGAACCAGCAGTGGATGAATGTAAGAATAGTTTCTTAAAATTTAAAGGGCCAATTACAATCTGCTAAACTTTAAAAACAGTTTAAACAGTTTAAACAGTTTTAACAGTTTTTTAAACAGAGCTGTTCTTGCATACATGCTGTTCTTCATAGTACTGTACCAAAGTTCTACAAGTTGCATACATTGTCTGTCAAACCACTAGAGGGCATCTATAAGTATGATATGTCTCCAGACTGAGTATCCAGTTTTTGTGAACAGCTCTCCTGATAGGAATAATCTTCAGGCAGGTGTGATAGAATCCCACAAAGTCTGTTCAGCAATGGTTGGCAGATTAAAGTAGCATCTGATAGTTAAACTAGTAACACAGAATCATAGCATAATGGAGCTGGAAGGGGCCTATAAAGCCATCAAATCCAACCCCCTGCTCAGTGCAGGAACTCAAATCAAAATATATCTGACAGATAGCTGTCTAATTTTCTCTTGAAAGCCTCCAGTGTTGGAGCATTCATCACTCCTGAGGTAATTGGTACCATTGTTGTACTGCTCTAACAGCTAGAAAGTTTTTCCTGATATTCAACCAAAATCTTGCCTTCTGTAACTTGAGCCCAATATTACATGTTCTGTATTCTGGGATGACTGAGAATAGATACTGCCCTTCCTCTGTATGAGGAGTATTTGATGATTGCTATCATAGCTCCCCTAATTTTTTTTTCCTCATGTCTAAACATGCCCAGTTCTTTCAGTCATTCTTCATAGAGTTTGGTTTCCTGTCACCTGAAAATCCTTGTTGCCCTCCTCTGAACTTGTTTCTGTTCGTCTTCTTAAAAAGTGTGTTGTACAGAACTGGATACAGAACTCATAATGAGGCTTAACTAGTGCTGAATAGAGGGGAATTAGTACTTCAGAGGATTTGGAGACTATACTTCTGTTAATGCAGCCTCATATAGCATTAGCCTTTTTGACAGCTGCATCACACTGTTGGCTCATATGACTAGAAGGTAAATAAGTAAACATACCCAAGCATTGACTTTATGGCTTTTGATACATGCACACATATGCACAGACAAACAGAAAAAAAAGTCTTTCAAACCATATTGGGGACATTCTGTCATATGGCTATGTCAAATAATTAAGCTTTAGCATTTGGACAACATCTTTGAAGAGAAACGAAGCCCATTCAGAGTGAAGGAAATCACTCTGTATCACATTGCTCTCACTCATAATGGGAAAAATGAAAGAAAGGGACCAGGATTCTCTTGACTGTATGAGAAATGAATAGATGTGTAGCTGCTGTTGGTGGCACTGTGCTTGCTACAATTCCCACAGATAAATTGAACTCCTGTAGCTCCACATCTTGCAGCTTGATATACTAGTAAGATGAATAAACTTCATTTGCAAATATTTTCCTTGAAGAACACTGAAAATGGAATCAGTTTTTTTTTATTGCATGCTAATGAGGCCATAAGTTGGAAGGGATCATTTTGTCCTTAGCATTGAGACGCATGAGGAAAAAGCCTTTCTGATTAAATCTCTCTTTTCTGCCCTATACTGGAATTCGCTGTGGCATGATCTTTTTGATTAAATCTCTCTTTTCTGCCCTATACTGGAATTAGCTGTGGCATGTGCTCCTTCTCTAATGATCCCAAATGGCTTCTATATGAAGCTTAGGGCCTTTTGTTCAATAATTTAATTGTGGGCTGCATGGTAAACTTTGATCTCTTTCTGTTTTCCATAGCATTCAACCTAGCAATAAAAAGCCATGGAATCCCTACCTGTATCAGTAATACTCCATCTGGGCTTTCAAATTAGTCTGAATAAATTGTGCTTCAGTGAGATGCAAAGCCTCATTCTTAATTAAATCATGTAATGATTGCCATTAAACAATTGAAGGATTTTCCCCACATGCTTGGCTAGTGGTAGGAGTGTTACTAAACTCATAAAAAGTGGGATTACCATAGCACTACACTCAGATAAGGGAGAAAATTGAGAGCGTTGTTCAGTCTTCAAGCATGAGGGCAGTATTAGAGGGCAGATTAGTCTGCACTGCACTTCTGAAGGATGTGATTAAAGTTCTTTGAGTGGTTGTGCCTGTGATCTGTGTCCCTTGCCCTGCAGTGCATAAGTCATACATGCTCTCTTTGGTTAAATGTGCAAAACCAGAGTGAATCAAGGATATTTGTTCAGTTTTGGGGTGAATACAGGGTGGAGCAAAGTGCTTCATGTGGCAAGTCCAAGCTGCAGGTATCTTGTATACAGGTATTTCTTGGTATGCATGATGAGTGACTGGGCTCTGAAAGCAGTGATAAGACAGATGCATGCCAGGAGAGTCTGTGACAACCAGTTGAGAAGGGGGTTAGGATGTGTGTGGATGGAACTGTGCTCTGATTGTCCCCTTTTTACCTCCCTTCCTCATCTGAGTTTAATAAACTTTACTGAAATATTATTACATTTGTAGGACTGAATATGCAACTGATTGTGAGAGGATGAATTCCTGTATGGGCTTTGATTAGATAAGGCATTAGGGTCTGTGTTTCCCTCTGTCTTTCCTTTTATCCTTTATCCTTTTATTTAGTTTTGTTGCATTTGTTGCTCACCCCAAAATTCTTGGATAAGACAACTTCTTGAACCCTCACTGCTCAGACCTTGGCTTTTTCATCCATCTCTCATATGGCACATCAGAGACAAGCATGCCTTTGAAGAACTGCTAAAGAATTTAAATGCAAAAATAAGTGATACCTTTATAGACCATTAAAAAACCATCATATAGTCAATGAAATTTTGTGGATAAAACACCATGTCATCAGGTTTGTACAGTGTGAAGAACTTAAAGTCCAAAACTGAAAGTCTAAACATACATGGCAAGATGGGTTGTGACAGGAAATTTGCTCTTAGATGTTAAGTTTAAGGTTTTGGACTTTAAGTGCTTCACACTGGTACAAGCCTGAAGAAGTGGTGTTTTATCCATGAAAGGCTCTTTATTGTATGATGATTTTTTTAATGCTCTATAAGGGTATCACCTATTTTTGCATTTGGATTTTATTTTGTTTGGACCACACGGCAACCCTTTACTGTTAAAGAATTTGTATGCTGTCTTTCAAGGCACAGCTTCCCTCCTTCCTTGCTCTCATCTCAGGCTTTCCCAGGCAAGGGATGGTTCTTTTTCCTCCTTTTCTTTGGTCCTCACTCTCAGTGTCACCACTTGCTTCTCCAGCTTCTCCTATCTATGTGTTATTCAAGAGATTCAGGGATTTTTCACCTCAGTTGCAACTATGCCAGTTTTAAAGAGATGCTAGCACTTGCTCTGCCACTTTTTCAAGTGTCAAGAGGCGTTCAGGTTTAGTTCTGGTCATTGTATTTTCTTTTGTCAGAAATGGCTGCAGATCCAGCTAGAAATCTTTTATTTCTGAGTACCTGAATTTCCAGCTGCAGAGGATAAAGGTATTTGACAATGTTCATGTCTTACTGCATTTCTGTTTTTTAAAAAATTAAGAGCTGTGTGAAACCCTCCTAAGACATTTTGCTTGGCTTATTATGTCTTGAAACACTTGCTCTTCCTTTAAATTCCTTTGTCCTGTGCCATGGTGAAGTAAACCATTCCATTGAAGTCTCTACATAGGCTGCTAAGAAACTCATGAGAGGCAGCATGGTGAAGTGGGCAGAGTGTCAAATGTGGACTCAGGAGATCTACGATCAAGGCCACACTCAGTCATCTAAATTCACTGTGAGATCATGTAGGCATCCTTCAGTCTCAAGAGACTATGGTAACGTGCTCTGTATGGAGGTCTTGGAACAGCGTCTAGTGTGGCTGAGAAGGCCAATTCGAGAGTGACAATCCCTTCCACGCTGAAGACAAATACAATCTGTCCCCTGTCCAGCTCCCTGATTTTGCTGGTTTCGGGACTGCCTCTTTGCCTCGGCCTGCTGAACAAGTGTCTCTTCAAATTGGGAGAGGCCATGCTGCACCGCCTGCCTACAGGCTGAATGCTCAGACGTCAAGGTTTCCCATCTGTTGAGGTCCATTCCTAAGGCCTTCAGATCCCGCTTGCAGATATCCTTGTATCGCAGCTGTGGTCTCCCTCTGGGGCGATTTCCCTGCACTAATTCTCCATACAGGAGATCTTTTGGAATCCAACCATCAGCCATTCTCATGACATGCCCAAGCCAACGTAGACGTCGCTGTTTCAGTAATGTATACATGCTAAAAATTCCAGCTTGTTCTAGGACTACTCTATTTGGGACTTTGTCCTGCCAGGTGATACCAAAAATGTGTCGGAGACAACGCATATGGAACGTGTTCAGCTTCCTCTCCTGCCGTGCACAAAGGGTCCAGGACTCACTGCAGTACAGGAGTGTGCTCAGGACACAGGCTCTATAGACCTGGATCTTGGTGTATGCCGTCAGCTTCTTATTAAGCCATACTCTCTTTGTGAGTCTAGAGAACATGGTAGCTGCTTTGCCAATGCATTTATCCAGCTCGACATCTAGGGAGAGAGTGTCAGAGATCGTTGAGCCAAGGTACACAAAGTCATGAACAACCTCCAATTCTTGCGTGGAGATAGTAATAGAGGGAGGTGAGTCCACGCCCTGCCCCATGACTTGTGTTTTCTTGTGTTTTCTGTGAGAGTAGCAATGGTAAACCCCTCTGTGAACATCTCGCGTAGTGTGAAAACCCTGTTAGGGTCATCATAAGTTACATAACACTCACACAAGAGCCTCATATCCACACCTATCTAAGCTAGCCAATGGGCCCTCCTAAAATAGAATTAATTATATCACAGCCTCCTGTCTTGAGTTAGATCTCACTTGGGTAAGTAGATCCTGCTCACTCTGGTATATCCTAGATTCTACTTTTCCCTGAGCTCAGAGTTCTGCCTTGTTCTTTTCTTCTGAATGCTCCTTGCGCTCTGGGTCCAACTGCCACACTTAACCCTGGGCTCATAGTTCTCAGTTCTGCTCACCAACACCTACATCAGTGGTTCTCAACCTTGGGTAACCGAGGTGTTCTTGGACTGCAATTCCCAGAAGCCTTCAGTACCAGCTGTGGCAGGGGGTTTCTGGGAATTGCAATCCAAGTACACCTGGGTTACCAAAGACTGGGAACCACTAACCTAGACAATTCATCATCACCAGAACAACTGAACTGTACCTGCCCAACACTTCAGTCTAATTGAGTCCCCCCCCCCCCAAAACCGAGTTCTAGATGCATTGTAGAATTCTATGCAATAAATTCTGCATCTTGCTTTTAAAAAATTAATAAATAAAACAGGTCTTGTTCACAGTTATAGGAACCCCTTACAAGAGGTATCATTAGACATACTGAAATAGTTTCTTTCCTTTGAAACCCTAACTCAATATTTTGCCTATTAAGGAATCTCCAACTTTGCTTGAAATTTCGCTTTAGGGTGAAATTTGGTGACAACTCAGGAATGCATAAAACAATAAGAAATTTTTGCTGGCCCTGCTCAGAGGAAGGTTTCCACAGCAACCAATTTCCCCCCTGATAATGAACCCTCATTCCTGTTTGGATCAAATGAATGAGACAATCTAGAATTTTCATTTTTTTTTTCTGTTTTCAGATATTGGAGCATTCATTTTGAAGCTAATAATTCCAGAAGTGAACTTTTCCTCCAAGCATCATAATGTACCGATATTACTGATGCCTTATTTGCAAAGGGAGAAAACATGTTGCTCAGAGAGGGGGTAGTTGACTATTTACTGGAGTTTCATTCCTTTTCAACTCCAGTGCTAAATTAGCCTTGTCTCTCCAGCAGGGTACATTGCATCCCACAAGTGAAAAAAAATAATACAATGTACTATAAGATATTTCTGTGTAGTCATATAAAATTAATGGTAGGCACAAATAGGTGCTTAAATGCTAGGAAAGTTTCCCCCATTCGACTTGGAACTTGCTGTAAAGAGCTACATATCATATCAGCAGTAATGCTCTCTTAATGCAAAAGTAACCACTAACTGCGCTTTTATTAGCTATCCAATTATTTGTGAAACAGCAATAGTTTGCTCTATTATTTTCTGTCTTTGTTCTCATTAACAACAAAAGAACATTGCATCAAAGTGAAGGTGGCCACAGACATGAAATATGATACCTCAGGTGCTGCTACCTTGTTCTCCATAAAATACCACACCAGCATATTTTGAATTAGCTAAGGAATACTAAGGACATGGTATTGATTGCTCTCAGATGTATATACATTTTTGGGCCTGCTTTTTTGGGTTGTGTGTTTTGTTTTGGTTTGTTTTTACAAATAAATGCTTTCATTCTTCGGAGCTACATAACAATGTGCAATCCTTTTATACCAAATAAGGCTCTGTTTCTCTCACACAGATGAAGCTCAACAAGATATTTCCACAAAACGGTTCTCGCATCTTTCAGAGTATTTCCTGAGAGTTGCACCAGGAGCATGTTCTTGGGAACAATATATACTGCTTCTGTCCCAACAGTTTTCTAATTCCTAAAACAAAGGCAATAATACAATAAATACTGTCACCCCACAGTGGCATGTAGAACAGCTGAGAACTTCTGTGCACACAGAAAGTCCCAGGTTAAGTTTCAGAGCTAGCAGTTACTAGTTTTTTTGAACAGCAACTCCCCAAAGCCTCCAGTGGCCAGTGATCATGGCATATGGGGGATTCAGGAAGCTGTAGGTAGCGAAAACTGAGGAATATTTCCAAATTCTTTTTCATCCACAACAAGTCAGAAGGGGCTAGAAAAGACTCTTAGAGAATACTACAGTAGAGAATTGTAGAAGTTTGAGACCACTTTAATTGCTATGACTCCATGTTAAGGAATCCTCCTCAGACGTGTGTTTGATGAATTACTCAGAATTCAATTGTAGAACTCATGTTTGTCTTCCTGTGGGCATATAGGCAATCACAGAAGTGGATTCAGCTAATTGCCAAAGAGACTGTCACATAACCGTCACCGCACAATGAATAGTTCTTAGTAGGAAACTGGCCTAAGTAGATCATAGTATTCTAAGTACCATTAGAATATTGCAAGTAGTGCAGATGCATGGACCAGGGATTTAACTACAGAGGAATTGGTATTGGGCATTTTTGGAAAGTCCGTGATCCTATTAAAATTAGGGGAGGATTTCTATGACATGTCATTTCCCCCCTGCAACCTATGTTTGAGCTTATGGGTGGGTTTGAACATGTTTATGAGTAATCTGGTGAGAAAAGCCAGATTATTCATAAACATGTTTGAACTTGCTTATGGGTTCAAATGTAGGTTGCAGAGAAAATGTGAAATGTCATAGAAATCCTCCCCTAGGCATGAGTAATGAATGCCCTTCACTGAAAAGCAGTACTTTAACATAAGTACTTATTTATTGTATGATTAGGAAAACAATTGAAATATGTAACCACCGGTTCAAAGCTATACATTTCACACACACGCACACACTTTTGATACACTCAGGATTGAAGAGGTCTCAGAATGACAAAGTTCTATAATGCTTTTTGAATAGTTTGACCAGGGGTCATCACCAAAAAGAGGCAGAACAAGCAGTGCACCATCTTGGCTTTTCTCTTTTATTTCGGGCTAAAATCACTCACAGAAGATTTGTTCTACCTACTGCAGATTGTACAATCTCCCCTGGTTTGATTTATCTTGTAATCTGAGGCAAGTCAGTGATCAATCAATTCTCGGTTAAGGTAGCATTCCTGGAGTAGAAGGTGCTTCCAAATTTTCAGATGACATTGAACTGAAAAGGAAACCAAAAATGACAGGAAACAGAAACTGGATACAAAATGGCCTTCATAGAGACCTGGGTCAAAACAAAACAAAACCAAAGTGGGAAAAAAGTAGAAGTCTACATTTATCCAGGAAAAAATTAAGATAAGATGTGTGGTGTGACACATGGTTTGGCAGCAAAGTAGGATGAAAAGGTCTTGGTAACCCTGAGATAATATGTAAACGAATTTAAAATGAGTTAACTGTGATGCACAGGCAAGAAAAAGCTAATTCAGTTCTCTGCTGGATTAACATAGTTATATAGTGCAGACTAAATGGTAATATTCTGAAATAGTCAGATATCGTCTGGTGTAATAGGTGAGTTTGACACAGCATCTTTTGTTTGGCAAAGATTAGGGATGTACGCAGCCTGCTCCCTAACTTGCTCCTTGCCTAAAGAAAGGGCACACAGATTGGGGCTCTCCTGCCTTGTGCCTATTTGGTGACACTCTGACCTAATACTTGTTTGGGTGACATGATGGTATTTGAGTATTTCTCGTTCCCTGTGAAGACTCCATGCCTGTGAATCAAGATTGGGTCATAGACTGAATGGTGCAGGCAGGATAGAAGGATTTCTGATCAAGGCCATGACAGCTGCACAGCTGGGAGCTCTGTTTTATTTTTACATTCCCCTTTCTTTTTTTCAGCCACCAAGAGGAAGCCTTGAACAGCTTCCTATGGCAGTCACAGGGAAGGGAGCAAAGGGAAACAATTTAGAAGAGTACAGACTTCTTCGATTCCTTCATAAATGCACAATGAAGGAAGCCGGTTCTTCTCTACATTGTTTCTATCCATTGTTTCAGCCTCCACACTCTCTGCCCCATGGATCTAAAATCAGTGATGTTGTGGCCATTGATGATTTAGTCAATGACTTTGCAGTATGAAAGACAAGGGAATTCATTCAAAGTTTATTTTCAAGCATACTCTCCTTCATTTACTGAGTTCTTCTTTCCTTTTCCTCACTTCTAATCACAATGTGTACATGCTGGAATTAAAATGAGGAATCTGCAGGGCTGCTGTTCCACCACATAGGCAACCAGCAGCTCTTGATTGAGCAGGAAACACACAATACCCTGATTTGGTTCACTGGCCACTGAGTTCTCCAAAGTTGCTATTTTTGCCTCCTTTCAGGATTAATCACATAGACTGTCCAATATATGATTATATATGATATATATAATCAGACAGTAAACAAGATATGAGAATATAATCATGTCCAAATGTCTCAATGCAACAATCAGATTTAGCCATGTGATGACATCAGTAAAGGCAGAAGAAAGCCAAATAGAATTAATGTAGAGGAATCAGCAAATATTTTTTGCAGTGAATTCTTATAATGGAAGGCCTTTTGCGCATGGATAAAAACATTCATAAAGTTGGCCATGTTGGCTTAGCACCATTTTTTAAAAACAATTTTGTTTTCTCTCTGATCATTCAGTGGCACCGTTGACTCCCCTAAGAGATGAGGATATGGGCTTGGTTGAAGGGAGGCAGTTCTTAGTCCTGCTTTATAATAAAAATGGTTTTTAATCATTTTCATCCTGCTTTGGGAAAAAAATTAATTTCTTTGTCATTCTTTTCCTAAGCATGGAATGTCTGAACATTTTAAAACATGCCAGACATAAGAACGCTTGCTTGAGTCTTACTTCCCCCCAATCAAAATTCCTAATTGACTGAAAGGAACTTCAGTCCTTGTGCAATTTAATCGCTGAAATACTTGTAATGTCTCCCCTTCTTTTCATACACACCAGCTATGAGAAATTAGTATTAGTCTATTCATCATTTATTTATTTTTATTTTTATTATAGCTATTTATATATTTCATTCCTATGTTTCCTTCTGCCCAATGAAGGGACCCAAGGCAGCTTTCAAGGATTTTTTAAAAATTAGTCTAAAAGCACAATAAATTACAAAGGTAAAAACAATTAAATATATAATAATAACTAAAATATTTATCCAAACATTTAAATCATTTTGAAAATATGCTTCAAAAGAATGTACGCCCAGCATTCAGGAGGAACTCAATCTTGTCCAGTTTAGTTTGTAAAAGCCTGCCTAAACAGCAGGCCTTTAACTGATGCTGAAAGGATAAAAGGGAAGCCAAGCTAACCCCCTGAGTGAGAACATTCCACAACCTGGGAGAAGCCACAAAGAAAGCCAGATCTCATGTCCTCCTCAGGCATGACAGTGAGGGCCACGAGGCTGAAAGAAGGGTGCCCTCTGAAGATCTTAGGAGCCAGGAAGACTCTTATGGGCAGATATGGTCCTTGAGACAGCCTGGACAGAAACATAGATCAGTCTCTCAGTTACATTTCCCGCAACTTGCTCTCTGTGCAACTATTGCTCTTTTAATAGCCCCCCTTTTGCATTCTGATTGGAGGTTGTTATGTACTGTGTTTTCTGAAGAGCTACTGCATTGCTTGTGCAATCTCTTCATCTTTTCTCTTCCCTCGCTTGCTAACAATTCCCCCTGGCTTGGCATCAGGGAATCAATTCTTTCTTAATGCTGTTTTCTGTTCTTTATGATTTTCTTTTACAGCCCATCTTTACCACATATTCTGTCCTTTGTCATTTCACAGTGTTTAGTAACAAATGTTTCTTTACTACGTGGAGTGAGGAGAAATGTCCCTTACTCTTATTTTTTGTATTTCAGATGGGGGTTTTCCCTGCATAGTTTTCTAAATTATGCTGTCAAGTGTGGCTTCTCAAATCTACCCATTTCCTTAAAAAACAAAACAAAACAAAAAAAAAAACCAAAACCGACTGCTAAAACAAGAATCATACTGTAGTTATTACCCCCACCATCTTTTTTTTTTTACTGCATATTATTTTTAGGCCATCTACCTTGTTGTGTCTCAGTCAATTGACTGAATTTACAGTGCCTCTACAAAAAAAAAATACCTTTTTTCACACTTGTTAAAATTGTACTAGCAGTATTCAGGAGTTAAGACATTAAGTGTTGGGTTGTAATTGTGACAGTGACACATGAGTGCAAATAATGTTGTCCCCTATGTATCCCTAACTTGGAAATAAGTCAGGTTTTCATCTATTCACTACAAAGGTCCACAGAGGTACCTGTAGACTTGTCTAACTGAATGTACTTAGAGCATTTCTGTGATCAGGAGTAGAGATGTGTACGAGCAGTTTGTGCT
Organism: Intellagama lesueurii; assembly: GCA_037013535.1. Taxonomy (NCBI): domain Eukaryota; kingdom Metazoa; phylum Chordata; class Lepidosauria; order Squamata; family Agamidae; genus Intellagama; species Intellagama lesueurii. The sequence continues at coordinate 200,265,294 of JBAJHW010000004.1, forward strand.
GGTTTGTTTATCTTCTGAACAGGTGTTCAGCAGTTCAAAGCCCCACCTCCTCTGGTGGGCACCCACTCAGAGGCAGCGCCTGGAGGAGTTGGGGCAGGGAAACTGGGCCGCTGCCTCCAAATGTATTACTGAGACCTGGATGGGAGAGGAGGGTGGTATTCCCCTCTCCCAGCTGTGTCCGCCTGGGTACTCAGTCCAGCACCAATGTCGCTCGGAGGGTTGGGGAGGGGGAGTTGCTATAGTCTATAGGAGTTCTATCTCCTTGACCAGGGTTCCTATCCCTTTGAGAGGAGGTCTTGAGGGCCTGTATTGTGTGTTGGGCTTACGAGACAGATTGGGGATTCTGTTGGTGTACCGTCCACTCTGCTGCGTACCAACAGTCTCCCTGCCTGAGCTGATGGAGACAGTCTCGGACTGGTGTTGAGGACTCCCAGGCTGTTGGTGCTGGGGGACCTCAACATCCATGCTGAGGCTGCCTTGACTGGGGCGGCTCAGGACTTCATGGCCGCCATGACAACCATGGGGCTGTCTCAATGTTTCGGCCTGACACATGAGAAGGGACCTGGTTTTCTCAATGGGACTGAAAGATGGTGGTTTGGATGTGGAGGGGCTGGTTGTGACCCCATTGTCATGGTCAGACCACTTCCTGGTCAAGTTTAGTCTATTAGCTTCTTCTCTCCTCTGCAAGGGTGGGGGATATATTAAGATGATCCACCCTCGGAGATTAATGGATCCGGACGGTTTCCTGAATGCTCTGGGGGATTATCCGTCTGATATGGTCGGCGCTCCTTTCGAAGCTCAGGTCACCCTATGGAATAAGGAGATGACCCGGGCAGTTGACACGATTGCGCCTAAGTGCCTTCTCCCTGCATGCAGAGCCCAGACAGCTCCTTGGTATACATCTGAACTGCGGGCAATGAAGCGAGAGGGGAGATGGCTGGAGTGCAGGTGGAGGAAATCCCGCTGGGAGTCTGATCAAACACGACTTAGAGCCCATTATCGGGCCTATTTCGTGGCAGTATGGCTGGCGAAATGGCAATATTTCGCCATCCGTATTGCTTCCTCAGAATGTCGTCCAGCAGAGCTGTTTCGGATGGTCTGGGATCTTCTTCAACTGGGAAATCCGGTGGAGGTCCTGGACCACTCCTCAGTTCACTGTGATGAGTTTGCCATTCATTTTGAGGGGAAAACCCGCTCAGATTCGCAGTGGATTGGATTCCACCATTAGTGCAGAATCAGAGGATGTGTCCAGTGTGCCGTGCTTAGGTCAAGTATTAATGGATGAGTTTTAATTGTTGAGACTTGAGGATGTGGACAGGGTGCTTGGATCTGTTCATTCTATCAGCATTCCGCTCGACCCTTGCCCATCTTGGCTATTTGGAGGATCTGCCAGGGGGGTTCACACCTGGGTCCAGGAGGCCGTGAACGCCTCTTTGAGAGAGGGAGTGGTCCCTACTGCTTTGAAAGAGGCATTAATTCAGCCACTCCTTAAAAAGCCTAACCTGGACCCAGGGCTGGTGATTAACTACTGACCAGTGGCGAACCTCCCTTATTTGGGCAAGGTGTTGGAGCAGATTGTGGCCGGGCAACTCCAGGTGCTACTGGATGAAACGGATTTTCTGGATCCATTTCAATTGGGTTTCAGACCAGGCTTTGGTATGGAGACTGCTTGGACGCCCTGTATGATGACCTTTGCCAGGAGAGATACAGGGGAGTGTGACCCTGTTGATACTCCTGGACCTCTCAGTGGCTTTCAACACCATCAACCATGGTGTCCTTCTGGATAGGCTGGCTGGGTTGGGAGTTGGGGGCACTGCTTTACAGTGGTTCTGCTCTTTCCTGACTGACCATGTCCAGAAGGTGATGCTGGGGGACAGTTGCTCTGCCCCATGGCGTTTATGTCATGGGGTTCCTCAGGGCTCGATACTGTCCCCCATACTGTTTAACATCTACATGGAACCACTGGGAGAGGTCATCAGGAGGTTTGGGCTAAGGAGTCAGCAATATGCTGACGACACTCAACTCTACCTCTCATTTTCCACCAATCTAGGTGCGGCGGTTTCTGTGCTGAACTCTTGTCTGGACCTGATAATGGACTGGATGAGGGTTAATAAATTGAAACTCAATCCAGACAAGATGGAAGTGCTGTTAGTGGGTGCTTCGACGGACAGGCTAGAGGGCCATTTCCCTGCCCTGAATGGGGTTGCACTCCCCCTAAGGGACAAGGTCCGCATTTATCTGTCTGTAGGCACTTAACAGACTATTAAGTGCCAACAGACAGATAAAAAGCACTGAGCAGAAAGCAGAGCCCTCTTTGAATTCAGAGACCGGAGGGTGCAATTGGAGGGTGCAATAGATTGACAATCACCCCAGCCCAGAGAAGTCCCTCCCAGCCAAATCTACTAAAGACAGCATGCAAGGTTGTAAAACTTTCAACAGTCTCATGGAAGAGGGATCAATGAAGATCAGCCAGGACACACATATCTGATGGGGTTATATGTCCTGCACCTGTGTGGCTTTGGGCAAACTGTGTAGTGCCAGAAAGCCATCAGAAAGAGGGTCTGGTAAATAACTTTTGAATATCTTTAGAAAGCCTGGGAGAATTGCCATAAGCCAGAATCAACTCAATAGTGCACAGTTATTACTGTAGTAATGTATATATAACCCTGTGGTGTCAGAGGAACTGAGACAATGTTATGTGACTGCAGACTATTAACCCTCAACGTCTTTTTTCATGAGCTCCATGATGGAAGACAAAATACAGAGCCATGCCTGTCTTGTCACTAAACTCTCAGCTAGACACACTGCAGAAAAACAAGCCCATCTGTAACTTAACAGTGATCTCAGAAATGGAATGTAAGCTGGAAGTATTTGACATTTCCAATTGAATGAAAATGTCAATTTGCAAAATAAAAATAAAAAATAAATGCTAAATGTTTTGACATCTTTATTTTTAGGAGGAAATAGCTGTTTCTCGGTGTGTGTTTTGTTTCCAATTTTCTCCCATTGTAAACAGATTCCAGAGATGCTCAGACACATGAGTGCCTCCTGGAGGAAGGTCCCAAATGCAAGGAGAAAGTGGACCGATACGTTTTAACAAATGCTGGGAGAAGAACAGGTTTGGTGCACAAAGCTGCACTGAATATAATTCACAGAGATCCTTTTGCCCCCATATACCCCGCCTTTTAAAACCTGTTGGAGGGCAGAAACCTGTTAAAAGGTGGAGAGGAGAAATGAAAATAAGCCAATGTTGCCAAGATTTTAAATTGGGTGAATAAAAAAGCACAAAGTTATTAAAAGTGCCAAGAATATATGTGATATCCTTTTGATTTGGACCCTAATAGGTTTAGCAAAAGTTTCTAAACAACTCACAGAAGCTTAACAGATCTACTGCATTGACACAAACAAGAAGTAACCTGCAAGATGTAAAGAAACAGCATATCACAAAATGAGTACAATTTTGTATCTTAGCAATTTGCTCAGTAACTTTAAATTCCTTACTCAACCAACAAACGAGGCACTGGTGGTTCCTCTCACCCTTTTTCTGGGTTACCTATGATGAAATTAAACCAATTAAGAGCCTTGTGGCTAACTAATTTTGTTCGACAAGCTTTTCAGGGCTGCAGTCCACATCTTCAAATACAGTCCACAGAAGCTTATTCCCATTCACAAAAGCTATTGTCTAATAAAATGTTTTTGCCTTTAAGCTGTTGTAAGACTGTTCATTGAAGCAGGGTACAGAATAACACCACTGCCCCTCTGGAAACAGCTGTCATGTGTCATGAATACCCACCCCTCAAAAAATATGTCCTTGAAAAAAAATTCAGGATATTTTGAAGTATTTAAATTTTAGCCATTATGAATGGCTGAGAAAATCAACTCTGTTCCTGTGGGGGTAGTGAACAACTAAAGAAAGAAAGAAACTCCAGCAACTGTAAACAAACATCTGGAGAGAGAACTGCATTTACAGGTGCTTATGAAATATATGCAATTCTAGTAGTAAAACACTCCTAAACAGATAATGCAGTTTGGTTCTTCATCACTAATTATGCCACAAACTAATATGTGCCAACAATGGTGATACACAAACACATATCCCACATATCCTACCCACAAATTGCCACATCAGGGAATCAGCTGTCTCAGGAACAAAACATAACAGGTGGAGCACTCATAACAAGATTATTTCCTCAGGAGGAGAAATGCAGGCTGTGCTCAAGAAATGGAAAACAAATTCTCATTTCTTGTGGAACAAAACAATTGTGGGTGGGGGTGGGTGATGCCTGGGGCTTCCTTTTCCATCTCAGTTTACAATGGGGATGTTTCCCTCTGCTTTTCACCATCTGGTTTTCCTTGCATGTTCTCTACAGAGCCTTGCTGATAGAACATCTTAATTACATACCCTTACCCTTCATAGAGTGTGCAGAATATAAAAAGAATATTTACTTCCAAAAGGCCCTAATTAACTTATACCAAAAGCTGGTGATACAAAAGGGAGCTTTGCAAAAAGACAATAGGATGTGTGAGTTGAAGCTTGCTCATTGTACATAATGTTCTCTAAAAATGGACTTATCTTTGTGGTTACGTCATTCCTTCCCTCACATTGGCTAGAAGCAACTTGCCAAATAAAGAATCTCTAAAATAAGACTTACTGTCCAGTAGTGTAGTGTGGAGCTCAGGCTTTCTTTTGGGACCAGCGGAAGATAACAGTTAAAAATCCTAAGGGTATTTGATGGAAGAAGGAACAATTTCACTCTGGCCACCTATTGCTGATAGCAGCAGACAAAGATTTTGTTTCTCAGCTGCGGAGCTGATAATGTAGATTCAGTTCTTCAAAACACCTCCATCTTAGGAATGTGGGATACTGTGCTTCTGTATCCTTGATTCAAAATGGCAGAAATGGGCCTGATATTGCTGCAAAATATTGTGACCGCATTGCCAGCAGGAAAAAGGATGCCAGGTTATACATAGCAAAGGGTAGCCTGAATGTTGACAACACCAATGACAGCAGTCAAGATGGACTATAGGGTGCTTTCTTGTGCTCCCTACCATTCACAAAGAGACATCAAGCAAGGAATAATCCCAGAAACTGACTCCTTTTTCCATCATTTAACCACTTCTCACTCAAACACAAACAATTGTCATGGCTGTTTTTCAACAATGCAATTGTCATGGCTGCTTATCTGCATAAACTGGTGCTCATTCAAATTAAACCTGAACTCTCACTAGAGCAAAAATGAGTAAACTGAGGCTATCCTTCCATACACTTACAATGAGAATACAGAACTGACCAGAAAAAACAATATTGCTGGGGAAAGGTGGGGCAATAGGAAGAGTGGAGGAGCTAACGTAAGACAGATTGTTTCAATAAAGGTTGCAAGACCTGAGCAGAACTTACTGGAAAAGACAATATTACTGTGGGGGAGGGGCGAGGGGAGAAGGAAGAGAGAACAATCTAACATGAGATGTTGTTAATTTGCAAGATCCAATCAGAGCTGTTAATGATATGACATTAACTCATATAGTCATCACACATCAGAAGTGACTTAATACCACTTAACATCTTTGGAGCTTTTTTTTAATTACCAGACAATTGTATAATGACAAGATGGGTGGAATAGTTGAGACTATAACAGGATATAGACACCAAAGTTCTGCTAACATCAAGTAAGACCAACCCCTGCCACAAATCTATCTAGATGTTGGGTCGCTCACCACTTTGGTCCATGTGCTCGTAATCTCGAGATTAGACTACTGTAATGCTCTCTACGTGGGGCTGCCTTTGAGATCTATGCGGAAACTCCAGATGGTGCAGAATGCGGCAGCCAGACTTCTCAGTGGGGTAAGGAAACATCAACATATTACTCCCACTCTGGCCGCCTTGCATTGGCTGCCCGTTCGGTTCCGCGTAGATTTCAAAGTTTTAATGCTTATGTATAAAGCCCTAAACGGTTTAGGGCCTCGCTACCTGACGGAACGCCTTCTCCCACCTAGATCTACCCGTATCACCCGATCTAGCCAGGAGGTGAGGCTGAGGAGCCTAACGCCGAGGGAGGCCCGGAAGGAAAAAACAAGAAACCGGGCCTTCTCGGCAGTGGCTCCTCGTCTTTGGAACAGCCTCCCTCCTGAGATTCGCATGGCCCCGTCGCTGGGCATCTTTAAATGCCAACTGAAAACCTGGCTGTTTAAGCAAGCCTTCCCTCCACCCACCGTCTGAATTTTTGTTATTTTGTGTTTTCTCCCATCTTGGATCATTGTTTATTTAGTAATATATTGTTATGATTTTAAATTGTTAAATTGTTACATCATATGTTGTTACCCGCCCAGAGTAGTCTATATGACTAGATGGGCGGGCTATAAATGTAATAAATAAATAAATAAATAAATAAAGCAAAAAACAAAACAAACAAAGAAACAAAACCGAAAAAATCCAAACCAATAATTTCACAGCTAAAATGAGAGAGCTTCTGAATATTTGCTCTCTGTTCTTTTTTTCATATTATTTTAAATATTTTTACAACTAGACACAGATTCCCTTTGCAAGTTCGAATGCCTTTTTGGCTAGGAAGGTGTTAGAAATTCAATTGAGTCCTGATTGACAGGTTCAATGATTTCCATATGAAATCATTCTGAATTGTGAATCATGATGTATCTTGCAGAACTACTGTTCAAATCCTTGCCATTCTGTATTCTGAGACTGTGAAGTACCTTTCCATATTATTTTTCTATAAAAAAAGTTTTTCAGAAAAGGAGTAGTCCAAAGCTTTCATGAGAATGTAGCTTCGTAGCAAATTATCATTGTGCTTTACTTTTGTATATCCCCCACTCCACTCTAGTCCTGAACATCATGCTCCAACTCCCTGTCACTGAAACACCACCTACAGACATGTCCCCCCCATCCTTACAAGAACATATCACAACTACCACATGGAAAAAAGTCTGTTTCACCAGTTCTGGTTTGAAAAAGTAGAAGCCTGCCAGTGGCATTAAAAAAGGGCACTTTAGGAGCAAAAAAGGCTAGACTAATTCAACTCAGCCTTTGCATCATGCAGTCAGTATAAAATACTTTGAATTCACTGAATTCACTCCAGGAGGGACTGATTTGTCTTGAAACTCAGGGGAAATATCTCATGCCTTCCACTTTTACAGGACCAGTCCTCTGCCACAAAAGTATTTGTGAGTGACAGAGACTGAAAGAGAGAGAAAAAGAGAGGGAGGGAGAACATATAAAGAGAGAGAGGGACATGGGCAAAATAAAAGTGAAAACTTTTTTTCTACTTTATTTAATAGCAGCAGCAGCAACAAAGCTTTTCTACTGCTTTAGGTGATAGTTTGGGTACTCCCAACAGGCTAGTGATATTCTCTCTGTAATTACTGACTGAGTGCCAGAGCTTGTGTAATCTCTGTAGGCTATTTGGTTCACCCCAGTGTCTCAGGAAATCTTTAGAAAGGGGCTCTGACTGTGAAGTTTCAGTTAAAAAAGAGAGAGGTGGATATGAAAGAAGCTTCTATTCCTGTCCAGAAGGAATTAGGTTCTTGTCACCGTGACTGAGGTAAAAGAATCCAGTGCATATGTGCAGGGCAGGCAATGGAAGGGCAAAACCATGGACTAATAGTCTATATTCGTGCTCGTTCTTGTATTTCATTTTGCAGCCTTGAAGATTTTGTTTCCATAATTGCCTTCCTTGAGCCTTGGATGTTGTGGAAGGAAAAGACTTTGACAGACAGAGCTCTCTTGAGCTGTGGTTCTCGACATGTTTAGATTAGAGAACTTTTCTATAGGTGGCTCCTGCTGTGGTGCTTGTTTGTGCATGGCATTCATAAGCACATTTCTTTATATCATCCAAGCTTGGTTGAGTTTTTATTGGAATTGTTATTGGTTTTGTTATTTCTTTAAACTTTCAAATCTTTACAAAGTCTATTGTGTTTGCAGTGTTGCAAAAATACAACCCTGCATGCTTCTCCTTTAACACTGGGTGTCTGTGGGGAGTATGCTCACCATCTGCCACTAAATGTAGAGTTCTTTTTCCACACCTCAGCATCTTCGAGATTGCCCTTTCCTCCCTGTTGCTTCTGTTGTTAGCTGCCTTTTCTCTCCCCTCCATTTTCTGCTCTCCAAAGACAGACATATGGAAATGTAGCTCTACACTATGTATATAAGGAACTAAACCAAAAAGCATACAGACTGATTATTTTTCCACTCCCAATGGAAATATGAGACTGGGCAGATCTCTCCACATTTTTCTCTGCACTAAAAAGAGAAAAACTAAATTCTAGATATCTCCAACAGGAAAGAGCCCCATATAACCAAGATATAATATTCTTGGAAAAGTTACTTATTTTGAATTATAATTCTGTGCTGGTTTAAGGATTTTGGGAGCTGTGGTACAGAAAATGCAGTTTATCCCATCACTGCAGAATGACCTTGGGACAATGCTAAAGTATATATCATCATTTCCCCTAGGCATTCTGCACCATTTGAACAATCCTTAGCCAATCCTACAATGCTGTCGCTGAGAAGAAGAAGAAGAAGAAAATGTCTGGACTCAATACTTTGACCCAAATGTACTTGAAATTATAGGCAGGCTTAGGCTTTGCCCAGTAAGAAGCAACATAAAGACCCACAGAAACTGTAGGTAACAATAGTTCAACTTGTAATTTATTCAGAAAAACTCTGGTGGAACTTTGCAGGAAAGATATATTATTTATAACTCAGCTAGATGAGCAAGAGACAGTTCTGTTTCCAGTTTTCATAGTTTAATCAGAAGAGACCACCATTGTTAGTGAAGACCTTCTCTGACCTGATGTTCTGCATAACGGAGATTTTCTCTAGGCAACTCCTACATCAAGGGCACAATATGCCAGCCACTTCACTGCTGCAAGCCTTTTTTGATAATGAATGGAAGCTGCACAAGGCCAAAACATCCATTCATTTAAATGAATAAAATTTGCATAAGAGAGGTTCCTGCTGGATTGCACCCAAAGCCTAGAATTAAATCCACCAGTTCCTGCAGTGTTTGCTTCTATGGAAAGCACAAAGGGACATTTGGGGATCTGTTGAATTTCTTCATTAACCAGTGTGAAAGAGTCTCTGGAAGACACTACTTCTGTCTACTTGCTCCACATGTCCATGCTGAGCTATACCTAAATGGATGTAAAAGGGCATTGTCTGAAGGTGTGTGATGGGGCAACCATGCTGAAGCTGTACAAGTCTGAGTCTAATTAGTGTCTGGATGGAGGGTTGCTTGGAAACCCTCTATGCATACCTTTGAGTTCAGCAATGTGAAAAAAGGCTGGGTTAAAATGTAGTAAAGCAATGCTTGCAGTTGACCTTCATCATTTCATGAGCTTGTACCATTACTTAAATACTTTGCTTGTGAGAGCCTTGGAATTCCAAATATATAGATGCAATTTTCAGGAAACAGCTTTTAGAAAGGAGCATAGCTGAGATTGACAGAGGAGTAGAATGCATCAGTTAACCATTGGACACATCATAATTTCTTTTCTTTAGGCAACTGAGGATATGGGGGGGTGGAGTTTTCCCCCCACTACACCAAAGTCCCTTCATCAAGTGACCATAAGCCCTGGGGCCAAGTTTAGCACTCCAAGGGTTCCAATGTGTCCCTCTGGGGATTCCTTGACAGCCGTATCCTCTTGCCCATGGCACTGTCATTGGGTGGTTTCCCAGGCCTTGTTTAGTTTTTGTCACACTCTAAAAGGTTAAAAAGGCTTAGTTATTGGTAGTAAAAACTTTAAGCAAAAAAGGCTGAAATCCAGTTGCATAGTTGTGCAAAGGACATAACTTTTAGCAGCGAATTGCCATAAGCTAAGAAATCACCGTAAGCATTATCTGTTGCATGCTGAGTCGTGCAACCCAATATGCAACGGGTAATGCCTACAAAGATTTCTTAACTTGCAGAAATTTGCTACTAAAAGTTATGCCTTTTGCGTAACTGTACAACAGGATTTCAGCCACTACATTGGTATTTTTTGGTCTCACCTTTTTTGGTTTTGGCCATACCCGTCAATAGGATGTGGCTCTTGACAGCTTACCTGAGACTGAATTTGGTCCTTGGGCTGAAAAATGCTCCCCATCCTTGACAAAGATTCTCTACTACAAGAAGAACAATGATTGCTTGTCACAGGCGTGCTACTATAAAATTAGGAGACACATCAAATGACAAATTATTATGAATATCTCCTCCTTGTAGATAAAGTTTATGATACCAGCATGACTGCATTATCTGCTTAATTCCAGAACCAGTGAACTACTACTAGTGAATGCCCTTCATGTGTGCTCCAGGATCATACAAAATCTTAGCCTCTTCCATTAATTTGTCATCTGCCAAAGCTGTAAATATATTTCAAAGCAATAAACTCCATTGCAGTAGCAAAGACAATAGACTGAGCACACTATGCTAGACAATGAATTATCTATACCATCTGTTTTCTGTTAACAGATTCCGACAAGCAAATAACATTTGAAAACAATGCATGTGAATCACTGTGCCTTTGAAATACTCTTTCTTTAGAAGCAATTAATTATTATTAACTGAACGTGTGTATTCTACAAAGCCATTTTTTTCCCAATTGAAATTGTCATCTTTCAGAACATTCCATCAAGAAGTGAATGTGTAAACATTTCCAATATCGGGTCACATGCTACAAAGAGAAACAGAACAAGGTAAAGTCTGAAAAGCAAAGGCATGATCCAGCAATGCTGAATACTTTTCAATCCCATTTATTTAAATATGGGCTAAATCCAGCAACTAACTCCCAACTTCAGTAGACCCATTGCCTGAATGCAACTTGTTAAGCCAACATTTGGGTCTGTTGATTCAGCTGGCCTGTTCTAGTTGGGAATAAAAACTGGATTTAGCTGTAAAGGTTTAAGCACGTGCTTCCCTTTCAGTATGCATGTGCTTAAATCTTTAAATTTAAATCCAGTTTTCATTCCCAACTTTTAAGCTTGCCTGGTTTTGTTTGTCTGTGGTTTCTCCTTCTGTCTGTGCAGGAATCACATGAGCCCAGCTCCAAAAACAGAGTAGCCCTGCTGCTGGACCAGAAAAGTCCAGCTTGGGCACAAAGCAGGTCTGTCTGGTTTGCAATCTCCTGTGTGTCATGTGGTCTCCAGAAAACAGCTGTCACCAGACTTCTTCATAGTGAGCCATTTCTCCATCTGATCACACCCTGAGCTGAGTTAGTTGCATCCAGTCACTTCCAACACAAATAGCATTTAAATATTTCTTTTAAATGCATATTTTATTGGCAATTTTTGAAACCTTCATCACTGTAATTTTGACCACTTTATAGCTTTCTTCAAATATATGTTCATTGGGTATTTGTTTTGTTTGTTTATTTCTAGACATGAATTGCATTGTTATTTATCAGGTAATTGTTCGTTGCAAATTTGTTGTTGTTATGTGTCTCCTACTTATGGCGACTCTATGAAGGAGTGATCTCCAAAACATCCTGTCCTCAACTGCCCTGCTCAGCTGTAAACTCAAGCCTGTGGCTTCCTTTAGGGAGTCAATCCATCTTGCATTTAGTCTTCCTCTTTTCCTGCTGCCTTAAAATATTATTGATTAGATTCAAGTATCTCTTTGAACATATCTTAAGTTTCTGGTATCTGTCACATAGTTGGCTTCATACAATGGGTCTACCGGGGTTCCCTGGTTTGTGTAATTTTGGTAGCAGGTAGAAGGTGTCCGGTTGAGGTGCTTGCAGTGTCAAAATTTGTTCACATAGATTTTCAGGGAAGTTTTATATAAGGTTTCGTAATCCCTATTGATATTTGGCAGTTGGGTCTATAGTTAGGAGTTGCTAAAATTTGGAGTTGGATAATTGTCTCTCAGCTTCCTGTGTGTAGCTCAATGGATCCCTGACAAACTTAAAAATATTCTGTAGCGTTCTCCTTTAAATGTGGTCATGGCTCAGGTTTAGTTAGAGTGAGTCATGCATATTTATGTTGCTGAGAGGCGGAGCCAAGAGGCAGAGTATAAGAGGCAGAGCCTGAGGGGGAGAAGGGAGATCAGAGTTTTGGAAGGAGTTTGATTAGAGAGTTCAGAGATTTATGTGATTGTGATTAGACTAATGAAAATATAGTAGGAGATCTGAGAAGTGATTGACCAGTGACTGGAAGGGAGAAGGAATAGAACTGAATATTATAATACTGAAACAAATAAGCAAATAAACTAAAGATCTTTCTATTTCATTAAAGAGTGGACCTGATTCTTTCTAAAAGGAGTTATGGGGATCTAGGGATCTCCTGGTGGCAGCAGTGGAAAGTAAGGAAAGAGTTTAGTTTTGCCCTGGTGTGCTCTGAGGTCTGAGTCTAGGTGGACAGACCAAGGCACGAGTGGGTCCAACGCCACATAGGTTCCAGAGGTGTGGGATCCAAAAAGGGTCAAATCGCGACATTGGTGTCCAGCAGCGGGAAACGAAGTAATCCAGTGAAGCCTATTGAAATAATCCAGTGAAGTCTATTGAAATAATCCAGTGAAGCCTTTATAAAAGAGTTTATTGAGTCAAGGGTACCTTTTAGACAGGATCTGTGGCAATGAGGTTTGGTTCCTGCTAGAGCTTTTGGGAAAAGCTTAGTAGCGGGGCCTCAGAACCCAGATCAGGGGGGTCTAAGATAGGGAACGACTCTGTGAGGAAATTTCTGAGTTTTACCTCAGAATCTGAGGATCAGAGGGCTTGCTGTGAAATCCCAGGCTCTGAGATAGGAGAGCGCTGTGGATAAGGCAGAAGCCAGGTCATAGCAGATCTGAGGGAGAGAACCTAAGGAAAAGGCTTGAATTCTCTGAGAGGGAATTTCTGAGTTTACCTCAGGATCTGAGGATCAGAGGGCTTACTGTAAGTAAAATCCCAGGCTCTGAGATAGGAGAGCGCTGTGGACAAGGCAGAAGCCAGTTCATAGCAGATCTGAGGGAAAGTACTAAAAGAAAAGGCTTGAAAAATTTATATCAGTAACTGGAAGTAAGATAAGAAAAAACAGGTCCTTTTAAAAAAATTTGTGAACGCTGCTCTAATCACCTCAGAGAAAAAAAACAAAAAACAAAAAGGAAAAGATGCCTCCCAAACGCGCCACAAGGGGGAGTCCTGAGTCTGAAGAGTTACCTCAGGAATTGGAGGGAAACCCTTTAACGTCAGGAGACCAAGAGAAAATAGTTCTCGAGGTTACCTCAGAGGGACATAAGGAATTAAGCCCTCAAGAATTTGAGAGATGGAAACTGGAACGGGAATTTAAATTTAAGGAACTACAGCTCAGAGCTGAGCAGGAGGCCAGACAATTTGAGCAGGAGGAGAGAAGAAGGGAAATGGATTTTCAACTACAGATGAGACAACTAGAGATTTCTGCTCTAAATAATAACCTTAATAATAACAACATTGGGGGAGGTGGAATCCTGTCAAAGATAGATTTGAAGAAGTTTCCCCAGTACAAAAGAGGGGACTGTCCTGAATCCTTCCTCATTGCTTTTGAACGCACCTGCAATGACTTTGAAATCAGAAATGAAGATAGAATGATGGTTTTAAGAGCGCAGGTTAGCGGAGATCTGGCAGAAATATATGCCCAGATGAATCCCGAGAAGGCAAGAGATTTTGAGGCATATAAAAAGATGGTTTATTCAAGATTTTGTCTGAACTCTGAACACCTGAGGCGGAAATTTCGCTCTCTCTCTAAAAAGCAGGATGAATCGTACTCTCAGTTGGGAGCTAGATTGGCGCAGACTCTGGAAAAGTGGATTGAAAGAGAGGAGATCACTTCTTTAGAACAGTTGAAGGATTTAATTGGGCTAGAACAGTTTTACTCCCTATTACCTGGAGAACTACGGTATTTAGTAAGGGACAAGAATCCTAAAAATTTATGGGAAGCGGGAGAACAAACTGATTTGATTAATGCTTACAGGAACCCTAGATTTTCAGAGCTGAGAGTAAATAAACCAAACTGGGACAATAACTATAAAAAGCCTTTTAATAAAAATTACCTCAGCAGGAATCCTGAGAGAGAAGGTCAGGGCGGGACTTCCCCAAAGTTGCCAAGGGCTAGCCCGCCAAAAACATCAAACCCTGAGGCACGGTTCGCCAAAGTACCTCAGAATGACAAAAGGAATTTTAAATGTTTTAACTGTGGGCAACCAGGCCACTTACAATTCCAGTGTAGGCAACCAGACCCCAACTTGCAGAGAAATGATTCTCTAACCAAAAAGGTGTATTGTGTCAAGCAAGTGGAATCAGGGGAGGAAAATAGTAGACAGAGACCTGATCCCATAACCACCACCACTTCTACTGACCATGAGGAGGAAGATATTCCTATAGCCCAAGTAGTCCATTGTTTCTATATCAGCAATGACCAGACCCTTCTCAGAAACGCAGGTGAAGAGATAGTTGTGAAAGGAAAGAAGTACATTGCAATAAGAGATACAGGATCTCAAATCTCCATTGTCCATTCCGATTTAGTAGCCCAGGAGGACATTATTCCTGGCAAAGAAATGTCTTTAAAGGGAATTGGGAAGGAAACCGTGGTTTTAAAAGTGGCTGAGATACCAGTAGAATACCAGAATTGGTCTGGAAAGTGGCAAGTAGCTGTGTCAGATGAAATACCAGCAGCTTTTCTCCTTGGTTGGGATTTAATAGAGCATGTCAAGAGTGCGTTAGTGCTTACCCGCTCAAAGGGGGGGTCAAAACTCACCCTCTGCAGCTCAAACCGATACTGTAGCAGGTGGAGCGGTTACCGTGGCAACCCAGCTTGATAGGGCTGAGGCAGAACTCATGCTACTACAGAATCCCAAAACAAATAACAATTTTGCCCAGGAGCAGAAGGAGGACATTAGCTTGGGAGTTTGCTTTGAAGCTGCCAGGACTCCCACTGTACTGTCTCCTGAGTGCCCTGAGAGCTTTAGCTTAACCAAAGACCTTCTGTACAGGGAAACGTTAGCTACTCCATACTGAGGAAAAGGGGAACCCCGAAAGCAATTAGTGGTCCCTAGTAAATACAGGGAGAAAATCATTAATCAAGCTCACAGCAGTTTATTTGGAGCTCACATGGGGATCACCAGAACCAAAAGACGGGTTGGCCAGAACTTCTTTTGGCCAGGTATGGGCATACAGATTACTTGTTTCTGTAAAACGTGTGATGTCTGTCAGAGACGAGGGACTGGGCAGGACAGGACCAAAGCCAAATTATGTCCTCTGCCAGTCATCTCTACACCATTCCAAAGGCTGGGAATCGATCTAGTGGGTCCCTTACCTAATGCCACCCGTAGGGGAAATAAATACATCTTGACCATAATGGATTTTGCCTCTAGATATCCCGAGGCAATTCCTTTGCGCAACATGGAAACTGACACCGAGGCAGATGCCCTAATCAATTACATGAGCCGATTGGGATTTGCCAGCGAGATAGTCAGCGATTTGGGGATGAGTTTCACATCCAAACTGATCAAAAGGTTATGGAAGGCTTGTGGAATTACCCAAATCAACTCGACTCCATATCATCCAGAGACTAACGGGCTAGTTGAGAAATTCAATGGCACTTTAGTGCGCATGATTAAGGCGTATGTAGCAGAGAACCCAAATGATTGGGACTGCAAAATACAACCCTTACTATATGCTTATAGGAGCATCCCTCAAGAGAGCACGGGATTTAGTCCTTTTGAGTTACTGCTAGGACGAGAGACGCACGGACCTTTAGATTTGCTCCGCATGAACTGGGAAGACCATAGAGAAAGTGACCCAGAGTCAGTGGTAGAATATATGCACAGGTTGCAAAACACCCTGCAAAGGTCTCTAGAGATAGCCGGAAAGAACTTAAGGGCTGCCCAGACTAAGCAGAAGACCTGGTATGATAAGAAAGCCCGTGAAAGAACTTTTGGGCCTGAAGATGAAGTTCTTTTGCTTAGGCCAGTCAGAGGACACAAGCTACAATTAGCTTGGGAGGATCCCTATAAAGTAGTGACAAAATTGAACAATGTCAATTATGTGATACAGAAGGAGGAAGGCCCTGATGCCTTAAAGAGGGATGCATCTAAAGATGTTCGGGAGGAGAAGAGGGAACTGCCTACCCTTTCCCTAGCTGAGCAAGTGAAGCCCCGAGCCAGACTTAAAGATGACGTCACACTAAAATGACCAGCAGATGACATCCTGTGGACAACCGAGTGGCCGATGACTGCCAGTCAATGGAAAAGGGTGCGGAGGAAGGAGCCAGTGGTCAACAGAGGGACTCCTGAGTACCAGCAGAGGGGTGTCCAGCTGAAGGAGATGACCACAACTGGACCAGTCCATGGTGCGCCAGACTACGACGGAAAAGTGAGAGACTTGGACTTTGCAAATTTTGCCTTTGCAACAGAGACTCAGTTCTTGCCTCGAAAACCCACAACGTTGTCGCAGATGTGCTTTCCAGGAGGCTAGATGAATGATACCAGGACTTTTATTATAAACTGAAATGGACTATAATTCACAGTTAATTATTTATGTAAAAGTTCATGATCGGGATTTCTGTATGGTTGTAAATTCTGTAAAATGATAAGGTAATGTATATTATTGATTAGTAGATGAAAAGGTAAAGTATTGTATTGATTATTAAATGATAAGGTAAGGATTTGGTTGAAATTTAGTAAAAATGTGGAAGGTAAAATATTATGAGAAAAAAAAAAGTTTAAGCTATTGCAGCTGTTTGTTCAGGAGGAAAAATGTGTTTCCCCTCCCAAACAAACCTAAGTAAGGGGGGAGGTCTGTAGCGTTCTCCTTTAAATGTGGTCATGGCTCAGGTTTAGTTAGAGTGAGTCATGCATATTTATGTTGCTGAGAGGCGGAGCCAAGAGGCAGAGTATAAGAGGCAGAGCCTGAGGGGGAGAAGGGAGATCAGAGTTTTGGAAGGAGTTTGATTAGAGAGTTCAGAGATTTATGTGATTGTGATTAGACTAATGAAAATATAGTAGGAGATCTGAGAAGTGATTGACCAGTGACTGGAAGGGAGAAGGAATAGAACTGAATATTATAATACTGAAACAAATAAGCAAATAAACTAAAGATCTTTCTATTTCATTAAAGAGTGGACCTGATTCTTTCTAAAAGGAGTTATGGGGATCTAGGGATCTCCTGGTGGCAGCAGTGGAAAGTAAGGAAAGAGTTTAGTTTTGCCCTGGTGTGCTCTGAGGTCTGAGTCTAGGTGGACAGACCAAGGCACGAGTGGGTCCAACGCCACATAGGTTCCAGAGGTGTGGGATCCAAAAAGGGTCAAATCGCGACATATACCTTGCCTGATATCTTGATCAACAGCAATTAAAATAGCAAGATAGTAATTTCAATTGAATTTAAAAGAGAGGCTCACATTTTCAATGTCTCTAGAGAACAAAATAAAAATAAAGCATTTCTAATTGGTATAATACTACAAACTAATTATTGTGTTTGTCTTTCTAAGAACCCTGCAAGACAGATCTTCATCATTCCCATTTTAAATTATTTTTATTAGCACCGAGCAAGTTTTATTCCCTGCTTCCACCTTGCATACTTCCTGTGAGAGGATGGAGAGCAGTGTCTCTGAGGCAAATGTTAAAAGTCCAGGAAGGCTGATATAGGAGAAGGCAATTTTAGATTTTATATATTTTGGCAGCGTTGAAGTAGCGTGTAGCCTTATGCCTCTGGGGCCCAATCTCGGAATGTGAGAAGTGTGCCTAGTGCTGACCAATGTATGAATGGAAAAGAATGGAAGAGAGATGGCATTTTGTACAGTGGCAATCATTCTACATTGAAAATGGCCCATTTCCAGCAAAGGTTCTTCTGTTCCATCTGCCACCATTCTTATTATGTGTGGATGGTGAACACCTATCGGGGAGAGTGTGAAAAAATTATCAGTGTTCCTGCACTTCCTTGCTCAGATTAACAGACCTGCTCAGGAAAGCCCTGCCTAAATTGCCCAAATGGTGAATCTGGCACTGTGGTGATTCTTCTCTGTCATGTTGTTCCTTTCAGTTCTGGACTGTGTTCTGCTTCACTAAAATGAATGTTTGTTCCTTTGATTAAAAGTAATAAATATATATTTAAACCACCCTCCATGGAATAAGAACTTCTACAGACTTGCTTCTTTTCCCTGCATACACTTCTCTAATGTACAGGAACTGAGGTTTATAACCTCCCACACCAGCCTCATGAGGCATTTTAGGAAGGGGAAAAGACCTGAGAAGAAAGTCATCTCAAGTGCTTTTACTATATAAGTGCAGCCCATTTCAGAATAGATTCCTTCCTTGGAAGGGGGAACAGGCCATTACTCTGTGGTAGGCTACATGATGTGCATACAGAAACGCCTGGCTGGAACTTCAGAACTGAGCTCAAAACATCCCTAAAATACAAGAATGACCCTGCATATCAGTGGAGAGCAGATTATCTTGAACTAGATTATCCATTTACCATTGTTTGCTATGGGCTTCTCAATAATTGAACAGACTGCTAACTCACTTTCAGGTTTACTTGGCATAAACTTTAATCTTCACTAGAGATGGGGACGAATATAAAAATGGATCGTTTTTTCGATGAAAATAGCTGATTCGTTAAATATTCATCGATAAGTATTCGTCAAATTTTAAGTCCTGACAAATATGGCTTGATGAATATTTCCCCATTTTATTCGTCCTTCGTAATTAAAAAAACCCAAAACATTCTGCCTACCGGCCACCGATCAGCTGATCGGTGGGCCAATAGGCAGCCATCCACCCCCACAGCCAGCCACCCCCACAGCCGACCCCCACCCCTTCCTCTCCCTACCTTAGCCCCCCACTCCCGCCGACACCCCCTTACTGTAATCGCCGCCGCCAAGGTCTCCATCTGGCCTCCGCAGCCATGGCGTGTAAAAAGGGAGAGTGGCTGCCCTTTGCAAAGATGGCGGCTGCGGCTTCATTTAGGGTAGGGAAGCTGCAGCTGCCATCTTTGCAAGGGGAAGCCTGGCAAAGATGGCAGCTGCAGCTTCCCTACCCTAAATGAAGCCGCAGATGCCACCTTTGTAAAGGGCAGCCAGTTTCCCTTTTTACATGCCATGGCTGCGGAGGCCAGATGGAGACCTTGGCAGTGATGGTGACAATTATGGTAAGGGGGTGTCGGCAGGGGTGTGGGGTGTCGGGGCGGTGGGGGGGGCAGCGGTGGCATGACAGAGGGGGGTGGCAGTGGGGGGGTGGCAGTGGGGGTGGGGGTGGTTTTTTTAAATAACCCCCCATGAATCGACAAATAATATCGTTATTCGTCGCTTCATGGGGGCAACTTTGTGCTTTGCCAAAATGGTGAATCGTCCCCATCTCTAATCTTCACTTTATCAATGGACTTGCTGGTATACGGGAACTATCAACATTCCTATGGGGTGTTCCTGTACAGCTCCTGTCCTATTTACATACTGATGCTAGTCTTTAGCACTACATGGGTTGAGTCTATTGCAGTTTACAAGTCACTTTCTCCTGTATGTGAAAGCCTGCATCATCCTGTATTTGCAATATTTTGTAGAGGCCCTGTTATATATCCCACCATCCCAAGAGGCTAGCTTGGTGAGTACAGAAGACAGAACTTCTTCTTTAGGGCTTTATATCTCATTGTTAATACTTTGAAATCAATGCAGAAATGAACAGGCAGCCAATGCAGGGTAGCTAGAGTGGGGGAGATATGCTGATGTTTTCTCACCCCAGTGAGAAGTCTGGCCGCTGCATTCTGCACCATTTGAAGCTTCCGCATCAATCTCAAAGGTAGCCCCATGTAGAGCACATTACAGTAGTCTAATCTCGAGACTACAAGCGCATGGACCAGAGTGGTGAGCGCCCCAACATCAAGAAAGGGACGCAGATAGGCTATCCACCAAAGATGGAAATAGGCGGTGTGGACCACTGACGCTACCTGGGTTTCCATGGTGAGCGCTGGATCCAGAAGGACCCCCAAGCTGCGAACCTCACTCTTCATGGTGAGATTCACTCCCCCAAAGGAGAGGGAGCTTCCCAAACCTCCAATGGCAGGGCCACCCACCCTCAGGACCTCCATCTTGTCTGGGTTCAGCCTCAGCCTGTTCACCTGCATCCATTGCAACATGGCCTCCAGGCAGTGCTGAAGGGATGAAACGGCATCCACTGTTGTTGGAAAAAAGGAGATGTAGAGCTGGGTGTCATCAGCCTACTAATGACCTGACCTAGCGGCCTCATGTATATACTAAAGAGCATTGGGGAGATAATCGAGCCCTGCGGAACCCCACATTTGAGACTCCATGGAGCCGATACATTCTTCCCAAGCGGTACTCTCTAAGGATGGTCCTCCAAGAGGACCGGAGCCAGGCAAGTGCCAGACCACCAATTCCCAACTTGGAGAGCCTCCCCAGAAGGATACTGTGGTCGATGGTATCGAAGGTGGCTGAGATATCGAGAAGGACCAACAGAGACGTTTTGCCCCTGTTGGCCTCCCTCAAAAGGTCATCAGACAGGGCAACCAACATCGTTTCCGTACTGTGGTGTGGCATGAAGCCTGATTGAAACTGGTCCAGGGCGTTGGTTTCATCCAAAAGGGCCTGGAGCTGGTCAGCCACCACCCTCTCTACCACTTTGTTCAGGAAATAAACATTGGCAACGGGCCTATAATTGCCAATGTCGTCCGCCACCAAACTTGGTTTCTTCCTAATGGGCCTAATGAGTGTCTCCTTGAAGAGAGACCCATTATTTATTGCAGTGGCCCATTCTGTTGTTATAGGCCTGGCTGCTTTGATTAGCCAGGCCGAGCAAGGGTCAAGGGAGGAGGTGGTGGCACGACAGCGATCAAGCACTTTTCCCACCATATCTGACATCACAGGCTGAAAGATATTAAATCTCATTAGGCAAGGCGAAGCACTGGACATCTCTGCTCGATCTACTGTTTTCAAAAAAGGAGAAAGATCCCGGTGGATGGCCTCCACTTTAGATTTTAAAAATTCTGCAAATTGGTCAGGTGAAATGCTAGTGGGAGGCCTATCACTGAGACCAATTCCGGATAGATTGCGGACTATGTGGAAAAGTTCCACCTGTTGATTTGAAGCTTCCGGACAGCGAAGTAAGCTTGACTAGCAGCCCTCACCCTGGTAAGGTAATGGTTAGTCACGATCCTGACAGCTTTCCAATTATATTCCGTCAGGTTCCATCTCCAGTCGCACTCTAGCCTTCTCCTGTTCTGCTTCATAGCTCACAGCTGCTGGTTAAACCAGGGCGCTGGACGAGCTCTGCAATGGAGAGGGCATTTAGGAGCGATCGTGTCAATAGCCCTGGTAGCGGTGGCAAGCCAGCCATCAACCAGAGCCTCAACAGGAGCGCCATTCAGATCAGCCGGAATCCCTCTCATGGAGTCCTGGAATCCTATAGGATCCAGTAATCTTCGAGGGTGGACCATTAAAATAGGTCCTTGCTTCCTGCGGGGAGGGAGAGCCACTGAGAGGTTGCATTTGATTAGGTGGTAATCCAACCATGACAAGGGGACTGACACAAGGTCACTCACCATCAGACCACACTCACTCCACTCGGGGGAGAACACCAGGTCTAACGTGGGACTGCCCATGTGGGTGGAGCTGTTGACATGTTGGGACATGTCCAAGGAAGCCATGGTTTCCAAGAACTCAAGAGCCGGACCAGAAACCTCCACCTCCGCATGGATATTGAAATCACCCAAGACCAGAAGCCTCGGGGATTCCAACAGTGCCACGGAGACGAAGTCAGTCAGCTCTGGTAAGGAAATGGCTGGGTCGTGGGGAGCGCGGTAACCCAGCAAGATCCCAATACCATCCCTGGCCCCAATCGACACGTGGAGGGCCTCAAGACCCAGTGTTGCCACAGCAGAGTGCCCAACAACCTCTAGAGTGTTTTTATAGACAATGGCTACTCCCCCCCCCCGCCAGTCTACCCTGGTGTTGGACTGCATAACCTGGAGGACAGGCAAGAGTCAAGGGAACACCCCCTTCCCCGCCCATCCAAGTTTCGGTTATGCATGCCAGATCTGCATCCTCCTCCAGAATAAGGTCTTGAATAATCTGGGATTTGTTGGACACAGACCTGGCATTCAACAACACCAGATTTAGAGTGGAGGGACGGCTGTTCTAACTACCTCGAGTCTGACGGGTGGTCACAGTGCCAGAACAGTAAGGAAGTTTTTTTCCTGATATTCAACCAAAATCTGGCTTCCTGTAACTTGAGCCTATTGTTGCATGTCCTGCACTCGGGGATGATTAAGAACAGATCCTGTCCCTCCTCTGTATGACAGACTTTCAAGTATTTGAAAGTGTTATCATATCTCCCCTCAGTCTTTTTCCTCAAAGCTAAACATGCCCAGTTCTTTCAGTCTTTCCTCATAAGGCTTGGTTTCTAGCCCCCTGATCATCCTTGTTGCCCTCCTCTGAACTTGTTCCAATTTGTCAGCATCCTTCTTGAAATGTGGTGTCCAGAACTGGACACAGTACTCAAGAACAGGCCTAACCAGTGTTGAATAGAGGGGAACTCTAGCACCTCACAGGATTTGGAAACTATACTTCTGTTAATGCAGCCTAAAATAGCTTCCAGCAGCATATTCAAAAAAAAAAATAAATTAAATTAAAATTAAATTTAATTAAATTTAAAAAAGGATATATATATATATATATATATACATATATATATACATATATATATACACACACACACACACACACACACACACATATATATATATATATATACATATATATATATATATATATATATATATATATATATATATATATATATATATATATAATAAGATCAATACTACAAATAAATAATTGAAGATATTTGCCTTTTTTGTAGCCATATCACACTGTTGGCTCATATTCATCTTGTGATCTATGACAATTCCAAGATCCTTCTTGCTTGTAGAATTGCTGAGGTATCCCACATCTTGAAACTGTGCATTTGGTTTCTTTTTCTGAGGTGCAGTACTTTGCACATATCCCTGCTGAATTTCATTCTGTTGTTTTCAGCCCGGTGCTCCAGCCTATCAAGATTATTTTGAATTTTGTTTCTGTCTTCCAGGGTGTTAGCTATTCTACCCAAGTTTGTGTCATCCACAGATTTGACAAGCATTCCCTGCACTTCCTCATCCAAGTCATTAATAAAAATGTTGAAGAGCACCGGACCCAGGATTGAGCCTTGGAGTACCCAACTTGTTACCTCCTCCCAGTTGGAGAAGGAGCCATTAATCATCACCCTCTGAGTATGAATCTTTAGCCAACTGTGTATCCATCCAACATTTTATCTATCCAGCCCACTCCTAGTTAGCTTGCTAATCAGGATATCATGGGGCACTTTGTCAAAAGCTTTGCTGAAGTCAAGGGATGTCTAGACTATGTCTACAGCATTCCCTCTGTCTATCAGGGAAGTTACCCGATCAAAAAATGAGATCAGAGTAGTCTGTCAGTATTTCTTCTTGACAAATCTGTGTTGGCTTCTAATTGATGAAATTGTATCCTAACTTTTGGGTTTGCTTCACAAAAACTTTAGTTTTCACACTATCAGTGTGGTAATTGCCTTCAAATATTCTTAAGAAAGAACATTGCTTCTAGCTACCCTCCCCCTCCTACTTTTATAAGTGAAGTGGATGGTTATTAGGCTTTAATAGTGGCAGTCATTTGAGATACTAAATTTCTGTGTTTGTTCTGGACTGTACCTGCTCTTTGTAATATATTTCATTGTCATGATATTTTAATTTTAAATTGTTTGCTTTTATGGAGATTTCACCTGAACAGCAAGATTAAAATAAATACATTAGATACAGACTAGATTGGCATCAACATGAAACACAGCAAGAAAGGCAGAAGGACAATGTCCAAATAATCTATAAATAAATAAATAAATAAATAAATGTAAAGCTAATTGCAATACACCCAAACCATTTTAATTGGCAAACTGATGTCCATTCTCTCTGTGTGTTTTAAAGTATTTCTTTCCATTTAAATAATTGATGTGCTATTGAAATGTGTCATACATCACATCCTGAAAGCAAATTAATTGGCTTTAAGATTCATATGCCGGCTAACAATGCCTCAGGGGGCTTTTTCTTCTCCAGGAGAACAAGCCTTATGGATAGAAATCAAACCAAAGAAGGCATGGAAATACTTGGAAAGTTAAGAATTCCATAATGAGTTTTGATCGTGGAATTTACACACAGATTAAAATATCTGAAATGGGGGGGGGGAAGGGTAAACACAATTTTCATAAATTGTAAAGTAAATTAAAATTAACACAGTTTGCAGATTAGTTTGCATGTAAACTACATATGGGCCCTGATAGCTCCTTCTTTAGCTCAGATAGATCAGCAGAAGTTGATTTCTACCTTATAGCTATGCAAAGCTAGTGAACCTGAATGTGGAGGAGGATTTATGCAAAAGAAGTACATGTAGGCTATTTTTAAGTGGGAATGAGGTGGTGCTGGGTTATTATTTGTTTCACTACTATTAGCAACCCAGAGTAGTGCTTTGTCACTAGATGGGTGGGATAAAAATGTAATGAATGAATGAATGAATGAATGAATTGATGCATCCATTTCCTACAAGTAGTGTTGGATTTTGTAGCTCTTGCAAGCATTCAGAAATTGTTCAAAAGCTCAACACCATGAAAACAAATGATAGATTGGTTCAGGATCATTAGATACATTAGAAATCAAATAGACCAGTAGCCAGAATCCTGTTGGTGTTTGTGTAAGGTGTGTGTAACTTGCTATGACTAATTGTGGCTAACTGACAAGGTACCAAGACATCTCTTGGTAGTGTGCCTAGTGATGTGCACAATTGCATGACTGAGATGTGCTCCAGCACCTCATGAATTAACCACAGTCATCCATGGCAAGTTACTCAGATCTTACAAGAGAACCAGTAGGATCCCAGGCACTATCTTTAAAACCACACAAGTAATTGTATTCATCTCTCCTGCTAACTTTCTAATGTTTCTTAGTTAATTTATTTCTTAGGGGAAGCACTGTGCATCAGTAATAAAGCACATGTTTTGTGTGTGAAAGGTGGCAGGCAAGGAAAGCTTTGTCCTTCAAACCTTGGAAAGTTGTTGCCAGTTCGTGCCAACAAAACTGGGCTATCATCTGACTCAGTAAAGGGCAGCTTCCTAATTGAAATTATTCAGTACAGCACCTTGTTGTATGATGCATGCCAAATTAGTGCTAAGATATATCAAACACATAGACCCAGCTCAAGACACAAAGGACAAGGTAATATTTCAGTCTGAAAAACAGAAGCCAGTCATACTGGAAACGGAGTCTTTCTTTAACAGTAATTGTGGGGCAGGTTTCTCTCCTGTGCCTGCAATAAGATGCTGACTTAAGAAATGTGGGACAGGCTAAAGGGACATAGCTTTACTGACACCTTGGCAGTACCTAACCTTTCTAGTGGCTTTATTCTGTAGAACAGTCTGCCTAGCTACTGCATTTAACAGTGGATTTGCTCTTTTTTTGGTCTAAATTTTCATTGCAATTACTGGGTTTCACTTTCAACAGTTTCATAGCTCAGAGAAAATAATTGGATTTTTCATATAATGAAAAAGAGGCAAAAGGTTATTGTATCTGCTATGAATGAAAGCTGCAACAAAATGTTGCAGTGCAGTGTATGGCATGTTCGGGGTTCCAGCAACTCTGTTCCATACTCCTGTGTTCCATATATTTTCCCCAGCAGTCAGCACTTCCTGGGCACCAAGTATCCTCAGTCCTCATTAGGTTAGTTTTGGGGTCCTCCTAAGGGTTTTTCTTTAAACAGTTGTTGTTATTGTTGTTATTTCTGTAAATCATGTGTTTCCCCCCCGACAACACCTCCTTAACAAGCTAAGTTAGCTACATAAGCAATGGCAGCTGGCTTCCAGTATGCAAAGAAAAGAAATTGTAAACTGGATTTAACGGCTGCTCATGAGAGATGAGCCAAGTGATCTGTCTGCCACAGAGCTTGGAAGTAACTAGTTATGAGTAACATCGCTGCCTGTAAATAGTTACTTTTGGAATCATAGAATCATATTAAAGTGAAGTTGGAAGAGGCCTACAAGGCCATCAAGTCCAACCCCCTGCTCAATGCAGGAATACAAACAAAGCATATCTGCCAGGTGATTATCTAAGTTTTTCTTGAATGCCTCCAGTGTTGGAGCGCTCACCAACTCCCGAGGTAACTGGTTCCACTGTCGGACTGCTCTAACAGTTAGGAAGTTTTTCCTAATATTGAACCAAACTCTGGCTTCCTTTAACTTGAGCCCATTGTTGCATGTCCTGCACTCTGGGATGATTGAGAACAGATTAACAGCAAGGTAAAAAATAATGTATCTAGGGATTACAACATTCTGTTTTAGGTGCAACATGTAATATTGAAGCTACCCAAGTGTAATAAGTAATACTTAATTCGAGAATACAAAACTGAATTACTTTCAAAAGTTATTTTTATAAGCACAGCGGTGCCTCGACTTACGAACGTCCTGACTTGCAACCAATTTGAGTTATGACCAGCTCTGGCCGCAAAATTTTGCTTTGACTTGCAACTGGAGCTTTGAGTTACGACCGGAAAAAAGGCGGGGAAATTCAAACTGCTAACTGTTGGTGGTGAAGAGGCTGCTTCTTTGTAGCTCTTTCGCCCCAACGGTTAGAGAGTGTGCGATCGGAGGAGGCTTCGGACTGCCTGGTAAGGTGCTGCTTTCTGCTTTTTAAAAACTGCCTGTTCTGGGTGGGTTTTGCAGCGTGGTTTTGGGCTGGGTGGTGGGGTTATGTTTCTGTGCTTTGATGGCTCTTTCAGTGTGTTTTTAGTGGGTTTTTTAGTGGGGTTTTTTTTTTGGCTGGAATGGATTAATCGCATTTCTGATGGGTTTTGCAGTGGGTTTTTTAGTCCCTGCTGGAATGGGTTTGTTTGATTCTGGGGGGGTTATATTTCTGTGTTTTGATGGCTCTTGCAGTGTGTTTTTTAGTGGGGGGGGGGTTTCCGGCTGGAACGGATTAATCACGTTTCAATGTATTCCTATGGGAAATGGTGCTTTGAGTTACGACCAATTTGAATTACGACCACCTTCTGGAACGGATTAAGTTTGTAACTCAAGGCACCACTGTATTTTGACATTTTTCAGATTTTGTGCCACTTTCATATCAATTCTAAGTGGTAAAGACACATGATCAGAACTGATCACTAGAGGGAGGCAAGACCTGTTGATAAATGCAACACATTACTTGTTCAACCAGCTGCTGAGAAATAAAGAATAACAAAACAAGTATCTTTCAGAAAGTAACATTCTGAGTGCTGGTCTGTTGCCTTGGCATCTTAGCACTTCTCCAGTCCAAATCACCAAAAGAAATTTTGGGAGTAGACATCAAGAAAAGATATCCTGTCCCTTTGCCCTCCCACCCCGGAATAAAGAGGCGAGACACAGGTGATGGGTTAAACTAGGGCCACACTTTATTAAATGAACATGCCATTAACTTTTGAAACCAGGGGCCTGTGGTAGTGCGGTATCAGGTTTGGTGCCGAAGGTCTCAAAGGACCCCCTCACCAACCTTATATGGGTGAGTCCCATGCCCCATTGTCGTGCTGTCCCTAAGACAGCATGACCCCGGCTGGCGAACTATCAAGCCCCCCCCCCCAGGCCTACAAGCCCTATTACTGAACCCATCCCATTAACTACTGCTCTGCAAACTTCCTTATTAACCTTCCTACGTGCTCTAGTTATACAACTAGGATCACAGTCGGCTCTCCAAGTATGCCGTGGAATAATCGTGGACCAAACCACTCTTGAAGACGGAAACTTGGCCTTCCAGCACCTCAAATCAGCCAAAATGTCCAACACCAGTGACTTGCCAATTCTTCTGGCCAAGTTATTACCCCCCAGATGAACCAACAAAACATCTGGGGGGGCACCTGCCAACGCTGCTTCTACCATGCCGGGAAAATTGGTCCAAAGCATGCCCCTCCGGCCAAACCATTCCAACCTTGCAGCTGGCTGAAGTCCCAAATCACAGTCCTGGCAGCATACTCTGCCGCCCAGTAAATAAAGCTGTGACCCAGCAACATGATCCTCCACTGCCGATTGGGTCACTCCAAGCCTGCAATAAAAGATAAATAGCCAGGCGGCAGCCTACAACTGTGGCATTTTGCACACTTAAAGCTTGTATCTATGAAAGGACCATCTCCCTACCTTCCTGATCTCGTCAGGGCTGTACCCAAGCATGGCTGCAGTAGACACAACCCCAATGCGAAATGAGTGGGTTCCAAAGTGCCATCCTGCTAAACCCACATGCTCCAATGCAGCCCCGGTGACCTTCCAAAATTCGTACTTTATCAGCGAGGCCCCGTCACTGTGTCAGAACAGATAACCCTGAGTCTCCTCCCGCTGCCTAATGTAACCTTCAAGCGCCCAAACCAGGCATATCTCTCTGATGGAACAGGTCCCTAATGTAATGAAGGCTCCTTTCCCCAATTGGTCCATTTTAGATCTACGAATATGTACTTGTAACTTATCTGTGGCCATTGTCATATCAGCAAGCTGTAACGCCACTCATGACTTGTCATTCTTACCAGCCGCAACCACCTCACTAATTCGAAGTGCACCAAGGAATGTTAAAAGCGTAGCTGCTTGAAAAAGGGAAGCTTCATACCCGTCTCTACAAAGGCTGCCCCATGTTTCACTAAACCTCATTAGGATAGCTGGAGAAAAGGGGGACCTATCATTGGGTGTTCTAACTCTTTCCTTGTTCCATCCTTCAATGATTTTCCTTATCCTAAAGCCACCTGTCGAATCGGCCACCACAAGTGCCTTAGCCTGGAATGCTAATGCCGACATTTTACCCTGGATCAAACTAGGTGCTAGACCCTTTTGAAATAACAAAACGCCAAAGTGCTGTAGGTGCTCGACTGGTATGGGCCATACCTGATCTAATTGCTCCTTAACCCTGAATTCCCTAAATTCTTCACATACTGCATAATAACCCCTGCGAGTACTTGGGGCAAGTGCCAGCCTTATTGCTTGCAGCACTTCCCTCCTCCAATCTGCCATACCCCTTGTAGGAGGACTTCGGGCCACCTGCAAGCTCCCAAAGCCAATGCCCTGAACCGCACCATCTGTTGACGGGACAGGGCGTCAGCTATATTATTATCCAAACCAGGGATGCGCTATGCATGAAACACTATATTAAATTGTAAGGTGCACAATACAAAACCCTGTACTAGCCTCATGACCCGTTCAGATCTGGATGACATGTTGTTAATGACATGCACCACTGCCATATTATCGCACCAGAATCTGACCACTGAATTGGCCTATTCAGCCGTTCATAACCATAGGGCTCCTAGAATAGGAAAAAAACTCAAGAAATGTCAAGTCCCTGGCCAGGCCTGAACTCAACCATTCCTCCGGCCATGTCCCTGCACACCAACAACCCCAGAAATAGATGTCAAAACCTAATGACCCAGCCGCATTCGTCTGGACTTGGAATTCATTCTTTAAGCATAGTTCCGCTCTCCAGAATGAAACCCCATTAAAATTACCTAAAAATTGCTGCCATACTTTCAAGTCCTGCTTCATGCCTGCTGTAACCCTAGTTCTATGAAAAGCTTTGCACAGACCGCTCGTGGCTGTGCAGAGTCTGCGCAAAAATGCTCTACCTGGGGCAACTACTCTACAAGCAAAGTTCAAATGGCCCACTAACTCTTGCAACTCTCTCAGGGTAGCCTTCTTCTGGCTCAGCAGACAACCCAGTCTGGCCTGCAATTCAACCAATTTAGCAGCCGGAAGTTTGCAGTATTGTTGACGTGTGTCAATACCCAGGAATGTGATGTTAGGCATTGGCCCTTCCGTTTTTTCTTCTGCTAATGGAAGACCCAGCTCCTGTGCTAATTTCTCAAAAGTTTCCATCAAGTGCCTACAATTCCCAGAATCCTTTGCTCCACAAAAAAAGAAAATCATCTAAATAATGGGCCATGCTACGCAGCCCCACCCTACATCTAAGTTCCCATTCTAAGAAGGAGCTAAACCGCTCAAATGCTACACATGACACTGAGCTACCCATGGGTAATGCTCTGTCCATATAAACAGCACCCTCAAATGAGAAACCCAAAAGTTCAAAATCATCTGGGTGGACTGGAATTTTACAGTCCAATTTTACAGCAGCTTTGGCCATCTCCACTCCTGTGCCACATGCCCTAATCATGTGCACTGCTTCATCAAACAATGTGTAGCGCACAGTGCAAAGTTCCTGAGGTATACCATCATTAACAGAGTCACCCTCTGGGTAAGAGAAGTGATGAACAAGCCTGAATTCACCCAGGGCCTTCTTGGGAACTATCCCCAATGGGGACACCCGGAAATGCAGGACCGATGGCCAAACAAATGGGCCTAACACTCTACCCTCTCGAACCTCTTTCTCTATTTTTTGTCTGACAATGTCTTCCATTCCCTGAACTGACTTCAAATTCTTGGCAAACATCGCCTTACATTCTCCCACAACTAGGATACGAAAACCTAACTGGAAACCATCAAGTAAATATGTTGCAATATCCTTTAAAGGGTAACTGGCCAACAAACTTGTAAGTACCTCCAATTTATTGGGGCTGGGCCCCTTTTGCCATATCTGCCGCTCCCTCAGGCTTCTTATTGTTACCTTGGTCCCTGCCACCCACTTTTGGTAGCCGCCCTTTAAAGCACCTTGAACTAGGGTGGACTCCCCCTCAAATGGAACACTCATGCTTGTAACGGCATGACTTCCTAGAGTAGGATCCCCTTGAATTGAAATCCCAGCAGAGCAGGCGGGGTTGAACCACCTGCCCCATTCCAGCACGGGAACTGCACAGCCTTCCTGATAAGGTGGCCACTGTCAAACCTCTCAAAAAATTTCATCATAGGTCAACCAGAAATGACCCGGAAAGTCAACATAGGTCCTGTATATTAGGTCTAGATACTGCACTAAAGACAGAGCATGCCAGGGTTGTGCCTTAACTATTATACCAAAGTAAATCAAAGATCCTGGTAACCAGTTAGCCCATGTGCACTCTGGTTTTTTGCGTTGCCGCCTTTCTTTCTCTACCTCATCTTCTTTTTATAACTCCTTGGCATCTACATTTCTATTTAGCAACTCAAATACGTCCACGTAGTTACCTTTTCAAATACACTCCTTCATAGCTGGTGTCAAGTGATCACCCAAAGGGAGTGAATAGTCCCCAAAAGACAGCACCCTAAGAGGGACTGAATTGTATCCAGTGTCAGGTACTGAAGGGTGTGGCCAAACTTCAACTCCACCTGATGCCCCAGTAGGGGTGGAGAAAGGAGTTGGAGGATAAGGGGCTCGCCAAACACTAGAAGATGTACTAGCATAGGCGCCTGACCTGATGGCCCTCCCTGCAAGCGCATGGCTGTCTGGAGACCAAGTGGGTCCTGCACCTGTGCTCCAAGCCCCCAAGGCCACATGACTATTGCCCTACCAGTGTCCAGTGCAGCAGCAAGCTCACCTGACCCTTGATTAACAGCAGAGTCCTGGCTGGTTGAAGGCCTTTCCCCATCAGACCTGGAGTCCTCGACAGCATCCTGCATCTGGACTTCCTATCATGCCGGACATACACACGAGGGTTCTGCTCGGTCATCAACTGGGACAATCGGCTCTGTTTGTTGTCATTACCCTAGCGCTTCAAGCAGCTCCCGACTCACCTTGCACACCAGCCTCTAGAGCAGCAAAACGGGATAGAAGATTGTCAGCAAGAGCTTTCAGTTTAGCCCATTTGTGCGCCTTAGACTCCCTGGCTGACCGCCATGGCTGCTTATCCCTAGACTCCTTATTTGCTTGACCAGCCGTCTGCTGTTCCAAAGCCACTATTTTAGCATGGAGCTGTTCCCACATGGGCCAACCTTCCTCATCCGATAACGATGATACAACCGGAGGAGACGCCCTGGGAGCCCTGAGTTTCGCAGGCTGCTTCCCTTTACTATTGCCTCGACCTTTTTTAGGGTCCATGGCTGCCACCCAACATGCAGGTCTTCAATTAGCCAACTAGCCTAGCCAAAAATCCCACTCCTATGTATATCTAATATATAACCTTTAACTCCCCCCCCTTGTTATATATATAAAATCCCAAAATATAATTAATCCAATAATTTGATTCATTTAGTAAGCATTTAACTCAATTATTATTATTCTCTCTCTTTTTAAAAATTTCTTTCTTTCTTTCTTTCTTTCTTTCTTTCTTATATATATAACCCTTCTTCTTAAATCCACTGTTGTATTATTTTTAAGTGCTTGTTTATATTCCTATTTATATATATGATATATAAAAATATTTATATCATATATATAAATTAATAAGTGCCTGAAACCGGGCTTAGCCAAGAATCAAGCTCTGATCCCCGACTGTTGCTCCAACCTTGGGGAGTGCCGATGCACTCTCCGAAGCTCTCCTCCAACGATTGCTGCTATGCAGCAGGAAATCCCTGCAGAGCTGCGGAGAGCTGCTGCCAGGAATGAAAGCCTCGAAAGAGGCTGAACACGTGGCGGAGCATACTTTTAAGGATGCTCCCCCTCCCCTCGGGTAGAGACGTGAATAGTGTTATCCCGGGGGAAGGGCAAAGGAGCTCCGCGTGGCAATGAGCACCGGTGGAGCCGACATTTGTGTCTCTGACCTCTACTTTCTCCTTTGCCTGTTGTTAACCTAATTAATCTTCCTCACTTGCTTTCATGTTTTGGTAAGGAGCAGAATCCTGTGTCTCCTTCAACCATCTACTCTCCTGGAGTACATGCTAGCTAGGATGTAGCTATCTTAAACACAGCTGTGCAGTGAGTGCATCCAGAGTGGAGAAGGTAGAATGGAAATGGATGTGGCTGGTTGGCAAGGAAATGGAAGAGGAAGAAAAGGAAGAAGGAGGAGTGCTGGTTAAGGTTTAAAAGTTGGAAGCAGAGAGGGGATATGATGAGAGGTTTGATTTGGGGGGGGGGGAACTGAAGCAGCAAGATTTATTCAGTTCAAAGACAATGTATGTGTGTGTGTGTGTGTGTGTGTGTTTTGCTGTTGCTGTTCAATTTTTTAAAATCCATACAATAGTACAAGGATTTTGACAAACCACAAAAATGAAACTGGTCTAAGAGATTTTTTTGTTTAGACATCAAAAATAAAAATTAATATAAGAGAGGGACATCAGATTTACACATCTGCATGTTCAAAAAAAGTACAGATGGATGATGATCCCAAACTATGTCTTAACAGATTCAAAAAAATTATTAATTTAAGTGTTCTCTAAAGGGAAACATGTGTCAATGGCAATTGTATGGCACAATCCAGTGCAGAGGCATATGAAATAAAAGGAGACCATGTGTTTGGGAAGCCATTACAAAATAGGATGGCTTTTTAAAGATCAGGCACAAAAAGTTAGTTTTTCCATTAGCACTAATGGCCATATTTTTGATAGATTAGATTAGACATCCTTCAGTCTCGAGAGACTATGGTAACGTGCTCTGAATAGAGGACTTGGAACAGCGTCTAGTGTGGCTGAGAAGGCCAATTCGAGAGTGACAATCCCTTCCACACTGAAGACAAATACAATCTGTCCCCTGTCCAGCTCCCTGATTTTGCTGGTTTCAGGACTGCCTCTTTGCCTCGGCCTGCTGAACAAGTGTCTCTTCAAATAGGGAGAGGCCATGATGCACTGCCTGCCTCCAGGCTGAATGCTCAGATGTCAAAGTTTCCCATCTGTTGAGGTCCATTCCTAAGGCCTTCAGATCCCACTTGCAGATGTCCTTGTATCACAGCTGTGGTCTCCCTCTGGGGCGCTTTCCCTGCACTAATTCTCCATACAGGAGATCTTTTGGAATCCGACCATCAGCCATTCTCACGACATGCCCAAGCCAACGTAGACGTCGCTGTTTCAGTAATGTATAAATGCTAAAAATTCCAGCTCGTTCTAGGACTACTCTACTTGGAACTTTGTCCTGCCAGGTGATACCAAAAATGCATTGGAGACAACACATATGGAACGTGTTCAGCTTCCTCTCCTGCCATGCACAAAGGGTCCAGGACTCACTGCAGTACAGGAGTGTACTCAGGACACAGGCTCTATAGACCTGGATCTTGGTATATGCCGTCAGCTTCTTATTAAGCCATACTCTCTTTGTGAGTCTAGAGAACATGGTAGCTGCTTTGCTAATGCGTTTATCCAGCTCGACATCTAGGGAGAGAGTGTTGGAGATAGTTGAGCCAAGGTACACAAAGTCATGAACAATCTCCAATTCTTGTGTGGAAATGGTAATAGAGGGAGGTGAGTCCATGCCCTGGCCCATGACTTGTGTTTTCTTTGGGCTGATTGTTAATCCAAAGTCTTGGCAGGCCTTGCTAAAATGATTTATGAGTTGTTGGAGGTCTTCAGCAGAATGGGCAACAACAGCTGCATCATTGGCGAAGGGGAAGTCCTGCATGCATTTCAGCTGGACTTTGGTCTTCACTCTCAATCTAGAGAGATTAAAGAGCTTTCCATCTGATCTAGTCCAGAGATAGACACCTTCTGTTGCAGTTCCAAAGGTGTGCTTCAGCATGACAGCAAAAAAGATCCCAAACAGGGTCGGCACGAGGACACAGCCCTGTTTCACTCCGCTTCGGATGTCAAAGGGATCCGATGTTGAGCCATCAAAAACTACAGTGCCCTTCATTTCCTCATGAAAGGACCTGATGATGTTAAGGATTTTTTGGTAGCCACATAGATATTGACAGTTGTTCTCCAGACTTCCAATTAACAGCAATGAGCAGACTTGCTGCCTGGCAGAGGAATGATATTAAGTATTTGTGATTTAGGCTGAGTTGGAGTCCTTAAACAAAGAAAGCAAAGACCAAGCTAGTGATAGTGTCACAGTCTGGTTAGTTATAGTTTCAATTTCCTGGAATATTGTTGTTCAAAGGAATACATTTTAGGGCAAGATCACTGTAAGTGATTATATGAACCAACCTCTCCCTACTTCTTAGAATATCTAGAAGAGGTCTCATTGCCAAAGTGACTTAGCATGAAAGGGGGTCATTTAGTCAATTTGTTTGAGGTTTCTGCTGCTGTTGTTATTGTTGATGTGTTAAAAGGGTGGCCAAACTGGTCCCAGTTGGGCATCAGTGGAAGGGATCACATTTTAAAAAGTAGTGTCTCAACATGAATACCACAACACCACTCACAAATACAAGCAGTTACATATGCACACACAACTTGCATACACAGAGAACTGATAACAAATATTCCACATGCTACAGTTATTTTTCATGGCGTTCATGCACTCCAGAAAAGGGAGGGATTGTAGAGGGGAATCAGGGAAACTGTCTCAATGATTTTTGGTGTCTCTAGGTGCCTGGGGAGAACTTTTCTAGTCGAGCCCTCCTTGTGGGTGGACACTTGAAACCCAAACTTCACTAAATTTGCAGGGCTTGTATAGGAGTAATGGGAAGGCTTCCCTGTCAATTTTATAAGGTTTTACAGTCAAAACAAAACAAAACAAAAACTATAAATCCATAATTTGTGATTCATTGACCTTGATGAATCATGAATCAAAATGAATCACCATTTTTCTGATTCATGCCTATCACTAGTTAGTTGATTCTCACAGTGCCTCTTGCGGAAAAGCTAGCCTGTGTAGCCTTGGACAAGCTGCACTGTTCCAGTGCACCCTGAGAAGAAGGGGATAAACCACTTCTGCATACCATATACCTAGAAAATCCTGGAAAGGGTTACCATAAGTTAGAACTGCCTCTATGGTACATAGTTATTATTATATTAGTAAAATAAACTCTATTCCTATTTCTGAGATGAGGAGATGTGTTGTTTTTCAAAAACAGCCAACTCCCAAGGAGAGTATGAGAACCCTTCTGTAAAAGTATTCTATTTTATACCTAGCTACAACTTTAGAGTGACCATGCAGGCTGAAGATGTTCAGAGTTTAAGTTTGCTCAGTTAGTGACTAGGCCTCCATCATTTTCAGCTCTCTCAAGGAGACCCTGGGAAAAGAAAATCTGGGAACCCCTGGTTTTGAGTTGGGCAGGTTCCACTGATGGAATAAGAAGTTGTTCCATGAGATATGCCTCAGTGATTATTCCATCTCCTCTGGCCACTAGGTGTAACTCCCAACTTGGCTTGAATTGATCTTTTAACCTAATCATTACAACTACATTCAGTCCTTCAGTTGCCATAAAGCCTACTATACTTCTCCCTGTTCTTCTGCTCTATGCAATATGCTTTGTCTCAATACAGGGTTTCAATAGTGGCTCATAGTGTGATCCAGGGACAGGTGCTCACTCTGCTATTTTAGGGTGGAGCACTGCCCTGCTCCTGGCAAAAGCTGCTGCTTATTTATTCCGTCTGATCCCTTCTCTCCACTTGAAAAGCAATTTTATGACTTTAGAGCCACAAACAACATGGAGATATTTAAGTTATGTAAATATGATCTCTGCTCACCATTTTTTGGCAGTGGTAGAATTTCTCTTGGGTCTTTTCCTCCCCAAAAATGTTCCCCACTCACCTCCTCCTATTATCTCTCTCCTTTTAATTGCAGAGAGGATTGTGGACATAATCTGAGTAATCTGACTCTTCTGCTGGGAAATCAACAGTCTGAATATTCCCACCACTCTATCACTGACAGTCTTCCAGCTATAAGGTACAAATGCAGCTGGAACCAAACACCATGTGGGATGGATGCCAGTCATATACATATTCATGGCCTCTGGCAGGGTGGACAACTTTGGCAGGCCCAGAGCCCACTTTTCTGCTCCCAGAAACCAGAAATGGCCAGAAGTCCACTTTTAGTTTTTAAGAAAAATTTGGGGGTGTTAAAAGAGTGCAGGGAGGAGCTGCAATCTATTTTAAAAGTGAACTGCTGTTCCTCTTTTTTTGCTCAAAATGGGTTTTTGAGCAGAAAACCATTAGTGGATATGTTTATTTTAAAAAATTTTCCCCCCGCAATTGAATACCCTCCCCTTGCTCATTGGTCCCTACCCCACACTTTTCAGGGAGCAAGGGTTCTGCTGTACTGGAGGAATCATGTGCTATTCAGGAGCTAGTATTTCTCTTAACTTGGGCCCCATGGATCACACCACCTCACCGGCTGGTGATAGGGAAAATGGGATTACTGCTCCATTTCTTTATTTTCTGTACTTGATAAAGTAGGAAGAGAAGCTATGAAAACACCTCACAACCTGGACATAGTATAGTGGAAGATGTATTACTGGTAATCACAAACCAAATCAAGATAATGTGTGAGTCATCCAACCAGCAATTTTTTGCAAACTTTTGTATTTTGGTTACATTTCTCTAGCTGAGCAGCAGAAGTGTAGGAATTCACAGAGCAGAATTAGCTTCAAGTTTCCCCAGAACAGTTTACCCCTTGTTACTCATCAGCTGGCACGTACAGTCTCAATAACTCACTATGAGACATCAGTAAGAAAATTAAAATGTTTCATTTAGTTGCAGTGAACAAATAACAGCAAGCTAACAGCATGGCTGACCACTTTGAACAAAAGGCCTCAGCAAACTAACTGCTTTCAACAGACTGACAAGAGGGGAAAAAAGAAAGAGAGCAAAGAGGTGGGGCTCTCTTTGAATCAAGAGGCAGGAAGGAACTATTTTTTAATGCTGGATATATTGACAGTTATCTCAGTCTAGAAACATCCCTCTCAGCCACACCTACTAAAGGCAACATGTGAGGTTGCAAAAACTCCAACACAATTATATCAGGCTGTTATTTTCATCATGATTGTCATCTTAGAACCAAAGCAACAGCAGAAACAAAGCTTCTACAGGCTCCATCCCCAGATTTTAAAAATGTGGCTTTAAAATTTAGAGAAGTGGTTTCTGGACTTCTGTTGTTGATCCACAAATCCCATAATTCCCTAGCCAGGCTGACCTAGTGATCCATGTTGATGATAGTTGTAGGCCAAGACTGTCTGGAAATACATGATGTAGTAACAAAAGAAGGCTCTCACTGATGTCTTAACTGTCTGATTAAAAATAGAACTATTCTTTTTAATATCTGATCTGAACTGATACCAATCAAATTGCCTTAATTTAAGATGCAAAAAAGATGACCCCCTTAGATGAACTCACAAAAGGAATTTTCTATGAAAAGCCTTAGAAAAGAGAAAATCCTGAAAGCACTATAATTTTTACTTAATTTTATTTTTTCATAAGTATGTTCTGTTAGAAAGAGCTTCTAGCAAGATGTATATTATGGAAATGAAAAATATATTTTGAGACACAGCAGGAGCTCTTGATCTGAAACTAATTTGTTGTCAAAAAGAGTTAAAGGGCTCCAAGTTGTACTTTATCTTGAGCTGTTTAATGGGATGTAAATAAACAGACCGGGCCAAATTCCTCACTTGGTGACATTGCCTCTACATTGTTGTCAGTTCGCAGGGCTCTGAGGAATTGCGCTGGCATAGGTTTGTTGTAATGGAGCAAACAAATAAATCCACCATGTTTTTCACACCAATGAACTGGGC
This sequence comes from Intellagama lesueurii, assembly GCA_037013535.1. Lineage (NCBI taxonomy): Eukaryota > Metazoa > Chordata > Lepidosauria > Squamata > Agamidae > Intellagama > Intellagama lesueurii. The sequence goes on from JBAJHW010000004.1 coordinate 200,303,752, forward strand.
CACTTTGTTAAGCTAGCCATATTCTCATTGTACGCTCTTGTACGAGCTATGCCTGGAAATTGCTTTCCAGCATCTGGTATGCAGATCGTCACATTTTATTGAACAAAGCTACAGTTACTGCAGGTATATCCAGACTGGGTGTAAATAGTCCTGTGAGAGACTAAAATTACCCTTCACTGTGTCCATACAAATACACACACACACACACACACACCATATTTGGAAATGTATTCATGGTTCCATATGAAGTAATATCAATTAGTTTCTCCTGCTGGCAACTCCCGTGAATCAGAACAATCTGAACTCTCAGCCTCCTGGTATAATATATTAGCACGTTGCAGATGTCCATCTCTGGCACACAGAAGATCTACTCATGGTATTGTGGGAAGTGGAAGCCTAGTTTTGCTGCCCATTGGGATATATTTATATCTATATGGAAACCTCCAAGAACTACACTTCCCACAATACCATAAGGCTCCCAGGAAGCACTGGGGCAGGAAGTAAGCCCCAGACAACCTACTGTCCTACTCATCTGGGCAGTGTGGCAATGGCAGAGGGGAGGAGGAGGAGGAGAAGGCCCAGAGCAAGTAAAGTAGGTGCTGGGGCTCATGAAGGGGGGGGTGCGCGGGGTGAAAAACCCATGAAAGGGGGCTCAAACCAAATGAACCATGGGCCAGTTGGTTTTTTAAAAACATCAGCATGCTTCGTGGTTTGTGGACACCAATGAACCATTATGAACCATCATTGTGCCAATTTGTGCCCATCTCTAATAATAATTGTTTGCCATTAAGTCAATTCTGGTTTATGGTGACCCTTTCCAGGGTTTTCTAGGTACAGTGTACGAACAAGTGTTTTGGCTGTACCTCAAGACAACTCTGTGGACATGAGGCTACCACTGGCAGTACTTTCCCAGCAGTAGCCAGCAGAAGGCCCTTGGAGTAGCTTTAAATCTGATGAATCCCAAAGTCCCAGCACTCTTCAAAGAGGCAAGTCCCCTCTTTGCTCCATTCCTGTACATGTTGACTTGCAAGGTGAATGGGTCTTATGCCCAAGGAAGAGTAGAAAACTCTACAGTTATAGCATAAATGTAAAGAAAAGTAATAGGCATGAATTACCTGAATCTGTAATTAAAATACAAAATTTTAAAACAACGAGTTAAAAAACTTTGTTTCTAATACAAATTTATATTCATGTCGATCTCCTCAAATACAGCTCCTCCTTGTTAAATTGATCTTCTATATTCAGTCTCCTTATCTGCCTGCCTAGCAAGCTGACTACCTTCTGCTATCTATTTCTCTTTCTTTCTGAGGGATGCCTTGCAGATAGCTTATAACATTATTCCTTACATGCACTGGCTACTTGGTGCAGCTCATTTGAGAACCGCTATACACCTATAAGTCTCAGAAATGTCGGCTACAGACCACCTGGCCTTTGCAGGCAAAGTGCCAGGGTTATATTACTGAGTAAGGAGATTCTATTCCATGTGGGAAGATGTTTTACGAGAATCTTTGAGCTCTTCTAATCTCTCAGTATTGCTGAAGTGCTTTCAATACAGTGACCTCCAAATGCCATTTTTCATTTTCTGAAAAATGAAAAACATGATGAAGTCAAAAGCTATAATGTGAAAAAATAGTGTTCCCTTGCAAATTATTTTTTTCCATCCTGGAAAAGGCTTGGGTCTGGTTCTAGCAACTTAGAGTTCACACTGGCTTTGCCAATAGGGTACAGTTTAATATTATGGCAGGATATGGACCCTGCACCTCTGCTACTCCGCTGTATGATGAAGACCTTATAGCAAGGTATTTTATATTTGAAAGAGAAGCATTCTTGCATCTTTGTTCTGTGCCCTCTAATAATTAACACAGCATTTATAGAAAGGTGCAACCTGCAATAGATGAGATGAGCATATGGGAAGACTAGATAAGGCAAGGCCAAAATAGACCTTGAATGTCTGCTTAACCAAGAAGGTCACTTACAATGCAGTCCTGCATATGTCTACTCAGAAGGAAGTACTAGTGAGATGACCCCAGATAAGGATATAGACTACACTGTTATATTAGGTTTATACTACTTTAACTACAATTTTAATTGTTACAGAATATTTGGATTTGTACTTTGATGACCGATTTAAAATCCTCTGCTAGCAAGCTATGGTGCACTCCCTTGAACCACTGCAGGATATTCGAAGTACCTCATCAAAGTACAAAACGCAGGATTCCACAGGAGGAAGCTAAGGATATGCACCAGATTTGGCTGAATTCTGAAACAGTAATCAGATCAGGGCTATTTTGGTCTTTCTGTGGCAACTATGGACAGACCAAAGAGCCTTGGGGTGCTCACAGGGAGGAGCAGCACTCCTCCCATAGATCCCTTAGGCTAAATGAAGCATCTGTGAACTGAACAATATAAAAATAAAAAGAGATGGCATGATTAAAAGTAGGCAAAAGAAAATCAAAAGTATCAATACCTTACAGCAAGACACTTAATTGTCACCAGCTCCACCATGAAGCTAAAGATCTCTCCCAGTCACTGAGATGCCAACAGACGTCTCTGGAAATGAAGCTACTGAGCTGTATCCTTTTTTTCTCTCTCTTGTCCTTCTGTCAATTTCCTACATTAAAATGAGCTCAACTGTCATTTGCTTCTCCTGCCTTATCCTTTGCAGGAGTCTTCTACCTGTGTTCCTGTGGCTTTGGTCTATTTCAGAACTTATATTAGTCAATGTTGTTTACCATTCCCTTCTTCTGGGGCATTCTGGGGCTGTGCAGCTTCCCCACAGCCACACAAGCTGGTTCTTCAGGGATGCACAGTTAGGAGTTCAGCTCTCAACATCTGGTTCCATATCTAGAGACCTAACTCCTTCAGCCATCAGTATTTGAAGTATGTGATTATATTAAAATCTGTGTAAAAAACTAGGGATATAAATGTTTGCTTGTCTCATCCTAGCAGGCAAGGGTGAGGGACTGCAATTTCTGTTGACCTTGCCATGTAAAAGAGTGAGCTCATTCTAGCCAGGAAGGGCGGCTGAGGGGCCTAACGCTGAGGGAGGCCCGGAGAGAAAGAACAAGAAACCGGGCCTTCTCGGCAGTGGCCCCTCGCCTTTGGAACAGTCTGCCCTCAGAGATCTGTCTGGCTCCCTCGCTGGGTGTTTTTAAGAGCAAACTTAAGACCTGGCTCTTTAGGCAGGCTTTCCCTCCTGTCATCACTTGATTATTTTTCCCATCTTGAACTATATTACTACTGTTGTTTTTTTTATTTTATTATATAGTTTTTATTTTATCTATTATTGTTAGCCGCCCAGAGTAGACTTCGGTCTAGATGGTCTTTGGTCTATTTATTTATTTATTTAATAAATAAATAAATAAATAAATGAGCTATTATCTGTTATTATTGATTTGACTGTCTTGTAAAAAATGTGTAACTTCTGCAAGATGTATAACTTCCCCAACTTGTGCAAAATTGTGAAAGTGGCTGTTTTGTTTTATGGACAATTATGATTTGAATGTCTGTTAAACAGGTTCCTTGCCCTATATACCCTGGTCACAGTTTCAGCACACATCATAATTTATAACTTACATAATATTAAATTTCCAATTGTCAATAAAAATAGTAAATAACAACAGCTGGGGCACCAGATGAAAGTAAACAATGTTATACCTGGCCTTCTCCCAGTTTTCCAGGAACAGTGCTACATCCAGGAACATCCCCAGCTATGGACTTTTAAGGGGAGTCCTACTCTTTTCACATTGGGTTCTGTTCCAAATGCATGTTGGCTTTTTTCTGCTGATAAAAAGTATCCTTATCTTGCATGGGCCGAGCCTCAATTGCTTTCATTCATTTTCCATTTTAAATTAAAAACTATATGGCGTGGAGGGGAGTAAAATAACAGTCTTGAGAAAATTCATGTATGGACAGATAGTGGCATCAGTTTACATCTACCTCCTGATCTATGGTAATTGAAATATAATATATCATCCTTTAATGAGATCTTCCTGTGGAATTCTGGCTATTTAAGGAATCAACACTCATGTCTTTAGTACTGAAATGTGCTTTATTTCAAACTGCAGTCAAATGGGTATTTGAGTGTGGAAACAAATATCTGCAGTACATTACTCTTAATGGATTTTGGTTCAAACGTATTTCTGAACGCAATCCCATTAACAATCTTGTAACCTTAGCTAGCCCAAAAAGAAAGTAATCATCATCTTGACTACAGACCAGAGATGGGTACAAATATAAAAACGGATCGGTTTTTCTGACAAATATAGCCAATTCGTTAAATATTCATCGATCCGTATTTGTGGGTTCCAGAGATCCCCACGAATATGAAGGGATGAATATTTACCCATTTTTATTCATCCTTCGTATTAAAAAAATGAAACAAAAAAACACCATTCTGCCTACCGGCCGTCAATCAGGTGATCGGCGGCAGAAAGGCAGCCACCACCCCACACAGCCACCCAATATCACAGGCTACCCCACCCCCTTCCTTTCCCTACCTTAGGCCCCACGCCACCCAACCCCACCCCCACCGACACCCTCTTACCTTAATCGCTGTTGCCGAGGTCTTCTGGCCTCGGAGCCACGCATGTAAAAATGGAGACTGGCTGCCCTTTGCAAAGATGGCAGCTGCAGCTTCATTTAGGGTAGGGAAGCTGCAGCTGCCATCTTTGCAAAGGGCAGCCTGGATTCCCTTAGCCTGGTTGGTGGGAGTGGGGTGGGGGCTAAGGAAGGGAAAGGAAGGGGATAGGCTGTTGGGGTGGCTGGCTGTGTGTGTGTGGGGGTGGCTGCCTATCGGCTTCTGATCAGCTGATCGGCGGCCGGTAGGCAGAATGGACTTCTGTGCGGTGTGGTAAACTCTCCTGGGGGCCCCCAATTTGTGTGTGAATAACTCGGATGTCTGATATCCAATCTTCACCAACGTTGGCAGGCGTGTTGGGGAAAGACATAGGAAGCTCCATTGTGATTCTGGAGTCTCTAAGTACCCGGGGGGAGCTTTCCTGGGGGGGTCCTTTTTGTGACTATATAATTCGGGGTTCCATGATCCAATGTTCACCAAACTTTCAGAAGTTGTAGAAAGGCATCTGAGGAAGCTTCCCTGGTGTCTCTAGGTCGTCGGGGGCCAGTGTTATAGCCATTTAAAGTGCAGATGAATCGACGGATCTATTCATCGATTTGTTGAAGAATATTCATATATTTGTATTCGTTGATCCGTTAACCTTGATGAATAACGGATCAAAACGAATTGCCATTTTTTAAATTTTTCCCGATCTCTACTACAGACAGATCAGAGAAATTACTCTCCAACATTTCTTGCCATTAAAATTATTTTTGTAATTATCAATGCACCATGCATAGTATAAAAGCAAACTTCTTTAATTTGGATTGCATATCTAATGAAATACTGCACAATCACAAACTTACATCACCAAGTCTGTGATACCAAATGTAATCTGCAATATTATCACAAACTTTTTCCTCCCTCAACAATATTGTTTAGTGAATTTGCTGCATTTCTTATGTTCTAGATCAAAACTACAAATTTTTGATGCTCTTTACTATTTCTGCGTCCCAGAAGCAGGACTACTAAAATGTTTTTTACTTTTCTTTTCTGGAGCCTGTGGGACCTGGGTAGGTGTTGTATTTGGTATGGCTTGAAAGATGCTTGTCATTCTGATTTTTCTATCACTTCCCCCTTATGCTCTCTGTCAATCACCCACCCTTAGTCTGTTGTGCTTTCTCTGAGTTTGGTACCAATAAAGCAGAAAAGAAAAAAAGGTTAAGTTGCTTTTTATTCCTCATCATAACCTCATAATAGCTGCACCCCTCCTTCTGAAATGTTGTAGGGTTTTTTGCCCAACAACACTTAGTTTCTTATCAACAAACCCAAAAACCTGCAGAGTCAAAAATACATTCAGGCCATGGGTACAACCTTAACATTTACCAGGGAACATGCTACATTGAACAGAGAGTGAATTAGTTCTGAGTAAGGAGCGTAAGCAAATGCAGCACAGTATGCAGATAGCAGCTTTTCTTTGTATGAAACTGTCCCCCACTGTTGTGGGCTAACTTTGAATGTTATCTACTATTGACAATTATGTGCCTGTGCTAGCAAGTTTCTACTAGGGATGTTCAATAACACCAAACTTTGGATTCAGAATTTGGATTCAGAATTGTCGCTGTTTGGATTCGGAATTTGAAATGTTAAATATTTGAAATTTCCAGATATCAGGAACTCTGTTACAGTCAATATAAATGCTCTATAGTTATTACTTTCCCCTTTAAAAAAACACAAACAGGCAAAACACTTTAAAAGGATTTTTCTATGTCCTCTGACAACTTCCCGGTGATTGTGCCAAAGAAAAAGCTAGTACTGTTCGTACTATGAACACTGCTAGTTTCTTTCTTCTCTGTGTTACTCCTCAGTGGTAACTGGACCTTCTTCACTAACTGCTGCATGTGGTGGAAAGTTGGCTGGTGTTGCCTCCCACCTACTGCTGCACATGTAAGCCACCTTGGGTCCTTTTTAAAAAGAAAGGGGGGTGTAAATTTTTTTTAAAATAAATAAATAAGCAGCTCACTGACCCAGACACTGTGGTGAAAATGTCCTGCCATCTTTCTGTAGCTGGACATCACTACTGCAGCATGTCCCTTACAGGCTCTTGAATGGTGTGAGCTGTGTGGCCGTCCTTCCTCACAACCATATTCCACAGGGCTCACCTGTATCCTGTCCTATGCCTGATGTCTTTACTTCCCGTCAGTGTCCTGTCAGGGAGAGGTAGGCATGTTTTGCACCCTGCCTGCTCCAGATGTCACTTGTAAAATGTGCCAACTGTGCCCTGGCCAATTGCTGCTGTACCAGTTGCCTGGCACCCCAATATAAATCTGATATCACCCTGCAGCTAAGGGTTGTTTGGGATGGCAATTGGTAGTGGGGTGCCTGTTCCGCCATAAACCAGTATTCTCCATCAGAGAGAATGGCTGGTCATCCAGGGCTGTTATCTCCCCTAGGCAACGAGTAATCCTGGCATTTTTACATTTGCAGAAGGCCTTTTCCTGCACCCCTCCATGCTCCTCCAGGGTATTCCTTATTCTTTATTTTTGAGAGGCTGAAATCCTGTTGCTTAGTGTATTAAGTCACAACTAGAGTAGGGACAATGAATAAATGAAATTTATGGAGGAAATGATTCACTAAATCCCCACTGAGTCAATGAGCCTACTGTAGTTGTGACTCGCTATACTAAACAACAGGAATTCAGCCACTGTCTAGCATACTGTGGATGTATTATAGGAAGACAAGATTCACTGGAAAAGACAACAATGTTGGGAAAAGCTAAAGGTAAAGGCAGCAAGAGAAAGACCAAAGATAAGATGGATTGACTCAATAAAGGAAGCTGCAACCTTCAGTTTGCAAGACCTGTACAGGGCTGTTAATAGTAGGACTTTTCGGAGGCCACTAATTCAAAAGGTTGCCATAAGTTGGAAGCAATTCGACAGTGCATAACAACAACAAAATCAATATTGCATGCTGATTATATCACAAGATTATGAAAAGACAAGATAAAATTTCTGGTTGATGATTTGAGCAGCTGGGTGGATAGCTCAATGAGTTAGGTATCTGGCTGCTAAGACAGAGGTTTGGTATTCAATTTCCCACTGTGTGTCCGAGAGGAAGAGCCAGGCTGTGTAGCCTTGGGCAAGCTGTCCCAGGTGCTCTCAGAAGAAGAGACAGACAGACGACTTTTGAATATTCTATAACTCGAAAACCTGGGAAAGGGTCAGCATAAATCACAGCTGACTGGATGGCACACAATTATTATTAAGGGTTAAGTATTTAAAAGAAAGAACCTTGTAACCAACAAATTGGTACTCTGAACAGTGGTTATACTTTGGGATAGTTGATAATTCTGTTTCAGTTCATTTTTATTTTTAAAAAATTACCATCGCTTGTATATTTAAGGTAGAAAAAAATGACTTTATTAAAACAACCAGCAAACTAGTTGAAATTGAAACTGGCAGATTTACCCATCCAGGCTCAGGCTAAGTTATTATGTAACTTACATATTTTTGTCATTCCACCAGAAGATCCTGTAGCCTCAGGCAACCCTTACCAGTTCTTGCACATTAAAGAGCTGGATCCCTCTCCATTTCTACTTGTGTGAAGGCATGTTAGCATTGACATGCCTCAGTCAGAACTGTGCAGACATAAATGTGGAGGATCTCACTGCACAAAAACCACCAATAGGTTCCCAAGACGCTACCAGCTGAGTGGTGAAAATGAACTACTCCTGTGTCATTTTGCTGTTTCCATCACAGCCTATTCAGCTTCCGGCTAATGCAAATGTCAAACGCTGGCACTCTCAGTTTGAGATTAATTCCTGAGTTCTCCCTCTTCTTCCCCGCTTATTGAAATAAACCAGAAAACTAGCATGGCATCAGGTTAAAGTATAGTGCAAGTAAAGCCACCGATCCGGGGGGGGGGGGGGGGGCGGCTAGGCACTTGAGATGCAGCAGCAACAAATAAAAGGGCAATTTTAATTAGCTTCTGTAAGAGTGCCCGGCACTCCTGCCTGAATGCATTTTTTCTTTTCGTTTTTCACACATGGAATATTCTTCCTGAGAGCAATTTATTCCCTAGCTATCAGTTTGTACATTTGATAATAATGCATTAATTGCCCTTGGCTTACCTGCCTTCTAATCAACAAACTAGGTATTCATTTCTAGATATTTATTGATTTCAAGGGACTTAGCACTTAATTACATTTCAGCAAAGTCTGTTTTTGAATCTATAAAGGAGTGAGACAATTTCTGTTGTGGCTTTACATTTATCTTACTGAAGGCATCTATGCTAGTAAGGTTATTCCATTCACCCCCTCAAGCACACATATGCCAATATTTCTGAGATATAGAGCATTGATTCATTTTTTTCCCAGGCATAGCTCATTTCAAGAAAAAAAAAACACCTTAAAATACTGTGGTTGCAATTTTAAAGATATTTCTCTAGAAGGAGGTACCATTGGACATACTGGGGCTTACTTCAGGCTATATATAAATTTATCTGTACTAACAATTTATATTCGAATTTCCTCAGTGAGAGTGTCCAAAATCCTATTGGGTAGCTTACATCAGCATAGGAGGAGTGATGTCACTAGCAGCATAAGTCACACATGATCCAGGATTGAAGTAGGGACTTTTTTATTAGCAGCAATCTACTACTACCAGTGATGCCATGTCCTCTATGTCTCTGCAAGTTACACAACAGGATTTTGGCGAGTGCTACATTCTCCCTAGATTCAGAGGAAAAACACTTAACCCAGGCACAGTTTGCTTTGAAGAAACTCAATGTTTCTCTAGAAAAAGGTTTCCTACAGCAGTATAGACTGCTTCAAAATCATTGGGCAATTTCCTAATTAAGAAGCAATTTGCATGAAGAATGGAGTGACTTCATACCCTTCCAGAGTTATTACGTGCATAGTGAAAACTTCAGTACGATGCAAAAGTCACATAGCCATGTATTTACTCTCTGTGTTATATTTTAGCTCCAGGCATATTATTTCTTTTTAAAGAAAAGCCTCATTAATCAAACGTTCTGGAAATGCATCTGATCAACTGCATGAAATCACTAATCTTCATTAAGCAATAATGAAAAAAAAAAAAAACCCTTGTCAGTATTTGCTTGTGTAGCTTCTAAATTCCATGCCTGGTCAGATTCTGCTCTCCAAGTAATACATGATTCAGCCAAAAAATGTAAGAATTCAGATGGGAAGAGCCTTCAAGAAGAAGAAGAAAAAAGAGCACATTTGGTGCATGATATCAAAGTCAGGAAGCACAAGAAGCTCTGTCCTTTTCAAAGCATGGACCTAAGTGGAAGTAATTTGCTAACTAAGGCAAAAAAAAAAAGGTTCTGAGAGAACTGATGTCTCTGATCACATATTGAGGCTGAGAAAGTGCTCACAGATACAAAACTGAGACTCAAGAACGATCTGGTGGGAAATTATACTAGTAACAAGAGATGGCATTACCTAAAAGTGGAAAGAATGTGAATTTTTTAGTCCTGGAGAGTTAAGAAGTGAATCAAGGGAATATGATACATACTTAAGAAAAGGAGCTTTCATAATGTGTATGTTGGATCAACAGGATCCAAGGGAAAAAGAGAAAGTTATAGAGAAAGAGGTGGGAACCTGTGGCTTTCTAATTGTTTTCAAAATATTGTTATTGTTGATGATGCTATTTACACTTACTAGACATTTTTTTTTCTTTTAACAATACTCAAGGTGTGTTACAGCAGTTAAAATATGCAAAGGTTTAAGATGTACGGATAAAAAGTATGATATATTTGTAACTTAAAACATGTCCCACTAGAAGTAATAACTCATAGAGAGATGGTCTGCATAATACAACTCCTATCACCTCTTACTGTCAGCCATGTTGGCCATTTCTGATGGGAGTTAGAGTCCAACAACATCTGGAGAACCAGAGGTATTCTACAGACACAAACTGAAGCTCAAGAAATAGACACCACACTTTAAGAAGGATACCAACAAACTGGAACAAGTTCAGAGGAGGGCAACAAGGATGATCAGGGGACTGGAAACCAAGCCCAATGAAAATAGACTGATCTTAAAATTGTTGTAGATACCAAGCTGAATATAAGCCAACAGTGCAATATCGCTGTAAAAAAGGCAAATGCTATTTTAGGATGCCAAATCCTGCGAGGTACTAGTCCCCCTCTATTTGGCACTGGTTAGGCCTCATCTAAAGTCCTGTGCCCAGTTCTGGACATCAGTAAGGAGGATGTCAACAAACTGGAGCAAGCTCAGAGGATGGCAACAAGACTGGGAACGAAGCCCTATAAGGAAAGACTGAAAGAACTGGGCATGTTTAGCTGAGGGAGGAAATGATAGCGCTTTTCAAATACCTGGAAAATAGTTATACAAAGGCGGGCCAGAATATGTTCTTGCTCATTCCAGAGTTCAGGACATGTAATCATGTAGCTCAAGTTACAGGAAACCAGATTTAGGCAGACTATCAGGACGAACTTCTTAACTGCTAGAACAGTATGACAATAGAACCAATTACCTCAGGAGGTGGTGAGTGTTCCAATGCTGGAAGCATTCAAATCAAAAATTGGATTTATAAGATATAAAAACAAATATATAATAAAATCCGGGGCTGAGTGTCACCACTAGAAGAATTCGCACAACCTACTTTAATGGACTCAATAAGATTGGTAAGATATAGATATCTGCTTAAGAAAGAAGGGACATTAAGGACTAGAGAGGAGTTAGAGGAGAGAAAAAACCTCCTTAGATTGGTGAACGAGATTACAATTAGATTCCAGGTATGCAAAAGATAACATAATGGGTTTTATGAAGAACAAACAACATTTGACAAGTTACTTTTAGAGACAAATGATAAAATAATTAAAAGAATGTATGAATATCTTTTAAATATGAAAATGGAAGATGAAGCGGTAATCTTTTAATCTTTTAATATATTTTAAATCATATATTGTTTAATTTGTCTTTTAATATTTAAGCTATTGTGTTTTTAATTGTGTGAATTTTAATGTTGTGAGCCGCTTTGGGTCCCTTGTTGGGAGAAATGCGGCATATAAATAAAACTACTACTGCTGCTGCTACTACTACTACTATTAATAATAATAATAATAATAATAATAATAATAATAATAATAATAATAATAATAATAATAATAATAATAATAATAATAATAATAATAATAATAATAAATACTGTACGATAAAATGGGCACAAAATGTTGGTTATAATATTGATTTAGAACAGTGGGCACAAATATGGCAGAATAATATCAAACTTACAAAATCAGTAAACTTTAGAGAAAATATATATAAGATGTTCTATAGATGGCATATAACTCCAACGAAATTGTCTCAAATGTATAACAATATCTCTAACAAATGCTGGAAATATAAAATGCAGGAGGGTACTTTTTATCATATATGGTGGACATGTAGGGAAGCAAAAAGTATTGGAGATCAATACATGAAATGTTTCAAAAAAATGTTTATCTTATGTGATACAATTTAAACCAGAATTATTTTTACTGAATGTTATGACTGAAATTGTAGATAAAGAAATGAGATATTTGATAATACATGTAATTACGGCAGCGAGGATACTATATGGAAAATATTGGAAGAAAGAAGAGCTACCGTCTCTGGAGGAACTGATAGAAAATATACTGGAAGTGGCGGAGATGGATGTACTAACAGAAGCACTAAATGAAAGATCATCTCAAAAAGGACTTTAAAAATGGGAGCGGTTTTATAATTGGATACGAAATATGAACTGGAAAGTATAGATAAAAGAAGTATGAGAAGGTCCAAAGGAATGGGGAGAGCTGTAAAGATAGTCTGGAAAATTGTTAGATGGTTTATTTATGTGATTTCCCTTTCAACATAACTAAATATCTGGATGTAAGAATACTTTTTCACCCTCTGGAATTTTACCCTTACCCCACCTCTGTCCATTCCCTCCTTACCCCCTTGTACCCACACCCCTACCCCTACCCTTATTGAAAATGAATTTTAAAAGGGGGAAATCAGAGAGAGAAAATTGGACAACCATCTGCCAGATTTGCTTTGATTTGGATTTCTGCATTAAGCAGAGAATTGGACTCGATGGCCTTATAGGCCCCTTCCAATTCTATGATTCTATTATTGTACCACTGAAAACAGAAGCAATAGCACTATAATATAGAAAAGGAAATTCCATTTAAATAATGGAAAGTAAAAGGAGAGGATTTTCATAAGCACAGGTCAAAGAGTTGCTCCATCTTCTAATGTACCTTTGAAAAAAAAGAACTGCTATCATTTCCAATTCTAACAGACACTCACAGGCACCATACATCTAATTTGAAATGATTTATAGCATTATTGGCAGTAATATTCTTGAAAGTGAAAAGGTTAAATCAAAGGCAACAGGAGAATCTGTGCATATTCCATTTTAAATTACTTTTATCTCAACATGTAATAATTGTTTTAGAATTGACCTCGTCTTCAGTGGATGATAGCCAGCAGAATTAAGGCTATCGATTCAGTGATACGTGTGTCAGACAAGAGGTCACCCATGCATTAATAACACTATTATACATGGGAAAGTTCTGGGACACCCCCGCCCCGGCAAATAATTGACAAAATGCAAAATCAGCAGGAATAGAATCAGAGCCAAGTAATGGAACACACAAGTTTGCTACTGAGTAAAGTTTGGTCAAAGCAAAGAGTGGTAGATATGTAGCATTTCTACATCTCCTAATACTTAACACAAGGCAGATCTTGTAAAAGTTACTTTAAGATTCTAATTCCCAGAATTGTTTTTAGTTTAAAAAAGAGTGACCTTTATTAAGTTCTGGAGCAGGGACCATTTTGTTAAGGGATTTTTGTTTTCATAGTGAGGACCACTGCTCGAGGGATCTCCTCACACCATTATTTACTGTTGAAGGTCCTTCTTCTCATATTATCTTGTGTATTAACAACCAGCAATGATTTAGAAGTTGATAGTTTTACACGCTCCTCAACATCTATACCAACAGGTGAAATTGTTGGAGGAGACGTCTATCAATGGCTACAATGTCATGGCTGCTATGTTTGGGCACTCTCCAACATCAGAGATGGTATGCCCCAGAACTGTTAGTTGCCCTGAATAATTTGAGAATGCTTCTTTAATAGCTCTTATTTGGGGGGAAAATGTTCAGGATGAAATACCATGCTATGTAACTGAAATTCTCTCTTCCACATTATTATTAAAGATGCTAGTGTCTTTGGAAAGGATAATAATGGTGGGAAAGGTAGAAGGCAGCAGGAAAAGAGGAAGACCAAATATGAGATGGACTGACTCCCTAAAAGATACCACAGGCTTGGGTTTACAAGAGCTGAACAGGACAGTTGAGGACAGAACATTTTGGAGATTGTTCATTCATTCATAAGTCAGAGGCAACTTGACTACATATAACAACAACAGTGCTTGGCCATCCTTATTGATAGAGCTCATGCCTTCATAGTTACTGTTGGACTCATGGCTGGGGATGCACAAAAGAAAGGGAAGACAAAAGTCTGCCTCTTGTCTACACATAAAGCCTATTCAAAGAAATATGGCAGCAATGCTGTGAGGAAGCCATATGCATACAGTTGAACCAAGTACCCTATGTGTTTGATCTGGCTTCACCTTTTCTGGCAGGGATCCTGTGTCATTATCAACCAGGTGACAAACATACATGCAGGAAGTGAAGTTACACCCACCAGTTGTCTCTTTGTTTACTAATTTATTATTAATTTATTTAAAATATGTATACCCCATTTTTCTCCATTTTCTCCTCAAGAAAATCCAAGGCAGTTTACAGTATTAAAACAAACAATGTTAAAAACTTCAGAAAAGGTAGCATTCCTGCTTTTAGGAACCCCCTCTTAGGCAGCCAGTTACTGAGAAAAAGCTGGCCTGAAGATAAAGTTCTTTGCCTCTTCTTCATATTGGTCAGTGATACTACTTTTTAGATCAGGAAGAAAATGCCACATACTTTCACGGCTCTGTGGTATATTACCTTAGCTACTCTTTAATCCTTCTGTATTTTATCCGTCTGGAAACTTAATATGATTGCTGGGACATGTAAATAAAAGCCTCCAGGACTGGCCCAGGACTTTTGCTTCCCCAAAGCAGGGCAGTACACAATGTTCCTTAACCAACTCAAGGTGCATAAAGTGCAGAGTAAGTCAAACTATTCTAGTGCACAAGGCAGAAAATGTCATAAGTGCCTCTCCCCTGTCTTGGTTATAAAATGCAATGAAGTAAGTATAAATTAGCTACCTTTTCATGATCCCCCAAATCAGCTGCCTGAGGGGGCAACCTCACCCTTCCTAATAATATAGCCAGAAGGTCCCCCCAACACCCCAAGCACCTCAAACCAAATCAGAATTAGTCATTAGGACTCCTCTTTCCCCTTCCCCCAATTGGGAGGTTCCCCAAGGCACTTTCAAGCCCAAACTGGAATTTGCTATCTGGTCTATTTTGGGTTTGCTTTGTTTATTTGTTTTAAATTCTTTTGGCTATTATCGGTCTTCCAAAGGTCTTCACAACTGGGAACGAACATAAGAATTCTGGATAGGTTGGGAGTTCAATTCTGCAATGTGCCTCCTTGACAGGGCTGGACTTGATGATCCATAGGGTCCCTTCCAGCTCTGCAGTTCTAATAAGATGAGGAGAATGATTAGGAATCTAAGTCTGTAAAAGTGACCCAGCCCAGTTTTAACAGCTTCCTCTGCTGCAGGCATATACTAAATAAAGTTATTTCATATTTTTATTTCTGTGCCAGAAACAGATTTACTGGCTGTAAATTATGAAAATCTTCAGCTTGCAGGAATAGGGAGAGTTCTGAACATGAACTGCACATTCAATCTCCAGCATCTCCACTAGGGCTAGATAACAGTCCTTTCTGAAACTCCAGAGAGTTGCTGCCAGTCAGTGTCTGGCAACCAGTGTTGAACTAGATGGATCAACAGTCTAACTTGATACAACACAGCTTCCTATATGGCACCTACAACCAGGGCAATCCTATGTAATTCAGTTTCTTCCAATCATCTCCTATCACCTTACAGCAAGGGTAGGGAATGGTGATTTTCCAGATGCCTTTGGACTGCAGCTCCCATAATAGACTGTCATTACCTATGCTAATAAAGCCCATGAGCGTTATATACCCAAAATATCTGGAGGATCACAGGGATTGCGGGGGGGGGGGGGGTGACATTTGGCACTCCAGATATCTGGAACCTCAAGCCAGTGTGAACTGTGGCAAGAATTTAAGGGAAATTGTGCTCCTAAAACTTATGATGGGTGAAAGGTATTATAGTTCGGCTCAGGTACCTTATTCAGGTACCTTTCAACCAGACCACTTCTTTAGTGAAGACTTCTGCTCTCTTTTTGCTGTAGCTCTACATTGATCATATGAGTAACCCAGAGAAACAACACCTTGCTATTTTTCACCTCCTTGCGACTCAACTTTTCTGACATTCACCTCTAATTGTAAAGGAGTTTGTATGTGTTGTGAGGCTGAGCTAAGGAGTGCAAAGTGTTTTAGGAAGGCAAGATGAAAGACTCTTTAGAAGTTCAAAGCCTTCCCATTCTACCCTTTTGATGCTACAAATACTAATAATCCAAATGCACTCCCCCCCCACCCGCCCCACCTGCACCTTGCCAGCTCATAACACTTTGCTGTTAAACAATGTAGCATGTTAAGTGGCTCATTAGCTAGCTTGGGAAAGATTCTTTTGTGTTTGTCTTTTTTTATGTGTGTGCCTACATTTGAGAGAAGAAAAGGTTGTGAAATTGGCACTGGCAGAAGGGGAGTGAGAGAGAGAAAGAGAGCAAACTCAAAAATTTCCCTCCCACCTAGAAATGATGAAACTTTGATAACTTTTGAGACAGTGAGGTTGGTGAATGGATGTATAAAACATCAAAAGGTAGAGAGAAGCAGGCTGTGTTTGAGAATTTCAACTTTAGTGAGCTGCAGTGTAATTCATCCATAACACAGGAGAAAAATAAAACCACTAGAATGGCATGGTGCCATATGCATGCTCATTTATCCATGCCCCTGCTGGAAACAGATGATACAGAGCAAGTGGGACAATTCTGTGGCCGATAGTTTTTAAAGTTGTTTTTAATTATGTGCCGTCAAGTCAATTCTGACTTATAGCAATTGTTTTCCAGGTTTTCCAGGTAGAGAATACTCAGAAGTGGTTTACCATTCCCTTCTTCTGTGGGTGCCCTGGGACTGTGCAGCTTGCCTATGGCTAGACAGGCTGGCTCTTCCCCTACGTGGCACAGTGGGGAATTGAGTTCCCAGTTTCTGGCTCCACAGCCAAATACTTAAACCACTGAGCCAGCTCAGGCTGTTTTTAAGACTCAGAAAATCTTTTGTCTACAGTACTTTGCACTAGTAAGCTGTCATTAGCTGTAGTGTTGTCTCACTTTGGGGCAATGATGTCACTTTGTTTTTAAAACAGATTAGGGGGAGAGGATTGAGGTTGAAATCCTATACAATAGGGGTGGGCGATACGGGGCCCATATGCAGCCCCCCCATTTTTGTGCTCCCCAACCCCTCTCTTTTTTTTTTTTTCACTGCAGCCATCTCTCCACCATCACCTCCACAAGGCTCTTGGGGAGCACCATTTAATTTTGAAACAAGGTGTATGCCTCCCATGCACTTAGTTTCATAGCAAAAGTGGAGGAAAAGGTCTCTTTTGTGGGGTTAGGGTCACAGCTTCACTGCCAAATTTTGGCAAAGATTCTCTGGGTCTTCCTAAGATTTTGGGGGTGGGAAATGGTTTTGAGATCCAACCCTGCTGTAGACACTTAGCTGAGGAGTAAAAAAACAAACACTTTATGTTTGAGAAGACACACACAAGATTGCACTGGATGAAACAAGGAAGAATTTGGGGATGGTTACTAAAATTAGGAAGCAGCATATTGTGAGGGGAAAATAGGTTTCAATGCACATTTCAGTAGGTATAGTTGTTTTTTTGTCTTTGACAAGGTAATACAGGAACAATTTAAAATGCCATGCGTCATAAAGTAGCTTTTAAAACATTTAGGCTGGTCATCAAAACACTGTTTCATGTTTATACGGCTCTTTCCTGGAGTTCTTATATTGCTTAATATGTATTATATCTGCAGTCCCGTAACAACCCTATTAGATAAGCCAGCATTATTATATCCATATTGCAAACTGAAAAGCAAAGTGCTGAGAGACAGTGGCTTGGGTGCAGCCACTCAATATTTTCATAGCCAAGCATATATCGGAGCTAGGAATTTTCCATTTTTGAGGTATAGCTAGAAAACATCAGAAGAGAAGGGCATGGATATCACAAATAATAAAAAGATGAGGGGAGCCTCAAAATAAATGGCACCCCTGACATAATATAAACACTTATTTCAAAAATTAAAGTCTTTCATTTAAGATGAAAATGTTTGCAGTTCTCCTCAGTTGGTATGCACTCAGAAGGCTGTATCAAGCCATTGCAGAGAAGCTTGTAGCTAGCAAGCTAAATTCCAGATACTCAGAAAGGCTTTTATTGACAAACTCAGTTCTGAACATTGCGGCTGGCTTAAAAACATAACAGAACATTTTTTAGAATTGAAAATAGATAAAGGAGTGGGAAGACAAAAATGAGGTAACTTGTAAGATAGAATACTAGGCTAGGCATGTTCATCATATGAAGTGACAATGTGCTAAAGAAAACCTTGATGGTTGTTAGATTTGCAATGCACACATTCATATACAAAGCATTAAGGGTCTTTTGCCACTGAAGTGATAGGTGGGGATCTTTCCCTTTCCCATCTTGGACTAATTGTGACTAGAAATGGGGACGAATCAAAAAAATGGCATTTCATTGTGATTCATGATTCATCAAGGTTAACAACTCAAGGAATACGAATTTACAAATAATCATCAATGAATCGATGAATCAAATCGTCAATTTGTCTTTGCTTTAAAATGCTATAAAACTGACCCCCAAGCACCTAGAGACACCAAATTTGCAGAGAAGCTTCCTCAGATGGTTTTCTACAAGTCCAGAAAGTTTGGTGAACACTGGGTAACAGACCCCTGAGTATATAGTCACAAGGAAGACACCCCAGGAAAGTTCCCCCCAGGTACTTAGAGAATCCGGAATCACACCAAAGCTTCCTATGTCTTTTCCCAACACGCCTGCCAAGTGTGGTGAAGATTGGATATTGGACATCCGAGTTATTCAAACACAAATTGGGTCCCCCCAGGATAGTTTACCACACGGAACAGTAGCCCATGGCATTGAGGGAGTTATATTTGGCCCCAGAAGAATGAGAGATCTTTGGCACTGAGGTAGCTTGGTTTGTCTCTGGCAGGGACACAGAGGCATGAGGCATTGAGTTTGTCTTCAGCAACATCACATTTGCCAGTGAAGTAGAGTTCACCCCAGGAGGCAATGAGGTATCTGGCAGCAAAGTAGGCTTTTTGGCTCCATCGGGCACTGAGGCACATGGCAGCAAAGTAGACCATGGCCCCATCGGGCATTGAGGTAGTTGGCAGCAAAGCAGGCTTTTTGGACCCATCGGGCACTGGGGAACATGGCAGCAAAGTAGATCATGGTGCTGTGGGTTAAACTGCTGAGCCGCTGGGCTTGTCGATCGGAAGGGTCAACAGTTTGAATCCATACGACAGGGTGAGCTACGTCCCATTGCTTGTCCCAGCTTCTGCCAACCCAATGAGTCAACTGGACTCAGCAGGCAGGCAGGCAAGCAGGACTTGGTCAGAACTTGGCCCAATGAGCCAACTAGACTCAGCAGGCAGGACTTCTTCAGAACTTGGCCCAATGAGCCAACTGGACTCAGTAGACAGGACTTCTTAAGAACTTGGCCCAATGAGGCGACTGGACTCAGCAGGCAGGATTTGGCCCGAGGAGGCAACTGGACTCAACAGCAGGCAGGACTTCTACATAACTTGGCCCGATGAGGCGAGTGGAATCAGCAGCTGGACTTCTGACTGAGGGGCAGGTTTACAGGCTGGCAGGCAAGTAGGCAGGTCTTTTTTTTTCAGGAGGACTGGCGGGTGGGCGGGCGGGCGGGCAGGCAGGCAGGCGGGCAGAGAAGTGGGAGCAGGCAGGGAGAGACTGTCATTGGAACCCTACCTCTTTGGGTTCACTGAGGGAAAGCCCAAAAAGGGAAGGTTCACCTTGATGAACAACAGTCTCTCCACAGTAATGGGATCCAAACGTGAGTGGCATGGTTGGAGTATGTTTCTGAGATGAGAAAACACGCGCTCGCTCTGGACGCTGGTGGGGGGGATGGAAAGGAGGTCCATGGCCACATTGGACAACTCTGGCCATATGACCACTTTCCTAGCCCAGAAATGGAGGGGATCTGACTGGGGGGGCTGGGGGGGCTCAGCCAGATATTCCCACACCATCGTCTCTGCCGAATCCTCCTCAACCGCCTGTCTTTCCTCTGCGGCAATTGCCCAGGTCACCACAGAGCTCCAGTAATGGTGACTGGGGCCTTCACCAGCTGAAGTCCTTACCTGTGGCTCCGGCAAACCACTCTGCCCCTCCTCTGACTCATGGCCTGACGTTCCCCTCTCCCCAAGCAAGCATCGTGCCCCCAACACCCTGTGGACCTCAGTGGAGAACTCCGTTCTCAACTCCTCTAGGTCTGAGGTGTGTGCTGCCAAGCCCCCCTTGATTTGAGGATCACACAGGCAGGCCATGCGGTAAGCTCTGTCCCTGTAGACAGGATGGAGTCGCTTCCGCATGCCTGCCTGCAACCTCTTCACCAAAGCCCTGGTCCATGGAAGGAGGGAAGATCCTGGTGCCGCAGCAGCCTCCAGGGACCGATCGAGGGCATGAATCAGAGGGATGACCTGCCCCAGGCTTGCCCCATAAGTAGAGATGGGAACAAACTCTTTTTCAGCTGAACAGATATTTGGTGCTTCCCAGCACTGCCTCCTCCAGTGGACTCCCTTTCAGAAGCAGCACCTGGAGGAGGCAGGGCAGAGAATCTGGGGAGTTGCCTCTGAGTGGGTGCCTGCCAGAGCAGGCAGGGCTGTGAAGCACCTAACACCTGTTCAGCCAAAAAATAAACTGACACAAACCACCGAACCAGTGGTTCGTGCCCATCTCTACTCATTGGCAAGAGCTTCTTCCAGTTTTGCTTTATGAAACCTTTTTAACTCGTGAGTGGGAAATACTTTACATCTTGTTTCCCATTGCAGAATCCTAAGAAGCTCTGCATGAAAAATGAGATCTCTCCCTCTGCATTCACCTTGCTTGACTTCCATACAGAGATTTTCCTTTCCTCACCCTTGAAACACAATGAGATGCCCACAGAGGAAAATAAGTTTAAATAGAGGGGCTGAAGACTGAAACTTGAATCCCATAATGCCATAATGTCTCGGAGTGTGGTGGAGTATCTTTCTTCGGAGGTTTTTAAGCAGAGGCTGGATGGCCATCTGTCGGGAGTGCTTTGATGGAGTTCCTGCATGGCACGGGGTTGGACTCAATGGCCCCTGTGGTCTCTTCCAACTCTGTGATTCTATGATTCTATAGCAAGCAAGCAAAATAAGTTTATTGCGTGGCACACAGGCCATTGCAACATACATCGGATAAAACAATATAAAACGGTATAAACAATATAATATACTCCATTAAAATATAGTACAATAAAATATGATTCTATAACATTTGTTCTATGCCATTGAACTATGATCCTCCTTGCTGGAAGCAAATGTCTGAACTGGATTCAAGGTGGATGGATAAATTTTTGATCATATGATCCAGTTATGATCTAGCAATAAATTCAGGAAGAAATTCCTCTTGCACTTGCATAAGATTTTGTAAGTCTATGATTAACATGTCATTTTATTTGTTTGTTTGTTTGTTTGTTAGATCCCCCCCCCCCAAAAAAATATGTTAAGGGATGTCAAAAGCAGAGCGAAAGCCATTGACAAGAATCAAGGTTTAAAATACTGGCAGATAGCTATAGAATGTATATTAGAAACAGCTGTGCTGCCAATAGGTATTCTTAGAAAGAATTAAAAAGAAAGATGAAGCCTTATAGTTCCTAACAGCAGGGGTAGCAAGCTTGTATGTCATGACACTATGGCAGGCTATATATACCTTAGCCTTTTCTGCAACTGCTAATTAATTCCTTCCAACTCAGACAATATTTAAATAAATTGCTAATTTTACTGATTAATCTGGCTTTATTTCAAAGCCAGAGTAGATTTGTTTGAATCTAGATGGGTGGGGTAAAAGCCAAATAAATAAATAAATAAATAAATAAATAAATAAATAAATAAATAAATGTTATTAAACACGATGAGGTCTCTGGAGAAGAAACTGGGGCAATAAAATGAATTCCATTATACCTGAACCCAGTGTAATGTCCATTTAAACGGATTGTTAACTTGTTTTAATAACTAACAGTTATGTTCTCTCCAAATAACCACACATCAGTATACTAAATGTTTTCTTTTGAGCCTAATTCATTGTGTCTTGTCTAGCATGTTTCTATATATGTGCATGTACATGTAATTATCCCAAGTTAAAAGTGCCCTAAGAGTTCTTAATTGTTCGGCACTTTTTTACTTGATATTTATGTACAGTAACTGTTAATAATAAATAATTACATGTCATCAAGTCAGTTCTGACTTATGGTCACCCTTGCCAGGGTTTTCTAGGTATAGAATACTCAGCAGTGGTTTAGCACTGTCTTCTTTTGGGAATGATTGTGGGGCAGCTTGCCAAGGCTACATAGCCTGGCTCTTCTGCCAGGAGGCACAGTAGGGCATCCAGCTCTTGACATCTGGATCCACACTCGGCTCACTGAGATATCCAGCCAGTATGTAACTGTTTTAAATGGAAATTAAATGTTTAATTGACCTCCCTAGCCCTTTTACTGCTACATGGAGTAGTAGTAGCAACAAAATGAGAAAATTCCCAAGACTCCATGCGTGTTTTCCAAGAACAGAAAGAACTAAGAAGGCAGATCAAACAGATGGATTCCAAACAATTCCTTCATCCACATGGGCTTGGGTAATGGGATACTAACTGCTGTATTCCATCACCACACTGAAATGGCTCACTGGGGAGAAATCACAGCAAATGCAGAGTTCCACGGCCTGCAGGAATGGTGCACAACGAATCTAGAATCTAGAAGTCAGAATTATGCAAAAAGGCACAGGAGGAAGCAGAACTGCGTCACAAAGCTGCCCAAAATTGTAAGCACCACAAACAAACCCAGGAGGGATCTGCCGGTTGTTCCGAATAGGAAAAAGATAGTTTCTCTTTTTAGCACAAACACTGATGTTAGGAGAAAAGCCATTCCCATTCCTTAATAGTATGATTGCCCCTAGCTGATATTACACACTTCAGCTGCTAACAAAAAAGTGTGATTGCCCCAATTGATATTACACACTTCGACTGCAAACACAATTTGTGCTTTATTGCATTCATCTTTGGTCAAAACACGTCATATAGAAACATCCAGTGAGTCCTAATAAATATATTTGTTCAATACAACATACCATGTTCTTTTTTCGCTCCATTCTTTGAAAAACTTCAAAGTGGGTAACTTACCAGTTCCACTTTTTTCTAGAGGTGCATGTGTGCATTCTCGGACTGCACCTTGTAGCCCGAAACTCAAGAGGTGCATCTGAATTTTTGCTATCACTGCACAATGCCTCAATAGGAAGCTGCCTTATATGAAGTGAGACCATTGATCCACTAGCTCAGAATTACCTGTTTTATTTATTTATTTATTTATTAAATTTATACCCCGCCCATTTAGACAACAATAGATGCTTTTGAGAGTAATAACAACAACAACAACCTTTGAACTGCAGAGCTAGAAGGTACCCTCTGGATCAATGAGTCCAGCCCCTCTCAAGGAGGTACAGTGGGGAATTGAACTCCCAAAGCCACTGAGCTGTCCAGCAGTTAGACAGGAGTCTTTCCCAGGAACTGAAATTGCGAAACATGTATAGAGCTTTTCATGTGCCTATAATAACTGCTGAATCTGCAAACTTGGGACTTTCTGCATATAAAGCATGTGCTTTACTACTGATTTAATACCTTCCTGTTCAGCTGCTAAAAAGGCAGAGATTGTGCTAGTCAAAGAGGTGGTAGGTCTACCCTAGAATGTGCCTCCATGTCAGAGCTCAAGCCCCTTTCCTGATCTGCTGGGTAATGTCTGGGACTGGAGAATATTTATATTTATTATCATTTATTTAAAATATTTAACCCCACCTTTCTCATCAAAAAGGCCACATAGTGGCTTACAAAATAGAAAGACAATATTTAAAATCTCAAACAATGAGTATACAAAGGTGGCTTACATCATTAAAAAGCAATATTTAAAGCTAAAACCAATGCGTATAAAAAGGCAGCTTACTTCATTAAGAGACAACATTAAAGCTAAAAACAATGAGTATACAAATATTAAGGAACAAACAAATGCCACTCTGAGAAAGGGTAAACACAAGCAATGCTAAAAACACAGTAAAAGCAGTAATGCATAATAAACCATCTAAAAGTCCCACTCAGGCAGGCAGCCAATAACAGAGATATTAACAAGACAGAAAGGGTATCTTATGTCCCAGTAAAGTTCTTTATGTTTTTTCATTGGTATTCACTAGGAAACAAAGCCCAAGTGTATTCATTATAAGAGTTTATTTAAAAAGAGTAAAATAATTGCTGTTATAAATAAGGTTCTGTTTAATAATTAAAAATGTTGTCACATTTGTTAAAAGCAACCTCTTGAAGTCTTGTCCTTTGTTTCAAAAGCTTTTATATGCAGTTCCTCCGTCTTCCACCTTGGAAGCCAGTGGGCATAGCTGAGATTAATGGACAGCCTTTCGCTCGCATAATGGTTGCCATTTTCACTGACACAATGACAAATAATCTTGAACACAATCCATAGAGAGGAAAACCCATGATTTCCTCTGCTTGAGCTTTAAGTACACAAAAGGCCTTTTTAACCTTCCGTGTTAGTGCTCAAACCTGGATATAAGTCTTCTGTAAACCTGAAGTGGAGGAGTTGCATCAGCCCCACTGGGAGATGGCATTATGCCATTTCCAGCTATTGTGAACATTTCCTGCACAGCTTCTCTTTTAATATATATGGTAATATACTGAGGAAAAAGCTCTCAAGTCCAATCTCTGAATCATTTCAGGCACCCTCCAGCAAAAACAGGATATGCCACACTTACTTTCCCTGCCATGAAATAAAATGTTCTTAAGCCAGAGCTGTTTTGTCCATGAATATGCACTACACAGAAGCAACACTAGGGCACAACCCATAAATATTTTTCCCCTCAGTCAAGTGATGTATATGGAGGAGACATGTATCCTCACTATGCAAAGAAAGACAAGAATGTTCCCTGCTGCAATGAAACTTAAGTCTATAATTTTTCACAAATTCTTTGTGGAAGTCTATAAACTTCCAGAACTTCTTTGGGTAAGGAGTAAACCACTTGCATATTGAACAAGCAAACTGCACATTACAGCTAGCCCAACATTTGAAGATTGAATTCCTTAAGTGCTGAAAACAACTGTTACAGCAGAAGGCTTTCACACCTCCTTTAGTTTGTAAATTAACTTGGTTTGCTTTGTGATTGTTCATCAGGAGTTAAGGACAAGCTTCCTGTACAAGTATGAATGTCTGCCTAAATTGTGTCCATGGAAGACTAATTGATTTCAGATTCTAATGATGGGCTATCTGTCATTTTGCTTTTTAATTCCAAGTCCTGATTACATAGCCATCATTCTACACCTGTGTAATTTTATTGCCGCAGCTAGTGAAGTTGAGAGCAGAATATCTTAGTCCACATTAGTATTGTCTGTCTATTATGCCACATATTCTATTCCCCCCCCCCCAAATGGCTGCCCCACTCACAAGCCTCCATGCAGTGCTGGGTTGTCCTTCTTCGCCAGCTGCCCAGTCTGGGAAGGAGCCCGGGCTTCTCTTCCCCACCTCCTCCAGCAGCTGACCACCCAGACAAGGAGGCAGGATGGGGATTTATGTTCTCTTCCTTCTCCTCCTACATCTCATCCTTATCCCTTCCCACCTACTTTCTCCCAACCCAAGCAGATAGAATGCATCATAGGACCCTTTCCTGCTTTTCAGGTTCTGGAGTGAAGTTTCTCTGTGAATTTAGGAGAACCCCATCCTGCCCTGCATAGTAGAGTTACTTAGATCTAGGTCAGTCAGATTAAAACTTAAACAGAAATCAGTGGTGGTGGTAAAATAATTTGAAAGCTAACTGATTTCTGACTGGGAAAAAGTAACCTGATTTATCAGTTTGATAGCATACTCAATCAGAACTTTATAATATGCAGATTATCTTCATGGAAGCCATTAACAGTTCATAATAGAGAATTAAGAGGCTTTCACCAGCTGTGGAGCAAATGAGATTCTCGTCTCTTAAGAAAGGCAGCCACAGAGCACATTTTCCCCTTTCTTCTGTTGCTGCTACTGTTAAATATACCAATTATTTGAAGATAAAAAAAAATCATTAAAGTGCAATTATTTAAGCTGTATAAGTTTATAGAACCACATTAGAAGTCTGATGATGTAGATCTTTATATGCTTAATAAAACTGAATAATTCACCCTAACAAATTCCAAAGGTCTTCAGTGCCTATGAATGGGAACCAGGCAACCCTCCTATAGCACCTTGGTGCAGAAGTCCATTTGCTATGTAAAATCTCCAAATTGCTACATGCAAATATGTTCCTTAAATAGCTCCTTATCATTTTGGTCCTTCAGAATGGGATTCTTCTTATAGATTTAAAGAGCTGTGGACAGTCTGAGGTTATGGCTGTAATCTTCTAATTGCTTTCCTGAGTGTAAATCCCATTGAGCTCAGTAGGGCTTACTTATGAGTAGAGATATAAAAATCTGTAAAATATGAGCTTGCCAAGGATCCCGCTTTTCACCTCAAGATTCATTCTGACACAAACCTGTATATTACTGTGAGGTCTTGCTCACCCCCATACAGAACTGCATTGGTACTTCTGTGCACGTTTTTCAAAGTGTACCAGTTTTTTCTGTGTCTTTGAAAATTCATGGCTCCTTCCTTTTACTAAAGCACTTTTTCATGCATGTTATCAGTCAACAAAGAATGCCATCAGCACCTTAAAAGCAAGCCATAAGCAAAACCATTTGGTCTTGCAACAATAGGAGAAAACTATAGAGGAGAAGAACAGTAGCAGAAGAGGTTTAGAGGAGTGTAGAGCCAGTTCTCAGTTCTAGGATTGGGTAAATGAAAACATCCTCTGGTATAAACAGTATTGACAAAGCTCTCTCCTCTGGATGAGAAACAACGCCTCAGCAAAATTAGCTCTTTTGAAGCAGTAGAGTGGCTATTGCCTGGCATGCAATGAAAAGAATCAGGTACCCTCTAGCCTAAATAGTGAGCAACAGAGTTTTCCTCTGATGGAGATGAACCTTAACCAGAGATAATGGGAGATCCTCAGCCGTAGCTTATTTAGCTTGTGTGTACATCTAAAACTGGTAATCTCAGCTTTGTCATCATGAGCAGCTCTTTAGTGAAAGAGATCTGCAGGAAGCATTCTCTGTTCAGCAAAGATAGCAGCAAGAGAGGAGGAGACGGATAGGGGCTTAATCTTCCTTTGCCTCCACAGATGTGGCTCAGGAAAGCTTGATGTGCAGAGATGGTAATACTCCAATCCTGCACCCTGTTGTCCCTTCCATGTGATCTGGTGGAATCAGTTCTCTGAAGTGTAATGATCTGCAATTGCTTTTCAAAATGAACTGAAGAAAGCACATCTCTGCGCAGCAATTAGTGTCCCATCACAAATTTTGTGGACCAACAAGACGTTCATGATTTCAGTACTTTAGGGCACCAATGGCCAATTTGTGGCCTTCCTGGAGTCGTTGCTCTCCCATTCTGTTCACTGTAGACATGATGACCTGGGATCAAGCTGAATATCCAAAAGGCCACCCATCCCACATCTTTGCATTAAGATACACATCATATCTCTGGGGTAATATCTCACACTGTAAACATAACTCTGGTCAGAGGACTTTGAGCGAGCAATTTTCATGCTTTGAAACTGATCACTAAAAAAGGAACACTAGCTCAATAAATCTTCTGTGTACCTTTTACCAGCTTCCTTGCATGATAGGACCTGTGGCAGTCTCTAATAACTTCAGAATTGTGTGTGTATATGTGTGTGTGAATGCACTAAGTCTACTGATTAATAGAAATCCTGTAAGTTTACAGTTATTCCATTCTACTTTTTAATATTTTACAACTTCCTGTGGGAAAACGGTGAAATTTTACACATAAAGAAAGCTGTGAAAGAATTGTCCTCCATACCTTCTGCCTTTTGCTCTAGATGAAGATGAGCAGATCTGATGAACCCAGTCTCATCACAGTTTTCACTGTTCATTATCAAGTTCCCAATTGTGCCCCAATTTAGTGCAGGTTCCCCCACTCACCAAGTTTTTCCTTCTCTATCTTCCTCTCTCCTTTCCCCCAGGTTTCTCTTTAGATGTTTTTAGGAACTTTTTAAATATGTCCATTTTATATGCATGTTTTTTCAGTATTTTTTGAATTAAACTATTAGTGTGCAGATTACAAATTTGCTCAGTTTGTTGTGTGCATTTTTTCAAAAATATTTACATTGTAGGATCCTTTGCTTTTGTTATGTGGTACACTTTGCTAGCCTTGAAATGACTTTAAAAACACACACAGAACTGGGTCTGTGCTCAGTTTAGTCTTGGTTATGTCAATCTATTTTCAAGAAACAAAAAATCTTGATGGAACACATTCCTTATAAATTGCTAATCACAGGAGAACTGGGCATAAGAATGGGAGAAAGCTCCCTCTTCAGACAAAAAATGGTTTCCATGGCTGGATTTATACATTTGCCAAGTGTACATCATCCTTTTTTTTATTGCTTGCATGACACTTGAGAAACTGTTACCTACTTTATATGCCTTAATGTTTATTACAGCAATGAACGTGGTGTCGGTTGTGGCAGTATTAAAAAGGTTACATTACTACCTACATAATTTCAGATGTCCTCTTCTCCCAGGCTGAAAGAAAATCCTCTCATGTTGGTGTCCAGAAAGAGATCCTTTTAAGCTTCAGATGAAGGAAAATGCAAACACTAGCTCTGATCTCTGCACACCAATGATTTTCTTGAACTATGTACTAAAGGCTGGGATTTTACATAAAGCAATTGAGGAGAACAGATGCAGCTGAAACAGGTTTGATTTAATTCAATTTTTAATTGAAAGTATATTTGTTTGTCTTTTACAGTGCAATTCTCTGCAATATTTACAGATGGTGTGGGTTAGAAGCCATAGTGAATTGTACGTAGATGGAAAATTGAAAGGATATTCAAAAATGATATAGTGGAGTAGAAACACAGAAAGTACTAAAGGCTGCTTTTGAAAAAATGCAACTTAATTACACATTCATTACAGTGAAAATGTGATATTTTAATGTCATTTACAGCAGAGGTCAATTTTACTCATTTTTGGAAGACTTCATAATATTCTGGTGGCTTTGGAGTGCCTTGTTTCAAAGATAATCCCTTAGCACAGCTGCTGGCAAAGCAATGATTATTTTATGTCATAATGAACTGTTGAGCTGCACACTATAAATGCGTCCATGGCTCTTCTGTAAAGATAATACAGCGCTTGTCCTGTCAGTAGAAACTATTGGAATGTGTGGAGAGGGAAATCAATGATTACTAAGTGCTAATGTCAACTTAAATTAACTCCCATCTGCCTCTTTCCAGAGGCAAAAACCACAAGACTGCTGCTGTACTTTGAGTAAGTACATCCTGAGAAGACAATCGTACTAGGAAAAGTTGGAGGCAGCAGGAAAAGAGGAAGAGCAAAGATGAGATAGATTGCCTCCATAAAGGAAGTCAAGGCCTTGAGATAAACAAGATACATTGGTTGTATTATGTGTACCATGCTAGGTAGATACATTGCTGTTTTACTATGTCACTTCATTTATTTAACAAAAATAAGTTATTTAACCAAAAAGAAGAAAAAAAGAGGGATGTGGCTGTGTCCCATGGAATGAAGGCTGTGGGAAAAGGTGACAAGACCTGTCTGGACCCTTCCCATGGGAATAAATGTTGATCAATGTGAATGGAAGGAACACTCAAGTGAGAGATAAAATAGATAGCACTAAAGACAACCTTTTAAGCATGAACCAAAGCACTCCAACTTCCTCTCTTTGGACGTGCCCTAAATCAAAGGCAGAAGTGGGAAACAACTTCGTCTCAGGTATCTGCTATATTCACCATCACAAATATGGCTCTCTGCCTATCAATATTTTTTCAGAGGGGGGCATTAACATAAGCACACCAAGCAACCAAGGAAAGCTTCAGAATTAGACCACCCGCCTCAGGGAGAGAAGCCCCTTAATGTTTTCTGCAGCCTGCATTGACTGAATTTAATGTAATATTTGAGTCAGCTCGACTGTGGAGAAACAGGTGTCCTTTTTTTATTGATGTTTCCTCTTCCAATGTTGATGTACTGAGGATGATCAGATG
The DNA here is from genome assembly GCA_037013535.1 of Intellagama lesueurii. Classification (NCBI taxonomy): domain Eukaryota; kingdom Metazoa; phylum Chordata; class Lepidosauria; order Squamata; family Agamidae; genus Intellagama; species Intellagama lesueurii. The sequence continues at coordinate 200,333,855 of JBAJHW010000004.1, forward strand.
ATAGAACCATAGAATTGAGAGTTGTAAGAGAACCCAAAGGTCATTTAGTGGCAATACAAGAAATAGAGAACTAAAGTGTCCCTTATTTGCCATCTGATCTGTATTTAAAACCTCCAAGAAAGGATAGCCCATCACCCTCCAAGGTAGTCCATGTCACTACTGAAGAGCTCTTACTCTCAAGAAGTTCTTTTAATGTTAGGTCTATATCTCCTTTGTTGTGATTTGAATGCAATATGTCTGTCTTTCCCTCCCATATGAGATGTTTATCTACACATCTGTATTAGGCAAAATGTTCCAATGTTCTAATATAAGAAGACAACCCTCTATCTTATACATCTATCTTATACAAAGCAGGGGAAAGCAATAAATTGTTCATCAGCACCCATACAGCAGAGTGAGCAGGAACACATATCACCTCATCCAAGTAAGATTATTCATGAAGTAACGTCCAGACCATTCAAGACATTTTGCCAAAGGCTGCCCAAAATCTGAAGCCAACTCTCCAAAGAAAGTGCTGTGCTATAAATATTATTAAAAACTCAGTGTAATGCTATGATATATCCTGAGGTGCCTTGTTAATTTTTGTTTATTAGTTCTGATTTGGAAGTTAATTGCCCATTTGTACTTTACTACTCTTGTGTTTAGTTCATGATAAGAACTTTGGGTTTCATTTATCTGTATTACCACAATTTATAATTGCCATTGAGGGAAAGGATTTATGACAGTACACATATTTGGCATGGTCAAAGAGTAGAACTTTGAAAAGTTAGTTTTTTGGACTACAGCACCCAAAATCCTGCCATAATGGTTATCAGTCCATGCCATCTCCAGACAAAGTTATGAGACTATTATTTGAAATCCTGGGAAGCCACTGCCATACAATATACAGACCAGTGATTTTAATACCTTTCATATCTTATATCCCACCAGTCATGCTATTTGAAACTGGATCACATCACGAGAGAAACCAAATCCCCATATTTCCTATGAATGATGTCTACGTTTTTGCTGGAATTCTGTTATTGTATTTATCATCTATTGGTTTTTAGGACTTCAGAAAACTCAGTACTATTGTTGGAAGCAAACAGAGAGAGCAAGTGCCAAACATGCAGCATGCTGCTGGTTGGGAATTCTAAGGGAACATCTTCCACACCACCTACACACCATTCCCTGAACATGGCTCCATGGGGAGTGGGAGATGTAGACAGGAGAAAGGAAGCTGGTAGGAACTTTGCTAACAAACTGAAGGCTCAACACATTCCCAAAACTGAGGCAAGACTCTCTGGAAAAGATAATAATGACAGGAAAATCTGAAAGCAATAGGAAAAGAGGAAGACCAAATATGAGATGGATTGACTCCATAAAGGAAGAGCTGAACAGGGCTGTTGAGGACAGGACATTTTGAAGATCACTCGTTCATAGATTGCCATAAGAGATGACTTGATGATGCAAAACAACAATAAATCCCAGGTCATAGACCCTTGTTTTCTATATTTCAGGGTTTTTTCTTTTTAGCAGAAAGATACAAATGCATACACATATTTGCAGAAACCCAAGAACAAACTGGTGCAAGCCACCTCAAAATCAACCTGGGATGGGAGTGTACCTTCTTTGGATACAAAGAAGATTGAATGGTATTCACGCACGCTAATACATTTTTTTTTTACCAGGGAGGTAATGCTGAGTGAAGATCTACAACACAGTGAAAAAGTTCATTCCATTGTCCTTTCCTATTGTGTTAGAAAATAATGAGAAGAAAATAACTAATAAAAAGCGGTTAACTGGTTGTATGTATGGAAAGTTATTTTTCTCCTTTGTTTCATTTCACTATCTACATCAATGGCTGATCTCTAAAGTAAGGATGGGTTAGAATTTTGTTTGGTTCATTTTATATATATTTATTTATTATATATATTTTGTTCTTATATATATATATATATCTTTTATATATATATATATATAAAAGAACAAAATAAATGGAATACAAAGAACTTGACTTTAAAAAAATGAATGTGGGAGCTAGCAAAGTTGTCAGATTTGTATAAGGGCACTTAATTCTCAGAACTCCGAGTTTGTTAGAATCTCTGTTAATTTCTAATCATACATTCAGAGCTCAGCTAGGATCGCCATCCTCTTCTTCTTTTTAAATGTTCCTCGCCTTTAAAAGCTGCATGGTAGGTTGGCAGGCAGTCCAAACACGCTCCTTTCCATAGCAGCGGCTACTGAATTTAGTTGGTACAGAAGTCTCAAAATTTTGTTTGGATACATAGAGCTGTAACTATAGCTATAGATACAGGTGTATGAACTTACAACATTATGCAGGTTTCCCTATAAATGGACAGAAAAGGCTTATTTTAAAAAATGAATGTGAGAGGAAGTGAAACTGACTGATCTACCACCACTGTAAAGAAATGAGTTTAAAAGTGCAGAATGAAACCAGTCCCCATTTAGCACTTCTGCTTTGCTTTCCATTTTAAATTTTCCGCTATATTTTAGGAGAGAAGGAGAAAGAAAAATTCTGCGATCATATTAGTTGGGTATGAGTGAAAATTGCTCAAACCTATTAAAGTAAGTGGTTTCCCCTGTGAACATGCATCTCTCTTGTCAAGATAGCCATTAGAAAAGCCACACAGTATGCACAGTACAATAGAAAACATTCATCTGAAAATTAAAATGCTCATTAAAATACTGAGCCAGCTTCAAAAGCCAAAGAGGGGGCAGGAAAGTGTATTTCCCCCCACACTGTATTGTACTGTTGTATTAGCCATTTCTCATTCATTCATTCAGGCTAATTTTATTGATATGGATGTTTTGTGAAAGACCCAAGTCACCAATAAAATGCATAAGGCAGATGCAAAGTGTAACTTATGTGCTTTCCAAACACCAGTTTGTAAGACCACATTTAATAATTAAGAGCAGAAGAACTGCCATACAGGATCTGGCCAAGACGATTTCTAGCTAGTTAAAATACCTACAGACTATCTTTTCAGGCAAAACTCTGCCAAGCTAGCTTCCATCTGACATATTTTTACTACATACAGCATACACTTGGAAACCATAAAACAGCATAACAAGATTTATAATTAATCAGAATGAGCAGTTGCACTGATGCAAGAATAGGTAACCCAGCAAATACAATAAAACAAGTGATTGATTGCAACTTCTGGAAGCCTGGCATCTGAGTGGGGAGGGGCACCTCAGGCTACCATTGGGGCTGAGGCACACCCTCACTCATCCCCCACCATTTGGGACCATGAGCTACCCCTCGATTATGATTTAAATTGCATTATGTATGCAGAGCTTAATAAAATTCTTTCAGGGGAAAGGAACAGTAGAGAAGGAGAGACCTTTATTTTAACCACTCATGTGAATGCTAAATGTGAGGGATCTACCCATAGGTCCTGTAAGCACTCCTTTCCCCGTGTCCCTATTTGCTTACTCTCCAGCTTCATCATATTGATGGTCCCTGATTTCATGGCTGTTCTCATTTTCATAACATCTAATCGCCGACACAGGTTTAGTTGTCCCTATTTCTTGAAATAGTCATTTTCTTTCTATGTGAACAAATATCTGACCAGAACCTCAAAATATTACTTTTTTTTTTTTTTACCATTCCCATGACCAGAATGAGCCATGGCATGGCTGGGTGGGTGATTCTGAGTGTTGTAGGTTTGTTGGTTGATTTGCTTTTTTGTTTAAAGGATTTCCTAACTCAATGCCTTACAAAGTTTCTTGTTCGATCGTTTCAGTCCATAATGGCTATCTTGAAGCTTGCATGCAGGATGTTCTTTGTACATCTTCCATGATGTTGCAAAGTCCAGCAGCATAATCACTAAAAGACCTGATATCTCTGCTGCCTTTCCCATTCTTGCAAGAGAGGACAGTCATCTGGCTGGTATGACTCTGCTGAATGGGGACTGAGTTTTGGCTCTGGAGCCCTATCTGCATATGTAATGAATTCTGGCTTTGAAGCTTTCTGTCTGCTCCCCATCCCTTTGTATTTATTCCAACTGGAGTGTAATTATCCAACTATATTCAACTCTGTACAGTTCTTCAAGAAACAAGCAAAGAAAGGTTCAGCAATGGTCAGCTGCTTTTAACATAAAATAAAGTGAAACAATGAATTAGCGTACTAATATTTTACAGTCAGGGAACCAAGAATCCTAAATAGCTTGTGATTTTTCAAGAGCTGTGGGAGATGTGAATTAGCAGCATAGCTTAGGTTTTGGCTCTTTATCAGCAACTCAGAAACAAAGGAAATGTTGATAAAACGGATGTTTCTGTTTTGTTTTGTTTGTATCCCACTTTCTCCAAGGCTCCTTACACTATATGTTGAAAAACCACAAGCACACACATACAAATTGCAATATTAGAACAGTGTTAATTAAACCAATTAATGGACAAAAACATATACAAAATGAATAGACTTTAGGAAATATTGAGCAAGTCCCAGAGGCCCATTCCAGACCAGAGATTATCTGATGTTTTGTCCTCCAGGTAATTCTTGCATGTATTTGTTCAACACAGGACAGAAGAGTCAAATTTCAGATGTAAAGCAATGTAGATGTTTGGTAATTGCAAATACCTGGTTGTGGTGTCTTTTTCATTCAGAAACATCTCTAGAAAGGGAGGGGGAGCTGGATTCATCACACACCTGTTGAATTGAACCTCTTCCAAATGGCATCTGGGCTATGCTCACCATCAAGCATAATTAAATGTGATATACATTCATCTAGGTTGCTGGCTAATGAATCTACATGTAACTAGATCCTTCTGTTGTGTATGTTTTTTCTACCTACTGGCAGCCATTCCAAATTTTCCCTCTTTTTCTGTCTTTTTTTTAATTAACACTGTAGTTTTTAAAAAGAAAAGGGGCTTGAAAGTTTGTTATTTGGATGGAGTTTGTTATTTAATTAGCCATTATTCCTATCTTCTCATATTTCCTTACTGTCAGTGTATCTCCCTAGTGCTGAGTAGTTTCCGTTGTGCCATGTTCAGCTCTGATGCAACAGACAGCTGGGACAGAAATCCAGGTTATTCTCATGTGCTCTCATTTTTTGCTACCTCCTGTCAATCTTCCATTTATCAGACTGCTCATTTGCCTGAGCATACACTGTCTGGGTGTGCATACTGGGAATCAGCATATTAAGGATGTGTCTTGTTTTGTCTAATCCTCCTGGCTGGTCTGTGGCTATTTAAGGGGTTGTCTGTTGACACACAATGGTGGCCTTTTGTCATTAAAACGACTCTTTGCCTGCGGTTGCTTCTTATTCAGCTGCTGAATATTGAACTATTAATAAGCCCATGCCCCTGAACAATCCGAAGAGCAATTTTGATAGCATTCTGTTTTAGCAAATGGATTTGGTGTTAATGGGGCCTTTTCATGGCTAGATTGAGTATTTAAGAGTCCCGGCGATTAACAACATAGCAACTTTGCTCCAGGAAGGGAACCATAAGTTGAGCGTGCAAAAACAGCTTATGAGTCTTGTAAGTAAACTAGCAGGTTGGGAAGTAAACTAGACACTGCAGTAGCAGTAGCACAACTTATGCATTTATAACAAAGGACAACATGTATTTGAAAAAAAAACAGTCAGCTGATTATTGTTATTTGTAGGGCTCAGCAACAAACATGTAACTTCAAAGCAAGAGCTGCTCTTGATCATAAATAAATACTGCTTCTTTCTGCAGGAGTGACCATATGTCCAGATCCTGGGATTCACTTGGGTATTCTTGTGTGATAAACTATGACTTCTATAGGTCCAATATTTTACTTTTGTGGATACAGATATCTGTGCTTTGGGTTTTTTGTTTGTTTGTTTGTTTTGTTTTTGTTTCTGTTGCATGTGACTGGCTTGGGGAAAGAATCTTATTTGTTAAAAATATATTTAATAAAAACAAAAAGAGGAAAAACACACCTTAAATGCCACCAAGCTTGATGCAAAGGACACATACCTAAAAGTAACAAATTCTGAGTCCAGGAATTTAGGTATGATCAGACTGTGGAAGAAGCTATGTGGTCATTTGTCTTGCTGCTTGATCTGCTCTGGGGATTGGCTGGTTTGTTCCTTTTGCTGCTGACCAGATGATTTAAGTGCCAGCATGAACCAGCCTGTCCCCAGAGTGTTTCTAACCACACCTCTCTGGCTCCCTGTCAGGGGCTACTGTTTTTTTATTTAAGTGCAGCTAGGCTTGCTCCATTTTGTTCAATTCAAGGATGTGTGAACATTGGAATCAACAAAAACAGCTGCCTGGAGCCCTTTTTATTTCTGTAGTATAATGTTTGGTGTGTGTCTCAGGATATTATTTTATTTATTAATTGCTGCTGTTGCTGGAAAGCTCAGTGAGTTGGTACTGGTTCCAGATCCATAGGTTGGAAGTTTGATTCCCCTGGGAGTAGAGCCAGTTACAGTACCCTTGGATAAGCTACACAATCCCAGAACACCCCCAGAAGGAAATGGTAAACCACTTCTGAATACATTCTACCTACAAAACCCTGGAAAGTGTTGTCACATGTCAGAATTAACTTGATGGCATACAATTATCGTTATTTTGTTAGGCAGCTAGCAGCTAGAAATCCTTGCTACTGTACAGTAAATCACCTAGAAATCTATCAGTAAATCTGAATCTCTTTTTTTGCTCATCTTTGCCTTGCATCGATCCATAGTTATATTCAGGAGTAGAATAAAAGCTTCTTGGTCATATAGCATTACTTGCATTAAGGCTTAAAGCCTAACTCCTACTTGATGTAAATTGAGGGCTGCCCTTTCCAACTCATTACTGAGTGTGACCAATGAGTAAGAAGAGCCAATGGAACAGTCACCCATTAATAATGAAATAGATTGGTTGTAGATTGAGAAAGATATCATTTCTTCACCCAATTACTAATGAATTTGTTAAATTTGCTGTCATGAGACTTGGTAAGTTTACTAGGTAGCTTAGATTCCTATAATGGGGATTAGACACATTCATGGATCATTAATTCTACCAATGGCTATTAACCATGCTAGCAAAAGAGGTCCTCTGTTTTTAGAAGTACTATACCGCCAAATATAAGGAAGGCTGTTGCTCTCATGTTTTTTAATGGGCTTCCTGGAATAATTTAGTTAGCCAACGGCCACTGTCAGAAACAAAATACTGTACAGAAGGATCTTTGATCCAATCTTTTTTTAAAAAAAACACAACATTTTATTAGTTTTTCAATCTATCTACATTCAATTCGTGCTTGTTAAACATCGTGTTACATGGGTTGCTTATAATTATTTGTTTTTTGCATCTTGGTGTCTTCTTAGTTGTCCCTTCAAAATTTATACATTTTTTAAACATTTAAACCATTCATGTGTGTATTTTATTATACAATATTGGCTACTATCATAATATTGCTCTCATAGTATACAATGTTCTCAAAATCCTCTAGTAACATACCTAATAAAAGTAATTCCGGTTTCAAATCTATATAATTTTGAGGTGATTTAACTGACGAACTTTGTATTTTATACCAATAATAACTAAATAGGTTCCTAACACATAATAGATGTTATCTAAAGCATTTTATACATATTTTCTTTATATAATTGTTTAGCCATTTCTATCTCCACATTTTCTATCATGTCTATATCAATATCATATCTAATGTATGTTCATTAAGTACTATTTGTTTTACCTCATCCTTATATCTAGCTTCAATTTACCTTAAGAACCACCGTGTTATGCCTTTACCCTGATTAGTGATCCCTGATTTCAGTTTAATTCCCTTTTCTAATATATAGGATATGCCCCCTTACAATTCCAGAAGTTAGATATATACATGCTTTCAACGTTGAAGGCCACCTCAATATTTTTTCCCTTTTCATCTTTCTAAGTACAGTAGTGCCTCGATTTACGACCATAATCCATTCCAGAAGATGGGTGTAACTCGAAATGGTCGTAAGTTGAAGCACCATTTCCCATAGGAATGCATTGCAATGTGATTAATCCATTCCAGCATTAAAAAAAATACCAAAAAAAGAAAAGAAAAAAACAACAACAGCCAGCCTCATCAGAATGCGATGGGGCTGAAAAACAAATAATAATTTAAAAAAACAACAACAACACAGCCAACCCCATCGGAACGCGATGGGGCTGAAAAACAAATAATAAAAAAAACCACACACAGAGCCAGCCCCATCGGAACGCGATGGGGCTGAAAAACAAATAAAAAACCACCACCCCCCACACAGCCAGCCCCATCGGAATGCGATGGGGCTGAAAAACAAAGAAAACACACACAGAGAGAGACACAGACACACACACAGCCAGCCCCATCGGAATGTGATGGGACTGAAAAACAAAAACAAAAAACAAACAAAAAACAAACAGAGCAAGCCCCATTGGAACGTGATGGGGCTGAAAAACAAAACAAAACACCAAAAAACATCACAGCACAGAAACATAACCCCCCTAGCCCAAACCCACCCTGCAAAACCCTGTAAATGTACTCACCCAGAAGCAGAAAGCAGCACCAGGCAGTCCGAAGCCTCTCTGCAAACACACACACTCTAACCGTTGGGGCGAAAGAGCTACAAAGAAGCTCTTTGCCGACCAATGGTTAGTCCTGTAATTTGAATTCCCCGCTTTTTTTCCCTGCCTCTTTTGTTTGTAACTCGAAGCTCCGGCCGCAAGTCAAAGCAAAATTTTGCGGCCAGAGCTGGTCAAAACTCAAAATGGTCATATGTTGGGACAGTTGTAAATCAAGGCACCACTGTAACTCCTTCTCTTCTTTGTCTTTTCCCAATTCTTGTTTCTATCTCTCTAAAAATTCTGCCGTCCCTTGTGCCATCTGAGAACATTTTATACACTTGATCTATCTCCAATAGATTTTCCAGGCTCTTTTTAATTAGATCTGCTGGTTCTCTCCCCTTATCTTCCCTTAGCACACGTAAAACTCTCCTTGGCTCCAGGGTTAGAATTAGATCTCCTAGGTTTTCTCCTCTAATTTCCTCCAACCCCTCCTTTGACTGGCATACATAATCCACCACCCTCTCATTTCCTTGTTCATTATTCCCTGTCTCCTGTTGACTATAGTCCTTCTTTAACTGCTCCTTGAATAATTTCGCCTCTTCGTTGTGGGATCTCACTATTTCTAAAATTGCTTGAAGGGTAGATTTTGTTTCATCCCAAAAAATTTCCTTGTTGTGGCATTATGTCCCAGATGTCAAATAATTGTATTCCAAGTGAAAGTTGTCCAGATGCTTAAAGTAATCAGTCCAATTCCATCAATACTTGCTTTGATAGGTTCACTTTAATAGATTGATCATCTTTAGGGTTAAACTTGAATCCAGTTTCAGACATAGAAGGTTTTCCCCACCTAAAGGCTCAAGGACACTTGCTCACCAAATAGTTCACTCAATGTTTGTGTTCATGGCCTGATGTCTTTTGTAATCCAGCCCCAGAGGCAATCCATTCCAGTATTGATTCTGTCTCAGCCTGTGCTCCAGTCAAGTTCAGAACCCAGGATACAGTTTAAAAGTTCCACTTTGGCTGGATTAGGCTTTCTAAAGTTAATTTACCTGTACTTTAGTTCAGTCTTCAAAAAGAAAGGGAATTCCAAACAGCCATAAAGTCATTATTCTAGGCTTTTTGCCAGCACTTTAGATAGCTGTTACAAGTAACAAAAACAAGTTTAGTTTCCCAGAGTTGTTGCTAATGATGGTTTTAAGAGAAAGATTCTTAAGTTTCTAATGACAAAGTAATACCAAACTTACTTCCTTGAAGTATAATTAAATGTCTAATTAATGTCCAATTTTCTTTGTGTCTCTTTCCGTCTCTTTCCTCTCTCCAGATTCACCGCTGCTCAATCAGTGTAGGGGATAGAAGACACTGTTTCTGTTGTAGGGATTGTCTTGTCCAGGGATAGTCATGAAGCAGTACAGTTAAAAAATATTTCTCACCCAGTGGTAACACGATGTTAATTAGCTGATTTATCGCTTCTCCATTGCCAGCTGCCGACGACTTGCAAGCAAGCTAGTTCAGCTGCTTGTTTCCACCCGCTGGTTGATTGGGGAGTTTCCAGGATCAAACATGGGTAACCGCCATCCCCCCCCCCGTGATCAACAGGCTTCTCCCCCATTTCACCACCTCTTCGGGGTGGTTTTAACCCCCTGGGGGTCCGAAACAGGCCAGAATTCAGCCCAGGGGAACAGAGCTCCATCCTCCTGCTGCTGTCTCGTTGCAGCATCAAGCCGGAAGTCCCTTTAATCCAATCTAGGGCACTTGTTGACTCAAGCATTGACTTGGGATTTGATCTCCATGGAATCAAATGTAATCGGAGCTTGGGAAAGTCACTTTCTAGTATTACTACAGTTCCAAGAATCCTGCAGCAAGCTTTTCATGTATCAGTGAAAGATGTACAGACTTTATACTTCCTCTGTTACAAGTGCTTAACTATGACTGAGTTGCACTTGAAGACTATTCGGTGTAAACAGCAAGCACCATTTACTCTGATCATGGTACTGGAAGTCACAGATTCTATTTCGCCTTTTGGTAACATGACAAAGCAATGCTGCTAAAGAAGTACAAATAGATTCTCAGCATGAACAAAAGCTAAAATGAAAGAAAAGGATTCCCCTAAGTGGTGTGTTTATTTTCTTCTCAGGTCTTATTAAAACATCAGGTGGCTCGGCAGTCTAGAATTAGCACATTGACATACAAATACACTAAAGTAATTGCCATGAAGAAGCACACTTGGTGCTCTGTCTGCTTCCTATGCAATGCTTTCAGGTGAGGACTCTGTGTGTCATTCTATGAAGAAGACTCCAGAGGAGAGAGTTGAAATGATCTGAAGGCATTAGAAATGGTGGGTCCTAAAATAGCTCATTGACATGAATGGATCAGATCAAAGTAGAAATGTCTGGAAAGGTGCCCAGGAGAAAGAAAGCACTTTAAAAAGTCAGATGATAAGAGGCAACAAAGGCCGTTGGGATACAGGTAGACCTGGTATGCACAGTGTAATGAAACCAGGAACCAACACAGCTGAAGAAAGTGAAATCCAAGCAAAGGAAGGACACATTTTGTGTTGTCTGCCAGTGAGAATATTTGTCTCAGAGAAAAGCAGTCTCATGGGGGTAGGGATGGTGTCTGTTCTTTTGGCTCGCCTGCCATGAACTGCTCATTGATATCTGCAAGGCACTTGGTAAAAAGCCCAATTGGGCAACGATTTATGGTACTTGGACTGGATGTGTACTAACTAATGCATTAGCATTAAAAGGCATATTTGGCACTGTTCACTGGAGAGTGACAGGTGGCCATCATACAAATAACATAAAATGCACACCAAAGCAGGGTTGGGACTGAGGCTTCAGGAGAACTGTTACTTCCTTCTAAGTGCATGGTCTGTTCATTATTATATCCAGTCTGCCTGCCTAGCATAAGACAGGGTGAGCACGGCTGCTTAGCCTGTTCAGTTGCTCAGCAGGCTTTCCCTGCCTCCCACCTTTTTTATCCCATGATGCGTGAGATTGTATGGTGTCATTAAGAAGTCTGTTGTTGAGTACAGTTTCCAGGATTACCTGGTTGAGTTCTTGTGTTCCTTTTATTATTGTCACAACTTTCTTGAAAGGTTGGATTATTGGGGTGGATTCAGGGAGTTGGAAGGTGGCAGGTGAGTATGTATCTGTGTGCTGGGGTGAAAGTGGAATCCCTTTAAGAGAGCCAGGGGCAGGACCATGACCTGGCCTAGCATGGGGATCAGAAGCCTGGCCATGTCCCTGTTGACCAGGCCTGCTCAGTCATAGCCAATAGCAGGTATGCACATGATTAGAGATAGGCACGAACTGCCAATTTGTTGGTTTGTGCTGGTTCATTTTTTTTGCTAAACAGGTGTGCAGTGGTTCCCAGCCCTGCCTCCTCCAACAGGTGCCCACTCAGAGGCCGTGCCTAGATGAGGCTGGACAGGGAAGTCAGGATACTGCCTATGAGTGGGCACCCACTGGAGGAGGCAGGGCTGGAAGCACCAAATGCCTGTTTGGCTGAACAACAAACCAGCACAAACTGACAAACTGGCAGTTCATGCCCATCATTGCACATGATAGTTATTTGTATGTTTAGCCCCATGCAAACTACCTTGCTTTACAATATTTGCTTAAATAGATGTGAAACAAGTGTGTTTGTAGCAACGATGGTGACATATTTGGGAGCTGGCTTGTTTTGGCATGAACTCTTCTCAGTTCAGGAATCCATAGCCCATTATGCATTGTGGATTCACCACTGCAAGGTAGCCCTTCTTGCCATTGACCTCCCTCCCTTTTCAAGCTAACCTTGCAAGGAGGAGGTGACATTGTTGATAAGCTGGTTCTCCTCAAAGCAGAAAAAAATATTTTATGTCTCATCCTTAAAGCCTGGATGCTCCTGAGCATATTTCCTGGTGGGATGCACAGGATAGTTTCCTGTGCCTACTGAGTCAATTAATTGGACCAGTAAACATAGGAAAAGAAGATGACCCATGCATCCCAGGAGAAAAAAAAAGGAAGTTACTCCTGAGAAATCTTAGGAACATCCAGCGCCTACAGTTGACACATACAAGTTATTTTTACATACAAGTTCTGTCTCCATTACCCTTCCATAATGTGCTGGTTTCCTCTGGAAAAGTAACTATCATGGAGTGGGTAAATAAGCAGGGTGTCTAGCTTCTTCAGCAATGATTTTTCTAAAGTCCCTTTCTTTGAAAGACCATCACCTGTTCCCCCATATTGTTTAAGTAATCTCAAAAAGAAACAATTCATTTTGAATGAGCAATGGGTGAGCTCACACTTCACTAGTGGCAAATGCTTTAACATATCCAAGATCCTGTGGTATTGTTAATTAGATGTCTGAAATGTTCATCATTACAGAGCCTCAGCTTACTCCTGTCACTTCTCCTGTGATCAAATGGTGCAGAGCTTTGTCAAATTACCATGCTGTTTTTCCAAATAGCTAGGGAAGCTATGTGATCCTCTATCCTGAACATCTATTGATTTAGCACAAAATGCAAATTCCTGTCCTAGCAGGAAACTGAATGTATTCTGCCATCAACTGAATGGCAGAATACATGTCTTAAATGAACAGTGGGTAAAGTCTGTGGTGTTCTGTCTTGAAATATCTTAGATGATAGGGCTAAGATAGATCTTGGTGGTCACCCTGGTAAATTAGTGCAACATGGTAAATAATTTCAGAATAGTCCATTATTAAAAGAAAATGTCTTATATCCCCCCAAAAATATTTTATTTTCTATATTTATAAATTGTTATTAGTGTAATATTTGTAAAAGAGAATCCTCCAGAAGGAGAAAATAAGGCATTATTGCCAACAAATAAGAAATTAAAATCTAAGGCAGATCAAAGTCCTCCTCCACCAACCCTCATGTATACATATATCAATCTGCTAGTCCATCAATGTTTAATTAAATTTCTTCTACAGAGTATATTCTCATAAAATACACAAATGTAAGTGGCACTTTTTCTCCTGTGCCCACATTTTACAATAGTAAAGTGTGAAATTTCTTAATCTGTTTCAAAATGAATGTAAAGACACATATTGTTTAACCTACATGAAAAACAATTAGCTTAAGTGGAAAGCTCTATGCATAATTGAATTTGTTCTTAGTAAAATTGTGGTCCATATCCTAGAGCTCTTTGTTTCTTTATGCGAAAGATATCAGAACACTTGAATCTTTGCTTAATTAATAGAAATTTCAGAGACTTGCCATAAAGTCTGTTTAAGTTAATCACTTAAACCTATTGTCATAGGCTATGATTAAAATGTCTCTAGATGTTTTATCTTTGCCTACAAATATTGATTATAATCTAAAAGCAGCTCCAGCTTTTGTTCATTTATTTGAGCCAAATCTAATCATGAATTCATCCATTTCTCCCAAATGAGATCCTAGGGACCATTTTTTTTGTCCACAGGAATGTCTAGGGTCCAAACAGACAATCAAAAAAGCACAAAATGAGACTGAAGCGAGCTAAGTCTTCCCTGGTTTTGAAAAATCATTATATGGGAGTAGTAAATGGTAGGAAGAGGTTTTGTCCTATTTAAAATATAAATCACTGTTCCTAGAGGCTTCCAGGAAAGGTAATTAATCATTATTTGCCAGGAAAAAAAGAGGCTGGGGAACGAAAGTGTGGGTGACATGTGGTCATGGCTTTACTTTCTCCACCCCTTTTTCCAGATTGATAGCAATCTAGCAATCTGACTAAAAATGCAGTTGAAGAATTATGTTTTTCTCATGTAACATAACAAAATGGTTGATAGTCCTAAAATGCTATTTTTTTAAGATGTTGAGTAAGGATGATCTTCTAATATAATTACAACCAAGAATTCAACAATTTCCACAGAGGAAAAAGGTTAAGAATGGAAAAATCTGAGAGTTCCTCTTTTTTCCACATAATGATATTTTTAATACTGTAAAGCAGGGGTCCCCAACCCCTGGTCCGCGGCCCGGTGCCGGTCCGTGGGCTTCCTTGAACTGGGCTGCGGACATGGATCTCTGCCCCCCCCCCCCGCATGGGGGGCGTGCTGCGCTTGCGGGTGGGCGTGTCAAGCTCGTGCGTATGCGCGCAAGCATGATATGCCCCTCGTGCTCGTCTGTGACACCTCCACCTCTTGGGCAAGCCCGGCCTTGAGCGGAGGGGAGGCGGCTTCGACATGGCGGCCCGCTCAAGCCTGGAGGACCTCAAGCTGACGGGCGGAGCACCTGAGCCAGGCCTTCTGGGACGAGGGTTTCTGCGCCCTCTTCACCGAGTATGCCACCGAGGTGGTGGCCCTGGAGCGCCAGCGGGGCGTCAAGGCCCGCTTCCTCCACCCGAGCCCCTGCTCGGTGCTGCGGACCAGCCAGGCCGGCCTCCACCACTGCTACCTCAACCTCTGCGCCTGCCCGGACACCCTCCACCTGGCAGCCCGCTCAGCCCACTTCCGCCGCGTCGTCCAGGACACAGCCCAGAAGGCAGCTCAGCTCCTCACAGCCAGGGGCCAGGCAGTGCGGCAGGGACCAGCGGCTGCCGCTGGGCACCGGGCGGCACTTGGGCTGCCCCACCAGCCAGTTATACAGCTTGTATATCAGTGTAAATGTGCTGTTCCCTCAAAATAAGGCAACACACAGTCATTAATGTCTAAACCGCTGGCAACAAAAGTGAGTACAACCCTAAGTGACAATGTCCAAATTAGGCCCAAGTAGCTGTTTTCCCTCCCTGGTGTCATGAGTGTCACAAGTCTCACAAGTCATGAGTGTCACAACTGCCAGGTGTGAAGGGGGAGCAGGTGTTATCACTCTCACTCTCTCAGACTGGTTACTGGAAGTTCCACATGACACCTCATGGTAATGAACTATCTGAGGATCTGAAAAACCAAATTGTTGCTCTACATAAAGATGGCCTGGGCTATAAGACCCTGAAACTGAGCTGCAGCATGGTGGCCAAGACCATACAGCGGTTTAACAGGACAGGTTCCACTCAGAACAGGTCTTGCCATGGTCATCCAAAGAAGTTGAGTGCCCATGCTCAGTGTCATATCCAGAGGTTGGCTTTGGGAAATAGGCGTATGAGTGCTGCCAGCATTGCTGCAGAGGTTGAAGGGGTGGGGGGTCAGCCTGTCAGTGCTCAAACCATACACCGCACACTGCATCGAATTGGTCTCCAGGGTTGTCATCCCAGAAGGAAGCCTATTCTAAAGATAATGCACAAGAAGGCCTGCATACGGTTTGCTGCAGACAAACAGACTAAGAACATGGATTTCTGGACCCATGTCCTGTGGTCCGATGAGACCAAGATAAACTTATTTGGTTCAGATGGTGTCAAGCATGTGTGGCAGCAACCGGGTGAGGAGTACAAAGACAAGTGTGTTGTGCCTACAGTCAAGCATGGTGGTGGAAGTGTCATGGTCTGGGGCTGCTTGAGTGCTACAGTACATTGAGGGAACCATGAATGGCAACATGTACTGTGACATACTGAAGCAGAGCATGATCCCCTCCCTTCGGAGACTGCATCACAGGGCAGTATTCCAACATGATAACGACCCCAAACACACCTCCCAAATGACCACTGCCTTGCTAAAGAAGCTGAGGGTAAAGGTGATGGACTGGCCAAGCATGTCTCCGGACCTAAACCCTACTGAGCATCTGTGGGGCATCCTGAAATGGAAGGTGGGGGTGTGCAAGGTCTCTAACATCCACCAGCGCTGTGATGTCATCATGGAGGAGTGGAAGAGGACTCTGGTGGCAACCTGTGATGCTCTGGTCAACTGTATGCCCAAGAGGGTTAAGGCAGTGCTGGAAAATAATGGTGGCCACACAAAATATTTACACTTTGTGCCCAATTTGGACACCTGAGACTTGTGACACTAACGGGTCTCTTGACACCAGGGAGGGAAAATGGCTACTTGGGCCCAATTTGGACATTGTCACTTAGGGGTGTACTCACTTTTGTTGCCAGCAGTTTAGACATTAATGGCTGTGTGTTGCGTTATTTTGAGGGAACAGCACATTTACACTGTTATACAAGCTGTATACTCATTGCTTTACATTGTAACCAAGTGTTATTTCTTCAGTATTGTCACATGAAAAGATATACTAAAATATTTATGAAATGTGAGGGGGTGTACTCACTTCTGTGATATACTGCATTTCCATCACAGAGGGGACCATGTCGTATCGGTCTGATTAATTATGTGCCAACAAATAGAGTCTGAATTATGGTGATTCAAAGAATTTTAAAAAATATAAAATACTCAGAACCTGTTTGCTAGTTCCTCTTTCTATCCATGCTCTGGGTCTGTGCAGCTTGTCCAAGGTTTAACAGGTGGCAGGACATAAAACCTCATTGACCTCAGAAGTTTGAGGTAATCTTAGCCAGTCTTCTTCTGGAAGACAGAGTATGGATTCAAACTGCTGGCTTCAGGTGCTCCAACCTACTTAGCTATACCATCTCTGTTATACTAGTCTGCCAGGCTATCTATTAAAAAGGCCAAACTAGACATGTAATTCCTTGGTTGTCTCATTCTTGAATGTGAGGATGAAGACATACAAAATTATTCTCCTCACTTGTGAAAGGGCAAGATGCATTGTATCATTTTCAACATGAGAAGATAATGATAATTGGGTTTTTTGTTCCAATTAAGCAAAATTGTGAAAATAACAATTCAACCAAAACAAGACATGAATGCACAATGCAGAAAATGATTATGACTGGAGCATTGCAACATAGTCTTTTGAGGATTAGAAACATGAGGGGGGGCACGTGCACATTTTTAACACACTGCTGATAGTTCCTTGTTGTCTCTCTGTGCTTTGCCTCTCAAAGAGAAGGACACTAGTTTTATGTAGAGACAAGTTGTGCAAAATACAGAAGGCTTGGGGGTTGGGAATAGTCCTCCTAGTCTTTTTCTCACCTGGAGTAAAGTAATCCCATTGTGTAGGTGATCACGGAACAAAGAAAGGCTAATGATGTGGGTGAAGAAAGTACAAAGAGTCGACTACAGATGTCCGAGCCAGCGGAGCCTAAAGGCAACGCCTTGAGGACTCTTTTTATTAACTTAGCATGATTACACAGAATGTTGTGAGAATTCAGATAGGATACTAGTTACCTAATCACCACTAGGATTGGCCGGAGAAAGTCTTTGAACTTATGCCCTAACTCTAAGCAGAAAGGCAGAATGAGAGGTTAGCCCACCCGCCGGGAACTGCTGCTTCTCTGCCAGGAGTGTTTGCCCTCAGTGAAACAGATAACAGCTAACAGCCTTGAGCAGGATTTCCCCACACCATTGGACTTGAAAATTCCTCTTAAAGGTCTCTTGTTGAACCAAGACAGTCTAAATCAATATGAATGAAGACTTTAGCAAGTATTCTGTATGTCTTTAAGTCAAACCAGACAATACAGTTGGCATTTCACTAGAAGTAAGGCTACCTTAGGCACTGAAGTGCATCTATTCAACCTAGCATTTTAGTTAGCCTTGTTTTGTGACTGGTGATAACAAAACAGGCTTGACTTATAGCTGACAATAAGCTCTACGTAAACATGTGCTTCAAACTGAAAAATACATTTTGTTTGTCTATTTTAGGCATTTGAAGAAATCTCACCATTACTGAGATTTTAGTCAAGACTGGCCGTTTTGACAAAGTGAGCCAGCACCTCCAGGAACATCTCTTTGAGAGATCTCATCTCCAGCACTAGACTGAGACAACAAATGGCATGGAGGTTTTTGTCATTTCTGCACATTGCATGAAATACTCTGTGCAAACCATCTGTCTCTGTTCAAAACTGTCTGTTTCCATTTGTGAAGCTAAACACCAGCACAGAGCAAACAAAGTATCTCATACTACTTGACAGGAGAATGTGTGACCAATCTACATTGGAGAGGAAAGTCACTTCAGAAAGACATCTTCCGTCTGAGTTTACACAAAGGCTAAAGATACGATCCGGTCATGGTATTATTTTATTCTGTGTCTTTTGACCTTGTATCTTCATGCTAGAGATAATTCAGAAACACATCTAAGTCAGAAAACCTGTCAAAGTTTTAATAAGTCACTTCTATGGCATGATCCAATGCTAGAAGCAGGAAAGAATATTGATAGCTTTGAGATTCTTACCCACATTATTCATTTCACACCGAGTTCTGAAACTCATTATGACAAGTAGGATACCTTACTTTCACACATTGTAGTATATTTCATGTACACAAAATCATGAGTATATTTTAAAGATGTGAGCAGATGAAATACAAACAATTGAAAAATATGCATAGATACGTTTTTGTGAATGAGAGAGCTATGTAAAAAATGTGAACATTAGGAAAAATGTGTAAATGCAAGTGTAAAAAACATTGCTTTGTGATGTAATATGATATAAGAAAGGATCAGAAGACCATGCAGGCATTCAGAGAAATCCAACAAACTCAAGACTAAGAGCTTTTGCTTCCCATTAAAAGGGGGGGGGGGGGACACTTTCTTTCCAAATGTGAAGTGTGGGAAAACTTCTAGCACAATTAACTTGAAATGAACCAATTGGACTCTAATACTTGCAAAAGTTTCCAATTACCCAGTAGCCACCTGTCCTTCAGGTACATGAAGATCGAAAACTCTGTGAATTAAAAATGTCTTGTCTGGCCTTTTGAGACAGCCTTAGCTTGGGGTTATGTGTCATACCTTCTTCTTGTCTGTGGAAAGTTTGACATGACAGCAAAAACAAAAGAGGTGAGGGAGGGAGAAGGAGAGATAGAAGGAGGCACTATCATAATTTAAAGCCATGAAGGCTTCTTCAGTGCATACGACCAACAGACCTTGCCTGTGGCTCTGTTTTCAGTTAATAGCTGATCCTCCTGCTGTGGAACTTACATGGTGTTCCATGGACTCACAGCTGTACAGTGACTATAAAGAAGCACAAATGCCATAGAACAGTTGAGGAGACCCTTTTCACTGCTGAGGATCGCTTGAGGGGCTTTGTACCAGCCCTAAACAGCAACGTAAGTCAGTTCCTCCTGAGGCACCAGCCTCCACATCCCTCTGTGAAAGCTCTACTCCTGCTTACTCTGTCTGTGTGAATCTGCAGCATGAAGACTTCTCACCTGTATTCCACAGTTATGTTGCCTGTAAATACTCAGTTTATATATCACATTTTCTTATACCAGAAAGTGAATTAAATGTCTTTTGCATTTCATTTCAATTGTGGCTCGATTGGTTTTTAAAGTGCTTTTCATGGGGGCAAAGAAAAGCACAATCAAACAAAGAAACGAATAGAAAGTTTTTAATTGGCCATAGATATAGCGAAGAAGAGGGATAAAACTGGAATTATTGTAGGGATAATAATTACAGCTATTAACTATTTAAGAAAAAGAAGAAACCTTTCTTCGCTCATTCCATCTAGTGCTTATAAGATCCACGTATCATAAAGCACTGTGTTAACATTTTAAGAAGATGTTCTTTACCACCAGCAATGCAGGTTGGGTACTCTTCTAATCTGATGAACACACAGGATTGCATTTTAAAAATATGACATAGAGCTTTTGTTTTGTAGAATGATGCCCACCAGGACTGAAGCCTTCACCTGCTTTAAATTGATTGTATTGATAGTTATCCTCAATGCAATTTTAACCTGGATGGGTGGGGTAAAAGGGATTGTAGGTATATTGCTTATACAGTGCTTGCAACTGGGGTGATGTTGCTGTAAAAGGTGAGCTGCAGATCATGTAGTTTCCTAGCTCCTACCCTGGAAGGGAATTTTAAAAAGAAATAGCTCAAAGTTTGCTGTTTCTATGCCTAATAAAATTAAATCATGTCATATAGGGAGGGATGACTAGGTTTATTTCAAGTCCATTGTCATTTTCACTTAATGTGTTCAATCATCAGTCTGTTCTGAGGTTTCTGCAATTTTCCATGAAGAAAACTGGGCGGCTGCTGGTCTCAATTCAATATTATTGTATGCTCATTTCCTAAATTAAGGAATTAATTTCTACAGCTATTTAGAATGGCCGACTATTCCTATGAAGATACCATTAGGAGATCCTGGTCGACAATGATGTAAGGTAGGGACACACATTAAATTTGCATCAAGTTCCAATGAACTGAGCCGTTCATACTCACCTGAGTGCTCCCTGTGGCAAAGGAGATTTCAGGACAAATCTGCCAGAAGTGAAGCTAGAACCCAGGTGAATCTTTGTGTGGGCATCAGATTTCAGAAGAGCATACAGAAAATGAAAACCAGAAGTGTATTGTTTCTATGTAGATGCCTAAGGTGGGAGGAAGATGCCTAAGGTGGGAGGAACTGAGTAATAGATAGGCCCACTTTCTAACACTAGAACATGTTTTGCAAAAAAAAAAAAAAAAAAACCTCTCTAATTGCTGTTCTGAGGGTTGCATAAGAAACAGGTCCACTTTCCAGTCCTAGAGGATGTTTTGCAAGGGGCTCTCAAACGACTTTGCCCTCCCAGCACAGAAATAAAGAGGCAAGACACAGGTTGTTGGGTTAAAACTTGGGCCACAACTTTATTAACTATTTAAACTATATCCCCCCCAAACTACAAGGGGGCCTAACATAGTGCGATATTCTTCAATGTCCAGATAATGCTAGACCTCCGGACTTTTCATAAAGCAGGGCGAGCTCCTATTTCTAAATTGTGTTGTCCACTGTACAGCACGCCTTCAGGTGCTCTGTGAAAGGGTACCCCCCCAACCGACTCAGCCCACTGAGCCTCGTGACCCAAATTGGGCCCTAAATTACAACCCCAACCTGACTGCAAGGCGTGTTTCACTGCCCAGTGGATATAGCTGTGGCCAAACACAACCACTCACAGCCATGTGGAAGCTGCCCTGGATCCTGCAAAAGAAAAACAGAGTCACTCTATTGCAGGAGGGAATGAACACACGACTTGAACCTAAGTGAAGACCACCTCCCCATTTTCTTTATTTCATCCTCACTATAACCCAAAGCTGCAGCTGTAGATGCAGCACCTATTCGAAAGGTATGAGTACTGAATTTCCAACCCACAATGCCCGCTTCCTGCAGTCCACGGGAAGTGACAGTCCAAAATTGGTACCTTGTAAGGGGCGAGCTATCCCTGTGGCAAAATAGATCACCACCCAAATCTCCTCTTGTTCGTACAAAGTCAGCAAGGGCTTTAACTGGGCAGAGCTCTTTTACAAAACAAAGACCCAAATTTATAACTTGTCCCTTTCCAAATTGCTCTGTCTTCGATCAGTGGATTGGTTCAAAATTGGGAAAGGAGTACGACAAGGCTGTATATTGTCTCCCTGCTTATTTAACTTCTATGCAGAATACATCATGCGAAAGGCAGGACTGGATGAATCCCAAGCCGGAATTAAGAAGAAATATCAACAACCTCAGATATGCAGATGATACCACTCTGATGGCAGAAAGTGAGGAGGAATTAAAGAACCTCTTAATGAGGGTGAAAGAGGAGAGTGCAACAATTGGTCTGAAGCTCAACATCAAAAAAACTAAGATCATGGCCACTGGTCCCATCACCTCCTGGCAAATAGAAGGGGGAGATATGGAGGCAGTGACAGATTTTACTTTCTTGGGTTCCATGATCACTGCAGATGGTGACAGCAGCCATGAAATTAAAAAATGCCTGCTTCTTGGGAGGAAAGCGATGACAAACCTAGACAGCATCTTAAAAAGCAGAGACATCACCTTGCCGACAAAGGTCCGCATAGTCAAAGCTATGGTTTTTCCAGTAGTGATGTATGGAAGTGAGAGCTGGACCATAAAGAAGGCTGACCGCCGAAGAATTGATGCTTTTGAATTGTGGTGCTGGAGGAGACTCTTGAGAGTCCCCTGGACTGCAAGGAGAACAAACCTATCCATTCTGAAGGAAATCAACCCTGAGTGCTCACTGGAAGGACAGATCCTGAAGCTGAGGCTCCAATACTTTGGCCATCTCATGAGAAGAGAAGACTCCCTGGAAAAGACCCTGATGTTGGGAAAGTGTGAAGGCAAGAGGAAAAGGGGATGACAGAAGACGAGATGGATGGACAGTGTCATCGAAGCTACCAACATGAATTTGACCCAACTCCGGGAGGCAGTGGAAGACAGGAGGGCCTGGCGTGCTCTGGTCCATGGGGTCACGAAGAGTCAGACACGACTTAACGACTAAATAACAACAACAGATCGGCGGAGATGAAACAAAACCCTGTCTTCGGAGACCAATAGGTGTCCACCTGCAATGCCGTACGTGAATTATCCAATTTGGATGCTCGCACAAGCTCACTAATTCAAAAAGTCCCCCAAAATGCACATAGGGTAGCTGCCCTAAATAACTTAATCTCGTACTGATCAACACATACTACATCCCAGACTCGTTCTAATTGAACCAGAATTCTGGGGGACATTGGAGTGCGCTTATCTTCCTGCTTACCCCTTTCCTTGCTCCAACCCTCAATCATTTTTCTGATCCTAAAGTCACTGGCCGGATGAGGGCAACCATGTGCCTTAGCACAGAAAGCCAGAGCAGACATTCTCCCCTAAATGGTGCAGGGAGCCAAACCTTTAAATGGAGGTGAACTCCAAATTGTTGCACCATCAGCTTACTCTAAATATTGATAGTTACACTAATCACAATAATTATTAAACAGTTGCATAGGCTAGTTTTAAAAGGTGGGTTTTCATACCCTTCCTAAAAACAGTGAGGATGCAAATTGATAGCAGTTCTTCGGAAGGACATTCCACAGTATGAGAGAAGGCCCTTTCCTGTATACCATCAAATAGGCCTCATCAAGTGCTGACACTCTCAAGAGGCCCCTCCTGAGGATCTTAATATCCAAATGAATCCATAGTGAACCAGGCACATCCTATGCTCAGGTACAGTAAGAAACACTTAAAATTAACAACAACAACAAAAAAGGCAGTCCAGCATGCCAAGGACACCAACAGGACCGTATTTTGCATATATTTACACTTGGCTCTGAGTGATGCACACATTTCATAACTCTTAACAAGACTTGGAAATATCATGGCACATTGTCATTTTCCCTAAAGTAAAATGTTGTTGCTATATTTAAGGTCTATTTTCCCCTCTTCTACCCACACACATTACTGTCATTAATGATATAAATGAGAGGTACATGGAGGAGTGAGGCTACCCCCAGGGTAGCAATTACCTGAACTGAATTTTGTAATGCAAGTGGCAGCATTACTCTGATGTAATTTGATCATAAAATAAATTGTGTTGCCCATAAACCTGTTGGATGCCAATGTTTTCTTACTGATGGTTTTCATGTGTTCAAAACTAAAAAGACTATAGGGAAATAACCTGGTTCCAGACTGTTGCAGCCCCAACAGTCTGTGCATTCAGAAAATAGCTACAGTGCTATGAACAGCTGAATATTCACATGAAGATGTAGTTCATTTAATGATAGAGTGCCCACTTTGCCCTCTCCTACAGATTGGTATAAAAGTTGGCAGGGAACATTTTCACAATGCATTTCAAACTTGGAGAAATTCACCCAATCAACAGCTGGATTGAGCAGAACTGGACTGGGTTCTGTTTCCACTTCACATTTCCCAACAGCACTGGTGCCAGTCTCTGGCTGAAATTTTGCATCTTCACATCCAGGGCTGGAATAAATTTCTAGTTTTAAATGTCAAGGTCTGTTCAAATACTGAGAGAGATTAGTCAGATTGAAATTCAAAGCAAAGGGGGCATTTGTAAACTTGAAACTTTTCCTTTTGATTGTATATTTATGGTTATGATAAAAGAAGTTAGAAGTCTACAGCACTTTCAGACTTTGGAATGCTAAACTGCATCTTTTTAGAAAAGAAGAATTAAGAGCATCAGATTTCAGGGATTTGTTCCTTCATGAGATGAACAGCCTGGCCATGTTCACCTGGCCTCTCCTCTGCACACGTTTGCTATTTTGCTCCTACTCTGATTCAGTGATTCAGAAAGTTTGATTCAGCTTGGGGCTCTGTATAGGAGCAATACAACTCAGTTCTGAAACTGAGGCTACTAGATTACATTTCCAGGCATAGTAGCCCCTTGGGAAAAGAATATAGAGAATAGAAAGACCAGGTAAAGCCATTTACAGTGAATAGAAACTAGAGCAGATCAACACAAAATGAGATGACCTTCTTTCCTTCCCTACATCCTAATTTTCAAGAAAAACATATTTGTTTCTACTTCTCAGTGTCCCTTTGAGTCCAAAATGCTAATGAATATTCTGGACTGTTCTGATTCATTTTTGTCCATTTCAGAAGAATCTACTTTGATTTCAGCATCTCCCAAGTGTAGCCCCAAAAGAGTCCAATTCAGTTTGGGATTGCTCTGACTCTGACATTCATGTCTACCCCTGACATTTGGACAGCACAGGAGTGGGGCTGGTGGAGAAGGGCGAGTAAGACAAGCATAAATGTTGTCACTCTCGCCTGATGGTCATCATATGAAGAAATGACTGCCTGAATACAGAGATGCAGCAGCATTTAAGACAGACTGATGCTACTTCCTGTCTGTCCTGACCTTCGACTGCAATTTCATCCTGCCAAACATACTAAGGGGTTGCCTGAATTAGGCGTACATTTCAGTCTCTAATCAGCCAATACACTCTGGACATAACCTGTACACATTAAAATGCAGGTAAATTTGGAGAAAGAAGCAACAGTGGTAATGCCACCCTTTTATTTGTGATTTATTATATTGTGTTCTATTTGTTTTTATGACATCGTGTACAGATCAGAACTTTTCAGGTATCACATTAGGAGAAGCAGCATCACAGGGGCAGGCTGCATTTCCAGCCTACCTGCATTTATTACAACATCCTTAGAGAGCCCTTAAATATATATATGAGTTCTGAAGATAGATTTCCTTATCAATGAGTACAGGCTGGGCATGTACTTTGTATACTGAATGAAAGGAGAAGGCTTATATTCAAAAGGAATTTCCTAGAATGATTGTATCTGTTATGTCCTCTTTGTCCATGACTTTGTACAACTGCCAAAAATTCTCTTCCCTTTGTATGTTGGAGTTTGATCTTACTCACTTTTCAAAATCAGGCTTAGTTGAAACTAGACAGATAATCTCTGGGGTAACCCAAGTAGACTGAAGAAGTTACTTAATAGAACCCTTGAACCTCTGGAAGTGAATTCCTTTATGAGACCTGCAGATTTCTTAATGATTTTCAAATGAGCATAATAATATATTTCAATTGCTTTATGACTGAATTCTTGCATTTGCAAATCATGAGTACCACGGCTGGCATTTGTCATTAATTAATCTGAATTTCATCATTTGTAATTTATGAATTTAGCATTGTATAACTATGTGGGTTTCATTTTTAGATTGGTTAATAGAATGTAAAACCGTATAGGATAAATACAACTGACCTTTTTTTATGTAAAGTTTGCATTAGTTTTAATGCAGTGAAATAATAAAAAAACACTATCCCAAACTTACCTGTGCTTTCTTTACATTACTCTATCCCTGTCTTCAGCAGCAACTATGTATGTGTAACAACTAGATTAACATTACAACATATGATTCTGCATCTGCACGTACTGACATAGTGAAACACACAAAATACACAGAAGACAGGTATTATCTGATGAATAGTCTAAGAGGAGGAGAGGTAAAAGGGAAGGTGACTTCTAAAGAGCAGTTTTCATATTCTGTCATAGAGATAAATCTAACTATCAAAGATTTCCAAGAGTGTGGACCAAACACATGATTGTAAAATGGGGGAAGGAGGAAAGAATGGTTTGATAGGTAGTGTTATTGTAAGCATGATATTCACCTTAGTGAGAAGCAGAGCTGGGGAAAAATGTTAGGATAAGATATGGTAAGACCAGATTGAAAACCAAGCCCTCTGATGACATGAACACTGCCTCATATGTTCAACATGGGGTTAGGACAAAAGAGCATCCTCAGTTTTTGCCTTTTGCCTAGAAGAATGATGTTGCATTTGTTACGACATCATCATTCCTTATCATCACCAATGGGGCACAACAAGGGTGGCAGAATATACTGTAATTAGAGACGGGCATGAATTAAGAAAAGAATTAAAAATTCATTAAAATCAATAATTTGTTGATTAGTATTCGTATTCTTTCCTGATGAAAATCAATCAAAGAATTTTAGTGATTTTTATTCATCAATTCATTGCGCTATGAAATGGCCCCCCAGGCATCTAGAGACACCAAAATTGCAGGAATGCTTCCCCCAACTATTTTATACAATACCTCTTGGATTGGTGAAGATTGAGTTTTAGACACCTGAGTTATACACCCATAAAGAGCCCCCCCCAGGAAAGTTTTCCCCAGGCACCTAGAGACACCAAAATTACAGAGACGCTTCCCCTGACTGTCCTCTACAATCTGTCCAAGTTTGGTGAAGTTTGGGTTTCTCCCCAAGCCAGCTGCTAAAGGGCAAAGGAGAGTCAGTGAAAGCTTATCTGTGATTTTGATGTCTCTAGGTCCCTGGGGGTGGGGCTTTGTGAGTGTATAACTCCCAAAACCCAACTACACCAAAACTGTAGAGGAGAGTCAGGGTAAGCTTCCCCACAATTTTGGTGTCTCTAGGTACCTGGGGGAGGGTGGTTTATAGGGTTTTAAAAGCAAAATGAAACAATGAATTGATTTGCTGATTTGTCAGGAAAAAATCATAAATTCATGATTCGTTATTCGTTGACCTTGACAAACCATGAATTGAAACAAATTGTCATTTTTCTAATTAGTCCCATCTCTAACTTTGATGATCCAGTCCTACATATGCTTACCTGTGTAACCTAATTGTACTCTGCAGGACTTATTTCTGAGTCTAGCTGTGTATGGATAGGACTGCACTGTTAATCATCTGAAACATTATGTGGCAATCACTTTTTTTATTCTCTGCTTATTGGCTGGGTGACTTTAGGGCACTCTTAACCATCCTCCCAAATGTTGTGGGGGTGATGCAAGCAAGCAAATTTAAATTATTCACATGACTACAACTCAAAAATTGAGTTTGAAGACTCGAATCTATAGTTTCTCTGCTATATCATAATGCAACTCCTTCCTACAGGAGGCCAGACTGGCCCCATCTTTGCTGTCCTTCCACAATCAGACAAAGACCTTTGTCTTCAGGCAGGCTTTCCCTTAGTTACTGGCAGTCTAAGAGACATTTTTAAATGGAATGGTTTGTATTTTTGTTGCTTCAAAATATGTTTTAGTAATGCTTTCCCCTAACATTTTAAATTATTTTTAATATTTGAATAATTTACTATTATTAGTTTTTAATATTGTGTTTTTAATTATGTAAGCTGTCTTGGGTCCTTTTTTAAGGAGAAAGCTTGGGCAAAAAATATTTTCAATAAATAAATAAAAGAGGCAGACACCCATTATTCTCTGAAGGGATGAGCTACCAGCAAGAACAGACATAAGCTTGTGTAATCTTCCTTTGGACATACAGTTGTAAATCCCTGCCAAAGATGTCTGGCAGTACTAACAAAGGACAAGACACTTTCCTCCTGTACCAGCTCAACTGAAATGAACAAGCATTGCTCAAAAGCATAGCTACTCTCTGTTAATGTGTCCCAGATGCCAAAAGCTGTGTTTGATTTTTAAAGAACTTTTATATCTTATTTTATTCCCCCAAAGTGTCTTGCCAAAGGGAAGCAGGCATACAACAAAACCAAACCCATAAAATGTGTAAAACAACCATCCCAAGATACTAGCATCATAAAAGCAAGATTTAAAAAAAATCCAAAATTAACAAAAAGATAGAATCATAAATGAAGTCATGGAAAAAGGAAATCCATATTCATAACCAGGAGAGAAAAGGCCTCCTGCAGAATATCTGACACTGTGTAGTGTTACAACTTGGTAAATCTCAGCTCTGTGGACATTCCACACAGTGGGTGTGACATTGTAAAAAGCCATGCTCCCTTGCTGTGACCAATCATGGCTCAGTTGTCTGAAGAAACCAGAGCAGGATGTCAGATGTTGAATGGTGCATGTGGAGAAGAATATATGACAGAGGAGCATTCAAGTATAAAACCAGCACTTATTCTACCACATGCATAATTTGAGCAAGGCCTGAAACAGCTTGGAATCTGCCCTCCACATGCAGGAGAAGCCTCATGGCACAGTGGTTAAACTGCAATACTGCAGCCAAAACTCTGTCCATGACCTGGTTTCAATCCCAGGCACCTGGCCTGAGGTTGACTCAATCTTCCATCTAAGGTCGGTAAATAGAGTACCCAGCTCACTGGGGAAGGACAATGTGTACACTGCATAATTAAATTATAAACTGCCCAGAGAGGGCTTTGGAGTGGTATATAATCAGCATGCGTTTTTTCTTTTTTGCTTTGCTTTGTTTCCCACAATACCTTAAACCTCCCAGGAAGCACTGGGGCAGGAAGTATGCCCCAGACAGCTTATTGTCCTACTCAGCTGGGCTGTAAAGCAGTGGTGGAGGGAAGGAGTTGGCCCAGAGCAAGTATCGTAGGTGCTGGGACCCATGAGGGGGATACAGGATGGGAAGCCAATGAAGGGGGGCTTTCTGTGTAGCTGAGCTACACAGAAAGTCCTCTTTCATTTAGAGATGGGCCTGAACTGAATGAACCATGAACCAGTTCATTTAAAAAAAAATTCTGCATGGTTTGAGGACACCGCCATTGTGCCGGTTTGTGCCGATCTCAAGCATTGTAACTTTACTTCATAGAGGTTTTGTTCCAGCCCCATCATTTTGATTACCCTTTTCTTCAATTTTTCCAGTTTCATGTCATCTTCTTTGTTTTGTGGATAATTAGAATGTACACAGGCTTCCAAGCATGTTTCCGCAAAGACTTGTGTAAGACGAATATGATGTTAGCAATTCTCTGTTTGTCTTTTCTGCAGTAGCGGCGTACTTAGGTCAAAGTTTCCACTTAGCTTTCAACTACAACCCCAAGATCTGTTTTAGAGCCAGTGCCTAACAGCCCAGATTCTCTTGGTGTGTACGTGAAGTAAGGAATTATTTTTGTCTCAATATTAAAGTGGTATAACTCACTTATACTGCACCTGATCTGCCATTTTAACTCCAGTTTTCTCAAGATGCTTTGGAGCTCTTTACATTCTGTTTATTTTCCTGCTGAATCTAACACCCAAATGGTAAAAAATAATTAATTAATTCTAGGTTAGGGGAAAAAAGATTACAAGTAATCTTGATGACATTATCTCTCCATGTCTCAGTCTTCTGGAAATAACAAGAAAATAACATGAAAAACAGCGCACAGAGAAAATCTCAATCTAGTGAGAAAAACAAATCTGAAGAGCTGTTTATGTCACTTGATTATGAGATTTTTAATTAAAAGCAATCACTGCTGATGAGCTTTTCCTCTAGTCACAACACTCACTTGCTAAGACGTCACTGAAAGAAAGCCAACAATATCAAGGAAACTGGTAATACAAATGCAACACTTCCAGAGTTGTGGAAGATAGTCTATTTCCAAGTTCATTATAAGTCCTTTGGTTCAGACTACTGTCTGAACTAGATCTGCATAAATTTGCACATGCTAATTCATATGCCTAATATGCAATATATGTTATTCAGAAGCAATTCTTAGACTCTTAGACCTACAAAGCTGGATGGAACCCTATGTATCAACCAGCCCAGCCCCTATCAAGGAGGCACAGTGGGGAATTTAACTGCCAACCTCTGGCTCCACAGCCAGAGAACTAAACCACTGAGCTATCTCTGTAATATAAATACCAATACTAAGGCTGATCAAGAAGAACTTCCCCCACTTTCTTAGACCCGCTCCCAAGGCTGGAAGAGTTGAAGGTGCTTTCTTCATGTCCTAAGATGGTCAAGAAATATTCTAAATAAACTTGTTCAGCAGGCTTTCAATTTTAGCACTTGGTAAAAAAGCAAAGCAAAGTATGCTGCTTATATACTGACCTATAGAGCTTAAAACACTTCCTGGGTGGTTTACAATTTAGTTATGCAGACTACACATTGCCCCCCCCCCCCCAGTGAGCTGGGTACTCAAATGACTGACTTTTGAAGGATGGAAGGCTGAGTCAACCTTGAGCTGGTTATTTGAGCCCATCAGAACTGAACTCAGGTCACAAACAGAGTATTGCATTTAACCACTGTGTCCTAAGGCTCCTGGTCAGTTTAATTTTTTTTCTTGCTTGCTTTTATTTAAGTCAGTTTTCTCACTGCTTGCTTTGTTTCCTTTTTTAAAAAGGACTTCCACCTTTGATATATTATATGGGTTTGATATACTATCACAGATTTCCTCCCATTAGGGAACTCCCACTGTCATTCGCCCTTCCCTTCCCTGGATAAATCCATGTATTTTCTTCTTCTTTTCTCTTCTGATGATACAAAATACGATCTCTTTCTCCAAATGTCACCCTTTAAATCAGATGACTATAAATGTTTAAATAAATAAATAAATAAATAAATAAATAAATAAATAAAACAACCATTGGTTGGGAACAAGCATTTTCCTGAACATGAATAGAGGGTCCTGAAAAGGTTTGAGTTTTTGCACCAAATACCTTGACTTCCAGCCTGTTATGAAGCTGATATAGTCACAGAGTCTTTTTAAGAAAGTGAAAAGATGGCAGCACTATTAGTGTGATCTATGAGGGCATGTATGGGGATGGACAGCCCATCTCATCTATTACATTTGTTCCTTATTTAATATTATTATAAATCACACAAACATCAAGGAGTGAATATGAACTGTTTAGTTTTGCCCTAGTACTCAGACAAAAATCTGCTCATGGAATAAAAACCTATCTCCATCACTAATAGAGTGGTTTGTTTTTGTTATAAAGCTGTCCTCAGGTAGTTCTGAAAGGTATCAATGACCAAGTGATAAAGTTGCCATGGCAACTAAGTATTTGAAGACTCTTCTTCCTGCAAATAACAGAATTCTAACTTGAGTAAAGAGCCCGTCCACATGGGCATTTGTCCAACTGTTTCATGTGCTGATGAGTTGGGTTGGTCCACTCTTTTTTCCAGCAGCCACATGTGGACATTGCTGGAGTGGATCAAATTGCCCCAACCCACACCTTTTTTTAACCCCTAGGATGGGTTGGAGGGCTCCAATTTACTCTCTTCCCAGAAACAATATGAAGAACTCTTCAATAAAAGTTCTATTCTATTCTATTCTTCCCAGAAAGTATGGTCACTCAAAATGGACTAAACTAGAGCCTGCATCAGCTTCCACTGTCAATTTCCGGTGTTCTGAAGTGGTTTATGAGCCACTTCAGGATATCAGAAATTGAACTCTTCCCCTAGTCATCTGCAGAGGGTTAGGGGAAGTGAAATTATTTTTTGTGCCTGCTAGATCATCACTGATGTGATGAATCACTTTGATTTTTTTTTTAAAATGCTCACCTTTGCCTGTCTGTATTGCCAATCAAAACTGTGAATGTAGAAAGATTCTTGATTGGCTGTGTGAACCATTCTTCCAGTTCTTCACCTTCTTGTGGTCTCTTTACTAGAGAGCCCCCACCAGAGAAAAACATGTGACTATTTTATTTCCATCCAACTTCTTTCTTATATTAAAAGGAGAAATTATCTAAAATAAATCCAAAACTACTGCTCTAAGAGTTCCAGCTGCGAAGCCTTTATCCATAATCTTCTCACCTTCCTAGGCAGTTGTGCAGACAGAGTTTTATCATAGTGCAGCAGACTCATTGCCTCACAAAAACTAGCCTTCTGGAAGCAACTGAGCCTCCCTATAGCAAGGCTGAATCTCGTCAGCAGATCAAGCAGCACAAAGCCACAGCTAAGTGAATTTCTGGATTCAGCCCCTGAAAATATGAATGGCTAGCAGCACATCTGTCCTCCTCTGGAAATGAATCACAGCCATACTTCTTATTCTTGGAAAATAAAGAAACAGATTTTATTAAAGAAATACATTGAGACTGGAAAGATAATAAGAACCTCAGCTCTACCTAACTTAGTTGGAGATCTAGGGATTCATGGTTGCTCTCTCACTGCTTGAGAACAAAAGCAAGATATCCCTTCTGTTCTTTCCCATAGAGAGTCAAGAGAGGAATGTGAAAAGGAAAGGAAGTGGCCTCAGCATCCCTAAGAATATTGGTTTAGTTAAGTCAATCCCAACTTTGGGTAACACATATGTTCTTCGACTGCAATTCCCAGAAGCCTTCACCACCAGCTGTGCTGGCCAGGGTTTTGGGGAGTTGCAGTCCAAGAACACCTGGGTTACACATGGCTAGGAAACTATGGCTGAAGTAAGGTCCGCATAGATCAACATGGATAAAAACCATGCACAAATATGAGCTAACTAGTTCCTTGAGATGACTATGAGATGGGAGACACCGTTGTTAGCTTCTGCACATATACTGGACATCCAAAGTTTACACAGGGAACTGTGCTGATTGCTGCTATTTCATGTGGTGCTGCAGGTTCAACTGCGATGGACAGTAGTCATAACAGAAGTTATCATAAGACCAAAAATATAAATAATATCAAATCTAAATTTAGCACCTGCCTGGGGGAAAAAAAGTCAGCTTGTCATGGGAAGTAAAACCTGCTTTTGAATATATTTGATTTGTGTTTTTTTTCTGGTGATCTGTCTTGAAAATTTTCTTCAATGATATTTTTCTCCTTCAAATATCTTCAAATCTGTTTCTCCCTTCAACTTTCTTTGTATTAATGGTTAGCATTTGAAGATGACTCTCTTCTCTCTTGTTCACTATGAACTACCTCCAACAGAGTCTACCAGATATGGCTCTGGAGATTTGTGGACTTGTAATTATGCCTCCTTCAGAATCTGTGCATAGCCCCCATCAGAGGTAGCCAAGTGATAGTTGGGCATGTTAATCACCAAATCTGCTGATAAAAATGGACTGATCAGTTTGCCATGGGAAACTATCTTCTGAACCATCAAGGATTAGATTGCTTTGGGAAGTGAGGCTGTGCAGCATGACCCCATGAAATGGCATTCAAGCCCGGGCTTTCCGTTTAAGACAGGGCTAGGAAGCTTGTGGCCCTCTAATATTAGTAGTGTCTAACTTCATCAGCCCCAACCAGATTGGTCTGTTGTGGTTCAGTAACTTCTAGAACATTGCTTGTTTTCAAGCCCTAGGATGTATATTTTTCACCAGACTCCATTTAGTCACAAATCTGCTCTGACAGCTAAATTATAGCTCACATTTGGAGTCTCTCTGTTGAACATTGTTTAGCAGTAAATGTTCACCATAAACAGAAAAGATTTCCAGCAAGAAGCTGGATATGCTATCCAGGTTACAAAGTCTCATTGTATCCACCCCCTCCTCTGCATCTAAATTACACCTCACTCTCTTTTTCTGTTACAGTACTGCTCAGGATTTTAAAATGCTTAAAGTGCTTTATTATTGATGAAAAGAAAGAAAAGTGCACACTTTTAAGACTGTATAGAATTACCTGCTGATTAGAAATGCAATTATTTAAATTAGAAGTAGATGATTAGAAAGTATCATATTGTCTTCTTTGTCGACTGATTAGAAATACTGGACCATTTCATTGCAAAAAGTAAATTCTGTTGTGATAGTGGTGCGCATGTGTGTGCTTGCATGTGTGTGCATGTGCAAGGAGTATGTGTAATAAATGATCATCCTACTTTCTGGGTGGGATCAGAAGTCTGGCAATATGAAAGAAAAATGAAGAACTGGGAAGAGCTAAGTTTTAGTTGGTGTGCTAGTTGTAACTTTTCTATCAATACATCCTCCTATTGTGATCCTTCCTGGTTACCTTGAAGCTTGTCAGAACTGTCATTGTAAGTGGTGAAAAATGAGATCCTCTCAGAGTACAGGCTTGCCATTACAATGGTTCATTTGAATGAGGAAGGCAGTAAGGTGTAAGCTTTGGGGAAAATACTGTAAGAATACAGGGATTTTTTTTAAAGGGTATTCTTGTCAAAGCTCATGAAAGTCACTTGGCCCTTAGAAAAAAAGGAAAAGACATCGTGCTTTTAAATGGAACATCACAGATCAGAAAGAAAGAGGTATGGGTAGAATCTAAGTAGAAACTACAGACAAGGTACATTTCTCGATCACTAAATACAGAGACACAACATCAGCAAGAACCAAGTTACAGGTTCCATTTTAAAAGACCATGTATCTCAGTTCGACACATAGTGAGAAGTGTTCATCTTTTTCAGAACCATCAGTTTAACACCAAGAATTGTCATGATAATGAAGACAGATATAGATAAGGATATGGATATAGTGTGTGTTGCATGCTGTCAAGTTGGAACCAACTTATAGCAACACTGATGAGGCTTTGAAGATAAGTGAGATATTCAAGGAATAGTTTTACCAGTGTCACTTGACCCCAAAGTGAATATCCATGGAAAAGCAGGAATTTGAACCCCCATCTCCTGAGTCCTAGTCTCTCACTCTATCCACTACTCCACATTGGGTATCTTCTGTGATATATGGTAGATATTGATAGATGCATAAATAGATATAGCTAAAGATATAGATAAATTGCAAATTCAGGCTCTCTGCTTTGCTACTGATTCTTCTCTTTCAAGAAACTGAAGAGAGTAATGAAATTAAAACTCTGAAACCAGCTTCTTGATAGAATCATTTCTGGTCAACACATACTATATATTTACAACTACTCATACTGGGACGTATGCATAACTTCAACACCAAATCCCAGTTCTAATTTAAGGTCAGGCACAAAGTGAATGCATTTCTGGTGAATCATATAATTTGCTCTCCACCACTTGACTAGCTTTAAGGAATATTATATAATAGTTGTGGGTGAGGCAAGTATTTTGAGAGGAAGAACTTTTAAATAGTGGATTCCATCTGATAAGATGGTGGCAATGATTCCACAGGCATTGTAAAGCTATTAAAAATGTAGGACTCCAATCTGAATTAATCCTGTGGGTGGATATCTCATGTTTCTTCATACATTTCTTTGTGGAGGGTTTCTTAACTCATCATCATCCAAGGTAGATATAGGTTCCTTCCTCTTCCCTATGAACCATATAGAATGAGTGCAAATAAAATCAAAATATTAAAGATTTAACAATCATTTAGTATACCACCAGTTCTCATTTACTTCTCTGCTTACAATTTCACATGCCTAAATTAATTCAATTCTTCAAAAAACTTCCAGCTTATGAATGTGGGGCATTGTGCTTCTGTATCCATGATTCAAAACACGCCAGGAAATGGTCCAATATTGCTGCACAATATTGTGCCCCATGTTGCCAACAGGAAAAAAAAAGATACTAAACTTTACATAGTAAAGAGCAACCATATAAAATCAGACCAGCAAAGATATACATCCCTAATTGCAGCTACAGCCCACATTGATAGCCATAAACATTTAAACAGGAAAAGAGTCCTGAACTAGACAAAAATCTGAGTATCAGTACTGGTAGAAGGGGAGAATTTGAGAGGCTGTAAATTCTTCAAACATCCTTATGGAGGTAGGAACTTATAAACATGGCAGACAATGGTAGTGTGAGCAATACAGGGCAAGAGTGCAATGGCAGGGGCAAGGCTAGAGGTCTAGGCCCTGTTTCCCCTATAATACGATTCTTAATCCCATTGTTAATCATGTGAGATTAATAGGGCTACATTTTAGCATTTGAGGAAGAGGACATCCACAAAAGCTCACATTAAAATATAGCAGTTAGTCTTTAAGGTGCCACAACATTTTTGTCCTTTTTATTTTTAGTTTTATTTTGGTTTTGCCCAATATTTGAACACATATATCCTCTTAATAACATAAGGTTTATATTAAGAGCAGACAGCACTCCAAGTAAAGTTGGTCTACCAGAGGAACTCTAACTTCAACTTCTGTCAATCCCAGTAAATGTGACCAATGGTCAGGAAAGCTGGGAGTTTACATCCAATGTCATCTGGAAGTTCACAGGATGTCCACCATGTTTTGTGTATTCAGTTTTCCTTCACCTGTAGCCCTAGTCAGGCTTTACAAATTGTAAGCATTAGCAAAGTTCCATGAGATCAAAAACATCAATAAGTAAGGATTTCAGTCCTGTGGAACATAGTAATCATATTCAGCTGAATAAAGTAGAGCAGACTTACAGATAGTAATAGAAAGAACAAGGGAGTGGAAGGAGTGGCACTAGAGAGCTTGTCCTCAGCTCCCTCTTCATGTTTACAGTTCTTAATGCCTGAACAAGGCTCTTGTCTCTAGAGATGGGGGTATTCATATTCGTATATGAATACCCCTGCACAGATGGACGTAACAAGGGTCTGGCCCTCTGGGGCCAGACTGTCCACTCACCCATCCGCTGTCAGCTCCGCTCTCCCTTCCAATCACCCTGGAGCTCCTGATCAACTATCCACTCTTGGCAGGAGGAGGGAAGACGAGTCTCCCTGCCAGGCTGACAAATGGATAGCCGACTGAAAGCTCCAGAGCTATTGGAAGGGAGACTGAAGCCGGTGCTGGTGGCGGATGGGTGAGTGGACAGTCCAGCCCCAGGGGGGCAGACCCTCGTCATGTCCACCTGTGCGGGGGTATTCGTATACGAATACAAATACCCCCATCTCTAGTCTCAATTCCTTCTTCAATCAATCTAGATTAGAGATGGGCATGAATTAAAAATGAATTGCAAAATTCATCAAAAATTGCTAATTTGTTGATTTGTATTTGTCAGAAGTGATGCCTCGGATGAATATAAATTGATGATTTCTTTAGTGATTTTTTATTTGTTGATTCATTGGGCTATAAAATGGGGGCCCAGGAACCTAGAGACACCAAAATTAAGCAGGGCAGCAATGAAGGAATTTGAAAAGATCATCAAATGTAAGGATGTGTCACTGGAGACTAAGACCAAGATTGTCACTCTTGTATTTCCAATGAGTGTGAAAGCTGGACAATTAAGAAAGCTGCAAGGGAAATAATTGATTTGTTTGAAATGTGGTGCTGGAGGAGAGCTTTATGGATACCCCAGAAAGACAAACAAGTGGGTCCTAGGTCAGATCAAGCCTGAACTACCTCTGGAGGCAAAAACGTTGAAACTGAGGCTATCCTACTTTGGGCACACATGAGAAGGCAGGATTGTCTGGAAAAACATGGCAGACAAGGCAAAATAATTGTGGGAAGGGGTTAAGGCAGCAAGAAAAGAGGAAAACTAAATATGAGATGGACTGACTCCCCAAAGTAACCCACAGGGTTGAGTTCACAAGATCTGAGCAGGGCAGTTGAGGACAAGACATTTTGGAGATCATTCATTCATAGAGTCACCAAAGGTCAGAGGCGACTTGACGACACACAACAACAGCAACAGCAACAACAGGTATTAACATGGAGATGTTATGAGTAGCTCAGTTATTAAATTGCACAGGAAACTACCACTTGTTCAGAGAAACTCAGTATTTCTTCCTCAGGACTACTGAAAAGTTCCAGTGAAAAGCTGGTGCATGCTTAAGCCAAATCAAAACACTATGTTTATGATGCTACAGTTACAGAAATGTGCATCCTATGTATTTTGAACTGCCATGCTGCAGAGTTGATGAAGCAGAGTTCCATTAAGTGCTAAGACATTTGTTCATCCTAGCACAAGTTCTCCACAGCTCTGCATTTTGCAGATTAGTTTGTTTTTGTTTTGTGATTGGTCTCTGCATACAGGTTCATGACTAAGGCAAGGGGTGGCCTCTGGGTCTCTGGGAGGTAAACACAGACTTCATTTGCAAGTGTGATTACACAGACACAGCAGCTATGAAGGAGTTCATAATCTCTGAAGGGATAACATTTTTATCATATTCTAACTGTGAAACTGGCCTTTCATATAATTTGGCCTTCAGTCTGCTAGAATAATCACAAACAGACATTGAATTGTGAAGTTGTTGAGGACCAAGAAGTCAAGAATGGATTAGTATTAACAGCCCCATTTGCAGACAGACATGCACCCAATAAAGTATTCTCTCCTTCTTCACTGAAGAATTCCATTTGCCCTAATAAAAGATTCAGGATGGACCAGTTGTTTATCAGGACCTTCCATTGGCCTGGCTGGGATCTTTCATCAGCATTACAGTAATGCATGAATAGCAAAACTGCAATCTACTGAGGCAAAACAGACTTCCTTTATTTTATCCCACATAGTATGAGTAAGACTTAAAGTTTAGCTCATTCCTATTGATTTTTCTGTGCAATATCTTCCCCCGCTCCTCTTCAGCCAGCAACAGATGCCAAGTAAACGTAAATAGAAGGGAATAACTGCTCTTCATTATATATTGAGCTCATGTGTAATTTCATTGCCGGTATTAGAGAAAGAGGTGGGTTGGAAGCTTAACCTAGTTTTCTTGTCTCAGGGCCATCGAACCGTGAACAAAATAGCATTGTGAATTGTCTGTGGTATGTGGTTAGTGAATGCAATTAGTTTAGGTAAATTATAAGGACAGTGTTTCTCCTTTAATGTTGTAGATGCTGTTCAATTCTGCCCCCCCCCCCTTCTTCCTTCCCTTCCTTCCCTTCTTGTAATATATAAATGCAAGGTCTCTGAGGATCACAATTTTCTGCTCAGTAATTTTCTGAACATGTGTGGATGCATCACTAAAGCTATGCACTTCTGTATATTACATTTGTCATTTACCAAACTGCAGCTAGTTTGTCATTCAGCTGATACTAGTCAGAAATGCAATCTTTCTTACTTAAATCACTTCTCAATGTATGTTTGGGAATAAATCACTGACCTATGAATGAGGCAGAAAGTTGCTTCTGTTACGTTTCTGAAAATGTTTCCATTCTTGTTTGAGTTCATGTTAAGGAGGGGTTGAAACTTCTGAAACTTTCACTTTTTTCCCTATCCCAGATCATATATTTGTGTAAAGTTTCTGTTGTCCAGCCTTGGGGTTGGCAGCATCATGCAACACCACTATTTTCCTCACAATAAAACCATAAAGAGCAAGATGCAATGTGCCATGTAGTATACAGGTGAAATAAAATAGCAGGTATGTGGAATAGAATCATACTTCTTCCCAGCTGATGCTCCTAATCCATGGGTATGATCATGTGGTGATCCACTTTTGATCAGACTCAAACACCTATCATCCCTGATACTGGGTATGCTGCCTGGAGTTTATAGATGTTGTGGTCAAAGGACATCTGGAAGGCTATGCAGTCTCTATCCTCTTCAAAATGCATTAAGCCTGAGTGTTCTGCTGACTGGCCAGAATCTTATTGTGGATTTACAGTAAGATATGTATAACTGCATAAACTGTGGTGGCAAATTGCTGATGGGCCCTGTGTTTGAGGGGACTGCCTGTTCCCAGCCCACTTAGAGTACTATAAGGTCTTCCACCTGAACAATGGAGAACTCAAATTTGGTTGAACAGAAAAGAAGCATTCAGCCATGGACGCTTTCATCTGTAGAGTGATATAGCTCAGATACAGGTCTTCCTCCTCATTTCAAGCAAGCCCAAGATTACCATCCAATCTCAAGCTTCTTTTGTGTGATCTAGTTTTCTAACGTAGGTTTGAAATAATAACACTTTAGTGTCTCAGACATCATTGTCTTGGCCAGCTTCATGGACTATTATTATTGTTATATACCCTGAATTCACATCCATCTTATGGCAACCCTATTAATTAATGAGTTCCAAAGGGCCCTATAATTATAGACCAGTATTATCATCCATAAACACACACGACTAACTAAAAATATGTGTTCATATGACTAAGATATTTGGTCTTTTTTCCAAATGATAGATACTAAAATCCTCAGATATTCACTTAACTACAGCAATTCTTTCTAATTTACATCTACACATATAAATTAGAAAATGCACATTTTATGTAAATCCATGTCTCTTGTTAGCCTTTTAAATTGTTGACATATTTCCCTTCTTGGAAAAAGATGTCTGTAGTCACCTTCAATGTATCTGCATAGCCTTTATAGATGACCAGAAATCACACAGTCAGCCTGTTCATTCTGTTTTCCTATTTGTCTCATGAATGACATATACAGTCGTGCCTCGACTTACAACCATCCCAACATACGAACATTTTGAGTTGCGACCAGTTCCGGCCGCAAAATTTTGCTTCAACTTGCAGCCGGAGCTTCGAGTTGCAAACAAAAGAGGCAGGGAAAAAAGGGGGAATTCAAATTACACGACTAACTGTTGGTCAGCGAAGAGCTTCTTTGTAGCTCTTTCGCCCCAACGGTTAGTGTGCGTGCGTTTGCAGAGAGGCTCCGGACTGCCTGGTGCTGCTTTCTGCTTCTGGGTGAGTACATTTATAGGGTTTTGCAGGGTTTTGCAGGGTGGGTTTCGGTTTGAGGGGGTTATGTTTCTGTGCTGTGATTTTTGTTTTGTTTTTGGTGTGTGTTTTTTCCCAGCCCCATCGTGTTCCGATGGGGCTGGCTGTGTGTGTGGGGGGGTTTTTTTTTGTTTTTTTTCCCAGCCCCATCACGTTCCAATGGGGCATGGAGTGGGGTTTTTTAAATTATTATTATTATTTATCTGGAACAGATTAATTGCGTTCCAATGTATTCCTATGGGAAATGGTGCTTCGACGTACGACCATTTCGAGTTACGCCCATCTTCTGGAACGGATTATGGTCGTAAGTCGAGGCACCACTGTAATAATTTTATAGCTATTAGATGAATATAATGGACCAAATCCTGTTGTGCAATTACGTGTACAATTACGTGAGGTTGCACCTGCTGTCATTGCTCTAATGTCTAGGTAGAAGCGCGATCCCCAAAACACTTCTGTCAGAACATTGTGCAATCAGTCATGCCATGGAAAGTGATTGGCCATGTGACTGATAGCACAAATGCTGGGGGCAATGCACAACTTTACATTACACCATCATGAACAGGATTTCACCCAATGAAAGGGTAAGATGGGTGTGTCAGTAAGACATTAAAACAAAGGGAAAGCCATGGCCTTCTTTCTTAAGGGTTACTCGTTACTAATGATGAATTTGTTTCTAAAACACAAAGTTTAGTGTTTTGCACAAATAAACTGTGGGATCCATCACTTACAGTTAGCTGCTTTTGCAAATGACTGAAATGAAAGGAGAATGAAACTTGGCAGAACACATCATCATAAGACACAGAGCTTATGATGAGCTGTCTGCTGAAGATGAACACTAAGCTTTTGCCTCTTTCTGTTTGTTCCTTTTTTCTAGCAAAACAAAAAACAAAAAAGCTGCACATGAATTCCAGCTGCTGTTCTAAAACTTTGTGTGCACAATGTACTTAAAATGGATATTCAGTTGTGCATGTATGGTTGCCACACCTCCTGATTTGCTTAATAAATCAAACCTGTAAATTTAACACTGTTAGGAACATGCTATTTAATTCAGACATGATACTTCTTAATTGCTCACCCATTTCAAATGACTTTTGTATTAACTTGTTTTAATTTTCTTCTGAGAATGTTTATTGAAGCACAGTTGTTTATGGGTGGGAGGGTTGCTCTGAAAAAGTCCCATTTGCACGTGCTCTGATTTTTCAGTCTGAAGTCAGATTCCCCCTGTATGACCTCCCAAATGTCTTCACGAACCCCATTTGCTTTTATTCTGTAAACATTTCCAAAGAGACATGCTGCTTCATCTCACTCTGTATCAGAGCTTTGATGCAGATGAAAGATGAAAGGTTGCTGTGATCTCACTTGCAGATGGATCCATCCTTTCACAGCAAACTGATTTATTGTGTCTTTTAATCGAACACCTATAATTAAAAACAGATACTATTAAAGAAAGTGAAACTTCCTTGGCAGACTTCTGGCTTGGCTGGATGCACACTGAAATTGGGCACTACAAATACACAGGGGAAATCTTTACCAATCTGCAGCAATATATGTGTTTTCTAAACCCCCTGTAGACTTGAAACCCAGGGAATCAGCACCCAGAAATTTAGAAACACTACAGGGTATATCCAGTTAACTGCATGGAGGTCCCATTCAAATCAATGTAAAAGTTGGTCATGGCCCCTGAACTTTGAAGGACTTCAGAGGTTATGAAGTGTAACTAACCTAGATCTAATCTAGTTTGCCCACAAACAGTACACTTGGCCCCAGAAGCTCGTTACCAGAACATTTGGTAATGAAGCCTTATATAGTAGACAAGCAGGAAGCAAAATTCTCATGGCATGGCATGACCATGTTTAGGTTGGCAATGAACAACTTGTATCCAATTCCAGGATTTTTCATTCCATACCCACACAGTTTCTTGAAACTACCTTTCTCCACCCAAGCCATTCAGCATTCCAAGGCTATGAAGCATGCCTAGTCTTGATGGTGCTATTTTACAATCCCTCCTCTTCTCTTTCTTGTGATTATTAAGACATAAGACATAAGAAATTTATTTGTCATTACACTCACAAGTGGGTGCAACGAAATGAGGTAAATTATTAGTGTCCTTTTCATAGAATCATTGAGTTAGAAGGGGCCTATACAGCCATCAAGTCTAACTCCCTGCTCAATGCAGCAATCCAAGTCAAAGCAGATGGGACAAATGGCTGTCCAATTTTCTCTTGAATGCCTCCAGCATTGGAGTGCTCACCAAGGTAATTGGTTGTGTTGTCATAAAAACATTGGGTCCTATAAACCTGTTGATTCTTTCCTTCTCTGTGTGAAACCTACCATTTTGTTCATATACAGAGCCAAACTTCATTGTCATCATCATCATCATCATCTTAGAACTACTGAACTGAAAGGAACCTTATGGATCAAGTCTAGCCCCTGTCAAAGTTCACTGTTAGTGGCAAGAATCCTATTTGCTGATTTATGCTTATGTAAAGAAGATCATGTTAAATTCCACTGACAAATTTCCACTCATTAATGGGGTGCTGGTTGTGTTCTAAACTGCACGCCCAGGAATGCAACGTGCACCTCATTAATGAATGGCAATTTCCCACTGCAAATTTACATGATTTTTCTGATACACACATAAAGTCTGCAATAGAATTCTGGCCAGTATGTAGTTCATTTATGTGTAATTCACATATGGTGTTCTTGAATTCACTGGCCAGAATCCTGTTATTTATATATGCTGAGGTAAAGTGACATAAATCTCAGCAGCAAATTGCTGATAGTTAACGAATTTGTGCTATTCCTCATTACACATGAACTTCAGGATTTTTTTTAAAACAGCATCATCTTGTTTGTTTATGGAGTGTCATAAATGTG
Source organism: Intellagama lesueurii (assembly GCA_037013535.1). Lineage (NCBI taxonomy): Eukaryota > Metazoa > Chordata > Lepidosauria > Squamata > Agamidae > Intellagama > Intellagama lesueurii. The sequence goes on from JBAJHW010000004.1 coordinate 200,377,415, forward strand.
TATGACATTTTGCAGAGTACAGAAGGACTGGTCTTTGCTCCATGTAACTGAGAATTCAAATTTCATCACAGAGGAAACAAGAAGAATAGGAAAGAGTGCCAGGAAAGATTCCAGAAATAATCTTTAAAGACTAATGAGTTTTATTTTTCACAAGCTTTCATGAAATGCTGCCCACTTCACAAAATTATGTTTGATTCAGTTATACATGGGTTGCATCTTAGGTTGTGTCTGCACATGATTGTAAACTCCAGGGATGGAGACTCGAATCGCAGGGCCCACTGTCAAGTTGAATTTAAGTCGCACCGGTGACTCAACTCGGACTTGACTTGGGTTTTATTTTTCAGTGATTCAGACTCAGTTTGACTTGCGACTCAGAGTCCTCTCACCCCTCCTGTTTGAGAAAAAAAGCTTGTTTTTAATAGGGACTCAGCCTTTGAGCCTGGGACTCGGGACTTGATACCAAAGACTTGGACTTGGGACTTAGACTCAAACATTTGCCAACATCCCTGATAAACTCTGATGATTGGGGGGGGGGGTATTCCCTTGTATGCTGGGGTTCTGATTCATGTAGTACTGTGTATGTCAAGATTTGAACTTTTGTGTATATAAGAGTGCTAATAAAATTAAGAGGGCTGTAGAAACTACAGTGTACACTGTACTTTAGAAATGAGGCTTGTTCAACAGTTTACTAAAAGTCACTCTCCATGCACCTCTTTACCTATCATTCTATTCAAATTGGTATACTGATGGAGTTTGAAGGGAACTTCGACTCATTTTTCTCATGCAACACTTCAATAGAGATAGGAAAGAATCAAGTGTGCAGCTACTGGGTGTATGTGTCTATTTTTCATTATTTATTTCTGCCTTTAAGAGGAATGGGAAAGGGGGCTTGATCTTTTCTCAGTTGCCCTTTATGTGTATTTTAAAGGGACAGGACAAATTGTATACGTGTACATTTCATAGCTGAAGTGGCATTTGTTTATATGTATTTTGAATTTGGCTTTCTTATAAAACATTGACATGACAGACCAAGCCAGCCAGAATATACAGGAGAAAGAGATTACTCAGGTAAAAACTAGCTGTTGCCAATGCTTGTTGTCACCTCCAGCTCATTCTCGCTGATTTAGCAATTTATTAAAGCACGTTTGTGTTTAAAAATTCATGTGTCCAAAGGTATAAGGGGCACCAGAGAAGGGCATTCCAAATAAAATTAGCTGCTCCAATAAAATTTACTGCAAGACTAGCAATTTATGATAAGTTATTTGGTCTTTAATTTTTAATCTATTAGAACCTGAGGTACTGCTGCAAATTTGTTTTTCGGTAGTTAAGTCCTTATTAAATTTTTAATTATCTGCTTTTAGTTTCATCCTAATTTCCAAACCCTACCCTCTCAATGGATGAATTGTTTTAAGTTTCACTATGATTTTCAAGGGGAAAGCTAACTGATTTAGTAAAATTCAATTTCCTTATTTTTGGTAGAAAAACTTAAGAACTCATTTGGAATCCTCAGTAGCCATAATTACAAGCAAAGTTTGGGGATACATCCTTTTGCTCCTTTGGTTTTCTTTGATTCTTAGGGCCAAAACCCACCCCTGGAGGAAACAGTTGTCTATTGAGAGAAGCAACCCACTCCAGATCACTCCACTGCAAATATAGTTGGCTGGATTTGTTTTGTTTTGTTTTATTTTGCTGTTCATAGAGTAAGGACTTTCTCCCCCCACCCACACATACACACCTTTATTTCAGAATTGGCAGAAGATATGTACAAATATCTTCTACTAATTCACTCAACCTATGTTTAAAGATAAATTAGAACATTGATATGAAAATAAATGTGTTTGTCTGTTGGCTGGTTAGCTGATTTATTCATTCCCCCCCACACACAGACACACCTTTCTCCTCTCACAGGGACCCAAGACAGAATAATTTTTTTAAAAAAAAATCAACAAATAATTAAAATAATTGATTACAATTTTAAACTATCATATGTACATTTAAAAACAATGGTTTTAAAACTATACATTTTAAAACCCCTCCTAGGAAAATAAGACATTTCCCACTATATATCTCTGTATTTCCAGAATGCATCTCCACCCTGTAGTGTTCGATCTTGACAGAAACTATGGCAGGGAATGGAATGCATGTTTCTTTAGTTCATTTACATGCTGCCTTTTAGTCATGATTTCAGGGTAGTAGTTTGCAAATATGAAAACAAACAACAAAGGTATAAAAAAATTGAAAACGCTATGTCATATTTTTAAAGTAAAGCAGCTAATTTCATGTGATGGGATCTTTTAGTCTTAGGCATGCATTTAGATCCACTAGTGCGCAACTGAGTGGGTGGATGTAAAGAGAAGAATCTTAAAACAGAACAAAAGGAGACCCTGTTCAGGGTAATAAAGTCAATATCTCTGAGCTTCAACAAAACTTTGGAGGGGGTTTGGTATTAAAGACTGGTGAGTGGATTTCCTTATCTGTTTGTTTAGATCCTAGGAGAAATCAGTTTAAAATGTAAGCGCAGAATGCAATGGATGTATCATGAAAGCAACTAGAAGCAGCTATTGGTCTGGCTTATGAAGACACAGAAGGTAAACAGAGTCTCAAAGAATAACCAAGACTAGCCAGAGTCCTGTTTCACTGTTCCATAGGTGCATTGTGGTCTGGTGGCAGTGTTATTACCTCTCCGTTCCCATGCACCAACTTTTCTGATTAATGGCATCCCAAACCACTTGAAGCCATATTGACTTTGTGTTCAGTAAAAGATCTAGTTGTGGCTGGCTGGGCTGAGTTAGTATTCTTTTTAAAATAAAATTTAGCAACATCAGTGAATAAAGTACAGTCAACCCTCGACTTACGAACGGCTCCAGATACGAACATTTCAACTTACGAACCACTCGAATAGGAAAAAACAGACTCGACTTGAGAACTTTTTCCGAGTTACGAACAGGGAAAAAAACCCACGGGGAAGGCAGGGAACCTCCCTCCCCCCTCCTCCCGCAGCAAGCGCCACTTTCAGAAGCCTCCCGGGGGCAGGGGAGAAGCACCATTTTTTTATTTCCCTGCCTTCCCGGCAGCCATTTTGTGTGCTTCTCCGCTCCCGCCCCCCTCTCCCCGCCTCTCAGCTGATCGGCGCTGGGTCTCAGAGGCTTGCCCAGCAGGTAAAAAAGACAGCGGCAGGCGATGGGGGGGCGCCAGTCCGGTGCGCTCCCTGCCCATTCCAGGCGCGGGTCTACTAGCGAGTAAGCGCCGCGGACAGCGCGGGTCTACTCACGAGTAAGCGCCGCCGAAGCTGCGCAAGGGGAGGAAGGAGAAGCCGCGGGTGCTGGTGCTTTGCTAGGGAGGCTTCGGACGGTAAGGTGCTGCTGTTTTTTCTTTTAAAAAAGTTGTTCTGGGTGGGTTTTGGAGGGTAGGTTTGGGCTGGGGGGGTATGTTTCTGTGTTGTTGGTGTTTTTTTTGGTGATTTTTTTTTTGCAGTCCCACCGTGGGACTTGCTCAAATGTTTATTTTTGGATGTTTTTGTTTTGTGTGTGTGTGTGTGTGTTTTGCAGTCCCAGCGTGAGACTGCAAGTGTTTTATTTTTGGGGTATTTTTTTCTTCGGCCGGAACGGATTAATGGGTTTTCAATGCATTCCTATGGGAATGCATAGTTCGACATACGAACTTTTCGACATACGAACGTTAATCCGGAACGGATTAAATTCGTAAGTCGAGGGTTGACTGTATAGAAGTTCTGAAACTCTCTTTGTAGTATTTACCTGTTTCTCTCCAGAAGTGAGATGGGCAATTTGACCTACTTGTTTAAAAACAGCCCTGACAATTGCTTTGTGTTTGGGTGAGAAGTGGTTAACTGATGGAAAAAGGAGTCGTGTTCTGGGATTTCTCCCTGCTTGGTGTCTCCTTGGGAATGATAGTGAACACAAGAGGGTATCCTGTAGACCATCTTGACTGCTGACATTAGTGTTGTCAGCATTCAGGCTGCCCTTTGTTATGTAAAACTTGGCATCCTTTTTCCTGATGGCAATGTAGGCATGATATTGTGCAGCAATATTGGGCCATTTCCTGGTGTATTGAATCGTGGGTACAGAAGCACAATATTCCACATTTGTAAAATGATCTTCCTCTCTTCCTACTATCTCCCCACCCTTTTCCAACAGTCAATTCAGTATTCTCATTATATGTGCATGGTAGGATAGCTTCAGTTGACTGATTTTTCCTCTAGTGAATTCAGGCTTGACTTCATTTAACCCCCACTTTTCTGCCTTTCTCGCTGTCTGTGATATCTGTAAGGCTCTCCTCAAATACCTCATTTCAAATGAATTGATTTTTGTCTTTGTCTTTCTTCAGTGTCTTTTTTCACATAGCATGAATTATTTTGACCTCGGTTTCCAGTGGCAATCTTTGCTAACTCCAGACTCTCCTATTTTTACTTCAAAAGGCAAAGTGAAATATTTTGGAAAATATGTACACAACATGTCCATAGAGCTTTTGGTCCAATATAGCTTTTTTTCTTTAGCTTGCCTAACTCAAGGAAAGGATTTGGAAATTGGAACACAGTTTCTAATCTGCATTCCGTGGAGCAGGCATGGCAACATTAGTTTACCCGAGAGGTTAAAGGGTGTGTATATTCCTCCATTGTATGTGTTAAACTCATTCACACTTTTGCATCACCATTTTACAAAGTCCAAATCAAAGTTCAAAATACCTTGGCACAGAGGGACTACAGTAACATCCAAGCTGTTCTTGCTTCTGTCATCTCCCAACAACCATAGTACAGATCATGTGCTTAACTTCTGTGATTCTCTAGCACTGGGTAATTCTACATGAAGGAGATTTCTATTGGAATTTATATGTAGTGTATGTATACTTAAACTTCCATTTTTAAAAGCCATGAAATGATATTCTTCAAAAAATCTCCAAAAAATGTGAAATATTGTGCTTCTTAATCCATGATTCAAAACATGAGCAAATGGCCCGATACTGCTGCACAATATTATGCTGAATTGTTAGCAGGAAAAAGGATTTTATTTATTTATTTATTTATTTATTTAACTTATATGCCGCCCACACTACCCAAAGGTCTCTGGGCGGCTTACAACAATTAAAATACAATAAAAAGATAAGACAATTAAAATACAATTAAAATATATATTCTAAAAATTGCCATCAGGACCCACAGCTGATACTATTTCAATTAAAAGCCTTCTGGAACAGGAAGATTTTGACCTGGCGCCAAAATGTCATCAGCGTCGGCGCCAGACGAATCTCAATTGGGAGGGCGTTCCATAGTCTGGGGGCAGCTGCCGAAAAGGCCTTTTGTCTACAAGCCATCCCTCTTACCTCATTGAGGGATGGCTCTTTCAAAAGGGCCCCCTGGCTAGATCTTAACTGCCGGGTAGGTTCATATGGAAGGAGGCGGTCCTTCAGGTATCCAAATTTTACATAACAAATGGCAGCCTGAATGTTGACAATACCAATGGCAGCAGTCAAGATGGTCTACAGGATGCCCTCTTGTTTTCACTACCATTTCCAAACAGACGCCAAGCAGGGGGAAATGCCAGAAGGAATTAAAATTTTCTTTTCCTGAGAATCAGCTAATTCTGACTGACAGAGTCCAAAGTTCAGATTGCCCCAAACTTGATTTCCCATTTGGAGACTTGTGTCAGAAGCCTGATCTCAGAAAATGGCTCAGTGGTTTAGATATCTGGCTGCAAAGCCAGAAGCTGGGAATTCAATTTCCCACTGTGCCTCCTTGGTGGGGGCTGGACTCGATGATCCATAGGGTCCCTTCCAACTTTGCAGTTCTAAAATTATTATTACTATCCTTATTAAAACCTTGATAGAATATTTACTAGAAGCACTCAGGGCTGGGACAAACACAACTGCTTTGTGCTTTTGAAATGCAGAAATATTTTGAACATGCCTTTCAAAACTGTATGCTAATTCTCTGGAGATACATGGCAAATGTCCCTTTCTGGAGGATGGTCACTCCATTCCTTACTTTAAAACAAGTCTAGTTTTTTTTTCTTTTTTTCTTTTACTTTTCAAAAAGAAATCTGACTGTTTCTGTGACCTTTCATTGCCCTCCAAACATCTCCCTTCCTCACCCACAAAGCTGCACCAATGTGTCTACTTTGTATCTACTCTTACTGGTAATCCTGTAAGCCTGTTCCACACATGCTTAGTGTATAGCAAAGACACTATTCTTCCTTTTTGAAAGGTCTTTTTTGAGAATCAGTATTTCAGACCCTGCAGCCTGGATTCTTTCCAAATAAAAAAGTAGGTGGAGCCAACCATTGTCTTTCAAGATAAGCAGGTCAGGTCTTATTGAAGAATTTATTTGATCTATTTTAAATCTGTAGACTTTTAGGGTTACTTGTTTCTGCATAGGAGGAGAGGTTAAAACAGCTTTAAGTCTAAAGAATCACAACTAGAATATCCTTTGCCCAAATTTATCTAACGTTGGCACAGAGCAAAGCAAAATGACTGCTATGTGTGTGCAGATTTGGTGCTGATCTGAACTCCAGTTTCAAGGTTAAAATTTTTCTTTGGGCTGCCATCATTCTTAGAATCACCTTGTAGAATGTTGATTTGCTCTGCTGCAGAATAACATAGTTGCACTGCCATGCAGCTATAATAAAAAAAATTAATGTTTTGTCAGGTCTTTCTTCCACACAAAAACCTTCATTTACTATAGGAGTGGTAGTTGAATGTGGAAGTTTATAAAAGATGGAAGACAATGATTTGCACTTTTTTCTCTCCTTGAGTAGTATGTTTCTGTCGGTTTGTTTGTTCATCTGTCCTCAGCCTGGGAATGTACCTTTTCAAAGGTATTTTTGTGATGAAACACACAAGAAAGTAGTTGATGTTTTTAAAAGCAGCTATTTACTATCCTGTTTTTTGAATGTAACAAAATTTTAGTGACTTGATTTTTTAAAAAGAAGGAATGTCACAAGAAGCTACCCTGTGTTACAAAACCAGATATCATGGTGTTCTCTTAACATTCACCTCATCCTCGCCTCAGCACCTACAACAAGCCCAAGAAGATAGAAGGCACAACTAGAATGTGGATCATGTGATATGGCTCTTTAAAACATTTGATGAGGCCATGCTACTGCAATTCTAAAAGCTACAGTTACAGCCCAGCATGTAACTGTTATCCCTCAGCAATTACATTGACAGTGTAATACGGGTGTAACTTCATTACTGGGGGGAAAAAGACTTAATGTCCATTATACAGTTATTTGTAATGAGTTACTCCCAACCTTGGTTGCTTTCTAGGTTATTGGAGTGCATTTCTTCCTCACAGTGCTCATGTTAGGAAGGAAAGGTTTGTTTCCTCCATCATGAGAAACCAAATAAGTGTGTGTGTGTCTGCGCGTGTGTGAGTGCGTGTGCATGTGTGTGTGTGTCTAAAATAAAATACTCCCTACAACAGACAGGTAGGGCCCAGGAGTCAATGCAACTCAGAGCGCTGAAACACTGCACGGTACTCTTCATTCAATTGTTTTTGTACTGCTGTTTGCTTCCCATTGGGAAAATGATATTAATATACTTTGGCTCATATATTCACTAATGCAGTTACTTCCTTTCTGCTTTGCAACCTATAAATCTTATGAAGATTTTTTTTAGCACTCTTGTTTCATCTTTCCCTCCCTTTCTTCCCCTCCTCACCCCCAGTTGTTTTTCCACATAATACTGTCAAATCACTGGTCTAAGAAATTACCTTTTTTGTTTTGCTGATGAGAAAAATCTGAAGGACAAGACACAGAAGTCCTTAGAGGTAAATTATTTAGCCGCATTTAATTTCCCTGAAGGGAGGGAACTAATTAGCATATATTTGAATTTTCCTCTTTCCTTGCTTCCCTCTCTTTCTTTATTCTTTTGACATTTGCCCAATAGCATTTAAATGACACATGTAATACTCTTCAAGAAGAGCAAAGGGTGCTCCCAATGATGCATTAAGGTCTGACTGTATTTGCCCTGAAGATTCCATTGCTCAGGAGTCTGACTCATTCAGAAGCAAAGGAAAAACAAACCTATGTAAGTTACTGGAGGAAAGGAGAACTCCTTACAGCTAGTCAGCAAGAGACCAAAAACCTACAGTGAGAATCTGTGCATGGCAGAATTTTTCTTTCTGCGCAACTTTGGTACAGGACACACTCATCACATATACTTTTTATGATTCAACCTGAGTGGAGTTATTTTGGTCTTCCAATTAAGTTTTATTTAATAGCCCTGTCCTGTCCCTAGGGCAGAGATTGAGAAAAATACATTTTTTTAAAGAATAAATATAATGGCATGCTGGAGGAATCCTAAAGAGTGCTCCACTAACACCACTTAGGGCGTGACTACACTGTTGAATTAAATTGGAAGCTGGCTCGAGTTTTTAGAAATTGATTTAATGTGATGTGGTTTTTGCATTGGTATGTGTGTCCTCATGGAGTTACCATATTTTTCCATGTATAAGACGCCCCCATGTACAAGACGCCCCCCTTTTCTAACCCAAAATTTCTTCCTTTGCAAGAAAGTGGAGGGGGAAGGCATGGATCAAAGTGCTTTGATTCCTGCTTTCCCCCTCCACAAGTGCTTTGATTCCTGCTTTCCCCCTCCACTTTCTTGGGAAGAAAGTGCTTTCCCCCCTCCACTTTCTTTGCAAAAAGCTGCTTTCACCCTCCACTTTTTGCAAAGGAAGTGGAGGGGGTGCTTTCCCCCCTCCACTTTCTTTGAACAAAGTGGGGGGGGGGGAAGCAGGGATCAATGCTCTTTGATCCCCCCCTCCTTACCACCGTGTATAAAACGACCCTCAATTTTTCCTCTAATTATTTTAGGAAAAAGTGTCATTTTATACACAGAAAAATATGGTACTTCTAGTCTGGTTGTAAACTTTGTGGTATATTGGCACTTTGGCACTCCAGGTCCTGATTATCCCATTTTCCCCTCTGTATCAGGAACTTAAATTCTCCACCTCAACTATACCTTATGCCTTTCTTGAGGCATAACTTACCTGCCTTGAGACCGCTGGCACTGGAGTCAACAGCTTTTATTCAGCAAAGCCAGCATCAGCAACAGTTATTTCCTCTGCTGTTTAATATTGCCATATCTGGTCTAAATCGCATTTTAATATTTAAATTTTTAATCTATGTTTTGAAGTGGCATAGTGCTAGATCAATGCAGAGCTTAAACAGAAGTAGGCAGAAAGAAAAGGAAAAGGTTAGACTGCAAGGTATCCTGCAGTCAAAACCCATTGTACTTTGCACCTCAATCTCAGAAAACCCTGCAGACCCCCACAGACAGTCACACATGCCAAAACAAGGTTTAAAAAGTGTGACCAGAATTGATTTAAAATAAACAACCCCCAAGTGGGTATTTAAAAAAAAAACACAAAAAAATGCAGTTAGCAGTACATCATGTAGTTGGAGATTTTTAATTCTCTTCCAAGTGTGTCAAACCTAATGGAATATTATGATGAGTAGTTGAATCCTCAGTTATGCATGGCTTCAACATATGATTGAAGTCATTCTTCTTAAAAGAAATTTTACAAGCTCCACCCTATATACACAATTAACACAATTAACAATACAATATGTTAACAATAATATATTGTTAATTGTTTCAGCCCTGTAAAGTTGAGGTGTATGTTAATATTCCATGTCATTACAGCAGCTCAAGCAATCACTATTGGCATCTCCTTCACAGAATCCCATAACACATTATCACCTAAGTCACATCTGTGTAAGTGAGTGAACAGATCTGTGTAGCAGGTCACTTGTATGCCCTTTTTTTTTTTAGATGGATGAACTGAAATTAAAAGAGAATGACTAGTTATTGGCTAGTTGCGGAGTTATATCCAGATCTTCACATTTAAGTCCAGCACTCTGTTCACTCGGCATCATTGTTTCCCATTAGCAGTCTACTAATAAAAGAGAGAAAACTAAAAGGGCATGCCAACTGTCTTCTCTACTGAGATCTTCACATTTCATTTTAAGGGAGTATGTTGCTTGACAGGCTCTAGTAAAAAACTCATTGCTGATTCCAAAACCTGCTCTGGGGCTTTCACAAGTCAGTGAACCCATTTTCTTCCCTTGTTTGCAAGCTTAGCAGCTCACTGCTCTTTGCTATGATTCAATATGTTGTCAAAGTCTGTTTTCCCAGAACTGGATCCTAATCGTTTGCATTATCTTAGGTGAGACCTCCCCATAATAAATCACCAATGCAGAGGAGTGGCAAAGAAATAAAAGCCATTCAGCACAGAAAAAAAACATGTCAACTGAGAAAGTTACAGTATAATCAAAAGAGGTATAAATACAAACCTGAGAAGTAGTAAGCATTTGTCAAGCAACAAATAACCAGGGAAACCTGAGTATGGATGCACTCTGACAACCTAGCAGTTCAGACTGGGGCCTTATTTATCCAGATAAGTTAGATACAGCTGAAAATACGACCTTCCAGACCACAGAGAATATAATTTATCTAGGTTGTATTGCCTATGGAAAATATTCTTGTATTATTTGTGACTTCCTTCACCTCCTTAACTCTGAGATCTCCATCTTGCTTGCAAAAATGAGCTAGCAGAATATTAGTTTGTTGTTTCTATGTGCCATCAAGTTGCCCCTAACTTACGGTGGTGCTGTGGATGAATGATCTCCAAAATGTCCTGCCCTCAATATCCTTGCTCAGCTCTTGTAAACACAAGCCTGTGGTTTCCTTTAAGGTGTCAGTCCATCTATATTTGGTCTTCCTTGTTGCCTGCACCCTTCAACGTTTCCCAGCATTATTGTCTTTTCCAGAAAATTGGGAAATTCTACAGGGAAAATTAACTTGATTCATTTCAGAGTCAACCCCAGTTAAGCAACTCCAATTAGTAGGATGACTGCATAATAAAACAGAATTTGTCGATGAATCCATAGAATGAAGCCCAGACTCCATTGTTATAAATGAGCAAAACCAATGCACTCTTTTTCAGAACACAAAAGCTTATACTTACATCAATTTTTGAAGGAGATTTAGAAGTACTCTTATCATTCATAGGTAAAGGTAAAGGTTCCCCTTGACATTTAGTCCAGTCGTGTCCGACTCTAGGGTGCGGTGCTCATCCCTGTTTCCAAGCCATAGAGCCAGCATTTGTCCGAAGACAGTTGCCGTGGTCACGTGGCCAGCGCAACTAGAGACGGAACGCCGTTACCTTCCCACCGAGGTGATACCTATTTATCTACTCACATTTTTACATGCTTTTGAACTGCTAGGTTGGCAGGAGCTGGGACAAGCGACGGGAGCTCACTCCGTCGCGTGGATTCGATCTTACGACTGCTGGTCTTCTGACCTTGCAGCACAGAGGCTTCTGTGGTTTAACCCGCAGCGCCACCATGTCCCTAATCATTCATATCATGTCCTAAAAAAGAAAAAGAGGCAAAATCAATAATTTAAAGCAGAAATGGACAGTATTGCATCAAGCCACCCTTTTCCTCTCAAAAGTGAATTAGGGGTTTTGCCACTCCCTCCTTTACTAATCAGGTGTTGAGGAGGAAAGGGAGTCCAGAAATAGAGTTTCTGGGAAATTCTTCTCCTTCTTTTCACTCAATCAAATCATCTTCAAGAGACATTATGAAAAGTATTGGACAGACACATTGAAACTGCAATGCCATCACTGCAGGACAAGCCCTGGGGAAAAGCCCCTTTCCTATCAAGATCTTCCTATGTTTGCTTGAAAAACTCAGTGGAAGTTGTGTGCAGACATTAAGATGTTGCCTTTCTGATTTGCATGGCTCATTCTGAGTCCTCTATCTCACCCTCATGTCCCTCTGACATGAGCAAGCTTTTAAGTGATAAGTGGGTTTTTTAGGAAGGCTGCATCTTTTGGATTTAGATTTTTTTTTAAAAAAATAAGTGTTTTTAATATTGTTATGTGTTTAACTATTTTCTAATGTTACATCTTATGGTGTTTTCAGTTGTGATTATGGTGTAGTTTTAAATGGCTGCCTGTAGACTATGGGGGGGGGGGGAAGGTGTCATATAAAACAAACAAACAAAGACATTTCAGACCTCTATTTCACACCTATATTCCTCAGTTCATTAATGCCTTTATTTATATTTGGCCATTTGAGATGCTAAGTATCCATAAGAACTAGATTTCCAAGGTCTGTAAAATTGAAACAACAGGAGAGGTTAGGTTACAGTTATTGTGAAAACTGTTTCATGATGAAAAAAGAGCAGATCAGAATCAAAGAATAAGATTATTCCCTTTGAGAGTTGCCAGTGGTTCTGAAATTGTTTGATTGACCCTAATCTAGAAAAATATATCTGTTCTATATTGCCCTTCAAACTTATTTCTTGGATGGAACTGTAATTATTTGTTCCACCAAAGCGGGAAATGTCTTGTGCAACCAGCACAATCAACGTCCTTGGGGAAAACAGAACAGCTGCACTTGGGGTAGGTAAAGTGTAACAGGAAGCAATGAAGTCAAAGAAATGACTTTAACAATGTGGCGGTGAAAGATGCATACTGGGCACGTATGTGGTTCCATTCCTCCCACAACAGCAAATAAATTGGCTTTGTGAAAAACAGCCAAATATGCCTTGGAGAAATACACTCATACCTGAAGTGGAAGGAATGAATTCACTCTTACAGTTAATACCCATTCCTGAATTCCTATGCCAAGAAATCATTATGTCTCTAAAAGCATTATATCAGTGTCCCCAGCAGGTAACAGATGTCATTCTTCTTTCTTTTAGTATGTGTGTCATGCCTCATTATTTTAAAAACAAAAGCATTTTCATTTATCAAATCCCAGAATTAAGCTTGCATTTGTGGGCACTGGGGATGGGAGTATTTTGCTGCTTGCATCATTCATGAACAGCGTAATGTTCAGAAATTTCCATTAAAGTCAGCTTCCAAAATGAACCAAAATCTATTAAGTACAGTAAATGTGTGCATTTTCTTCATAAATCCATAAAATCTAGTTAGTGACAATGATTTTCATGTCATTTATTTTGTTATTAAAGAGATTCCTTTTACTGTACCAGAAAGCTGCAATAGGTTCCTCACAGTGCTCAGACAATACATAAAAAAGCTGATCACTTTTGCATCTAACTTAATTTCATAGGGTTGGAATACCACTTCAGTGTATTATTTCTTCTTCCCTTATTCAGTGAACTGACAATGCTGAGGGCCTGCATACTTGATGGATTGTTATAATAATGTCAACTGAATTATATTGCATTTCAGAACATTAGAGTTTGTTTACAATGGTAAATCCTAGACTGTTGCTTACAGATAATTTTTCATGCAAGAACATTCTCATCCTTCCATCCTTCTTGTTCTGTCATTCTGTCACAAACACACACATTTTTGTAGGCTCTCTGTTAGTTCATAAACCGTTAGTTACAAGTAACATAAATATCTGTAACTAGTTCCTTTTTGGTGAACAATTAATGATTAGTTACAAGTAATATAAATACCTGTAACTAGTTCCTTTTGGGTAAACAACTAATTTATCTGGTAGTTGCAAAGTTACTTTTAGATTGAGTCACATCTGTATTCCTTAGGTGTAGTGAGTAATGCCTACTTTCTTCAAGAGTTTGTTTTATGGCTTTTTGGGGTGACTTTGACTGGGATTTTTTCATTATTATATTTTAACCAGTGTTTTATCAATCCTAAGTGGCAAGAGCCTTTGGTTTTGTCTTTCTTTAAACATATTTCTGAAGTGCAACTGGCCATTAGAGAGAACCAGAGAGTACTTCTGTGTATTTTTCTATTCTGTTGGTGATGTTGACCCAAACTATAAAAATAATATATAAAATGTAATGAACAGAGTCTGCGCGCAGCAGTTTCAAGCATTCTGATAAAAAACCACTTGCAAAGTAAAAGTTTATATTCTCCCTTGTGTGTGTTTGTGCTAGCAGTTGACAGTAAATAATCACTTGGTCTTTGTTAAAAACATGAAATAACTTTTATTGTTTAGAGCATATGTATAATAGAATGAAACTCAAAGTGCTTAGACATATGGTGCTTGTGATATATGTACTTGACTTATTCACAAATATATATTATTATAATAAACAACTAACTCTCACATCCTGACGCATTTACATATTTAGCCTGGCCCTATCAAATCCGGTCATCCCTATCTGACATGTTTAGACCTATCAGCCCTATCACATGTTTGTCTCTGTCTGAGAAAACTATATCCTACTACATATTTGCCCTATGTGAGAGACTGCTAACTGACACCTGCTTTATATATCTGTCTGACTGACACCAAGTACATTATCCCCTTACCCCGGAATAAGACACAAGACAACTGTTATGGAATAAACATGGGCCACACTTTATTAAATATTCATAATTCAATTCATGAGAAAAAAAGGGGGGGTCCTGCTGTAGTGCAGAATCAGGTTCTGCAGAGGGGTCTCTCCGGACCCCTACCAAACTATGGGCGAGTCCTGAGCCCCAAGATCTCGCAGTCATGAAGACAGCGAGAACCCGGCCGGCCCATATTTGACCACTCCCGGACCTCAAGTCTCCTTCTTCTTGTTGACTGTTGGTCCGGGAGCGGCCCCAGCAGATCTTCTCCCCCAAGCGCTGTAATCTCATGATCCACAGCGCTGGGAGATCAGATGAGCTATACCTTACCTGTGTTTGTGAGGGGACTCACCGAAACCTGTTTTATCCGCACTACCCACCATGGCATGGAGGAAGCTATGCTTAAGGCCCATGCCCCCCATCGAGCCTCTCGATGTAAGATCTGCTCCCATACCTCGCTGATCTGCCTTGGGTCGGTGGATGTGTACCCTCACCGTATCCTCTACCAGTGTTACATCGTGCCATTGTAAGGCCAATTTCGACATGTCCCATTTACCTGACGCTACCACCTCACTAATCCTTAGTGTGCCAAAAAATGTCAGCAAAGAGGCTGCTTGAAACAGCGCATCCTCATATGCTTCCCTACAAATGATCGGCAATAACTGGCAAATTTTTTCTAACAGGGCCGGGGATATTGGTGTTCTAGTATCCCTAACCCAGCCACTTTCTTTACTCCAACCTTCAATCATTTTCTTGATGCGAAGGTTGGAGGTATAATCCTGGTACCCATGGATCCTAGCATGAAAGGCTAGAGCTGACATCCTACCTTGGATAGATCCTGGTGCTAATCCCTTCCTATTTAAGAACACTATAAATTGTTGCAAGTGTTCCACAGGAGCAGGCCATGTCAACCCCAAATCCACTGATCTCCTAAACTCCTGGAACTCTGTACTCACTGCTAGGTACACCTTCCGCGTCCTTGGTGCCAGGGCCAAGCCTATAGCCCTTTCGGCGTCATCCCGCCAATTTGCCAGACCTCGGTTGGTAGTTTCTCTGGAAGTTCGCTGGCTCCCGGGTCTAACTCCCTGAACCGAGTGATCTGTTACCGTGATATGGCATTGGCCAAGCTGTTATCCAAACCCGGATGTGTTTTGCTTGGAACAGAACATTAAATTTCAAGGCACGTAACGTGAATGCACGCACAAGTGCCATAACGCGTTCTGAGTGTGACGTGAGGTTGTTCACAATGTGAACCACTGCCTGATTGTCACACCAGAAGCGTACTGAAGAATTCGCCCATTCATTCGCCCACAGCCACAAGGCACCTACTATCAGGAAAAATTCTAAAAAGGTGAGATCCCTAGTGATGCCTTGCTGGTGCCACTCATCAGGCCACAGCCCAGCGCACCATCGCCCCTTAAAATAAATTCCAAAACCTAGTGAGCCAGCCATGTCAGTCTGAACCTGAAATTCCAACTTAAGCTGCAGTTCAGACCTCCAAAATGACACCCCATTAAATTCTGGCTCCACACTTGCAGGTCCTGCTTCATACCTCTGGTCACTCTAGTCCTCTGGAAAGGGCAACAAAGTCCCTTCATAGCCCCGCACAAACATCGTAAAAAAGTGTGACCTGGAGCTATTACCCTACATGCAAAATTTAGATGGCCTACGATCTCCTGGAGCTCCTTAAGGGACACCTTCCTACTCCATAACAAGAGCTGAATTCGCTCCTTAAGAGCCTCTAATTTATCCTCAGGCAACCTGGAAGCTTGCTGCCTAGTGTCCAGCTCAATCCCTAAGAAGGTAAGTGAAGTTGCAGGCCCTTCCATTTTTTCCTCAGCCAAGGGAACTCCCAGTTCCCAGGCCAAGGACTGAAAAGTCTCTAAGATAAACGCACACTGCCCAGTATTGGCTGCACCACAAAAAAGGTAATCGTCTAAATAATGGGTCATGTTTCTGCAACCTACCCTACATCTGAGCTTCCATTCTAAAAATGAACTGAACCGCTCAAATGCAGCGCAGGAAACAGAACAACGCATTGGCAGGGCCCTATCAATATAGTAAGAGTCCTGAAAATAAAATCCCAAGAGGTCAAAGTCTAACGGATGGACTGGAAGAATTAAAAATGCTGACTTAATGTCGCATTTCGCAAGCTCTGCCCCTATTCCACACCTATGCACCATGTGCACCACTTCGTCAAAAGAGGTATAGCGCACTATGCAAAGCTCCTGCGGAATGGCATCATTCACTGACTCTCCTTCAGGGTAAGACAGATGGTGAATGAGCCTGTACTCTCCCTTATTCTTCTTGGGTACAACGCCTAAGGGTGGTACCCAAGGGGGATGTTGGTAAGGTCCTAAAACCTGGCCCTCGGACACTTCTTTTTTAATTTTGTCATAAACAATACTTTGCACACCTCTTACAGACTTTAATTATTTTGCAAAGAACGACCTACACTCTCCCAAGGCCGGTATTCTAAACCATACAGGAAACCTTCTAACAAATACTGAGCATCAGCTGGTCGCGGATAGTCCGCTAACCAGCTCTCCAATATCTCCAACTTAATTGGGCTGGGGCCCTTTACCAGGGGGACCCCCTCCCCCAGATGCCTTTTTATTGCCTCCGGAATCTTTATTGCCATTTCTCTGTGCCCTAGCTCTGAAACAGGATGTACTGGGGTGCTGACCGCCGCAGACCATGCACTTATGCTGGAAACAACACCCCTTGCGTGAGCACGTGCCTTTGGCATTATAATCCCAACAGAGCAAGCGGGGTTGAACCACTTGCCCCATGTCGGCACGGGGGCTCACATTCATGCCCTGTTTACGGATAAGGTGACCACTGTCAAACCTCTCTCCAGAGTTGGGCCTGGGTGGGGTCATAACCTGCAGCCATAGGCCTGGCAATGGCTCATCCAATCTTAAATTTGGATGAATTGCACTGCGCATACGGAACGATTCATCATATGTCAACCAAGCCTGTCCTGCAAAATCTACATATGCCCTGTAAATTAGATCCAAATACTGGAACAGGGCCAGGGCCCTCCAGGGCTGAGCTCTCACAATTACCCCCGCATAAATTAAGAAACCTGGTAACCAGTTGCCCCAGGTCCTGTCTGGCCTATTCCGTCTACATCTTTCCTTTTCCCTATCGTCCTCCTTATCAACTATTTTCTTAAACCTGGTAACCATTTGCCCCAGGTCCTGTCTGGCCTACGCCGTCTACGTCTTTCCTTTTCCCTATTGTCCTCCTTATCAACTTCTTTCTTATCTACTTCTCTATTGAGAAGTTCAAAAAGGTCCACATATATTCCCCTCCAATTCTTCTCCTTTGTCGCTGGTGTAAGGTGGTCTCCAAGGGGCATGGCATGATCCCCAAAAGGCAATGCATTCAAGGGACTGTGTTATAGCCCGTATCCGGAACAGATGGATATGGCCAAACACCTATTCCAGCCGCAGGACCTAAAAATGCGGGGGAAAACCCTTGTGCACACGGGGAAGCACAACTAGCTACCGGGGTGCTAGCACTCGGCCACTGGGTACCAGCAGCACCTGGAACCTGCACGCCAGTTACTGTGTGAACTGGCATGCTGAACTGGCAACTAATTGGCCAAGGCCAAGCTGGCATTGGTGTAAAAGTGTTGTGTGCAGCCATAAACTCACGCGTGACATCTGATGTCGATGGTTCGCTGTCTTCCACATAGATGGCTTCCTCTCCCTCATCACACCATCTCTGCCTTTTAGCAGCTGGTCTTCCCGGTTCTGATGCTCTAATGCCTTGCTCTTCTTCCTTGCCCCCACTCTGTGGTGAAACCACTGAAGCCTCAGCCCCCTTTCTAGATGGCCATGTGGTTGCATGCTCCTCCTCTAAGGCAGAAAAACGGGATAATAAATTTTCCACCAGCTCCTTAAGTTTAGCCTTCCTGTGGCTCCTGGCTTCCCTGGTGGAATGCCAAAGTTGTGGCACCCTTACTGGCGAGGCATGCTGAGTTGTTCTCTCAGCCTCCAATGCTGCAGTCTTTTCCTGTAATTGCTGCCATATTGGCCACACCTCTTCGTCTGAAGATGATTGAGGCGGGGAAACTTGGGGGGCCACCCTCTTTTTGGCAGGCTGCTTCTCCTTCCTGTTCCCCTGTCCCTTCCTTGAGGCCATCTCGATACCCGAATTCAAGCCCTGTACACCAAATACCCAAACACTGCAGACCCATGTCACCTTGCTATATAATCCTTACCTCGATACCTCAAACTGTATAATACCTGAATACTGCTTTTATTTATAAATTCAATAGGTTTGACCCCTGAAACTTGAAGCCTAAACACTGCCCTAGCCATCTCAAGATTAATAAAACTTAGCACAAGCACCCCCTAGTGGCAGAAACTACCTTATCAATTCCAGCCAATAGCCTAGCTAATGCCAGCCTCCCAGTATAATTACTCCCTATAAGAACCGTTAAATGAGGACTGCCCTACAGCTGAATTATTAATCCAGCAGTCCAAACCTACTTAATCAATCCCTGTAAATATTCAAATATAATTAAGATTTGCACTGTAATGAAATATTTATTGTTTAATGTTCAATCAATTTACCATCAACCCAGGTTAACAAGCAGCCAATTAATAAATCTGCTCTTATAATGAATCATCCAATTAATATTTAATTAAACAGCTTATCTAACAACCAAAACTATCAATCACTTAATTACAGGAGGGTAAAAGAGGCACAAGGAAACCTATGAATTAGACCCACAATCTTAACGTTAATAACTTATTGCTGCACTAAAATTAATCAAATCAATGTCCTATTATGATATGGGGAGGGGGGAGCGGAGGGGGGGTTCGGACGCATGCACCCGTAAATCGTCTGTTTCCCTTAATCTAAAGCCCCTTACTGATCGTATCCTCTCTCTTCCTTTACTCTTTTTTTTTAATTGATTATCCCGATGCTTCAGACTCCCCTTTGATTGAAAACCCAGCGGGCGCACAAGCCCGGCCTAACTTCTGCGCCGCACCCCTCTGCCGCTCCTTTCTTGCCTCCCCCCTTCCTTTTTTTCCTTATAAAGTAAATTAAGATATTGTCGGGCTATCGGCCCCCGAGGCCCAGTCGAGACCCGACAAGCAAACCAAAGGGGGGGGGTTGCCGATGCAAAACCCCCATCCAAAATGGCGACCGATCACAGTGACGCAGCAAGAAAGACCTCCTGGCTGCCGCACTCTGTCCTCCTTCTCTGGATGCCGAAAAGGAAGAGGCTGAAGGTAGGAGGAGCTTCTCCTTAAATATGCTCCCCCCCATTCACAAGCTTCTCTTGCGAGATCTGCTTGTCTCGCGCTATCCTGGGAATAGGATAATGGCAGCCCGCGCTGCCGAACAGCGGACCGGGCATTCTGATCGGTCAGAAATTGAATGCTTCACTATGCAAATATGACACTCTAGTCCTTCCCACACACACACACAAACATGCAAACAGTGTTGTACAATTATTTATACCAACAGGTAATAACAATGCAAGCCTTTGGTCGTGTGTAACACAATGAATTACTGTTACAGCTGAAGCAGTGCAATAACAATAGCCTGGCTGCTGAGAAATAATGAGTAACACAACTAGTTATTTTTATAATGTAACATTCCATCCTCTGCTCATCACCTCCAGGCTCAGCTCAAGGTCTGGTTTACACTGGCATGTTCTGAGAATGATAGGTTGCAAAAGTAACTTTTCCTATCTCTGCACTGAGCAATGGTCCCTTCCCAGTATAACTTCATGCATGCCAATAAGTCTTTATTTCTTAACTTAATAACCTCCCATGTGCAGATTCCTTCACAACATGGAAATAAAGGTCACATAAAAGGGGAAAACAGAAAGGAAGAAAAAGCTTTCAACAAGTTAGCATAGCTTTTCTCATCCTCAATAAAGCAAAAAGCCTTTTTTCTTCTTATAATCTGATTCCCCCATGACTTTTCCCTCTAAATGCTGCGATAAAGGAACACAAACATATATGAAAAATATGTATATGAAAAATTAAAGCCTGGAGGTAAAACATCAATAGAGTTTACTCTGGATGAAACATGTGCTCTGTGTTTGTGAAAGGAGAAAAGGAAGGGCAAGTTCTGATAACAGAATTTCTGAAACCTCCCAACCTTTCTGATCAGATTTCCCCTAAAATTGAGCATCCATGGAAGCCAGTTTCTGGCTAGTTTCATCAACAAGATGCATGGAGGGTCACTCAGTGCAGATAAAATCCCTTTGATAGTATTAAGAAGGTATTGGGTGAAAAGCTGAGAGTTCAAAAACTGTCCTTGGCATAAATTAATGCTCAGGAAAGTATATCTGGCATTTTAAATGGCTGTTCCCTAGATTTCAAATCCTAAAGATTTCTAAAACTTGTGTTTACTTCACTGTAAGGAGAATTAAGTTACAGCTACAGTATGGGACCAATTCAGACATGCAGGGCAGTTTCTTTCTCTCTCTCTCTCTCTCTCTCTCTCTCTCTCTCAGGCCACAGTCACACCAGCCAAATGTTGCCTTCCTATCCCCTGTTGAGTTCATAACATAAATTTGCGTTCACATGACACACGACCATTAGTGAATCATTCACCCACTGAGCATGCTAACTGTGGATCTCACTCAGCCAGGGGCTTCTCCTTTTATATATATGGGTATGCAGATGTCCTGTTAAATTTAATTTTTAAAAAATTAGGGTTACCATTAGGACAGAATATGGAGAAACAGAATGGTTTCTTATAGGCAAAAGTATCAGACAAGGGTGCATCCATTATCCCTTTATCTGTTTAATCTGTATGCAGAACCTATACAGAAAGATGGGCTAGAATCAGATGAAGGAGGAGTTAAAATTGGTAGAAGAAATGTGACTAATGTAAGATATGCAGATAGCACCATCTTACTGTCAGAAAACAACAATGACTTGGAACAACACTTAGTATTCCTAAATACTATGTATGGGTGTAAACATTGGACAGTGAAGAAAGCTAAAAGGAACAAAATTGTTTTATTTGAAATAAGGTGCTGGAGAACTTTTGCAGATACCCTAGGTTGCTGGAAATGATGAACAGGTGGGTCCTAGATAAAATCAAGCCTTGAACTGTCTCTGTAGGCAAAAATGATAAAATTGAGGCTGTCCTACTTTGAGCACATCAAGAGAAGGCAAGATTCACTAGAAAAGAAAATAATGCTGGGAAAAATTGAGGGCAGCAGAAAAAGAGGAAGACTAAATATGAGATGGATAGATTCCCTAAATAAAACCACAGCCTTGAATTTACAAAAGCTGAGAAGACTGTTTTGGACTAGAAATCTGGAGGATCAGTCATTCATAGAGTTGCTGTAGGTTTCGGAGATGACTTGGAAGCAAATAACAACATTTTAAATATATATATTATTATATAAACTACTACAGGGGGGTATTGGAATTCTGTTTTCTCTGGGAAAATAACTTTCTAGAGCCTTGCCTTTTGCCACCAAACAGCCCTGAAGTAGTTGGCTGTGTTGAGACATTTTCCTGCTCTGACGTTCCAAGGTGAATTCAGCCATGTAAGCCAAAGTCTAGTGCTTTCCACCCCTGCTGACTGTTTCCATGCAGAGTGATTGATATGTTTTGGCTGCTTTTTTAGACCACTATTTTTATTGCTAGTTTTGTTTTTGTTTTTGCAGTCTGCTCTTTTATGCTTATTAATTTATGGAAAGTGTTTTTATCATGCAAACTGCCTTTAGGGTTTTTTCAGAAGACTGGCAGAGAATACATTTAGAAATGGAAAAATTAAAAAGAGCCTAAGTCGGATTCCAAGTCGTATCCCTCACTCTTCAGTTATCTGGCAGGGCAGCCAGAATAGGAAATCCTTCCCCTTTAGGTACATGGCATTGTGTTGAAAATGACGGCAGAACAACTCTGCTATCTATAGATGAAAGACATCCTCACTCAGAGACACCATACATATTTGCTTAGACTGCCGTACCCAAACACCTCTTCCCTCAAACACCTGTGAATATTGAACAGAGGAATTTTACTATTGTCAACTAAAACCTGTACTTTTCACTAGCTTCTTAAGAAAGTTGTTAAAACACAATTGCAATAATAAAGCAAGTGCTTTTCAACTGTCATAAATTTGACCAGGACTGGTTAGGAATGAAGTGAATACGTAAAAAATTCTCTTATGCAGATGAGCTCAATAAATATTTCATGGTCTTCAAGAAAACAGATGTTTGTGAATCACAAAATTATCACCTCCAGATCACAACTGTGGTGCCGTATGGTTGCTGTTTGTGGACCTGATAAACTAGCGTTACAACTAGGAATGGGCAAACACCAACCGATTCTACTTGTATCCAAATAGTTGCAACATAAATTGGGACCAACTCCTCCCCTCTCCCGTCAAGCTGCTTTAGTCATTGTCTCAACTGATTTTTCTTGGGTTTCTACAGATATTTGTATGAATTTGTATGTTGCTAGATCAGGGGGAAACTCTTGAAAATGTGGGAAATAATGGACTATGAGCTGGGGTGGAGGTGCTACTCAGTCTTTGGGACTGCAGTAGCCCTTCAGTTCATAGACAAAGCTCCAACCAGTTGTATTCCTTCCTTCTGCCCAACCCCTGCATAGCCGTGCTCAGAGAAAGGGAAGATGTCCCCTTAATGTTCCTAGTTTGGTTTGCCCAAGTGTACCCACTCACTGCCTACCCCGAATCAAAGCGTTGCACATTTGGCACCCACTCACTCTGAAACATACACAGGTATCCCCAACAAGAAAACAAAGGACCCTCTTGGCATTAGTAGCACAGAAGACACTATGGGGGCCATTAGGAAGGTACATTCAGGAAGCGTTTCTTCTGTGTCACTCTTGCAGTCCGCCATCAGTAAAAGTTATGAGACAATGGGAAGAAAACATGAGTTAGGGCTGGGTAAGGTGTCCCCTAGTGTCCCTACTCCATGCCTGTTTTGCCCCAATATGCCTACTCACTGTCTAGCCCAAATCAAAGTGCTGCAAGTCTAGACCTCTGCACTTACACAGGCACTCACAATAATGGTTCTGAAAATAAAAGCCAGCAACAGGCATTAAAAAAATTAAAAGAAAATAGGAAATAGCAGTGTGGTGAGGAGAGAAGGATAGGCCCAAGTGCTACATTGATCTATTTAGTCAAAGCTCTCCCAAGAAAGTCAGTCATCCTACATTCGCCAACACACACTTAGTCCTAAGTGCAATGAATACTCGGTATAACTACTTAAAAGAAAAGAAAGTTAATTCTTGAATGCTGCCAATCAAATTAACAGGCGATGTCCTCCTCTTGCCATGCCTGGAGGCAAAATGGTTTGTTCAGTCAAGAATAAACAGAGTCTGGTGAAGTCCATTGGAGACTTCCCTGAGGCTCAGTGACTGGAGTTTCCAGGAGAGGTTTTGGCTTCACTTGGGGCTTCTGCTTTCAGTCTCCTTCTGCTTTGGTACTTTCTTATTTTGATACAGTAATTGGTATTGATTGTTTTGGTTCAAAATTCATTTTTAAGCCCTAAAATGTTGGCACAAACTTGAGTGATCTTTAGGGGCACCCTAACCAAACTAAGCAGAACTGTGGGCTTCTTGTACTGCTTTCTATCTGCTCTGGTACAATACAAATATTTGTCCTTTGCCTCATTTAGATACTTTTCTCAAAGCTAGTGGACATCTTTTCTGACAAATGGACAGTTAAGCATCAAATTTCAAAATCATTATTGCACTGAATCACTGTGATCTATAAAGGCATAAGATCATAAGAAGAAGCCTGCTGGACTATACCAAAGATTTTTCTAGACTAGCATGATGTTTCCCACAGTGGCCAGTTCGGTGCCTTTAGGAAGTCCACATGCAGGATATGAGCACAATAACCCTTTCTTGATATTATTGACCAGCAACTGACATCCAGAGAACTGATAATGTTTCTGATCCTTGGTGGCAGGCAATGTGTAGCTTTTGTGATAACTGGAAACCAATGATAGCCTTTTCCTTCATTATTTTGACTAATCCTTTGCTAAAGGCATAGAAGCAGGTGTCATCACATTCTATGCACTGCGAGGAAAGCATGTGAAGTATTTATTGGAGTGTGCTGAGCAAAACAGGGGTGCAACCAGTCTCGCAGAGAAGAAAACACGAGACAACAGCTTCTTCTTTAAAGCTTATATTACATATGTACAGTCTTCACAAAATACTCCTACAGCATGTCCTCTAGCAAATCTCCAAACTCTCCACACCACATGTGTGTACCTCTGTACAATATATAGTACATATAACCAATTAGGTAACTTTACCTCATCTCAGGTAATCTCATATGAATTATATCAGCCTTCTGCCTAGTCAGCATGACTCAGTTTTTTGCACAGCTGTACAATATAGTTGATTAACAACTTCCTTTATTCATTCAGTCTAAGGTGTCAATTTCTTTTGTGACAATCCATGTAATTTCCTGACAAAGTACTTCTATGTGCTCTGAATCTCTTGCCACTTAGATCTAGATAATAAGAGTGAGAGGAAGGAAGGCAGGAAGGAAGGCAGGAAGGAAGGAATTTCAGTCCATCTACTCTCAACACACCACACATGCTGATCATAATACCCTTTAAGCCTTCTTCTTGGATAAGAAACCAAAGCATTGTACATTTTCTTCATAATTGAATTGCTCCAGCCCTTGGTCATGATCTTCGGCCATTTCTGCAACTTTTCCATCTTGTCTAGATCCTTGCTAAGAAACAGAGTACTATACTACAGATCTGTCTGAAGGCATCACAATACTGGTAATTCTATTTTCAGTCTCTTTCATAATAAGCCCAGGTATGAAAGTTGCCTTTTTTCACAGCTGCTACACAGTGGGTCAGAATTGAATAATAGCTCCTAAGCTGAAAGACATTTAATGATGAAAAGATATTCAGTAACCAGGAATGAATCAGCCTTTTCTAGCAGTATACTATAAAATATGTGAGATTTCCCATTGGATTGTGTTGTGTAAAAAGTAAATAGCCGAATACTTTTATGAGCTCTAAATAACCCATAAAACAGAACTAAAATCTGATCTCATTTAAAAGTTGCATTGAACCAGGGAGCATGGAAATCTTTGCAGTGCTGTTCATGGTGTGTGGAAAATGAAAAGCAGCAGTAATTGAATATTTCAGTACCAAACAAAACCTTTGGTATTGATAGCCACTTTGTACCTATTTTGAATATTGTTATCAGAAGAATTAATGAAAGTTTGTACTCAGATTAACATTATAGTAGTAATTGATTTGGGGAAGTAATTATTAAAACAAATTTCCCAAGCCTTGATTTGGAACCTTAAATTAAAATTAACAATAATTCAAATTTTGGGACATTAAATATCTTTAGTATTCAAAAGACTTCTGGCTCACAAGTATGACTTGATACTGAGAGGACAAACCTAGCTGCGAATCTAGAGCAATAAACAGAATTGTTGTGATTTTTAACAACTTATTTTGCATCTATCCCTGTGGATATATTGTAAAGTTCCCAAACATTACACAGAAAACCTGTGTTGATGACATAAAATGTATTTCATATTTACCCTATTGTGTGAGGGGAGCCAAACTCTTCTAGCTCAGATGGGGAGAAAAATCTGCTCCCCTTTGTGAGAGTGCCCTCCACATAATTGGAATGAAGATAGATGCTCCCCACAATATGAAGATGGCAGCCATCTTCCCTTACCAGTATCATATGCTGGGAGGGTTGCTTACCTAGTAACGCTGCCTGCAAAAAGTAGATAATACACCTCTGCAACTTCCTGAATGCTTGCCTGTGAAGACTTTTCAGTGCCAATCAGTACAGGAGAGGAAACAAGGTAAAATCCCCTGTGTTTCTCCTTGTGCAGTTCATGACTCTGAAGAGCCACTTAAAGCACAAGCCCTTTCAGAGTAGATGGAGCTACCTCTTTAGGTCACTCTTCCCCATGGCATGCCAGCCCTAATTGTACAGACAGGTGAATGTGACACACAACAGAATGTGACATGTACAAGTTAGAGGGAAACTTTTATATCCAGGTTATATTCCAAATTTTGAGGAGTGTGAATTCCAAAGGACAACTGGATTTTGATTTGGGTACTGGATTTAAATAGTCAATGTGCAACTGTACGGGAGGGCTGGCAATCCATACTTTCAAATCAATTTGGGATTGAGACACAAACAAAGCAGGGTTCAGATAACTGGGATATGGGCTCAAGGCTTGCTTGAAGCCCCCAAACCAGTGGTTCTTAACCTTTTCTTTAAAACCCTATGCTGCAAACCAAATGTCATGTGATAAGTCATGTGTCCTCTTCAGAGAACTCTTCCTCAGTGGAACTAAGAAAATTTGTGAGATTTGGAAATGTCTCACAGTTTGGGTTAGATAGGCAATATCTGACAGATATTTGACTAACTAGGAAAACTCTGTCAAACAATCGCTGAGGTGAAATTGCTTCTCCATGAGGAATAGTCTGATCTTGTCTCTCACTTCCCAAAAATGAGACAAAACTTTACCTTGTGATAGCCAATGAACTTCACAGTGTAAGGAAAAGTTGGTGGTGTTCACTGTCCATATCTTTGCAAAGCTGTTCAAAAGATCTTGAATTCAGTGATTTGCTTTTTATAAGATTGACAATTTTGACTGATTCATTTAAGGTCTGCTTTATTTTTTCTGGTATCTTCTTTGCAACTAGAGCTTCCCTATGTATGCAGCAATGGTACCAAGTAACCAACGGTATAATTTCCTTAATCTGTGCTATATGTCCAATAAGCTTTCCAGACATTGCTCATGCCACGTCTGTGCTAATTCCAACACATTTCAACCAATCCATGCCATCATATGTTATAAACTCATTTAAGTTGTTAAATAATTCTTCAGCTGTAGTGTGTACCAATGAGGAGATGAACATGTCTTTGAAATCATTTATCTCATGCTGATATCTAACATAGCACAGTAAGGTCGCTTTGTTTGGTATGTCTGTGCTTTCATCCAACTGCAGTGCAAAGTAAGGGGACATGAAAATTCTTTCTAATAATTGGTCCTTGATATTGGCTGAGAAACCATCCATTTGTGTCATTTGACAAATGTATTAAGGAAAGGTCCTTGGCAGCTTTCTTGTGGTTCAATGTAGAAACCATGATTTTTGCAGCAGGTAATATAAGTTCTTCAGCTATTGTGTGCGGTTTTCCAGTTTTTGCTATTAGCTGAGAAACTTCAAATGAGGTCCTCACTGTATTTTCATTGTTACAACCAGTTGCAGTCCCCCCCTTTTTTTTTTTTTTTTTTTTTTTTTTTTACTATTTTCTTACTTTCCCAAAGCTCATGGTCCTTACTTTTCAAAAAAAAGGATATTCTTTGTGGCATGTTCTTTATGTTTAGTATTGAGATTTCTTCACAATTTTGATGGTTTCATGAAAGTCACTTTACCCAACAATGGTTTAATGAGCAGAAACAGAAGAAGAAACACAATTACGAAGTCTGTACAAATACACTGACATTGACTGACTCTGATTCTCAGTTCCTGTGGGTTCTGGCTGGCTGTGAGTATCAAGAAATGTCACATGCTGTCTCTCAGCCACTCAGCATTATTCACTTGCATGTTTTCACTGTGTGCGGAAATATCAAACAGTTATTTGCTGTCAAACAGGTTTTTTGTAACTGATTTTTTTACTTTTGTTTGCTTTTAATGGAGGCGGTAGGTTAGAAAAGCCAGGTTTTACACAAGCAAGCAAAGGAAATTAAGATTTTTTTCCTTCCTTCCTTCCTTCCTTCCTTCCTTCCTTCCTTCCTTCCTTCCTTCCTTCCTTCCTATTTCAACTGTAAAAGATTATAACATTTCTTCAAGCCTTTGCAGACCCCCTGTGAGGACATTGTAGCCCCCCAGGGATCCGCAGACCACAGGTTAAGAACCTATACTCCAAACCATTGCACAGGCCAACAGTCCCAAGATGGCAATGTCTCTTTCTCTTTCACTCTCTCACACACCTCTCTGTGTGTGCACTTTGGAAAATCTTTTATTTTGCTCTCTTATTGTTACTTATACAAGACTGCAGTCTGCAGCTTTAAATGAAAACCGCTGAGGTTTATCAACCCAACTGAAAAATACAATAATATACTGCAATGCAATAATAAATGATCACTTGTGTGGTCAACTGATAAGCTGTTTGAAGTCTGTCTGGCTTACGTCTCTTGCCAGAGAATTCAAGTTATTGTATTGTGGAAACTTAAAAGAAACACAAGTTTCTTGGCTGGAAGCGACGGCAAGCAGCCTTCACTCAGCTGCTGAATAATTCAGCATACGAGCCTTTGATTAATTTTGTAGGGAAAAGGAAACAAAGTTTGTGGTAACTACGGGCCATTTCAAAGAATGGATTGTCAGGAAAAATGTGCAAAGCGCTGTCGTAAGAGGATTAATTACTTAGATTAAATATTTTATAAGTTAAATAATGTGTGTTTTCTGAGACAAAATGGAATGTCATTTTTTTTCTTTCATTTTCTCCCCAAATACAGCCTTAAGATAAGAAAAAAGCTGCTGTATTCACTTCTAATAAAGCAGGGCAAGTTCATGTAATAGAGAGGGGCGGGTAGTGGTGGCAATTTCCATCTGGTGCTCAAATACATCTCTTGAGCAGCATTTCATCTTCATCCTGTAAGTATTGCTCCAAGCTTTTAAAGTCTCCATATCAGCTATATGGCTCTTCAGAGAGCAAAACGAAATGGCCAAAACTATTATTATTCAGTCTGTTTCTCTGTGGTAAAAATGAGAACTGTGCTTCTGGAAACTTTTTAGGTGGCTGTGACTTGTTCTGCAAACAAACATATTTAACATTTGTATCAATCCCACAACTGTGCCCACCTTTTTAATTTTTTAACCCTGTGTACTGCCAGCAAATCTTCACTTTCTTCTTGCTGTTTATGGTGTCCAGTCATTTGGATGGCATTTGTGCTGAGTTCTCTTATAGTATCCATAACATACTTAAAGTTTTGAATATGCCAATAGGCCACAAAAGAATGGGAACCTCTGTACTTGTGAGTGAAGAATGTTACAATCTTACATTCTCATTCATTCATACAGAAAAACCAATGATGTGACAATGCTCAATTATGTGGCTAAGAAACTAAAACAGTTTTTTTTTACTTCTAAAAAAACCTGAAGGCTGAAAACTGCTGGCCTGTGGCACCAGACACATTTTCCTCCTGTCGATCTCATCATCATCTCAGCACCCACAACTGAGCACAAGAGAGTGCTAAGCACATTCTGAACCATATGATATTCCTCCTTCGATGTTTAGTGAGGCAACACCCTGTAATTACAAAAGTAACTAAAAAGTTACAGCTGAACCACAAAGGAGTGACATCATATATCATTAAGTTACATTCAGATTGTGATGTACTCATACATTTATTATTTGGAAAATGAAGTATAAGTTACTAGTCACTTACAATTAGTTATTTCTGGGCTCTAGCTGACCACTAAGAGTTACAAGCCAGCTACATGTTTATAAGTTCAGGCCTGATGAAGCCTTCAGACTCAAAAGGTTGCCTCATACACCAGCACGCCAGCAATGTGTTACAAACTAAGATCTGATAGGGATTTGCATGCATCAGGTCTAACCAGAGTCTGTTGTCACAATAAGTTACACAGCTCTCTATCAGGGCATGCTAAGCTGTTCTCAGATGTTCAGTACAGTCATGACTTCTTGTGAGTCAAGCAGGCATCTAAATCCTTCTCATGGCTGATGCTACAGTCTTTGCTTCCTTCATGTGTGGTGAGACTTGCCATACTCAGAGCTATGGGGAATTTTTAAGAGACTAAGAATCTAGGGAATAGAAATTGGTGCTGAAGGATACTCATAAGTATCCCTTTATTGGATTAGGATAAAAGATATGGAAGGAGCCTCCTTGAAGAACATGAGGACTGTGAACACTGTCAGGCATTCCCTTGGCAATGAATTGCTTCTGACAGAAATGAAGAAGATTAAATTAGGATTCCCAGGGAAGGTTCTGTGATGTAACAGCAATGAAATGAACTTTTGAACCAATTTAAACTTATAATAGATGACATTGTTGTAGTATATGGCCACTGTAAAAAACTAAAGCTACTATCCTGTTCATTTTGGGATGGAGTTCCCATGATTTTTGGCTTGCTGAAACAGAAGCTGGAGATCTTGGCCATTGTTTCCAGCAGTTTTTATAAGTAAACAGCCATATAGGCTCATGGATATTTCTTTGTCCAACCTCCAAAAGGTTTAAGCAGTGGTTTCTCTTACAAATTGTTTTTAGCTTCCTTCTTTCCATATTTGTCATCCCACTCAGAATGTAAACTCACTAATGACTTGGATTAACAATCAGCCTGAAGAAAACACAAGTCATGGGCCAGAGTGTGGATTCACCTCCCTCTATTACCATCTCCACACAAGAATTGGAGGTTGTTCATGACTTTGTGTACCTTGGCTCAACTATCTCCAACACTCTCTCCCTATATGTTGAGCTGGATAAACACATTGGCAAAGCAGCTACCATGTTCTCTAGACTCACAAAGAGAGTATGGCTTAATAAGAAGCTGACGGCATATACCAAGATCCAGGTCTATAGAGCTTGTGTCCTGAGTACATTCCTGTACTGCAGTGAGTCCTGGACCCTTTGTGCACGGTAGGAGAAGCTGAAGACGTTCCATATGTGTTGTCTCTGACTCATTTTTGGTATCACCTTTGGTATAACCTATTTTGGCAGGATAAAGTTCCAAATAGAGGAGTCCTAGAACGAGCTGAAATTTTAAGCATGTACGAGTATACATTACTGAAACAGCGGCATCTATGTTAGCTTGGGCATGTTGTGAGAATGGCTGATGGTTGGATTCCAAAGATCTCCTGTATGGAGAATTAGTGAAGGGGAAAGCGCCCCAGAGGGAGACCACAGCTGCGATACAAGGATATCTGCAAGCAGGATCTGAAGGCCTTAGGAATGGATATCAACAGATGGGAAACCTTGACATCTGAGCCTGGAGGCAGGCGGTGCCTCATGGCCTCTCCCATTTTGAAGAGACACTTGTCCAGCAGGCTGGGGCAAAGAGGTAGCCCCGAAACCAGCAAAATCAGGGAGCTGGACAGGGGACAGATTGTATTTGTCTTCAGTGTGGAAGGGATTGTCACTCTCGAATTGGCCTTCTCAGCCACACTAGACGCTGTTCCAAGTCCTCTATTCAGAGCACGTTACCATAGTCTCTCAAGACTGAAGGATGCCTAATCTAAATGATTTAGAGGCAAACCTTTGACCTCCTAACCGTTAAAATGAGTTTGAGAGGAATTCAAACAACTTTAAATTGTATTCTCTTGATCTTTTTTTTTTTTTTTTTTTTTTTTTTTTTGAGGCTTCAGACTTCTGTATTGTGGAATAGACTAGACTGGAAACACCCAGACATATTTGTGGCTCTGGACAATGCTGCAGCACTGGCCAGGAATTCAGATACAGGGTGTAGTTGGCAGTTCCACTCAAAATGCATTCTTCACACACATCTTTTTAGATGTAAATCAAAGATCTTCTAAAGGTGCATACTTAGTAGCAAACTAGATGTGTTGAATTATTTATTTGTTTAAAATATTACCATCTCAGCTATAAGATCCATAAACCCCTTTTCATGATACTTCGTTCATATAAAAGTATTATAAAATACAAAATCATTACAAAACACACAAAAATTTACCATTTAAAAGCAAACAATAATGCAAGTTGCAACAATATAAAGTTCATGTGTTAAAAACAAGACATACATTTATTTTTAAATACGAAATGGCTCTACGCTACATTCATTTTCCCACTGTCAACAGACAATAGGCTTCTAAAGAGTATTTCATAGGATGATACACAGGCTATTCCTGTTTGCCCAATATACACATTCAAGAGACTTATTAGTAACAATTTTGGGCACCTGCCAAGGTCTACATCTCCGTAGGTAACCAATAGTCACTAGAGCCTCCTAGCTTTGCTGCTTTTCTTTGCTGCTCTTTATGATTGTTCTCCTATTCTTTCCTTGAAGCAAATGAGCAGTGAAACAATGGAAACTGCCTTAAAGCAAATGTGACCATTAGCCTACCTACTTTACATTGGCTCTCTAAGGTTTCAAACAGGGGTCTTTTCCAGGAATGGGGACTCAAGTTGTGGAACTCACTGTCAAGTTGGACATTAGTTGCAGCAGCAACTCAATGGTTTCCCCCCCCCCCAATGACTTAGACTCAACTTGGAACCCACATTTTCCCTCTCTTTTTTTCCTAGGGGGGGAAAAACTTGTTTTTGGTACTTGGTACTAAAGACTTGCACTTGGACTTGGGACTGAGACTCAAAGACTTGCCAAGTCTTTCCCAATACAATAGGAACCGAGCAAGGAGCTTGAAATATCAAGCTATGGTACTTCAACCACACCAAGGCATTGCTTCTGACCTAAATTCCTCCAATGAAATAAGCCAAAAGCAGCTGCATCCTTGTCACTGCTGTTTTCGGTTACCAGGTCTCAAGGTACTGACTGAAATCTCAGGGCATGTCTGTCTTTCTGCAGGTATAGAAACGAATCTCAGGACAAGCAGCTCTGAAGGAGAAATCATTTGATTTTTATCTGTGTGGTTGCTTTAGCACATAGGCGTCTGTCTCTATCTACACTGTCCCAACTGGTGCCAGGGCCCACTGGCTCAGTGCCAGGTTTTGAGTGTGCATTGCTCCAGAAGACACAAGGGTCCCAACTGCATGCATCCACTGGCTCTCTTTGTGGTCCCTTCCCCTCATTCTGGCTTGTTGTCTCACCAAGCTGAGCCCACATTGCCATTTAGAACAAGGTAGGAAGTGGAGCACTATTGCTGAGAAACAGGACACTGGAGTTGGGGGCAGGGGACACTGTCTCTCCCAACCCTTGGCTGCCCCATCTATGAGAGCTAACAAAAGCCTGCCTTACGATAGTACAAGGACCCACTCCCAGGCCCTATGGTTTGGCCCTGAAATCTCAAGGAATGGGATGCTGATGATCAAACAACCATCCCACTGTCTAATAAGTGGTGTCAAATATTCCTGGGGGAAGAAACAGGAAAATGAACAGTGAATGGGATCCCACTAAGACACAATCTGTGCATTATAGATACCCCATGATTAGAAGATGAAATTTGTTAATGACATAAGGCAGGCAACCTTCATGACTGAGACACCTTATTTGCAAATGAAAGCCTGTCCCAGCCTTCCAGCAGCCAGTCACAAAATAAAGCAAGCTAATTTGTGAACTACAGGAGCCATACAAAGCTCCTGCTATGACAATTAGACTTTCTTCCTCTAATGATTGGCTATCCATAACTTCCAGATTGAACCTAAGAGCATCTGGCCTCAAAACACACTCCTCCCAAACACCGAAATTAGCACTTCATAAGTTTCCATGGCCAAGCAGGGATTTGAACCCAGAACCCATGAAACCTAGTCCATTACTGCATCCACTATACCATTCTGGGTATTTCAGGGAAATGTTATACTGCTGAAATACAAAAGGGCTGTGGTCTTGAACAATCCATGTTTGTCCACCTCAGTGTTCAGAGATGCCCATTTTATTCTGTCCAAGTTGTAATATTCATTTCTTCATTTATGTATAAAATATCTGCAACTGCTACTCTTCCTTTGTAAGCATCTTGGTTTTATGTTTCTTCCTAAGGACTCAAATTTTCCCCAGTTTCCTATTTAATCCTTTCCATATAGCATCTTCAGGTGTGGCAATGGAGATATAAAGCCCCTTCTTTCAAATGGGAAACTAAAAGGAGGGACCCAGCAACAAGCCTGAATCAAAGAGGACATGCTTAGCCAACCATCACAATAGTAACACTAATCTGCATCAGTTAAAATGTGGTATCATCTCCTTTGCACACAACTGAAAACACAGTTGAATATATTCTAGCTATTCAGGAGTCTTTTTAATTCACAGGTGGAGATCAGGGGATCAGGGAACTGTGCTATGATTGCTTAAAAGTATGCAAATTTTCCAAAATAATTATCCTCATTACTTTCTTATACTCTATAATTTTCCACTATTATATTTTAGCACTGTTGAGTGGTCCCAGCTTTTAAACTTTATTTATTTATTTATTTATTTATTTATTTATTTATTTATTTATTTATTTATTTATTTATTTATTTATTTATTTCTATCTCAGGGCATTTTCTTTCTTAGTCAGCCTAAGTGACACTTCCTTAATTATATCTGGAAAATCTTGATGAGGATAATGGAGAGAATTCAACCCAGAAGAATTTATCATGTGAGACAGACGACACATACCTAAGAAATTGCATTGTTTGTGGTTTGTTGTTTGTTGTTACGTGCCATCAGGTCACTTCTGAGTCATAGTGACCCTGGGGCTCCCAAAGGGGGTTCTAATTAACAGTCCTGCCTAGATCTTGCAAACTCAATGTGACCCAGTATTTCCTTAAGCTTAATGAAATCAGCTTTTCTAAACTCCATACTACTTGTCATACTATTCTCGGCTTTCCACTTTCTCTGTATAACGAATCTCAAGAGGGTATGGTTGCTTCCACCCAAAGGTCTCATTATTTCCACCTTGTTGATCAGTTCTTCCATGTTAGATCAAAACGAGGACATTGAGCCTCTCATCGCTTCTTCCACCTCCTGGAAGATGACACTGCCAGCAAAGCAAATGAGGAATTTGTTGAACCTTGAAATCCTGACACAATTTGACTTTCAACAAATATTAAAGTAATTGAAATCTCCTATTATTAATTTGTCTCTTCTCTTGACATAAGACAGCATTATCCATCACCTCAGTTTGGTTAAGACATCTGTATTAGATCCCACAGTAATGTCACATTCTTCTTTGATTTTTACCCACATGTTCTCCATGCTCCAACACATGGATCTATGATCCAGCTCATGGATCTCCTTGCCTTCATATATATGC
Source organism: Intellagama lesueurii (assembly GCA_037013535.1). NCBI lineage: Eukaryota > Metazoa > Chordata > Lepidosauria > Squamata > Agamidae > Intellagama > Intellagama lesueurii. Next base: position 200,412,626 of record JBAJHW010000004.1, read on the forward strand.
TACTACTGCTTCCTTACTAATAACCTTCAGCCACTGCATTCCAGTCATGAGTATTTCCCTCTTCCAATTATGGGCTATCACTAATGTATGTTTTGACCTGACTGTCAATGACTGTCATTGTCTGTTCCTTCCTTCTTCTCTGATTTTGATGTTCTTGCTGGGAATCCAGTTAGTTATTGCAGTGTCAGTCTGCCACAGAATAAGCTATTTTAGCTAGACCTTGTAAATAACATGTTAGATTTAACACGTTAGTGTTAAAAACGATACTTGGACATTAAGCAGGAGAATGCATTTAATTTTAAGAAAATAATGTTTATTTTTAGATGCATCCATTAAAGTGTTAAATAAATAAATGCATTACATTCAAACCATGATTTTAGCTGGGCCATAGGATTGCCCTGTACAAGACTTTTAATTGGATTACAATCAATTTGGCCCACTTCTTAACATTTGTGCACAATTCTTGGAGATAAATAGATGGCTAGATATAGACGTAAGAATAGATGTACTGCTCATTGATCTTGGTTTACCATTGCATTGGATTACTCTAAGCAGCAACTGTGTCCATGTTTTGATACATTTGTATGTCCCTTCATATTGGATATCAATGCTGAAAAATCATTTGAAAACTGAACTACTATTTTACTAAATGTGAGAGTCCTTTTATATGCATCTATCTCTACTGCAGTATTTTCTTAAAAAATCTTTTCCTCTGACACATAATCGATTTTTTTAAATGAGCTATTATTTTATTAAAATTTATAGCATTTGCCTCCTTAAAAATAGGTTATTACACACTCAGAGCCCACCCACATTCATTCCCATTTTTCTGTTTTCTCTGCAGTCTTTCATAACTGTGGACTTTTCCCTCTTCAAACCCCTTTTTGAATTAAACAACGATCCACACATGCACTCTCCCATTTTTCTTTTAAATGGATGATAACTCCATGCCAGAAATGACTTGGGGTGGTCTTCAGAATTTGTAAACAGAATTAAAGTCTTGTGGGAAATGTCACAGAGCGTTGGTCTGAATTTATTAAGCACTTTCACAGCTTATATATATATTTATATAATATCCATATATTCCAGCATGCATTTTGACAATATTTTTCCTTCAAAAGCATTTTATCCACCCTTTATCACTTTGAACATTTTACAGCCCTGGAGCAAAGATTTTGAGAGCCTCATGAATACCTCAGTAAATCACTGAGTAAGAAATATTTATGTAGCTATCTAAATATTTCTTTGCCCATACCTGCAGATATAAGGTACAATTGTACAGTGAGGCTCTGTCAGCAGAGAGCTTCTAGGATTTGGTGAAACCAAAATGGAACACCCAATATTCTAACAGCATTACAAATACACTAGCAGAGGACTGTGGAAAATATGTTTTAAAAGTATTGCATTCCCCTTCAACAATCCCCTTCATGGATTGCTGCCTTGTCGTGGTGAAGGGGCTTGAGTAATTCAGAGAAGCTATGGGCTATGCCGTGCAGGGACACCCAAGACGGACAGGTCATAGTGGAGAGTTCTGATTAAACGCGATCTACCTGGAGCAGGAACTGGCAAGCCGCTCCAGTATCTTTGCCAAGAAAACCCCATGGACAGAAACAAAAGGCTAAAAGATATGATGCTGGAAGATGAGCCCCTCAGGTCGGAAGGCGTCCAACATGCTACTGAGGAAGAGCGGAGGACAAGGACAAGTAGCTCCAGAGCTAATGAAGTGGTTGGACCAAAGCCGAAAGGATGCTCAGCTGCGGACGCACCTGGAAGTGAAAGGAAAGTCCGATGCTGCAAAGAAAAATACTGCATAGGAACCTGGAATGCAAGATCTATGAACCTTGGTAAGCTGGATGTGGTCCTCCCTGGAAAAGACCCTGATGTTGGGAAAGTGTGAAGGCAAGAGGAGAAGGGGACAACAGAGGATGAGGTGGTTGGACAGTGTCATCGAAGCTACCAACATGAATTTGACCAAACTCCGGGAGGCAGTGGAAGACAGGAGGGCCTGGCGTGCTCTGGTCCATGGGGTCACGAAGAGTCGGACACGACTTAACAACTAAACAACAACAAAATTGCATCCAAATTTGTATTTTAAAAACAGATAAAAATGCAAATTGATTTAAAATTGATGTTTGTGTTTTGAATGTAGATCAAACAATCAAAATCTAGTTCCAATAAATACAAGATACACTTTCCAAATCTGTGGAAAAGTTGGATGGCCTGAAAAGGAAGATTATTAATCCTTTTAAGCTGGTGAATGGGTGGCTGTACAATTGGAAATTCAATCAAGACACGTCATTGGCAACCTTACAAGAATATCAATGACGATCCACCCCAGTACCACTGTGGTAACATAGGGATACAGTGGTGCCTCGCTAGACGATTGCCTCGCAGGACGAGGAAATCGCTAGACGATGCCTTTTTGCGAGCGCTACTGCGCTTCGCAAAACGATGTTTCCCTATGGGGAATTTCGCTAGACGATGAGGTTTCCCCATAGGAGTGCGCCGACTAGTGGTCAAAAGCTGTCAGTGCAGCTGTCAGTGCATTCCTATGGGGACCCTCACTCGCTAGACGAGGTTTCCCTATGGGAAATTTCGCAAGATGACTGCGTTTTCCCTTGGAACGCATTGAAGCGATTTCAATGCATTCCAATGGGAAAACGTGCTTCGCTAGACGATGTTTTCGCTAGACAGCGATCCTCATGGAACGGATTAACATCGTCTAGCGAGGCACCACTGTATGCTTGAAATGCCTGTGCATTTAACAGAAGATACATCTCTCTAGTGAAGCAACAGACTGTGACCCCCTGAAACTTTCTTAGGATGCATTTCAAGGATGAAGCTGCTCATGTCCACTGCAGTTGAGATGTTGTGGATTCTTCAATTCAATTAAAAGACATGTGTCCAAAGCACACACTTGTCTTTGTTTGTGGGATGACTGGTGGTTAATAAGACTTAAAACATAGACAGGGAACATGCAGAAATATGGCCCATCACAGCCTCCTCTATGGCCATTAATATCTAACAGAGCGGGGGGCTGACGTCTAAGCCCAAGAGATGACAGATGCTTTATTAGAAGAGACTAGACCTGTAAAAGAGGTGCTTATACAAGACTAGTCAGGGCTGGGAGCTTTGAGGAGTGTAATACAATGCTGGCAGGATGATACTGGAAGTTGAAAAAAGTAAAATTTCTATGCTCCAGTAATATGCTATCACCAGCTATTCTACATGATCATGTCATTTCAGGTGGTAACCATTCTGGATGTGCAAGCAGTCATTTTGAACATTGCCCATATAATAATACGGTTTCAACAGCACACAGAAAAGTGGCAAGAATTTTTGAGCAAGAGAAGAACTTCCTAACTTTCTTAGCAACCCCATGCCTTATATACAGAAAATATGTGTTTGCTAATACCCTGTGTTAAAATGGTGGCAACACTTTTGCTAACAGCTTCCTACACAACCCTTCTTTCTTTCCCCCAGCCAGGAATTTTGTTCCCTGTCACTGGTGGCTGTCATTCAACAACATCTTTACATCTCCAAAAGCTGCATATTCTATAGGTATGTTATTTTCCAACATGAGACCAGACGACCTATAATTAAAAAGAGGCAGGCCAATCAAGTCTTGAACTACATATGTAGATTGCTGCTCTTGATGCCAAAACACCTACATTTAACAATCAGCAAAGCAGGAGGAGGGCCCATCAAGTAGATGACATTTCAGCTACAAATAGCTATGCTGTGGGCTTTGGGAAAGTTTGCCATGCATCTCTTTTGGGCCATTAATTAAAAGTTCCTTTCAGACAGCAGTTGCACAATCTTGTTAAGGTGAAGAGAGGGGAAATAGGGGGAAAGAAAGCAGTTAATACAGCTTAGTTCTCATTTCATTCCTGCACACTGTAATACAGCACAGATACCAAAATAGATTGCTCCCTGTTCCACTGACTGTTAACTTTCTTTTTTTTTCCCCCATGTCAATTTCTGAGCTATTGCAACTCAAAAAAGGGACAACAAAGCTGGAAAAGCAGATTATACCCATCAAATCCTACCTGAAGGTCAGTGAAATCTCTCTGCCTTTACATGGCTGTCAGCTAAGGCTTCATTAGTCACACAGACATTTGCAACAATTCAGTCTGTGCTTTTTATTCTGCATACGTCTACATGAAAGAAAAGCTAATGTGGAAAGATAACGATAAAGAAGCAGTGACCTCCTTCCCAAATTCTCGCCACCTCTGCTGGTTACTTTATATCACAAACAGGAGTGTGAGCAGAAACAGCTAATTTTTTATCCCTCAGCCTCCATGAGGATCAGTCCTTTTGAGCCCCATCCCCTAATATGCTCATAATCTTTAATGGGTATCCAGAATGTTAAAATCAGCAATCAGTGAACCAAAGAAAAGTGAGTGTATGGAAATCTCGTGCTTAAAGGCATAGACAAACAGAAAATAAATATCCAGATCAACCATTATTCCATTTTTTGTCATAAATATGCCCTTGTGCTATGTTTTTAACATTCTAACAGCTTGGCATACACAATGTGGATATTCAGACATCTGAACTGTTGGTTATGTCATCACTCCCTTCATTAAATACAGAACTACCTGGGGTTGGTTTCAGGACCACTTGAAATACTACTTGAAAGCACCAAATTGATCAAGTAGACCCTGGCCTCCAAGAGCTCATGCCCTAATCCATTTCTAGGTCTTTAAGAACCAGACTCTGCAGGTTCTCTTTGCTTCTTTCTCCCCAGTTCGTTCTGTTGAGAGCCGCACCTTCATTGTTATTTTGCACATGATTTCCCACTGATGGGAACAAACAGGTTCTTGTGTTGGGCACTTGTTTTATTATACACTCAAGCTAGAACAAGGATTCATTTTTCCTTATCTTTTGTCTAAAAGGAAACAATCAAATGTCTACATCCATCTTTCATATGTGACATGCTTGCATTTTATAGTTTAGTTTTAGAATTTGAGTAAAAAAAATTTCAGAGAATGTAGTTGGAGTTCCAGATAGGAATTGTCTAGTCAACCTATCAGTTCCACTGATGCTAACAACCCAAACATTTTTGTGGTTGTTAGTGTTGTTGTAGCTTTATATGTGACACCATAGTGCTAAAACACCCTGTGGGCAGTTTACAACATAATTATGCAAACAACACTTGCTCCCCCCCCCCCCTCCATGAACTGAGTACTCATTTTACTGACCTCAGATGGGTGGAAGGTTCAGTCAGCCTTGAGCTAGCTACCTGAACCTTTCAAGATCAAGCTCAGGTCATGAGCAGAAGATAGACTGAAATACTGTAGTATAACCATTGTGCCACAGGGCTCACACTAAAACGGAGAAGAGGGATGCAGGGCTGCCATTGTAGAAATATAGAATCGTGTTTGCTTACACAATCACATAAGAGTGACCACAAAAACATTTCCCCTCTTTCTGCATGCTTATCTTTGCAACTGGTAGCGCAGCTAATAACGTGAAATGGAACTGGCTGAAGGGGGAAAACTGCTGCTCCTACATGTGTGGATTTTTTCCAGTTGTATTTCAGCCACTGAAATCTAAATAACTTGCTAAATAAAGTTTATATTAAATCTAAATAACTAATAACTGAAATCTAAATAACTTCCTAAATTAAAGTTTATTTTTAAAGCCACTGAAATCTAAATAACTACAGCCATTGTAAGAGTAGTTTACCTTATCAAGGTGATAAGATAAGCTTCTCTTAAGAAATAAGTTCTGTAGTTCAGGATTCTACATGTGGCTTCTTTCTATGCCTAGGGCTCTTATAAATCTGGTGACAAACAATGTTCATGAAGTACATGTAAATGTGTTTTGTATAGCCATTTTCCCATCTCATACAGAAGACATAATGATGTCTGCAGGAGGATCAATAAATTCAAATTATGTATAACAGTCTGAAAGCCTGAGAGGGCCAAAATGGGGAAAGGCACTCACAAAACCCTTTGCCCTCCCAACCCCGGAATAAAGATGCAAGACAAATGATATGGGTTAAATACGGGCCACACTTTATTGATTTAAATTCAAATTCAAATTTGCCATCCTTTGGCAAAGGGGGGCCTGCAGTAGTGAAGAAACAGGTAAATCACAGAGGTATCCAAATACCCCTTGATCAACAAATGGGCGAGTCCCCGGCCCCAGGTCCCAGCGGTCTTAAAGACAACAGGAACCCGGCCGGCAGCTAATAAACACCCCCAGACCTCAAGCCATCTTTAGTTGATGACTGTTGGTCCGGAAGTGGCCCAGCACATCTTCCCCCCACAGGCACTGTAATCGCATAATCCGCAGTGCCAGGAGGTCAGATGCGCTGTTGGCTTACCTGATATTACAGTGGGACACACCGGAAAATCCCTGTTTTTTCTGCACTACCCGCCACAGCATAGGGACTAGCCACGCTATGTCCCATGCCCGCCACCGAGTCGCTCGAGCTCGACAAGCAGGCCCCCTTTGATGTCTTCCAGGAAGACATCCAAACCTAAGTCAGAAAGGTGGACACCGTCTTTTCTAAAAAGTTCAGGCCTACCCATTTGGATCCTTTGGTGACCTATCACCAATCCAAGGCCGCTGCAGACCACTCTGCATACCT